>OV121074.1:55746719-57068972 GCA_921293005.1 Nemoura dubitans | reverse complement strand
CGGTGACCTCTATGTAAACATTCCCACATTATCTGACAAAAGTAGAGACAAAAATGAACTGCCGATCACTAATGATGAGCTGTCGGTAGCTCTCTCTCAACTTAACAGAGGAAAGGCACCCGGAATAGATGGAATAACATGTGAATTCTACAGCTTTTTTTGGTCTGAAATATCATCCATGTTCGCGCGTGTAGTCTCACACAGTTTTGAGTGGGGAGAACTTCCCAAATCAATGCAAAAAGCAGTCCTTACCCTGGTCCCTAAAAAGGGAGACCCCTTGTTGATTCGCAACTGGAGGCCTATTTCTCTCCTAACAGCTGATTATAAGATCATTGCAAGGGCCTTATCGAACAGATTAAGTAGCGTCCTGGCTGAGGTGGTAGACGATGAGCAAAGCTACTGTGTTCCTGGTCGAACTATCTATAACAACATACATAAAATTCGTGATGCCATCGCATATGCAAATCTTGAAAATGTACCATTAGCCATAGTCTCTCTAGACCAAGAAGCAGCTTTTGACAGTGTTGAGCATTCCTACATATACAACAGCCTGGAAGCATTCAACTTTGGCCCAAATTTTAGGCATTTTTTGTCCACACTCTACAATAACGCTAGGTGTTTGGTAAAGTGCGGCTCGGTCCTCACGGCTCCTTTCCCCTTTGCTCGCGGCGTGCGGCAGGGCGACCCATTGTCGGGCCCTTTGTTCACCTTATGTATAGAGCCGTTCCTTCACACGTGTCGTGCACGACTGCATTCACATGCTCTGCAACTACCACCCCCTAACGTTCGCCCACTTGTGACCTCCACTTATGCAGATGATGTAACCCTTTTCATTACCAATGATTCAGGCTTCAAAATTTTCCACACCGCTTTCATGGCATATGCGTGTGCGTCTGGAGCCAAACTCAACATCCAGAAAAGCTATGGACTCTGGGTTGGTCCATGGAAGAATAGACTTGACACCCCCCTACCCTGTGAGTGGTCCTCAGAAGGTGGCAAATACCTTGGCATTTTTCTTGGAAACAGTGAACGATGGGAATCCAAAAATTGGTCTGAACTTGAGACAAGAATAAGATTAGGTTTAACACGGTGGAAACGATGGCTACACTTCACATCTTACAGAGGCAGAAGGACGCTCATCAACATTTTATCAGGATCAAAACTCGTGCATGCAATCACCACCCTTGAGCCCCCCGAAACATTCGTTAAAAATATAAATCAATTGTACGTAAACTTCGCTTGGAGCGGTAACCATTGGATGCATCCCAATTATCTTTTTGACTTACCCAGAATGGGTGGACATGGTGTTTATCACCTCCCCAGCCATGGTGTTTATCACCTCCCCAGCCGCATCATGACCCTACGACTGGTTTACGTTAATCAAATTATCTCGAAAACTCGCAGTGGTCATTGCCTTGGGTTTGCGAACTATTTTCTTAGTAAATATGATCCGCAATTCCCAACTTATCAAGCCATCCTTACCAAGGGTCCCCTTGACCTTCTCAAAGTCAAGCGCCTTACACCTTTTTATGCTTCAGTGCTAAAGGCATGGGCAAAGCTTGACGTCGTTCTTCATCAACCTCTGAGCTGCATGCTCGACATTCGGGCGCTACCCCTCACTGATTCAGCTGTTTACCAAGACACCCCATTTGCAACGTTTTTTCGGAATTTCAACTGGCCGAAAATAAACTGCAATGTTATCGGTGACCTGATAGATGAAAACGGTGTTTTCAAAACTATTAATCAGTTAACAACGACCCATCTTTCTGTGCCTTCTACAAGACAGCTGGAAACAATTATTAAAAAATTTTCATCAAATTTCCACATTATTTTTTCTGAAATAGATGATAATAGCCAAATGTCCTTTGAATACTTGGGTCGAGATTCAAAACTAAAACCTTTCATACAAAATAAGAAGGAGCTGTACGCAGTATGTTTGTTGAAATTGCTCCCTGCCTTCAGTCTCAGTGGGCAATCAGCGTTCACTGACGAGAAAGCTGCTTGGTCCAGTGTGTATGCATACCCCATTGATGGTGGGGACGGGGATGTCACTTGGCGCTTTCTGCACAACAGGTTGGTGACCCCTGTTAGGCGCCACCTGTGGGGAGTCCAGGCGTCGCCCAATTGCCCCTGGTGTGACGGCGTCAGGGGCACCAGCCTGCATATGATGTTGGAATGCCCAAGGGTGGAGAGAATATGGCAACTAGTTCGGATTATGTACAGGAGAATTTATAAAAAGCCGTCGGTTATAGGTCTCCTACCAAATTCCACTATCCTATCTGGGCCAAACTACTCTAAGTGTGACAAAGCGTCGGTGTTGACCAATTACATAATCAACTTAGCAAAAAGTACTATCTATAGGACTTACTCGTACAAATTAAGATCCTTACAACAGGTCCCTGAGTACCATGAACTTTTTTGCAAAAGGCTGCGCTTCAGATTAAATCTCGAAAATGAAAAAATGGCACATCAGGATTTTGAAAACTCTGTGTGGACACACAACGGAGCTATATGTTTTAAATTTAATGGAAAACTCCGATTTAAATTCTGAATTGTTGTATTTTTTTGAAAATTATTGTTTATAAAATGTACTTGCTGTAAATAAAACTGATCGATGGAAAAACAAAAAAAAAAACTCTCTCTCTCTCTCTCTCTCTCTCTCTCTCTCTCTCTCTCTCTCTCTCTCTCTCTCTCTCTCTCTCTCTCTCTCTCTCTCTCTCTCTCTCTCTCTCTCTCTCTCTCTCTCTCTCTCTCTCTCTCTCTCTCTCTCTCTCTCTCTCTCTCTCTCTCTCTCTCTCTCTCTCTCTCTCTCTCTCTCTCTCTCTCTCTCTCTCTCTCTCTCTCTCTCTCTCTCTCTCTCTCTCTCTCTCTCTTTAGATGCAAGGCTCGCTGACCATACTTGAGTTGGAATCCTATGGCGCTGCAGGCGCTGTCGTCGAGGAGGTTTTAGGTGCCATTCGCACGGTGGTTGCTTTTGGAGGGGAGAAAAAGGAGGTAGACAGGTCAGTAATAAATTTGTTAGCACTAAGCAAGGATACTATTATAAATAGCACTAAGGTTGAGCTAATTGATGACCTTAGCGCGCGAAGCTAAATCTTCAATTTCACTACTCGTAAATAAAACCACTTGCGTGTGCGTAGCTCCGCATGTAAAAAACGTCTATAGGCGTGTTTTAGCATAGAAGAGATACTCTTAAAAAATTACTTCCACGCTTGTTTATAAATGCAGCGTGTCGTAACCCTAGCAACGGTAACCCTTCACGCTCGATTTACGCACGATTATGCTCCGTACGGCACTTTCAGCGGCCGCCGCTTTGTTAGGTCCAGCCAGCAGCAAATAAACTTCCTTTACGGTGTCTTAGTTGCACAGTTTCAAGTTGCAAGGCTGATATTCAACCAACTTCAAAATGGTTGGATTTGGCGAGATGAATTCTCGGCTTCGAAAAAGTATGCATCTATACGTACTTCCTGCTATACTTTCGGTTACAGTTGACAGTACTCCATAGCTTAGAATCATTACTCAAACTAAATTGACCCGTTTAAATTTTAAAAAAATGCATAATAAAATGCACAAAAGTTGAGAATAAGAAGTTGGTAGTGTGGCGAACTACCAATTGTTTTTTTCGGATTGGATTTCGGATCGGATTGGATTTGATTGAAGAAAAATATTTCTTTAAAATATTTTCCATCAAGTTTATGTATGAATGGTGGTGGGCTGGGAATATCCTGACTTCGAACATGATCCTGGTATTCACAGCACACCGCACATGGACTAAAATGATAGTCTGTGCCTGAATACTTAATTAATATTTCAAATATATACCAATTTCGAATGCTATTTCTTTGGAAAGCAAACAATATTACATAAATATTACATACATACAGTAGGTAAACTTCTGGACTTTGAAAGCGTGCCAGTCGAATTACTACTATCTGCTCAGATAGGTTTGTCTGAAAAGAGCACAGGCAGGCCAGGTACCGACCACTTGGATCAGCATATGGAGCCAGGGGATGTCATGACATGTTCATTGATCGGTCGCAATCTAGTTTTGTCAAACCAGTTTTATTGTCAGTACCTGCCTCGCGAAACTCGTGAATTTGTTCTCCTTCTCTGGAAAGTTTTGTATCCGATTCCACACACCCGTACTGGCCTAAAACATCTATTTTTATTGATGAGCGTAGCGAGCGAAGCGAGCGAAGCGAAATCATCAATTTCACTACTGCTAAAAAAAACACTTGGTGTGTGTTTGTATGTGTGTTTGCGCGCGCTCTACAGGCCAAACGCCTGCTTCGAGTGGGATGAAATTTTCAGTGTGTCTACTTTTGTTCTCAACTTAGACCCCCTGCGTTTTTCAAGAAAATCCTCCACACCCTTCACTTTCAAAGCAGAAAAAAGAGCTAAATTCGACAATTGGGCATGTTTGGAAAAGTACGGAAATTTTTTAAAAGTGGGAATTTTTCGATTTGCCTTTAGAAACCATCGATACCAAATCGAAACATCACACCAGATTTTTCCCAATAAAAACCAACCCAATAAAACCCAATAAAACCCTTGGGCATGAGTTACATCTATGTATTAACATGCACAATGCTCAATGATCTCAAAATGAGCATATTTCCGCTACCCGACAGCTCGGACAGAAACAAAGAAAGGTCAGAATCGTTTACATTTTTAAGTGATCAGAATTTTTGAGAAAGCACTGGTCCGGCTTGCTGCTCCAAGATTTTCATAGGCTTTTTGCCTCAATCTTTTCATGCGCTATATACAAACCGCTACGCTCATCTTCAACGCAACACAAATTGCGTTCGCCCTAGTAGTTAGAAATACATTTAAAAGCCCCTCGTATCTTCTATTTGCTACGAATAATTCTATTTCACTACTTTGTTAAATTTGAAGAAAACACGTGTTTCCATATTCAGCTTCCATTATATTTATGTTAGTTGCTTTTATTATCTTTAAATCAAGTTAATGGTTATTACCGATACCCTACCTTTCAAGTGGCTTTACGTTGGTTACCTCGTCCAGTCGGGTCGGTGGTGACGCGATATTAAAAAGAGCAATTATGCAATTTAAATTACTTCAAATTGTGAATACCAACATTTTTGCAAGTACGGTAAAGGCGATACCATTTATGAGCTTTTCGTACAGAGCAGGAGCAGGAGACTTTTTTTATTTTCTTCTAGCTTAAAAATTACGGCATTTAGGCTATTAGAATTGCGTGAAATATATTGCAAAAATTGACAGTGGACCGAACTATCAGCTTGGTCGATTCACATTTCACGGAGCAAGGCAGTTGCTGATAAGCAAAACTGGTTTGTCTTTACGAGATTTAGACTCTCTATGCATGTCATCCAAGTGGTCGGTACCACCTATGCTGTTTTCAGTCAAACCTTTCTGAGGACAGCCGTAATTCGAAGGTGTCAAACCTTTCTGAGGACATAGCCGTAATTCAGAGGTGTACCTACATAAAACGACTTGGAACTGTTATTGATGAGCGTAGCGAGCTAAGCGAAGTCATCAATTTCACTACTGCTAAAAAAAAACTTGTGTGTGAGTTTTTTTGTATGTGTGTTTGCGCGCGCTCTACAGACCAAACGCCTGCTTCGATTGCAATGCAATTTTCAGGGTGCCTACTTTTGCTCTCAACTTAGATCCCCTGCGTTTTTCAAGAAAAGCATCCATGCCCCTCCCCTTCAAAGCAGATAAAATAGCAATATTCGAAATTGGAAAAGTACGGAAATTTATTTAAATGGTCGTATTGTTTCCAAATTTTCCCAATTTCGAATATTGCTATTCGAAACTATCGAAACCACAACAAAACATCAATCCAGCTTTGTTGACTTCAAGTTTGTCAGAAATTTTGTCAATTTCGTGCATGCAAGTTATTGAAAGTAAATCCGTGGCAGATATATATCTCCAAGGGTTTTATTAGATTGGAGATATATTTCTATTATTTTCGCTATCTGGCAGCTCGGAGAGAAACAATTAGGAAGGTCAGAAACGTCTACATTTTTAAGTGATCAGAATTTTCAAGAAGGCAATGGTCTGGCTTGGTGCTCCATGGTTTTCATAGGACTGCTGCCTTCACCTTTTTATTAACTTTACACAAACCGCTACGCTCATCTTCAACGCAACACAAAATTCGTTCGCGAAGCCCTAGTATTTTAAGAGCAGATATTACAATATTTTTCATCTCTGGGTCAAGCGCCAGGCCGTATTCCGTACTAGGGTTGCAACCTGCCGATCCATGGCCCTCTAAATGGTTTTGTTCCATTGGTGGTGATAGTAAATTTGCGGTAAGAAGGCATAGGATCAGCAGGTTGCAAACTACTTACTATGTATATTAACCTTGGTGGAAAATGGCCTTTACCTTCAAAAACAGATTAATTCCACGGCATCCTATTGGCGGTTGCCATAAAAAATATCAGGCATTTGTAAAACCGGCCCAAAGTTAGTATAAGTTCCGATATGGATTTTCGATAAATAACTGAAGACCGGAGTTTTTCAAAGCTAAGTACAGTACATGGCTGATACACAATAGTTCATAAGGTTTGAGGAGTGACATCCACAATATATAAATTTGCATCTTTTTGAATGAATTAATTATATAAATTACTTGATTTGTGGCTCTTTATATTGAGTTAGATTTGAGATTGGATCTAGGGGCCTCTCAAGATAAACACGACATAACCATCGTTTAATTTCATCCCCTCAGATATACCGATAAACTTGATGCTTCGAAAAGGATGGGCTCCAAGCGAGGCATGTACTCGGGCCTGGGAGGAGGCATTATGTGGTTTATCATATTCTGCTTGTACGCCCTGGACTTCTGGTATGGTGTCACGCTCATCCTTGATGATCGGCTTGTGGAACCTTCTCAAAGAGAGTACACGCCCGGCATCATTATGATCGTGAGTAACCGCTGAACAATGGCGAAGGCATGCGTACATATTAGATTCCAAAAAACTCATGAGGTGTAGGAACTTACTTGGTTGTGAAAATTTCTGAAAAAAACTTTGGACATAAATATCTTCCATAGAACACTAATTTGCTTTTTTGGACGAACACAATGCAGCACACATCAAAACCCACAAATCACATTTGAATCATACGAAGAGTATGATTATAGGACATATCATATCCATATGGCGAGCAAAGCTCAATAGGATAGGAATTAAACCCTAAAATCCAACATGTTTTCAGGTTCTTTTTGGCATCCTGGCCGGGGCTTTGAACATGGGGATGGCTGCACCCCATTGGGAGGCTTTTAACATTGCCCGCGGCGCTGCTAGCGTCGTCTTCGACATCATCGAGCGGCAACCCCAGATTGACAGTCTCAGCGAGGAAGGAGTAAAGCCTGTGCGACTCACCGGTGACATCGAATTCGTCGGCGTGCGCTTTCAGTACCCGGCGCGGCCCGAAGTCCCGGTGTGTTGACTAGTCTTGCAACAAATGCCCCACCAAAATGTTGAGTTCAATGTTTTCATTGGAGCAAATCTACGCGTTTGCGGTCAATTTGGGGCTTGCCTCTTGAGAATGGGTTGGTCGAAACTGCATGTTTTATTCTTGATTTATTTTTCAAGAAGGTCCCTGTTAATAAATTTGTGTTTGACTCATTACTTCACTAGGACACATTTTTCGCGGTGCTGTTCCAAAACAAGGCATTTCAATGCAAATAGACAAATAATGTAATTCAGTAATTTTACTGCCAATTGATAACACCTTTCCTGAAGGAGACATCGCAAAAACGGTTACGGGTATTAGTTGGCAGTTAATTTAACAGAGCCGCGTTTTATCGTGTTATAAAGCAGAGAGTAGATGAACGATAAAGAACGGTGGGGCGAAAATTTTACGTGTACTAGAGTTTCTTTAGCCCAATATTTTGTCCGAATCCAGGAATATCCGCATGCTAAGGCATGCTAAAGTAAATTTGGGCCATATCATATTGATGTAACGACTGGTAATTCGAAAAATGGATTTAAAAAATTGAATAAGACCAATATTATGGAAAAATCTATCAAAACTATTCGGCCAGTAAAATGTGCCAAAAGTTGACAACTCCCTCGCTGTTTTACAGGTTCTTCAAGGACTGGACCTAAATATCTCTCGCGGACAGACAGTGGCCCTGGTCGGGCACTCGGGATGCGGTAAATCGACGGCTGTGCAGCTCATCCAGAGACTGTACGACCCCGAGCAAGGAACGGTTGGTATACTCAAACCCACACGGGCATTTCTGACTAACAATGGCTCAATCCCGAATGGAATTCTAACATATTTTTTGTACTGAAATAGGTACTTATTGACGGCGTGAACGCCAGAGACCTCAACGTCACGTGGCTTCGTAGTCAAATCGGCGTAGTCGGTCAGGAACCTGTTCTCTTTGACACAACCATCGAGGAGAATATTCGGTACGGAAACCCTAAAGCTACCAACGAGGAAATTCGTCAAGCGGCACGAGAAGCGAACGCTCACGACTTTGTCAGCTCTCTGCCTCTGGTAAGTAGGCAAATTATAATCTTCTCTGTACGCATCATATGTAAGGCCATTTGAAGCTCTCATTCCACGAGTATTTGTTTCTTCCTGGCAGGGCTACCAGACGATGGTGGGCGAGCGAGGCGCGCAGCTGTCCGGCGGACAGAAGCAGAGGATCGCGATCGCGCGTGCGCTCGTGCGTCGGCCGGCCATCCTGCTCCTGGACGAGGCGACGTCTGCGCTGGACCGAGCCAGTGAGGCGCAGGTGCAGGCTGCGCTGGACGCCGCCAGTCGCGGACGCACCACGCTTATCGTGGCTCATCGGCTGTCCACGGTGCGCGCAGCCGACCGCATCGTCGTCCTGTCCGAAGGCCGACTGGTGGAGCAGGGCACGCACGACGAGCTAATGGCGGCCAAGGGGAACTACCATGCACTGGTCTCCGTTGATGCCAGCACCATGAACAGTAAGTAATAAAAGCCCATGGCTTTCATCACACACATACCATGAACGTTTATTTCCCCCATGTAGTTCTAATACAGTTCGTGTTTTTCAGATGAGTCTCAAATTAAAATTCAACATATTAAGAAAGAAGCCAAGAAACTCTCAGTCACCGAGATCAGGAAACAATCAACACTTCATGTTTCCAAAAAAGAAGACTCCAATGATGAGGTATAAATTATAAATTTCAATCTGGGATTTGAGATAGTTTTTTTTTTCCATTGTGTTACTTTTATGCATTGATCATTGACTCGGCATTGACTGTTTCGGGAAACAACAGAAATGCATATGGTACAAACTATGAAGACATCGGGTTTAGATTGGGTGACATAACAATTAGTTGACAATATTATTTTATTTCAGGACGAATCATACCCCGCACCAATTCTTCGTATTCTGAGACTGAACTCCCCCGAGTGGGTTTACATCCTCGTGGGCTGCATTTCTGCGCTGGTCGTCGGCTGCAGTTTGCCCTCATTCGCCGTCATTTTTGGAGAGATCTTTGCTGTAACTTTAAATAACTAATTACGTGTTCTAACTGAGAGGCATAAGAAAACATGGTACTTCATCATGTGAAGTACGAAATTTTCCTTTCTCATTTTCTGCGTCATTGTTGCAGATACTTTCTTTGGATGATGCGGAGGAGGTTCGAGCAAGATCCAATATATACTGCTTGCTCTTTTTAGTTGTCGGTACACTTACAGGCGTGGGAACATTCTTGCAAGTAAGTTTGACAATATCAAACCTTTTGCCTTTCAAATTATTGGCGTAGCGAGCAAAGCGAAATCTCTAATTTCACTGACCTAAAAAGAAGATGCCTTTAAGACACTTTCAGCGCATCTACCCTTGTTCTCATTTCATTTGAGACCCCTGTATTTGCTGTAAAATCCTATTTTCCTCCTCTTCAAATCGCACATTATAGCACATATCAGAAATTCGTAAAGATCTTAAAATTCTGGAAATTAAACGAAACGTGTTTTCCCCCAAGTTTACCCGAAATTCTCTGTGAATGTGTTTTTGTAGGTACACAGACATTTTACGTCGATTTTCAATCACTTTTTTATCTACTACACAAACATGCTTCGCTCACCCTTTCCTTGTTTCATTTTTTTACACAATCAAGCATTGTAATTGGCAGGTTCTTCGTTCCCTTGCAGACGTACACGTTCGGCATTGTGGGTGTGCGCCTGACCAACCGACTGCGCACGTCGGCGTTCGCCGCCATCCTGCGCCAGGAGGTCGGCTGGTTCGACGAGGAGCGCAACAGCGTCGGTGCCCTCTGCGCCCGCCTCGCGGGGGACGCGTCCAGCGTACAGGGGGTGAGCAGCGATTAATTTGATTGCTCCAGAACGTTTGCTAATGCTTTGCTAGCTAATACCACTATGGCAAGCGTATGGTGCGGTCATCGAGCTCTCGCCCAACTCTAGCCCAGTCCTCCTCTCTCCTTGTGGCCAGCTCCGGAAAGCGTGTTATGAAAGTATACCCGACTCAGGTACCAGCCTTTAAATTCAATGGTACCATAGTAAAGCTTGCTGATAAGGATGGTTTAATAGCAGAACGAGCTGCTAGTAGTGCGGTGGTCTAATGGTATGTCACTGACTTTACGTGGCGTAGGGTCCGCATTCGAACTCTGGAGGGAAATTCTATTTAGTTTTTCAAAACCCAGATGAATCGCTTCAATCATCTCATTTCTCCGTCCTTTTGGGTAGCTTTACTTCCTTGGGACTAGGGATCATTTATATTATACATTTTTTTTCTCTTGATTCTTACCGTACATTTTCGGTCCGTGTACTTGGGGTAATTTTTTTTTAGTACAGCTCCGGACAAAATTTGGTTTCTTTTAAGGAAATAACTATATAATTGGCCTTTTTTTCGTAGGGTACCTGAGTCGGGTATACTTTCATAATACGCCTCTGGAAGGGATGGTTCAAGAACACGGGAGAGGCGTCTCCTAGTTTTAAATTAAAGAGAGTACTAATTTCAGATTTAAGTTGACGCTCCGTGAATCAAGAAAAAAATAACGCGGTGACACCGTTATGCTTATAGTATGTTTAGTGATATTGTGCAGGCACAAGTGCATGATATCCGAGGGGCGAAGTGTCCTATGAGACAATGAGACAATGTTTACTCTAAAAATTACGTGATGAGGATTTTTTTACGGATCTTTTAAGTTTATTTAGCGAGTGGCTTGAAAGAGCTCGGCGCGAGATGCGAATGCATTCATACTCGCGCGCCAAGCTCGGCTGTAACGCGAGCGCAACCGAAGAGCTACGAGCGATAAACTATTCGAACACCGAGCGAGAGACATAATGGAGATTGCTTCCTCGCATAGGGTCTTATACACTGGCCCCCGCCGCCCAAAGCTTGATTTCCCCATTGCCCCTGCAACAAAACTGCTGCCGCTTCGTTTACTGTTTCGCTTTGCGAGCGTTGCGCTGTGAGCTTTACTAGCGCTGGGTTGTTTACAGTGAAGCGTTGCGCCGCGCGCGCTGCCAGCGTTGCTTGTAGTTTGAAGTTTGGCGCCTAGCAAAATTAAATTGGCACTCTTGCCACAGCTAGCTAAACACACGGAATCACGGTCGGTTTGTAGTGCATCGAGATAGCTATGGGGGCGGGGCTAGCGAAAAACCCAGCGCAACGCTCGCAACGCTTGGAAATGTTGAACCGAATTCAGCATTTCTGGCGCAGCGATCGCAGCGATCGCAACGCTCGCAACGCTCCGACCTTGAGCTCTGATTGGAGAACGCTCACAGCGCAACGCTCACAACGCTCGTAAAGCGAAACGGTAAACGAGCCTCTTTATCCGCCTGCGGATATACCGTCCTGCAAATATCTGATTCGGGAACCGCGTCCCCGTAGCACAACTGCGCTCCGTGGCGCGGGATATTTTCCAGGTTTAATAGTAGCGCTTACCCAGCTTTGAAAGCGAGAAACATTGCTTTCCTGCTCAATGTAAACAGCACATGCAGGCTTATTTCGCCCTAACTTAAGGATAATATAGTAACGATAAGGTTCATATTTCCAGCCATCATGAACTGAATGAACATGACCGTATGATCGAACTTCTATACACATTTTTTTAAAGACACTAACACTGATATTAATTTTATTCACCGTGCTATAGAGAGATAATGGTACCCCTACGCACGTGCCACTGCCAAATGTACGTAATATTATGTGTGTCTCCCACGTGAAAATACCCACGCTTCGCCCCTGATGATATCTCAGGTATAGAAAGCTTTCATATTACGTAGGATCGACTTTTTAGATACTAAATATTTTGATTTCATTTTACATTTACCGTGGCTAGAGGTCAGCGTATAACAACTGATTTTTTGTTGTAGGCAACAGGGTCACGCATCTCCGTGGTCCTCCAGTCATTGGCGACGCTTCTAGTTGGCGTCGGCGTCTCACTATATTTCTCGTGGAAGATGACGCTGGTTTCCATCATTTCGGTGCCAGTCTCGCTATTTGCTGTCATGCTAGAGCACAGCATGAGCGCGGTAAGTGGTGTTGGGGGCAGTACTTTGAGTATAGTACGGCTAATTTTGTGAGTTTTTTCTCAGTTTTAGCGTATCCGCACATTTGTTTACTGGGAATATACCCAACATTCAACAAGATTTTGTTACACGCTAAAATTAAAATTTTCGGTCGGTTACCATTAAATATGAATATTGTAATGACATTCTCTCGACGTTCGCACCTCCGTTTAAGCATCGATATATCCGCTTCATTGAATGCAAACATTTTATGAATGAACCGTGTATACAGAGAAATAGTGCGTGCAGCGTCGTATGACTACTTTGTGCATTGATCTAGCTTCACAATCGCAGCTGAAAGGTAATTATATGCTATTAAAGTTTGTATATACCTTTTAACTTTCAGGTAGAGTTGTGTATTGACGGATTAACTGCATCGACGGCCCTTCAGGCAGAATTTTTAAGTATTTAGTAGAAACTTATTTGAGCATATTTTGGACTCCTGTCGGTCCCACTGAACTCTTATAATTTCCACTTTTACACAAAACTAATTCATAGCCCTCAGACCTAATAATATGCCGGCCCCTGATATAAAACACAAAACTTACCACAGCCAACAGTTTCTTAAAACGCACTATCGACGTTTTGAATCTACGCAGGCGCAAGGCCTCCAAGAGAAGCGCGCGCTGGAGGGAGCCACGCGGGTGGCCGTGGAGGCCGTGTCGCAGCTGCGCACCGTCGCGGGCCTCGGTGCAGAGCTGGCCGTCCTCCAACGCTACCAGCGCGCGCTGGAAGACGCCTTAGTGGCTGGCCGAAAGAGGACACGACTTCGAGGGCTCGTCTTTGCAATGGGACAATCATTGCCGTTCATGTGCTGCGCTTTGAGCTTTTGGTATGGCGGTGTTCTTGTCGTAAACGAGGACATGCCTTACGAATATGTTCTTATGTAAGTGAGAATGTTAAAAATCAACAGCTGTGTAGTGTGTATTACAAGAATGATAATGTAGTAAAAATAACACCGCTTTTTTGCGTGTAGCGTATCGGAGGCGCTCATATATAGCGCTATGATTCTGGGCCAATCGCTTGCCTACGCCCCCAACTTCGGGGCTGCCAAGTTGGCCGCCGGTCGTCTCTTCAGCATCCTTGACCGTCAGCCCCGGATCAATGGGCCTTCCGTCGACTTAGATCACAAGGTAAGGCCTGTTTAGCCACGCCAAGAGCAAGAATGGTCGATCGGAGATTGTGTGAAGACTTTGTTGACTCTATAAGTAACAAAAGAACAGCACTTGGACAGCACTGCAACTTGAACAGCACTTCTCACATGAATTTATTTCAACGAATTTGGTTTTGCTTGTAATAAATAATTGCATAATAATATTATAAAAAATGTAGAAACCTTGGTTTGGAGATTTCGCTTGCGCACAGCAATTGAAACCCGGCTGCTTATTATGACAATGTATATGTTACGCGGCTTCAATGTATATATGAACGCGACTCTCGACGCAGTTTCCGGCTTTTTGGGCAATTTCGTCCGGGGCTGGCCTTAAAAAAATTACCAATGGCACAGCATCGAGATAGTAATGTAATGTGTTTTGTGTGTAAATTATAAAATAAAATAAACCTCAGTACACGCCCGACAACCTACCATAGATTCAGTATAAACACAAAGAAATTTACAAATAACATATGTTTTAAGTCGTTCAAGAACAACATTGGGACAAACAAACAAAAATGACCGAAGGGGAATGTGGCGTATGCCTACCCAAATGGGCTACCAAAATGGCCAGCAAGGCACACGGCAGCGTTGCGTTGACTTGACATGCACGTCATAATACGTGACCCTGCCTCGGTCAGATTTTGTCCCAACTCTTCTCAGTCTCATTTCCATGATATAATAGTATAACAGTAATTTTTCTCATTTACAAGAAGATGAATGTTGTTCTCGTTTATAAATGTATGTGCTAGTATTATGTTGTGGACGCGGGCGATGCCTTTGACATAGGTTAGGTTTGGATCCAAGCTGCTCCCGCCACCACCTTAATTTTTTTTCTGTTTGGCTGGGCCTCAGTCAATATTTTTGCAACGAGCCATCTAAGCTTCACACATGAGTTCATTGACAAAACGTGTTCCTTTCATAATAAATAAATAATTTAATTTAATTATGTGGTGTGATGTGATGTACCTGTAGGTGCCGTCTAAGGATTTTGTTTTAGAAATTTCGGAGACTCAAACAACCTCTAAAAATGGCATTTTCTTATGGGTCATTAGAGTTTGGTTGGAGAAGTTGCATTATCACACGTCGAACTCTCCTACCCGTCGCGACCGGACGCCAAGGTTCTGCGAGGACTCGACCTGCTCGTCCGGCCGGGACAGATGGTTGCGTTGGTCGGAGCCAGTGGCTGCGGAAAGTCCACGTGCATCCAGCTGCTGCAACGCTTCTACGACCCAGACGCCGGCCAAGTAGTAAGTCGGTGATATTTTCTTGTAAGTCGTAGTGGATTTACTGTAGAAAATATAATTCAATGCTACATTGTGTTCCAGCGTTTGGGCGAGCAATCCATCGCCGCGGTCCCTCTGCGGCAACTGCGCCGAGAGCTGGGCATCGTCTCTCAGGAGCCCGTGCTCTTCGACCGCACCATCGCCGAGAACATTGCGTATGGTGACAATGAGCGTACTCCTGACATCACAGAAATCATCTCCGCTGCGAAGAAAGCCAACATCCATTCCTTTGTTGCCGCTCTACCACTGGTAAGATTAAGATTAATATTGTCGATTGGTATGTTGTTTTAGAAACAAATCATTTACTTCCTCTTGCTCATTGGTACAGGACATTTTTGTTTGTTTGTCGATACAAGACTAAAACAAATTCCTCGTTTGTAAACAATGGTAGAAAAGTACAAATTATAGTAGTGCAAAGAGTAATAATGGTTTTAAGTCAACCTTTAAAGCTATTAAATAAATTCGGGTGTTCGGCGTCAGTATGGCCCTCATTTAGCTACATTTCTCGTCATATAATCGTGTAAGCTGGGGTATAAGCTTTTCAGGAATGTAATCAGGATTCTTTTTTTATTTATTTCACCCAATCATCTTACAGGGCTACAACACCCGTTTGGGAGCGAAGGGTGCGCAGCTGTCCGGGGGACAGAAGCAGCGCATTGCCATCGCGAGAGCGCTGCTGCGTAACCCTCGGCTGCTCCTGCTCGACGAGGCGACGTCTGCGCTGGACAGCCAGAGCGAGAAGGTGGTGCAGGCGGCGCTGGAGCAGGCGCGCGAAGGTCGCATGTGCATCACCATCGCCCACCGGCTTGCCACCATCCAGAACGCCGACCTCATCTGCGTGCTGGACCGGGGCGAGGTGGCCGAGGCGGGCACGCACTCGGAACTCATGCAGATGGGAGGGGTTTATTCTCGGCTGCATCGCCAAATGGATGTTCAGTAGATTACAGAGACGACAGTAAGAATGTGATGGGAGAAGGAGTGGTTTATTTGTGAGCTATGATAATTGAAACAACCCTTTCTGGGGTCACTTAACTTCGCTCACAAAGTCACCCGATTCAACAACAATAACTACATCTTATTTGTACACTTTTTATATATTTTTTTGCACCAAAGTATTGATATTTGCACCCACCACCTCTAACGAGATAATCTACTTGAAATATGGGGGAGCCATGTTGAGTGCAGCTAACAAAGTCAGTAGGTATTTCTAAAGGAAACATAGTCAGTGTTTATGCGCCCTAGTCTTGATTTTAGCACCCCCAAGGCTACTGAGATATTACTCTTTCAAAATGGCAAACTAATTTAAGAGCAAACTTTACAAACAAGAATGAAAACTTAAACTAGCCTATAGTAACGCTTTATATATGTTCTCTTGTCTTTATTTTGGCACCCCACCCCTGCCGAGTAAAATTGGAAGAACTAGTTTAAGAGCAAATTGTTCAAATTTTTAAAAGCCAATATTTATGCATTAATATGCACCATTTTGCACCTGGTAGTGGTTGTTGCATCCCCACCCCTTCTTAGTTTTAAGCGTTCTCAAATGGAGAAACTAGGTTAAGAGCAAATTCTAAAAGTGGAAAATCAAATTGAAACTTATCTATATGTATTATATTATATTATTATTATTATTATATTATTATATATTATTATATTATTCTTATATTATATTTTTATTATTATATATTATATTCTATATTGTATGCACTATTTAAGCACCTTTTTACGCACTAGTTTTGGTTTTTGCACCCCAATCTGCAGGAACGAAGCTGAGAGCAAATAAAAAAGCTAAAAATGCAAATTTTAGCTATAGTCTATATTCATGCACTATTTATTCTCATTTTTGCACTCTAGTCATGATTTGTTCACCCCAACCCCTACCGAGATATTTCTCGTTACGTATTTGATTTACTCACGTCTGCTTATCGTTTCACAACGCGGAACGATTTGTGAACCAAATTACAATGTTGTTCTTGAGAAGTGTTGGTATACCTACTGACATTTTTCAAAATCATTGTCGTTTGATTGGAGTTTTATACTTGAAACCATCTGATAATCTCAACACAAACGTGGAGATTTGGTTCAAATATAACCTTGACGTTGGATTTCTTCTTGGAGCTGCGCCCCAAATACTTGACTTTCCATGTTAAAAAAAGAAAACTATTCACTCATTGACGCGTTCAAGAATCAATAGGTATACTATTTATAGGATTATACAATAGAGGCGCCAGAATGAAACCGTCTACTGCCGCTTCATTTTCTAAGTCCGGCCCTCACTATATCGACCTGGCACAAGAAATGGTAGTTGCTATCATCAAGTGCTATCATGCGAGCATGTGAATGCGAAACAGGACAATTAATCTAAAAAATTTCCGTTCATGCTGGTTCGGAGCTCATTATTTCGAGTGTTACTGCAAGGTAACCAGGAGATCATTTTGGAGTATGTAGTGAAATTACAATAAAATTCAGTGGAGAGGTAAGAATTGTTTGTTGCCACTTCAATATATAATTCTCAATACCTCACTATATAATACAGTCCATGTGCATTTTTAATTCCTCTCAACAAATATTGTTATGTCTCGATACTAAATACTTTGCATTATTAACGTCCTTGAATTGGAAATTTAAAGACAATGCATTTGTAATTCACGCCACTCTTCGTTCAATGATGTGACTTGACCCATCAAATTGACTCGCATAAACCAGCCACCAATTGATTGGAGTCAACTTTGGTCATGGATGCAATCCCAATGTCCACTTGGGCAGGCAGCCCGTACCCCACTTTAATATTATATACTCGATATCGAGAATTGATCTTATTGCTTCTATGCACACGCAGTCCAATTCTTCGTTGGCATGATCATTTTGTCAAATTGTGATTATTTTTCACTTGTGAGTTGTGGAGTTGTGAATGTCCTTACTCCAATGCCGTAAATTTATTTATGGTATTATGCAGTTGGTTGCATCTGGCGATGTAAATGGATTGCCAAAGTTTCTCGACATTCATACTGTTGTGATGTCATTTAAATATTTATATCGTGATAGTAAAGGTACTCGTGTCGTTTTGAAGGCTAGGTAACTCGTTGAATATGCGTAGAAACGAGCAAAATTCAAGAAACTCGTACTCAAATGTGGCAAAACAGATTTGAAAGAATTGCGAATGTTTCATTTCAATGCGATAAACATATTTGATAATATTCGTGAATTGGAGTGGATTCTGAAGGAAACTAATATTCCCTTGACAGTAAAACTGTCGTTTGTACAGGATTCCCAAAAAATGCTCGTTTCGCTCGCTCATTAAAAAAAGCGACACTTCTACTTATCACGAAATTATAAACGGGAAATCCGAAGATTGAGTGACCTTGCCAAAAAAAAACTCTGCAAAATATTAGAACAAATGAAAAGTATCTCCTGAACCAGTGAAACAGAACCAATAATGAGGTAATAACAAGATCTCGATCTTAAAGATACCTACTTCTTGTAACCTCATAAATAAAATGCTTGTTCTCAACTTTGGCTCTACATTAAAAGTAATATCATTACTAAAATATAACAATAATATTTACGTAGATCAAAACTAAAACATGTAATTAATAAGGTAATTTCTCCGCTTATCGCAGAGCGCTCCGGCAACTGGAGCGTCGTCGTCCTCTACTGCATGTTATGATGATGATAAGACACGTTCTCTTGGGTTTGTCTATCGGCCAATTAACTTATCGTTGCAAACGCACATATATAACGCACCTGCAGCACCAACTAAAGGTCCATTACCTACTTAAATTTTCAAGAAACCCACGTAAGGTGAAAAATGTACCAAATTAATTTTACAAAACAAATAAATACAGTTTGAAAATTTGCAAATAAACTTTTTCAATGTCTTCGTATCCTTTTATGCAAATTACAAATCAAATTTTTTGGGAATTAGTCCCTCCACTAAAGCATAAATTGCATTTAGGTGATTGTTTGCAATACGATGCAACTTAAATTTTAGGTCCTCTGCCATCTGTTGCATATCATTATTTTGCAATACCGTCTAAATCTTCTCGCAATTTCATTGGCAAGACTGTCTAGAGTGCAAACCACGTGACACAGCCGACAGACGCGTATGACCCTTATCTGGCTCGTTCGCCGAGAATCGCGGTTTTATCTCTGCGATCTGCGCCATTCTCTACTCATTAGCCTCCAAGGGATCACATCGCGTGGACGCCTTGCTCCGTGCGTCCCCGAACGCCGATGCACGTGTGGTCATCAACATCGTCAACATCGTCAACCGAACCACGATGAAAGACGGACTGCAGAACGGAGGCTTCCACGATGATGCCGATGTGGGCGAATGGAAGAAGGCACTGGACCCTCTCGAACCGTGAGTTTTTAAGATCTTTCTGTTCGTTATTAGTTATTAGTTATTGTTCACATGTGACTCTGATTCTCCTTTCTGATGCAGGCAATTCATAGTACCGGCATCAACAGAAGAAAATAAAAACGCTGAAGATAAATTACATGAAGCAAAACCTCTGTCATATTTTCAATTGGTGAGCATTTGGCAAGTTATTCGCATGGCTTATCAGTATCTTAATCCCGGATTAATTGTTTATACCATCACTAAAATTTTACACTTTACCGTGGCATTGAGAGTTATAGCTATCTCTATATAAATATTTCATAGCCGCAATTTACAAATTCAACCACTGTACACGTTTTTTTTTATGCCACAAAGTACAGACAACATGATACCCATAACTCTGTACAACTTTACGTAACATTGTGGTAACATTAATACAACTTAAATTTACTCGGATCTTTTCAGTTCCGATATGCGACATATTTTGAGCGTCTTTTGGTTGTGGCCGGAGTCATTTTTGGCGTCGGGACCGGCGTGTGCGTTCCCTTTTTCATCGTGCTCTACGGCGAGTTCTCCTCGTTACTCGTCGACAGGAACATGGAAGGTGTCACCTCCACCATCAGCCCAATACTCAGCTGGTTCGGAGGCGGCAGAATCCTGTAAGGCACCAAAAACCTCATTATTAGCTGCATAGAATAGACATACCTTCCTTTTTGCATTGGATTTCATGGTTGCACATCTCGGAACAATCTAAAATAAATATTTTCTACCATCCATTCCGCGATCGGATGACAAACTTGGTAGACCCTGTGAGGAAGGGTATAGTTATATAGTACTGTGTCACTAGTCACACATACGCATACCACAACAAACTGGTACCTGCCGAATGCCCCGAAGCGCAGATTCCGAATCTGAGGCACAGTTCAGGGTTGCTCTGAGTTCTTCAGTGTATATAGGTTGCTCAAAAATTTAGATTTGAAACCAAAGATTTAAGTGTATCTGAAAGAACAATTAAGAATGTGTCAAGGTACCAACTTCAACGTTTTCTGGAGTAGTTTAAGCCATTGTGGGTTAAAAAACTCGACAGAAAAGAACACTCGCTTGTCACTACAGACACAGATCTATTATTTCGACTACTCGACTACTCGGTCGCTTACCTACTCATCCATACTGTATTAGGTCATCTCTTACAGTTTATTCAGAAAGTGTATAAAATCAACTTATATGTCTGCATTGGTGAAAACACATTAAGCTATAGTCTTAAAACACATAGAAATTCATCAACACAAAATAACTTGATCCGACTTGATCTTGACTTCAACCGTCTTCATTCTGCTGTCGAGTTCTCCTCCATTAAAAATCTGCAGTACGCTGGTTTCTTGAGCTCAGGCCCACAGATTTGTCCAAATAAAGCTTTCTACGTGTATATCACTCTGTTACGAGTATCGCCAAGAGTATGGAGGAGTTTCCAAAATTATCTTACCGAAAAATAAATCGACTAACTTTAACTTTGCACTTCAGTGTCAATGGTACCTACGACGAGCGTATGGCGGCGATGATGGAAGACTCGGTAGCATTCGCGATTGGAGCTTTCACTTCTTCTGCAGTGCAGTTCTTTCTGGGTATTTTAGGTGTCACCTGCATGAATAAGTCGGCCATACATCAAGTAAGTGGTCAGGGAAGTTCAAAATGTCATTATTGAAAACAACAAAATATTTACAGTTTTTCAATAAATCCGATAGCAATTTTAATGGTGTTTGCTCTGTTCCCATTTATAGACAAGTTGAAATCATGGTAAACCGCTAAAAACGACATTTTTCAAAATCTACCGTTTTCTTTGTCTAACCGGATTTTTAAACAGTTATTTCTTCGCAAGAAACGAACTCAAAACCGAAAATGGACGAGCAACGCATACGCAAAAACCAAGGCGGAATTCCAATCAGTTTCAATCTTTAGTTAAAACGGCCTTGAACTTACTCTCATTGCATTCGTGGGTGACGAGAACATTCACTCCATCAGTGCCAATTATCTTACTGTTACTTAATTAACTGATAAAAAAGGGATTTACCTTGATAAGATAATGAGTTGCAAATTGCTCCTGCTTCAGAAGGCTAACATTAGAACAATGTAATATAATACAATTCTCTCATCTTCAAAAATGTTATGCTCTTATGAAAGATTTTCACTTCTTATATAACCCATAGCAGACGCTGAAGAAAATAAAAGTTTGAAGTTATTTGAGTCAGCAAACAGTTAAGAAGCCCTCTGGTGACATCATCGAGGGAAATGAGATTAGTTATTTGGCGATTCGCTTCAAACTTTTGGTAGTTACTTTTTACAGTGGTCATTTTGCAATATCAAAACTGTGTGTCGATGATATAATTCTGAAATTTTGATTTGAAATTGAAAAAATTAGGCAAAAAGGCTTTTGGTAAAAAAAAGTTTTATTTGCTTTTGCCATGGGTTATAAAAAGCCAACTTGTGTCAAGATAAGAGTAATCCTATAAAGGTTTAATCACTAACAATCGCGTTTAATGTTCTCATCAAAATTGAAGATGTGATGCTACATAAGAACTTCTTTTTTCGACCAACTGGCTGTCGATTATGGATATTTAAATTTAAGTTTCTTGCAGGTGAGCCGCGTGAGGATGATGTTCCTCCGGGCTTTGCTGCGCCAGGAGATGAGTTGGCACGACACGCACGGCACCGCCAACGTCGCCACGCGGCTTGCAGAGTGAGTGCCATCTTCCACCGAACGTCGTCTCGAGTTTTAACTTTCAAACTCGCCTCATCGCATTCAATCTTTTGCAGTGACCTTGAGAAGCTGCAGGACGGTATTGGAGAAAAAGTAGCCATCTTTGTATTTCTGGTCGTTTCCTTTATAGCGTCAGTAATAATGTCGCTTATAAAGGGCTGGAAGTTGACGCTTGTCGTGCTTAGTTGTGCACCAATCATTATCATAGCTCAAGCGGTCGTCTCTAAGGTAGGCTGCATAGCGTTGAGCGTATGATCCTTTAATGCGGTTTTAACTTTGTGTGACTAACTAAAATGTACCTACTACTCTCTCTTTTTAGATGCAAGGCTCGTTGACCGTACTTGAGTTGGAATCCTATGGCGCTGCAGGCGCTGTCGTCGAGGAGGTTTTAGGTGCCATTCGCACGGTGGTTGCTTTTGGAGGGGAGAAAAAGGAGGTAGACAGGTCAGTAATAAATGTGTTAGTGGTTACCGGTTGCACCTAGATTGACCCTAATGTCCGTTAAGTACGCTCAGCTTTAGCATCAGTACAGGCTTAGGTATTCACAATTGACCAAAGATTTTGGATTTTCACGTTCTAAATTTAGATACTCAAGTTGTTCCTGGCATGGCAAGCAGGATGTTAAACTACAGTCGCAGTTGTTTTGGTCGTAAAACCAGCTGTTGTGTGTCGCAATGAGTTTGTAAACCTTAAACCTTTAACACTAATCACTCATCCTCGTCTACTCATCATTGATCACTCATCATTGAATCTGGAAGTCACACATGCTCCAATGCCTATCGAGGATCGCTATATAACCCTTTTCTAATATTATTTCCCTCAGATATACCGATAAACTTGATGCTTCGAAAAAGATGGGCTCCAAGCGAGGCATGTACTCTGGCCTGGGAGGAGGCATTATGTGGTTTATCATTTACTGCTCGTACGCGCTGGCCTTCTGGTATGGCGTCACACTCATCCTTGATGATCGACTTGTGGACCCTTCTCAGAGAGAGTACACGCCAGGCATCATAGTGATAGTAAGTAGCCCCCAAACTATATGCCGAATGCTTGCTTGTTTCCCTAAAGCTCACGATGTGTACCTATGTATTTGAGTCAAGCTTGGATAAACAAGCACTACAACTAGACTGTTAAATCGCCTGGCAAAACATGGGCCATACAATTTTCTTCCACAGAACACAAATTTATTACTTTTTTAACCAATACAACAATCGTTCCTGTTCAACAAAACCCCAAAGAAAATTGGAGATAATCAGAAGAGTACTAATATAATAGGGAATAATATAATAGTCCTTTCAAACTTGGTGGGATAGGATACAAAAGTTAAAACATTGCAACGCTCATGTTATCAGGTTCTATTTGGCATCCTGGCCGGAGCGTTGAATATGGGGATGGCGTCTCCCCACTTGGAGGCATTTAACATCGCCCGCGGCGCCGCCAGCGTGGTCTTCGAAATCATCGAGCGGCAGCCCCAGATCGACAGTCTCGGAGAGGACGGAGCGAAGCCTACGCGGCTCACCGGCGACATCGAATTCGTCGGTGTCCACTTCCAGTACCCGGCACGACCCGAAGTCCCGGTTCGTACTTCGTAGCGTGCATTCTTTGTGTACTCAGCAGTTGCGACGAGGGCTTCGCCTTCAGTAGCCGCCGGCCGCGAATAGTCTTTTGTATAAAAAGTGGTCCTGTCATTCATGATTGTGTTCCTGTGCGCTATAAAGCGTTGATGTAAAAATAGCAAGGGATCGAATCCACTCTCTCCGTGGTTGTATTTGGGTATACTCCTAACCCCAAAGGTTGATGTAATGACTGGTAATCCGAAAAATGGATTTAAAAAATTGAATAAGGCCAATATGGAAAAATCTATCAAAACTATTTGGCTACTAAAATCTACGATAAGTTTAAACCTCCCTCGCTGTTTTACAGGTTCTTAAAGGACTGGACCTAAAGATCTCTCGCGGACAGACAGTGGCCCTGGTCGGGCACTCGGGATGCGGTAAATCGACGGCTGTGCAGCTCATCCAGAGACTGTACGACCCCGAGCAAGGAACGGTTGGTATACTCAAACCCACAAGGGCATTTCTGACTAACTATGTCTCCACCACGAATGGAACTCTAACATATTTTTATTATTGAATAGGTACTTATTGACGGCGTGAACGCCAGAGACCTCAACGTCGCGTGGCTTCGTAGTCAAATCGGCGTAGTCGGTCAGGAACCAGTTCTCTTTGACACAACCATCGAGGAGAATATTCGGTATGGAAACCCTCAAGCTACCAACGAGGAAATTCGTCAAGCGGCACGAGAAGCGAACGCTCACGACTTTGTCAGCTCTCTGCCTCTGGTAAGTAGGCAAATTATAATCTTCTCTGTACGCATCATATGTAAGGCCATTTGAAGCTCTCATTCCATGCGAGTGTTTGTTTCTTCCTGCCAGGGCTACCAGACGATGGTGGGCGAGCGAGGCGCGCAGCTGTCCGGCGGACAGAAGCAGAGGATCGCGATCGCGCGTGCGCTCGTGCGTCGGCCGGCCATCCTGCTCCTGGACGAGGCGACGTCTGCGCTGGACCGAGCCAGTGAGGCGCAGGTGCAGGCTGCGCTGGACGTCGCCAGTCGCGGACGCACCACGCTTATCGTGGCGCATCGGCTGTCCACGGTGCGCGCAGCCGATCGCATCGTCGTCCTGTCCGAAGGCAGACTGGTGGAGCAGGGCACGCACGACGAGCTAATGGCGGCCAAGGGGCACTACCATGCCCTGGTCTCCGTTGATGCCAGCACCATGAACAGTAAGAAATAAAAGATCATGCAGGCTTTCATTGGCGACATAGATACTGTGAATGCTGATTTCCCCATATATTTTTTACGTCAGTTCATGTTTTCAGTTATTATTTTGTAATATACTTTCAGCTGAATCGCCAATTGACGTTCAACAAATTAATATAGTGGCCAAGAAACTCTCTGTCACCGAGATGCGCAAACAGTCGACGTTTGCTGTTTCCAAAGAAGAAGACTCCAACGATGAGGTACGTTAATTTATTGAACATAAAGGTGCACACGGTTTTGCTTTTCAGAGTATATATGTGTGAAGAATAAGAATCAATAATACTGCTTTTACAGAAGATTTGAAAAAATAGTGAGGATGAGCAAACGCGCAAATTCTATTGGCGCGATGCCGCTTTCGTGACGTAGTTGCGAGGGTCTGCTGGCAGCCGCAGCACAAGCGAAGTTGCGATGTCACTTGCCGAGGCTGGCCAGGCCGAGTTCTTTAGATATACTTTTTTTAATCTTGTCCAGTGTGTAAATGGCAGAACCACCATTCAGTTTGAACCCAAAGTTTCGTCAAAATGCGTGTCCTGAATAAAATTGCTGAAAAGCGCAGACTTGCGCGTGCTGCGGCCGCCAGCAAACCCTTGCAACTACCGTACTACGTCAAGGAGGCGATTTCGCGCAATTAGAATATGCGCGATTGCGCTCATCCTCAAAATTTTTTAAAGATCTTCTACAAACGCTGAGTCTCATTGATTGGTATTCTGCACAACAAATAAAATGTAACATACACATCGGTGGATTCCTTTAAAAGACATTGGCTGTTCGTGGAAAGTTTAAACAAACAAAAAACGTTCATAATTAATTGAACATACTAGGAAAATATCGATTTTAGATTTCGTGGAATTTAGTTGATATTTTTCTATTATATCAGGACGAATCATACCCTGCACCTCTTCTTCGAATTATGCGCCTGAACTCCCCCGAGTGGGTCTACATCCTCGTGGGCTGCATTTCTTCGCTGGTCGTCGGCTGCAGTTTGCCCGGATTCGCCGTTATTTTCGGAGAAGTTTATGCTGTAACTAAAATTAATTAATTTACGTGTTATACGGAGAGTGACACAAACATGGTACTTCATTATGTGACATACGAAGTTTTCCATTCACATTTTCCGCGACTTTGTTTCAGATACTTTCTGTGGATGATGCGGAAGAGGTTCGAGCAACATCGAACATATATTGCATTCTCTTTTTGGTAATCGGGATACTTACAGGCGTGGGAACTTTCTTGCAAGTAAGTATTACAATATTGAATTTGGAATTTTTGAATTATGATTGATGTCACTGCATCCCAAGTGTTTCATTTTTTTACACAATCAAGCAATGGTTATGGTGGTTTCTTCGTTCCCTTGCAGACGTACACGTTCGGCATTGTGGGTGTGCGCCTGACCAACCGGCTGCGCACGTCGGCGTTCGCCGCCATCCTGCGCCAGGAGGTCGGCTGGTTCGACGAGGAGCGCAACAGCGTCGGTGCCCTCTGCGCCCGCCTCGCGGGGGACGCGTCCAGCGTACAGGGGGTGAGCAGCGATTAATTTGATTGCTCCAGAACTTTCTTGCTGCTAACCGCGGAATTCACCGAACGACGATGACAGTTACCCATATCGTTAAACTTTAAAGCGTCCAAGGAGGAGATGCTCGACGGGCGGTATCCCAATTTAATAAACGTGGAAAAGGAGGTGATTAATTACGGGGTGACAACTGTTAAAGCGAGTAAAAATAGCATGAGGACATCTTAAGACTGATATTAATTAGTTTAGTAATCAGTAGCAGACACACGTATACTTTATTTGTTAACATTAGGAAGACACGAGCTTTCTATGCAGGTATGAACGACTTCATAGACACATAATTTATTGGTTTGATTTGACTTTTGCAGAGGTATGAGGTTAACAACTGCTATTTTGACGTAGGCAACTGGGTCACGCATCTCCGTGGTCCTCCAGTCAGTGGCGACGCTGCTGATTGGCGTCGGGGTCGCACTGTATTTCTCGTGGAAGATGACGCTGGTTTCCATCATTTCGGTGCCAGTCACCCTATTTGCTGTCATGCTGGAGCATGGCATGAGCGCGGTATGTGTTTGGACTATTACGATGAGGCATATTATAAGTTGAGATTGTTACTATAGTAGGGCAGCAGGAGCATATGCCAGTATTCATGTTCTGGAAATACGCTTTCTTCGAAAAGGGTTTGTTCTACGCCAAGTGCCGGTTTTTGAGTGGGCCGTTCAAAAACAAGCGGTCTATTAGCAAGAGAATTAAAGACTCTGATTAGACGCTGCTAAGCAAATAACAAGTTACTAACAGACCATTAGATATTTAACGTGCCACTGAAAAACGGGTATTAGTTTAGTTTACAATATTTTCGTCACGGTTACCATTTAATATGGAAGTGCCCTTGCACGCACTTTATTAAGCACGCATCAATCCGCTTTGTATGCGCACTAAATCCTAAATTGAGCGCCAAACTATTTGGGACAAAATCAATAAATACGTATTATTTAATGCATGATCTCAACGCATTTCAGATATACTTTTTGGTTAATATTTAACCCCGCGATCTCACTACACTCCTATCGTTCTCACTTCAGTCACTTTTACATAAATGAAATTCACCGTCCGCAGGTCTAATAATTTCTAGAAAACTTACTATCGAGGTTTTATATCTATGCAGGCGCAAGGCCTCCAAGAGAAGCGCGCGCTGGAGGGAGCCACCCGGGTGGCCGTGGAGGCCGTGTCGCAGCTGCGCACCGTCGCGGGCCTCGGCGCAGAGCTGGCCGTCCTCCAACGCTACCAGCGCGAGCTGGAAGACGCCTTAGTCGCTGGCCGAAGGAGGACAAGACTTCGAGGGCTCGTCTTTGCAATGGGACAATCGTTGCCGTTCATGTGCTACGCTTTGAGCTTTTGGTACGGCGGTGTTCTTGTCGCAACCGAGAACATGCCCTACGAAAATGTTATCATGTAAGTGAGAATGCTAGTGATCAACTGTGTATTACAAGAATACTTGGTGGTGAAAATAACAGTGTCCTTTTTTGCATGTAGAATTGCCGAGGCACTTATATTTGGTGCTTGGATGCTTGGCCAATCGCTTGCCTACGCCCCCAACTTCGGGGCTGCCAAGTTAGCCGCCGGTCGTCTCTTCAGCATCCTTGACCGTCAGCCCCGGATCAATGGGCCTTCCGTCGACTTGGATCACAAGGTAAGAAGGGGCCTAGGAAGAGAAAGGAAATGGAAAAGGGGGTGAGTCCTCCACCCCACACGTTGGCTTGACCCCCCCCCCCCCCCCCCCTAGGAGGGTTATTGCAGCATCTTTGCAGTGGCTTTGCTTAATATGGCTTTGCCTTTTTGTAATGACGGGCCTAATTTTTGAACAGCATACCGGGTGTTTTCAAATCAGTCTGCCATTGTTGTGTAAAGCCTTTATAACTTAATGCGCCATGCCATTCATTGTAAGATAAACGATACTTCAATTAACAGAAATGTAATAAGGGACCTTCTTCAAGCATAAAACAACCATGAAGTATGCAGTTATGACCAACCCATTCTTAAAATCAAACTAAAAAATTTATTTTGTACTGCAAACCCCCATATTTTTACTACAAACTCCTCTGCCTCCCTCCCAATAAAAAATAGTTGGCGGAGATTCTGTGCAGGTTTAGTTGACCACATTTGGGAACAAGAACAGAACAGAAAAAAGGAATTCATTGATGAAACTGGTTTCGTTTATAACAAATAAATAATACTGATTTACATTTAAATGCAATCAAAAGACTTTGGTTTAGAAATTTCGCTACCTTCAACCACCACCAACACATATTTTTCTTATTGGACGATAGAGTTTGGTTGGAGAAGTTGCATTATCACACGTCGAGTTCTCCTACCCGTCGCGACCGGACGCCAAGGTTCTGCGAGGACTCGACCTGCTCGTCCGGCCGGGACAGACGGTTGCGTTGGTCGGGGCCAGTGGCTGCGGAAAGTCCACGTGCATCCAGCTGCTGCAACGCTTCTACGACCCAGACGCCGGCCAAGTGGTAAGTCGATTATATTTTCTAAAAGTCGAAGTGGGGTGCGATTGTGTAACTTTATTTCGTTCGATTTGGCTCGAAATCACTCGATCTCAAATCACTGCCCGTGTTAAACCATAGGCAGTGATATTGAAAACGAATGGTTATGAAGCCACAAAATTACACAATCATCCCCCTGGTCTTGCTGCAGATAATATAATTCGACGCTACATTGTTACAGCGTATGGGCGAGCAATCCATCGACGCGGTCCCTCTGCGGCAACTGCGCCGGGAACTGGGCATTGTCTCTCAGGAGCCCGTGCTCTTCGACCGCACCATCGCCGAGAACATAGCGTACGGTGACAATGAGCGTAGTCCTCACATGACCGAGGTCATATCAGTCGCAAAGAAGGCCAACATCCACTCCTTTGTTGCATCTCTACCACTGGTAAGCTCAAGATTGATATGATTTATAAATCGTTTAGAACCTGCGCATTTTTCTTTTGCTCATTGCTCATTGGTCTCTAATTTTACTAGAATAATTCATAGTTCACTCACTTATACAAAATTACATTTCATACATAAGATTGCATACAACTGCAAATTTAACGAAAATCGGTTCAGCCGTTCTGTCGGTATAGAGAGCAAACAACCTATAGCAAAGCGAAGTCATCGGGAGTCTTTTTATATCTACCTGGTTTACTCAATTATCTTCTTACACTTACAGGGCTACAACACCCGTTTGGGAGCGAAGGGTGCGCAGCTGTCCGGGGGACAGAAGCAGCGCATTGCCATCGCGAGAGCGCTGCTGCGCAACCCTCGGCTGCTCCTGCTCGACGAGGCGACGTCTGCGCTGGACAGCCAGAGCGAGAAGGTGGTGCAGGCGGCGCTGGAGCAGGCGCGCGAAGGTCGCACGTGCATTACCATCGCCCACCGGCTTGCCACCATCCAGAACGCCGACCTCATCTGCGTTCTGGACCGTGGCGTGGTGGCCGAGTTGGGCACGCACTCGGAACTCATGCAGATGGGAGGGGTTTATTCTCGGCTGCATCGCCAAATGGATGTTCAGTAGATGACAGAGAAGACAGTAAGAATGTGATGGGAGAAGGAGTGATTTATTTGTAAGCTGTATGATACTTCCATACTTCCTCCCTTCATATTTCTCAATTCCTCACTTCACAAGGAAGAGTGATCGTTTGATACGCTTATGCCCGGTTTTAGCTAGTTTTTCAGCTAGTTGAGATACAATAGGATATGAGTTACAAATGGAACCTAAACCGGCGCCGAAACGAAGCCCACACCACTGTTAGTTCGGACAACGCCTAGTGCAAATAACTAGAGGTATAGGCAAAGTATGATGCAGCGCAGGCTCCAGAGAAGCATAACTCACAGGTGCACAGAAGAGTAGTGAACACGGTTACCGACTCAGCTCCATATCGACATTTTAATTGATTTATTGATCAGGTAGTTCAATTTGATATCCGACAGATAGCTCTTGGTTGTCGCGGCAAACTTAACACTGAGAGCTGTTCACTGCATTTTGCCGAACATCAAATCACTCAGCATCGAAGCTAGGTTGACAGACCGAGACTGGCACCCAGTGCTGGTCGAGGATGTCCGACCGGACTCTGCACCGGCATCTCGCCGGTCAGAGTCTGTCCCTGTCGCTAGCGATTTTTCGCAGCGGCCTTTATGGTAGGCGATTGAGTCATAATATCATTAGTCATGACGTTTTGCGTCGTCTATTGACATTTCAATTGTGTTTTGTGATTTGTACGTGAACGAGACTTGTGCCTGGTAAATCTTTGAAGTCGCGTTAGTGCAGTTTTTACCTTAGACCACTGTGCCCGTTTATGTCTCGTTAGTGCGGTTTGAACTTTGGGCCACTGGCTGCAGCTCATCTTTCCGAGTTTCTGTTCCATTTGACGAGTCACTAATATCAAACTTGACAATTCGCAATGAAGTTTCATTTGTAGTATTACAGAAGCGAGTGTGGCCTCTTAGCCAGGCTAGCACGGTTCGATCACAGCGCAAGTAGGTTTTTGGCCACTGGCTCGACTGCTCGCGTAGTTTAATAATACTGCAATCGCCCTGGTAGCCAATCACCGAACTAAAGCCAAGTGAAGCCACCGAAGTGAAGCCAAGCCAAGTGGCCAAGTGGACTTGAAGTCTATTTTAATACAAGTGTCCCAAGTTAGTACCAAACTTGCCAACAGAGAGTGCTGCTTTGTTCCTACGTCACCGGATTCTGCTTATCACTCGGGACTGTTCCGAAGCCAGAAAGCTATAGGTCAAAAAATCGCGGGGTTTGGCGGGGTGTGGGGCGTTGGTAGAATCTAAAATACTCGGCCAAAAGACTGCCTAGTTCGGCAGTGAGCGCTCCCTGGTGCCCGGGTTCTTTGGGACTCCTAAGGAGTCCGAGACACCCGCGACGGACGACACCGTCCGGAGTCGAGCCCCGCAATGGGGACGGCCGGAGATGCTGAGAGCTCTGTGGATGGCGGAAGTGATCGTGTGCCACTACGTAGCCCAATCGCTTCAACTTGCGCCGACAGAGATCAGACAAAAGCTCACGGCCGTTGGCGACTGTAAGCGGTCTCGAACCAGGTACAACCTGGACGCTCTCACTGCCAACCTAGCGCTCTACCAATGAGCTAACTAGGCAGCCGAATGTGTGTAAGAAAATTTCATATATCAATCGAGTTTGTTTAAATTAAAGACAAAACTCGATGCCGACGACTGGGATCGAACCTCAGCCGCCTGGCTGACGACCTAGAGCCCTAACCAACTGAGCTACCAAGCCACATGATTAGCTGGTAAAACATGTTCTATATCAGTTGACTATTATTAGTTCATCGGCTAGCTACGGGAGTGCGCTGAACGCAACACAAAACACACTCCTGTAGCTAGTCGATAAACACACGCTACATTAAAGGAAATTACTGTCAATAATTTACATCTATATGGTTTAGCTAGGTACCATGGCAACTTAGACTCTGACGTATTTTACTCTTCTACCTAGTTAATTAAGTTCTAAAAAAAAACGCTGAGCTATAACTAGACAGTATGTATCGGGGTTCAGAATGTGTGATAAGGGGATTTAAAACCGGTGATGGAGACCCAAAATAACAGTGCAATCGTTCAAATTATTTTGGAGGAATGATACTTTCACGGGTTGATAATGACCTCAAACTACTCATATCTGGATATGGAGGAAAGTTGGATTCGCAACCCGTGGGTCACAGCACTGGGTTAAGGTCAGCACCCGCCTTTAATTGTTTTTATTTATTTTCTCGAGAACCACAAATCTTACAGCTATAACAAAAATACTTGAATCCAAACACAAAAGAATGCTCTTGTAATAAAGATATAATACATGATAAGCTTTCCTTTTTTAATTTAGCAAAATAAATTTGTTTTCTATTATACGTGTCCTTGATTCAACCAGTTTCTCGACATTAAAATATGCTTTTAAACATAAAATATAACTTTACCGTCGAAACTAGCACTCTCATTTGCATAGGCGAGCGCAGGGGGGGGGGAGCGATCGTAGGCCTGGGTCCCACCTAATGAATTTTCTGAAACGCGTAGAGTTGTGTGAAAGTTACCTTGATTGGTCAAAATTTGGTCAAAATGCACCTCAAGCCATGCACCTCCGCTAACTTAAAAAACGTTGCTACTTTGCTATGCCATCTTCCCAGTTCGAATTGCAAGTTTTCATCGAAAAATATTATACTTTACAGAACCGCTAACTGCTGTGGATTGAACATTATCGTCCCCCCCCCCCCCCCCCCCCCCCCCCGTTACTGTTTGGCCACACCTAGTCAAGCGCCGCTAGGTGTGAGATGCAGACCAAGCTGCCACATGCAAGTGACTAATTCTATCACAATATTTCTCCTTCGTTTAATTCTTCTAAACTCTGGCTTACATTTGCCTAGTAGCAGAAACTCTGAAACAGCTCTCGGATTCCTGATCTCCCCTGCCGCTCTGACTGCTGCCACTATATTGTTGTGCCGAGACTGGAAGCCTGCAAGCCTGCAAGGAAGCCTGCAAGCAAAGGCAGTCACAGCGTAAGATGGGAGAACAAACATTGTCGCTAGCAGAGGTTTTCCTAAGCAGTGTTGTTGTAAAACTATAACAGCGAAAACTATAACAGACATGCGACAAACGCCGTACACAGTACATTGTTGGGCCTCTTATTAGACTCTATAAAGCCATATGGTAGAAAGAGAGAAGTCTTGACAGAATGTTAATTAAAAGCTATTATGAATAGGTACTGTGTCTAAATTCGTATGTCCAGAGCAAACTGGTATTCTACAATTTTTCAGTAGGTACCTGCCCAATACTCAGAGGCGCAGACTTCGGAACCTGAGACACAGTATGTAGTTAAGCCTGCATAATGTATTCCAAACTAAACTAACCTCTAAGCACTTGCTTCAAAATAGACATGATCAACTCACACTTCTTTCGCAGCATCTTCTCTGCTCTGAACGACACGGAAGGTGGCACACTATCAATATCATGGTTAACCCTCCACCTGCAGGTGTCTGGACTTCTGATCTTTCATCAACAGCGGCCTGTAAAAGAAGAAATCATACTGTGAGCCTCACATCGGTAGCTGCTTGAGCCGGGAAGTCTGTCAATTGCGTGTCGACGTGTTGGAGTATGCTCATTGGGTTGTAACTTTCAACTTTTACCAAAATTATTTAGGTATAATCAAAATATAGAGGCAGAAAAACAGGCTAGCAAGAGATACAGAGCTGAGCTCTGCCTCTGACAACACTCACCAGTCACCATCGATCCAGTCACAAAGTCGATCAGCGACTAACGAACCGGTATTCCACTACTTTAATTTGCAGCTGGCTGCCAGATGTAAGGTATTCGATAACATGCGCGTCTGGTGAAAATTATGTAAACAAATACATAAGAATGCTAGGCTTATCCCCAATTTAGCCCTGTATAAGTTAACCTACTTCAATCTACATGCGCCGGCACGTATAGATGTAGTGTACCTATATAGACACCTAGTACATAACAAGTGGCCTCCACTTTTCATCTCTATGCTTGTAAATATATTTCTGTTTCTCACAGTAACTCCAGTTTTCCGCAGATTTTAGCATAATTCCTATCCGAAACACTCGCAGCTTCCGGCTTTTTCCATTTTCAAGGCCCGAGACGTACGATAATCAATCAGCTCTTCATAGAGAGCAATGGCGGCCATTCCAGTTCCTCTCTCCTCCAGTTTCGTGCGTGACGTCACGACGGTGTTTGAGTGCAGCGAAAGAACGGCGACTACTCGGTCTTCTACTCTACTGATACAAAACAGCAAAATTTAGTTCCGAAATGTCTGAATTTTAGCGTTTCGGCAGACCGAAGCCGAGTCAGCCTATCGGGTAGGCTTCGATACGTACTCAAGAGTAGCACAAGTTGCTTACCCGCCAGTCATGCCGTGTCAAACATCTTACTGGGTTCCAGTCACCTCTGGCACTTAGTATCTTAAAGACATTTCTTGTTGGTGACAGCTGGACTTGACACGATCGACACTTGCTAATTGTTTCCCACTGGTTTCCCATAGCACAATTTCGAGGCAATTGGTCCGCATTTAGCTGGCAGATTAGAGAAAAATCTTACAATCAACAAAACAAGAATCAACCATGATTCTGATAGTTTGTGCAAAATGCAAATCCTTCCGGTTGCTTCACACGAGCAAATTAGCTGTAAGCCAAATGGCGGATTGGAGTACGAGTAATGACCTTTTGTTTAATGTATCAAAGACGGTTCTTATTTCTTTCAATATACAAAGAGATCGATCAAATAAAAATATATCACCTCTGGTCTATTTAAATGGAAAAAGTATTAAGGTACCTACCTAATGCAAGAGACAACATTTTTAGGACTAACGATTGACCATCGATATATATCAATACGTCTTTCCACAGTTTCCACTACCCCAGCAAGACCGCCGAACTGGGTTAAATTACTTCACAGATAAATTAATGCATTAGATAAATTTAAAATATATCAAATAAAGACGTCCCCCCCTCCCGTGGCTATCCATAAGTCCTGCGACAGTGTGCGCTGACCACTTTTTGTCCCCGATTTCCGTGCCTGCGCAACACAGCTTCAGAGGTCGCAGAAGTTCAACATACTTATATTGGTGAGTGCACTTACCGATATAAGTCTGCTGAACTTGGTGCTTTTATTCTCCGCCAACTGCAATATGCAAACGTGTACATACAGATAGAACCCTTTCTATCTGAGGAGAATCCGTTCTATATTGGTGTAACGCTACGAGTTTAGGTTTCACAGTTCCAGCTAAACCTGTATTAAACTCGCATATGGAACCTACTTCCAGCTACTTCCTTTGGGGGTTGGGGGGGGGGGGGACGTCTTTATTTAATATATTTTAAATTTATCTAATGCATTAATTTACCACAATTTACGTGTTTGGGGAGCGCAGTTAATTGATGAGCGTAGCGAGCGAAGCGAGCGAAGCGAAATCATCAATTTCACTACTGCTAAAAAAACACTTGGTTTGTGTTTGTTTGTTTGTTTTTTTTTTTTTTGTATGTGTGTTTGCGCGCGCTCTACAGGCCAAACGCCTGCTTCGAGTGGGATGAAATTTTCAGGGTGTCTACTTTTGTTCTCAACTTAGACCCCCTGCCTTTTTCAAGAAAATCCTCCACACCCTTCACTTTCAAAGCAGAAAAAAGAGCAAAATTCGACAATTGGGCATGTTTGGAAAAGTACGGAAATTTATTTTAAAGTACGTATTTTTTTTTCAAATGTTCCCAATTTCGATTTGCCTATAGAAACCATCGAAACCAAATCGAAACATCACACCAGATTTTTCCCAATAAAAACCAACCCAATAAAACCCAATAAAAACCCTTGGGCATATAATACATCTATGTATTAACATGCACAATGCTCAATGATCTCAAAATGAGCATATTTCCGCTACCCGACAGCTCAGACAGAAACAAAGAAAGGTCAGAATCGTTTACATTTTCTAGTGATCAGAAGTTTTGAGAAAGCATTGATCCGGCTTGCTGCTCCATGATTTGCATAAGCTTCTTGCCTTAATCTTTTTTTTGCGCTATATACAAACCGCTACGCTCGTTCCAGGCAGTCCGAAATTCGATGGATGCCCCGTCGAATACAGGCGGAGTGCTTAGAGTTGACGGAGCGAGTTTTGAACCGCATACATATTAAAAAAACATTTCTTTGCTAGAAATGTAGTTTCTAAACAAGTGAAATTTTTGCTCTCATGCACTGCGAACCGTCTGTCAATTTACTCCAATACTGTGTGGTGTGGGAAGTATTTTGTGAAATATTTATCAAAACGAGATCAAAATTAGGTTCTTATTTATTTTTTTTTTTTTATTTTTTAACTCTCTTGAACAATTCTGCAAAATATGCTAGATAACGAGTGTTGCCAAAAAAGCAACAATATTTATATATTCCGTACCATATCAAAGTTAATGTAATATAGTTCCCCAGGTTGCCTCGATCGGGATTTTTACTGTGACGCAGGGTTGGGTAGGTAGAAAACTCGCCGTAGAAAACAGGTAATTTACGCGTATTTTCTACAGTAGAAAACGTAATGTAGAAAACTGAGTTTTCTACGTTTTGTTTTCTACACGTAGAAAACTAAATTTATGTCAAGATGCATCTTAAACAGTGCAAATACAATGTAGGTAGTTTTTTCTACATCAACATGCATTCACTAACCAGGCACTTAGCCTTTTACAATTACAAAAAAGGGTCAGGACATAATCTAGAACATAATCTAACTTGAATTCCATTAATAAAATTGAGTTTGAATAAATGTTAACATAGTTAACATAGTAACTTTGACAAGAGAACTTAAAAATAACATCATTAAAAAAATCTGCAATGGTAAAGAATGGTAATGGTAAAGACCATGCAAAATGCTGCGTTTTTATTATCTCCTTTAACTGCCTCAAACCCCTGCAGAGCCCAAATTTTATGAGGTGGCCTGCCTCCCGCCATGGTTGAGTTCGCACCTATCTCAGGGATCCCCATCACCACGAACTTGGACATGACAGCGGCCATGATTGGCGCCGAATTTCAATACGAAAAACAGTTTTCTACGTTTTCTTCAGTTTTCTACGCGGTTTTCTACGCGTGTGTCGAAAACTAGTTTTCTACACATCACTACCCAACCCTGCTGTGACGTCAGCGATGCCACCTCGGCTCCCTGGCCGATGTTCTGGATCTGCCACACAGAGACATGCAGTTTGTTTCAAGCACGATGTTCATAGAACCATCCTTGCTGACATTTACTGTCAATGCTTAACTTTGTTTCTTGTATACCATGATGTGAACATGATTTGGTAAACTAAAAGCTTCATTATAATCCATATACTTCAATAACTAAATTTGTATATCCTATAAAGTGCCGAGCTGGTTCGTGCAAAATGCTAAAAAACCAGATATGCATCTTGAATGAGGTTTGTGAAGGGTCAGTCTGGTGAACTTTCAATTTTCTAATAACAAATTTCAGTTGTGAGAGTGCACATGTTGGCGCAAATCCCGCAGAATTGACTGAAACTTACGTTTAGAAGGTACTTCTCTTTATATCTTCGATAGGCGTTACTCTTAGCTCATAGTTTAAAGCTGTTTTCATTTCTATCTATATATGTCAAAAACATTACTGGCTAATTCAAAATGTAATCCATTCCAAAAACATAGCCACTGCTTATTGAACACGTTAGTTTCACACCAAAAATCACAGTTTAAAGGGAGCGGTGTGGTACCGCTGACGTCACGTAAACCTAAAAACTTGAGGCAATGAAAATGCCCGATTGAGGCAACCTTGGTAAGTATGTATGAACCTTGGTACCAAATAGCCTACTATAAAAATAAGCTTGGCATTTGATACAAACAAATGCACAAACTCATAGTAAACAACATAATAATTGACACTAGTCTGGGCACGATAAGATCAATAATTTCAAATATGTCCTGGATGCCGTCACAATCTTCACGAAATTTATCATCTTCCCCTGGGGATATTTTCTAATGAATCCAGACACTCTAAAATTAATTTTGTTGGCATATTTCTTAAATAATCCCACGCTTATGTGTTTCAAAGGAAACAAGAAAACATTCCTAATGACGATGGTGACACAAGTTTACATTTGTTAAGGTGACGGAAATCAGTGAACACGGTCGAAACCCAGCGCCCCGACGGCAAAACTATCTTAAAAAATGAACTGTATCACAATTCACAATGAATGCGACAAATTTTGTCAGGACGTAACCAACTATATTATCTAGTCACCGAAAAAGGACAGGGTCACGTCACATTGCAGCTGTTCTTCGACGACCGTGCGGAAAGTCGTTCCGATTCGGCGATGGCTCGCGCGAGCATCTGGTCCTCGTCGGCGGACGCCGTGCTTGGCCCGTCGGTCGAGTCTTGCAAGGACAGCGCAAGCGCACGTGCCAGCGCCTCGTCTTCGCTCTGCAAGGAAAGAAACAGCCGTTAAGCGCCTAACAAGAACTTCATAACAAGTTCACAGGGAATACAGTATATAACTATCATTTTATTGTCTTGATTAACTAAAATTAGGTACAGACATTCTATCAAGGCTCTACACTTAACGAAGCCGGCCAGCCACGCCTGACGCTTCTTGTCTCGTCCTTCATTCCTTCGTTTCACTTTCTTCTTCCTCTTCTTCCTCACATTTTTCAATGTACAAAAAAAAAACTATTCGAAACAAGGTTTTGAATGCAACAAAAAGTCGCACTGAAATCAGGGACATTTATTTAGCATTCTAAACCCAGTTTGAAAAGTTTTTTTTTTAAACTAGTGCAAAAGATAGAACACGCTGACAGGAGCATTGAAATTTAAAATGAATATACAGATACTTCTAACATTTATCCATTATTTCTCCAGCAAGACATTATTTCTATGCAGCCTAGACAAAATTAATCAAATTCTTATTGAACTCTTAATTTTGTTTTTAAATTTGTTTTGTTAAAAAAAATTAATTTTGTTTAAAAAAAAATATGTCATATCATTTTGCTCCGAATTCTATATTTGCAGTTTAAACATGGGTTTTCCCCCAATACAGACAAAGAGGGTCCTCACCATTTGCCCTTGGACGCTGGAGAAGGCTGCTGGGAGACTGTTCCCTCGCGGGGGCTGGGGTGTGTTTGGTTTCACCACCCCTTTGCCGATGGTCGTGGCACCTTGAGTTAGGGACTGCCGCGACAATGCAGCCTCCCTGAGAAAATACAAGTGACTATCGGACAATTTTGTTTTATTTATTAAAATTTTTGAGAGAGAGAGAGAGAGAGAGAGAGAGAGAGAGAGAGAGAGAGAGAGAGAGAGAGAGAGAGAGAGAGAGAGAGAGAGAGAGAGAGAGAGAGAGAGAGAGAGAGAGAGAGAGAGAGAGAGACCGTATAGGCCCTCACAGAACCGATAAATAAATTAGAGAATGAATCATTAAGAAACATTGCAGTAAATCAATAACTACAATTAATAAAAATTAGAGACCTGTTGGAAAACTGGAACCAATTAAATGTGATATCGAGTGTAGACTAGGCAGGGATCCGAGCCAAAACCGAAAAGAACCTTTAATTAGAATGGAACCAAATCCAGAATTGGAACCATAATAATTAATAATACATTAATCATTACTAATAACCGGCATCAGAACAGTTATTGAATTTCAAAATACCTTTGTTTCCACAAAAATGTTTCTGGTTTTTGTGATGTTAAGATTGGCAGTGCAATCGGGGGATGCAAGTTGCAGATCAAACAAGTAGTAAAAATACATTTTTTCATTGGTTTTGAAAAGAGAGGGCACAAAATCCTTACGCTGCTCTTCGCCTAGCTGCGCCCTGGGTCCCTTCACATTTGTGGTCCGTTGGATGTCGATGCTTCAAGCAAAAGTTCAACTTGCAATCGTTGCATATCACAGCAACAACCTCTTTCCCGCGGCAGCTTTTCACTGAACATTTGTTGACGAAAACCTTTCTTCGGTTCTTGGCGGGATCAGATTGGCAATCGCTGTCAATGTGCGCGCCTACTGTGATGTCCGGTAGCTCCCCTCTTTTAACCGGGATAGGGATGTTGCAGAGTGGGCAAACGGGCACTTGGACGTCTTTTTTGTAAGCTGACTGACAGTCATGATTGGCGTAGCCCACGTGCTCCTGGCTATAGTTTGAACAAAGATTAAAATAGTTTTAGAAAATAATGCAGAAATATCTGACACTAGCATGGTTAATTTACTATCAAAAGAAGGCACATTATTATTTCAATATTGCTGCCACAAAGAATTTTAATTTGAGAAATCGAAACATACATACCAAAATATGTCCCCACATGCATCACACTTCAACGGTAGATAATCTAAAAAAATAAAAAATAAAAAACTTGAAGTCAAATAATTATCGCTACTAGATACAACAGATAGCACTTGCACAAAATGGGAACATCTTAACTATACAAAATGTTTAGGGTTAAGAGCACCGCCGACTGGATTCGAACGGCACATTACTTGTTAGCTGCCTGTCCACAAAGTACCTACATTTTCATGTCGCCAAATCTTGACTGGCCAGTCGTATGAACTAACGACATCAATCGGCAACTTCTATCACATCGGAACTTCTCCGGAAGTTCCTTCATCGGAAGTTCCGACATCTATCGGAACTTTGATCAAACTAACGCGCCGAATTCCAAGCTGTCAAAAACTCGACATTTCTTTTCATGTGATGTTTGTCAACTAGGTAGGTACCAATTTATTATATTGCTGTACAAATATAAGTAAGCATTGTATTTGAAACCTTACTTGAATAATCAGCGCTAAAATAATATCGCTTTCAATAGTTTAGGAAAGTAAGTTGGTTTCATCTACCTACTCTAGGCAATTATTCATTTCTCCACGGTAGGCACTTTGTAGTTATAAAGCAAAGATCGTAAAACGACGTAATATATTTTACCTAATTTTAAATACTCGTTACTGCATTACCTCCCTTAAAATATAGATATTAGATTAACATATATTGATAGGTTATAAACTTATAACCTATCCAACGGCACCAAGAGCACTAGTCCTCTGTATTCTTTCAAAGTGACGTATCACGATTTCCCTAGATTTCCCTAGACGTTCCCTAGATTTCCAGTCAATTAATTTGCTAATCAAACTAAAACTCATTGACAAACATTGCAATGACCCAATAGAAAACTTCTAAACAGGACGACGGTGATTCACGGAGTCGAAACTTCCAGTCTACACAGCTATCCTACATACGCAAGCACTCATGCAATCTTGCAAGATGTAATTAATGCATCCTGTCAAGGAACATTACCTGCCAAGTTTGACTTCTTTTTATAATTTGCTCTTTTCTGTGCCTATAACGTTTTAACGGTTATGAGGGCCCCACAATTTTATTTCGGCATTCTCCTTGCCAACAAATGCAAGAGAGAATACCTAAAATCCACTGATGATGGCATGAACAGATATTAGTATCTTATACACTCGCTCTACCGAGTCATTTTACATGGAGGTCAGGCCCACCTACTAGAATTAATGTTTACGTGTAGATATACCACGCCACGAATCCTACAAGCAATGATTGCTAATACGCTAGGTAAATGTTAATATGCCTGCCAGCTACCTACTGTCTCAACTGTACCTACTTTGCTCTCTTGCTGTTTATTCCAATTTTCAATTGGCCAGGGCACAGTGCCTAATTCGTAAAATGTATGGCCACACCATCAGTGATGATGATAGATAAATGAAAAGAGAAATAGAAGCCATTATTAAATATTCTACTAGGTGTCTCTACATGTTTCATTTGCCCTATTTCTCTACAGTATCTACATCGTTGAGTCAATCTAGTAATATAGAAAGGTTCACTTCAAAAAACTTTTCTACCAACTAGAACTATGTAATTTAAGGGAGTTCATAACAATAAATAGGTATACCAAATTTCAACAGTTCTGCCAGCTTACCTAGTTGATTGCAGGTTCGATTCATGCACTGCTTTCCCAAATGTGGCAACTCCATTTTAACAGCAAAAGGTTTGTCTATGGACTGTTCCGAGGTTCCAGCAAGTATGACTGCTTTATATCAATTGCATATAGTGTTTATGGACAAGGATTGTTCTAGCACAATGTTGAGTCATCCACAAGAAATCTATGTCATCGAATTCTGACGGACATATTGAAGATGATGACACCATGTGATGTTTTATGCAATATCCGCATTCAAAAATAATTTTTAAAGCAGTAAATGAACTCTAGAAAAACACGTTAACCGAACGCACTAGAGTAATTGAAGTCCTGAGAAGCAATTTGGCTGTTAAAAATTATTTTCTTCGACTAAACTTCGCAAGAAATCAACAGCGGAGAAAACCCAGCTGCGTGACGCTGACGGGCTCCCATCTGACAGTGACAGGTAAATATCACGTGATGAAGCGGTGCTGCTACCTAGCGAACATTTTTATATACTAACGGCGCGGGATATTCAAAACCACCGCGTGCTGTATGATCACTCTCTTCGTCGGCGTCGCTCTACGAAGCGCCGAAGAGAGTGACGCACAGCAGTGTACAAAACTAAGTGACCATCCGTTTTCAATTTCACTGCCTATGATTCAAGGTTTTACATGTAATGGGCATTGATTTGAAATGAATTGATATCGAGCGAAATCCCATGAAAAAACACAATACAGTATTATAAAACATGGTCGCTAAATGCTAACCAAGAAAGATATCATATCAGAATGTGTGTTAACTTTTTGATCAATGCAACTGTTTACAATTTAGCATATTAGTTCATTTCAAAACAACCCCCGACATTGAATTCCTCTGTCGAGCCTTTGGCAAGATGACCGTCCTCACCTAGGCACACACCCAGGTGCTGCTAGGTAGGTATATAAAAGCTTCAGGTTTCGAAAGTTTTGAATTAGAGGATTAGTGGAAAAACATGTTGCTTTACGTTTTTGAATCCTGTGGCATCGTTGTAAATGACTTATGATGACACATGACTAAACTTCATTTAGAATAGCTCTGTTTGGTTGTCCACGAAATCTAGATGATAACTAGATTTCTTGCGTTTGTTTGTCCAGGCTAGGATCCGTTTACTGCATGATTGCCTATGATGACGTCACAACGAAAACCGATATATAGATAATAACTACATTGCATCTTGTTATGTACTGGACAACCAAACATACCTATTATCTCAATTGCAACCCGCTGGAGGCGTCTAGGTTGTACACAATTAAATGACAGACATGCTGACCCTTCCACAAAAAACACGAAGACAAAATAAGCGTCTACCCTATTGCCACCACACAAATAAAAAACATCATTTGAAACATAGAAAAAAACATCGATTGCGCGGTATGATGCAATGTTGAATCCACCAGTGCGCGGCGCGCGCGGTCCAATGCGACAGCGAGTCGCTTCCTTTGTTTGCAAATGCGGCATTAGCAGGACGCGGGTGGCTCGGGCTCAACCCCGGGCAGGTTACGGGCAACGCCGCCAGGTGGCAGCGCTATCGCCGCTCTCCGGCAGCCCCGACCCCGGCGCCAAATGTAGAGGGACGCCGATCGATAAAGCATCCGCTTGGTTCGCTCGACGCCGGGCTGCTGAGCTCGCAGCTAGACGCCGACGCCGACGCCGACGACGTCGCAGCCCCCCCGCGGCCGGCGACGCAGGCTGCATGGCTCATTCATACGGCGTAGCGACTCAATGGACCAAATGCAACAGGCCAAAAGCGAAGCGCCCACGAGAGAAAATAAGCTGGCGCAGATTGGTGGATGATTTGGGAGCGTGGGTGGGTGTTATTGCGGTGAAGGAAATTTTGGGTAGGTGATGGTTAGGACTTGGTAGTTGTTGTAGACTTCGTGTGTCACTTCTTTTGTGAGATTGTATGCTCTTTGTTTTGGCTTTGCGCCTTGGTTGGCGCTCTGCTGAGGCTTGGATGGGGGATGCTGGCATATGCTTGACTCGGAGTATCGGGATAGGAGGGTTCTAAGCGTGTAGTATAGACATTTCTACATCTTTGGGAGTCTCTACGTGTTACTACGATACATCAGTTAAAGTCATAGGGATGCCATCTCAAATCTTAATTTAATAACCACATTTCTTAAATACAACAGAGAAATTTTCACTCAATTTTTGTTTTTTCTCTAAAAAAATCAAACATTTAATAATTTTAATGAGATATTATTTTATTTTCATGCACACAATCACTTGTAATTTATTTCTGACCACGATAATAGTATATCTACCAATACACGCTCGGTTGGTTCTTGCGGAATACTTCCATTTACAATGTGTTAACAAAAAACAGCGGGCGGAGAGGTGTTTTCCCATCCAAAATAAAGTGATAGGCAAGAGCAGGCCGTCAACAGTCTCACAGGACGAAGACGCCGCTGGTGGCTGTTGCGGCGGGGCGGGTGGGGTGGGGTGGGGCCGGGACGTCTCTCAGTCATCTTTATAGTACAATAATTTAATAGCTGCATTCAATATCCTCAGCTCATCGGACTTGGCGCGAGAAGATTTTGAATGCTATGACTAGGCACACATAGTTTATAACAAGAAAAATGTGTCATTTTCTTTCTCTATGAAAAAATAGAACCTTCTGACAAAAATGAAACGATAAACTTAAAGAGTGGGAAATATCTTTTTGGAACAATTGTTCATATTGAACCATTATTAGTATTTTATGTATTATTCATAATCCTTACTTACTATTTCACGCTCCTTACTGGATACTACTAATAAATTACAAAACTAATTATGTCAAATATGCAACGCTTCCCAAAAGTTCCTCCATTACACATGTATAATTCACAAATATTACACCCGCGCTGTTGTTGGTACATAGTATCTAATTTGCATAATGACTCAAGTTTGCTTGCAATTAAATCAATGATAATACAATTAAAAATATACGACAATTAAAAATGGTGCCCGATTCAAACAAAGCACAAACAATGTACCTATGTGAGACGTTCCATCGAGTTCAAATGAGGCTCACAAAAATGGAATGCATTTCAAGAAGTAGACGAACCCGAATTGCAAAAAGAAAACGGGTCGAAAATGCACCTGGACAATACACCATAAGGGATTGGGGCATGCTCGACAAAACGACTGGGCTACAACCATCATCAACCAACTAAGCACTACGTGTGATAGTTCATTTGCAGAGTTTGATTACAAATATCAGCATTAATCAAAATGTTATAAGGCCTAGAATAAATACAGTATTTTTTCCAGAACAATGTCTACGTCACGACATAAATAACAACTTCGACAATTTCCTTGCAATAACCAACATAACATCTTTTTATTGTCCACTGCTAGTGGTAAGTATTTAACAGTGATTAACTATATGTTAGTACTTTCAAGATGGAAAACTTTTGGGGTTTTAACTTTTAATGCTAAGGTTACTTAGAAATAGTTGTGTCTGTGAGTAGAATATAATTTGAGTGTTCATGTTTTCAACTTTAAAACGCCGTTCTCTGCAAATCTGGTCGGATGGGGAATCACGAAGCTTTTTCTTTTTATGATAGACATGTATTATGTGAAAGCTCGAGAAGAGGTTGAATAAGACACGGCACGCGTAAGAGGCATCTGCTAGACCAGCGCTTTGGCAGGCGAAGGAGTTGCTGCCCGTTTCCCGCAAGCTCGAGGAGCCCTTTTGAGTTTGAAAAGCATTAGGCGCCAAACACTATGTCACCTTACAGAAATTATTCGTAATTTGTTTTTAATTAATAATTGTTAACACTTAATCAACACCAGGTCGGCAACTTTCATAAAAACCGCAAGAACTATTTTCTTGATTAATAATCAAAATTCTTTACAATATTTTCTTTTTATAATATTAATAATAATACAATTGAACTCGTCTGCAACAACACAGTTTTTTTATTTTATTTGAAACCAACGACTTTTTGGTAGAAAAAAATATGAATTTACGTCACAATTTTCTTTTGCTCGAGGCTTTCAAGAAATCTTGTTGGCAGGTAAAAATTATCAGACACTCCTCGAATCTCTAGGCTTTGCACAACGTTGGTAAATTAACGATTTCAAACACTATTTTTTGTATTAACTTTGATACAATATCAGTCTTATATAGGTGCCACCCATGAATAGGCCTGATCAGCAAAATCTGCGACTGTTAGATTATCATAATTTATAATTTATAATAATTTAACGCATTATCATAAAGAGCACACAACAATATTTTAGCTACCGACCAATGCGCTTAAAAATCGATGCTGTGTTCAGCAGTCAATCAAGCAAAGCATATCATTTAATTATTTTTCCAGAGAAAAGCTTAATTTCAAATGAAACCCGACGTTGTTCCTAAGATTTATCCACTCGCGCTTCTTTGCAGTGTACACTTGAGTAAAAGCTAGCTGGATATGTGTCGACTGACGTACCTAAGTACCTACCTACCTAAATAATTAATGTATTTTCGAACCGCTGAATATTAATTAATAACTACCTACCTACAACGCAATAAAATACACAACACTCTTTTTTTGTAAGATTATACTCTCTACACGCCTCTGTTGCAACCTTCAATTTAAATTGCATCTGGACTTAACCGAAACATCAACACAATTTAAATTCGGAAATCGTTAATTTGATCAAATTTCATAAACAATGTTTCAAGTTCAGGAATCTTCCAGTTCTCTTGCTTTAAATAGAATGACTAGGCTTGATAAATTAGGCTTTCTGCTACCACAGACAGCATGGCGCTCAAACTTATACCATGCACAATTTTACACCAACACCATGCAATAATGATTGAATACCTCAAAGGTAGGTACTCGAAGAGAACCGCACTTGATTGCAAGTTTGGTCCAGTGTGCTTTCAAACAAGTTGATTGTAACAATTTCATAGAAGTTAACCGGGACTTGAAAAAAATCGTTGTCAATCAAATAATCACGAGTAAAAAATTATCATTATGTTAGGGTTTTCCTAAAATCTAAATGCTATATTATGGAGACCTAAGACAGACAATTTATTTGCTATCATTATATTTTACTAGTATATCCTATTGTGACTACACGAGCGGTGACTATCTCTATGAAAGCATTCGGTCGATGTTAGCGCATCAAACTGACCTCTTATCGAAATTATTATTCCTAAACCTATACGCCACCAGTTGAAACGAAAAAAATCTACCCACACATACTCAAGCACTCACATTTATTAATAATTATAGCAACAACAATATTTTTGTTGCGACGACTGCCATAAAAACACAGCAAGAGCAAGCTACATTATGGCAACGAGATATATTATAATATTATAATATCGAGTAACCTCTACCCTGCAGTTTTCCGCGGTTAAGGGTCGTAGTGACTAGCTAGAAACAGTGTCATGCTGGACACTTTAAACAATGATATTTTCAAATGCTGCCTTTTCGGGAAAACGCTCCTGTCATCAACGAGGTCAGTTGAAGACATGGAACTGATTGACTTACCCAGCCATGGCTGACCCCCAAGACCTTTCTGACCATTCTCCCCCTTCTCATCATATAAATTGCATATTATGCTCTAGAACAACGGTGAGAAGCAGTGGTTATTTCTTCGTCATAACACATATTATAATATGCAATACTTTCATATCGAGATGAACACTGAGCCTATTTCCATTGATGGCCGATTGCGTACTATCACCCTCTCACACGGGAAGAGAAAGCCAAAGGGCGTAGTGTGTATAGAAGCAGTCAATTTTGGCTGTGCCGCATCTTAATTAATATACTAGAGCTTATTGGTGTACGATTTAACAATGACTATATTATAATAATATAAGTACTTTCACAATATAATGAAGTTATTTTGAGGGTATATTGTTAGTAACAGTGCCAAAACTTGAAAGAAATGTGCGAGTTCATTTTGCACTCGTAAAATGACTGACTAAGCTATACTTTTATTTCACGTACTATAAAAATTGTGGTATATTTTTTGTTTATTTTGGTTTTTGGTGACATCAATCACGGACAGAAGCATTTTAAAACGATTTTTCGTATTCGCGAAGCGTTTGCTGATTTTGCCAGGTTCGCATTCGATAGCCGAAATTCCAGCCCTTGCGGAACAAATAACGTATCGACTAGAGGATTATATTGACGATGCTGGATAAATCTTACGGTATATAGAATATAAAATTGTGTTCAAATAATGCCAAACTCGATAAATTTCAACAAGCCAGTAACTTAAAAATCAATCATATCAAATTGAGCGACTAATTTTAATTAAATTGATAACTTTGTGTTAGAGATGATTGATGAGAGAACAGAGAAGGCAATTATTATTCCGATGATCACAGATAGTTTTATTATATTAAATTGTAAAGGGTGAAAAACGATGGAGTCTTAGCGAGCGGTGAATGAGACCGTACCAAAAGCAATTCATTCCTTCAAAGTCTGATCCATCCGCTAGCTCAATTGATTTTGCTTCATTGGTGTTCATGTCTTGATCTACCTATGTACTAAAAATGTGTAGCCGCCAACAGATTGAAATCAACGATTGGCTTGGCGTGATTCGGAAGAAAATAAAATATTATGAACCGATGAGAAACGTGGTACATGCATGAGCAACAAATCTCGGATATTTTTCGAAAATCGACAAGTTGAAGAAGCTCGAATCGTGTTTCGTCGGGCTTGGATAAGAGTTATGAACCCGCGTGTTCGATGTTTACTATTGCTCTTGCAATTAAGTTCCATTTGTTATGGATAACGTGTAGTAGGTAATTAGTATTCACGACATTTAAGCAATTACAAATCAAATCTACTTATTCTTATTACAGCGTAGCTTTAACCTGCAGTGAAAAGGAACTTTGTTCGCATTCTTTATTCACTTTCAATTATAGTTTATATAGTGATGATAATTAACCCAATACAGCAACCTAAAAACAGGATCAGGAGCCCCTTTAGCAACGCTGATCCAGAGGGCGCGCATCAGATAAGTGTATATTATTATTATTGTTATCAATAATTATCAATAATAATAATGTAGTTATTGAATGCTTAAGTATGATATATAATACTTTTTTTAGACTAGAGATGAGTTTTCATTCTTATGTGGATTACCACCTTTTCAAATGACAATACACGCTAACTTAAAAATTAAATTGACATGTACGACACCACACCACTCGCGAATACAGTTGACACAAAAGCGTTATTATAGTTTAATATTTATGTATGTATATGTATGTATATATAGTGACAGTAACATTTCTCTTTGGAGTAGGTACATCGATCCTAGACAGTATAACATGGGTATAGGTAGGTACGTATTTACATTGCTGTATAGTACTTATCCACCGACCATTATAATTGTCTTTGCGTTATTACAAAAGCATTGCTAAAAGTTTTAATTGTATAGTTATAAACATTAATATGGATGCAATGTTCCCTAATGTAATTGACTTGATTTAATTCACTTATACAATGTAGTACTTAAGTTTATAATGAAAAATACATAGTGTTTTGTTGCTCTTGTTAAAGGGTGAACATACTTTACTTCACTCTACATGCAAACTAAACTTGATAACGAGTTGTTATATTATTTTTATAAACAGCAATCCATCTGTGTCAGCATAATATCCGATTCTGAACGATCGAATTCCGGTCGGAATTTTCGGTTCGCGCGCATTTTTTCAAAATAGTTAACCAACTTGTATACACTCGGCTGCAGCAGACGTATGCCAGCCCTAACGTTAGACACTGTTTTTTTTTTTTATTATTTTAATGTCCATTGAAGATTGTGCAAATTTACTGGGTGAAACATGGGAGTAACTTTTCAGTTGATTTTTTACTAATTTTTATCGATATAAAAAATAAAACAGTCTGATTATAGCAAGGTCTCTAAACGGGGACACACACAACATGCTTCACTACAAAATTCCTCCTCAGTCTTTCCCAAATGTCGACACTCAATCCACGATGATAATAATTTTGTACTGAACATTTCATTCCTATAACGAGAAAATCTATCGTCAAGCTACATAGATCTACATGACAAGGTTGGCTAAAATGTATATGTCGAGACCGCCTAAACGTTCGTGGGCTTATAGCAGAAGAGCGCAAGCTATTCTAGCGGCAAGCAAGTCTTTTGGTAGTAGTAAGTACAAATAAGTTAGTTTAGACACTAATTTTGTTTATAGAAATTGTGCCCGGTCGGGAAGATTTTTTAAAATATGTGCTTTCAACAAAGTTGTTCCCAAATCTTCCTTATATAGTTTCTTTCTGCTTCTTTAGAAAATCGTATAAAATTGGAAGAGTAAGAAAAACGATTTCATGTCGATTGACGCTTTATAATTTTGATTATCGGGCCTACGTAAAGTTGGTTTTTTAATAGGGTCAACAGAAAGCTGGCAGTTGTGACAGAACACATATCTTCCTCGGCTTCAGTGGTAGCGGCCTTACCCGCTGGTCGTCCTTCCTTTGTCAGCTGGTGTCGTCGTTCTCGTCCATCGGAAGATCAGGGCTCAGGGTAGGTACGGAGCAAAGAACCAAGGAAAAGTGCAAAAGTGAAGAAAACCAAAATCAAAGGAACAAATTCTTATTCAAAAAGCATTATACAACAAAAATAACTAGAAACAGAACTGTAATACACATACGAATCAAGATCTCTTTCTAAAAAATCAACAGCAACAATCGTTATGAAATAATATGAGAGTAGTAGTCTAAAGTATATTCAGAGAGACAGCTTCTTGGCAATTGAACGTAAGCAAGCCGACGTGGTCAGCTTCAGTGGCAAACTGACGATTTCAGGATCGTTTCATCTGCTGGCAGAATATTTCAAGCTGTCACTTGTAATTCAAGCAGCTCCGACGATACCGCCCCATGAAAATATCAATAGACTTTAGAAAAAGGTGTCTCAACTACCAACTCTCAAATTATAATATTTTGTATTATTTAAAAAAACAAACAAATAAATTAAATATGCTGCGGATAAATACTATTGCTAAGTGTAATAATATTGAAATAGTAAAAAAAAAACGTGAACGAAGATAGCTACGAAAGATCTTCAACATATTGTACACAAACACGGCTAAATGATAGGTATTCCAGGTCAAGCATTAAAGCAAAGAGGGAACAAAAGTGATGCTATCTAATCAGATTTCTACCTTGCGCAGATAACAAGAGCTCACTTCCACTTTAATTTGATCGTTTAATCGATAGTATTTGCTTTAAAAGAAACACGAAAAAGTAAAAAAAGAATTCACTTCTAGCGTGTCGTCAAGTAAAGAAAATTTGGAATCAAAATTACAAAATTAAAACAACAGTTATCAACTTTCGTTATCTCTTCAACTACAAAGAGGCGCGTTTAAATACTTTTTACAACCTAAAAACTCTCATCAGACTATTTCGAGAATTTGTAATAACAAACAGGACGAGTGCTTACTTCGGTAAATAATCAAAAAATAATAATCCAAGAATACTTAGTTGCGAATCAGGAAGAATGATGGAGTACAAGAGAAAATGGCGTGCCGTGCATTACGTCTGGTGCCGCAAGCATTCCTCAAATACCTAGTTACAAAACATACAAAGATAATATTCTTATCAAGAAAAACAAACAACTGCTATAACAAATTAAACTACTGAAAATAATATTCTAAAACATAATAGTGGTCATGTTCAGTGCAGCATGGGTATCATAATATTTCCACATGTAGAGTAGTGAACAAACACTTCGAAGTGACTAGCAGGCCTGTGATCAGATCGATCTCCAATAACACGATAAAAAGACAGCATTAACAAAGGAAGCCAACCAGCATTTCGTGTTTACCAACTAAAATTTACCCGGTGGAACTTGAAAGAGAGGGGGCGGGGTATTTTAAAGTCTCGTAACAACAATGTTCATTACTTACAAAAAGTCGGAAACTTTTGTAATTAATTCTTATCTTAAACGGTTTTTTATCGACAAAAAGACGAATCTGTCCAGCTATCAGCTACGATATTTTGCTTCCACAAAACAGCACAAAAACACGCGCATAGTAAAATAGAGCTTATTGAACAGGTGCATAAATCTCACAATGGTTAAACATGGTCTAGGCACCACGTCCCTTAATGTTTGCGGTACGTTTCTAAAGTTCCCTGCGATTTACCCAAGTATTGGTCACGAAACGTTGATGATTGAAATATGGTGATACTATCCAGTAATGGGGAGAAAATGCCCGTTTCTGTCGAGAGTGGACGCTGTCCTAACCAATCTTGTTCGAATTTCCGATCGCGATCTGCCGTCTCATTTTGGCAAACAAGATCAATGCACTCGTCTGCATCATTCGTAACACGTTCAAATACAATACAAAACTATCTCTATCACTTTTAATATTATTAACTATATCGAGGGAAGAAATCAGCTATTTAGAAGAATTGTGTGACAACAACAGCATGTAACTTACTTGCATACCACTCCTCATAAAAATGCACAACAATTAAGTGTAGGAATGGTCGCTGTTTAATATTATAACATTAAGTAAATAATGCTTCCCGATCAGTCTGCCGCTGCCTTGAGATCATTGCGGGGGGGTCTGCGCGAAGCGCCCGGCGGTCCGGACGACCGCCATTGCGGCCCTCGCAACCACGTGCGTGGCGACGTGTTCGTACCAATCATCAACAAATGGAGCAGGCAGAAACTCCGAAAGAAGTGGGATATGTATTCATAAATACAACAACAATAACATATCTAACTCTTTGAAACAGGAGTGGTACTTGGAAAACAACGTGCTTGCAAGAAGATGGCGTGGCGAGCGCGCTCCTCGTGCCAGCAAATTTGGAGGGCTTTACAGACCGATGGGCGGCACCTGTACGTAGCGGTAGATGTACAGCCTGTAATCTTTACTTGCCAACACGACAGAGCCGTCGTCCATGAGTGCCACATCGAAGCACTGCGCATGCTTCACCTTCGACTCGAGCGCGGAGACAAGCTGGCCGTCCTGCGTGAAAATCGTGAGATTAAAGTTGTTGTGATTGTCAGCGATCAAGATTTCGCCGGCCGAGTTGATTCCGACGCCGATCGGGTAGTTGGTGATGCCCTCGCCGCCGATCTGACGCAGGTAGACGCCGTCGTAGTTGAACACTTTGACGCAGTGAGCGCGGTTGTCGCTGATGAAAATCTCCTGCTTGTCGTTGACGACGACGCCGTTGGGGAACTCCAGGTGTTTGGAGCAGCCGAACTTCTGGAGCACGTTGCCGGACTGGTCGAAGATGATGACGCGCATCACTTTGCATTCGACCACGACGACGCGGCCCTTGTTGTCGACCGTCACCCCACGAGGGTGTTGCAATATGTTGGCACCAAACTTGCGCACGAACTGACCGTACTGGTTGTAGATCTGGATCTGGTGCGTGGGCGAGCGCTCCGTGACGATGATGTCGCCAGAAGTGCGCACCACTGCGACGCGGTTCGGGTACAGCAGCTGGCCGTCCCGCTTGCCACACTCGCCGAACTGGAACTTGAAGCGGCCTTCCTTGTCGAAGATCTGGATGCGGTGGTTGTTGGTGTCGGCGACGATAATGTCGTTCTGTGCGTTCACCGCCACACCGCTGGGCTCGGTGAACTGACCCTCCATCACGCCAAACTCGCCGAACTTGCAGTGGTAGATCATCTTTTGGCGTTTGATCTGCGACTTGGGTGGGAATATGGCGGTCGACATGAGTTTGGAAGTGAGATCCAGCATGGAGTCACTCTGTCCGTTCGAGGTGATCGAGTAGTGGTCGCTGCCACCGTTCTGGAAAATGCTGTCCGATCCGCCGTTGGACCACTTCTCGTAAGGATTCTGGCCGTTGATGTTCAGGTCGCTGATGGACGACGAGAACGGACCGAGACTGTTGGCGCTGCTGAATCGCTTCGAGATGATGTTGGACTCAAACTGCGACGAGGACGAGCTTGAAGACGACATGAGTCCGTTGGAGTACGGTCGTTCGATGACTCCGTTCATGCCTCCGCCATTGAGTCCACCGTTGAGACTACCCCCGTTGAGACTCCCTCCGTTGAGACTCCCTCCGTTGAGGCTTCCCCCGTTCAGACTTGAGTGGCTCCCTCCGTTGAGCGCGGCGTGGAGTCCGTTCAGGCCCGAAGAGCCGTTGGCGGCGCTCCCGTTGAGCAGGCTGCTGCCGTTGACGGGACGCGCGATCGGAGGCTGCTTGCTCGGTCCGACGGGCACCTCCGAACTGGAGCGAACGTAGCCGAACGTGTTACGGACGCCGACCTGGATTGCCTGGTAGTTTGACACGAACTCTAGGTCGCAGCCCGACTGCAGGCTCTGCTCCGGATTGTACGTCTGGAACGCCTGGAACTTGGAGTCGAGCACTCGCTTGAACATGAGCGCCTCGGCGACGGTGGCGTGCTTCGTCAGCCGGTCAACAAAATCGCATGTGCTGTAAATCTTGTCGACTGTCTCTTGGGCTTTCTGGCCGAGCACGTTGACAGACATCTGTTTCGCGGTGAACACACTCTCGAGCTCCTTCAGGATCTCCTGTTTGCGTTCGTCGATCATCGACCGATAGAACTGGAACGTTTCGTTGATCTCGTTCTGGGCCTTGTGGTACTGGACCTGCAGACGGCTAGAGCTGTGCTCGAGATTCTTGAGCGAGTTGCGAATGTCTGTGGCTTTGGCCTTGCTCTCCTGCATGGTCTGCGAGAGCAGCTCGATCTGCTTGGGCCCCACGTCGGCGAGGTGCTCATAGTCGTGCAGCCCGCTGGGGTGCTCCATCACGGTGCACTCCTTGCAGATCGGCCCGTTGCACGTCAGACAGAAGTACTTGACGGGCTCTGTCTTGTGGCGCAGGCAGTACACGGGCTTGTCACCGCCGCTGCCGCCGTTGGTGCCGATCGGCAGCATGGCACTCTTCAGATCCTCCTTGCTTCCGTTCTGTTGCACGTCCCCCACGGACAACACTCGATGCCCCTCGAAACAGTGCATAAACTGGTGGGCCATCTTACAATTGGGACAAAGAAAATTCTCGCAGTCGAGACAACGGGCAACTACGTCAGATGCACGTCCTTTACAACCGGTGCAATGCGGCTGTTCGGTACTCTCCAAATTGTTTTTCACGGTAAAGTCCGGCAAAAGGGAGTTAAGTCCTTGCGAAGAGAGCACGCACTCTTGTTGACACAGTGAACAGGTAAGTTTGTCAGGGTGGTCCTGGTTCTTCTCCAGACACAACAGGCAAAACGTATGGAAACACGGCAAGACGCGCGGATTCGTGAAAGTCTCAAGACATAGCCCGCACTTGGTGTTTATTCCGGCGCTGCTGTGGGAGCTGCTGAAGCCGTTGGAGCTTGACGAGATGCTGGTGATAGACGCGGGAGGCGACGAGCTTTCGATAGTGAGCGGCGAGTCGAGCAGAGGCGACAGCGAACGAAAGTCGACTTGATCGATCAAATTCTCGATTGCGTTAATTCCAGGTAGTGAATCAAGTGAAGGAGTCGGTGAATCCATCTTCAATCGAACCGCATTACTGGAAACGGAAAAAGAAACTGAATCAGGACGAGGTCGAGTTATAATTGTAAAATGTAAATGTTGGGAGAAAAAAATTAGATGGGAACTATATATAGAACACAAAAAACATGATCCTTTACGCTTAAACGCAATGAAATGTTTTATTTGTACCATATAATGAAGAGCAAGAAGAGGTAAAACAATTTCCCAAGCAGAGAAGGCAATCATCTTTGTAGATTAAGAAATTACGGTGTAAAAGGATGTGAATAGGTGCAGAGAGCACGAAAGAGTGGACATGCACGGTTTACACGAGCAAACAGGTGGGCGCTGCCGACGCCGACGACGCCGACGCCGCCGACGCCGCCGACGCCGCAAAGCATGCTAAGTCTTGTGTGGTATTTGCGCAGCGACGATCAGGTTCCTTATTAACGCAAGGCTACAAAATAACGATGTAACTCAATCTTCGTCCTCAGAATAATAGCAGCAAAACTGTATCGCCGTCAATACAAAAGAGGTCATGCTTAGCTGCGTTTATAGCAAAATAACCCCGTGTTATTTTTCGATTTAGCGAGCGAACAAGGGCAATCGATTATTCGTTTTCAATCGAATGCCTTTCATGATAAGCCGTAAAGAAAATCGACGGTTCACCCGGCGGGCATCTAGCGTCAACGTCGCCCGCGGCGTCCCAGACCACAACATCTAAAAGTGCCTTCTGTTTTCTCCGCCGCCTCCACTCCAGCAAGTACAAATCGGGTTTAGAAAAGGGCAAGCTTTACCCTAATCCCGGGCAAAGCGCTCGCAGATTTGCCTGTCAAGAATTGCGCCTCGGCTTCAACCTCGTACTCGTCAGCGCAAAACATCGTGACAAGCGTATATAGGTGCACCGCCCTTATTTTTATTTTTGTAAATAAAAACAGCGACAGCACATTGCGAGACGCAGACAGACACAAGCCAATCACGCCGCCCGAGTCTCGTCAAGTTCATTTAGCTCGATATCTGTGACGTCAGACCTGTTGCCAAGGAGACCCCACCACCCTTGCCGGCGTCGGCGTCGGCGTCGTGATGCAACACACGCGCGCTCTCTCCGCGGGCGGCGTCGCTGAACTCGCTGCCGCTGCGCAAATACCCGGAACGGGATGCGTGACATACGAAGCCGCCGCTTCCCAAGATCTACGCCACTAATAAGTTTCCTTAATTTGTTTACTCCGAGTTTCAACTTTGAACGATCTCTGGGAGCAGCGAGTTTCATTTTATGGGCGACCAACACGGCACGGAAATTAGTTACGATACGCGCATTCTCTGGGACGCCGCTGTATGTGTGCCTACACAATATAACGTGTATGGCTTCCCCGCCTTTGTTAAGTCCACCTCCAGGGCCGGGGTCTTTGTGTCGCCCGGCTCCCCGGGCACGGCGTCCCGATATGACGAAAGTAGCGAGCCAGCGCCGAGGAGCAATATCGCCCCGGTAAGCACGAGCCGGCACCGCCTTCTCTTCCAGAATACGTTTCAAACGTCCGCACATAAATCGTGCGATTTCGCGTGCGAGAGGATTTCTCTGGCGGCGCGCGTCCAAATGAAAATAAGGAGCTAAATCTATCCAGGCGAGTTGACGCGAAGAGCGGCAGAGATTTAGTACTTTCTATCAGATTCGACAAGGGAATGGTTACCTCGCCTGGATTGACGTGCGCCGCAGAAATCTATCCATTCGCGCGCACCCCCACCAAACCCCTCATCCGGGGGAGGGGGGAGGGGGGGGGAGGGGGCGTCAGGCCCAGGCTCGCCCGCTCCCGACCTGGCCACCTCAAGGGCGTCGCAAACGCAGCCATCGGCGTCGTCGGCGCTCACCGCTTCTCCGACCAACCAAACATTACTAATTGATCCCCGCACATGGGATCCGCATTTCATCACGGCCACATCACCGATTCCCATTCACGAATAGGAATGAAATAAACTGTTTGACTTCACGAGGCAGATAATAAAAACAGAAAGGACCTACTAGCGGAAGGGAAGTGCTTCGGTTTATGCATTGCTGGGAGGTTTATGTGACGTTCCAGACTCGCGCTTTGTAATATGTGAGAGAAGCGGGGACCAGGTGCGAAGATGAAACAGTTTCCCTGAATTATATCGTATGTCAACACGTCTGGGCGGGCATGGCGCGGCTTGAGACAGGAGCGAACCGGGGAAAAAGAGGATATACTCTGCGCGACACAGGATGGCCATTGTGATATTAGTTTTACAACTGGTACTGTTTATGAATGATACTAAAACACATCTGGCAGAGTGTGATTTGTGATACTATTTTCACAAAGGTATTTCAGAGCGCTTGACTCGACGTGAGACTTGGCGGAGAAACTTTTTTAATTGAGGCGCTGCACGGTGCACCATTCACGGGCGAGCTTGGCAGTAACGGATGAATGATTCCTGGATGATCAGTTTTAATGATCATAATTAGGGTTCGATCCAACCACGTAAACCTTTAGTGCTAAAGTTGAAAACTGGCAAAGTTTCATCATATAATAATATAGGCAAGTACTTGGAGCGACTTAGCTCAGGAATAGAATTTTGTTTGTGTAAGCAGCTTGCAGCTCGAATGCAATTTATTACGATTAAAACCCAACAGAGCGCGCCGGTATTACGACAACACAAGTGTCATTCGGCGCACAAAGACCGGCATCTTAAATCGAAATCGTGGGCAACACAAAAGACCAGCATATCGACCAAGCTGCACAATATAAAGTGTACGATAGACAAACCACACCCTTGCTTCCCGTCGATTCAACAAACGGATGATGAGCGCGTTAATTGCAGGGTAAAGAAGCGAGCCAAAGGTGGGCTAGACACGCGGGGACTACAATCAAAAGGAGTGTGGAAACAGGACCTAAACTCTGCGGGCATTGAAGAAAACTTTGAGAGCAGCAGAGAAATAATCTCTGGCGTATTCCTATACACAAATGCGGGCCATCAGATTGAACAAAAATATACAAGACGCCCCTATACTTGCGGAGACACTCGAAATATATTATATAAATCTCAACAGGGTAAGAAGAAATAAACATTACCACTTCTTTGTTCGATAAACTCACTGAATGTGAGGTTATCATTACTCGGATGCACACATAAACAAGAGCGGGGATTCAGCCGTGCACTAACTGCATATTTGTTTCTCGTTATCCGCACGTCGTGTGGCCGTGGACGAATTTAGACTCGGCTTTCCACATGCATGCACCCGCCATGTCAACCGTGTTGAGTTGTGGGATGTGAAATTGACCTCTGCACATGAAATCGTCGGCACGGTCGGAATCGACATCGTTATGGACGGATCTGTCGACGAAACAAACTGCCCGACGGGCGCCAGAAAAGCGTCCCGACGCCCGGCGTCCGTGCATTCACACACAGACGCGCACGCATACACACACACACACACACGCACGCGGCGTCGGCGTCGCGGCGGCAGACTGACGCATGTCGCTCGCACATTCTCCATACGCGGGGCCTTTTATCTGCGCGTGGACTCGATCCCATGTCCCATCGACATCATACATCATCGCAGCCAACTCGGTGCAGAGATTTCATTTTTTTTCTCTATATATAGTATTATTCACTGCGTTCAGTTCACCGCGTTACTGATTCATTGCTGCGCGTAGTCCATTTTCTTTGGTACATTAATCAAATCGACCAGAGCGCACCCCCCGAATACAGAAGGTGCAAGTTGACAAAATTCATCTGCGCCATGATTCAAATTTAAAAAGGCTCTGTGTTCCATTGCGTGGACCACAAAGGGAATTGGGGATATTGTTTATAGCACCCGTCAAATACTCGCGACCTGCGAGTTGCCGTCGTGCATACGGCCGGGGTTTTAGAGAGAAAAACGTTGGCTGAAATAAACTGCACAAGGTGGCTGCAAAATCGATATTAGCACGGCGCAAAAAAAGTTACCATATAAATGATAGACCTAGTTAGGATGTCAGAAATTAATTCAATTCCCTAATCTATACACACAAGAGTGGTCGGCCTAGACGGGCGATGCCAGACGAGCTGATAGCGGACCCGGGTCATACTCGGGCGAAACAATGACCGCGGCCGGGATCGGAACGAGATCGGGGAGGGGAAGGGGTTACAGCCGGCGCCCGGCGGCACACGCAACCCCTCCACAAGCCATGCATTATGTAAATACTTTAAAACCGACGCTCGAATATGTTCGTCGCGACGTCACCTCGTTACTGTGCATACGGCCGAAAGGCTTAAGGGATAACTTGTTAGGATTGAGATTACTATTTCATATCGTTTTATTTATTACCGGTGAATGAGTTCGAACGACGGAGGGCGTGTGTACCAATAAAATATGTGAAAACATGAAAGTGTGTCTATATCGGCAATGGGTGTGGAACAGTATGTCAATACCCGTACCCGAGAACTTTTGCTGTAGATTATATGGATGTAAATTGCTATGATTAGCGCACGAAGGGATATATTTATTGCCTAGATGGCACTTCATGTACACGAAATACTACAGCAATACAGAAAGCCGCAGTCTGATTTCAATTATAGTTAGTTTTGGAATGGTTTAATGTTACGTGTGCAGCGGTAACGGGTAATGCGATTAGACCGGCCGACGTTGCTGCAAGGTCCGTGCGTAATGCCGGCAACCCGCAATGCAGCGGAGTTTGACAAATCACCGAATCGCCAGGCGTGATGTAGTGCGCCGGCCACCGCGAATGCGCCGCACAAAATTATGTCGGCGAGCATCATAATTCTCAAGATTAAAAAACTAACTGCTAGTCCAGCGAAAGTGACAGACTACAGCTCCCATGAATTGCGTCACTCGAACACACTATTCAAATTCCATGCTGGCACATATGTTCCGGGCAGTTACATGGAAGAAAACAGATGTTTTTACTTTTCTACACCACCCCGCCGTGTGTATAACTGCATTCTTCCCTCGATTAAAAACGATATTATTATAATGTTCAAAATTAAGGGAGGGAGACGGGTGAGATGATTGATTAGCAATGCGGCGACCGGTGAGCCATAATGGAGCGCTACCGGACCGGAAGTCAAGTGTCAGTTCGGCCGTTACTGGCGTACGCAGCGTGCGCGCACACTAACTTCCGGCGGCAGATGGTGATATTCGAAACGCACGCGGCACACCGCCGAAACCGTCGATTGTCGAAATATTTGTTGGTCGTTGTTCCAAAAATATCCTCCTATACACGTTAGAGGGTCGCTACCGCGCACTGGATAGGAGACGCCGAGGAAACTCGGCGGCGTTTTATCAGGATATTTAATTAAATTCTGGTTGTTCCGAGCTCATCAAACTTGGCTAATGCGGTGCTCATAAACTCTGTTTTGCCAGCGAGCCGTTCGGGGGCCGCGCTACAGACACAAAAAGAAGACAACCAGAAGCGCTCGAGAACGAAATTACACGATACTATATAAAATTGTTCCCGCGACAGACGTGAACCGAATTTAACGATGTCAAAAAAAGGCATGTGCGAACAATGAAATCAACTTGGTAATGAATCGGAAATTATTCTACTTTTTTCATCACAGCGAACCTTGCAGCGGCCGGTTGGCCGGCAGGCAGACATCCTTGCAGTCTCATTTGTTATACAATAGACTAGAAAGTACTAATTACATTACGTAAGGTCAGAAAACGTGTGTAAATCAACGGGCACAGCTCAATCATCCCGGTTATCATTCTCAGGGAACACACGAATAATAAACGAATGGCACACCGCGCGTATATAAAATAAAATAAAAAAACTAATGCCTATACAAATTATTATAAACTCACCACCGACGCTCGCTTGCCTACAACTAGCGCCGTTACTTTCTCGGCATTGGTTGGGTCGGGGAAAGTGAAATCCCGTATCTTATTACAATCATCATGTAATACTAGTGTAGGTAAATATCCAAGTTGATATCGGCGGCGGCGGCGGCGCCTGTTCCGTTTACCAGCCAAACCCCTTTCACTCTCTGCTGCCCTCAGCACAAGTCCACGCATTATTGCACATCGGAAACATGCATACCCACTTCCCAATTAAAAACACCACCGATAATCCGTCCTTTCCGCAATTTCTCACCTTTACCGACAACTTGTATCCTTCGTCGCGAGAATTTGGGTCAATCCGAAGTTCAAACAGCGTTAAGTTGTTATGCAGCGCACACTGCGTATTTTCCATGTGTGGTGAATGCATCTGTCTGTTCTCCGTCTCCTTACATGCCAGACAAGAACTTCGGCGAAGGCCAGACGCGTACACAATAACCAATCCCAGCTTCCAAGTGAACGGAGGGAAAAAATGGAATACCAATGCGCCATCGGAATTCGATTGCGCACCGCAACTAATGCCAGATTTCCCCCAAAACCTTCACCGTGTTTGATCGGTACAAACCAGAACAAAGCCTCGACAAGAGTAGAGGCCGAAGAAATCACTTTGTTTCCACTGGACCGTATGGGTGTCCAGGACAACACGTATTGCTTCTTGGGTAGCGGCGCCGTGGCCGCGTCGACCAGTCTCTCGCCGTTCGACAGGCACCGGCAAGCGGAAGTTTATAAGAGCTCGGTGACATCCGGACTGTGGTGCCGGATGAAATATATATCCTCACTTCCTCCCACACTCGAAGGCTTCAAGCCACAAGGAGCAGCTTTGTTGGCGTGCGATTTTAATGAAGAAATTAAAAAAGTTACGCATCTTCCCTTCGCGTAGAGGATATAAAACAACTGTGGTGCAACGGTGATAAAATTTCTGCACTGTGGTGAAAATCTACTCTGCGTTTCCCGTTACGAGAAAAATGTACAACGTGAATATATCATCTAATTAACCGGGGCAGTACGAAATCTGACATAGAAAGGGCAAACTTGACAGATAATAAACATTGCATTTCGCGAACGCCCAGGCGCATCTGCACTCGACTGAGACCGCATGCTCCCCCCCCCCCCCCCCCCCCCCCCCCCCCCACCTCTTTCGACGCCAGCGCTTCTTTTGCATGTCCAGACGACAACGTCGCGATGCACTACGGCGACCTTGAGCATTCCTTACCAAGAACGGCCGCTGTAAAGTAATGCGCGAGGAACAAAATGAAACAGGCAGAGTTACTTTTAGCGAGCGTGCGGAGACGTCACCCGGAGCCCTGAGCCGGCGACGATGCCGTCGACCTAATGAGTGCCGTTGCATCTCGGGTACACGGAGCAAGTCCTGGCCTTTGTTCGCATGAAAGTTGGTCGACGCCGACGACGCCGACGACGCCGACGACGCCGACGACGCCGACGACGCCGACGACGCCGACGACGCCGACGACACCGACGACGACGACGACGTCGCCGACGTCCAGCACAAAGTGCAGAATTGCAGTGTGTTACCGACGCTTTGTTTCGCCAATGGGCTCTGTGTGGCATTGAATGGCGTCGGTGAACGACAGGATGGCGATGAGAATGACAATAGAGAACCTAGCTTAGCCTGAAAGGGAAGCCGGGGCGCCCGGTGCCGGCACGTTTTGAAACGTTTGACACGTTCCTTGCCCAATGAGCCCTAGTATTGCCTATATTCCTGCAATTCCAGCAGGACTTTTATACTAGTCTATGTCATCGTTTTGCAAGGCTGAAAGTGTTTATGATAATAACACCCTCAAAATTGGAACTCATACGGTGGTAGCCCACCCAGAGACTGAATCCGCATTGTGTTGCTTAACGTCGGTGAGTTGAGAAATATTTATAAGAAATCTGGTACTTACGGCCAATTTCTTTAAACACGTTGGCCGGTTCTTGAAGACTTTCCAACCTGATGATGTACTTTGATGAGAAACAACCCTTGCTTGCCGGCGAGCGAAGGGGGGGGGGGGGGGGTGAACGCAACACGGAAGAATGAATCGAGTATATATTATATCCGAAAGGGATGGTGAATCGAAATAAGCAATAAAGAAGCATTTAAAAAGTACAGTCTCATTTGTTTTGATTAATTTGGAGTCGAAGTCGTTGTCTGTTCGCTGTTTCCACCGCATAACCTCAATAGTAGTAAAAAGATTCTCCGCGTGAAGATAAAATAATAGCTGGGAATAAAATTGCAATCGCAAAGATTCGCAATTTGAACCCGAAGTCACGTAAAGCCTACCGCATTGCGATCCTAGCGACAGCGATGGCCAAAACGATGACCAAAGCGATGACCAAAGCGATTACCAAAGTGGTGACCAAAGTGGTGACCAAAGTGGTGACCAAAGTGGTGACCAAAGTGGTGACCAAAGTGGTCATCATCGAGGCAGACAGGTGATTCGCGTCGCGTACTACCGTGACATCCGTCCGTGCCGCGAACAATGCGACTGCCATTCTAATCAAGTGCAGTGCGTTGCGTTGCGTCGGCGGTTCGGGCCAGTGGCCAGATTGCAGTTGCAATTGCACTCGCTGCAACCTCGTCTGCGCGCGTCTCCGGCCTCGGGACCACGAGCACGAAGTGCAACTTCCAGGGGAAGTGCACCGAGTGCTCGTACTTTTACTTATTTCCACCTGGTCATAACTCGAAGCAATAGAATAACCTTTGTTTATTGTTGTTACTACAGACTCTTATTTCGAGAAAGTGGTATTTCTTATGTCGAAGATACATTTTTAATTTGGTTGCGTTTCCGCTTTTGAATGCCAACGGCGCCGGAAAATCGGCCGTTTTTCTCGACGTTATAAAATGAGACCGTATCATTCTGTCGATTTTCATCAATGGTTGTATAAAGGGAATTGGATTTAATCCAACTGTGCAATTTACTGAAGTAAGAATATCATTGGAAGCTTGTGGAGGAACAGACTGTTGAAAGCTGCGCTCAAAAAAGCTTGCAAGGCCAAGTGGTGGCCAAAGTCGTGGGCGGACCGAACGGTATCAAAAGACCTCAGGCGCCAGTTGTAAATCACTCTCATGGGAGACAAAAAAATAAGCTCGATCTCACAAAAAATGAGGCGGCCTAAAATGAGCAGAAGAAAAACGCTAAGATGATTACATAAAAGTAAAACGATTTGCGCGCGATAAATGAATGGTATAAGAAATATCAGTTTAGATCAGCTGTCGCCTTAGCACATTCGGAGTTCGGACATAATTTGAATGTTAAAAATAACCAGGCCCAGGCCGCATTATAATGATATTTGATCTACCAATTAGATAAGTTTCGAGGCAAAGCGGTTCAACCACCCCACACATGCACGCACTCCCACGCGAAAATAGAAAAGCTCGTAGCGAAAAAAGCTGCGCAATAAAAAGCGACGGCAGACCGCAAACGATCGATAAATAACTTATTAGGCAGACCATGAACAGGACGTTTAAGTGTGTTTCTACTAGGAATTGTGGGCGGCAGGGGTAGGTCCCGGTAACCGACAACTCGAAAAAGTTGCATTCGTTTGACAAAAAGCGCCCAGGAATAATATGCAATTAAGAATCGGCGCGGATCATTTATTCGGTAACACGATTAGTGCATGAAGGTGTAAGTGCACGTGAGCAACGTTATAGGCGATTTGAACTTGATAAGGGATCTTGCAGTGCCTCAACACTTTCATTTGAGCGCGGGAAATCGTTGATTTACAGCTAGGCAGTCACGATCATGTGAAAAAATTAAATACATGTAAACAGAAAGTATTTTCCTTTCAGCGTGGATCGAAATGGAGAAATGAAAATTAAGCGCGTACGTCATCAGTGAAGCGTTCGGAAATAACTATAAGTACATGGTCGTGAAAGAGGATGAGGCTGTATTTTATGCAACACTTGGCAAATAGATATCAAAATCACATGTCACATAATATAAGGTGACATCATACCGCCTGCCCCCTTCCCACCCACAAGCATATCGCGCAGGAAATGCCTCAATTCGCATGCGCAAGTTAAAGATGATGTCCCACATACGAGTCACAGTGCAACAAAAACGTCACAGCATCAAATGTCAAATCCACCTCACGTACGTCCAACAGCGCGCAGTAATATAGCGCACTTAGCACGTTGAAACAATATAATCACCGCGGGGGATGTGTTTACATTTTTCAAATCTATTTAATCACGATCTGTAAATAATCCCCGGTCGACAGTAAAATCTACCGAGTGGTATGTGTGTTTTTGTAAGGAGCTGTGATAAATGACATGTGGCCGGCTGACGTCAGCGGCGGTGTCTGGAGATGGTCCCCCTCGCGGCGGCTCCATGTGCCCTCATTGCGTCATTTCAACCGCTACCATGGCCGACTTTTTGCTCCTCCTCGCCGCTCCATCATCCCGGCGCGGCTCCATTCGCCCCGAGAAGTCGCCGTTTTTGCCGCGCTTTCTCGGGAATCGCGATTCAATCGGCCGGATAGATTCGGGTTATTGCTCCAGCTTCCAGAGAAAACAATCGTAGCTCGCATATAAACGCTATCACCGCGATTATCTCAAATAGAGTTTTCCTCGTCGACTTTCCGTGCATTACAATAGCACGATTATGGAATCGTAAAATGCAGAGTTGATTATAAATTGTTAAAATTTTACGCTTGTAATAAACTAAATTAATTACTTAGTCACCAGACAGGAATAGGTGTCCCGTGCGCATAAATTAGGCGTTCGAGTCACGCACTGCACGCAATCGGCCGTTAGTTGAGCAAGGAGCGGGAAAGCGGGAAAGCGGGAAAGCGGGAAAGCGGGAAAGCGGGAAAGCGGGAAAGCGGGAAAGCGGGAAAGCGGGAAAGCGGGAAAGCGGGAAAGCGAGAAAGCGGGAAAGTGGGAGAGCGCCTCGGTGCAGGATAAAGTGGGGAATAGGACGATTACGCCGCAATTCCATTTGCGTTTGTCTTTCTACCTCTTCCGCCAATCGTCATTACGCCATCTGAAGATTGGCAAGATTCGTTCCTGGATTTGCAGAAACGAAAAGTTCGTAATATCATTACCGATGTTTGCAAAGAAATTGCATCATCTTAGAGCCGAATAGAGCGCAGACCGGCCTTTTTTCGGGCGTTTATAAGCGCCGAAAGAAAAGAAATCAAAAGCGGAGCATGAAATCGAAACGTACAATTCGACGGGGCACCGATGCATAGAGGTGATATTGTTACCGCGACCGCGCCGCGAAGGTCATTCAGTTGAGGTCGCCGATCATGCCCGGCCAACTACGGCCGGCGGCGGCGGACGAAATCAGATCGCACGTTTCCCTTGCGTTTTCTGACATAACACAAAGTTCTGTTCTACATCTGTAGGCATGGACCCAACGGATCGCGACCGACGACGCCTGGATCACTTGCGCATATCAAGTAAAATTTAGTAACTCCATAGCTGTGTTCAAATCGTAAAATTCTTTTAGTGCATATACTTTCTCTGGTCTGCTACAGTGTTTTAGCCTTGGTTTAAAAGTGTAATTTCGATTATGAAATATTGGGTGTCGCGCTGGCAGAGCAAGCGATCTTGCACTATCTAATTGTATAATCAGTAATAAGGATATTACACCAGTTTTGTGGATGCCGCGGCGCTCAGCGGAACACATGCGATAAGAAAGCCAATTAATCACAACTACGGTTTTGCGCGATCTTCGAATGCTGACGTCACCGAAATAAAATTCCATTTGTTGGTGTCTAAATATGGATGAATCCGCGTGTCATGTCGAATTTCGTATAAGCGGGGTTGTGGCGTGTGAAACATTTTTCACGTCGATATATTTCAAGTGTCGGAATTTTTTCAATACCGTCTGGCGAGTGACAGTACGCATTACCACTAATGGATGCCCAGTAAGGACTAGCCAGTCTAGACGTTTCAAAGTTTCTTTTCATATCATCTTGACAGCAGCATCCCTTGGGCCCGGGAACGGGACTTTCCTGCGTTCCGCACGCACTTTTGTATTGGATTCCCAGCTAACAAACACCAAACATCAATCACTTGCGTGCAAATTTCCCCAAATACAGCTATGGAAACCGTTTGAACACAATAAATGCCAGCATAAGTGAATGCTTCCCTGACCCTGCTCAAAAAGTCAAAACCTGAGAGTTAATAGCAGCTAATAAAGGTGATTTCGATGTGTGAAACCCATTGCCTCGTTAATTTCCCCAAAAACCGGATTAATTAGAAATTCATGTTTGTATACGATTGTACTTGAAGTGCAGGAAGAAACTTAGCGAAGATTACCTAAAAGCGAAAATATTTCCATCGGTCTACGCGAATGCGTCGACCTAGTTGAGCGTTGTAGCGTCTTGGTCGAGGAGAGGAGAGGCGAGGCGTCGGTGACCTGAACGCAACCGAGTCCTTCGTGACTCGTCGACGCCGGCGACGTCGGCGACTATTCAAGAGCCATGACTCATGCGACTCAACTGTGAACTGCACTAGTAATTTATTCACACATCTGTAAGATTCTCAATGGGAGAGGCTGCCGATTGAGCGACGCAAAGAAATGTAAACGTGTTCGACCAACTGGACCCCGGCTTTGATATGAAAATGTGTCTTGGTGGTAGGTATAAGCTGGATAAGATCCCTTTGACTTCAAGGGCTTACAGCAACTGACATAAAATGGTGTTGGTCTTTCGTGTGTTTGTTTGAACATTCGATGTATTTCTTTTAAAAAAAAATAACTTTATATAGATGGCATGTATCGTCATCATTAGCTACATACGAAAATTGTGCAAATTCTCCGGTCAAATGGGCCAATTACCGAACGCTTTCACGACCAATAATTACAGCTGCTCGCGTTTGTTTCTTGAAATGTTTCTTGAAACTGTAACCCGAAATTGAGTCAGAGAAAAATTGCAGCGATCCTCCGTCCTTGGCATGCATTTATATTGCAAACGAATGCGTTTCCTAGCAACGAATTGCGCTTTGTGCATGCACCCGTGACAGGCCGGTCGGCCAGTGTGTTCTGTGTTAGCAGTGGCGAATACGCGCGGCGGCGGGCCGTCACCCGTTTTCATTTCGCCAATTATAACTACTTTGTTGTAGGATACTCGAAAAAACACTTTCGTTTCCAGCTCGCGGCCAGCCGAACGAATGAAGTAACGCGATATTTAAAATGCACGAAAGCCACAAAAGATCGGTGCGGGCTGACACAGGCCAGCTGGTTCATAGAAGAGCATTACGTGTTTCGCTGTCCCGTCTTCTCGAATCACGCCAAGACGCCAAACTGACCTAGATTAGATTTTCTTTGTGTTATTTGGGGATCAGCTAACAATCAAAATCGAAATGCGTTCTCTCCGGCTGTGATTTGTGACAGAAAACGAACAGGTGGACCGATTTACCGTGAGATTTCGAACATTTGGGGGGCACGGAACGATATGGAGAGCCATTTCAAGTGCTTTCCCGAAAATAATAACACCGTTTTGGTGTATAAAACGCTATGTCCTATACTGCACCCACACGTCGTAACTCATTCTATATAACTGTCACGAAAAGCAATCATTAAAAATTACACCCTTCACGAGTAGAGACAAAAAGCTCAATTTACTCGAGCGCTCGCGTTATCCCGCAGCGCACACTATTTTTACCTCCCCAACAGAAGAAGACTACGCAGCAGCATTCGAGCGAGGAGCAAGCGGGGGCCACTGGGATCGAATCGGTTCCTCGCGGTGACACTCTCAACCTTCTCCGCGCACAGACACGCACACACGCACGCACGCACGCACGCACGTGCAGGCACGCACGCAGCGTGCACGCGCCGTGCCAATGTCAGTGTGGCACTGAACTGGGGGGACCCACTCGCGCCTCCCTCGATATCAATGACGGTGCGCGTCAAACCTGACAGCGGTTCTATACAACTGATTAACACCAGAGGGTAAATTATTAATTTTCGTTCCTGCTCGAGCTCATCGCGTATGGAATCGTTTCCATCGACGTAATTAATAGCGAGAAGGCCACTTCATCCCGTGTGATGTGCTGATAATGTAGATTCTAACTCGTCCCTACTCGAGAAGATTCAACTGAAAATGTCTACCTATGTATAGAGGCGGGCACAGGTATGATGTGTGTATATACAAGTTACGGCATCAAAGCGATCTTGAAGATCGAATGAGTTCCAACTTCTCCTACCCTAACTTGTACGCTGGCCTGCAGCGGTAGGTAATATAGAAGCCGGAGCCTCTGCCAGAGCTTGTGAAACTTTGCGCTTAGAGGAAAGTGAAATATGCATGCCATTATGAATATTACAGGACCATAATATGCAATCAAATTGTCGTCGCAATTCTCTGTACGGGCAAGCGCATATGGTACACTTCAGTTAACAGCAAGCATATACCCACACCGAAATGCAGTCGGAAGTATGATCAGTTATTAATTATTATTAACATATACACATATTCTCCAATCAATGTGAAGCCGCGAGGAGTTACAGTCTTATCGAGTATTTTCAGATAATTGTAGCACAACGCAAACATATCGTATAGTATATGCTGCCAGTAAATTACTAGCCAACATATTATGATAATTTTCCTAAGCACTCTAATCATTTAGTTTCATGGTAAATCCTTAACGATCTAGATATTTTAAACTGCGCTTTGGGTACGGGGCAGACCACAGTTCCCAGTGGCCAAAAGATGGGTAGGTGCACGGTAATGGAAACTAATAATTTTTTCAGGCGGGTGAATAAGTAATAGTAAAAAAGCTTTCAAACCTTGCTCATAACGCTGAAAGCATTAGCTCAAAAGACGTGAACGATGGCAGTGGTATGTCACACGCTTGCATGCACACAAATATATAAACTGCGAACTAGTTCCTATCGAAAGTGTTGATAAAAACATCGAGAGTGAGTGTGTGTAGTGTGTGTGCTTCTGACAAGCGAAAAGGTGATCCGTTTGATTCCAGCTCTAGAAAGGGCACATGCAGCCAACCATGCACTGTTATTATCTAAATCTAAACACCAATAGCATTGTACATAAGCGAAGATTATGTTGTAAAAAATGTGCGCAATTCTGTTATTTTTACCTTTCTTTCGTTTCCACAGCCACTTCGAATATGAGTTCCACAGAGCCATCCTAAAATTAGAAACGTACGTCTTAGATACATGGGACGAACGGCGGGGCAAAAAAAAACACTCACACATGCTGCATTCTGAGTTTTCTGACACTGTTGATGGTTCAGACTTTCGAGAGACGCTCTAGCTCGGAAAAAATGGGCCGAGACTGGGAGAGCAGTGAGCACACATGTTGATATGGGTTCGGCCATACCAAACAGGCCACAGAGTATAGCCGTGAAATGGTATAGGCACATCATATTAAACATATTCTAGAGGGCTCTGCCAAGTACATTTCCATAAGCCCGTTTCCGGTGCGATCTTGGTGAGCCAGGCGGACGAACGACGGAACGAGCGGCGCCGCCTAAACGTCGAGATAAATATTTCAATTAAACGTGTCGGCCGAGCCGCGGTATTATATACATATTATATGCTTCAGCTCACGTTTTTCGTATCTGTTGTTTTCTCAGAGGAATAGTTAAATAATTTTGCAAGCGCTCTGGCAAAGTCACAAAGAGACACGGATCACTAACAGGATCGCGCTCACTAATCATTTAGGTAGCCCATTTTATTCCCGATTCTCTACTGAGTATTGACCGAGAGAGCGGTGACGCTTTTGAGTTCTGCCCCGGCGAGTCGAATCAGCGCCGATTGCCCAAGAGAGCACCTAGCTGCACTCTTATCTCGCCTGATGGGGCAATACGCAGGGTGCCTCGGGCCTCATCGTTCCAAACAAAGCCTATCGCGTGCCAGGCCACTGAATTGCAACTCAACTACCACTTTTACGTAATGATTATAATAAAAAAATGAAATTTCATAACGATTAGTATGCCGCCAACGCTGATCATTGAGCCCGGGCCTGCACCTCAAGGGTGCTTTCGTCACCTCCTACACGCTAATCGTTTTCCCCGAGCATCGTTCCCTTTGTTTATGCCTTGCAGCTCTCGAAGGCAACAGCCAAAGCACTGGCCATTCTAACGAAACAATGCACGCACACACACACACACACACACACACACACACACACACACACACACACACACAACACAACAACGTGTTGAATATTTCAATTCGCCACTAAGTTCATTGTTTGTCTGTGCATGAAATTGCACGGCTTACCGAGTAGGCCCCTAACCGAGCGTATTGTACGCGTTGTTTGCTCGCTCGTCGCTTGGTCTTGGATGTATGCATCTCTTAGCAGCCAGGATGGCATGGTAGGATCGTGGAAGTGCAGACCTTCAACTCTCGCGGCGAGCTACCACGGTTCGTTTGGCACTGGGTTCGTAAACCGTGCTTGGTCGGATTCGCAATTTCGCAGCGCAAATTGGCAAGTTCGCGCGCATATTGTTGCCGCTGCGCTCAGCGCTACCCGCAAACGAGCGGACATTTGGGGCAGCAGATCCGAATTTACACGTTGTTTTTCGACAATTTCAAGGGGAAATAATGCGCAATGAATCGCTTTCCAATGCTCCGGCATGGAAACCAGTGGTTCTACCGAGGCGATAGGAATTATGTAGGATTTTGGCACAAACCTATACGTGTCCTTGAGACATTTCGAGCGCAATTCACATTTTCTACCATCATCTTTCCTTGGTGTTGTTATAAAAGTTTACAGCAGTCGGGTTTTAATTGTTCAATGCACGGAAAATAGACAGTGATTTTGCCGAGGCATGTTGGCAAAAGTACTAATTGCAAAGATTTTAAGAACGTAGGGCATATGGGGCAACATTCCCGAATTTGCATTACCTATCGGATCCTACAAAAAGTGCGCTCAACCAATCGACTTTCGGTGTTTCTTGTGAGAGGAAACCCGACCGCGATTTTAATGAACCTATTCAAATCGTACGCCAATCCGCAGAATTTTAGCAACAAGGCAATTCGCTGTACCTTGAGGCAATAAGGAGGCAATAAAGAGGCAATTCCTTCCTTCACAAGAACGAAGCAGTTTGCTATTTACACTCCATAGCGCCTGGGCGTGGGAGGCAAGAATGCACTGCCATATGACGATAATGGAGAATGTGTCGATCGGTAATGCGACGGTCGGTAACCGGCTGAAAGGCACGTTCCCAGCCTCCCAGTTCGCAGACAGAAGGCGTTGAGTCACTGCGATGGCAGAGCCTGCAGTCGAACATGGTCAAACCAACCAAAGCAGAGATTCGAACCCTGGCCTGCCAACGCCATGCCCGTAATATCGCGAGCTGCAGTCGCTGCTAGTGCAAACTGCGTATATGAAAACCAGCTGGCAGATGGCACGAAACGTGTTAAGACTATATTTGTATATACTTTTTTTGTCCGCATTATGTATCAAATGATAGAGATGTGCACCCATAGCCGTTATATAAGCTACATGCTACTGTTATCATCTGCTTCTGACAGATAAAGTTTCCTGCTGATTTCATTGGTATTTTTAACATGTTGCTGTAGCATACGCTATAGATAGAAATATGTGCCGGTTATAGTATTATTCGTTAGATTTTATCTGTGCGTGCAATCCGCGCTGAAGAAACAGCCTGCTGCGGGCAGGGCGAGAAACTGCGACGTAGGTGCCTCCACAGCATCTACCTGTGTACCTGCGAGATCAATCCGTCCGCAGCATAGCTGTCACGCGGATTTCCATGCTTTTACTGGATTAGGTCAAACGTATTGACGGGCAAAGCTCCATGCCGCGCGTCGCGTCGCAGTGCCAAGTCCCTCGCCGCCTCAGAATGCATCTGCGCCAAAGATTCACACGGCTAGCTCAATTTAACGATTAAAAATTCTTACTCTCAAAATGCAATCAAGTCCCCGTTTATAGCTTTCACTTTCTCCTTTCCTATCGGCGAGTCCAGACGATTTTGTAACTTTCAATTTTTGAATTTGTAAAAACAAACAAACAGTTTTGAAAATTATCTACTCAGTGGGATACCAATATTAGATGACAGAACGTAACATCTTATAAATTGTAAGTGTCTAATCATAAATCAACCGCGTCTTTGAAGACCGTAATGAGCACCTTCTCCTTTCTCTCTCCTTATCCCACCCCCACATGATGTCGCTTCGGGGTGTTTTGAAAATTTAGTCATGTTACACCCCCCCCCCCCCCCCCCCCGAACCCCTTCATCACCATGGTGCCGTACCTGACTGACTCCACAGAGCCCTAATTAAGCCGAACTACGAACAACGCATTCAAGGCAAGCTCAAAAGCAAGCTCACGTCAGCTATTTTTACCCGCCACGATTTCGGGAGATGAGCTAGGGCCGATCTAGCAAGAGCACATGGCCAACATTTCGTCCCGCATATAGATCATTATGATTATCATTATTATATAATAGCGATATCTTCACACTTCCTAAACGACCGCATCAACAACTTTCGTTGCAAATACCACTTTCCTTTTCTGAAGCCATATTCGGCCGAAACAAGATCATGGCAGCCAGTATTGAATCACACTCGGCTGCAATAATAATGTTACAGCTCTATGACGCCAACTCCCAAAGATTCACGTGGTGCATAAACACAGCGCCTAAGATTTTCAATTTTCAACGCGGTCCATATACACGCTATCAGGTAATGCACCGAATTTTGACGTTTGCAGTACCCGACCCTCTATATCAAAGCCACAATCTGGAACTGTCATAATATTCAATTAAGAACAGTCTATTTGTGTGTGTTTGATTGACTAATTTCAATTTGACAGCCAGTCACAAACATGGTGCGCCATTGTTCTTGAGAGATCTTTGAGTGTGCACTCCGTGAATAGGTGTAGCCTGTCAGTTTGTCAGCAGAGTTGCTATCATCATAGCAGGCTCCGGCCAGCGCATGCAGCAAGCTAGCCAGCCAGCCAGCGACCACAGGGCGCTAACAAAGGAAGTCTCGTTATCTTTCGCAAATCCTTTGGCAACACGATATCACGCGCCCATAAACAATATTTACCATTTACCACATGAAAGTAAAAGGCCGTAAAACGGATTTATCACAGCGTGAACTAGACAAACATTGCTCGCGATCACGTTCGCCGGATGCAGATCGGCACTGGCAGGTCGGAAAATGCAGGAAAACGCGCTGGAACTGCGTCGCACCGGTGTGCAAGACGCATAGTGTGCAGCAAGACGGTGACTCAGGATCGGTCACGGGATTTTCCGCGGAAAAGCGTCCCCGCAGGGCCCAGATCGCCGCAGCGTGCACCTCGGCGTTGACAGCTGCTGGGTGACGCGAGGCGGCGGCCGCTCCGTCTAGCAACAGGCAGTTCCTTCATGCGATGGAAGGAAGTACTGATAATGGCTAATCTCGAAAAGCGACCAGACAAAAAAAAACGCACCCGATTCGAACAAAAAAATATCGCGATATAAAAATTACGTCACATCCTTCGCGCGCAATTTCTCTCCGGCATGCGACGGCGAGAAATACAAAACAAAGAACTTTCGTCGCCTTCGAGAGCTAAACCCAAGCGAACACTCGCATCGCCTCGAGACGAAACGTCTGCCAACTCTTACCTCATCATCGGCATCCAATAGTAATAAGTATTTGTCGCAAAATCACTTGGTACACAATCACAACTGGGCGCGCGTCGCACTACAAAGAGACATGAGAGAGCGCGGCGAACGAGACCGAATTTCCCACGACCAGCTCGTTCGGCGCGTAGCAACACAATGAAACGACGGCGTCGCCGTCGCTGCCGCTGCCTAGCCGGTCGTTCGGTCGGTCGGGCGGGCGGGCGGTAGGTTCGACTCCAGCCGGGCCCGCTCGCGCTTGGCATCAGACCAATGGCGGGAACGGGGGGTGCCGGGGCGCCGAGGGGACAGACCACGTGTGGTGCGCCGCTCGAGGGGAGGAGCCCCGATGCGCAGAACCTCTGCACAATGCTCTCATATTATAATATTAGTATGGGGTAGGTTTTTACTTCATCCCTTCATCTCTGTTCTCGGTAACGCTGCCGCTGCTGCTGCTGTTGCTGCTGGCGACCCCTGTATATTGACTGCAGTGAACATTGGGTTCGGTTCGACTGAGTCCTCGTCGACCGTCGACGTTTTTGGGGTTGTATCAACGCACCTCTAAAAATGGATTTCTCCCCTTGGTCTCCAGCTCCCTCGCTCGCACCGTAGCGAGCGAGGTCGGCCTTTCGTCTCGCTCGCTCTGCACGACTCGCCAAGCCGCGTCGGCCAAGGGATGAGGTTCATTTCGAGTCACCCCTGTTTGATATGTGCCGTCTAGGCCTGGAGCTCCCAAAGTTTTTTTATTATATTTCATAAATGCATTAGACTTATTATCGAACATTCCGAAAAAATAGATTCTATCTCTTCGGTCGCGCGAGTGACACACGAAACTTAACCACGAGTCTCGACACCGACGGTGGCGCTACGCGTGTGAGATCGAACGGATTGTGGAGACGCGCGAAATTTCTCAGCCGAGCAATTTCCATCAGCGATGACCCCGGCGTCCCATCGCAACCCCCATAAACCCGGTCGCCACCTCCAGAGCCGAGAGGTCAGAATGCAGCCCAATTTGTAAACCAGCGGCCCTTTCACCTCGACCACGCCGAAGATCGACTCGACGCGGACTTCCAAACAATTCGCCGCCGACAGATATTCATATTGGAAATCAATCTATCGCCACGACGAATTCGCTCGCTGCTTCGCGAGAGTTTTACTCCCCCACACCTCCCCCCCCCCCTCCTCCCCTACCCTACCCACCCCCTTTACGTCCATGTGCCACCCCCTTCGGCCAATTAAATAAATCACGCGCTTGCCGGCTACACCTTGCGATAAAACCAGCAGTTCGACAGAAACGCCATTTCAACTCACTTTGCGAGAAATAATTGGGAAATTCGGAGTCTCGAATCACGTCAGCGCGCAAGCGCCGGCCATGTGCCGTCGCCAATTGCCCTCTGTCTTCGAAAAGATCTCAATTAAATTTTAATTAGGTGCACGGTTCCGCGAAATGTCGCACTCGTCATCGGCGATTTGATTTTGCAAAGCCTGTGTGACTCATTTGTAAACGAGGCACCTGAAATTGCAATTCAATATTACATTTAGTTGGGAAATTCGTAAGCCAAAAATATCGACTCCTTTGTCTGAGCAAGCTGGATACACCATTAACAATTTATGCATGCATCCAACCAACTTCATATAACCATGGCTAAACTTTCATTTAGCATTCTGCAGGAAACATGAAATACAACTAGTACCTACGCCAAATGCACTTTAGAGTTGCATAACTGCAACACTGGGGTGGGAGATAATTTTATATAGTGAGCTACAGCGCCATCATAGAGTTGCAGTAATTTCGGAAACACGATTGCATATACTTACTTTAGAGTTTGACCAGAACTTTAGAAACACCGAACAATCGATTGCAATGCAAATGAACCACGGGTTGGGGGGGGGAGACAACAACAGAGAAGAGAACAATGGAAATTGGGCAGCCATAAAAAATGTGCATTTACCCAGACACGTTTAACCGTGGCCAAACAACTGAAAAGACTTACAAAAACACGATAGGAGGGGGGGGGGGCAGTGGGCCCCACTCACGGGGACGAAAACCTGAATGGGCAAGCGTTTGCCCCTCTGCATGACCAGTTTCGTTGACATGCACTGTCCGCGTCTTCGATGCAAGTATGTCGCAGGGGCTTAAATGCAGGGCCGGTTTGGGTTTCGTTCGACATTTAGTGGGGCTTGTTTGCAATGAATACCACCCAAAAGAGGTCGAAATCGTGCAAGGTAGGTAAACGAACGTGGCTACAGGTATTCCACTGTGAATGTTTTGGCATCGAGTCTTGGATATAAATATACGGTGCAATAAATCAACCATCCCGAGATGCTCATAAATATAAATATGATTGAAGAAAACGGTCTGTGAAACTGACGAGCCCCCCCACCACCCACCACCCACCACCCCATAATTGAGGATTTTGGTATGCTCCACGATAACGACCGGAGCGACAGACTGAAAGTTGCCCTGAACATGAAAATAAATACACGAAGCGAGAAAGAAAAATAGAGTGAAGAAAAGTGCAGATGCGACGGTGGTTTAGAGCAGACTTTAGACTTTCTCGCGCCTCCATTACTCAAGTTTTATAGTGACAGCCGTCAGCCGCCGGTTGACATAGGTCAAGTAATATTATTAAGAAGAATCTTTCTCTGCGTGCATGCTTTGAAAGTAATTTGTGCCGGAAGCACTACGTATTGCCAATCAAGTTGCGACGCTCTAATCTAGTGAGACTTATATAGTTATCGATTGAGACGGAGACAAAAGCACAATATTGCAGCCTATAGCCGCAACGCCGTAAGAAAACTATCGGCAAACCTCACGACAAGGACCCATACACACACAAGCGGAGAACAAAGAAAATTTACCTGGTCGAAAAGTTGATTCGGCGCCTTAGTTATGGATGAAATCAGCAAGAAATATCCAGTCTTTTCTCTCTCCTTGCGAGCGGTTTCTTACTCTACGTTCACAACAGACATTATTAGCACGCTTTGGCTACAGCATTTCTCTCATGCACTGCACTAGAGACTAGACTCGGCGGCTTGGAATCGGCCCTACCCTGGTCCCTGAGCCGAACGTCACGCTAGCGACCCTTCGTCGGTGTCAGCCCTCGGCCCTCATCCAGCCCCTAACAACGGAGGGTGGAAGGACCATCGCGCGTTCGGCTAACGCATGCGCCACTTCCCAATTCCCTGCACCTATACCTTGCTCGTATTTTCCTACTTGAGATTGAGAATAATCTTGCTTCGAACAACTACAGAGTTGCAGGAGAATTCCTTTCTCACTGTCTGTGCAGTGGATATACAGACGCCCCTAAACGCCGCACCAAGCCCACGCAAGTATCGATCGATGCCATGCATTGACCTTCGCAAGCAGCATCCGAGACCTGCTGGACCAATATCTCGAGGGGCTCTCTCGTCTCTTCTCATGGTCTTAGTCTTGGTCGTGGTCGAGGAGATCAATTGGACCACGGCGGCAACTGCGCCATTAACGCACGATCGCGCTGATGCAGGGCTGTTATTAATGTTCACTCCGAAATGACTAGCGTTCACATGAGTCCGCGAACGCGCGGCTTATCCTTCTCGAAACCGAAACGGAAAACACGAGCGGGAATGCTAAAGTAATCTCTTTGAGAGCGAGCTAATCTTGATCAGACGACAGAAGCCCGAAGGGATGATTCAAGACAAACAGGGAAAAAATGAAATCGAAGAAATGGTGCCCGCGATGCGCTGGCACCACGTCGCGCGAAAACTGTTCAAACTTTAAATATTAATAAGGAGGAAATCGCAGAATTTAGACGGAGAGCTGTGGGAAGAGATACGCCGCGGTGCCAGTCCATGGTTTACTTTGCAGATGATAGTTGAAAAGCGGAGAAAACTTGAGAATTGATGGCGGTATTTAAAAAGAAAACCCGCGGCGGTGGCTAAGTAAAGTAATGGATGCAAGCGCACGACTTGCCGTACCGAAGCCGAAAGCGATACGCGAGAGATGACAATTTACGCTTCTACGCCTAGGGTTTTCAAATCATACAGCCATTCGGGGGGTGGCCATAGCTACGGAATGTTTCTCAACTTCTCACCGAATGGTTTCATACAGATATAGGTGCGGCGCATTGCGTAGCGGTCGGGTATTGTATACAACAGCAAAAAAATTGTCCGAGAAAAAAATTATGATGATCGCAGGGTTCTTGTCTGTGGGTGGCGACATAGAAAAACTTCTACGCGTCTCAGCTGGGGTTTGTTTGTACTGTTACGGTAGGGTAGGGTCACCACTCGGGGCTCAGATCGCGGCGCTGCGCTACAAATCCAAGATGGATCCCCGAGTCGACTGCGATGGCCGCCGAGCACCCCCTACCGAACGCGAGACCTAGCTTTGGGCGACGGCGACGGCGACGCCGAACCGTTCGCGTTGATGCTCGTTTAGTCGTGTATACGAGCCCCCGAATCGGTCTGTTACTTTTAACCGGTCGTTTGTTGAATGACAACGCGTAAACAAAACAAAGCTGGCAATGGCATATGGCTAAGTAAGAACGAACGAACTAAGAGTTTGGGTTGGAATGTAACCGATCTAAATTTCCATAAGGGGATAACGGGCTACGGCACCTATATACTTACACGATTTTATCCAATAGGAGCATCGCCATTGCTGTCCCGCGATGATTGAAAATCCGTCAAATCAAATTTTATTACAAAAGCTTTTCTCTAAGTTCGATAAGAGACCCCGTGCTAAAATCCATCCACGGTTTGAGATCGACATTATTTTTAAATTTAACATTTGCTAAATGCTAAATGCTAAATTAACATAACATTTGCTGAATGCTAAATTTAACATTTAAAACATCAAGTTCCCCAAGCAGGACCCTAAACCAGACAAAAAATTACACATTCTGCGCTTGATGCCCCGATTTCCTCATTTGATCGACTCTATCATAACAAGGGTGGGGGGAGGGGAGGCGATAGGTCACTTACTTATACCTGATCCTGCCCTGGCCATGCCCAGAAAATTGGAGCTTCGTGCCATTTCGTCTCTAAACATTGTGTTTCTACGTAAAGGAAAATAGCGCACCCATTTCGCGTTAGAAGCCAGAAGCTGGCAACTCGCGGCGAGCATGTGTTGTCCCACGATAACACGCCGATTAGCACGATTGCCAGACAAGTTTAGCACCTCGCGAAGATGTTGCATCAAGCAATTTCTTATCGGAGCCGACAGCAATCGGTTGCGATGTATCGCGCGAAATTCGAGGCTGGCCGCAGCACAATTTGCCCAGAAACAATGCGGTTTGCAAACAAAGACCGAAAGTACTCAAGGCTGAAAGCTGAATATTATTACAAGTACAAGGTCATCCATTGACCCGTATCAAAACAGAGGATATCTGCATCTACCTCGCTGTATACGTCGCAGCCGCAGCGTCGTGCCGGATAATTATACAAGGTAATTACCGCACCAAATTTGTTTATTTACATAGGGTGATTAGATAAATAAGCAGACCGATTTCAGAATGTATGCACACTTTGTCACTGCTCTAGGACCACGGTACAACTTGATTAGAAAAGTATGCTCTTATAAAATGTTGTTCTTTGGCGCAAAGAAAAAGAACAAAGACAGGCGATAGGGACTTTTGAATTTTGATATGCAAAGTTTCCTAAAACCATCACGACGAAATATCAAAGAATGTGGATGCTGGGTCGGGGAGAGGGGGAGGGAGGGGATAGGCTCACGAAATTTTTGTTCTGGGTATCCTGGAGCAAAAGTATCCGATATATTGGGCGATATTGTGTTTGATTGGTAGATAGCTATTTTGTCTCCATTACATGAAAGTCGGTAACAGGGTGAAGGGGTGGGGTGGCATTGCCCACTCTCATTCCCCCCTGAAAAATGTTATCAGTTCTCACACAACTAATTTGCATCTTCCTTAAAGATCTACGCTCCTTCTTAACGTGGAATAGAGTTGAGAACCTAAATCTCATCTGCGGAGCATTTAATCTCAATTCCCTCTTCATAAGACTAGTTCACATTTCCTCGTCCCAAGAAAACGGAAAATTCTAGGAAAACCTGTACCAAGCTCGAGTTCCTCGAGCTCATTTACCTCTCGCCAAAACAGCCTTGCTATTTTTTTGGCGGCAAGTGAATCGCAAAACGTGCGACAAGCATGCGACGCGGCAACCGACCGCACCACAGTATTCCATCCCAAGATGAATAACGAGGCACAAGGCCATCTGATCCGACGTGGGCTCGCGTTCGCGAATCACGAATTCAATATCAATTTAGTTTTATTTTTACCTTCGAGAGGCCACCAGCTCGGCAAGATGGAGGCCAAGCGAATGGCCGAAGCACGAAGCCGGTGTACATCGAGCGAACACTAATTTGTAAACTCTGCCGGACCCGTCGATCCACTGAGGGAGCGAGGAAATTGCTAAGGGACGTACCAGCGTCGGCCACCACCGCCACGGCGTCGATCTCGGATGTGACCTAATTAACGACCGTCCCCGCTAAGTAAGCACACGGACAAACACTAGCCACCGCGCTCCGCCCAGCCACCCCGACCACGCAACTACCGAGTTACATAAACAATAAACTTTTCAACCCCCACCCATAAAAGCGAGGCTCGACTAAGCGAACACGACTCGGATCGCAATCAAAATCGACAGTGATTATCTCCTTATTTCAAGCAAAACACGCTTTCCAGTTACACCCGCTAATTCGAAGAGATAGCACGAACACGGCTAATCCATTTGCATCGACAAAGCATGGACAAAGTACGTTCAGAAAACGAAAGAGACCTCTTCGGTGAAGCCGGCTCTACGAACCGGCTGGTGGGTGAGTTATCCATTGTCATGGCGGGCACCTATATAGGTATATAAACCTTGGATCATCAGAACTAAACTGCAGGCAACCAGGTATACTCGATGACCGGGCCGCGCCGGGCCACGGCACGGGGAATTATTATCTATCGGCGCGCATTCCGAGAGAAGGTGTCTCGGTGGCAGTTAGCACGGGCTGCGGACGGACAAGGTGAACTTACGAGAGGAGCGCGCCAACTCGAGGGCCGCCACCTTCCGCCACCTGCCCGACGGTATCGTCGACGGCGAGCGCCAAGGAGGCATGACCGAGTCCAGGATGCATGGCACTGACATAGTCCTACTGCTAGCAGCCTTGCAGCCGCCAGCCACCTGTCCGACTGATAGCGAGCCGGCGCGGGCTCGGAAACCAGCTGATTATAGCGGAAGGCGATATGTGGGTACACAGGGGTACTCTCGATTTCAGATATATTGCAATGACTTTCATGGCTTCGTGCACGCTTCAAGAGTCGTTTCTACGTCGTGTTCTTTTGTTGTGAAAACAATCAATTTAAATTTATATATAGCGTTCTTGATATGTCCAAATTTGTAACTGGCATAATTTAATTACAGATAATTAGTGGTTTCAGTTTTAGGCACGTCTTATGCCGGTTAGTCGAGAGATAATTGAAGTTAGTTAGAGACCGTCTGGTCGGCTGGCCGACAGATCCACACAACGAGAAGCCAGACCTCGACACGGTTCTAAACTTCGGATGAAATTCAAACTCCGTCAGAATGCAGGAAACATGCTCGTCGAGTGGAGCCGCGCAAGTTCTAATGAACATGTTCAATAGGTAATCAAGTGTCTCTGAAAGACGCGATGTTTGGCATACTGAAAACGCAGCATAATTCGCACTAATTAGCGTGTTTTCACCTCGCCGCGTTCCTTTAAACAGATGCAAAATCGCAGCACCTCGTCGTTGCCCATTCGGGTATCACACGAAAAGTAATCAAGCTACCTATGCGATTTGAGGGCGCGAGCGACTCCGATTTCGGCCCGGTCGAGTCGGCGTGGGAGATTGGAGAGTCGGATCGGAAAGCCGATGGAGATGGTGATCGCGGTCTGTCAGCCCGATATCGGATAACATCCCCGACGCCTCGCAGTCGACGAGTCTCTGCTTGTGTCACCGTTATTGATAACCATCGTCCACGCATCGTGGGCGACGCCTCGTTCGTTGCGACGAAGCCGACCAAGACGACGCCGTCGACGTGAAAAGAAAGTCCGCGGGCGCGGGCAGGAAGTCGAGGGGGGCATCCAGAGATTTCGGCGCTTGGGAACAGCTCCCCACCCCGTTCCCCCATCCCGGTCCCCGTTAATTGACGTCGCTTTGAAAGTCAATATCCGGTCGACGGCACGAAGCAGGCGTCGCGGCGCTTGTCATTGACCTTCACTGCGCCATTCCGTCGGCGGCGGCGACGACAAAAAAGACTAGTCGGTCGCGGCTGTGTCCATCGATCAAGACGCTCATGGCCGCCGCGCGGGGAAAAAACTTGCCGTTTGCATTCTGCTAACTTTTCAAGTATTCGCAGAATACTCGTTTCCAGATGCTCGCCCATAGCTAGCTGAATAATTAGGTGTAATTGCGTGTGATGGTAATATCCTAGTGTAAATGAGACTGATCCAATTAAAAAACACATTACAAATGTATTTCTTATGTAACTAATCGATGCCATTTATCAGAATACCACCTATACTGTGTAAAATATTCAGCCCTCTCCTTTATCAGCCCAGCATCGTCAAGCCCCTTCCCACAATGTCTGCATCTGTGAATGTTTTCTAGCTACCCGTGTCAGATAATAGGCCAGATCTCGAATCTTCTTCAAGATCTACGAGCTGAAATCCCCGAGCGACGAAGACGACAGCATCCCTAGTCTCAAGGCCACCGGCAGTGGTGTTCTAGTCTCGACTGGGCAAGCAGCGGCAGGCAGACCGAGATGAAGGAGAGGAGGAGGCTGGAGACGTGACGCCCGACCCGACCACGATGGTTCACTCACTTCCTTTCATACCCATGGCATCTCCACACAAAGGAAGCATCTTGCACAAGAATGTACAGCTCTCTCAAAGAACATTGCAAACGAAGGCTAGGACAGAGGGAACACGACAAAAAATGATTGGATATCTTCCGATTTATAGCACTACCTAGATTCCAATACCTTTCTCGGTACCTAAATCTATAAATACATTTTTCTACCACCCAGTTAGACAGTCAAGGATATCATTTTATTTTTACGTTACGTGATTGTAATGAGCAATGAAACCCGAGACGCATGTTTCGCCATTGCAGTTAGTGTAAGTGTAATGTATGAATGTGCACGAAACAGTTGTTTTACCGGAATAAACAAACGAAATGTGTCATTGTCATTCGATTACTTTTCCAGATAACAATGCCCACAGCAGTCCTTGGAGACGCAGCATTACGCTAGAGAGCAGGAGATATCACACACACACACACACACACACACACACACACACACACACACACACACACACACACACACACACACACACACACACACAATTTTAGGCCAAGCCACCCAGACAACAAAATAATCTCAAATGAAATGCCTCTCGTGGAATTGCTCAATTTACTTTCAATTTCGAGTTACATCCATTGCCCTTTGGTTATTGTGTGCCTGGAAGTATAGCGAATCGTGGTATCAGTTCACCTTGCACTTGATTGGGACATGAACCTGACCTGCCGCCGTCGCAAACATGACGGTACCAGCAGTCGGAATTGTCATCATATTGCACGCAATCGACGTAGGCACACGTGTAACCGCTCATGCAGCCACTGCCAAAACAAGTGCAAACATGCTTCCGATAGGAGGCCCAACTTGCATTGCCAAATAGATATCCCACCTAAAAAAAGGGACAGTTAAAATCTAGTCATCCGGTACATTGCATAACATAAATATATATTTTTGTAAACAAAGAGAGGCATTGAGAATCCTGGTAGAATGTGACCCAATCAATGCAAGGATTCGAGAAAGGTACTACGTAGCATGTAGATTGGGTTGCCTAGTGTACCTTTGAGTTTCGGTGAACAGATATCGTTTTATAAGTGTCGACTCTGTTGTAATTTGGGAGTGGGACCACACACACTAAAAATAATGGGTGTCTTTGTTTAATTGTCACGCCCGAAGGACCTTGCAGAAGGGCACCACCACTTGGCCATCCCGTTGCCAAATGCGATTGCTGGCAATGAGGGAATTAGTTAGCAATCGCCATTCGAAACTAATTTCCGATTAGAACTGAGACCGCGAATTGGATGCAGCATTGCTCAGCTCGTTTCTCGCTCGCTCAGAAAATGCTGATGTCTGATTTCAGGTATATCGATCGAAAAGTCTTCACTCCCCCCGCCGCACAATCGCGCCCTGGATTTTTATTTTTCAAAAGGTTGGAAATGTTTTTGTCGGATTCAGCCCGTCAATATACCCCATCACACCCGAGCCGACCGGACCCACTCCTTACCGTTAGAGAACTCCCGAAGTTGACGGCATCACTCGGAAAGCAGCGAAGACAGGAGCACCTCTTTTGCACGAAACGCTAAAAACAGAAAAACTCGTGTTTAGATGCCGAGCGAGCCGACAATTTCATCTCTCTTCCCTTGTTAATTGCCCCAAAATCAAAGACGAAACACAATCCTTGAACGACCAGCGTGTTCATTTTGTAAAACGCCTTCGCTCGTCGGCGACTCGCCGTCCCTACAGTCCAATCTAGAACTATAACCACCAGAACCACGCACAAAAAAACTGCCGTATTTTGGTTTACTGAATGGTTTCCTTTGTAAGTCGGCCGGTATAAAACACGCCAGTCTATCAATATAACCTTGGGAGTGAATATAAGACATCGCCCCGGGGCACAACAATCAACACACACACAATGCCGAGTCGAGATCACGTGGCCACATACCATGACGCATCCCAAAACGTCTGATGAAGAATTATCTTGTCCGGCTACCCACCCACTCAGCGCCATGTGAACCGCCCAGACTCCGAAATACCAACCAGTTTCGCCGCCGCGTAATGCACTCATGTAAGAGGTCTCTAGCAGACTTATTACGGCTAAACATACTAGTTTACTACCGTGAAATGTCAAATCTAATGAAGCCGTAATTTTAATCGTTTGAAGGCGACAGTGTCTACTGGGTATGTAGGCTTCCGGCGACCCGTCTGCGTGACGACCGTTGAAGAAGCGTCCTAATTTAGCTTGCAAGTGAGAAAGTGAATTCAGACGAATGCATTCGAATTGGTGAAGGCATGCCAAGAAAGTAATTTCAGCGAGACATACTCTTCCTCCCACCCACTCTCTGTTTGCCAGCCAGGCCGTGGTACTCTCGCTTTCAATCGATCGGAAGCCCTTGGCCATGACCTTCACTACTCTTCAGCTCCTCTTTGTCTTTTATAATATCCTCTTGTGTTCATTGCCCTAATGAGAGCACTTGCCAAGCGAGCGCGGTTGTTGCCAGCTAAGCTAGAGCAGTCAATTAGCTCCCTAAAAACTGTCGCTCGATGACGACAGGAAACAAGGCATTTTTTGCATGCGTTCATTGTCACCGGTGTCGCGATATTTAGTCGCAAATCCTATTTAATTAGTTGCCAAATATACTAGGAACTATAGGGGGACGCAGCAGTAGACACTGTTGATAATCAGAACTGTTTACCTCCTAAGAACTTGAAAAAACAACAGCTAAATATATCTTTATGTTCCCATAACATTCCAGAATGTACGTATTCCCTGGTACTCTGTAGTCTGTAGTTGCTGGCTAACTACACTTCGACTGTAGGTAAGTAAATTCCACAAATTACAATACTATTCCTGCTAGATTACTGCGTGGATTATGGGATCGGAACGATTATTCAATTATGCACCGCTCAAAATCACTAGCTGTAGAACACACCGGCTGGTAGCTGGGATTACGAAAGATGGCCGCTATTATTCAATTTTGCCTCGCCAGCGGCTATAGAATGGAATTCCGACGGGAAAGAAAATGAAAGTTATCATCTTGAAATTATAGGCTCGAATGTGGCTACAGATGGCTGACAAAATTTAATTGCAGCCAGTCTACCTAGATTAAAATAGCAGGCACAAATCTACAGACTATCGTGTCACGGTTATGCAAATTTGGGTTTTTTAATATCGTTTAATAAGTTTAATACTCATTTGTCAGATAAGTCTGTGCCGATTTTAATTTCATGGAGGACCTTTTCTTTAAAGCCCATTAGCGACGCAGGCATGTTAGGTGCTCATCGGGCTCTCGTGTCCAAAATAATTGTTATTTCTAATTCCAATTTTTCCCCAGATCTGATTGAACGACAGAAGGTCTTGTCCTAAGGATTTTATTGCGTGACCACAGTGAAAGTGCAAGATAAGTTCATGTAAAATTAGAGTTCATAATTTGCTTGCATATTGACAGACTTCAGATTTTTTTACGGAATAGAAAAAATATACTTTCCCTAGAAGGACTAACGACTGTCGAGAACGTCAATTTATAATAGTTTTCATTAGGGGCGGCATGTAGAGAAGGAACAAAGGTCAATCAACTATATACAGTATTACTATTATTAGTCTCAATAATAACAAATGGAATTCCGAGTTATTTGGTATTTACAGGGTAATAATAATACAAACACCCAGTCAGCAATGGCATGTGGGTGTCGGTTGATAGAAAAATGCAACACTTATACGTTTCAATTTAGATCCCTGTGCGAATTCACAAACAGCACGTTCTACGTAAGTTGTTGGTACTGTGATATTATATTTAAGATCTAGGAAATCAGGATAGCTAGAGGGTATATTATTATTTATATTATATTAAATTATATTATAGTATCTAGTAAAAAGTAAAACTACCCTAAACAAAAGAATATCCTTGAGCTTATTACATTTCTTAGACTCATGTCTACTATGTTCATCTAAAACCTAAACCTTATTGAATCAGATATTTTACCAGCATAACAATATACCTTAACAACAAAAAAAGAGTAATTAAAAGTCAAATACACAACGTATCGAAATGAATAAATTAACGCTTCCCTCCATTATTCAAAACAGCACACAAAGGCACGACTAGCATGGCTGCATTGAGGTTAGAACTTATAAGAGCACGTGGGGATTCGGCAAAACACAGTGTGAACCCAAGACACGTGCTATCAAATCGATCAAGGACCAAGGTACAAAACAATAATGATTATTTACCTCAATAAGTGCTATTCCTCACAGCAAAATCGCAGAGAAAATCAGGCAACAGCCACTGTACGAGACACTTAGTAAAAGGCACACACAACTTGCACTCACGGGTACTTGTTCCCCAATGACTACTGACTGGCGGGTCGGGTTAGTCGGTTCTCAGCTGCCGAGAGTTGTCGGTCCATAGCCTACTGCCTAGGTCTGCTCGCCTGCCGGCTAGACTACCTTCTCCACTACCTGAGTCATAAAGGCGCCTCTGCAACGATACTATCGCGAACTATGTGTTGGCGCGTTCATACAAACCAGATCCTGATGCCTGCCTTGCTGCTTGCGATGGCAACAAACACCGGTAGGCCTAGACTATGAATAATTAGGGAGTACTTGGCCTATGTCAAAATTAAACGTGTAGCTACAGGCAGAAAGCAGAAAGAGGTGAATTAATTAGCATCTAGCGTTTTAAGCCTAGTTAACGTGGATCAAAGAGTTTAATTGCGAACGGATTTGAATGGAGGACAGGTGCTGTGCTGTGATGATTTAGCAAGGAAAATGTGTAACAATTTTCATGCAACTCAGAATATTTTAGAGTTGAAAGAAAAAATAGGAAAATTGAATCCGTTGAGAGTGTGTGTCGTCCTCTTATATTTTCCCCTTTCTCTTAAATAAATAATAACCCTGTGGAAATGAAGAAAAACAATCTTCAGCAGAAAAGTAAACGGATAGAGAATTTCCGTCAAGTTGGTTTGAGAAAATTATTTATAGAATTACGTTGGGCGCCTAACTCTCTGCAGTTGAAACCAAATAAAACACTAATATTTTCTTTTACATCTCAGCAGATCCGTTCGAAGGCAATCAAATCAAATTTGCTAGCAATTGTGGCATCCATTCAGAGAAAACAAAATGCACTCGAGAGACCAGCCTACGTAAATCATCTTATGTGCTAGAGTTGATTTTCCTCTCTGCGCATTTTTCTTTGAGGCTGGGTAGCTTGGAAGCTGGGAAACCAATCAAAGCCACAAATAAATTAAGTTTCCCGCAAAGTGTGGTTTATGTCAAGATTGGCGGCGGTGACGCGCAATAAAATTCCGCCGCTGGGAATAATATCTTTGCACATGAACGTTTTGGACGGCATCCAATAAGCAAAAGTATGCAAGGAGAATTTCCCTCGCAGCCTCCCGCCGGATCCACGGGTGGCTACCAATCGACGCGTCACTCAATCTCCATGTGCTCGACGGCCACCAAATTATGACGAGCTTCGAGGCTAGAGTGCTCACCTCAAATCCCCGTTCATTTGCAACTTCCATGGGTTAAAATCATGCTCCAGAGGAGGCAAATCCACAGCCAGACGAATGAGATAAACAGAAGAGTGGGCGTTCAACCTTTTAGATTAACCGTCAATTCGTGAATCGATGGGCTGGAATTAATATTCCGTTGCAAAGTAGAATTTATAAAGCCAGCCAAATTCCCGTTTGAAGAAGCACGTTTATTCCGGAGAGCACAGGACTACGTCGATAAGTAAATCTATTAGGTACTCAATTTCCTGATTTAAATTCCTCCTTTTGAAACCACCCCATTCCACATCCATTTTCGACAAAATTTTCATCCATACCGTCTTGATTTCATATCTCCGCCAGGATTCAGACAAAATGCTTCCGAACCAAACGCCTAATCCATTCATATTTTTTATTCCCGATATGTATTTTCTCGAATTGAGATTTCCGCCGCTCCGATATTATAGCTGTTGTGTGTACGAGCGTCGCCGGCGTCGCCGGCGTCGGCGTTGCCGTCAGCATATACCTACATGCCCCTCTCCCACGTTGCATCGTTCACCAGCGCGCACTCCTCTCGGTCATTTTGGCAGGACTCAAAAGGGGGAATATAATATTGATCTGTGCACCGCCGCGTGCAGCCATAGCAGCGGCAGCGGCAGCCTCCTAACAGGAGCTACGTGAGAAGAGGGTCGCAGTCGTCGCAAACGTGCGCGAAGCTGTGTATATCTCGCCGTGTACCCCGCAGCCTCTGCGCCCGAGAGTCTGCCTGCCACATTGTTGATCTTGCAGCGAGGGGTGCGATCTGGAATTGCGTGTCTGGATGCCAAATCTCTCCCGGCTCCCGGTTCTATGTTCCCAGGGTTGTAGCGGATTCAATCCACAAGTAGCTAGCGCTGGGACGGAGAGCTCGTCTGGACGATGTTATATTTGATGATGCTTCACCGGGCCTCGAGCAGTGAAGTTGAATCATTACCAGACAATGTCAATTAACCCGGTAATTATATCATCTAATCAACTACGTGTGTATTCGCAAAGTATAATATAGTCTGCCCTAGAGTATTGGATATCCAAAAAGACACAGGTATATAACCGAGAGCAGGAATTATTGTGTTACTGATGTTCACACCTCTAATGTCATGAAATCATAGTTTGAAATCAGTTGAGACAGGCAATGGACTGAATCATGCTATACACCACATCACAGTCACAATTCGCCAGTCACATTTATTAATTATAGCACGTATACCAGTGTCATCAAAATTTATGTCACTCCCCACCACAACAGTTTGGTTTCGTGAATTGTCGATGCAAAATGCATAACCCCGTACACGCGATAGGTGGATTAATGGGAGGAAAAGGAATCAAATCGATTTGATCAACTGGATGCGTCGAGCAGACTATGAACGAGCCGCGATGAGTCATGTAATGAAATTATGTCCTCCACTCCGCGGCAACCCTCGGTTCGTACTTCGTACGAGCCATTTCTCATTTCCGAAAATACGGGCGAGATGTAATTTGTTCCTTAAAATTAGTACATCGGTTTTTCCGTCTCAATGTTGAAAATCCGAAAGCCGTATAGAATTTAACCGGGAAAAATAAATGATAATTTATGATCCAATAAAACGCGAAAGTTTTACCCGAAACTATTATTTTCGTACAACCGGAATGAATCGAGTAAAATTACTCGTCCCCCCCCCCCCCCCCCCCCAACTCTCCACGCATCCTTTAACCCGACCAAACCTATGACCAATTCCCCGAACGTGAACCCATTGAAAATCGACTGCATACATACCTAAGAACTTATAAAGATAACACATCGGGCGACCGATCACGGCGTACTTCTCGTTGCATCTCATCCAATCGATATTCCGTTCGAGGTCCCCGTTCGACGAGCAGCTCGCGCCGCTCCACCACCCACGCGATGACCCTACCCCAACGGTCCAACCCCCCCCAGCTCTTCCCGAGAGCTCGCCCGCTTCCCGCTTCCCAGTTCCAAGTACCGTCGACCCGTCCCGCGTTGCAATTGGGTGTCACTTTATTGATATAAAATATAGACGCTCGCCCCGAACTGAAGCCCATCTCGTACCAAGCTCCCCACGGACGGAACAACGACGCCTAGTAATCGTTGTTTAATCTGGAATGATCGGCCACCCCCCCCCCCTCCACCCCCCACCCTCTTCCCCCTGGGCCATGCCACACGCTCACGCTGTCAAACGGGTGCAGCTGGGACAGCTGTTACGTCAAAAACCCAGCCGCTAGCAAGTTGCAACGACGCCTCGTCCCGTCTTTTCATGGTCAAGTTAACCAGGAGTTGTAATTTGCGTGCGGCACCCTCCACGCCACGCGACGCCTTTATTGTTCAACGGCTTCCTCCGGGGACCCCGATCCCGAATGCAAGAGTTACCGCGCAAAACGCGCACAGCTGTCGACGCCGCCATAAGCCACATGGGTTCGATGCTCCTTTCTTATGTATATTTTCGTGTTTTAAGTCTGGACCATAGCACGTCATAAACTCTCCGTGACGTCACTTGACACCCAACCATTTGACGGTGAAAAACTGGATGTCGCGTTACCCCCCCCCCCCCTCCCCCCCCCCCCCCCCCCCCCCCCCCCCCGACTAATGCGGCAGCGAGCGAATGGGGGCCACCGTTGGGGTAAAAAGGCTGCATGGATGAGGTTTTGGTGACGCTGCCTCTGCTACTGCCACTTCTTTGTTCGAGAGGTGGATGAAAAAACCTGGCGCCTCCACCTTTGAAAGCTGTATAATATAATATCCAAATCCAACGCGGTTTGGACAGGATAAATTGAATAGCTGCAACTTGAAATATAAAACGCGCAGGGCATGGGGTACTCTAACTTTGTCCATCTTTTATCCTTGCATGGGGAAATTGTTGAACTTACCAAGTCAAATCAAACAGGTTGGAAATTGCGCGCGGACGCTGTAAAAGAAAACTTGGCTGGCATTAGTGGAAAATTCACGGTAGTTCTGTCTGTGAGAAAAAGCAATCTCCTTGAAAGTTTTCTTCCATACACTAAAGCTAAACACACACACACACACACACACACACACACACACACACACACACACACACACACACACACACACACACACACACACACACACACACACACACACACACACACACACACACACACACACACACACACACACACACACACACACACACACACACACACACACACACACACACACACACACACACACACACACACACACACACACACACACACACACACACACACACACACACACACACACACACACACACACACACACACACACACACACACACACACACACACACACACACACACACACACACACACACACACACACACAGTCACAAGTCAACCTCGAATTCGTTTCGATTTACTAGTGCACAATAGTCTACCTACTCCAGCCTGATTTGGTCGAATATTTGACATGGACGGGGGGACGCCGTGGCGACCCCCCCCCCCCCCCTCATACACTCTTCGGACACATTCGGCATTTGAATCTACTGGCTTGTTATTGCCTTTGCCTTTTACGATTTGATCATAAAAGCAGGGAAATGTTGATATTAATGTCTACACACATAACATTATACACGTATTATGCCGTTTTGTTTGGATGTAGAAAATGATGGCATCCTATTACTACGTTATACGTGCCGTAAGGTGAGAAAATATTATATATTCAGGAATCTTTTCGAATGAAAATAGGTACCATGAATTTGCTCTTAGCAAGCCCTAAACGAGAATTCCGTTTCCAGCGAGTAAAATGCTGATCAAGTACGAAGAGATCTAAAAAGCTCTCGACTCCTTTTTCAGCGTGCTCTGCACCAAGCTAGTACATTGTTTAGAGCTATCAACGAAGTTTTCCACAAAACCAAAACGCCCGAGGTAATAATGAAAACGAACCGCCAGCCCGCCTGGCTGCCTATAATCACTAACCGTTTCAAACATATACACACACACAGAATTGCTAGCCATGGAAAACTGTAGCAGCAACGGGTTCTTTTTTTAATTAAACCATCTGTCTCATTGATATCGTTAAAAAGGCCTCGGTAAAAAAATGCTAACAAATTAGCTTGGCTGAAGCCCAACTTCTCTGCGAATGAACGTTTTCATTCCAGAGCATTGCACGAAACTGCAGAGAACGCCAAACTACGCGTTGCGAAACATGTATATAGATAGCATCAAGAAAAGTGTTGAACATATTGGTAGTGCCTCTCACCGCTTTTTCCGATATGATGTCTGGAAAATGATTAAGAGTGGCATGAAATTTTCAGTGTGTAATCACTGATGGTGCACCCCTGTAAAACTGCAACGAGAAATAAAATACAAGGGACTGACGTCGCTCGTTTGTATGAATGTTATTTATTTTCGCGTCTGGCATCATTATTTATAATAATGCACTACGAAAAACATGTATTATTCTTTGTTGCTGCCTGCAACATTTTTTTTTATTATTTAAAAAACCGACCGTAAGAAACGTTTTCTTTGTGATACGAACAAAAAGGACAATATTCTCTATAAATATGACATCTACAGATGTACCTTAATACGTTATTAATTTGTGTAGGGCCTCTTCTTTCGAATGAAATGAAATGTGTTATTATATTTTTCCTGAAAATGATATCGATAGAGCACTTTTCTTTGCGCATAATAGTCGCATGCAGTGAGAATTCCAGAGTGCCGGAGTGTAATGCAAAAGCGTACACTTGGGTTTCCAGACAATGCTCATAAATGCAGAGCGAATGTCTTGATGTTGATTTTTACTTTATTTCGTCTGCAACTCCTGTGCTGCGCCGAATATAGGTTTAATTTTCTATTAAATGGGAGACAATTCTACCTCACACTTCATTCACGTACAATGCAGGAATTAATTATTTCGTTGTGTATTCAATTGTAAAAGCAGTACGGATTTATCTCTAGGGGAAATAAAGTACATTGTCTGACCTAATTAAATAAAATATAAAAACGACGCATGAATGCATATGTACGCGAAATGTGAAATAGTTTGATAATAAAAACACGAGAAAGGATTCAACATTGCGAAAATGAACGCATAGCCATGAGATTTTTTGGACTCTAAATGCATTCACGAAATTGTTTCAAAATGAGGGCGGTATGACTGCGAAGGGATTTATTTATATTTTAGTTTTAAATCTCTTGTGCAGTTTCACGAATATTGTAGCAAATGTTACAAATAATGAAACAACGACGCAGGCTCCTGTGCTCATGTGCTTCATGTGTGTCATCGAGCCTCCACAGGGGATTTGTACACAAAACTTAGTCGGTTTATTTCTGGCTCTCAATTGTATATAACTAAATAGGCGCAGTGTTTACGTTTCAGGCCATCGGCGCATGGCAGTACTGTAAGTCCGTAATCCCGTGAAATGCCGCTCGGATTTACAGATGCGATCTAGTTCACCGAAATGCAATTAAAAAACCCAGCTGATTATTTCTATGATGCAAATCGAATTAGGTGATCATTATTAGTGAATGGTCCAGCAAGCATGGAAAATGCTTCATGATTAATTTTAGTTCTATCAAATCCTACATCGCCAAACCGAAGCCTCTGTCACGGATTTTTCTATGTAAACACCGATAATTAATCAGAGAGGTGTTGACATCTGGGTATATAGTGTTGCCGGCATTTTTTGATCAATGCGTTCAAACAAAGAGTCGTGCTACAGTAGAATTAATTTGAGTTTGCCACTTTTTGGGGATTTCACATCATAGAGTACCATACCATAGATTCAAATGAAAAGTTTTTGTCATTGCCATTAAAAAAGGTATTTATCATTACAATTATTAACCATTTCACTCTTTACAAATTGTAAAGAGTCAAATGATACTTTACTTCGAAGTCTACCTGGCTGTGGTAATCTTAGGCTATCACGACTGTAGTTCCTTGATCGGGGTGTTTTAAATTGTTAGGGACTGCAGAACAGAAAAAATTGTGATTTGTAATTCATATGAAGGGGGTAGGTATAGGTATAACATGCTCGCAGCTGATCTACAATCAATAGCTTTCCGAATGATTCGAGAATGCATGCACGTGCAAAAAAGTAAAATCGATTCTGAAAGTGGGTATATGTATACTTCGTAGTATATATACTATGCCCACTGTACCGATAGTTGCAGTGGGCATCAAGTATTCCCGATCCCGATCCTGCAAAACTACAAAACCCCTGCTCGACTGACGAAAGTAATGATCCCTATAGTGGACTAGTCAGATAATAGGATACATAATCCGTACACCTATAATAGCCAATGTTAAAATAAACCAGTCGGCCAGCTATCATAATGCAATATCGCACACGTGCATGCAGCTTGCATTTGCAATAATTATTCAGCTCAAGCAGGATGATTATTCTTTTATTTAACGGCGCGTGCTGGCGCGGCAAATGGGCTGAGGGAACCCCCCCCCCCCCTCCCCCCTCGTCACCCCCCCCCCCCCTTGTGCCGGCGGACCCCGACGCACCTATTGTGATCGGCAATTCCCCCTTTTGGGGCAGATGGCGTTCGCTGGGCCCCGGCAGTCCGACAGGGCCGGGGTAGGCAGCTCTCAGCTGCTCAGCAGCTGACGATGCTGGCACAAAGGGATATACGCTTCGATCGTTCAATCGAACTAATTCTACTTCAGCCAGGCTCGAATAATAATAGGGTATGACATTGAGAGTAACAAACAGTTTCACCTTTAATGTTTTTAACAAATTGCCAATGTTAATTACATTAATATTCTTACAAAAATCGGTGTATTGTTGCGAATTAGCGTTTACTTTCACTGAGAACTCATTCAAGCATGCATTGCAAAATTATTATAATTCGGCGCGACCGCGAATGAGGCGTACCTGTAACGCTGATAAAAATATGTACAACACGTGAGTGTACTCACTATACTCACCTCGCCTCCGTTGTGTACTTACTCAGTTGTGTTGACCTCTGCGTGAGCACACTAGCGCTGGCTGGTCAATCAACGAGATGGATGTAAACTAAGCCCTTGTGCGGAACGGAACGGAAAATGAGTCCGCTCTGGAAACGCTTTAACGAGAAAATCTTCGCCGCATTGTAATAAATTTTCTTTCTGCATAATAAGTTGCAGGCGAACAAATTATCGGATATTATACAATTTTATCCGATTCATAACTTCCTCGTAGAAGACGTTTTTCCTATAATAAAGTAGTAATTGTATTCGTGTTCCAGCATCCGAGGATATAACAAAAAATTGTTTCCTCTCACTTCCCTTTCCACTTTAGCCGAATGAGTTGAATCACAACAGAGAGCCCGCGCAATTTTGTCTTTAATAAATCGGCGGGAATCGCTTGCACGGGCGAGTGAACGATTTTATTACACCCAATTCACAAAAAGTCTACAGCCACGGAGCGGTTTGCCAAAATCTCTAAACACAAATCAATATCCCGATGACTACGGTTTCAGGTTTGTATTCGAAGTTGCTTAGCTACTGCGGACACAGCTAGCAACGCTCGCAGCCACGCTACCTATGCAGCAGTAGACACCCACGCAGTACAGGGACGCTAGAGAGGTGGCCTAGATGTCGGGCGGAGCCAGAGCCAGACGAGCTCTCGTCGCTATGCTCTATTTTCATGTCTGGTCTCAGTACCTACCAGTCTGTTGCACTGGTTCATTTCCGAAAGTTCAAAGACATCAACCCGTGCGGGGTTCATTTAGCCCCAACCCCGTTTAAATCCCCGCATGTTCCGATTTCCAGCTTATGTGATTGCTGCGAGTATGCATGTGATGTGGCAACACAATATCAATTACAAGTTTCGTGTTCAATTAGGTATTCAACGTTACGAGAGATTGTTTTGTTGTTGTAACCTACGAAACGTGGTGAAGCGACTTGAAACGGAAGGCGCCATAAGGACTTAATTCACCACGAGAGAAATGAAATAAGGCCAATGGAAAATCAACCTAGTTATTATGGTATACTTCCGGCCTCGTTTCTACTGAGGCCGAAGGTGATGTGCCGAGGGTCAACAAAGTTTAGAACTGGAAAAACGGTTCACACGTTTCGAACAGTGGTCGGAAAAACTTGCGCCGCGTGCGCTAAACTTTCCCAACACTCCGCCCACGGTCTCGGATATTTCCCCGTTATTTTCTTTGTCCGGAAGTTGATCTCATTATAACATCACAATATATGAAGTAACGAAACAACTTCCTCTGCTGCGATATGAAAGGGGGAAAAGAAAAAAGAAAAGCGAGAAGAAAACAGACAATTAAATGTAAACGAAGTATGAACGAAACGAGCTCTGGAGCTTTTCGGGCCGCACACAGTTTTGCTCGAGAGCATCCCAATGCCGGCAAGCAGCGTTGCGTTTCACTGAAATTAGAAATAATTCCAAAGGCAGAGCTTTGATGGTGAACGAAATAACCCGGAAGGCTATGAAAAGATCCCATTACTCTTTTCCATAAATAATTACAATCATTTACTGTGAGCAGTGGGAGCCCTTGTTAGCAGATGCTAAATCTACCAGCGATAGAGAGAAAGAAAATAACACTGACTGACAATTTTTAAAATCGCCTATTACCTATCATCAAGTAGGTCATAATAGTACGCCAGTGGCATCATTAAGAGTATTGTATTCTACAAAGCATCGCGAATTTGTTAAGGGCTGAATTCGAGATTAGTGTAACAGACTAAAGAGCCGAACTTTTAATCGTGTCTTATACTAAAACACAGCGGCAGCCGGTAAATCCCACGCCCGGTGGCAAATCGAATATTGATCAACCCCCGAATCACCCATATCCGCGCTTAGCATTCACGAAACGCACACTCGAAATTTGTATCACGAACGGCACAAACATTAACGCTCGGAATCGGAGTGTAATAAAATCTTTCACGAGTCGCCGAGCTCTCGCTTATTGCTTACATTTTGTTATCAACGCCCGTGGCCCGGTGCAATGCAGTAGCGTCAAGTTAAGTTGTATAGGCAAAGTGTAATTGGTGGTAATTGTCTGTGTTCGCCAGATTATGCACAAACAAAGCTATATGACGCGAAACAATCTAGTGTGTAGTAGAGCCCAGTCTGTGTGTGTACAGACAGCTAGCCCCGATTTTCCCGTACTAAAGCAAGAGATAGGTCATACATGGCATACTGATTATGTGCATTCAATGCCTTGATGCATCAATAGTTTGTTGCTGGGGCTGGAGGTGGGTGGGTGGGTGGGTGGGTGAGTGGCGTTTGACTAGACAGAGCATGTCGACACAAAGGGCTGTTCTGCAAATGACTTTCGCACCAATCGAATAACACTGTTGTATTGTAGAGGTATAGCTATATCGAGGCAACAGAGTCATATTCGCTCGCGTGATTTTAGTTAGGTTAAGCTAATTATTGTTTACGGGTGTTCGCTTACGCGGGTAGTGGGTAGGTAGTTACATATTATTCAGAGTGAGATCCGATTTCGGTTGCGAGGCTAATTGAAGTGTTTTATGTTATAGAGTGCATGTTCGGATCTGATATTTGGTTTCAAAGTAGGTGCCTATATACCTTTACGTGCCTTTACCTATAACATCTGTGCTATAACCAAGTAAATACTTTTTATTTTGATAATCTAGGGCTGCTAATCCTTCAGGGACGGTCAACCAATGACATACTTGATATAACGTGGCTCGTGAGAGAACTTTGGGATGGCACTTGGCAAATGATCCACTCATTAGGTATTCTCTTTGTATTCATATGATCAAAAGGTGTATAATATAAGCAGTGTATAAGAGGTAATATGCGACAGATGAGAAACACAGGTATAGAAATGTACAATGGAGGATTGCAGCAGCATTGCAAGTGCTTGGAAGGGAATTTAAAAATATTAGCACTACTTGGTGCCAGCAGAAGGGAGTTTAAAAATATTAGCATTAAAATTGGTGCCAACGTCGGGCTCTAAAAATATTAGCAATACAATCAGTGTCAACGATTGGATCTAAGAATATCGACATTACAATTGGTGCCAGCGGCAGGCTGGACTTAAATATAATATAAGTACTACAATCAGTGAGAATGGTGGGACCTAAAAAAAATAAGGCGGGAGCCACAAAACTGAATTTTCTACGGCTAAATCCCCCCCCCCCCCTCGTCATCCCTTATCGAAAATTCTAGAGTCTTCCATTCAGTCTTCTCATATCGGGGCTGGAATGAAGTACCTTACACCGTCCGCGCTCGTTAGGTGCACATACAAAATGACGCAGTCACTCCAAAACGGCAGATATCAGTGTTACACATACATCGGTATACTCTATTCGACTTTTGAATTCTATGCAGACGTCATCGACGCAAATGATGACGTTTCAGTTTCCATTCGACGTTCGAATTCATAACGTGAAAAGTTTATTAATTTCTTTTGACACAACTTCGTCTAAACGATATGAAGTGGAAAATGTTATGCGAAAAGAAAGGATTTATTTAAAAACATTAAATTTAATTATAAGCTAACATCTACGTGCGGAAAAGAATTTTTTGAAACTAATTAAAACTTTTTTAAGACTCACGAAACAGAGCAAATTAACGATACGCATAATTTAAGCAATAGACATGCGGCAGCTAGCATTATGCCGTCCTCGTCACGCGAATCATTTCGCCGCTGACGCTAGATGTGGAGTCTAGTAAATAAATATTGATCAAATAATGAAATTCAGGTGCAGTCGTGTAGTGCCAACCAGGAATGTACAAAGAAGGAAGGGGGCATTTAATTGCAGTAGCTTGCTCCCGGCCTCCAGTCTCGACTCCCGGGCGAGTCACTCGAGTTCCCCGGGGACTTGATCGGCGACGGCAGGCACAGATGCGCCCGGTCCCCCTGCCCCTACTCCCGGGAGAAACATCCGCGAACAATGTACCACTAATTGTCAACATGTCCGCGATCACCACTCAGTCTGACCAGGGCCCGACCAGCTAACGCTGCTTATATGGTCCGCTAATGGAGCTGACCGCTGCAATTAATTTCTTTAGTACTTAGCGCCACGAGTACAGACGCAGCACCCAGCACGCGTTGTTGCGATGTTTTTGATTTAGTACAACGGCTGCATGGGCGCCGATGTCGTTTGGCACCACAGTTTTCCCGTATATACAAAGCGCGCGGTAGACCAAATCCTATTCTGTCCTTTCTTGTTGCTGCCTTTTGGACATTTACGAGTTGGCAATGGGAACGTTCAACATAAAGCAGCTTTTTAGGTTTTAAAAAAAAAGCAAATTTGTCGCCGGGGATGTTAAAATTGCTTACTCCTGGCGAACACTCGCTCTATCGCAGTGGTAAATAGGGTATGATTAATCTCACGACATTTTCCTTTTCTACGAGTAGAGCCTGCAGGATATAAGACGATCTTGCTCTCCTCACGAGAACACTCGCATCTAGAAATGCACGAGAAACGAAAGAGAAAAGTAAAATAACTGAATAATCTCTGAGCCAACGTCTAGAATTTCTATCTCCGTTCCGTTCCGAGAATCCCGAAAAAGCTTGAACATTTTTAAAGCGTCGTTTCGCAGGCGGGCGACTTTGAGCCCTGAGCGTCTCTTAGCGGGCTACTGGGGGTTGGGGAGGCTGGGGGGTTCGCCGCCTTCTTACTGCCGAGATAATCTCCATTATTTAACCGGGAAAGCCGCGCCGTGATGTAGCGGCGTCGTGTATACCATCGCCCCGCGTGCCGCGCCGACCGACCGTCCCGACGCCCTGCCCGTGACGCCCGTGACTGCGCCCGCACCGCAACCTGTGCACGATCTGCGCCGGTGTGCGATACGCTGCAGCGATGCTCACTTCACTTGTAGTTGTATTTCAACGTGATCCAATTTCACATTAGCCCTCGGGACGTAAACTTTTCCGCCAGCAACAATAGGGAAATATGAAGGCGGGATATACTTTGACAAAAGTTTTCTTCCGGTGAAAGGAAAGGAAAAACTATGGACTTGTGAATAGAAAACAAACATCGATAACAAGGCTCCAAGAAGCAGGGAAACAACTACAAGTATATGCACATCAGACGACGCACGGGAACAAAGAGACAAAGGGATTTAGAGAAAGAAAATGAATGGAAACTCGCTATCCTCAAGCGGAAAAACTATTTCCACTGAAGTAATCTTGATAAAAGCTTATGAGAGAATTATAGATAAGTCCCCTTCAAGTGAAGTAGTTCACACCTCCGACGGGCGACGATGGCAAGTAGAAGGAAAGCTGCAGCGGGGAGAGCGAGTGGAGAACTGAACGGTAGCCGGGTGGAAGCTGGAAAGACATCAAAAGGGAATGAGAAGAACGAAAATCATTATTTTCCGTGCAACATGTCGGCAGGGCAGAGGCAACTACAACCGTCGACACAAGGGTGGCTAGGGGAGGGGGTGGGACTGGAAGAAGCTGGTATTGCCAGCACCGGCACCGGCACCGGCACCGGCACCAGCCCATTGGCGGTTTCGGCCGAATCTATTTGGCCGCGGCAAAAGCATGCCGTTTATCGCCTCTTTACGTCGCGAATAAGCTCGTTTACTTTTATTTATCAAAGTTACATCCTTATACCCACAATACATGCCACATAACCACGCCACGCTTTCATGTTATATACCCATGTCTAAGTATAAATCCAGCAAAAGGACCAAAAACGCGCGGCTCGATTGTATTAAATCGCAAATATATAAAATCGTTTAACCACACTATAGAGAAAAACGATTCTCGTCGACTGATACCCATTCATCTGATCAGTAATCGATCAAAATATGCACGCCGCTTTGAGCCCGATCGCCCGCGGCCGGCATATTAATAAAAGCAAAACATGTTCACGTTCTGCGAGCTCGCGGATCACACAGACGCTTGGCTCCGTTCGACCGACCGGTCCATCGAACCGCGTCGGCGAAAAACCCCCGGCGAGCCATCTATATGCATTTAGTGTATCCACGACGCTGGGCTCGTGGGCGTCGGGAGGTGGACGACTCACCAAGATAATCATCTATTTCCCTCGACGCTAGGACGCCGCCGACGCCGACGCATGCGCCGCTCGCTCGTCGCAACTAGCGAGGAGGCGTCGTCATCATCATCCAGCTCATGGTGCCTGGACCAAACGCGCAGCGCCGGGGTGACTCACACCGCTCGACGCTCACTCACGATCGACGACGACGCCGTCGACGTCCATATAACGGGGACAAAGACCGACCCGGGGATATGATATATATGATATGAAACAGGACACTCATCGTGTTTCCCACGTTATTCCTGGACACGTAGGGGTAGAGAGAGGGTGGCCATAATCTTCACTTGCATCCATCAAATGGATGACTGGGTCCTGACTTGTTTGTTAGACTCTCTTTCCATGTGACGAGTGCTCGCTGACAATGGAGCAGGCGGTAATCTCCCTTGGCAATCGCATGCAGCCAGCGAAGGATTAATCTAATATGGATAAAGAAAGAAATAAGCGACAAAAGGGGCAACTCTAATTAAAAACAGGTCAATCAATTATGGGCAGATTATTTGCATCGTTGCACGGTCCATCGTCGTTGCTCTCGCAAGATTTATCAACGCTTTCTCGTTTTTTCTTTTTCTTCAATTAGCTGATTACATTTTGAATGCAACCCGTGGAGATCGCAGACGTTCAACAACCTGATGCATTGTTCCCGTCCCAGCCCCGCGACTCCCCGGGCAGGCCACCACCCCTTCACCTCCACCGCCCCCACAGAGAGTGCAAAACCCCACCGCGAACCACACCAGACCGCGCTAAAGGTGGCGCGGCGAGAGCAACGATATTTTCCACAAGCGAAAAGGAAAAAAGTGTCGAGTTTGATTGAAACCTTTTTGCCTAGCATGTCTATATCTGTACACGGATTTCCTCTAATCATTGTGCCGACTACGTGTTTAGCGAAATGTTTGCGCGAACTTGATTACTCTGAATATTCATAAGCATGTAAATTACTCGGGTTATAACTTTGTAGTTGACGAGAAGCTCTCCGTTCTGTCGAGTTTCGGGGGTCGAACGGGGGACTCTTGGTGTGACAGGCCCGGGAGGTCGGGCGGCCGTCACAGAGGGTGGGTGTTGGACATTTGCACCCCAGCTCGGCTCGGGGCTACACAACCGAAAGCTCGCGGATTTAATGCTGCGACGGTGCAGCACGCGCTGTATGTTCACAAACAAGAAAAGTAGCCAGCACGAGAGAAAACTGCTGAAACCTAAAGCGAAACAACGAAAGAAATTAGCATAACAAAGGAGAATGATTTGAGAGCAATGAAGGGACTACGCCAGTTCACTTTCATGCAAATTTTATTCTTCCAGTTGAATAACCAGCGTCAAAAATATACCTTTGGATATACCTATACCAATGCCTAAACCATCAACTTTGATAAAAATATATTTCTACGTCAGAGATCAGTATTAAATGCGGGGTTATTATTGTCAAGTAAATGCACAAACGGGATCTTATCCGATTTGACGATCAACGCAATTGTTAATCGCCTGTTATCGTCGCTAACTTTGCTGAGTCCGAGGTCTGTGATCATGTGATGTCAACGGATTTTAGGGGATGGGGTGGAGTGGGGGTTGATAAGGTTAGCCGCAACGTCCTCAACGGCTTTAACCCTTCGCGGACACGGGACGAGATAATCACTAGGGGTTGGGGTCAAACTTTTCGAACGACTGTTTGCAAGTGCTAATGTCATATAGCGAGCTAAGAGAGTAAGAGCCTCGAACGACATGATCGTTCATGGAGAGAGATGCTGTAGAAGGGATCAGTAATTTCATCGAGTAGGATCTTCGTTAATAACGGTCCAACTTGGTCTGCCGAAACCAGGACTAGCGGTCAACTACTAGCGAGTAATATAGATTGTAACGTCGCCATGGGTGACCTATTTGAGAGACTCCAATAAGAGCAAGAAAAAATATCAATTAAACCAAATGAATACGTTTAGATAAAAATCTATCCCAGAATGGTGCAACTGAACTGTATTATACATAGCTAAAGGATAAATACATATTTGATCCTCTAGAAGGAATTAATTTTCTCTGAATAGCACGTACACACAAACACCAGCTCGAAAACGCAAACCCGGTGGCTGAATTGCTTCAAACCGCTAAACCAAATGGACGTACCATGTTGAGAGGAAATTAATTGAGATCATGAAAAAAAGACACTGCCAAATGCAAAGCGAAATAGCAGTTAAAAAAAGAAACTGCACAAAATCGTCCGCCATTTCGCTGCCAGTCTAGTTTCCAGCTAGGCGAGCTGGGGTCCACGTGACGACAGCATCCAGGGGTACGTGACTATCACCTTGTTACCTGCAAGCTGCAAAAGCGGCGTCGCTGGGCGTGGGTAGGCGCCGACGGCGGCGACGCTCTGACACCCGTGGGACGCGGGTAGCATCCACTATCGTATAGTACCTACGTACCTATAGTATCCCACCCACCTCGACGTTCGGGAAAAAAGCACTGAAACGTTAGATATTTATGCTGTATCGATCGACCGCGACGATCTATTTCACTTCTTCGACGGGGAACGCTTTGCGAGTGGCCAGTATCGCTGGGAAAAGAAGATTGACCCGCCGCGGCTCTACAGTGCATTCATTCTGAAGATCACTCGGTAAAAAGTCAGGGCACGAAACAAAAACGGAACATAAGAAACTATTACATCTAGACCTTGACTTTGAGTAAACAGCATGCGATTGATTTTCTGTTCATGTTCTATACATGACTCCATATGTCAAAGAAAACATTAATATTTTCTGCTATACTCCACCTTTCAAGACGTTGACATTAGAATTTAAATGTCCACTGTTATCTTCTTGGCATGCCTTTAAACACTATAATGTGGTATATGCACCTGAGCGAGGGTGTTACGCTTTCCATGTCATTATTTTCATTTCCCTTGTTATAAAAAGTCAAGGACGTGATTGTAGTTGTTACTTGTTGGTCCAACGAGTGGTTCTGTGCAACGACGTGAATATGAGTGCACTGAGCACGATAAAGTAAGTAGCCGACAAATTGATTAACCTTTATGTCACCAATTGGAGCAATGTGAGCAATATGAGTACACTGAGCAGCTGGCAACCTCCAGCTCAACAGCAACCCCCGACACTGAAACTCGAAAAAAACACAGCTGGATTCACATAACTATTTAATACAAATTGACAGGCAGAAGACAATAGTCCTTGCCATACAAAATGCCAGTAGGAACACACTCTGTAATGATTGCTTTTGAGGCGTTTAGAGCTTTGTCGATCAAATAATATGATCAAAGTCAGGAGACCAAGCGAGCCGGAGCAGATGAAGCAAGACATGAGCGAACAAGTGTTTTCAGTCATCTTCCATCACACGGACTGTAGACATCTCAGAGTGCCCGTAGGGTAGGGGTGGTCGAGCGGGATGTATTAGATTCTTCCCGTTCGGAATGAATTCAGTCGTGGTCAATGTATATAGCTACTTGAGGGATGGACCTTAGGGATACTGCTCCATGTTTATTTCGGTTTAGTTTTTAGATAGGCGAACGCGGGGAGGTCTTGAGCGCAGTTCCAGACAGAAATCAACTGGCCAATGAACCAAAGTATCGAACCATTGCAATGCTACTGAAACCGCTCGCCGTCAGTTCGGTACATTAAACTTTGGGAAAGGGTATCGAGCAATCTCATGCCGATAAGCTCAACTTCATTACTATTCAATAACGGAACAGTTAACGACCCCCGACAAACACTGCGCTAGGGACAACGGACTGCGCTACGCTACTGAATCGTTATTGTTCTTCCAACTGACAACGATCAGGAATTTGAAAAGGCTCTATTTACCATCATGCATCAGAAAGCAATCACGTTATTATTATCATTATTATTAGTTATTATACTCTTACTATTTTTGTTATTACGGTCATCACAGTGTCTAGACAATTTCCAGGTTTAGTTACCCTTGTTTGTATCGACGCTCTAGCGAAAGAGAGATTTATTTCCAACTCGACGTCAAAAGCGTCGTTAAAATCGACGCCTGATCTATCTCTATCGAGGCAGCACAACCTACTTTCTATGATGCTGCGATCGCTAGCTTCAGTGCACGGAGCTATTAAACTTGTGAACAAGCAATAATTTACTTTAATGGACAAGTTTTGGCCAAAATTACGACCGACAAAGAAATTCGTATGGTTTGCCGTTATTTAGGGATGCTGTATTAATGGATCTTTAGACGTTATCGTCAGTGATTGATGACGCAATGTGGGGGGAAATTGATAGACGGAAACACCGAATTAAGTATTTCATTAACACTTAAATTTTTATTATCAACAAGTTATAATAACACCATAAAGTCGTATATTCTCATATGCTAGACTAATTTTATCCGAAAATCGTGATGTGGCATGAAGTTGCTTTTAAATTTAAAAAATCAAATCTTTTTTCTCCTGGGCTTTAATTAAGGGCAAGAATACTTTATAAAAATAACCATATCACTGTAAAATTGAATTGTATTTTTATTTAATAAGTTTTTCATAAAGATTTCTAACTACGAATGTGAAAAATGAAACGATTCCATCGTCATAGTCAATAACGTATATCGATGCCACCCGTTGAAGGCAATCAAAATCTTTCAGTCCCAGTCTTCGATCATGGCACCAGATGTCAAACAGACACCTAAACATCTTCTGTCTTTCGGGGCATATCAGCACACCCAAAATCTAGCTTCGAACAGTCTTAAATATTATCTATCTGTCAAAAACGCATCACTTTACTCCTGCTGAACACAAGACATCTCCAAGCAACCACACGCTGGATCGCAAGATGCCCACTCATATCGCCACACTGAGGAGTGTCGCAAGGTGAAATCCGGGACCGCATCTACATGCCGTTGTACGCGGGACCACCGCCTCCCTCAGGCACCACCCAATTGATGTTCTGTGTGGGGTCCTTGATGTCACACGTCTTGCAGTGGATGCAGTTCTGTGCGTTGATTTGGAGGCGCTGTCCGGAGCCGTCGTCAAGTGGGACGTACTCGTACACTCCTGCAGGAAAATAAGGAACAACAGGCTCAAGTCGGGGTTTGTTTAATTGGTCGATGAAATGTTATTAAATATTTTTCATTCATATGGTAATATGAAAAAGTCTTGTTACACCAATGGCCAACTCCCTTTCAACGATTAGCCCGATTCAACCACAATTCTACGTTACAGGCATTTATATCTGCTGAGGTAAATAGGATGAAAATGTGTTTTCTACTTTTTATTGCCGAGCTTAATGAAAAGTACGTTGTTGTTGTTGTTTTGTTGACTGACGAAGGTACATGAGCTCGATTTGGTTTGTTTACTCTTTCAGCTAGTAGCCTCTGTCGGAATGCGAATTGTTTACAAACAGATTCATCAGCTTTGGTCTGACCAGTCTGGCAATGGATTTTTATCTGCTCATGCAATACGGTCCATCCGCCAACACGAACAAAATTCAAACTTGATGGGTACCATTTGCAATTAAATATGACAATTCTATAAAGAAGATACAGTGGGTTTTGTCAGCTTTCTGCAGAAGTTTCCCAAATATATAGGTGCTTGCTGGAAATGGCGGAAAATCTCCTCAGCAGCCAAGGTCAACCCCAACGTTGCTTCGAGATACTCTCCGAATCTTGCGATCATCTTACTAAGACTTTTCTCTGAGCACATGCTAATCCCCTCCCCGAAGAAAAACGTGCCTGATAGCGACACCACGTTATCTGATGAGCGCGGCAGACAATGCTAATGTCTCGATCGATGCGATTCGTGCGTGTACAGTGAGTTTTTAATTTCCCGGGCACTTGGGACTGGATCTCCGAGCTGCGCATCACCGCAATGTGAGCCGAGTGAAGACTTCGAGGCGATATGAACCACGATTTACGAGTCGTGCAAGACTTTCTGGAGCGGTATATGCCACTTTTATTACATACCTTCGGCTTGGCATGGAATAAAATGACAAAGTGACATACCGCGTATGAGCTAGCGGTCACATTTGCCCAACTATTGTATCCATGGCAAGTACTCAAGGAGAGCGCGATAGCTCATGGAATCCCTGGGAATTCGTAACGTCATAGCTCGCCGTCGCCTGCATCAAACCTGCATCAAACCGGCATCAAAGCAGCCACCCACGCGACAGATATTTATTTGCGAGTATTATTCACGAGACGCTTGAACGACCTCATTTTTCCGCGGAGCCCGCGACTAGCAAGTAATAATATTCCATTATGTCTCGTTTTGAGTGAAATTCCAATTATCCTGTGTGTGATTGATACGCCACTTCTGTACAAGACAGCCACGAATAAGCAGTTTATTAATAATAAATAATTTACTATTAGCTCTATTATATACTTATTAAATACACGATTACAATATGTATGCACTACCTAATCATCGACGCGAACCAGTTAAATAAGTTATAATTAGTTGATATAATTACACGCTGAAAACATCAAAGCATTTGTTATGTATTTTTTTATATCCCAGGGAGGCACTCTCGGAGTGAAATTGGATTTCATCGTAAAGCCCGTCATCGTGATTTTCCTGTAGCAGATTTCATCTCGTGGCCTCGTGCGATCTTGATTACCCCCGGCGTAGCAAGCGCGGGGCCGGGCGCTCCACGGCGTTTAAGGGCGGACGAATGGGCCGGGGCCGAATCGAGAGGGACGACGTCCATTATGCGCGACCTCCACGAAGCCATCTGTCACGGTCTCGCCATCGACTCACTGATTTCCACTCTAACACATAACCTCATAACGACCAGACTTTGGAGAAACTTTTCAATCATTTCCCTCTCTATTGATAATTCGGCAAAGTCGCAGAGATAATCAGAGTCCCCTTGCGTTCCCGAATCGATCAATGCATCATATTTCAAAAGATTGACGGTGCGCGATAGCCAGGTGTGTACGTAATCAACGTCATCAGCACAAAGGGCCCTGACGGAGTGCACCCGGCACCTCCACCGTCAAGCCATTGCCAGCGGAACTTTATTTAGCATGCGATCGATAGTCGTATCTAGCGATGTCGTGGAAGTAACCTTAATAAAAGCCTAATAAGCTCGTTAATAATAACTAATATTTGACAGATTACGGTACGAAAGTTGAATGAAACCATGATCCAAGCCACAGGTAGGCAAATCGTGTGGGCGGAAACAGTTTGACGGTCGACAGGTGGCTTCAAAGTTCAAATATACACGTCAAGAATAAAATCCACCGAGCACACAGAGCTAACAACAAACTATGTAAGTAAGTATGTATAACGAGAGCCGAACAACAATGAAACTGTCGTAAACATCCACGTAATAGCTCTTTTGAACAGGCTTTTCCGAAGGTTTAGTTGCTATGCACTGGAGACTTGAGACTGTATCTATATCTACACGTTGCACTGTGCTAACGGTGAGGAAAGAGTAAGCCAGATCGGGGCACGATATACCAAGCGCCATGTCAATTTTCTCGACTGAAGTATTCTTCTTCCCATTTCCTTTGTGTCTTCTTGTGTGTGGAGGGCGGCGGGAGCGCGGGCGAGGGGGAGGGGACAGGGAAGCTCTGCTTTCACGTGGCCGTCGATTCACCTGTACCTATTCTCTGCTCTCTGGAAAGCAGTCGGCGTCGCCGCTGAATACCAATTCGGTTACAATAAAAGAACAATTTACATGCCACTTCGATCCGATATCAATGAGATTGCAAATATACTGCTAGACCAGACTGTGTGTTGAGATTACGTACATGCAGAAAGAGAAACAAATGTGTCGACGAAGAAAGATGTTCGATCGGTTGATGTATGAAAATAAAACGCCTTTGCATTGTAAACAACTTGTAGGAGTTCTGCACCAATGTATATGGCGAGAATGAAAAAATCGATTCCATTCGTTGAATTATTTCGTTTGTACCTTCGTTTCCTATTTAACACACTATAACCATATGAAGAAAAAACCGCGAGACCAATTCTAGGGCAAAGAAGGTGAAATAAAAGCAGCCTTTGTCGCTCAAAACAGGGCGAAGCATAAAGCTTTCAAGTTCCAATCAATAGCAGCGCTAGTGGCAGCAGCAGCAGCCGTCACCCGTCCGGGAGGCGGATGACGCTTTCCTCGTTACAATTTCCGCTTATTATTAACTGCAATGCACGTAGCAGTTTGTCGTTTCGTTTTCCAACTTCTTCTCGCCTCGCGAACTGATAATGGCTAAACAAAGAGAAAATGTTTTCCAAGAAGCCAAATAATGCAGGGAATTTTCACTAGCAAGGGAAATTTAAATAGGAAGCGAGACCAAATCATGAACGATCATGTCGGTGCGTCTGTCGCGTTGCGCGACTAAGTGGCAGCCGTGCGAATAATTTAGAGGGAACAATTTGACAAACGCTGCAGCTAAGGGAAGGTAGGTAGATGTGGATGTAGGCTTGTAGATGGGATGTCCATGAGGAACGCAGCATCCCGTGGCCGACCGGGCGTCCTGCTGCGATTCGTTATCAAGTACATGCTACAAGCGGGAAAGTTTTGAGATGCGACGAAACGACCCATTTTCATCCACTCAACACCGAGCGCAAACGTGACGTGTGCAGCCGAATTGCGGCGATGAAATTGCGCCCCCGATGAAATGGCTGGCCGAGTCTCACTTCCAGGTATACTTCACAATAATGTAATCGTGAAACCACAACAATTGTGTGTATTGCCTATAAAATGACAATTTCCGGGGACGCCAAACTTTGTGAACTTATTCGGAATTCTAAATTGATACAGAGTATTTCCACCTAAAACAATATCATAACATGGAAACTAGAGTTATTTTTCTAGCAACTGTCATCTTTGCTTTTTTTAAACACGACGTCATTTCAGTAAATCACATCGACGGAACTCAGACAACTTTGGCAAAACAAGGTCGAAATCCTTTCGCAGCCCACATCAGCTGGCATGCCGAGGACGTGCCTCACAGAGTTGGCAGAGCTTTGAGACCCACCCCTTTCAATTGTACCGGGATGATCATACACAGACTGTTCGTTGTCACTGCAGCTAGCTGCTTCACGGAAGTGATCAAGGGTCTTAAACACGACGACCAGCCGTTAACGCTGAACCTCACACATGCCAGGATCCTGGTACGGGTCCGAGTTGTGCTCTGGGACGGCACGGGACCCGGCTACCCCGAACCCAGTGAGTGCTCCCACCCGCCGATCGGATGATATTAAGAACATTCTTGGCCACAGGAAATAATCAACCACAGCAGAGGCTAGACCGCTAAAATCTTGGGTCGTTAGATCCCAAGAGGAAATGCGGTTTCCTAAGTCCATTCTCGGTGAGGAGAGAAAATCATTTATTGAAAATGACAGCTGTCTTATCGTTTAGAATTAGATACATTGCTTCCGGTACTAATACAAAACAATAAGTGCAGACAGTAGCAATCGTAAAATTGGATTCAGCTTAAACCTGTGCCTATAAGCTGATAACCAATATGACAATATTTTTCGTTCCTAAATGTAATAACTTGAACCAGATCGGCAACTTGAACTTGAACCAGATCGGCATAACTAAACGTGATTGGCAAACTGTATCAAATAATCTGTCTGAAACCGAAAGCAAAACGCGCAGACAATTGCAGGTAACCAGACCCGAGTCGGCGGCCTGCTGCACATCCATACCAACTACTTGCACCAGTCGACGATGTTCGACGTGGACATCGCGCTGATGCAAACGCACCGCCCGTGGGAAATCGAGCCCGTGCACCGCTTCCAACCCCGTTTCGCCAAGCACATCAACGAGGACGACTTCATCGTCTGCGCCGCTGCCCGCATCGGCTTCATAGACGCAAACGGGATAGAAAATCTAGACGGAGGTCGCATCCGCTACTACAGAGTACGCGTCGGTCGCGAAAAGTACTGCAAGTACATGCAGATAAGACAAAACAAACGCCAGTTGCATTTCGACAAGTTTTACCTGTGTGCTACGCCGACGGAGCAAAGCGTCCAGCAGACATGCAACGGGGACGTCGGAGGACCGTTGTTCTGCAACGGGCTTTTGGCGGGGGTGTTGTCTCAGAGGAGGGAGAAGAAGCGTTGCGACGAGGATGGCACCTCATACCTTATGTACACGGCGATTGGGACAGCGAATGTGCTCGACTGGATCAAACGGTTCGTCCCTGGATTGCCCGAACCGGAAGAGATACCCATCGAAGATCCGTGGCCAACGACTCCCAGTACATCTACCACCGAATGGCGTCGCCGTCAGGCTATTTCAATATAGTTTCAAAATGGTGTTCTTGCGATTTGATTTTTCGTTCACACAAACTAAAAACTGGTTAACAACTTGATAGAAGCGCCGAACAAAAATGCAAATTTTGCGAGCACCAAAATAAACACGACCGAATACAATAGGAATTGAAATTATAAAAGCTTAGTTGTGAAACTTTTCGCTGTAGTAATAATAAAAATAGATATGAGTGTCGCATGGTATATTTCCGCCCCGCCCCTTTGTGCATTAGATAGTAAAAAAAAGCCGAGCAAAGCGTGCAGAAAAAACACACCTATATTCACGTAAAGCCAGCGATTTGCTCGCTGATCTTTGTCGCGACGCCGCCATTGACACCGGCGCGTCGAGCTGAGAAAAACGCGATCAATCATAAAATATGACGGTGGGCGTCGCGAACGCCGTCGCGGACGCGGACGCCGTCGACGCCGCGAAATAGCATAGATAATGAGCGGGCGCAGCGTCGTCGCGACGTGTTCCCAGTTTTATGGATAGAGTGTCGAGCTGGTGAAGAGAAGTGAGACCATCCCAGCCACAAAGCACGCGGAGGAGAGAATGAGAGATAAAAAGGGGCCCGACAAAGCGTGGTATGCTCTTAGATGAAAAAAACCCTCGCCTTGCCGTGTAGCAGCACTAAGGGCACAAACCTCCCTTGACATTATCAGTTAGAGCCAATTGAAGCCTAAGGACGTTTCTAAATTGAATCGGTCTCGGTCTTGCGATTTGGTCTTGGTCTTGCGTACTTGGTCTCGGTGACTTCATTTGTTACATATTCGTACAGATAACTTCTGCTACCTGAGATTATTACGGTTCCGACCGCCATTTGATAACAGGAAAGTCTCGAGACCAAGTCTGCGAGATTGCATTGTCGAAGTCTCTCGTACTCGCTCTGCTATGCGGTCTTGGTCTCGGTGATTTTGCAATTCGGACAGTAATTGTGACGTCATTTGTCAAGAACGAGTACGCGAGACTGTATGAAACAGCCAATTCAGACACGGCCTAAGTACGGACATTCCAGCGCATGCCTGGGAGATGCACTTTAGTAGCACGCAAGATTATTTTAACAGATTGTTTCTACCTGCAAATTTTTGCTTGTTTACTTATCTTCTTCGTACTTTTTATAGAATTTGGAAAATCCTTGACAGGTAGACATGCGCTTATGGTGGCTGTCAGTATACTGTCAAAATTCTGTCTTGTACGGTATAACATGTCTAAATAGAAATGCAGAAAAAATACCGTATCTATTCAATTGCTTTGAATACGTTTGAAGACGTTTGAAGACGTATGTAGGCCAACCCTCCCCCGCCCCCTCTCCAACTGCCAGGTAATTTCCTGTAGCCGGTATTTTGAGACGAAGACGCAATCTGCATTCCAATTCGGGGGTTCTACCCGTGGCTCTACCGCCAAAATGCTCGCGTGTGTCACCCATATTTAAAAAAGATAATACAACCCACCCCCTTTCCTATTCATTTTGCGTCCAACTAACTTAATAACCCGCCGCCGATGACAATGTACTATGTAACTGAATTTTATTCCTACGCCCTTCTAATCAACTATGCATCACAGTCACACCGTGACACTATATACTAGCGACTATAGCGAGGCAAGCCTACATTTTGCCACTCAAAACTCAATTACCTCGCCCAGTGTACACTGACGACGAGCCCGGCGCACTGAATCGAGCTTTCACGTTCACTGCCAGATCTTCTGCACCAGCACTCCGTCGAAAGGGTCCTAACAAAGAGCCGACGTGACAAAAAGAATCGCTGGTGGTGACATAATGACATGTGTTATGATGGGTATAGTCGTAATCAATAACCCGGCCAAGATTTAGTGAGGCCGTTGGCTCGGGCTGGAATAAAGCGAAAACGGCCAGTCGCACAATACGACATAAAAAAGAAGAGTATACGCGATTTACGTTTGACGATATCGTTAACGCCGACGTTCTTCCAAAAAGAAGCAAGGGAGAAAACTGACGCAAAGATATATAACTTATATTGTCCTGCGCACAATTCAAAAAAGCGGCTCATCGGCCGCTTTAAAAAATTGTTTTATAGCTTCCAGGTCGCCCAAGTATCAAGATCATTACGATCAAGAAACTTTTATTAGTCTGTTTTCGTCGAGAATGTTCAGGAAATCGGCGACATCGGCGTCGACTTCAACTGGTGGCCGCGTCGAGTCGCGGACGAGCGTCGGCGTCGGGACGTCAAGGGGATAATCCCGTTATGAAAGCTCGGCGCCGGCGACTCGCCGCCGCTGCCACGCGAGTGTTTCGGGTAGCCGGGACGCCGGGACGCCGGGACGCCGCTAATCGCGTTACCAAGCCGATCAAGAGGAGCGGGACACCACGCCGCTAGTCACGCTGATAAAATGTAGCTTTCCGGCGGCGAAATTTAGGACTCTACGCGAGCTCGGGCGTGAGGTATTTAACAGTGGCGTTGCTAATGGATATGAACCATTATTGGCATTGCGGGGACCGAAAGAACGCGGGCAATGCTCAAAATCTAGCCCCTATTGATGCCATTTTATATTTTGTACGTTTTTACAGTTAAATTTACGCATAAATTTAAATGTAACAATTTTGCATAAAGCCGGTGAGATTATATTATTCCCAATACACCCTAAAAGCTTAATATATTTTGCCAGCTATATATAGTACACACTTCATCCTGGTAGGGCATGTCATATAAATGCGTGGATTTTATTTTTGATGGACAAGGGACGTCAACCGTTAATTTCATTTTTCCCTGCAGCGTTGTGCATTTTTATTTTTTTGTTTCATAGCATATAATGGAGGCACACTCGTGGTCGGTTGCTGATGCATAAGTTAGGGACTGGACCCGCGCCCCCTCCCCCTCCCATCATCCTGCTAACGATTACAATGAGTGTTGGTATGAACTGTTGGTAAACTGGTGTTGGTGTGAAAACCACAGCAATTTTTCCAAGATTGTAAGGGGAGGGAAGCACAGATTGTCCATTTCGTAGCCACGTAACAATAAAGTTCGGTCAAGTCATCTCATATACAATACATTTGCTCGCTGATTCGATTTCCTAGAAATATTTCGGTGAATGGAAAACGGGGAAAAACCGCTGGCGACACGTGATTGTAGGTACGCCACTGGTATGGTCTGACTTCGTTCCGCACACCGTTACTCATACATTTCCGCCAAATTCGCAGCATCTGAAACCCCCAGAGGGTTGGTAATCGCTAGTAATTAAACGTCCCCTTGACTCAAGTTTTTTGTAGCCATTTGCTGAAGTGGTGAACGCGGCGAATTAGTCCTCGGAATTGCGTTCCACGAGCAACTGAGGTGAAAGAGTCATCATAAATCCATTGTCTGATTAGTTTAGGATCAGAGTAAGGACTAAGGAGCCGGGTGCGACGGAGACCACTCCAGGTGTATTATGGAGGTGTCGCTTCACGGGAGTATATACTGGGTTACATCGAACGCGAAAACAAAACTTTCTGAGCATGCTGCCGTGATGAGTTATCACAAACAGTTCTGTCGGCTTGCTTGTGTTTCATGAAGTAATCTTCGCGTAGAAACTTTATAATCCAATATATGAGATTTTAATTAAAACTTAGCGGGGTGCAATAAAAAGTCTTTCTATCATGTTTTCAAGTAAACTTACAAGTTGGAAAAAACAACAAGGGTTGATGCTGTAGGAGTAAGTTAATACCTTGTGCAGAAGTATCTCATTAATTATTAAGTCGCTTGATATATATTTTTTTCCTTTCTCTCTGCCCACTCCCAAGAACTGAATTCATTTTAAACACTAAAGATGAGGAGGGTTGGGAACAAAAATGCTAGAAAAGCCATCTTTAAGGGTTATAATAATTGAGCACCACTATATATATATATATATATATATATATATATATATATATATATATATATATATATATATATATATATATATATATATATATATATATATATATATATATATATATATATATATATATATATATATATATGTTGTTTTAAGTTTTCACAGCAATTAGTTTTTAAAAAAGACTTTTGGATAAACTGTGGTGTTTTATTTTTCATTTTCCACCAAATTGTTTGGTCTTTCTTGAGAAAGACCAAACAATTTGGTCGAAACGTTGGGAAAATGAAAAATAAAACACCACAGTTTATCCAAAAGTCTTTTTTAAAATATATATATATATATATATATATATATATATATATATATATATATATATATATATATATATATATATATATATATATATATATATATATATATATATATATATATATATATATATATATATATATATATATATATATATATATATATATATATATATTTATTTATTTATTTATTTATTTATTTATATATATAGTAGGTAGGTACTCAGTTTTGTAAGTGAGGTCTGATGATTATTGACCTGGTTTTCGAAAGAATACTGGAAAGTAAATGTAGAGCCAGAAAATGACACTTGAAAATAATTAGAATCTATCAGCATGGACAGTTCTCATCTGGAGCATTTCATTTTATTCAAAACATTCAGTATATTTTGCAAATACAAGTTTTGATAAGCAGCCACTAGCAGCCACTAGCAGCATTGCAGTTTTTGAATAAAATGTTTTAAAACCATTAGCTACCTATTTGTTCATTTTGTACACAAACATGGCTATTCATTAGGCAGGGGATTAGCAATTCAGATAAATTTTGATTTGAATTGGCAAGTCCCCTATGGGCAGAGGCAGTCGGTAAATATTTTTTTGTGGCAAAAACATTCACTGACCATTGCCTGCTGGCTTTGAGTTATATTATGGCATTCAATTAACCACTAGAATGTGAATTACAGCTAGGAATTGCTCCACTAAATTATTCTTGAGTGGTATCATTTTGCTTCTAAAAAAGGAGGTATTTAAGTTTAACAGGTGTCAAAGTTTATAAATAAAATAAATAAAAGTTTATAAATTATAACAGGGATGAATTTAGGAGAGCAAGGACCAAACTTCTCCCTCAGGATTTATGTACATAGGTACTTGCAATCAATATCACTTTTTAAATGCTTCCTACAAAGTTAGGCAACAGGGGACAGTTTAAAAAAATCTGCTAAGCACAGTTAGCTGTTTGGCGGGATGTTACATACAACAAAAAAGTGCCACTTTACGCTTCTTGGGGATAGCAAAGAGTTTTAAGACGCTGCCACTATTTGTGGCGCAACAATATACTTTTCACTAAACTCTAGCGCCTACATTTACGTAGCAAATAATATTGGGAAAGTCAAATGAAAATCAATGTGATGGAAACTAACGTGCTTCTTTTTTGTTGACTGACCAAGTTTTATATCTAGGAAAACTCAAGGCATTCTGCATAATGGTGTCTTTCAAATGATTTTATGATTTCACCACATACATAAAAATACCCAGTCATCCTACCATACCTAGATACGGCTGCAGCAAAATTTTGATGGTCGTAGTTTTTCCAGCAATCGCTGGGGTGCGTTGGCAACCTGTTTTTACGTCATTTACCAGGCCATGGCACACGTTCAATTATGATCAAGGGACCCAATGTTCCTCAGGTGGTTACAGTTATGGCTTCTTCTACCAGGCCATGACACAAGGTCAATATAAGCAAAGGACCCACTGTTCCTCAGATGGTTACAGTTACCTTGGTTACAGATGATATAACAACAAACAGTGGCTCCGTCTATCGAATGCCGGCGAAACTATTATTGCGGGCGGAGAGCTTTCACGTAGCTGCTTTAGAATGGGAGTGGAACATCTGGGTAACCTTATATCTGTGATATTGCTGATCAGTATTATTAACATTTACATGGATTTTTGGCACTGCACTAGATTTTTTTACAATAATACCAAAAATTGATTGTATTGAACTTTTTGCTGGTGAAGCTAAAAATATCATTTCAAGCTGACTCTTAATTTTGTTTTTAAAACATTTTGCAAGGTAGCCTTGTTCTTTCCATAATGGGATAAATGACATTGGCAGCATTCTTCAAAAATTTCACGAAACAATCTGAACTCCACAAAGAAAGGGTTAGTGAAGTAAGCATTACAGCCCTGTAAGGCCCTTTAGCTTAGTTTTTAGTTAATATGCAACCAACGTTTTTATGGCCATGTAGCTAATTGCTATTTTATTACATGTACTAATTGTTATATTCTAGGTCTATTTTTTTGCTAGCAGTGTTGTTAAAGATCATGTTTCCATCTATTGCCTCCCTCTAATTTTGAAATGAGTTTTCCTCACATGAAAGAGTTTTACTTTTAAACCCATGGCAGAAGGAAAGAAAAATAGCCTATTTGTGTCAGCTCAGCCAGAGCAAGCCCTGCATGACATCAACTAGGGCATCGGGACTCGTTTTCAGGCCGTAATCACTAATCACCTTCCCTTAGCAACAATTCACTCTAAACTTATGGGGGTGACTTTAAACCAATCACTTGCTTCTAAAACAACAAAACAACTTTTTTCCAGTAACAACATACTTTCTAAAAGCTTTATCCAAGTTTATAATGAAAATAAAATCTTCCCCAATCTTTACACACCAATATAATACTGACAATTACCACCAAAATAATGTACCTTTGTAGGCATGTTAATGTATCTAAGCTTTCTCCCAAATAATAATTTGAAAAGGAAAGAATTGTTATTGATTTTGGCAAAAAATTAGTTATCTTATGAGTTGTGTACCAAGTCTAGAAAATCATCCAGATACCTTGACAACGCATGTCCATTGAGATGGCTTATAATTATAAAGTTACCCAATCAGTGTGAGAGTTTCAGTAGATTCAATTTAACCACCAATGTGACCACCGAGAATTAGACTATCATTTTCATTTGTGAGTTGTGTACCAAGTCATGAAAATCATCCAGATTCCTTGACAAAGCATGTCCATTGAGATGACTTATAATTATGAATTTACCCAATCAGTGTGAGAGTTTCAGAATATTTAATGTAACCACCAATGTGACCACCGAGAATAAGACTATCACTTTAATTTTCCTATTCTCTGGTAGGTAGGTACTTAAATTTTACAACCATGCCTAACAACTATTGAAAGAGTTACAAACATGCACCCTGTGCACCTACTCGAAAATTTGCACAAATTATGATCAGTGCAAAAAATTTGTCAGTGGCATACAAACATTATGAACGATGAGAAATGACATGACTGAGGAAATGTCCTCCTATGCTTTCACTAAAATATCACTCTTTACTTTTTGTTACAAATCATCCTGATAAAAAGAGTTGACCAAGCAAAGATAACCAGAACACAACCCTGTCACTGGGCTGCACCTCATTGAGGTGGGTCAGCCAGTGTTTGCCAGGCTGTGCTTATTTTGTTTGTGTCTTTTGTCACAATGAAAAAAATAGCCAGCGGATCTTTAAATTGAGTTTGAAATAGAATTGAAATGATATTTGGAATTAAATTGGCCTTGAAAGTTTGACTAGTTTTGACCTAACCCCCGTTTACAATTTTTTAAACTCTGGGTTAAGCATCTAGTCCTCAGAAACAGCTCAATTCCACGGCATCCTCTTGGCGGTTGCCATGACAAATAACTTAACTCCTACGTTAACTCTGGGTTGATGACTTGTAAAATCGGCCTTAAGTGTAACAGTTGCATTGTAGTGTAGCCTTATTGGATTTCACGGCGACAATCTTCAGCACAACCTAGCGGTGTGAGCACAAAAAATAACAACTTGCCATCTACATACAAAAGACAGAGCTATCTGGTGGCTGGATAACATTTTTTCAAAAATTTACATGTCATGTCAACCTTGCAAGAACTGATAAATTCATATTATTTTCATGTGTTATCTCATGCTATAAGCATAATTATTCTCAACTAAAATCGCATAAGCAATGGGGTAAATTCATGTTTTGTCATCTAGATCAGGTGTAATGTGGGACATTTGCTGCAAAAGGAAGCTTTGTCCAAGATAAGATTGTAGGCTATGGTCATGGACCTCTTTCTGGGTCTGAAATGTCAAACTAACAAGGAGATAACAACTTAAAACTTAATTACGAGTTATGGCAGGCACTTTTGGCTTGTTTACAATTCTTTTTCAGTTTTTCTGTGACAGAATGACCACTCTTAGGAGATGCAATGTGAGAAAGTCTCAAAATGAAGCAAACTATGATTATTTGTTTGTACTCTGCACCGCTAGAGCTCTCTGTTGATTATCGCCAAGATTTGGGGAGAGTGTCCCGTATTATAACTGTTAAGGTATTTGGTGAAACATATTAAAGTCCATCTGTGCAAATGTTGATAACAGTTTAGTGAGTTGTAAATTCATACCAAGTAATCAGAGACAGAGAGCAGTTCAGTAACGATTGTCAGAGCAAGTTAAACAGTCATACTAAGTAATAACAAACAGTAGATCTCTGAATCTCTGAAGTAAATCTCTGAAGTGTATTCTCATTTACTGAGCTTGAAGGTGAAGGCTGAGAGCTACATCAAAATGCTTTCATAAGCCTGGTAATGGACTGTCAGAGTAAGCTCTGTATGCAGTCAGAAGATTTAAAATTGGTCTATGTTCAAACCAAGGTTTCCACCAAATGTAGGTCCTATACATATCCAAGATACAATGATCCCCATTCCTGCCAACTTTAGATTAGTATTAAAAACATACTGTTAAAACGGCTAATGTTAACTTTACAAAAACGGCTATGCCACAGAAATGAGTCTTCATCGAGCACACTGTTAAACTGAACATTTAAACTCCCCCCCTTATTAACGGCCTAAACCGAGATGCCTCAAACGGCGAACCTAATTCCAAACTCACCTGCAGGACAGAAGCGGCCCTCGGGACCGTCGTAGACAGCCAGGTTGGTGTTGACGGGCACCGAGTCGTCCTTGAGCGTGAGGTGCGCGGGCTGGTCGCCCTCGTGGTTTGTGCCCGTCAGCGAGACAGACGTCAGCAGGTCGAAGCTGATCTTGCCGTCGGGCCGAGGGTACTCGATCGGCGTGCTTTGACACGCGGGCTTCAGGCGGCAGTGGTCGGCCGCTGCAATCGAAACGGCACTCTGTTTAAAGCAGTCTGAAGAGAACTAACTTTTTCATTTGATGCCTCTGTTAATCAGCAGACTCTACTAAAATGTTATTATTATAATTATAAGTGGATTTCTGGATAATAAAGGTTACTAGGTACTTCTAGGTGAGATGGCCAATTTTCATAGTCATGATATTTGTCTAGTTTAGTTTCGATTTTAATTGACTTTTTCCGAATAACCGTCACCGTATATCATGTTGGGGAAGATCATTTTGAAATTGATCTTTTAAAAAGATCAAGATCTTAATTAAAAAAAGATCTTTTAAAAAGATCGAAGTTCACGATTTTTTTTTTTTATAAATTCAAATTCAATGTTGTTTTATAAAAAGATCAAATTTGCTTAGAAGATTGTTTTCAGACATTTTTTTGTTGAAAAATTGTCCATGGTTGTCCTACAATGGACCATTAATCGATGCATTACCTCTGTTTCGGCTTGTACTGAAAAAAACAGTCATACAGTCAACAACAATGTTGTTGGCTAAAATTACATATCTATGCAAAACACAAAGAATTTAAGAAAAGTGCTTCAGAAAAAAGCCTGAATAGAATGGAAAACAATCTTGATCTTTTAAAATGATCTTTATAAAAAGATTGTGAAAAAAAGATCTTGTTCAAACTAAAAGATCATTGTATAACAAATGATCTCTATCAGTTCTAAGATCATTAAAAGTATAATCTCGATCTTTTTAAAAGATCCTTCCCCAACTATGGCGTATATACCGTAACCGTAACCTAAACCAGAGATATTTAGAGTGTCCACTAATTTGCAAATTGCAGATGGAGAAAAGTTACTCTGTCAGTCAGATTCTGAGAGTTTTGTGATAATAATATACTCTCTGAAGGTGAACGCATTTATAATAGTGTTAATACTTAAATACTAATTTACCAAGGGTACCTACTGCACATTTTCCAATGTGTTAGTTACTCATCAGGATGGCTTTCAAACAATAATCTAAACTACCTGAACATGATACATCTAAGAATGTTTATTTTCCATTTAACAATCAAGTTCTTGATTCTTTATGTTATGATTTCTTGATTAATTCCGTAGTCAAACGATAACTCCAAGACAGTCATCAAGAGTCACTAAAGTCCATCATAAAAAGAAACTTTACAATAGGCACAACTCCAAAAACCAAAAGGTTGTGGTTGAAAATTGAAATGTTGTGAAAGGAAGTTGGCACCAAATTGATTGTTCACTGCTTATTCTGTATGAAATACTCTCTTGGTAAAAAAAAAATAGCAACTTTGAATAAATAAAATAGGCTGCACTTGAATGAATGAAAAAACCATGCACACAAATTTAAGCCAGCCTTGCTTCTAAAAATTAAAACAACTACAATGTACTTCGTAATGATACCTACAATGACGTGTAGTTGGCATGCAATATAGTTTGCTTGACAATGTATGATTAAATATTTACCCACGCATCCAATGAACCTACCTCCGTGGCTGAACGTCCACGGCTCCTTCCCCTTGATTGTCGAGCTGAACCCAGAATAGAGGATACCGCCATACAGCCCCAGAGGGCTGTGGAAAGACGGCCTGCAATTTCTCATCGCTTTCAATTCTGACCAGATCCAACTACCCTTTATTTTCTCTTCGTACGACTTGGGCTCGACTCCTTTCGTCGTCGATGGATTCTTCAGATCGTAGATGCTTTCGAACACGCTCTCGGCCGCCAGCATCCCGCTCTTCATTGCGTTGTGCGTGCCTTTGATCTTAGGAACGTTGAGGAACCCGGCGCTGCATCCGACAAGACAGCCGCCGGGGAAGGTCAGCTTCGGTATCGATTGGAAACCTCCCTCGGCAAGCGCCCTCGCGCCGTACGCAATGCGGCTTCCCCCTTCGAACGTCGGCTGAATGCTGGGGTGGTGCTTGAACTTCTGGAACTCTCTGAACGGGCTGGTGTATGGATTAGTATAGTCGAGACCTATGACAAAACCTACAGCTACCAACGGAGTAGGTTCGTTTAAGTGGTACAGAAACGAGCCGCCGTATGTGCTTTTGTCGAGCGGCCAGCCAACCGTGTGTTCGACTAGACCTGCTTTGTGCTTTGCAGGATCAATTTCCCAGATCTCTTTGAGGCCGATTCCGTACGTCTGAGGTCCACACTTCTCGCGGAGATTGTATTTCTGAGAGATTTGCTTGGCTAAATGACCATGACAGCCTTCGGCAAATATCGTACACTTTGCGTGGAGTTCCATTCCACGTTCAAAGTTTTCTTTCGGGGATCCGTCCTTAGCAATTCCAACATCGTTTGTGGCGATTCCCTTAACACTGCCATCTTCGTGATATAGGATTTCAGACGCGGCATAGCCAGGGTAAATTTCGACACCAGCAGCCTCAGCCTGCTCACCCAGCCACTTCACCACATGACCTAGTCGTACCACGTAGTTACCGTGATTGTTGATGGGCATGAAAGGTAGAACCGGGATCGGTATCCGCGATTTTTCAGTCAGGAAACCAAACTTGTCCTCAGTTACAGGAGTGGTTAGTGGAGCACCCTTTTCCTTCCAATCAGGGATGAGCTCATTCAAGGCTATGGGATCGATACAAGCCCCTGATAAAATGTGTCCGCCAACTTCTGCGGCCTTTTCCACAACGCATACTCTGATTTCTTTATTACAGCAGGCTGCTAATTGCTTCATTCTTATTGCCGCAGACATTCCAGCCGGACCCCCACCTATTATTAAAACATCTGCCTCGTCCACGAACCTTTCCATCTTCACATCTTTCCATCTTGGGTCTGTTTCCCGTGGTACGATTGTATAATGAGTAGTTATTTTTGGAACTGCTAAGTCCGCAAAACTTCTTTTTGAGAGACATGATAACCGCTGAACTGCAAAAGAAAAGTAATGCGATATGGCACTTTCTGGACTGTTATATAACTCCGGAGAAAAGAGGTTAAGAGAAGAAATAATCATTTCGCATGTTATTATGGCCATTATCATAAGCTTTGGTAAGCTTTTTTCACAATATATATAAATAGAGCTGCATTAATATACCTGAATTACTGTACGACCAAAGGTCAAAATAATGAACACTTGAAACTTGAATCTTGAATGTCAAAGGCTTAAGATTAATGACAGTAGCATTAAGAATAGAAAAATTCAAGCATATATTACGCAATGCGGATGTAACATCTAAAAATGCGTGTAAAATCAATAGTTAAAATCCTCATACCAAAATTCCATGCTGATATTGACCAACAGCAATAAAAATAAAAGTAAACTCACTAAATCTGGAAGACGTACACACGGTCGTCGCCATCTTTGAATGTTTACCTCTTGTTTGGTTAGGTTCATACTGTGGCTACAAGGAGCGCTGCTGAACAGCGAGATTGGCGGGAGAGCAACATCTTGCGGGAAAACCCAAAAACCCAAACGACACCTATTTTTCCCATGGAAAATGGAAATGTACAAATTTTTGAGAATTTCGGAGATTTATTGGGAGAAAAAGAAGAATTCACACTTACGTTATTAATAATTGAGCTCTTTTGAGTACAAAATTCTGAAATTTTCCTCCATGGCTTTCCTTGTATAAACAAAAATATTGTAACAGCCAATAAAATAATTATGTATGTAGAATACGAGAATTGCGAGTCATCTGCCTACGTGTGAGAAAAGCGCGTAGGAAAATATGTTTAAAACGTCTTAACGAAACCCAGACACCTCTCTGAGAACTCGTATATTCGTGGGCCGACCTCAGCGTATTTCCCGAACGCTTTTCCTCGTCGTCATCGACACCGCGTCGTATCAGCGTAAGTCCGTACACTAGCGCCGCTCGCGAGCCGTCGCGAAAGCATTCTAGTTCCACTCAAAACGTCTCGATTCAAACAGCACTTGCGTCGCGGATCTGGACGTCGATATAAAACCAGCGACACCTCCAGGCAACCGACACTCACGTTCTGTCTGCTCATAGACGCTGACGTTGATCAGAGCTTTCACCGAGTTCATCAGTCAGTGTAGTGTTTGTGGCTCGTCGGTTGAATTTCACTTGTGCATACGAAGAAAATCAATCGTTTCGCCATCGACAGCAGTCAAGCGTCTTCAATTCTCGCAAATCGCAAAGATAACTAAACCAGCTCAAAAATGCCTGTTGACGTACTCGCCGGTTGCAGCAGCTACCTTCAGCAGAACACCGACACAACTTCGTACTGGAACCCCGAGGAGATGAGCGGCTCGATGACCCTGCAAGGACCGGGCAAACACTGCCAATCCGTCAACATCAAGGTGTACCGCACATCGCTCGAACACTTCGCGGTGCTCTACCCGCAAAAGAAGGTTTGTCGGCCTCTGGGGGTGCTGAACCTGAGGAACACACAGATCGAGAGGCTGGAGGGCGGCAAGCAAGAAGGTTTCACGGTGAGGCAGCGCGGATTTGACAGCCCCATGTGCCTTACCTTCATCAGCGAGTCGGCAAAGGATCTCGACTCGTGGGTCGGCGCCTTCACATCGAGGAGCTCGCCCACGTCGCACCACTCATCGTTACCGATTGTCGAAGAGGACGAGGAAGTTTAAATTGCGTTCGATCCGTGTGAATTTGATATCGCCAATCAGTATTCCGATTTCCGCCACCGCTTCGCGTGTGGAGTACAAAATGCGTTGATTGTGAAGAGACGCGATGAAAAGACCTGTCGCGTTTTGAAGAAGTGTGGAACTGAACAGTGATCGGTTGTTTGTGATTGCGATCTAGAATAGGATTGTGGGTTGATGTAATGTTTTTTTCCACAATGCCAATTGGAGGGAGCAAGTTACCTTTAATTAGGAAAGTCGAGTCAAATTCGGAGTGGTTTTGTGATAGGTACTCGAGATAAAGCGATCTATAGTAGGTAATGTTAAATGCTAATTGACCAAAGTGTACAGTGCATTTTTCAATGTGTTAAAAATAGAGTAATTTCACAAGTAAATAGAACATGAAATTTAATTTCGGTAAATTTATTTATAAATGTCTCTAAAAATTTGGTCGAAAATATTTTCTTCAACAAGACAATTTTATAATAACATTATGTGTAAGTGTAGTTGAAAGTATCGAATCACTTTTCAAGTGCATCTGTGATAAAATAGCATGTTAAGAAATAGGTTAGAATTTTTTATGTAGAGAAATTATTTATATCATGCGTGTAACATAAAAACGTTGGTTCTTAATTATTTTCATAAGCAGCCTGCGCTGCGCCGCAGTTTTGTAACTGCTTGCTGCAACATCATGATCTAATTTTCTCTTCTCCAATGACAAGGCAGCTTGTTCGAACAAAACTTTTCACTAAGAACTGACCTGAAGGTTTAGAAACCTTCAAAACTATTTATTACATGTTAAAGAAAATGCAGCAAATAGTACATCAAAATGTATATGACAATGTCTTGTATAATGGGCATTTATTTGTATAACCACGTATATTATAACCATCAGTTTTGAGAGAATCAATAAATAAGAAAACATACGAAATACAATCAACTTGTTATTTTCATCATTGAACACCCTTGAGCTGTCCCTTTAAATAATTAACCCATTCTATAGCGGATCGTCTCTACCTCGGCTGGCTGGATCAATAATCGCATTACCTAGTGCTTACTTCCTGTTATTAGCGAGAGAGAAGTTCAGGAATGAAGTGTAGCAAAAACTTTGTTCTAATCTGCCGGCATGTCCCGAGTCAATGGACTTCTGCCGCTGAAGGATACCCGTTATCGCTCTACAACTTGTATTATTGGCTGCGTGTATTGCAGACTGCAGGCAAGATCAACCATAGAGCCTAGATTGATCAACAATCACCACTTTAGATGAAGTAATGGGTTCCACTACCACCGAGATGCATCATAAGCAGAAGACTAGAGAACCAGAAAGGGGTATCTCACATTCTTGCCGTAATCACCTTTCACGGGCACTGATGTGACCGGGATGCTGGACCGTGGCTAGACTTTTAATGTTTCAATATTTTCGAAAGATATGGAATATTATTATTTATTTTTGTTTTGGAACGAAACGCATATTTTGAAATACCTACTCGATCGTTTTGTACGAGGCATTTTAATGAAAACGTCACAATACGGTCAGGTCAGGTCAGGGCACGGTTATCAATAGCGCCGGTTACACGTATTACCCCAACCCGAACTCAATATTACTTTCGAGTCAGAAAGCCGAGAAATAATGATTTTAAACCAACAATGATCGAATGTCGTTTTTCCCTCTCCTAAAACTTCAAATTAAATCCAAAGACATTTTAATTGCCCAGAAAATTATGAAAACGCCGCATATTATCAATATTATTTTGTTCGCTTGCAATTACCTCTCGTTTTTCCCACATGGCACCATGTCCATGTCAATCTAGCTAGTAGACCCGTATGTTTGTGAGAAACTCGTCAACATACTCATTAGTCATTAGTCGTGAATATAATGGGCCATTGACCCAAAATAGAGTGATTATATAGTGGCGTAGATGACGGATAAGCCGTTTTGTAGGTACTGCACTTTCAAAAGTTAATATCTTTCAATGAGTGAAATTACAAGGGAAATGGTCTTATTTTAATTAATACTCTCACTTTCAAAATGAAATCATCATCTTATAATATTAGGCATAAAGTATAAAATAATTACATATTGCGAATTGATTCCACTTGAGGCACCAACTTTGAACATCGCAGATAGCGCCTACGGCCTGGAAAATCCGAACCGATGTACGTTCAGAAACCATGATTGATTGGGTTCAATTGAGGACGAAGTAAAGATCCTGTTTCTCTCTTTCAAGTAATCAAGAAGTCGAATTTCGATGCGGACTGAAACGAAAAAAATATGCTAGGTTTAAAGTTTTAAACGACAAATGATATCTCCGAGTCCACAAGCTCTGCTGAAAAGGGTTGCGAACGAAGCGACCGGACCTTAGAATAATTTCGCTCGAGTTATGGTTCGATGAGGGTCCCTATTCCATTGGGCATTGTGGAGGGCTATCTGTTTCCTATTGTATATTATTCTCTGGTACTGTGTCAAGCCACTGACAGGTAAGTTCGATTGCATCATTGCACGTTCATGTGACCAAGTGGAATTACGCTTTAGGGGTGATTTTGCTCGAGTTTCCTGATCGAAAGACAATTGTCTTGCCTGGTCACGCATCACAAGCTCGTTTATTGTGAACTCATCCTGTCGATCAATCAATCCAATGAGCATGCAACATTCATAAGCATTTGTGGGAAATAACAATATTGACTAGAGTCGCACTGTTCAAACAACCAATAAATCAAAGTCTGAGCTCTTGTTATTTAAAAGGAAGCAATATTAGCTGTTTTAAGTAAAGGTCACAAAGGCTAACCAATTGTTATTCATAAATGCATAATCCTATACATATTTTTCAATTGCCACGATTAATTTAATCAATATATGTAATTGTATTTTTATGCTAGCTTTGCCTTGTTATAAAATAAGCAGATCCTTGTAGATAACGAATTGCAATGCTGAGCCATTTTTTTAATCGCTGGCCCCGTAAGGTGTTATACTCTTATCAAATGTCTGCCATTATACAAGCATGATAAGAGAATAAAGAGGTCAAATTCGGACTTATCGTGGGACATACATTTTATTAAACCAACATAAACGTCATAGGCTACAATAATCGCGATCATTTGAGGATCAAGGAAATGATGTGCGCTTGACATTAGATATATAATTTTGATTTATATAACAATTTCGACGCAATAATAATATTGTGACTTGGTTATAAACAAAGGCCGCCATAATTTTTGTTAACATCGCATTACATTTGGTAAACGCTTCGTGAAATTTGGGTCAGTTGTGTGCGAATAAACACAAGTTGAAAGAAAAGAAGAATCCACTGAAGCCATAATCGGTGCAAGATGTGGCTTGTCTTTTCTGGCCTAGATCTGACATCTAAACTTCTTCTATAAGGTCATAGACAATGGCTTGGCTACTAGGTATTATTGTTCGCCATTACCACACACACAGCTAGCTTTATATGGTTTCATAAATGTCTACGTTCCATAATTCATAATACGAAATTATAGACATACATATACTATAATAATACTTCGACTAAAGCCGAAGGTTAATAAAGAGTTAGCTATTGCAGGGCGTAGCAGAGGAACAAAATATTCTTCTTGAAATCAATTTTAATTTCGAATTCGTATCCAAAAGTTCAACTTTGAAGTTTGAATGCAATTTAGCAAATTTGATCGAAATTCATATTCATTTTTTTCGTACAATAATAACCCACTTCTAGGAAGGCCACATTTTATTCAAAATTCGAATCCGGATTTAAACTTTTCATACACCATGTACGGCAAAGTGACATTTAGCTGCTGTCAGCTGTAGTCGTAAAAAAAATCGCGTACCGTTGATCGTAAACCTTATACACTCGAGTAGCGGCAAGAGTGCATCGTGCGAATGTGATTCCCTGTGACGTCGAGCCTGAGCGCGGCGGTCTATCAATGAGAGTTTCCTGTTATGCAAATCAACCGACGAAAGTGTTCTTCGAACCGCGGTGGGGTTTTCAGAAACACCGGCTGCGGATACAAAGTTATATAACACCGAAAAACGGTTTTCCACGGTTTAATTAGTTTGGGCATCTTCCTCAATGATCATTTCTCACCTGTCTGGCGATGGTTTTCACGTTTTTATGTATTACGTCACAATAAGTGTGTGGTAGTGAGTTCAAAGTAGGCTATGCATCTAACTAACGAGTTGATGATGATGACGATGATAAAATTGCGACCTGCAAAATGGGTAGGTTCAAAACGCATGGCTAAAATTTACGATTCACTCTGCGACGTCATTGAAATGAATTTAATGACGTAGTAGCTCCTGTTTCACCTACGTCATGACATGGGCGTCAAAAATCTGTGAGAATTTGAGACCTTCTACATGAACGGTGACGAAATGGATTGTCTGTGTATATTTTAGTGCCTGTTTTAATTGTAAACACATGGCGCCTTGGCTTTAGCAATGCGTGTGTCGGGTTGGAGTAGATCCTTATTGCAGAAATTAAATGAATGCCATCGAAAAAGCTCAAATAACCAAACTCTGTCCCTGCAGATATATGCTAAAATATGGAAACCCAAACGCTATGGATATCCTGATACCAACCTGAAACGAACAATCAGAAAATTGATTTCCTGTCGTGGTTCCCGACCACCTCATAAGTTAGCAGGGATTGAATGCATCGAAGGTTCTTACTCATAGGGCGAGGAATCGATCATCAAAACATGTCGAAATGGAATGGTAAAATAAAAAATGACCTTTCTTTGCCAATAGAAAAGGTACAGTCACTTAATCTTTTGTTATAAATAGCTTATAAATAGAGTATATGCTCGTAGGTTCTCAACATATCCTCAACTCTCAGTTTCTTCAACCACCCACCTAACGAGCTAAGTACTGTGAATTTGTGCAATGACCGCGTTACATCTTATAATATTTTCATAGTTTGTTTTGCCCACAACATTTCCATGCTCGATAATTTCCAACCTAACCAAGACAGTAAGACGCAAATCTGCAAAACTTCCGATTTCGTGTTTGCTTCCTGCTTCCAAAAACCGCAAGTGGCCCTCAGCCCTCTAAGATAACAAACCCGCACCAATACTAACCTATTTAACACCAGCGTGATATGAACTTCGGAAACTCCTGGGAGATTTTTGAAAACCAACATCCTGCATCAATTGCAGCATTGATTGATTCGGTGTTTGCTTCAGTGTGTGAACGGATTGCTCTGTTTTGGCAAGGCCCCGGGCACTGGACTATGACGTCGGCGAATGACAAAGTTCATGATGGACCAGCCTAGAAGGTAGATGGAAAACCCGGTACCAGCACGTAGCCTTTACTATTACTATAAAACAGAAACACACTTATAACTAAAAAATTAAAACAAGATTTCACACTAATCCTGGAGTCGGGACATTGATAGGAAAGGTGATATGGGTGAGGGTTTTGTACCTATCTCCGCACAGTGATATTGTTGTGCGAAGTCGCCCATCCATTCAAATTCCTTACTCAGCACAGTGGTGCTTAACTTCAGTGACCTTACGTAAACGGTGTTGACATCGCGCCAAACTATATCTAAAATGCCGAGAGAAAAGTGTAAAACTAACTACAAACACACCTTCAACCAGCTTCGACAACAGGCTAGGCGTTGTCTGTGACGTGAAATCGAGTATTATTCGGAGTTGCTCGTCAGTAATGTATGATTCAAGTTTCATCAAGGTCTGTACATCAACCTTTGATCGAGTGCAGGACATTTTTGCAGCGACCACCGGCATGTGCTGTGCAGTCATGGGATATCAATGAGACGCCGGAGCCACGAAGGGGTTTTGCCATCTTGTACCAGACATCCGCTATCTTCCTCGAGAGTTGTCTTGTCTGACCGGGTTGTCTCCTGAGATGTCGGTGACTTATCGACTGTCGATTAATTGGATTGTTTACGGTTTACTTCGTAGCTTATACAAATAAAGAGTGCAATACCTTTTTGATGTTAGTCACTGTTTCTGAGAAGGTCGGCCTGGGTCACGTGATCGAGGAGTGAGGAAAATCGGCACTGAGGATTTTGAAGATAGGATATTTCATCACTCCGCTTTTTTATATCAATCGAACTGTCTATTTTTAATCCGAGTTTGTTCGATACAATCAAAAATAATTATTATCTGTTTATTAGGGCTTTGCTGCTTTATTATTAACCGTGCTAATTGAGCTAAAAATAAACGGATGTATATGATCGGAAATCGCCATGTGGAAATAATTTTTTGTGTAGAATCATACAAATGAGCAGTGTGAAATATTGTAAGCTTTTTTATCGGTTATCTCGGAAACACATTGCGATAAGAATAACATGTTTACAGACCGTTTGACAGCCAATAAAATATTTTATTTCAATAATACCTATCATCAAGAAGTAAATTCACAGTGAAGGCTTGATATTGTAAACCCCTACCGACATTACGAAATTTTCCTTGCAAGTTCAGGACCTGAATGCTGGCGTAATTACGCAATGAAACTGAAAGTGATATCATGATACTAGATAGGTAGAATAAAAATGTGTTCAGCTGCATTTATTAAGGTGTGTGTCATTGTGTTTGTGTGTGCGCAAGATGTTCTCATCAGTCGTCTGGGTCCTTGGCCTTTAATTACAAGATAAGTGATAAGATCAAACAGACCGAAGATGCATCACGTGATCCCATGGTGCTGTTGTTTGTTTGAAAATTGTCTGACAACAGCCCCGGCACTCCAGCTAACTGGATGAACTCAAATGCTCTCGAACAATTGATCCGATTTAGAACAAAATGGAATAACAATTTTATTGTAGTCAAGAGCTTAGCCGAGCATGTCAAAAGTTTGTTCACATTGCGAATAATTAGTTCCAAATGTCAAGTACTCAATTATTTCGAGCGTCATTAAAATCTTTAGCGACAAATTGCCGCACGTGGCGTATAGAGCCAGCACCTGATTAACAAGATTATGCTCTGATATATCGATAAGATTGCTCCAAAGCAATATTTCAAAATCTAAACTTCAATGTCATATTTCGGTAGTTCTAAATATGGTGCTCTAAAAATATGATCTATCAATGTCACACGCGCTCACGAGGATTTAAAAGTCAGCGCAGAAAAAAATCGGTTTCCGCCGCATTCCAATATAAGCGCGCAGTTAACCTGAGAAGCTAATCAGCCCGTTAAGAAAGGAGTAGCCGCCGCTAATGCACTGGTTATGAATACATTTGCATCGAGAGTCACATAATTTCAACTACTGAACTCCTTGAATCAACATCCCGTTATGCTAATTCGTAAAGCAAATGCGTATCAAACAAACGTGGACACTTAATTGACCATGAAATTATTAAAAACCATTAAAGATTGAAGATTAAATAATGATATCGGCAGATTCGGTGGATATAATTAGACAAACGGATATGTGTATTTCTTCATATAAGGTAATAAATACAAACGCACTATCGCGTTTACGCATGATTTACGATATTGTTGTATACTAACCAACTATTACTCAACTGTATAGTCTGTAGACCAAAGTCCAAGGCACACGCCTTGGCATGGTACAAGTAATAATTACTAATTGGTATAGGTGTTAACTGTTGATAAGACGAGAGTGCGTGAATAATAAGTCGTTAGCGGGTACGTCTTGTTTATTCAATGACTTGGCCGCATGATCACCAATCTGAGTAAACAGTCATGCCATCGCTCTTTCGTGTCCTCTCAAAATTGTCATACTCTTAATTTGGATCTGGCGAGGCGATGTTTACTTGTTGACTGAACTCTAAAGGAAGGCATTGGTCGGATGTTGCCTACCTGAAGTTGTCAAGAACGCGCAGAAAAACAAGTTGACGCGTAGCTATTGTTATTTGTTTGTCTACTAAGCTAACACGTCATATATTTTTGCATCATGAAATCGATCGATTCTATGCGTGGGATTGAATTGAAATTGAACAAACAAAAGAAAAAAAAATTAAATCCTGGAAAATCTCATCAATATTATAATACCAGGAAAACCTAGACGCGAAAATCTCATTTCCGCACGCCGGCAGCTTTTCTATATGTAAAGGCTCACAATTACATAATACATAATGCGTCGACTTTTAACAGACAGGGTTCCATCGAGCAAGATTAATCTTTTGTATTAGGTACACGCCGAGTTTCGTTCCTGTCAGCTGACATGCCCGTGCCTTACACCAACCAAAGACGTCACATGCTGACAAATATCCATTGTTGTGGCGCCCTATGCAGTAAGACGCCTACGCCTTGTAAGGATTTTCCCTTGGCCTTAAAGCCGGCTACGATAAAACATCGGCTGACTATTGAAGGATACGATCACTTCAGTGATATTATCTTGTAGTTTCTTGCTTATACCTCTGGCTATAGGTAGCTACCTCGCAACTTGAGACTACAGATACCCGACTTATAAAGTGGGTTACTCCCATATTTGGTGAAAGTTTTATGCCGAGAGATTATTAGCAGGGTACAGTCTCAAGACCAAGTTTGCCATTATGTTTATGATGTCGTGTACTATTGTGTACTGGTACAGCATTTTAGTCTCTTGTTTTTAATGTTTCATATATGTAAATATGCGTAAAGGGTAAAACTCTACACACAGTTTCATTATTCCCTTGATGCTTAAAATAATGGATACTGAAAGAGAATATAAGGGAAATATTCGCTTCATACGAAATGAAATTGAATTGCCAATCGCACTTTGAGATAAGAACAAAGTTGGTAAAACGCCCCTAGAGGTGTTTGTGAAGAGGGTAGGGTAGCAACAGCGTGGCAGTGTGGGTGGAATAGAGTTCGCTGTTTTATTTTATAAGGGTCACTGTAGCAATGAAATGAAAGCACGCCAAAACACTTTCATCTCGCAACATCAACAGCCGGTCTTATTGTCAAACTGAACGTCCCATTTCATTCTAAATGATTATTGAATTTCTAAACTAAATGACTCATCTTTCCAGTGCCACGCGGATTAAAGGGGACGCCTGCAGCGATGATGCATTCTCGTCTCATCTCCCCAGCCTCAGCGGTCCAGCTGCACGCGTTTACCCGTGGAGGCGTTATCGAGCGTATGCTGGCTACGTCATCAGGCCCGACCGATGGGGTGAACTTGAAAATGTGCGTGGGTTGCGCGGGATGGAATGGCCGCGGTGGGGTTTAAATTTTGGACACGTGGGGGCGGAATATACGCTCGGACAAACTTTCGAGATGAAAAATCGGTATCTATAGTAGCGTTAAAAGTTAAAACACAGTTTGTAACCTTTAAGTAAAATTGCCTTTTTTGACCTTTCAGTTTTGTGGTTATGGTGTGGGCTGGAAACAATTTACTTCTTATCTATGAGTTATTAAGAAAACTTTTCCTAGATTTTGTTGGATGCGGGCGGAAATCTGTATCCCAATTATCCTGTTATCTGTCAAAAGTGCCGGCGCCGGCATGTTTTGCTTGTTACAAAGAGAAGAGGAAGCTGCGAACAAACTCTCCGCGGAGAAAAACAGATCGTTGTGCTCTGTTTAACACAGTGCGTGGCTACGAATGGTTGTAGCGACTTCGGATGGTTACGTCACAGCAAATACTAATTAGTCGACTCGTTGTTGGTCACTAGAAAAACTTAATTGGAACGTAAGGCGCCGGTAAATCGAGGTGGACCAAATCACACTATTTGGCTAGAGACGAGCAAAACACGCGAGAGGGATCGTTAAATTACAAAGCTCGGCCGTTCCCATTCTGTTCATTTTCTGCGAAGATTGCGAATTTTGGGAGTTTTTCAAGCAAGCAGCAGCTTTGCCTACACGATTTCAGATCAAGGCCATACAGATCTCTGACGTTGGCACGTGGAAATCACGAAAGAAAATCCTCAAAGATTCATCCTATTGATTCTGCTAATTCCTTCCTTGAAGAAAGTCGAAATCACGCATATTTCATCGGCTCAAATTCTACGAATACCGATTTCTGCGATTTGTTCGTCGTCGGCGCCGTCTATAATTATTATTGGCGTCGCGGAAAATAGATTTGTGCAATTAAAATGTATATTTAACCTGTCAAGTGTCAAGTGAAAGCAGGGGGCAAAATTGCAACAGTCTTTCCAGTCGTGGTCACAACGCCTGACGCGGTCATAAAGTGTCAGTGCCGGCTTTTCGAGAAAAACGTTTATTTTTAATCCAGAAATCATTGATGAGTGAGAAGAGAAATCGAGACATGTGGCATTTCGATTGGAGATTGACCTGGCTGGAGGAAAATCTAACGTTTTTCCTCAAACAGCAGGATGATTAAAAAACCGAGTGGCTGTGGTAGGAAGTGGTGATGGTAAAGTGGCTCTATATGGTACATTTAACATCGACTATAATCTACTATCTTAATTATTCGCTATCCATATCCATAAAATCCTGTATCCCGGGTGCATGCTCTATGCCTAGCGTAACACCATCCAGCATAAAAAATGTACACACATGGCGTGCCAATTTTGATCACTGCAACTAGCTAAATTGAACTCTCTAAAAGCGCCCAATGGGAAGGTGTTTGTATAACAAGGAGGAGAAGGGAAGGGGCAAAATTTAAGCAAGATGAGTAAATTTTCGGGGCATTTACAATTTTGTTTAAAATCCCATCATCGGCCTCCAATTTTGCGGTAGGTGTTTAATCCCAGGGCATGAACTCTAGTTCAAATATTAAGATCCCACCACTAGGAACCAATTGTACAGCAAATATTTTTTTTGTAACATCTCTTTAATATGTCTCCAGCCCTTGGTCACCACGCTTGTGTTGAGCAAACCATAACGGTCCAGTAGTTCGATTATTGTTGTGCTTTTCGGTGGGCAATATTTATAAGTAGTGAGACACTCACTTTTGAGAACCTCGCGACTTTTTGAACCCAATTGAAACACCGAACCCCAAGAATCTTAAGTATATACCCCAAACGCGAACCATTCTAAGCTAAACAAACTGTATGTAGGTATAGTTACGAGAGGAAGTGATCGGTTGACCACACTGGAAGAACACACGCGTAACGCGACGCACTGAGGAGAGAGGCTGCTGTACGCGAGCATGACCCCGATCGTGGGGATCGACATCGTTTCGCCTAAACTGCCGACATCTTCGCGTGTAGTGTATAGTGCATTACGCCGGGGTGGGGACCTTTTCCATTTCATGTGCTTCCCGCCGTAGATCTCCAACATTTTACCCAGAAAAACACTTTTCCGGGAATATATACCTGTCATAATATTATTAATATTACTGACCGTCATATTTGCCAACGCAAATGCAACGCGAATGGTTGGCAGTAGATCTACACAACTCAGCTAACATTTTTTTTTTTATGTGACAGCTCTCCTTTCCAGCGTACAACAATTTCCCAGTCTGACACTAATTTTCTGCGACTCATGTCTGCTCTTGTCCCAACAGAAACACTGCATCTTCACTAGTTTGTGGCACCCGATAAACCCTTTAGGCTTTAGGGCACAGCACAGGTTATTTAATCACCCCGTGGAAGTTAGTTTTTTTTAGAAAATGGGATTTTTCTTTCTCAATTCGATAGCATGCTTCCGGTTTTTCTGCGGTGCGGCCACTGCGTATACCCAGAGAATACCCAAAGAATTATTTGGTATATATTATTATACCTTCTCAAATTATGGCATTTTAAAAATCAAGCCCAGATCCGTATGTTACCTACAGTACAACTAAAATATATAAGTTTCATTGAAAGTCGTCAGCATGAAATGGTGGCTACCACAGATCTCGTAGTTGACAACGTGATGTAACACAATGCGCGGGTAAAACCGCAGGCCCCGACCGACCGACGGAACGGTCTTTTGTGTCAGCTGTTCCAACGATGCGTGCTGCGTGTAATTGTGATACGCGTAACAAGAGTAACAATGAGTGGAGGCAGATTCTGTAGCGCTCCAAACAATGCAGTCGACAGTCGACACGAACCTAGACTTTTCGCGAGGCTATTGCTATTATAATATTAATTCATGGCAAGCAAAGATAAACTTACCTGCTAATTTATATGGCCGTAAGTGGCCAAAATGTATTATTATCATCATGCGATATCGAAATTAAAACTAACCCTAAACGCAAGATCAATAACCGAATAACTATAAGATTGGTTCTATATTACTATAAGATTCCTGGGAGTATCAATGGATCAATGGATCAATGGATCAATGGATCAATGGACAATGGATCAATGTATCATGTCCTTTATTGTATTTGTATTATATTTGATGGAGTTTACATTAGGCCATGGCATGACATTTCCACGGAGAGCGAGTAGGCGGGCAGGGAGCCCACACTCGGTTGCCGACCCCGAGCGAATTCCATGGAGGCAAGGCAAATAAGGAAAAGTGGGGTCACGTTCTCGTCAAACGGTGCAATCCTTAAATTTGTGGCCGTCGGTTACGATTCACAAGCTGAGGATGGTCTCAATTTGCAAAGGTGCGTGCGCATGTCGACTCCAATTCCATGATGCAGAGGGATCGTGTATCCTGCGGGGAATGTATATATTCCACGTTTCCATCCCAAGTTAATGAGACAAACCATGAGAGAGTTTAGGGACATATATGCATAATTCTTATCTCATCGTGGATGATCGCAATGGATTCCCTTAGACCATTCAGGGCGAATGTAATACGCAACACCAGTTGTATGTCTGTATCACGGCCCCGCCTTTATTATGCATGGTAATTCTGACTATTCTTGCCCAAAAGCGCCTCAGCATCACTCAGAAATCAGAACCATCGGAAGCCGCAGCGGCATCACCACCCGTACCATACTCATCATCATCATCATCATCACCATCATCAGTTCGATATCTGCCAGAACTTCACATCACATCACCCCTGAGAATATAATATCGCTTATTCTATTCTTCTTTTCGATATATTATAGATTTGTCATGAAATGAAATCCGTAATTCAGACGATAACGCGGATGACCTAATTGAAATGTTATAATCAGAGAAAATAAGAAAACAATAGAGGAGATGATGTCATCTTGTCTAAAGTGAAATAAAAATATCACTATCGTCAACAGTTTACACTGTGAATTATTTGCTCCAGGTAAATATATGTAACGCGTCGATTCTGATTAAAGTACGATGTTGTTCTTTGTCTGCCCTGTTCCAGTTGTGCCGTTGGTGATGAGGTGAACCTACACCGAAGCATCCTGCTCTGTGCACGGTTATTTATTTAAAAGTCTTGCATGCATCGCGTTCGCGTGCGGCTGCTGTTAGCAACGGCTCGCAGTTTATCCACGACTGAAAATTATCATTATAGGCTTACAGCTTTCTTTTTTATATTAAAAATAACGAATCTGTGTGTTTCCCACTTTTATAAAAAATGTATCTCACCATGCAAGCACAACTGTATACTAATAAATAATAAAGCTAGTTATTAAAATGATAAAAATGCATATGAGGTAATGTTTCGAAATATCTCCATTTTCCCGTATACAGTGTATAATATTTCACTATGGTATTAAAGAAAATTGAGCTCGGCTTCTTGAAACTCAGGTGCGTAACCTGATATTCACTCAGGTTTTAACCCTCTCTGACAAGAATTCAGTGGAAACCGCAGCATGCAGCATTAGCGAAGAACTCGTCGTGTCAGGTTCGATTACCCCGAGGTAGACGAGCCGAATCCACATGATATGAATCAATTCCTTTCCCAAGCAGCAGGGACAAAAGATCCGTGGACGAGGGTATTTACTTCTACGTCATCACAGCCATCTTCGTCAGCCAATTTTGATCGTGAGTCGCCAATATACCTATAGGTATGGGTGGAGGTAGGTGCACTTTGCAAATTTCCCATCTCCGTCCCGTCATATTTGCAAGATGAAAGTCATTGAAGATTTCCATCCACTTCACTTGATGCCTTCAATGGCGCGGGGCGCCGCGTAGCGACGCTCAATTTATTCATTTTGCATTCGTGATTAGAGCGAGTTTTGCAATTCATGTGATTTATGATGCTGAGGTTTCGCAGGTCACTAATCTTCATTTCATTTTGAGAACGAAATAGATTTAACGCGTTTTATGCCACGCTTAATCCACCGTCGAACATGAAAAATGAGAGGAAAGAGATGCTCAAAGAAAGGTCCAGTGCTGGGGGCATGAGCTAGAAACAAAATACATTTTTTTTTCAAACCCTTTATCACTAAGACTTGGATAACAGCGCATAAGAATTATATGTGGTTTTGGACTTTTTGACGTACTTTTGGCAATGGGCCACTTATGAAAAAAATCCCTCATACTTCAGATGAAATAGTGTTTACATGGTTTACTTATAAGGAGTAAAATGAGATTTCTTGGTTGCAGAGCCGGCACCTCCACCGCACTAGGTGCCATTCCGAACTATGTGCACGATCCCCCGTGAGAGTGCCAAGCACCAAGAGTAATTTACTGGCGCAGAATTATACCCACGCGAACTCCGCATGACATTATACCTTTTTACTCAACAATCACGTGACATTTATACTGTATGTAATGAGCAAATAATTATTCAGCTTCCAGTTTACTCCCAAGTTCTAACTGCTGACGAAAACAAGGTGTTCTACCAGTAATTAGCCCCGGATTGAAAACGTAAACAAATTTCAATGACACGTAGGCGATAAATTCGATTGGCAAACGTCATGGTGACCGGATAGTTCCAGAATATTCACCCCTAATTACTAATTAGAAGGTGCCAGCTCTTCAAAAGCATTAGCGCCATTATCTATGCGAGAATCGTCTAAGATGTCATGGCAAACAAGATGCAAATAATTCAAAGTCAATTTGCAAAGTCAAGCGCAATTCCAATCTCCAGCGCGCTATGCACAATTCATTTAGAATTCAATGCAGAGCAGAACTCTAAAATAAAATCACATCATATTCAATTTCAAAACGAGTCGAGCTAACAAATGTATCGTGACAATCACAATGCTTATATTATTATAAGCTTAATAGCTTATTCCATAACGAGAATCACTAGCAATTAACAAACAAATTGTGTAGTTATAACATTATTGTTATAAATTGAAATGCAATTCGCGTTACGCTAGAGCAGAGCTACAATCGTGCTCTGCGGGCAGAACGCTTGCTTTCACTAAAGCCTAAGCAACACAAGGACAGTTTTACTCTAGCAATTGCTGCCTCGATCGACGAAGCGTTGCTTTTTTGAACACCGCGTCGATTTTCGCTACCAGAGATGCATTTGCGATGCTATCCTCGGAGAACGAAATGTAAATGTCATCTCTGCTGCACCTAATGCACTAGTTTGCAATTTTTCAATGCCACTTTTTCAATACCGCTGCGCTTGCACAATCAAGCGAAGAAAATATGAATAATCAATAAGCTTGCGACTTGGTGTAACGTGTAACGTGGTAGGTACTAGTATAAGTGCCGTAGCATGGTATTACGTCAAAATTGTTGTCAACCACAAGTGCACTTTCAATTTTATCAATCAGGTTAATTGGTCAATGCAAGCGAAGTGGTAATTTTCCTCCTGAAAGCTTTTCATCGTATAAATAGTCATGCACAAAAGAGTGCTTTGTACGGATTATATGGAAGCGAATCGTTGAAGATAACGGAGATAACACAGAACATAAGTAAGATAAGGGAGGTTTTGCTCATTGACGCATGAAACACAGAAACTGCAGGAACCTATACCCAGGATTGCATGTGACAGATCAATGCTACTGAAAAGTTTTGATGTACGTAATTGTTTAGGTGAAATGAAATGACCGAGACAGTTACCACTTTTCGGTCTCACATCGTTATACTAATTCGTTGGCAGAAACCTTGGCAGATAACAAACCTCCATTTTCAACCTTAAAACTCGAATCCGACTGTGAATTGTCTTGCTTCGTGACTCGGTCTATAAGGTTTTGTGCGTGGTTTTTGCGACAAGCGGTTATTACCAGAATCCTTCACGCAAAATATATCCTTGCGCCAAAATTTCAAAGTTAACCGAGTAATAAAACAGTCTCACAAATTAGTCGTTAATCCTTCTACGTGCTACTACGAGTCAAGTTTCATATAAGGTCAATGTCGCACTGGTGTATATACATCATCCGATTATTACATAATCAAGAAGACTATGTAAGACATGAATCGAGCGATATAAATTCATAACATACTTTGTTTTGTAGCGTTTGGGTTATAGGTTTATTTTACAGAGGAGGTGGTACGGACCCAATGTTTGCAGGTAATATGTTGGCAATTTGATAGTAGCAGAAAGCAAAAAACCGTGTCGATATAGTTTCAAAGGTTTCCAAGACAAATTTAAGTGATCTGAGACGAAGTTTGTAAATCATGTATATAAGTCATACATAGAAAACTCTCTTTGTCACGAAATTATTAAGAGCGTAAAAATGTGTCTGCTGCAGTCTTAATTAAATATGAATAATTCTCACTTTGACCCAATTTTTCAAATACATTTAGCTATCGAAATATCCATGAAGTTAAAATAATTACAACAGACATTGTACTGGCCATCATAAGTGAAAAGCACATGTGTGGATCGGTGAGAGCTTATCGCGAAAGAGCATTTAGCCATTTACACTATACATACAGGCAGAATGGGTCAAACAGTGATAAGTCGTGTATATGCTGGAGAAAAAAATGTAGGTCATTTCTATGCGTGCTGGCCAATTATTTATATGGTATTGAACAGTCAAGTAGCAAAACATGCAAAGTGATAATGTTTACTGATTTTCGCAGGTGTCTGGCAAGTTAGTTTGAAACTTTTGAACTCATTTCCATGCCGCAGGCAATGATTTTACAAATTTGACGTAGGTAACACTCGCGCTGTTATTAGTCATTGATGCATGGCATGATATTATAGGCAGCGTGCATAAGCAATGCAAACAAGGCAAATCGTATGTCGGAAAACAATCAAATAGTAAATACTTACGCAGTCATGTGTGACATAAGAATTAACTGTGTGTCGTAAGAAAAATTGGCGTCAAGCAATAAAATGCGTGAAAATTCAGCACATGAACTTTGTACACGGCGCGAAAGTATTATCGGTTTTGAAAGACTCATAAGTTCATGACAATATCTCAAAAACTTGGGCTAAATTAAAACCTACTTTGAAAAAGTCAGAAGGCGTTGACCCCAAAAGAGTGACGCGAAATGTTACCCCACGCCCGTGAAAAGCGGCAAGAAAACTTCAAATGGACAAAAAGGACAAATGAAACGGACAGCGCAAAGGGCAAGGAAAAACTTATATGAAAATCTCGTCTAAGGAAAGCGAAGACTAATTTCACATAACATTCACGTTTAATATTTTCACCTTTCCATTAACAATTCAGTATTCCGAACGCCATTCAACGACCTACTGGAATGCCAATGCGAAGAAAATGATTCACTTGACGGCCAGCTTTGGCGATCGAGTAGGAGCAGACAGCATGGTGCCACCATGCCAATGTGATATGCTGATTGCTGGCATCGCATTGTGAGTCCACAAGGATTGCTGAACGAGGTCAGGACCGTGCAAAGTGAGGGCATGTCGGCGTTGCTTTTGCAGTTTTGCTCATTTGTTGGACGAACCAACGTTGAATCATGCAGCTGCTGCTATCGTACCAACAAACAAAACGATTAACGTCCATCTCAGAAATGCAATTTAGAACAAAGTTCAATGGTTCATCGCCTGTCAAATGTTTAATACTAGCTTTTTTGTTTTCGTGTGGGTCGATGGTTTTTTATCTAGTGGCGAAAGTCTGATGTAATTCCGCGATATTTTGCATTTACTTAGATCCGATCAACTTTTTAAAACTACGGGATGACGTGCGAATAATTTCTAATTGAAAGTAATTGAGTTTTAACACATTTGGGCATCTACATTACTAAAATGGAGGTAAAAGCGAATATCACTCACGATTAATTAAATTAGAGCTTTGCGAACGCAATTTGTGTTGCATTGAAAATTAGCCTGTCGCTCCGCAGCCGACCTGTTTGCAGTAGACACATTTGTGTATATGCATTAGGTAGAATTAATTCGAAACTAGTAGAGTATATATATATAGGACAGTTTATTTAATAAACTGTCAAAGAAAATCTCAATTCAGACGATTTTGATTGAATTTCGTTTGAAACCCGCAATATTTTACTTGAGTGCTGCACATATCTGCGAAATTTCAATAAAAAAATATCCAGAAATTTTCGTTCTACAGCGACAACAAATTTTCGAAAAATATACAAATTTTTGTAAATTTTGATTGGAGCAAAAACTATCAAGCCAGTTTTGCTGAAAAATCAGGGGGTCTAAGTTAAGAACAAAAGTATATGCTGGTACGGTCTTAATTTTGAGGAACAAAACAAAAATGTTCACATTGGTATAATTGCAAACGTACTATACACTTTAAAGAGTTGAAAGTACGTTAACTCCAGATAAGGAGCTTCGCAGAATTTACTTTCAAAGATAACACGCTAGTGGTTGACAACGGAAAGACAGCGGTGAAAACGTTCTATCGAATTAACATTTTAAACGGAAGTCGGGCTCTAGCAGCGAAAATGGCATTGCATTGTACAAGCCCCTACCTTCCTACACCTTCCACAACAATTTGCAAATATGAATCATCTATGAGTCATCATGACCCTATTTACTGGGAGCATCGGAAATTCAACAATGCAGTCCCCACGAGGAAGGAACGAATATGATGAGCAGTAAATGAAATAAAACACCAAACAACGCATTCAATGACACGCGTACTGTCTTATCAGGTGGTTATAATGACGCCATTGTTTAAAGTGTACGTGAAACAACATTTTCTGCTTGCGTTATTGACTGTTGACTGCGATTTTTCACGATTCTATACTAAACTTGTTGCTTATTTTTGCAAGTGCATTAATAATTTTATTTTGTACCTACTGTACCCTACGCCTGTACACCTACGCATGGCACACATTGAGTCATGCTCAGAGGTGTGATGACTTGTTAATTAGAATATCTTAACAATGTCTTGTCACAATTCAATCTTGGGATTTAAGAGATTAACGTCCCCAGCAAAAGATGTTTGGCATATACAAGTGTTTTCTATTACAAAACCAGAATAGCTGTATTGCAATAATTGTAATTAAAAACACGCAGCTTATTATTATTGTAGGGAGGTTAGTAAATTTGCTAATCAGTGAGTAGGTAATAATGTGCTTTTGTTGCCTTGTAAGTTGTAATTCCTCGACTTGGGAAACACGAATCGTTCGTGCTTTTCTTAACAATGTGCAGTCTTTTAATTCATTGCCAATGGTTGTAAATAATGTAATAACTCTCTTTATTGTTATTGTATACCAATAGAAAACACAATAGATTCACGCTATGTGGTAAATATGATTCATGGTAGGTATACTGATACTATAAACCACCTGGTAGGAACATAATCTATGTTGTACACCGCCCGTTTAGCAATGAGTGTCTTAGACCTTGGTGCATGCAATTATGATTATGGCTAATTGTCTGGGTTACGCGCTGCATGTTATCAAACTTGAAGGTGAATATACCAAGATGGAAGGGAGACAAAGCTGGAAACTGTGCAACCGAACCAGGGTAGTTACGATTCGGTTGCACATTTTTACGGCTTCGTCTCTCCCTTCCATCCACCGCTTCTGCATCCCAACAGTTCAAGAAAAGAAAAATCTAATAATTTAGATGAAACTCATAATCTATGAATATATTATAGAAACATCTGTGATATTAATGTTATCATTTACCGACGTTATAAAGATACTGTGGGTGTGGTTATAGATAATCAATAGCAGAAATCACGATTTCCCAAACGGCACGAAAAACTCTGTTCGATAGGACTTTCGTGTGAACATAGAACCATAGATAGAACCATATCGCAAATCGCAATCCTCACTGAGCATCCAAAATAGTAACTCTCGGGGTAGAAAATGGGAAACCTGATATTCAAGGTCACGCTTGACTGGACTTGATGGAAATCAGCGATGAAACTCGCCTCGACCACAAAGTTCTTTCTGTCACGTGGCCAAAACACCGCGTTTTCATTTTCGCCGAAATAAGTAAATACTGTTTCAGTTGGTGCCAAGAGAGATGATGATAGCCGGCTTCTATGAACTGAGTGCCGGTTAATTAATGCAGAACAAGCAAACACACACATCTTTGCACGAAACACTCGACGGCTGCGGCAGCGGCGTCGACGGTGAAAATCGTGGCGGCGCCGAGATGTATAGTAAAGTTCGCAGAAGAGCACGAGTCACTAACTAATTATAGGATTGTTTTGAAGATCGACTAGGTTATCCACGTGTACAGCCACTACCAGGAAACTAGGCTCATTTGTTCACTTTTTTGCATTCGAAATACAAAGATAGTTCAAGCTCTCATCTCATCGATAGGTAAATACCGACGGCGATAAGTAAATTATTTTGTGTCAATAAAGAAACAAAACGAGCAAGTGATAATGCTTACTCAGCGCATTACTTTTTGCGGTTGTGGGAAACGAAATGGTTGAATCGAGTAGCCAAATCGTTGGACAGAATATTAGAGACGAAATAAAGATTTTAGCATTTTCCGGTGACATTTACGGGCATCGAACACATTGTGGCGCCATCTACTCGAAATTCCGAAGATGACAATAATTTTACGTGGAGTGGGAAGGAATCACGAACCGAACTCGTTTGTGCAAAGCAGAATACAAGACATTAATGTGCCTAAGTTACTAATTAATTACACTTGAGTTTACCCAGTCCTTGCAATAACAAGCATAATTAAGATAATGCAAAGTTATTTCGGGGACCGGAGAGCATTGTGACCATCAAACTAATGTGCTTAATGCATGCTTCAGGCATACAGCAACTAACCCAAAGATAAACTACTATTGAAATAGTAAATAATATGAACCAGGAGCCGCCGCGACAAAAACATCATTATTCCACATTTTCGGTCGTCCTCCAGGACTTGGGTTTTTAGGCGTCTATTTTCAAACAATAAACGTCAAATTTACTCATTTCCGTAAACTTGCCGTTAGTAGGGTTAATTACTCTTTGTTAGAATGTCAACGGTAGCAAACAGCTTTTGTAGGAAATTAATTCATATTTTCACTTCCGATTTCCGCGTCGATAGCATACGACAGTGTGCGGCGAAGTAATACGTAGGCGTCGATTGCAGTACGCTACCGACTGCGACGTCGTCTGAAGGCGTCGCGACGCCAAGCCGTCTGCGCCAACACCGTGAAATTAGAACACGGCGTCGAATTATTAATCGTTGTGATGGACGTCGCCGTCCACACATATGTGCTGGATGAATATTACGACGTTTTGGATCAATCCCAAAGCCATGTTCACTGATTTTCACTTTTTAACGGTACCAGCTGCAAATTACGAGCGTTTGCTACTAATTTTAACGGTTCGTCACCTTTCTATAATTATTTTCTAGCCCTCATGAAAACTCCCGATTACTGTGATTTTGCAGAATTAAACTCATCCACAAGAGATCCAATTTAGAGTTTAGTTTATTACCTACCAATAATGAGTTCAAGCAACTACATTTGGAACTCAATTTAAATATATATTTTTTATAGCACGTTATAAACTAAGAGGTAACCCAATAAAAGATAGGTCTATCGATGATCCACTTTATACACAAATCCCCAGAAATCAAGGAACTACCAACGGTGAAGACTTGTAGTCATAAAGACTAGACATGTTATGCCGGCAGTCTCCAAAGAAATCCACATCTTGTTCAATTTAATGTGTAGTCTGTTTCCAAGAACTGAAAATAGTGAAAAGGGAATATTGTTATGACGTCTATATAACGTAAGGAATTGAGATTCTCCTCCTTTCGTGAAAGAAGTACTTTGTTAAAGCTGAAAGCCACATTTCGCAATATATTTTACAATTTTATTGGAAAAACAAAGCAAGATAGAAAACGGGCCAGAATAACGGCAATAAAATCGAGAAGTAACTGCACAACTGCTGTGATGTTCAGGTCAAACACCTACCCAGTACCCACCCAAATTGTACAACATTTCGTAGGTTCATCCCGTTCGAACTTGGCTACAACAAATAACTTGGAAGTGACTACAATTTTTGTTTCTCGAGCAAATTATTTTCAAACATTCGGTCAAGTGTCGATTTAGGTCGTTTACTGGGAAGTCGTATGTCGTCGTTGGCAGCAGTAAGGAATTAAGTTTTTGCCCTTGTCTCGTGATGGTTAATAATAAAGTTTGGCACCGGCCAAGATGAATGCAAATGGAATAGTGCTTGCTAATTTAAACGCTGACAACAATAGAGTCCTCGACTTATTTACGACGAAAAATGTCACTCGTAATATACGATGGCTTCCAAATAGTCCTTATGTACCGAAACCCGAAAGCCAAAGAAGTCTCAATTGATGTGGGGTAAAGCAGAAAGGTTACACACATTCCCAGTAAGTTTGTTAAAAATATAAAAGATGCATCCCTGGTGGGGATCGAACCCACGACCTTTGGATTAGAAGTCCAACGCGCTATCCTCTGCGCCACAGGGACAATGGGCATGAGGTGCAAAATAGCACTATAGGACTCATTTCGTACTTGAAAAGATCCAAATATGGTAAGTAAGTAGACTAAATTGATTGGTAATCTTTCTCTTGTAATTGCATTGTCAAGGTACTGACTATATTTTGATTGTTTAATTAAATCCACTGAGTATAATTTTGACAGTTTCCGTTTGTTACGATTATTAGGCACTAGGCTGCAGCACAGTCGGTCTACTACCGCTTTGAACCATGAAGTTTGTTTACGTTTACATTTGAAATGTCAAAGTTAGATGTTTTGGTTAATTCTCCTTTAAATTAGAATACCGTTTGATTTTTTTCTATATTTAATGAATTTAGATAAATAATACACCTAGGAAATATCTTTAAAAATCATGGCACGAAGAAGTATCCCTGATTTTATTGAAAACCCGCACAACTTGTCAGGCGAAGAATTTACCCGCAGACTGTGCATATGGTATAATCTACGATTAATTCCACGATGATTACTATTTTTTAAATTAATGCACACGTTATTCACTGATATGCAACGTTTTCTTTAGGTTTGAAGACCAGGGAATGATGTCGGAGGTGCGAACTCATCTGCGGTCTCTCATGATAACCTCACTCAAGGGGACACCTCTCGGACCTAAGGCCCTCAACGTTGGATCACCAAAGTGCCAAGCTATTAATTTGATGGTAGCAGAGTTTTTAATGGAACACCAATACCATTACACACTCTCAGTCTTCTCTAGTGAAGTACCGCTTAAGGATTTTGCTTCACGGACTGTCGGTAATTTGGCAGCAAATAAAGAAAACTACGCTGACTCCGAGAGTGAGGTGCGTCCAAGATACCAAGAGCGATTTGTGAAAGATATCCTGGAGACACTAGGCTTTTCTCCACAGTCCGAAGAAAGCAGAAAAATAATCAGATTCTACTATGAAAATGAAGAAGGTTTGTCGCTTATGATGTGTATTTTTATAATCATATCTGAACTATTACGAAGTAGGCAGAGCATTCCCAAACAAGCAAATGAAAGGAACAATTTTATGCTTGATACACCAATGAGAGACACTGATGACCTGAAGTTTAAAGATCATAACACTAATTCTAATTACAATTTTGAGGGATCAGATGATATCTTTAATTCAGAAATGCAGAATATAATTACCCTGTCATCATTAAAAACCGACCACGTACTTCAACTCCAAAATGAAATCAAGAAATGCATCCAACTAGAAGTGTCTAAAGTTCAGCAAGAAGAAGAGTCCAAATACAGGCAAGAGCTTATAAAGCGGGAAAAGAATATCCAGGAAAATTTAGACCTCCGAGAGACTTTTGTCCAACAACTTATTGAGGATTCGAATTTGCGAATAGAGAATGAAAGGCAAGAAATAGTGAAAGAGCGCCAAGAGGTTAAGGAACTTGCTGGACAGCTGCGCGAACGGCATTGCCAGCTTGTGGCCCGATGCACAGAATTAGAAGTATGTATTAACTTCATAACAATTTTTAAATTTTTATCAAATTTTCCTTTGACCCTGTAAGATGAAGACCCTTCAACTGGATGTTTATTTCTAGGATTGGGGTCAATCACTGAAAAGCAAAGAAATACAAATTGAAGAAATGAAACACCAAGAAACGTTACGAGCAACAGAAAAGAACTGTCAACTCGACTTTAAGAAGCATCAGGTTGATCTAGAATTTGAAAGGTAGGCATTTACATTATTTTACAGTTTAGCACATTTACATTTTAGTGGGTCTAAGTAAAGAAAATTGTAAGTCCACTTATCAATGAACTGAGCCAACTCTGAACTGTTGTATTCTGACTTAGATTACAGAAAGAACACGAAGAGCTAGACTCCCTGCGCCAAGGGGTCATAGAATTGAAACGTAGTCTCGAAAACGCGCACCAAAATTTAGCCAAAGGAGCTCCAAGTATTTATAATCTTCAAGAGGAATGCATATATTTAAGAAAACAATTAGATTCTGCCAGGAATTTGCTGAAAAAAAAGGTTCCAAACACTGCAGAGAAAGAAAGTCAGGAACTGGTTGTTGAGAAACCAGAGGACAAAAGCTTGTTACAGAAAATGCTCGTAACAAAAGAGCTGTGCCGTCAACTACAACAAGAAAACGGAGAACTGCGTGCTCGAACACGACAACAAGATCGTCGAATAGAAGAATTAACATCTAGGGCAGCTGAGCTAGTGACACAACTAGAAGATGCAAGATCAGTGTTAATTCACGAGCCAAATCAGGCAATCCGAGCATCATTCCGTGGAAATCCCCTGGGAAGTCACCTGGATTCAACATCCTTTAGAGACTATGAAGGATTAACAAAGGCTACAGATCCTGTTATACCCCTTGCACCACGTATCAACCAACAAAGAGTTCAGGAGCGGCAAAGAATGGGTGCTGGGGAGGAATCACTGTATGAATTCAACCTTCCTGAAACAAAAAGCCATGTTTCACGTAGCGTGCAGACCAAGGATAAGGAACCACGCAAGAAACTTCACAGACGAACGGCATTCTATAAACAAATCAGCTCTGAAGAATCGAGTCCAACTGAAGAAATTCTGGTTGAAGCAAAGAGAAGATTGCGGTCCCTTGAAGAAGAGAGTGAGGCCGTTGATCGAAAATTCAGAGCATTCAAGGAGCGCCGGAATGTGCCTTATATTAGTCAATATTCAAGTCAATACGTTGCTGCTTCTTATCTACACAATACAGCAAGCAGTAATCACACCATCAATGTTAACCAACAACCTAGGCTTGGCAAAAGTTTGCCAACTCATTCTAACACAAATGGTAGAAATGTGTATTATCACCAACCCGAATTGTACACGCAATCTCGGCTTGGAAGAATGACAGACCTTCAATCGTATTCTACTACAGATATTGAAAATTCGGTCAATATCTCGCAACTTTCACCAGTGTCGTCGAGAATATCCAGTTGCAATTTGATCCAAGAAAAGCCGGTAAAGCATTCATCTCCACCACTAGCTAAAGATAGAAACATCCAAAGCAAACTACTCTCACCTCCACCAAGTCCTAAAATTGTGTCAATGTCACAGAAGGAAAATGCAATGTCAATTCAATCATCCGTCCAAGTACACGCACTCTCATACAGTCTTTCACCCTCAACTCAAAAAATAGACACAAACACAAACGTGAAAGTGATATCCATTTATAGTGCGCCTCAAGTATCACATTCCGTTGAGGTACCAAGACAAACTGATCCAAACTCTGAAAGGATTTCATCTCTCACCGAGAATCTTGACCATTCCTCCCCAGTCAAGAGCCCAGATTTACATAAGAAAAGTGACAAGGAATCTCCTACTAAACTTAATGCACAGAAATCATTTAAATTTGACAAAAGTGACTCGATTTTAGTATACATGAACACTGCACCAGCTAGACATTCTTCAGATTCAGAAGAAAATCCCCATCCTTTAACAGATCGACCATCAATCGTTCCCAGCACATCGAAAACAATTGCTGACATAGCTAGAGCAAATGCAGAGCGCTTTCAGGATAAACAACAACTAGCCGAGCCCATGCCGCCATTAGAGCATCCTGCGAGTCAACTTAAACCACTGAATTTGGAATCCAAGGATGCAGCAATGTTATTTAGCAGCACAGTTCGCGACCCCAATGCAACACAATCGGCAAACACATCAGCGGAAGAAGTGAAGAAACAGAAGAGTGTGATTGCTTTATCTGGTACAACTTCTGGGAGTGGTTTGGAATCCTTGCTACCTGCACTTCAAAACGTATCGTTATCAAGTATAGAGCTAAGCAGCGATCATCCATTATCAGATGCAAACAGTAAAGGCAAAGGATCAAATAGTGAAGACGACTTCTGGGCTTAATCCAAATTCCAAGATATTAGCATTCTGATGTTTGTCCTGAAGGTACATTCCATTTTTGTTATTATTGGAAGTGGAATATGACAATGATTAGTTATTGTTTGTTAAGGTTTTATAATTTTAGGAAATAAGACCAACCATAACCATGTGAATATAAAACCCATATTTTTCTGAAATAAATCAATAAATGTTATATTTATTTCTCAAGTTGGATAAATGGTTGTTTCATTTCAGTATATTTCTAATTTCCTTGTTAAGAATGCTGCATATTCTTCGGTGATTTTGATCGGGATCTGTTCCTTGGGACGGGAACTGTTACGTTCTGCCTGACGTTGACGGCCTTCGACTTTTCTGTAACATCTTGAATGTCCGTTGCTTTTCCTCCAGAAACAGTTTTCGTCGCTTGTCCGTTCGAGATCAAAAGGTCGACTTCCACGGGACTGAGCACAAAGAAACGTCTGTCGTACAATACAATCAAAGCGATCACTTATCAGTGTCTGCAACTGTCGAGTGTTTACCTTTCGTCGCACTTGCGCTGTAGTGAAATCCTCAGAGCGATTTCATCATCGCAGCAGTCGGAGTGCGAAGAGTCGCTGTCGTATTCAGGTTCCGATTCCACGCGCTCTTTTGACTGAGTCCGCTTGTCCGTACCGTCTCTGTGCATTGAAACAGTTTCCAGTAATTACGATTGAACCAAGTGAAGTGCAGCATACTGGTCTTAACTAAAGAATTTTAACGAAAAATGCGCGTGTATTATTTTCACCTCGTGTTACTGGTACGAGCGCTCTGTCTTTCAGCGTTATTTCTGCCGTTTGACTGTTTGGGCTGTGCTCTGTCTGTAGACCGATTCTCCTTGCTCAAGTCTCTGCATATCAAAACACATTCACATGTGAAGGATTTAAAAAAAATCTTGCGTGCATTTAAATTTGTAATTAATTAAAACGCTCACCTCGGCATATCTTTGCGGGACTGCCTTTCAACTGTTCTTCTGCTGTTCACCGGTTCCGATTGTTCCCTCTCCTTCGATTGGGGTGCGTTCTCCGGGCCGCCACTAAACAATGAGGCCAAGTGATGCTTTCTTATTTTTGAAAAACGTTTCAAACATAAATAATTCTAATCGAAAATGAATTAACTTCAAGTACCTATCTGTTATGAAACATATCTAAGAGTAACATCTCGAAAAAAATTTTTCCAACAGGAATTTTTTGAAAACGAGTGGCAATTATAGGAAAAGCAGACCTTGAATGTTAGAAATATTATTGATGAGCGTAGCAAGCGAAGCGAAATCTTCAATTATTTCGATCACTACCCCCAAAAAGTCACTTGTGTTGTGTATGGTTTTTTGTATGTGTGTTTGTGCACGCTCCACAGACCAAACGCCTGAACCGATTTAGGTGAAAATTCCAGAGGACCTACCTTAGTTCTGATCTTAGATTGTGCACGTTTTTGGAAAAAATCGGTTCAAAAATTTTGTAATAAATCAATTTTTTCAAAAGAATTTGAATCTCTGTATGTCAAAGTTCTTAACATATCTTCACCATAACTTATAAACATGTCGACCTTAATAGTTAATACATATTTATTATGCCTGAAAATCTGAGGTCGGTAAGACTTTCCAATTGGTTTTCATTCGCATTTTTTTAAAGTGTTTTTTTTTCGTAATTTGACGCCTGATTCAATAAGACTCCGGTTTCCTTTGTTTCCTTGGTAACCAGCATTGTTGACTCCAAGTTTGACCAAGGCAAAGATTTGACAGTCATCAGAAGTTTAGTAAATTTCGTTTATGGAAGTAATTGTGAGTAAATCCCCGTCAGAAATTTATCTCCAATCTAATAAGAACCCTCGGGCATAAGTTACGTCTTATGTAATTTACACTAGGGCGAACGCAATTTGTGTTGCGTTGAAGATGAGCGTAGCGGTTTGTATTTTGCGCATAAAAAGATTGAGGCAAAAGCATTTGAAAATCATGGAGCAACTGGCCGGACCATTGCTTTCTCCAAAATACTGATCACTTGAAATTGTAAACCATTCTGACCTTTCTTTGTTTCAGTCCGAGCTGTCGGGTAGCGGAAATATGCTCATTTTGAGATCATTGAGCAATCTGCATGTTAATACATAGATGTAACTCATGCCCAAGGGTTTTTATTGGGTTTTATTGGGTTGGTTTTTATTGGAAAAAATCTGGCGTGATGTTTCGATTTGGTTTCGATGGTTTCTAAAGGCAAATCGAAATTGGGAACATTTGAAAAAAAATACGCACTTTTAAATAAATTTCCGTACTTTTCCAAACATGCCCAATTGTCGAATTTTGCTCTTTTCTCTGCTTTGAAAGTGAAGGGTGTGGAGGATTTTCTTGAAAAACGCAGGGGGTCTAAGTTGAGAACAAAAGTAGACACCCTGAAAATTTCATTCCACTCGGAGCAGGCGTTTGGCCTGTAGAGCGCGCGCAAACACACACACATACAAACAAAAAAAACAAACAAAAAAACAAACAAACAAACACACACCAAGTGTTTTTTTTAGCAGTAGTGAAATTGATGATTTCGCTCGCTACGCTCATCAATTATCATTACTCAATGAGTTCATAATCTGCATTTTTTGCTATCTAACAGCTCGAAGAGAAACAAAGAAGAGAAACAAAGGAACGTCAGAATCCATCTACATTTTCAAGAGATCAGAATTTTCGAAAGGCAATGGTCAGGCTTGGTGCTCGATGGTTTTCATAGGACTTCTGCCAGCACCTTTTTATCCGTTATACACAAACGGCAACGCTCATCTTCAACGCAACCAAAATTGCGTTCGCGAAGCTCTAGTATATACTATCTATACTTGAAATAAATAAATATTCACCTTGATTTGTATCTTACGGAAGGTGGTCTGTCATTATTCCTTTCAACCCTTGTTGTTTCCGGTTGGTTTCTATCGATCGACCGAGGTTCATTGTCAGAGTCGATGCTAATAACAAAGAAACAATAAGCATTTAGGAGCAATACCAATTTAATAATTAAATTTAAAGATGCTACATATATTTTTGTGAAATCTGCTTAATATTTATTAAAAAGTACACTTCTATGATAAAAGACGGTACTGACCTATACGTCACATTGTTACTTGACGGTGGGTTTTCAAAGTTCCTGCTATTAGGTGGCGTCGGTTGATAAAGCTCTTTCGGCCGAGTCTCTCCATCAGAATCGTCGCTGTGTATTGAAACACAGTTCAGTTCAATAGATTGCTTTAAAAATTAGGTACCTAGCTTGAATTGCAGAACAAATGAAGTTGTGGCAGAAGAATGCCAAATGAGGCTGGACTAAAAATAATATATAATTATGAGGGAAAAGATAATTTTAATTATGCACGGCTGTTTAGAGTAAGGAAATTAAAAATAAAGGAAATAAATTTATGTTTGAAGGAAATTTTAGGGAAATATATTTATGTTTAAAGTTTCATTGTAACTCCTGCACAGTAAACATGGCTGTAAACAAAAATGTACACTTATAATTTATTTTCCATCTTGAATCTACAATGTCTCAGGGTAGGTTGCACTGTTCCACTTAATACTTCCTCACAATTAGTACAATAGATAATGTGATTACAAGAATATTCACCTATCTCTATGTGCAGACAAACTATCCCCATCCACTCTGTTACCAGTTGATTCAGGTTGGTATAACTCCTTCGGCCGAGTTTCATTATCAGATTCGATGCTATTTCGAAAGAAAACTTTGTGATTAGGATATTGTACTTGAACAATTCCAACCGGTCAACAATATGGTTGATGCATAGCGACAACATTCACCTAATTGTTGGCGATATCGGGACTCCATCGTGCTGATTTTCTGCATTTTCCGCATCACCCAAGTTTTCCTCCGTTTCTCTAGGCCGTTGTTCCCCGTGGCGTTCTTCCCCAGAATCCGTCGGTTTGTCGTCTGGACCGCACGTACATCCCAAAATGTCATCTCTTCTCATAGCGTTACTTCCACTGGGTATCAAAAACACACAGCTTTTTCGACATTTGAAAAGTTCATATCATACGTCTCCTTAAGAGTAAACTCAGTGTTCATACTTCCTACACAAATCAGCATAGGATTAATGTCACTTCACTGCGTTAAGATTTTAGTCACTATGTGCTTCACTAGGTGCAATACTTTTGTTGTATATATATATATATATATATTATTATTATTATTATTTAAATTGTCTGTAAATGCACTAATAATTTCGCTATATTTTTTTTGCCGCCGTTTGTATGCTTGTACTCTTCAATATGTTGCGTTTGAGTCTGCACTAGTGCTACAAGAAAGAGAATCATTTTAGTGTAGGTACATAAAATAGTTTTAAAGATACCACAATGTATGTTTCTTAATTTTACAGTGCACTGAGTGAAGGATCAGGATAAAATAGAGGAAATGGAATATCATTCACTTCTTTTACACATATGTAGCCCAGTAACACTAAAAACAATCACAATATCAAAAAATCAAAAAATTTGAAAAGAGTAGTCTCCCAATAACACACGTATCTTTAGTCAGTAGGAAAAATTAAACTAAATTGATAAATTACATGAAATTATAAATATACAGGACATATTACAAATAAATACTTCCAAATTTAGAGACCATTAGGATAACCCACCCGCTTACCTGGTAACCTGAGGACCAGAATTAACACCCGGCTGAGGACAAAGACAGATCACCCTTTGACCACCCTGAACCGGATTAGGGACCGTTCTGTGAGGGCATCTCGTAGGCAGAGACTGGCCGGACATCGGCGAGAGAGGAGACCGCCCCATCCCGCTACTCCTGATTCCCGGAGGACAGACGCAGGGGATTTGCCCTGGCCGTTGTAGGGTACCAGGATACGACCGGTTCCCATAGCCGATACTGCCCGGAATCGCTCCCGAACGAGGACAAGGACAGCCTGGGATTCCGGTTCTGAAGGGACAAGGTGGGGGAAATGGAATCCAGGATTGGTTTTGGACATTAGATTATTTAGAGTATTTGTGGTTGACTATTATAGTGCAGGTACAGGAATGTGCACGTTAAGCTATTCTAATAAAAATTACATAGGTAATTATCTTGGACTTGAAATTGGTGATCAAAGTAAAAATGAGAAATCATACCAGCTAGTTTGCTTGAAATTATGGAAACATTTAGTATTTATAGTTCTGCAAACAAATTTGAGTACCTACCCACCGTAGAATAGGCATTGCCAATTCGCCACATTTACACAGAAGGTTGAAATAACAGAGGATGGGACAGCAAAGAGTACAGTGCACACAAGAATAGTAACTTGACGATGAAACACACCTCCTTGTTTCCTCGATGGAGCGAGCTCTTTCGAACCGCTCGTTGGTCACTTCTCTCCGGAGGTCGGAAACGTGCTGGCTGTACTCGGCAGCCTGCTTCTGGTAGCGCCTTACCTCATTTGACTCAGCGTCCCTGGCACAGGAAATTACCAGTTATTTCGGTCTTTTGTCACTAATAACAGCGTTACAATAGCAAGCAATTGGGTGGGAATTAGTGGAACTGCTTTTCTTGAAAATGGTTCTCTTGCCAATAACAAAGAAATAAAAAGTGTGCATAAACAAAGCTGAGAGTTACAAATTGGAAAGTTTCATTATATCCCATGAACCATGGGAGTTCATGGGATATAAATTATATCCCATGAACCATGGGAGTTCATGGGATATAATGAAACTTTCCAATTTGTAACTCTCAGCTTTGTTTATGCATACTTTTTTATTTCTTTGTTATTGGCAAGATAACCATTTTACGGTAATTCCTTTACGACATTGTCAATGGATTTGCTGCCAGTCGTTCGGTATGACATGACAAATGTAAAAGTGTAGAAACAATGTCATTAGACCTTTGATCATTGCCCGAAGATTAGACCGCAAAATTTTCTTGATTTAATGAACCATTTCCAAGTCCACCAGCTAATGGCCAGAAAACACAAGATTGGCCAGGGTATATTTCTGTCACTCACAGTCTTTCCTGCAGCTCGTCGATACGCCGGTGCAAAGCGGCCACCTCGGCTTTGAGCTCCTGGTTCGACTTGCGGCCGTCCAGTGTTTCTTGCCGACTGCTCGACAGCGAATGCTCCAGCGACTGAATCGTGCAGCGATCCCTAGCCGCCTCGTCCTGCAGCTCATCGTGTTCCTCGCGGAGCCTCGACAGCTCCTTGTCCAACTGGAATCCAAGGAGCCATTTCTTAACTTATTGCTTAATTGGTTCCATTTAATTGGTTCAAGGACAAAGAATCATTAAAAAATAAAAAATAACCCAACCAATTTCTATGTATTTTTTTAGGGTTGGGTGGAGTCTAAAAGTCTACAAAAAATCACTTGAAAAAGATCAGTTCAAGAGTAGTATGCATTCATATTCAGCTAGATAACTACACAACTTGTTAGTCTTACATCTAACTTGCATTATGTGCCATGAAATACAAAGATGGAATCCATATTTGTTGGCTAATGTAAACAGATCCGTCATCAAGCCATACAAATACGTATCCAGCGCTTCTAAACTCACCATCCAACGGAAGCATACCCTGCCATCACCAACCAATTCACTCACATGCATCTTCACAGCATCGCTCTCTGCGTTCGCCTCGATAAGCTCCGCCTTCTGACTGTCCAGCCTCACGCAGAGGTCGCGGACGGCCGCGACGTCGCACTCGAGCCGGCTCTTCTGCTCGCTGTGCACTTGCAGCTGGTTTTCGAGGCACGCCACGTGCGCCGTCAGCTCCGCCAGCTGGCTCTCGTAGTTGTGCACCAGGCTGTCTTTGGTGGCGACGAGCATCTCAAGGTCGGTGACTCGGTTCTCGACGCACTGCAGCTGCGACTTGGCCGTCTCCGCTTCGTGGCCGAGACTGTGGTTGTTCGTCTCGAGGACTGTCGCTTCTTGGCTGAGGCTGCGGAAGTGGTCGAGCAGCTCGTTGCGTTCGCCTTCCTGAGGAGCGGAAGAACTATGCGTGGCTATTGATACACTGGAAATGGGGGACGGTTCAGTGCAAACAGGATATTTTCTTTCTCTTAAAATGTGAGCAAGGTTCCAGCTGAAGCCTAGAGTGCTTTGTGCACCTTGTTTGGTGGAAGCAATCCGAAGTGCATATGAGATACTAATTATTACCTCTGGGCTTCTTGAATATTGCTAACTGACATGCGATGTCGCAGACGGTCAAGGGAAGTAGCTGGCCACTGCTCTCAGAACTTTATCCAAAATCTGTTAAAATCGTCTCTCATCACCTACATATTGTACGCTGTAGGCACTTATTATTAAACGTTAACACTTTCCACTACATTTTTTGCAAGGGGAGTCCAGACAAGAAGAAATTGGGTTGTATTGTATCACAGATAGAAGGTTACCCAGATGTTCCACTCCCATACTAAAGCAGCTATGCGAAAGCCTTTCTCCCGCAATATTAGTTTTGCCCGCCTGGTAGACGAAGCCTGAGGAACATTCGGTCCCTTGAGTATAATTGACCCTGTGCCATGGACTGGTAGATGACGTAAAAAGAGGTTGCCAGCGCACCCCAGCAACTGCCAGCGAAACTAATACCATACAAATTTTGCCGTAGCCATAGCTAGGTATGGTAGAATATCTGGGTTACCTTATATCTGTGGTTGTATCCTATGCTAGTGGTACTTAGATTCTCAACGAAGCACAAAACAGATTACCAGTACCAACAACATAAATACTTATTGTTCCATGGGGTAGGAGAAGAAAGCCTGGCTTCAGTGGAGTGCGAAATTCGAACTGTCACCTTTTGCTGCAGAATCTCTTCCACGCGGCGCACCTCTGCGACGTAGTCCTGCAGCTGGCGCTTGAGATTCTCGCACTCCTGGCGCGACTGTTCGAGCTCACGCCGCGCCGTGCAAGAGTCCTTTGCCGCGAGGTTCACATCTTCCGTGAGGCGCCGGATCTCGCGCAGGGAGTTCTCGTGCACGCGCTGCAGGTTGCAGATCTCCTGTCGCAGGCCCTGGACCTGAGACCCAGCCAACAAACAAGCATTTTATACGTTTTCAAATAATATGATTTGAAAAAAATATAATTAAAAAATGATCAAATAAACAATGATCAAATGAAAAATGATCAAATAATATGATTATACTAATATGATTTTCAAGTTCAAATAATATGATGATATGAAATGTGCCCCACAAAGCTCCATGTTCTTTCAAATTTGTGTCTGTTGCAATACCTGCCCCATTATTATCTTTTGAAAATAAAGCTTGAATTTGAAATGTCCATCAATTTGTATATTTTCCCATCCAAAAGGTATCAAAAACAATGTGAGTGGTAAGCAGGCACGTTAATGTGTTCACATCTCTCAGCAATAAAAGCGTTCTGTTACCTCAGCCTCAAAGCGACGGCCTTCCTGGCCCTGGCACGCGTTCTCGTCCAGGAGCAAGCTGCGGAAACACAATCCGTTCGTTTTCAACAAAAAAACTTTTTAAAATTGCGTTTCAAGAATTTTTAGCTTGTTAGTTCTCAGTATACTCCTGGTATCTGGCACAGAAGGGTATTGGCATCTATAGGGATATTTGTGGTGATTTCTGATCACTTCTGAAAATGCCACAAGTTCAAAAACACACTTAAAATTAACTTTATCTATAGGGATTTACTTTGCACCAAACTTACTTTACTTACTTTGAATGGCCTTGCTTGGGATTTATTTTTGTTGCGAAAAGCTGGGCGAAAATCTTAAAACTAGAAACCTTCAAGGCAATTCAATCTCTGGGGGGATCCCCCCCCCCCCCCCCGGCCGTTTTGTTGATGGATGGTTTGGTGATTGATAGTTCTCTACACTCTACCCAAGCTCTTTCTGCACAAAAGAGCTATTTTCCACTCTGATGGGAGAATTAAATAAATAACAGAGATAACGACTTTGAACGAATGAATTGTTCTAGAGTCTACACTTTATTGACAACACTTTCGGGAATCCTAGGTTCTTGATCAAAATCGTGCGTTGCTTAAATTAAGGACCGTATTTCTCAATAAGTTTACGATCGCACGATCATGACTAAATAAGAAACTCACTAATTTATGTCTCGGTTCATTACAATATATAATGCATGTAAAATGCAGCAAAAATGTCCTTGTCGAATCGAGCCTCAAGCACCAATGGCTAGCCGGTGAATTGTTTACCATAAAATCCCTCCTACTACGAATTAGATTTGCCAATCGAGTAGGCAATTTACCATAAATCCTCCGCGTGGTATATTACCATGCATACCGAGGAGAAAGTCATGCAGGTATTAATAAAATGTAGCAGATTGGACGCGCACAACGATAAGTCATTGCAAATAATCACGACGCCGTACTAGGTAAAATTCAGGTGCTACAGCCAGATTGCGCGGTGGGGGAAAATCCGCGATTTCCCTCAAGCTGCTCCAGCATAATTACACCTTCTTATGTGGAATTGACAATTTCATACTCGTCTTCATAACGCCTACTAATTGCTGCGAGTATTATAGTACTGAATAGGCGCACGTAGCGTGAAAAACATTGCCATTACAGCGATCACTATGTAACTATTTAGCTGGTGAGTTGAACAGTGAATAAGTAATAAAAATATCGGCTCGGATGCGTTCTGCTTTCCGGCTAAGACATTGAAAAGGCAGCACGCACTTGACGAATTAATGAAAACGTTCCAAATGAGCGTTTACGTGGACAGGCAGTCACGCGGCTGGGTGGGAATAGGAATGGTTATACTGAACGTACAAAAACAAAAGTGCAACGTAAACATATTCGCGCGACAGAGAAATCAATGATTGTGCGGGCCAATTTATACGACCTGATTGCGATCGAAGAATTGAAATATAATTCGGGGGGTGTGTTCCAACTTCCGATGTAACGACGACGTTCAATTACAGTCGTCGCAATCCGCTACACGTAGAAAATACAGTGAAGCTCGAATGAAGAAATCCAGCAACATGTAGAAACTCGGCGATCACGTTTTGCTCTAGGTCAATCGCAGGTCAATCAGGTCATCAACGAAAGCGGTGACATTTTCATTCAAAATTTCTATTAAAAGTCAGCAACGGATTTACCTCGTGCACATAGAAGAAGTTGTCTATTTTTTTATAACATTTAAGAAGGAAGCCAGCGAGAAATAAGAGGCAAAGCATTCCGCATCTAACGAACATATACACAACACACTAAAGGACATTTCACTTTTCGTCGCTGTTTTTCGAAACAGATTCGCGGGCGTCGGAGCAGAGGCATCCGCGTGATGATTGAAAGAAAGTGTTACTCTCTCTGAAAAGACTCTAATTGTTATGCCATTGTTACGAGCCAGTACTTGGCATGTTACCTAACCACGCAGCGCAATTAGGATCAATGTCGGTGATAAACCGTCTCGTAGCGAACGAGTGCGAATGGCCGAAGGGGGTTTTCTGGACGGTCGGCCAGACGGTCGGGCCATGCTGGCTGTTGGTCAAGTGGGCCTTGAGCCTTGACAGTTGGCCTCTAAACTGTGCTCGGACTGAAGCGACTGGACGGTGGCCAGTGACCGCGATCAAAGCACGTGGGCTCGATCTACGCATGTCATTTCACGTCGCATTTGACAGACTTTACGAGAAACGCATGGCAATAATGGCGATCAAAAAGTGAGACTCTGTGCACGCCGACGCCAGATGCTACAATACATTTTCTCTGTGCCTGTGACAGACGGTACAATTAATATGAAACACATGTCTTCTTTGCAATAACCTTGGCACGAGTATCCGAAAAATGGCATACCGTGTGAGTGTGACAACAAGTTCCCTGAAAAGTATGAGGCACACTAGACAGCGCATGCAGTATAGGGAAAAAAAGAATAATGAGACATCCCATAAGAAATTCCGAATTGGGAAACATATTACATAGCAAACGCCCCTCTGAACTGGTTTGCTCTCCTCTGAAAAATGCAGTCAAACGTTGAGCCCAAAATCTAGTAATTCCTAGATCGCGATACAGATTGACAGGTACCGAAGTCGCACCCGCTGAGTTTCTGTGTCGTCGCACTCGCATTCTGCCATGGGGCATCTGACGGGGGCTCGAGGGGTAGCACCAAGGGCGGGCCTCCAAATACGGGGCTCCGAGGGTTCCTAGCGATCCACTAGTTCCAGGGTTCCAAGGGCTTAGAAGGATACCCTAACTGGTTGGCACGAAGCGTGCTGACTACTTGTAGATTTTGGGACAACAAAGTGTTGGTGTAACCGCAGTAATGAGATACCGGAATAGAGTACGATTGTTAGACAACCAGGAGAAAACCAAGGTTTTTTCAAATAAAGTCAAAATCTTACATTTATTAGACACGACGTGTCTCCTTGTCCTAATTTATATATACTAGAATCTGGCCCATACAATTAAGCCCTTTTTTTAATAGACAAATGCAAATACCGATACCAACATTAAACCCTTTCTGAAATAAGTTCCACCTGTACCTACGACTGTGTTTTTCAAAATATCCTCGGATTTATCGGAAAGAAATCAGTTGCCAGACAGCATTGAAAGAAAACACACACACACACACATACATACATACCCGACCACTCACAAAGAAAATATTATTCCCCTTCCAGCTTTGGAATCTATCCCTTGTGTGTATACTGTGACCCCTAATACTCTTCTCGATGGGGAAAAATAAAACAAGGATGTGACAATTTTGCAAACAGACCAGAGTGCGTTTGCGCCGCAAGTGCGCTAAAAGTGCGTCGTCGTTCACGCGGTGCGTGATACGAGGATGATACCAGAAGTACCTACGAGAGATGAAACTTAATTTAATCAGATTACCGCGTGCGAATTAACTGCCCGTTGTTTGCAGCCAGCATTACGACACCTAAGTGAAAGTGTTGTAAGATTTATATTCATTGGAAATAAAAAAAACAAGTTATTGTTTTCGGTGATGAGCAATTTGATACCTGTACTTACTACTTACTTAGAGTGGGCTTAGTGCAGAGCAAGAGAACAATAGGAACCATTAACGCGTCAGAAGTATACGCCTAAATGTCGTTGAAAATGTGGATGACACGCAGAAACTTTGAAAACATGAACCTCTTCTCACCGGATAATACGTTCTCCATACATAAATAATAGTATCGTCTTCAATTCAATTGTCAGGGAGCTGGGTGTAGACGATGAATGCAGTAGGATCGTGAGAGTGCAAGCCTGGTACCACCAACGATTGAAATAAAAACGAAAGGTTGTTAGAAATGGTGCATCATGCATTCTACAGCTTTGTGACATTCAGTTTGCCACCTGGAAATTCATTTTCATTTGTGGTATGGTCGGGGAAATTACGTGTTAATTGTACGGAGAGCTGGGTTCTAATCAAAACCTACTAAAGAGCTAAAAACGAATGACCTGTGCACAACGGCCGGAACTCAACCTTCAATCGGGGCACTCCCGTGGTTCCGGGTTTGTTCCTGTGCAGTTTACTCAAGATCACTTCCCTTCAGAGGCGTAGTGACCGCCCCCGCAGACCCCGCGACGCGGGGGGGGGGGGGGGGGGGCGCCGAGGTTTGGGGGCGCCGAGGGGTTCAGGGGGCGCAAATATCTCTCGGGATTTTTTAGGGATTGCCCTCGGAAAAATTTCGTGAGACGTATTTTTTAGGGATAGTCCTCGGAAAATTTCGGGAGACGAAACGAATTTTCTCATGGGCCGGTCTTTTCTGAAATGCCCGGGCCGGTTTTTCCCCCCTATCAAACCCTGGGGGGCGCCGTAAAAACTTTTGCGGGGGGGGGGGGGGGCGCATCATATTCACGCTACGCCACTGCTTCCCTTCCATCCACCGTTTAATTTAATTTAATTTATTTATTGTCGTTTTAAACCATTACATAAAAAAAAAATGCTGGTGTACAGACATATTTTGATCAATATAAGATTGACAAATAACAATAGAAATACAATAAAATACTATTAATAAAAATAAGAATACTAAAATTGTGCTCGCAGGCATTTGTCAATAAAACAAAGAATCAAAGAGTCTATAAAATATAATATGCAATTGTTCAAATTGCTTACCAATCCAAAAATTTCAAAATTCGCACCTGACATTGTCTAAATACTGAGGGATGGATTGAAATGTTCATAGAGACCTCGATCAGCATACCAAAATAACCACTAAAAATCTACAGACTCTCCACCAAAAACAACCAGAACCGGAAAAACAATGTCGACAAGCACAAAACCAGACAAACAAGCCTCCCACCAAAATTACCATGTACCTTGTTCCAGTTACAAAACCGCCAGCACAAATCACTCCAAACAAACAAACGAGTTTAGCGAACTCGAAACGCCACGCGAAAATCATGAAAGGGAGAGTTTGGTTACAGCGGTGGGAGACGATAGTAAACGTAGTTGTAGTACGGCGGTCTCCGCAGCTCGTGGCTTTTGGTAATGGTGTTCAGTGGAACAGTATGACACAAGCCGCGAACATGTGGTCCCGAGCATCGGCCGGCACCAGGAGAAAGTAAACACTCTTACGAGCGCGCGTAGAGCCCATGAGTTTCCGATTCGATGACAACACCGGCCGCACCGTCGAGGCCACAACACTGGAGGAAGGCAAACTATTAATTTATTCGTACAGGGATATGTCTGAGGAATTAACACATCGAACTATCGACCGCAAGTTGTGTGCGAGACATCGCCGAGGATAGCCGCGACGGGTGGAGGCTGCAGCGACAGATCCAGTTACCAATGGTGAGTACCAATTTCGTAAGAACCCCGGGAGAGACGGGAAATCGTGGGATAGGTGCCAGCAGGAATATCGACAACTTAGCACGTGTGTTGCGGATTATTGGAATTGAGAAATTAATTTGCCAATTCTCTGATCGATTCGTTGCGTCACATTGATGCATGCTGCTGGAAATATTCAGGGCGTTGGAGACCACGATCAGGGTGTGGTATAGTTACTGAAAACTTTGCTACTTGGGTGTGTAGTGGATGAAACAACACATTATATCCTATGTGTGTAAAGATTTTTATTTTAAAAACTTACAAGTACCAAAATACTCGGAACTAATCATCCACGGAAGTCTCATTTCAAGACGGTATTTTAAAGTTGTGTTGAGGGAGAGAACTAAGTCAAACTGATTATTTTTGTAAAGTGTTTACTTTTTGAATTCTACGGTCAAGCCTCCAGGCTTCGTAGAACTACGATTAAGAAGTGTATACTTGTTTCTCTGTGTGACAGAGAGAAAGAATAAAGTGGTGGTATGGTATAAACTAAGTGATGAGCACTTGCTCGAAATGCCGTTGAAGATCACGGAAATCACACTGGCAAGAACGTCCAATCCAATCAAAGGCCAACGTGTGACGACCATCGGCAATAGCAACATGTTTCCAATATCGTAACACACGTTACTGACCAAAATCAATGTATCATCTTTTATATGTACCGACCAATGCATCGGATTATCTGTCCCGATTCACCCGCAATTGAAGCCGATCGCCCAATTCTTCCCACAGTGGCATGCAGGGTTCCGTGTTAGGCCCGCTCCTGTTCCCCCTGCTCTGTCTGCAAGCTGCCGTGGTGGCGCCCCCGTGGGCCGACCCCTCACGCAACCCCTGCGCCTCGCGACCAGGGGGTTGGCAGTTGCTGCACTGGCCAGCCGACGGTCACTGCTACCGCATCTTCACGCGCGGCGCCCCGTGCCCCGAGACCATGGAGCTGGGCCCCGGCGCGACGGGGCTCGCTGAGTGCCGTTGTCCGCCCAAAACGGCGCTCTCGCCGAGGGACGCGCGCTGCCACATGCTCTTCTCGGCGGGCCCGTGCGCGCACGGCCAGTACTTTGCGCCCGTGCCCGGAAAGGCGATGGGCGTCAATAAGAGGTGAGACGACGAGAGTCTATATATGTGGGAGACGGGAAAGTTGGGCGGGCTTTGTTCTTTTGGAAGGATTTCCGGCATTGTTTTCTTGCTAAAAATGGAGCAAACACCCTCTACAATTCGGGGTTCTTCGGAAATCACGCTCTTAATTAATATAATGTGCGCGGATACGATAATGTATCTATGGAGACGGGGTTCTTGCAGCGCTGCTCAGTACGAAATTGCACCGGAAAATCTACACGATTTAATTTCTTTGTTCCGATGTGTGTATCTATTGATCAAGCATTGCAGCAGTGGCGGAAATGAAAGGTCTCATCGTGATGTTCTGGTGGGCGAAGTTCGAAAGATGTTGGGTCAGATTTGAGACAGCTATACCTGAAACTGGGGAGTCCCATTGCACCAGCGATTGAACTCCAACAATTGCATTTTCACGAATAACAGTACCAAGACTTGTGTAAGCGCCAAGAGATTGGCGAAATAGCAAGGCTAGAAATAAATGGGAAGGGGAGGGCAAAGCTCACGTCTGGCTTTCGATAAATATCGTCCCTACAACACGGTTCTTGGCTGTTTTTTTTATGTTGCGTCTCCCAAAGTAAATGCTAAAGATTCTGACAGTGACAGCGACAGGGCAGGGTCGGACCACTAGGGGTTACAGCCATCGAACGAGTCACCACCGCGTCATAACTCTTGCAAAGTTCAAGTGACTCACTCACTTGGGCATCAGCTCTTTAGCCACACGCCCCCACTCTACCCACGCCCCCTCTAAACGGCCTGTTGCAGCATCCACCGCTGGGGCACGTGCCGCGACGTGGACGCCTGCCCGTCCCGCGACCAACTCTTCTGGCCGCGCGACGCCGCGTGCTACGACCGCCTCCGTCGGGGCCCCTGTCCCAAGGGCGAGCTCCTCGAGGGAGGCGTCCGCGGACTCGCCGAGTGCAAGTGCGCCTCCCAAGGGTCGCTGGCGCGGCACTACTGGCCACCCACAGACTCCTGTCACGAGCACTTCACCAAGGGCCCGTGCGAACAAAAGGGCCACTTGTTCTTGCCGGGTCGCCAATGCGGCTGCCACCCCGGGCTGCCGAATTACCATAAGCCCACGGGGCTGTGTTACCAAATAGGTAGGGCTGCATTCTTTATTCACTTCGCTCTCGATTGATTCTGTGTGTGTGTGTGCTCGATTCGACATGCTAAGGTCACTGCATTGTAAAATAGCAATAATTTTATAGACTATCGGTTGTGTAACATATAATTACACTACGCCCTGTGGTCGTGTTTATAAGTCTAAACTTTCACAAGCAGTGGCTCATGTCCATGTGGTTTCACGTCTTGCAGGTGGCCTTGCTCCTTGCCCTCCTGGCCAGCAATTCGTCCTGACAAACTCGTCCAGCCTCCAAGCCCAATGCCGCTGCAAAGAAGGCCTGGTGCTGTGGACTGATGACGGCGCATGCTACCGCCTCTACACGCGAGGTCCTTGCGCCAACGGCGAGATCCTCATCAACGAAACGTCTTGCGCTCCGATACCCTGCCGTAACGGCCGTCTCTACTTCCCCGAAGTGTCCGCTTGCTTCAAAGTCGGGACGAAGGGTCCCTGTCCCGACGGCCAGCTCGTGTTGTTCGAATCGGTGCGGATCTCCGTCGACGGGATATCGTACAAAGGAACGTGTGGGTGTTCGGGGCCCGACGAACACTGCGCGAAAGTGCCGGCGGTTTGCGATGCAATGGCGGGACTTGTCAAGTGGAACGACGAGTGTTTCAAGCTGTACACGCAGGGGCCATGTTTGCCGAGCGAGTGGCTGGTGCCAGAACGGGAGCCGCGGCAGGTGGACGAGTTTGGCAGGCGGAAACGGCCCAAGGCAAAGTGCGAGTGCAAGCCGGGATTCAAGAGGCTGCGGATCGGCAACGGTACCGACATTGGACCGTGTCAGTCGCCGGCCGTTGTGCTAGCGAGGTTCCTCAATCAGAATCTGGACTCTCGATAAGCAGTGCACGCAACTATCCTAATTGAATTTAGTGTTAAAAGACTACTGCTACGGTATTGTCTAATATTTATTTCTATGTAATTGTGTGGAGAACTATGAGTACTAAATCACTAGAACAGAATGTTGGATGATATTTATTTCATTAAAACTCTACTGCCCAGCCTCGATCTCATGATTTTTAACTGCTGGTAACTAAAAGAGAATAAATTATTTAGTCTATTTAAGATGAACACTACTACTCACTCCAACCAAGGCCAAATTGAATGATTCCTAGATATACAAAGAAATGCACTATATTGGAGAAATGGTTACGCAGTATCAATGTTCAAAAAATGGCTACGAAAATTCTTCCCCTTTAAAACGTATTGCTACATTTAAAAGTATGAGCAAACAAACAAAAGAACACGACGTACAGATACAAAAATGAGGCTGCGTGGTTACTCACTCGAGCTTTGTCTGCAGTTCCATGGTCCGTTCCTTCATCAACTTCAATTTGCTGTCTCTCTCCTTCAATTCGTGTTCCAAATGGGCCGCTCTCTCCGTCTTCTCGTCTATGTGAATCTGCAAGCAAATCAAACCCAGGGCTGAAAATGGTACGAAGCTTGATTAAAAAGAAGCAAGATTCCCAGTTCTGAAAGTGTTTCCCCATATTCCGATATGGAACGGGGTCTCTCACTGTGATCATGCTCTTGTGCTTTTCAACACCAAATTTTAATGACAAGGATATCAACCTAGCGATTGCCGGGACACCAGTAGCTACAATTATTCTTGCGTAGATTCTGCTTCAGGTGATGAGACTATTTGGGTAGTAAACTTCATCCAGAATAGGAATCTCACAAACGGTACCAACAGCTAGAACAAAATGACAAAAAAAACCAAGCGTAGTTTTGGTTCCCGGAGCTGATAAAAGTACCAAATAGAAAGGTTCGAATTCTGGATGACCTTATTTTTATTTTATTGTTGCCCTTTGATAAAATACAACTTCGTATGAGCTTAGATCAGTGCTTCGATCCGAAGCTTAGATAGACGTACCAGCAGTGCGTCTTTCTCGCCGTCGACCTGCGCCAGCGTGCGCTTGAGCGCGGCCACCTCGGCCTTGAGCTGCGCCGCCTCGCGCTCCACAACGGCGCGAGCACGGCCAGCCTCGCGCGATTGCTCCCGTGCGCCACTCACCTCGGCCTCCGTCTGCGCCAGGCGGAATGCCGAGTCTGCGAGCGCGCGGTCTGTCTGCTCCTGCAGAGCCCTGGAGGAGAGAATCCATGATGTTCACTAAGAATCAAGATGAACTGAAATAATTGTAAACTGAATCATGGGTTCTCTTCTCTGTGCTGTAAGTAGGCAACATTATTAACGATGCAGTCCAAAAGTATAATAGGGATTTCAGATGATGCTGGCAAGTGGCAGTACTGCCGTACGTCTAGAGGTTCGGAAGTCTGCGCCTCGGGACATTGGGCATATACTTTATAATGTAAAATACCGGTTTGCTGTAGATATCCGAATGTGAGTCACACCATAAGTAGTAGTAAGTATGAATGAAGAGGTAGGTACGTAATAGAAAAGAATGAAGGATGAGGATGAGATTTGGACATTACATTGAAGATAGCACGAAAACAATTGATAACACCCCAAAAGTCGCACAACAGTCCAAACTCTGACAGAGACCTAGCACACTTCGGTTACACAACATCAAAATAAAATTAGAATCAAGCAGGCAACCAAAAGGAGATGCTGGACTCACTTGATCTGGCTGCACAGCATCCGCTGGTGGCAGAGCTCCTGCTGCGAGGCCGCTAGAGCCGCCTTGGCTTCGTCCATCTCAGCAGTGACGTTGTTGATGGTGGCCTTCAGCGTGGCCTGACCGTTGATGCACTCTCTACGCTCAGCTTCCAGCGCCCGAATACGCTCCTCGCTCTCCGAGGCTAGCCGCTCGAAGCGGCTGCTCTCGGAGACCTGAGCCTCGGTGGCAATCTAAAGCAAAACGGAAACGTTGGCAATAGCAAGGGCTTAGGTTTCAAGTGGATAACGTTTTCGCTGGATGGGAGGTCTTGACATTTGGCTGAATTCGTTCACCGTCGTTACATGGTTCATTTGATGTGATATTTGATTTTAACTAACCTTTGGGGAAGGAGGGGGGGGGGGGGGGGCTTGGATGGAATTTACAAATATGTTGTCTACTTACAGCTGCCATTACCAGGCTACTTTGTTGAACTATCCTTTGTGGTGTGATTACTGATACTCTGCCTGAAAGCAGGACATATTAGCACCCCTAAAAATGCTGTAAAATGCTTGTCACGCAGTTAGCTAACATCAGGAGTGGACATGGATGGCAGGACATCAACTGAAAAATTATACATCAACACATCAACAGATTTGAAAAAAGTTTTCAAAGCAAGAGGATAAACCTTTGTGGTATTTGCAGATTTTCAGTGGTAATTATCACGACATAAACAAAATTAACCCTGAGGTAAGGAAAGCCTAAATTTACTTTACTTAACTTAGGCAATACAAATGGTTTGAATCAGGACCTGTGTATTGATGACTATTTCAAAAGTCTGCTTTCCAGGCAGTGTGTTTTTGGATACTTTCATACTTTCTAGATCAGGCCCCAGACTCCAAAATGAAATCCCAACACAGTCTCACCCTCAGTCTCTCCCGGACGGCCGCCCGCTCCTCCTCCAGCCGAACAACGTCCCCCCTTGCCAAGTCACGCTCGTGTTCCAGCCGACTGATGAGGCTGCGAGTGGTGCCTGTCGCGGTGGGGCTCGGGGAACGTGGCCGAGCGGCCGCCGCCGCCTCCACGCACATCTGCAGGCTCGTCTTCTCCCGGTTCAGCTCGCGGATTATCTGGCGGGATTCGGACAGCTCGCGGGACTGGTCATCTAGCTTCCGTCGCAGGCTGCAGTTCTGAGGATACAGAATGAAGTTAGGAGTTAAAAAGTTGTGATGCATGCTCAGGGGTGGTAGGGGATGCCATCAATGGCTGTGCAGTGCTATTATAAACTCAATGGTGCTACGACAATGTGAACATAGAACAGCCATGACACTTGACAGCGTATCACCATGGTACCACACTAAGCACAGGCACCGTTCCTTGGAATAGTCAATTTTTACCTTCATGGAAACCTTCTTTTTAAATTACCTACTAAGCAGTTCTTAAAAATGTATGTACAGTACAGCAGTCAGAGTTTACCACACATAAATGGTCACCAGATAATTGATCATATTTTATTTTACTTGTATTTTGGATTCTTCCTCTCCAAGATTACAGTGTAAATTCCTTCAAATTAAGTATTGGTTTATCTTTCACAAGGTCAGGCCCAATACATACCAGGTATTGGCCGAAGTTGTTATGACCTACCTGCTCACGGTCTTGCTGGTTTGGGATGTTACAAAGTTGTCCTTTCAGCTCGTGGAATTCTTTGAAATACAAGTCGCGTTCCGCTTGCAAGCGTTCGATTAAAATTGCTTGATCCTTATCCTGTAAAATAAGTGTATTGAATGCAAGGGATAAAAGAATTGATTACGATTTTGGCAATATCTTAATTAATACCTACCCAATACAGTGCAAAGTTTGAACTGCATTGCTAATACATTAAATTTTTAAATGGCTGAACGTACCTCACTATGATCCTGATGACTTGGAACATTGCAGAGTTGACCTTTCAATTGATGAAATTCTTTGAAGTACAAATCACGTTCAGCTTGTAAACGCTCAATTAAAATCATCTGTTCCTTGTCCTAAAAAGAGAAAAAATACTCCAGGTTCCTTCACATTGCTGAACACAGTTTGTTTATTACAGTGCAGAAATTCTCACCAATTTATTGCTTGATCTTTCTGGGGAATTAGGTCTCGTTTTCTCTTTTCTTCCATCTAACGTTTCCTTTAAACTTGTTGTCGAGCCTTTCACTGTCATGCTGCTTTTCGAGGAAGTTGACTTCTTGCTGCTTGATATCTTCTCCTTGCTCACCGAAGTTTTCGCGCTGGTCTCTTCTGTCGTCACTCGCTGGGACTCAGAGGACGAGAGTCGACTCTGAAGGTCCGCAATCTGAAGCTTTTGCGAATTGGTCACTTGAGTCAGACGGTCGATCTCAAAGTTCAAATCATTCTCTGAAAATAAGTTGGTGTGTTGCTAAATTAGTTACCGACAAGATATATACAGCAGGATGCAGACTTAATATATCTTTTAAGCTAAAACATCGATTAGTCAATTGATAATATATGTGCTGAAAAGAACTATTTCAAAATTAGTGCTAAAGATAGAACATAGTAGACATGAGTCTAAGAAATGTAAAAATCATATGTGCCGTTGCTATTAAGTCCTCGTCGTACCAATGACTGTGAAATTATTTGTTCTCTCCGTCTCTCTTTTCCTGTCCTCCGTGACAGTGTCCAACATTTTCTGCAGATTCTTCTTCTCGTTGTGCAGCTTGTCCAGCTCCGCCTGGCCCTCCTGATGGTTCCGTTTCAATTCCAGCATTTCACGCTCCAAGCCACGGATCTTGTTTACACTCTCTTCCAGGCTGGTCTGAAAGAAAGCAAATATAAATTCTTTGGAGTGTTATAAAGGGAGGTACCGTCATATCAAAACCTTCTCTGTATATATTTTCACAAATGTATAAGAGCCAAAACATCAAACATTCTGTTATGCAATTGTGTCACCCTCTTCCTTTCTGGAAAGTTTCACTCTTACTATAGTTATCCATTGTAACTTGTAAGTAATGCAGGGGTCGGTTTTTAAGACTAGCAGTCAACTGTCGAATTTAGCCATCGATGAAAAACTGAACATTTCTGTGATGCCGGCATCAATTACAATTCTAATCAGGATTTTAAACCGAACCAGAATCAAAAACCAAAAAAACCGTAATTTTTGGTCGAACCGTAACCGAACCGGAAACGAAATAATAAAAAGTGGCCTAAACCGTAACCGAAACATAACCGGAATTTTAAAATGGTTTTTTTGAAGAGTTGATTCAAACTTGGTACACCCCTAAGTAGGTGGAATCAGTGTAAAATTATCCAAGTTCTTGTGTATTATTTCTTTCAGATTGGGTGACTTAAGTCGAAAATTGACCAATTAAAATTTTCGAAACAGACCAAAAGTTGTCGACATCTCAAGGTCACATCGTTGAAGTTATCATTCCAATATTTCAGTATGTTGTAGAAAAAAGTGATAAATAATGGCAAACATGGCCCTTTTCTCCATATTTTCTTTGCACTTGCATATACAATGGCTTTAAAAATTTGATTTTACCCCTGTAACTAGCACTTTTGGTAAAAAAAAAAACCCATTAAACCCTAAAAAAACCATCTCCACTGGGCTTTTCATGAAAACCCTGAGATTTTGATAACCCTGCTTGTTAGAAGCTTGCAGACAGCTATGATTCAACTTTGAAATACCTTTAGTTTCAAAATGAGCTTAGAATTTTCCTTCACAGTTGAGTTGCACTCTGCCTCGACGGTCAATGCCATGTGATCGATGTCATGCATTTCTTGCTCCAGCTGCCGGTTGCGATCACACAGTCTGGCAGCTTTCGTCGTCGCTTCGCGGTGCTTTGCCGTTATTTCTGAAAATGTCAAGCAGTTAACTTTTAAAACATTATATGGGAAATGATTTCTTATTGGGAACTGTTGGTTCATAAAGTAAATTGAAGTGAAAATCAAAGTGAAAGTTAGAAATACAAATAAATAGGATGCAAAGTGGTATATTAAATATTCCAATATAATGTCTGGTGGGTACCTTTGTGCTACATACCACTTTTTTTTTAACTATACATTAAGGACACTATTTTGGAAATGTACACCTGGTGGGCAGAAAACAGGAAAATACAAATGCCACAGTCTTTAAACTTAAGGGTATGATGCATCCCCATTCCCCCGATAGATAATGAAAAACAGTTTAAAGTACGGACTACAGAATACCTTTCAGTTGACTGTCCATTTCCTTGTTTTTTTGGTCCAGCTTCTTATTATCCTCAGAAAGAGTCAGAAGCTTCTTTCGCATGTCAACGAAGCAACAGTCGTTGCTCACGGCTGCAATCGGACGGCCGCCTTCGAGCATCGACGAGAGTCGCGCTATTTCATCATCTCGGTTTTTCAGCTGAGAAAATGAGGTCATTGTATCTTTATAATATTTTTTATGCAACAGGTGGAGGATAGGCTCGACTCCAATATTACTTCCGCTAGCCTGCTGATTGATGATGGTAAAATACCTATAGGTAAATATAGGTATTCAAGAATTAAGTAAAACAAGCACAAAAACGGAGGAACTCTGTTTCAAAACTTTTTTTTTTTTTAGTTGACTAGTAACGTCTGAATATTACTAAGTACCAATTTGGTACTAAATTTTAAAAAATAGTCCACATTCATTTTGTGATTGTTTCTGAGGAAGAATCCAAATTATCAGATAAGACCACAAAAACACGACCACAAAACCAAAATTATGCCAGCACCAAAACTTTCATGCCAGAGCGTAGGTAGTTTATTTTTAATGAAAACAATCCAGGCCGTGTACATGCAGAAGACAAAATTTCAAGCATAAAATTTCCCAGTCCACTGTGCAGTGTGTGTACATGTGTAGGTACCTGATTTTTGTATGTAGAAATTAACTCTGTTTGCTGTACGCATTTTTCCTTCAGCTGATTTACCTCACGCCAAAGACAGTTAATACGCTGATCAGAGACGTCACACATCTTGGCAATATAAGGGTCGCCTGCTTGCGCTTGAACGCCCCAATATTGTTCTTGCCAGGGTTTTCCTGGCTTCAATGGACAGTCGATTTCTATTGTAGGTCGGTGAAACGGAATCGACTTTTTCTTCCCACCAGGTGTGACAATTATGGCATGCGTGCTTCTTCCTTGCAGCTTGACAATCTTACGAGATTTCTCGGCAGATTCCAGCTCGAGTGCTTTCACACGAGATAGGTGTTGAGAACTTACAAACTGGAGATCAGCATTTTCATTTTCTAACTTTCTCAGCTGAGTTCGAAGCTCTGCAAAAAAATTTGTCCCCAATTCAGGTAGGTATTAAATTATTGCTTTTTGTGTCTTATGGCTTGAGTGCGTGTAGGTGGAGCAATGCCAAATTTGCACCTTCTAAATCATATTTAACTGCACGCTACCACAGACGCTACCTTTCAGTGATTTGTCAGCATCTTCCTTGGAATGCAAAAGTTTCAAGTGGAGATCGTTGGTTTCCTGGACTAGTTTCGCGTTATCTTGTCGATATGGCTCAATTCCAAATCCCAGTTGATTACATTCCTGGATAGGAGCAAAGACAACATACAATCGTAATTCCTTGAGTTTAAAAAATCATTCAGAGGGCCTTGGACAGGATGCTTGCAATTTGCAACCACAGTTTAAAACAAATGATTTAGAGTTCTGCACAATCTACCAACAGCCTGAATTAAACTTACCTCTAAACTTTGCTGTGCCAACAATTTATAATGTTGTAGGCTGTCAGTAGTGTGTAATAGATCGGAAACCAATCGTTCAACCAATGGCAAAGCATCGATAACAAGTGGTTGGCGGTAACCCAAGTCATCCAAATGTTTCCGAAGTACTTTGTATCGTCGTTCAACCATACTCATCTCGCAGTCCATTTTAATAGCCCAGTTCTTAGCTCAACACGCTGGCTTGAAAGAAAATCACATTTATCCTCTCGCATACAAACCCTTGCCTAAATAGAGACTAATGTCAGACATCTATCGTCAGTGACATTGCTAAATTTGAATTTTTAGCAAGCCTGTTGATAACCGAAGTCATAACCTATAAAATTACACTGTTTGACATATTTCCAAAGCCCTACATGAGAGCAAGTACAGGACGTTTAATTAATAGAAATTGGGCCAATTTTGGTCAGCACTTCACTGTTTTATACATCGACACTAATGATTTTTAACTAAAATGTCACCGGTATTATTGGGCTCGATTTCAGTTTGTTTGTGTTCACGTAATCCCGCGCAGACGCCATTTCCAATTATTTGACAACCGTTGCTTTAGGCGACGAGCGGGAAAAGTTAAATCTTTTCAGAATGGGATCGAAAGATTAATGGTCGTTTTTATAGCATTTATTCATCCCACGGCTGTTATTAACTCCAGCACCACATCTGAACTATGTCCATTGATATTTTACGTGAAGCAATTATCTGGTTTCACTTGTCACAACTTGTATGAATAAATTTGTACCTACTGCTGTTTTAGAACAAATTTCGACCTGACCAAACCTGTCCTTGGCCTAATATTAAAACATTTGGGGACATCCTTGGGTTATCCTCATATCATCCTATCATTATTATCAATGCCTTAGGCAAGTCACATGTCAGGATGCATTACGAACTGTGCTAACACATTTATGAGCCGCCGGCCGACATCAAATTTACGAGATAAATCTTAAATTAGGGTTCGTCATGTTATTTATACTGGAAACGCTGCCAAAGTGTTTGCGTTGAAGATGAGCGCAACTGTTTGTAGCAGATAAGTTGAATGCAGAATGTCGTAAACAGCCGATGTGTAAATTAGTATTTCCAAGTTTGGTCAGTCACAATAAATTTTTGGGAAAATTGGGGAAAAATACGAACTTTTAGAAAAATTTCCGTTTTTATCCAACTTTCCTAATGTTGATTTTTTCTGATTGCAAGGGGAGGGATATGGAGGATTTTCTTGAAAAATGCAGGGGGTCGAAGTTGAGAACAGAAGTAGACACCCTGAAAATTTAATAGTAATTGAAGCAGGCGTTTGGTCTGTAGAGCGTGCGCAAGCACACAAACAAGCAACAAAAAAACACACAAGTGTTTTTTGAGCAGTAGTGAAATTTAAGATTTTGCTTCGCTTGCTACGCTTATCAATTACTTCTGTCACTGTGGAATACAGCCCTGCAGACCCAGAAGCTTCCCGACTTCTAGCGAGATATATCAATGTAGTAAATGACATGATGTCAACAATAATACTTTTTAATTTTTCATCCCTAGAATTGCACTTTGTATAAAATATATATTTTATTAAAATATTATATAAGTAAAAGTAAAGAGAAATTTTCTTAGAACGCTGCCATGTACCACAGCGTAGCCACTCACAGATTAATTTTCACCAGCCACTACATATGTGTCAACTAATTCATTGTGGACTTTCCACAGATTCTGAAAAACAAAGAATAAAAAAGTTATATTTGGGGGACCGAACGCAATGCTAATGTACCCAACTCACATAAATACAAAAAAAACATAATTTAGGCATTAAATACATTCAGAACATGTAGGTATGCCAGAATTTAAAAATAAATTTTGTTAATTCAGGGAAATAGTGAAACAATTAGTAATGCATCAGATGTTATACCATCGAGATTTTCCTAGATGAGTGTCCATCTAGACTTCCCCAATCAATTTCTGGTGAACTGCACTCAGTGCCTAAGCAGAGAAACACCCCCCAGATTAAAACAGCAAGCAACAGAAAAGGTCGGATATCATATACAGTGTAATTTGCAAAAACATGGTAATGCAAAATAAAATACAAAATAAAGGGATCCAAAAAAAGAGTTAAGATCTTCAAAATTACATCAGTGCCATAATAGCTTACTTTGAAGTATTTAACAGTCTTGACTCTCAACTCAAGCGTGGCATCTTCATCGCAAATCATTAACGTGTGCTCGTGTTGTTGGAATGCTGAAACGGTCCACATGTGATTGACACCCTCCTCAATCGCTTTGTACAGAGCAAACGACTTGTGGGTGCCTGTTATCAATATCATCACCTAGGACAGAAAGCAAGGCATTATTTAAAAGCTATTGTGTATTGAGAAAAACTCTTTGAAGTATCCTGTTTCCTCATGTAAAGTGCTTGCCTCTTTAGCATCCATAACGGTACCCACACCAACAGTCAGTGCCTGCTTTGGCACTTTGTTGATGTCGTTACCAAAGAAGCGTGCGTTTGCTTCAAGAGTGTCTTGAGCAAGAGTTTTAACTCGCGTCCGTGAGGCAAGAGACGAGCCAGGCTCGTTGAAGGCAATATGTCCATCCGGTCCAATGCCTAATGATCAGAAACGTTGACACATTGTTAAATAGGAAGTAATTGTTTATATACGATAAAGTTACGACCCTTTGGCTAGATTCTTTCAAGATTAGTGACAGTTAGGTACTCACCACCGACAAAAAGATCTACACCTCCTGCTTCAGTTATCATTTTTTCAAAGTTGCTACATTCTTCGACTAAGTCATCTGCATTCCCATCCAACAAGTGAGCGTTTTTCGGTTCGATATCGATGTGCTTGAAAAAGTTGTTCCACATATAGTAGTGATAACTTTCAGGATGATCTCTTGGCAGGCCTAGAATGATATTAGTAGTAACTGTTTTAGTATTTGTTTTATAATGATTGAAAAGCCATGTAAACATTGAAAAATGCTCAAACCTACCAACATACTCGTCCATGTTAAATGTTTTCACATATTTGAAAGAGATGATCCCAGCTTTGTGATACTCGATTAATTTCTTGTACATCCCCAGTGGAGTGCCTCCGGTGGGCAGACCGAGCACAAAATACCTGTCCGGGCCAGGTTTGTAATCGGTGATTCGCTTGAGCACATACTTTGCGGACCACTCCGCTACTTTGTCGGATGTATCCAATATGATGAGCCGCATGGTTCAAGTCTGGCAAACGGAAATGAAAAATATTAAGGTAGGTACTTGGTACCCAAGGAGGCGTTAAAAACAACTCTCCTGTTGGATTATACTGCCCAGATCAACTGATTAAACCAGTTGGGTGTGGCACTAAATAAGCTTGTTTTTTAATCCAGCTGAGGTCAAAGACCTCAATTTATTTGATTTGACCTTTGAGACTGACTTTGAAGCAATCAAAATAAAAGAAAACACAATATTTTGTAAGATTATTGTAAAAATATGTGGACCTAGTAATGAACATGCTGAAGGTATTTTCGGTGACAGCAAAATTAAGTGGCTTTAAATTAGGTATTTAGTTCAAGGTTTATCGCCAATGTTAGCAAGTTCCTTTCACGTAAGAATTTAAAAGTAAATTGAAAAAAAAATGTGACAATACAGCACCACCGCAAAAAAGGGGTGTACCCAAACTGACAAGTGCATTCAATGGCTATCATTTTGGAATGATAGTTTAAAAAGTAAGAACTAAATGCATAACATTCATATCCAATTTAGGAGTATGTTACCTGACTTACCTTCAAGTGCTGATCTTACTTGTTGCTGTAGTAGAACAAAAACAAACCGACACCTCGAGCCGATGTCAGATTCAGATCTGCAATGCAATCTGCCAGTTCACGAGTTGCTTCCTCCGCGCGCTCTAGCGACAAATATAGAAGGTTATATTCAAACAGACCCACCATTCACCTGGCACCAAAGAACATAGTTTTCATACCCCAAAATTGTGAAATTACTCTTGTTTTGGAAAGAGAAAGACTGGATTTTAATAATCGACAAAAACATTCCAGAAAAATATTTGTAATATTTCTAGTTGATTTGTAATTTCTAGGTCTGTTGTTCTCTGTCATGCATGGGTCTATAAAAACAACTTCATTGCATCATTATTATTTTTTAAACATATAACCATCAAATTTCCTTTATTAGTCACGGTGTTTTCATTGATTACAATGGGCTAACCTTAAATTTATTGTGGCATCTTCAAGCTATACAAATTCTAAAAACAAATTCTTTAATAAACTATATTATGATAGATGTTTCCTGCCTATACAACATTGTGGTTCAGTTACAAACGACAATTAGGTAGCTTACTGAATGATATTTTACCTCCGCAGATTTAATTGATTGGTACGTTGTTAATGTACAAGATACAAATAAATAATTGGTCTCATAAAATGGAAATTTGTAGTAAAATTGATAGAAAATGATGATCACTTTTCTCTGCTGCATTACATCAACGGCAAGATTACGTGCATGCCACACGACAGCAATTTCTTGGCACATAAAGAGACTGCAATGTTGCATTATAACAGTATAACACTCACAATCGCAATTAGGTACCCAATTTGTTACTTGTTAAGGAAGATAATTATATTTGAATTGATCGAGCATGGTCCAAAAGAATTACAGATAAGTATCAGTTTTATGTCAATCATCACATTCAGTAAGAAATTTAATAATTGAAATTTGTGTCGGAAAATATTCAATTCCTGCCCTAACATGGTTAAGATTACCCTATGAAAGATTTCTCTCTTTTTAAGTTATCACATTAATTCGGTCTGGTATATATAAATAAAACGTTGAAAATACACATTGAATCGTTTATTTAACATTGTGATTTTCTGTTCGCTAATTTGAGATTCAGTTAAATACAATTTCAAGCAATGGAAGATGAACATTCAGTTAAATAATAAAGGATATCCACGATTTATGAACCTATACTAATTGGATGGTACATACAACATTCATACACATTGCCTTTGATGGTACTTTTCGAGAAGGACGTCGAAGGCATTGTACAAAAATAATGGAAATGAAAACGCTCCCTCCCAACTCAGGCAAACATACAAAACATAACAATTCACGTATCCTTTTAACGTATTCATATATAGGCTTGTATATGTTACATAACAACAAACGACGACAGGACACACTTAATTGCAGCAAGCTCTCGTTGCTGGAACTATCGAGCGGACATAACTTCCACGTCTCCAACTAGAAGAGTGTCTCTTGGGACCAGGAATCGTTATTGTCCGTGACCGGTGAAGAGGAACAATTATTCTCGTCTCGGGCCGCACTCGTCGCCAGCCGTTCGCTGCTCCCGCTGCCCGAGCGATCCACACGCAGCATCGGAAAACTCGGCTGCCCATCGCCGCTGCTGCGCGACCCACCGCCGCCGCCACCGCCACAAGGTTCGATTCTACAAGGCATTTCATTCAGCGTCGCGAGTAGCACACTTTCACTGGCGCACCTTTCTCCAGGCAGCGGGAATGGAGGACGTGACACGGCAGTCTCCCACTTGGCGTCCGGCGATGGGATGTCGCAGGTGGGCAGGCGGTCGCAGGTGGGCAGGCGGTCGCAGGAACGACTAGTTCCCGCTACGGGACTGGCCAGCGTGCCGGCGCCGACCAGCTCCAAGCCTCCCGAAGAGACGGTTTGTTCGACGAGCGACGTGCACAGCGAAGACTTGCGCGGCCCTCGACAGCTCGGCACCGACACTCGGCGTCCCGCGCGCGAGCTCGACTTGGTGTCACTCCATCGTCCCCCCGGCGACGTCTGGGGGTGGGCGCGGAAAGGTACTTGAAGGAAATGATTGGAATATGGTAACGAGTCGGTGTCACTACGATTCAGCTGTGAGTGCTGTCGATATTTCACGTCCTCGTCGATAATGATGTCCTCGTCACTGTCAGTGTCGAATCCCTCGACTTCGTCTTCGGTATCCACGTCGATCTCGTTGTTGAAGAATACCGAGTCGGAGCCGACAGACCTTTGCTCGTCGTCGGGGAAATCGCTGAGTGCACCCCCTCCGTAAGTGCTTATAGAGGCGAGGGGCGCCAACCGTTTGATCGTGATGCTGGATATCGATTCGGCGATCGATCCGTGCGTGCGCTCCGGTGGCGGCTTGATCCGGATCGGATCGTCGTAGAGCGTTCGTTCACTGCCGCACGGGGAGATGTCGGGCGTCGGCTGGATTACCTGGATGTCGATAGGATAATAAAAATCCCACGGCTCCTGTATCATTGCCGACTTACTGATGTAGCGCTTCTCGCGGTCTTTGTAAGCGAACGGCGGCGGCGGTGGCAGACCCAGTTCGCACGCGGACCCTTTACGCTCCAGGTACGAAGAGTCGGCGCTCGAGCACGTGATCGAGCTGAGCCGTCGGGAGTGTCCCGCAGGCACAGTCAGATGCTGACTGTAAAAGCTATGCCCGACCAAATCATCCTCCGCTTGGTCGGGCACTGCTAGCGGGGGCGGGGGCGAATCTAGTTCGTCGTCTTCACAGTAACTTTCTTGGTGCGTGAAGCGAAGTGCCGAGCCGGGCAGACTCTTGCCTCGCTGGTAATAGTAACACGCTGGAGGCTCTAGGCTCGTGTATCCGCCGATAGATGAGAAACGGGCTCCTCTCGTCAACACCATCGCCGGTGCGCTCATGTTGCCCAAAGACATTCGCGCGCCTCTCACACTGCGAGGGTTCGCACTGAAGTACGCTGCCGCCTCCAGAGTAGCCGCGATTTCGTTGTCCTCTTCCTCGACGACGGCAGCCGCCGCCGCGTTCAGGTTCTCGTCACTCAGCGACTTGGTCTTGCAGAGGCTCTTGTAGATCACCAGCAGCACCATGAGTCCGAAGAACCCGCCGAGGGTGGCCGCTATTCGAACCCCGGTCATCACGTCGTACGTGCGGAAGAACTCGGCGCGGATCTGTTCCCGTTGGTTGGCAAGCGAAAAGGTGGAGTTCTCGACGCCGACGTCCGGGAATGTGGTGAGAGGCCGTGGCGTCGTCGTCATCGAGAGGCGTCGTGTTGTGTAAGACGCCGTCGTCGATGTACGATTTGCCACCACCACCTCCACCATCGCTGCGAAAACAAAAGGAGGAAATCAATCGTTGGTTTATGGAGCCAGGGTTGGATTGAGGAGAGGGGGGGGGGGGGCACTACGAATAAAATCAGCCCATTTACCCCTTCCCCCTTCCCCCCACCCACAGAGAGAGAGGCAGGAGACTAAAATTAGCACAAAAATGCACGAAATGCATGTGCATGGGACAATGTTTTCAGTTAATTTTGAAAATCCATCAGCTGGCACCGTAATAGTAGATTAAATATTTCCACAAATCAACACTACGGTGCAATATTCGCAAGGAAAATAAATCATACTATTAGCGAAAACCAATGTTTTATTTTTCAAGGTCAGTGAATCCCACACGCTGACACCATTGTAGCGAATTACATATTTTCTTAATTTTGCTCTCTAAAAACTCTTTTCTAAAAATTACTCGTTTGGACTTATATTTCAGCCATTAACGCTCATTTACCCCCCCCCCCCCCCCCCCCCCCCCCTCCTTCTCCCAAGAGAGGAGCAGGAGACAAAATTTTGTTTTTTTCATATCGTTTATTTTTCTTCATTTATCATAATTCCTGACAGGTAGAAGTCTTAAATTTTAGGTTAGAGCTGCCATTTCTGAGTGTTTGTTTACTTTTAATTATTACTCCTTTTCATGTTCCTCTTCTTCTTCTTCCGCCTCTTTTGCTAATAATGCTTTCCATTTTTCTTAATATTAATCAATAAATTCTTAAGACAATATTTTGTAAAAAAAAATGCATGAAATGCATGAAACCTGAAGATATGCAAATTTTTTACTGATTTTATTATAGTCTGCTATTACTTGAGAAGATTTGCATATTTTAGGGCATATGTGGGCAAATATTTTGTACCAACTTTAGTGATCGATGCATGCTATATAAGGTGTGACAACGGGCGGAGTTTTACCCTCTGCGGACTGAAGGTTATTATAATAGTAACTTTGCAGCGGACCGTCTCTGGCCTATACCTCTGCTCAACATTACACACATATATTTTATATTGTTTCCTTCTATTATGCTACCAAATACTTGAAATGTAAGCATGCCAATATTTTAAGTATTTAGTATTTTCATTTCCTTATGTAACATAAATTGTCTAGGCGGTAAATAGCCATTATAGAAAAGTCTGGCGGACCACCACGATATACGATTTGGTCCCTTCCTTCTATGGTTTTTTTAGTGTCAGCAAGCGGTCCCAAATCAAAATTTGATGAATAATATTTAACCGGACCTTCCGGTGTTTTCCGGGCACCTAGTGGGCCAATCCAACCCTGTATGGAGCTCTTTATATTTGTTTCATATTATATTATGTATCTTTGAGCTGCAACATTTCTTTGTGTTCAAGTTGTCTATAATATGTGCATTTCATTACGAATAACACTACAGAGAGACGAACAAGCAAATAAATTAGATGTCTGCCATTGTTATCTGGAGTTCCATCTCTAATTAGTGAATCTATTATTCTTTGAAAGCGCTGGAGATGATCCGTATACTCGCAGAATTTGGCTGGCAAATCGACCGACAAGATGAAACTAATTAGCAGTTCTGTTTCTTCCTCAGAGCGACACGAAACGAGCGAACACTTTAATTATAATTATGCAACATTCTAGCCCCTCGTGCAGGGCTATAGAACGTGATATTTTCGAGAAATATTAATTTTAACGGATTTACTGTAGCTTGAAGCTAGCATATATAGCAAGGTACACGAAACGAAGCGCCCGTAGGGACACGGCTGGCTGACTAAAAATCGATGCATTCAATTCTTTTCTATTGTGTTCTCTCTTTTGTCAGAAATCTAAAATGTTAACCATAGAGTGGCGGGCAAATGTGTATATCTGGTACGAATATGCTTGCACTGACGTGGACTGTGTGCCTCCATGCATTGAGACGAAATGCAGAATCAAATATGAAATGTTTAATGGTGTAGACAGGCTGACTCACTTGACTTACTTCCATCCCTATAGCATCTGACTTTGTGGATCAATATTCGATACAGTTCGCCCTCCGTCTCTTTCCTATACACACGATGCCCTGCTCCTGTCTCGCTCCCTCCAGAATCGAAGGTGGGACCTACACAGGTTATAAAGTTTTTTGTTGCGCTATGTGCTCATCCTGCTTCACAATTCAATTCAGGATTCGAGCCAATTGCGAATGCATTCAATTTACATCTCACTGCCGATCTTTTCCCGAGTCACTACGACTCATGTTCGATTTCGATTCGTTATAAATTATACATTTGCATGCATGATGATGAAATGAATAAGCTCAGCGTAAAACGGCAATCTAAACCCCACTATGTCCACGGACGTTGGAGCAAGCCAACTACACACATCGTCTACAAAAGCAATAATTATTAACATTTAATATTTATGACTCTCTTTCAATTTTCGATCATGTTTTCAGCTGAAGCACCTATATAATAGGTGCTCCAGTTGTTTGTTCACCGTCAGCTAGAAGCTATAAATGTCACAGACCAAATTGAAGTGAGCTATTTTTAGTTGACGATCAATTATTATTCGAGTTTGGAGTAAACATGTTTAATATCCGGCGTGGAATTTAAGCGACTTGTCGGTTATTCCATCACGAAAGACGGATCACTCCGGTAATACAATTGCCATGTTGGGAACTAAGTTTCGATTCAAACACGACTTGGTCATTACCTTGAATTAGGGCCGCATGAACTTCGTGAACTTCGTACCTTCAAACTGGCTTCATAAAAATTCAATTATGAACACTCTCTTTGTGCTAGAAGATGTGCTCCTCCCTGAGACTGAGGGGGAAGCGTGATCACTCGATATCTACGTTTCCATATTTTAAAAGTTATTTATATACACACACAAAAAGATTACAAGGATAATTCAATTCCTGGAAACTTTCGTTATGTTCGTGAGTTTCGGGTGGGAAATTATAAAACGGGATAAGAGTAAAACGAAAACACAGTAAAACGGTATTCGGTATTCTTTAAAACTGACACATCTCCATAATGAACTTGCATTCCACGAGGAAATGATGTCTCCGATTCCGAATTCTATTAGAACTATAGAGCGAACATGATCACTAGAAATTACAGGAAATAATCCGGTGAAAATAACATTCCGTCGTCCGCTCACGTGACACACTGACAAGCGAATTACATTATGAAACCCACCCACCCTTTCGTCCCCAACGGCAACCCACCCGTAAATTACTTAGCACGAATGTATAGTGTATAGGTACCTACTGTGCCAGCAGCCGTCTAACAAATCGATTTACATAAAGTCTTCCCCGCGAATAACCCTGGCCTTAAATTATTAAAAGAGTTTATAACAGGTCTGCGAGAACAGAACAACTCAAAGAGACCTCCCCGCAGCCTCTGAATCTGAAAGCCCCTGCTCAAGCCAGGCGAGCGATTTACTTCAGCTGTATAGTTGGGAACGCATATAATACCCTACGTGACTGTTGCTTCCACTTGCTAATCTACATGGAATCTGTTTTGTTTTAGTCGATGAGTTGCCTTTTTCAGTGCACACGCGTCAATAGTTTGCAGAGTTCGCGCAAACACAAAAATATTAAGATTTTGTTGCGACTTTATAATTACTCCTCTGCTCCGTTTCGATGAGAATTGGATCCCCCTGCTGATACGGGGTTGGATTCAGTCGCGGGATAACAGGGTGGTCGGGTGGGAGAAAGGGGTACGTTGATAATAGGAGAAGGGAGGGGGGGGGGGGGTAGACGAAGACTTTGCCCACAGGAGACAAATTCCGAGTTCAAGATCATTATTCGAAGCGCTAGAGTCTACTCTAGACAGTTCACTATATGAATCCGTGGTTAGAACATGGGGTATATGAAGGCCTCTTTGGAAATTGCAAATGACTTGAGCTTTACACTTTTGAAGAGGCTAGTTGCCTGTTGCCTGTTGTCTGTTGACCTCCTTGGTGGCAATTTTCCGTGATTTCCCATACCTAACTAGATCCTTGATGGGAAAAGTAATCCATGATTCAATTTTCAGATCGTATGTATCGATATATTTTATTTAGACCTGCATTCAATTGTACATCCCACCATACTCAGATGTCAAACTCAAATTTGATCTTAAAAACAATATTTTACATATTTATCGTGAGGCTATCACACCGACCTTGTACCTTGTAACTTGATGTACCTTGTAGATTTGCGAAACTGCCCTCAGGGCCTAACGTCAAACCTTAGGGTTGAGGTGTAAGTTTTGAAATTTGAACGCGTCGTGAGCAGCACAGGCTGCACAGGTCTTCTTCGATTATTATTTAAACCCCCTAACCTTTCTTAGGATGAAATGAAGTGTAGTGTGTATATCCATATAGCAATACTATAGAATTATAGGGGCTCAAACGTCGAAGTTATGGAAACTTGGACGCAGCCAATTATAATGGAGAGAGCTCTCCTCTGCCTCTTGTGTGTTGTGTGCATGTGTTCACCGAGCAAAATGTTCTCTCTGTTATCCTTCAAACTTGAATCCCATGTATGTAGGTAGATTAATAGTAATTGGTATATAGAGCTTCACAAATTACAATCATTGAATGAATTCTAAATGGAAATATCATTGGAATTATCCCACAGGGTTTAAACGGTTATGCGTGCAGTGGTGTAGGCCTATTGCCATATGGGTATGGTATTATATATGCAATAGGTATACTTGCCAGCTTTTTGCAATGCAGGCCCAATTAAAAAGATTGCACATGCACATATATGGCGCATTCACATATTACAAATGGTGGGGAAGTGCAATATCGTGGATTAGCCGAGTACATAACAAGTTGTTGGTAATGAAGGAGGCGGGAGGGTTTGTTTTACATAATCCAACCACGAGAATCTGCCCCAGCCAGTTGAAATCCGCGGGGGAGAGCTTAAGTTACAAGTCCAGTCTATTAGCACTTTATCGTGGCGGTGGCTCCATAATCTGCGCTGCATCTATGTGTATAATACACCGTATATACACCCCGTAAAATAGAACGCGTACCGAGGTTAAAACCTGAAGTCAATGCACATCCTTTGTGATGAAAAGCCATGGCGTCAGGGGTCTAATGTCTGGATGGGGGCAGAGCAGAGCTGGGTCAGGATGGTATTTCTCGTGAAGAAAAGCACGCTCAAGTAGTAAAACCTCATTTCAGTTGGAATTTTTAAATTATCTGTTGCTTTTAAGCCAGAGTCAAGGGAACGTGCAGTGAGAGACTACAGTGTCCACGTTCTTTTTCAAACCGAAATGAGTACTTGCTTCTTACGCACTGTCATGTTCTTTTTTATAAATAGATTAATTAAGCTATTTCATCCTTCTAATTTTCCTGCCTGCTTGATATTTCAGGCAGCTAAAGGACAAAAAGCCACAATTGCCCACGCCACACACAATGTTCGATCTGAACTTAGGCTGCCTTAATCTTCATTTGTACCTGACTGACTTTGTTACAGTAATTTAATTTTCTCTGTCCGATATTCCACTTCTACATTCTGACTGCGGAGACGCCACTATACCACCGCTATCAGATCAAAGCCACATGTTTCACCGTACTGATCAATTCCAGGACCTGGAATGACCATAGTCCTGACTCCAGAACCACACCCCATCCTTAAGCACAGCGATCAGGGGATTCCAAGCCAGCCAGAACAGTCGCACGCCGAACTGGACTGCCTATATAAAGCAGTAATGAGCAAGCACGTCGCCATTTTAATTATTCACGCCAGGTATACAGTGGCTGGAACCAGCTAGAACGTAGGTATTATCAACATAATACCGGATTAATTAAATTAATTACTTTTCGCGAGCTTGTGAAACAGGGATAATTCTGCATGCTAAAGAGTGTTCAATATTATATAATGTAGGTCCCTGTTGTGATAGTGTTGCTTCGCGCGAGTCGGAAAACACTAAATCAGCTTGGTGCAGAGTAGTCGCGAGAACGTGGTATTATCATGGTAAGTGCTTTATCAGGTACTGAGATCACTCCCTCGCTCATGGGCGCTTTACATACGATGCGGTCTGCTGTATCCTATATTACCAACAAGGGTGCAGCGACGTCGACGCACATGCAACAAACTACATAATCAGGTGTGGTCGGAATCTCTTACCTGTTGAATACGCGGCACAAACTATATGCAAAACCATCGGTGATGCTAAAGCTGAGATTGTAATATCGAATATCGCATTTCGGGCAAAGTTAAGTGTGCTGTTCGCGGCATGTTACATACTCACACGCGGTAGCGCATCAAGAAATGATTGATGATCCCGAACCTGTCAACCGTTCTAAATCTGATTGTATCCACCCACCGAATAATTCATTGTAGGAAATGCGAGAGAGTAATCCACAGGACCGACGCATATGCGGAGTGAGGGGATTATTGTTGTGTAATATACCTATATATATACTATACTTGTATACCTATGTTGGCTGAACATTTAGTATGCCGCACAGTCAAAGGCAAGTGGGCAAAGGCAAATGGTTTATACACAAAATGGATCAAACATTTTTATTCTATACATCCATTATCGTTGTTGCTGTATACGTGCTTAGATGAGCGGAGTCACGAAATAAGAAAGGCGCTTTTATCTCTTCAGCATTTCAGCGATTCGTGTTTTTCACGCGAGTTAGCGCCCCTCACCGCATCGTTAGATCCAAGGTGGTTACGTGCCAGGTACATGGAAACGCGGGTACACACACTTACATGCACAAAGTGGCGTTTAATTTCAACCGATTAGTTACCCCGGCAGGCGCGCTGCAGTCTACGCAACGCCACGTAGCTGGGGGGTCGAAACTGTTGGCGCGTGACGCCGGAGAAATGCGAGCGACCGACGCCTCTGCACTCTGCCATGCTGATTGATTGGAAAATTTCACGAGCGACCGGGACAATTGCAGGGTGGACTGCAACTCTGCCGTTGGGCGGTGTGGAAATGCTGACACGGAAAGGCATGTGAAAGGTTCGGTTTTGTCTACCTGGATTCGCGATGTGGAGCTCTTTTGAAGAAGGTCACAAGGGGATTATATTGTGACTTGTATAAGAAAAGTTAACTTCGTTTTGGTCTGACGGGGAATCGTTACGGGTGTAAACTACGCGAGAAAATGTAGACTCGCGACGGAGACGTGGAAAATGATGGGATTATATGCCTCGCTCAGTCTAGTAAGAGAATTTAATTTATATAAGCGAGTACCTACCGCCGACTTTATTTGAGGGCAGCTCTATGGTTCCCAGTTTTACTTGCGGTATAGTGGAAATGTCTGGGCGAGCACATATATACGGTAGGTTGAAAGTTGCATTATAAGGTTGATATATACTACACGAATTACCTACTGCCTGGTGAGGTAAGTACGGGTGGATGCTGTTGCTATAGAAACTGGGCAAATGAGATCCGTATAGCTTTTCCCTCTCGTGGGGAAAACAGCGTGGAAATGTGCGGCTCACGTCATTGGCCCGTACAAACCGGCGCAAAAATAGGCGACGACGCCGACGACGCCGACGACGCCGACGACGCCGCCGCCAAGAAAATTATCGACCTTGTCTGCGTCGCTTTTCCTTACACTTGATGAACGCAATCGTGTCACTCGATTGATGACTAGAAACGCTTACATATATAGCTGCGACTTTTATCCATGGCATAAATTGCAAAATATAGGACAAAAAAGATCTTTTCAGCCTCGAGATCCTCCCAACATAATTATTCATGGTTTTAATTAGGCTTTTCATCAAAACAAAGAGTTCATGAAAGAACCCTGTGCGAGTGTTAATTAAAATCTCGTTAACTGTTTTGACAGATTGCTAGCTAGGAGCTGTTGGTTACATCAAACGGTTGAGGAAAACCACAGCCGCGCAGACCCGGCACCTCCACCAGCCTCACTAAAAGAATTTGACTGCGGCGCATCGCATTCCATTGACGCACAGAGAAACGCCGACTCTCGATGAATCGACCGCAGAATAAACAGCAATAAGACTTGCAATGCCCACCGGCGACAAATTCATCTTACAACACACACACACAAGCCATCAATCACGCGTTCTCTCGACCAGGGCGATGTCGGTAATCCAGTCTGCCAGCTATTTCTGGCATTCTCCTCCAAACATAATAAATAATGCTACCCGGTAGCTGGAGCGCACCAACAGAGTAAGCAAGCCGTAGCGTATAGCGCGAAACGAATATTTCTTGTTTTACTTTTTAGCTACACTCCGGCGTCGTCGGTGCAAGTAAGAATAACATTCGGCATCCGCTTCCTCTTCGATCATAAACAACGTAAGAATTTTTATAACATTTAACAGCTATTTAGTGTTTAGCGATGATACTCTGTGATGATACCTGTGGCACTGGCCTACCACAAAAATAGTCTGGAGTCAAGGACAATGACAAGGTGTTCCTTAACCATCCCAATCGAGATTCACCTTCCCCGTTAATGTACGCTCTAGATTCTAAGCTCAAAGCTATCGAAAGCGATCAGCTTTCCATAAATCATCCCTTAAATTTCACTTCTCATAAACATTTCGGAGCGGTTATGATAATACTGGGCGATGATAACATTGGGACCTGTTGGGGTTTGGGCAGTAGCCGTGAGTGTGCATGGTTTCTGATGTAGCTAAGCCAAGGAAGAGCCAAGAAGTCCTCTCATCCATTTCCTTCGAAACATATAAAAGGGTGGCTATACATATTATATACACACATTATAGATGAGCGATCGGTTATTGAGTGGCATGAACATCAAAATTTCATCAGCTTGCAGAAGCCCTTAATTTTATCACGGCTAGCACATTTTGTGAATCGAGCTTTTGTTATCTAATTTATGAGAAGAGATCAAATAAGACACATGCTCTCCGGATGACAATGGAGCTCACGCTCAAGTCAAGATGTGTCAGACTTTGGGAGTGGAGAGTTTCGCGGTGGTGGCGTTACGCAAATGAGTGGAATATGAACCAAACTCAACTACAGTGCAACGGATAAATTTTCATCAGCAGTGAAAATGCAGATTTCTACAGAACAAGAGTTTAAGGAACGGAGAATTGGAGCTTGAAATAGCCCCTTTTTATTTCCATCTCGTTGAATCTGTTCTATGTAGATTTAACGATGTAAAAGCAATTGTACTAATTATTATTGCCCCCCCCCCCTTGCAAGTTGCTCTGTATATATACCATACTTTCTCAGTAGTCTGGCATTGTTTTAAGCATCACTGGTCTGTGCATGACCTAATTAAAATATCTGCCAGAGGTATATTCTGGAGTCTGCCTCATGGATTTTGACGATGTTTCAGACCTAGTCGAGATAGGGGAGAAGAGAGGGAGCACAAGACTGTGCAAAGGGTGTCATGTCGAAAAGAGATAAGGACTGCGTGCTTTTCACGTCCTATGGCTGTACCTATACCTATACCTTCCCTCTGACTTGTCCTGTTCAACACTCAAGGAAGTCTTGGGTGACGTCAACCCGCTATCGACTTCTTATAATGCGGCATCATTGTTCTCATCTTTTAATATCCCCTTGTCGTAACTGTGGTCTTCCCGCATTTCCTCCTAGTAGGTAAGCCATTGTTTGACCTAGGAAACAGGTCAACCGTGCAGATTTTTATCGTTGTCATCTCCTTTAACTCCCTTATATAAGAAATTGCCACGAATTACTACGTTATGAGTTGTCAATAATTTATTGCGATGCGTTAACATTCTCAATAAACTAAATAGAGTTTTGTTGACACATCAAACATAATTGGCCTACTTCAAAAATAGCCTGACAAAAAATCGATGTTAAACTTTCAGCGAACCATTCGCGTTTGTGTCGTTATACGCTATCCAATTAGAATATTAACTCAATCAAATAGTTACGGTACGGGAACTAATGGCGTCGGTGCACTACATAATGGATACTAATTGGAGGGTCCGTCCTCTATCACTACTTGTTAGTTGTGGGTGGCCGGGCAGGGGTGGAAAATGGCGTGGTGCAGGCAAGTTCGCGAAGTATACAAATGCTATAGGCTTTACATAAACTACCCCTAGCAATAAATGGATCAAGCTCAAGCAATGTCAATATTGACATCATGCACCATTGATTCAATACAAATTTGTTGCATGCATATACAAAGTCAGCTGTAATAATACAATTATATACACGAGGAGATCTCTCGTATATTATATCGCCCTGGCCCATCGGGATACATCAAACAATAACGTGCTATTTTTGAACTGGACAAAGACACCTACTTTATTTAGCAAGCTTTGCATACAAAAATTCGCGGTAATGGTAGGGAGTGGGTTTGGTTTGGGGTGGGAGTGGTGTTCATAGAAAGCAACATAGGTATTTTGTCTGATCAGAACTCACGCATACTAAATCTTTGAATCCTTTGAATTAGGTCATTATGGTACCTACTTTGAAAACGACTTAACGAATTTCAGGCCAATTTCTTTAATGTCATGTTTATAACGGTCCGTTATTCAGAAAATCGAACCGATTTTTCGTGATAGAATAATTAACCAACTCAAAGGTACAACATCAACATCAAACACAACATGACCAACATGATCAAGGATCAACATCAAAATGTCCACTTACCAACGATGCCGAATCAATCAACCGAGTGTGCCAGTGTCCATCCCATGTCTTCACCTCCAAGTCTCACTCATTGGGGTCGATCACGTGGCCGGTGGATCACTTGCACATCAGCTTCCCTCTGCGTCGCATCGAATTGCTTAATGTCGAGGAATGCTTTAATTAGTCTTGTCATGAATAACAATTACCTAGATCTCGCTATGCAATCAGTATACGCGAGGCGAGAGAGACTCGAACTTCAACAGTCTGAATTCGATCAACGCGAAGTTCTGTGGACGATCGTCGGATTTGTTTCTTCAGTTTCATTTCAGAACTGTGCATTATTGAAACGAGTTTTTAAAACACATTTGAATCTATCGTGTGCTTCGGCTTGGATGTATTCGCTTTGGGAAACTGTTGGGCAGGTATTGGTTCTTTTGAGACGCTTGCATTGAAATAAAATGGCTTGATTACCGCTGGGGGTTGTAAATAATGCTTTACCTACACTGCGTTTCTCCTGAGATTGCACGGAGCTGGAAGTTTAGGAAAAATGTCGGATTTTTTTGTTGTTACACTTAAGAACTGTGAGTCGAGGAACTAAAGCCAATAAACGAAATAAATTCGGGTCAAACCAAACCATACAAACGTGAAATAAACGTTTAAAAAAATCAATCGATGGTTCGCGGTATGCGTAAACAAAATTGGGTTAACCGAGCAAAACTTGTGCGAACAAGTGTCGTCCGTCGCGTGGCTAGCTCGATACTGACTAACGCACCGGCACAGCGCACAGATACGACGCCCTCGCCCGTGTCTCGACGCCGACGTCGCAGCTGAAGAGGGATGCAGCGAGCGTCGATTCTGGGGGCAGACATGCGCCGGGCGGGACCAGACAAAACTCTCCCCCTCTCACTCCCTTCCCACGTAGCCCGAACGTGAGACGTGTTATTCGCGGGAAAAATCGGAAAGCCGGGTATACACTGAATGGCCGATGCAGTGCTGAAAATAAATCGTGCAACCAGCAAGAACGACAGTCACAACGGAAATTGGCAAATTCATGCGTTTTGCAAGAGGTATGTACGTAATGTTGTTATTTGTTCGAGATCTACATGCATTTTTAAGTCATTCTGAAAATAGAAGGATAATGGCTATAATGCACAGGTAAATTATGATATATAGAATAGTATACCAAAATCCTGTAATAAACTGAACTCTTAAAACCTATCGAAGTGGTATACCTACCTACATATAATTGGACAGCAAATTCTTATCGATTTTCTGCTAAAAATTGAGCAGGAAGACCTTTAAAAGCCCGTCCACGATGCTAATAATACTGCCTGTGGTTCCCTCCCCCAAGATATCGGTTGCTCGGTTGTCCAGCTCTACAGGTGTCCCCTTGGTGAGCGTCTGAGCTTTACCGTCCATAGTCAGGCAAGGGAATGCCAAGCGGATTGAACGAGGTTGGCCTGGAAGATACATCAATACAAGTACAAATCAACCACCAGCAATGTCTATAACTACTCACACAATCCAAGTGACTGACGAACGTCACGGAGTCTGATCGTATGTCATACTGCAATCATTACTGGCGTGGGCACCACAAAATATAAGTTAACTCCTATCAATTTTCCTTCATAATTTTCCTTATTTCACCAAGTGTTGAATCTTACTCTATGTGGTTGAAGCAAAGCTTGGCAAGTTACACTGTCTATAGATAGGTGTTATGATTTGGTTAAATTAATGAAAAAATGTCATTGAAGGATAAGGATAGGTACAGATAAGGAAACCTGCAATATAATATACTTTCTGGTTATGACCTTCAGATACATTTTAATTTTAATGAAATTATTGAAGGTGCATTATCTCACATTATACAAAAATTAACCAGACTATTACTTTTAAAATGTTTCAATTTAAAAAAATTACTGGATTACATCTTCTTTTATACAGAGCTGAGCTTGAAGCCCTCTCTCCTATTTGCCAAGTGAGCCTGAAATTAAATAAATATTAATATAGGTACACATTAAACAAAATATAGGTACCCTAGCTTGCTAATAAGGTTACTAAGATAAAACAACAAATCTCAATATAATAGATAGATACCTTGATAATCTGAGAAAACTCGGGCCTGCGCAGCAGACTGTATGCGGTGGTAAGAAGGGCTAGGGCTGGCGCTTCTAGTATTTTGCCGCCAAAACAGAAGAGGTCGATGCCCAGTTCCAGGCTGGTTCCAAAATCGCATTCATCGTTCGCAATGTTGGCAGCCGTGATGATAGGGTCCAATTTGGAGAAGCACAAGTCCCTTACAATCTCTTTCTCAGACTCCGAATCAACTATAAGCTTCAAGATTTTCTTTAGTCTTGCTGAAATAAGAAGTAAAATGTACTGCATTACATTTTTCATATTCATTTTCTCAAGAGTGAACATAGTAGGTACAAAAAATAGTTTGACATTAGAGAACCTAAACAAACTATCTTAAGTTAACAATAATTGGCTCAATGAAAAATCATGTAAAAACCATCTCTAATAATTTTTAGTCAGGAAGGCCGTAAGTTTCTAGTAAGTACACCTCTGGACTGGGAAATCCGCCCAGTAGAATTTCGGCTATTTGCTCAGAAAAGTTTGTTTTAAAATAGCATAGGCAGGTCACGTACCGACCATGTGAATGAGCACATGGTGGCAGGGGATGTCATGTATGCATTGATTGGTCGCTATCTAGTTTTGATAAACCAAACCAGTTTCATTATTAGTGCCTGCCTTGCAAAACTCGGGAATTTATTCTCTGGCAAGTTTTGTATCCTATACCAAACACTCCCCCTGGCATACAAAACCAAATTTTATAGTTTGAAGAGAAAATAAAAAACTTCTTGAATCCTCTCTGACAGAAACTCTTCCATGCCACCACTTTTTTAATATTAAAGAAAACATGTGTTTCCATATCTCAATTTCATTTTATTTATTTTAATTGCTTCCATTATCTCGATATCTATTTAATGGTTATTACCTTACCCTACCTTTCCGGTGGCTATACCTCGTCCAGGCGGGTCGGAGGTAATGTGAGATAACAAAAGCATTTATGCAATTTAAATTAATTCACATTACGAATAACTTCATTTTGCAAGTACCGAAAAGTGATGGCATATATGTGTTTTTCGTACAGAGAAGACACAGGAAACTTTTTGAAATTGCTTCTAGCATAAAAATTACGTATTTTAGGCCATTGGATTTGCGTGAAATCTAATCACATAACTCCACACTTCACATATATATATCAGCTTGGTCGATTCTAATTTCTTGTAGCAAGGCAGCAGCTGATAAGAAAACTGGTTTCTAAAAACGAGATTTCGATCCCCTTAGCATGCCATCCAGTTAACCCACATGGTCGGTACCTGGCCAGCCTATGGTTTTTTCAGACAAACCTTTCTCAGCGCATAGCCGAAATTCTACTACCTGCGGATTTCCGAGTCCAGAGGTTTACATTCAACATCAAAGGTATAACATGCACCATTGGAATTTTTGGACCCCTGGAATTTGTCTGAATTTTGTACCTACCGTCCGTTTCTAGCAGATCACGATAACCGAGCTCCGTTCTTTTGTCAACAGGAACCACAATGCCAGCGCCGTGAAACGACTTAGTTACAATCTTGCCTTGGCGACTTTTCATGGATGGTGTCATTGCACTCAGACTGAAGTCACTCTTCTTCGCCCAAGCTTGCACTGACTTTTGGATAGAAACATATTTCATCTTTAGGAAAGGAGTGACGGTTTTCATTGAAGATTCCAAATATGAACTGAAATAAATGTACAAAACATCAATTGAAACACTCTCTGAAATATGGTAGTAATTTATACATAATAGAGAATATAAATGGTTTACTTGACTGCAGAAAAGATGTTGTCTCCTATTGGTGTCAGAGTGCATCCTTTTGCTGCAGCACTGCTGGCAAGAAAGCAGGGCGCTTCCTTTGGATCATCTCTGAAGTAACCAATGTGGTACAGCGTCTTGTCATCGCCTTTTAATATAGTCTAAAAGAGAGACACATTTAGTTTAGTATGGTTTTTTAGGATATTAATGAACCTTATCTAGCCTTTAAAGGCAGTGGCGTAACTTAAAATCGGAGGCCCCAAAGCAAAAAAACCGCTCAGAGCGTACGAAAGAAATGCGTACGAAAGTACGAAAGAAATACAACATGCTAATTACTAGTTTGCTTACCATCGCTAAACTGTTGATATTATCAAAGAGCCAAGTTTTTGTAACACAGAGAACGGATGGCGGACTATGCTCAAATTATATTTGAATGTTTCCTGACAAGAGATTTGTCTAGGTGATAGGGGTTGAAAAAGCACAATGGGTTAATTCTTACAGGAGTTTTGTTTTCCAAGCACCTTGGCCAAAAAACGCGGACTTTGGTAACTTCCGGACGGACGGATGGAAGTTTTTTTTTTACTGTCCAAAGGCTATTATTAAATCTTCCCAGTTGATGAAAAAGTTAAATTTAAGGAGAGCATGCCAGGTGCCAGCAAGTAGCAACAAAATTTCAAAGGAAGATAATTAGTGGATAATCTGCTTAACAAAAATTCATATTGAACATTCACCAGCCTGAGGTAAATGTAGGTATAAAGTTGCCAACTACCTACACAAACAACACTGGTTTTACTCTATGTGGTCACCCAACCAAAACCAGACTCTGCGAAAAGTTGCTTAACTTTAGCATCTCATGAGAACCGATGTTTTGAAACTACCTAATGATTATGAGGCTTGCACTTACTTGGAATTCAGGGGGGTCGTAGAAATATCGCCAGTGGATGAGTGCATCTGCCCCATGCAGTAGGTCTCCATTCACGTTTCCAGCAATTATGTCATAGGGACCAACCAGCATTAGTCCCACAGGTTTTAAGGCATCTGGCAACAACATTACTTGTTATAATCGACTACGTAATAAAACATTGACGCAAGACATTTGGAGAAATTTCTACATTTTGTGACGTACCTGCAGGATGTGTCTCACTGAGTGATTTACAAAATTTCCAAAATTCAAAGAAATCCTCTGGCATTTCTACCAGGAACTTTCCTTTGATAATTTTATTCCAATCATCATTTTTATGCGTATCTGAATTAGATTTACATGGTGACGAATCGCAATTTTTTGTAAACGTTTCTGGAGTTGATTTGTTTTTCTTCTCGTTTTTCACTGGCTCAGGAGAGTTGGAAATCGCTGACATTTCAGAATCGGAACTGTCTGATATTTGCTCCCGGTTTGCGACATTTTCTTCTTTGTCAATATGCATTGATGTGACGGACTCTTTCTTTGAAGGCAGTGAATCAGATTCTGAATCTGTACACTCTGAAATAACCTCTTTTTGATTGTCTTCATCAGAGGAAGAATCATGTTTATCACGTTTTTGCTTCTTGGGAATGATGCGAGTGTCATCCTGAAAATCAAATGCCAAAACAAAATTATTCATACAATTACAGCTTTTTGACGAAACCACATTGAATGAGTTCGGGCTGTTAAATAAAGTTTCTTTTTAAATCCTGCCTTAATCACCTCCGATCTAGTATCATTCAAGATTATCAATGCTAGTTGATTAGTTGGTTTTGAAGGTACCTTCTTTCGTGGTTAAGGGCGACTTACAGGTTTAACATAACGTTAATCAATGGTTCATTGTTCAACATTCATTCAACTTACCTTATGAACCCTCTTCAGATTTATCGGATGCTTGTATGATTTGTGATGCACTTGATTCTTTTGATAGCATTTTTCACCGTATTTACACGCAGGTCTCGGATCATCCTCGAACGAGAAAGCAGGCATGTCACCAGAATTACGCGCCATTGCGAAATTGCGTACGTGAAGTGCGTGCGAACTGCGACTTGTGGGGTAGAAAAGTGGTGGAAGGGAGGTGCAGAGATACGGAAGCATGCTCCAACCGAGATTTGGCAACACAGCTTCACATATTGGAGTCAAAATCAAAATTTCTTAATAAATTCCGTATCTTTTAACACCCACCATTTCCTTGTTATCATATTCTTTTGTGAGGTAAAGCCTCGGAGGGCACACGGAAAGTTTCAGTTCTCCAAATTAATAAAATTTATAAATAGTTCAAATATAGGTGCGTACTAAATAAATACAATAAAGATGTTCTGTTGGCCTTTGCTGGACCAGATGTAATTTTTTACTAAGCCATGCATGGAAAGTACAAGGGAATAACATCTTGAAGGGGCATTGAAGGCTTAAAATTAATTTTTACGTTTAATTAATGATATGAAGAGAAGTCGAAGTACCTATTTGAAAGAATTTTCTGAAAGGATGGATTTATAATTAATTATCTAAGATTTCTGGCGTTCCTCGGGGCGCGATCTGCGAGACGAGTATGATTCTCTTGTACAGTTTCACTATCCCTTGCCACCCCTCTGAGCGCTGTCGCTGCCTTTACGGCTCGGTTCGGCACGCTCAGAGCGGCACTGCATGAGAAATGTGCAGCACGCTAATTACATTCTTGAGTTAATCCGCTCACTGAGGCTAAACGGTTAGTCCTATCAAAGAGCCAAATTATTTAAACACAGAGGAAGGATGGAGGACTATGCTCAAATTATTTGAATATTGGACTAGAAGTTTGTCTAGGTGCTTGGGGTCGAAAAAGCGCTACGAGTTAAACCCTATGGGAGTTGTTTTTCCAAGCACCTAGGTCGAAAAACGAGGACTTTGGTAACTTCTGTGGGGACGGCCGTAGACACAAGAAGTTTTTTTTGCGGCCCAAAGGCCATTATTAAATCTTCCTAATCGATGATAAAAATTAATTTCAAGCCTTCAATGCCCCTTGAACACATGAAATATACATGATTTGCCAATTTATTAAAATCATTGCCTTGTACACAAACCAATGTTTCCATTGACAACCTTATACAAGTTGCAAGCAGACCAAAAGTTTATCTGTAAACAGCCATTACCGCGGCAGCGTTATCAAACTCGATCTTTTCGGTAATATTTTTCGTCTTGATGTTCTCATCTTGGTTCGCAATGAAAATGATACCACTTTCTTCTTTCCACCCATACTTGTTCACCCAATGCATGAGCGTATGGTTTTCGACGTCCCCCAGTAACTTGGCCAGATCTATCTTATCGATCGTCTGGAATGTGGTGCCGGCCACGTGGCAGACAAACTTGCGAATCGAGTCGTGGAACCCGGTGATCCGCGCACACAGCTCCGGCATCGAGTGCACTCGCGTCCAGAACTGCTGGAAGTCGCAGCGTTCGAGTATGTCGGCCAGGTACATTATCTGGTCGATGGGTGTTTCTCCAATCTGTAGAAGGATAAGTTCAGCTTGCTATTTTAATAAAATATAAAGAGTACTTGAAAAAAGATAAGTTTTTCCTTTACAAAAATATAGTGGTATTGGTATTCAAAAGTGGTTGGTGCAATTATAAGAGGGAGAAAATCAACAAAATTTGGAAATTTGGCATCCAGGCGCCGCATTTGAATGTTCTGAACAAATGTTCGAACCTTCAACAGAGCCTTAGATTTTGTCCGTGACGAGCTGTAGGTAGAGGTGTATTTCATAATTCGAACCAGAGCTACCAGGCCGATCAATCGGTTGATGGATCAGATCGACTGCTGGAAATTGTGAGTTGCTCTAGTTCAAAACAAACGTTAATCCAAGCCAACTGGCATACAGCTGATGATTACTAAGGAAACAGCGGTTAACAGAGCAACATGTCGCTCCGGTTTAAATTATGGATACATCGTGGGTCATTCAGGCTATTCGAACTCGTCCCTTACTAATATGATAGGTACCCGCATATCTAATGGGCCAATGGCATGGTGCCCCACTGGGGTACTGAAAATTTGTTTCAACTCCCTACAGCCAACATAGATGAAAGCACTGCATCCTGCAATACCTGCAAGCCACTCGGACCATTTGCAACAGACCAGCAGCATAATACCAGTAAATGCTAACAGATGATTCGAAACCCAATGATTGTAGGAAGAACTCCACTTGGAAATTTATTTTACCCTTCAGCTATCAGCAGAAGAAAGGCTATCACGCATCTACAACAGTGGCTTTCTTTAAACTTACAGTTGGTTAACCTCAATGTAAAATTTTAAAAAGATCAAGATTGTCATAAAAAAAGATATTTTAAAAATATTAAAGTTTGCATTTTTATTATAAATTCAAATTCAAGCTCAATTTATAAAAAGATCAAATTCATTAAAAAGATATTTTTGAGAAGAAAAAATAGAAAAATGTTCATTTTTATCCTGATATAAGATGCATTGCCTCTTTTCCGCTTGTCCCGAAATCAAAGGTCAAATTGGAAGTAATGTTGTTGACTGACATCACACACAGAATTAAATAATTGTGCAAATGAAACACATCTGTATAGGCATTAGGAAACGATATTTTTAAAAAGATTGTGGAATAAAGATCTCGTGTAAAAAACAATCGCAGTCAGTTCTAAGATCCCTAAAAAAGAATCTCGATCGCACGATCGCTATCTTTTTAAAAGATCCTTCCCCAACTATGCATCAAACGCTACAGTGCTCACATCGGGCACTCTGCGATGTATAAAACACACCCAACATGTACCGCATGTACTATAGTGGCACACGGGTATAAAAAAGGTACTATTGTAGCATAGATTAATGTAACCCAGGTCAGGTAGATACTGATTACTAAGAGAGTGAGCACACTCGCAGCCTCAGGGTCGTAAGGCAACTCGGTGTGGTCGCCGAAAAGATTCTAGCCTTACTGCACGCGCGCTGTTGCAGCTGAGCACACGCGCAGCCACCAGGTTTGAATCGCAGCATATGGCAGTGTTTTAAATACACATTCAACTGTAAATATTGTGTCGCCGGCCTGTTCAAATTTGCCACCTGAGCGCTGCTTGGTGCTTTGCAACACTGTGGCTCCAAGCGTGCACCCTCTCATAAGCAATCAGTATATACCTAACCTGGGTTTCATTCATATATGAGTTTCATTACTCTATGATTGTACCATTTATGAACTAGGTAGGTACTTACATTCTTATCATTCAACAAGCACTTGCACAAGACAAAGTCAGTGTGAGGGAAGTTTGTGAGGGCTTTCAGTAAAATCTGGCTGGTTATTTCCATATTATACTTGTGTGGGTTGAACTGATACAGCTTTAATACTGCTAGATTTGCTTCCAAATCGTAAGCATTTTCCCGCGACTGCATCTCAACATAACGCTCAAGAGTCGGTAGGTTTTCAGGGTTATACCTGAAAGCAGGAGAAAATGGTCATGAAATATCTGTTCAACAATTTTAAGAAGTGAACGAATAATCAGCGTTACACACAATGCCGTCACAATATACTAGCATTACATTGACATACATCAATGATACTTTTCTGCAACAGATGTGGTAGGCAAGCAGTGTAAGGTTAGGAAATGTCAACAGGATATTTGCCCACGGGTTTCATGTACGATTACATCCGTCACGACCAACCAGAAGCGTATATGAAATATTCAATGATTATAACAAGGCACTACAGTTATCCCATCAGTGCTTACATACCTTTCAATCCCTTTTAGCATATTTGCCACGGTCTGCCTCATTGCTTCCGCCATCTCCGTAGATCAGTGATTGTAAGGGGAGGGGGGTGTGAACTAAAATCCCCTATGTTGCCAAACTAACAATATTTAATTTCGAAATCCCCAAACTCATTATCAATCCCTTAAAAAAAGTGTAGTGTTCCCATTGAATCATCGAACAAACAGTTCATCCAGGGTTTTTCGTCATGCCTATACCAAAACATCCAGAAGCAAGGAGAAAATGCTAGGAAATATATATTTTAAAACTTGACCAATCATAGCGTAGAACGCTTCGCAGCAGCCAATCACAAGTATATTCTAGAAGATTCCTGAAAGACCGGGAACTGCCAACTTCTCTCGAATGTCATAGAAGTGTCGAGAACTTTCCCGAAATCGTATTTGAGTATAATATAAACGCCGCGCGTTTTCGATTCGACATCAGTTCTACTACAGACACAGAAGAATACAAAGCGACTAACAAGTGATCAGTGCTATAAAGCCTTCAGCGTCCAGATTCAGTGTGATCATAAAACCGCAATATATTTATTGTGCAGAAGAGTTACTTTCTGTGAAGTTTTACATAGTACCTACAACTTTTTAAATCGTGAGTGGATCCTGGTTGAGTTGACACCAGTTCTTGTGATTTGAATAAACCCTACGCTGCAACAGTTCTTCTAAAATTTATTTGCAAAATACATATTCCTGAATAAGTTTAAAAAATTCTACTGATAGTGAAAAATCAAACCTGATGGCTCCAGCAATCGGCATTGACTTGGGCACCACCTACTCTTGTGTGGGTGTCTTCCAGCAGGGCAAGGTGGAAATCATTGCCAACGACCAAGGTAACCGAACCACACCTAGTTTCGTTGCGTTTAGCGAAACGGAGAGGCTCATTGGCGATGCCGCTAAGAACCAGGTTGCCATGAACCCAAAGAACACCATCTTTGATGCCAAGCGACTTATTGGCCGCCGCTTCGATGACCCCAAGATTCAAGCGGACATGAAGCACTGGCCATTCACAGTGGTCAGCAGCGGGGGTAAGCCAAAGCTACAGGCTGAGTTCAAGGGGGAACTCAAAACTTTCTCCCCTGAGGAAATCAGCTCCATGGTTTTGGTGAAGATGAAAGAGACAGCAGAAGCATTCCTCGGGTCACAGGTGAAAGATGCTGTCATCACTGTGCCGGCCTATTTCAACGACTCACAAAGACAAGCAACCAAGGATGCCGGTGCGATAGCAGGTCTTAATGTCCTTCGAATCATCAACGAGCCAACTGCTGCGGCTCTGGCTTACGGACTCGACAAGAATCTCAAGGGAGAACGCAACGTTCTGATTTTTGACCTGGGCGGTGGAACGTTTGACGTATCAATTCTGACAATCGACGAGGGGTCGCTTTTCGAAGTGAGAGCCACGGCCGGAGACACTCACCTTGGAGGGGAAGACTTTGACAACCGACTGGTCTCGTTCCTTGCTGAAGAGTTCAAGAGGAAATACCGCAAGGACGTCACAAGCAATCCTAGAGCCCTGCGTCGGTTGCGAACGGCAGCTGAGCGAGCGAAACGCACTCTCTCCTCTAGCACGGAGGCCACCATTGAGATCGACGCACTCCTGGATGGAATCGATTACTACACCAAGGTATCTCGTGCACGCTTCGAGGAACTCTGCTCAGACTTGTTCCGCAACACCTTGCAGCCCGTTGAAAAAGCCCTGGCCGACGCCAAAATGGACAAGGGGTCCATTCACGACGTTGTGTTGGTGGGAGGGTCAACTCGGATCCCCAAAGTGCAGGCGCTGCTTCAGAACTTCTTCTCCGGCAAGGCGCTGAATTTGTCAATCAACCCTGACGAAGCAGTGGCCTACGGGGCAGCAGTACAGGCAGCCATCCTGAGCGGAGACACAAGTTCCGCGATCAAAGACGTGCTTCTGGTCGACGTCGCTCCTTTGTCTCTCGGCATCGAGACTGCTGGTGGCGTAATGACCAAGATAATCGAACGCAACACAAGGATCCCGTGCAAGCAGACACAGACCTTCACCACGTATTCCGATAACCAGCCAGCTGTCACCATCACAGTGGCTGAAGGTGAACGCGCTCTCATCAAAGACAACAACCATCTCGGCAAGTTCGACCTGACAGGAATCCCGCCTGCACCGCGGGGCGTCCCTCAAATCGAAGTCACCTTCGATCTCGACTCAAACGGCATCCTGAACGTCTCGGCCAAAGACACAAGTTCCGGCAATGCCAGAAACATCACAATTCGCAATGATAAAGGCCGCCTGTCCCAAGCCGAAATTGAGAAAATGCTCTCCGAAGCCGAGCGATACAAAGCAGAGGATGAACGTCAGCGCGAGAGAATATCGGCGCGAAACGGTCTTGAGAGTTACGTGTTCAACGTCAAGGCAGCGGCATCTGATGCTGGCACCAAGATAACGGAAGACGAGAAGAAGAAGATCCAAGATCTTTGCGAGGAGTGTATCCGGTGGCTGGATTCGAACTCGCTTGCTGAGAAGGAAGAGTACGAGCAGAAGCAGAAGGAAGTCGAGGCACAGTTGCGGCCCATCATGACCAGGATGCATCAAAAGGCGCAGCCGCAGGGCACGACTTGCGGGCAGCAAGCGGGAAGCGCTTATGGACCTGGGCCAACAGTGGAAGAAGTTGACTAGGCTTAAAGGCAAAATTCCAAGACAGCAGTTGTTGTATGATGTAAATATTAGAATAGGTTTAGCAAAGGTAGCAACCTATATATTTTTTAAATTTGCATATGCACTAAACATTTCTATTTTGTGCTCAAGGAACTGGAAACATTTAATCTCAAATTTGCCGTATTCGGTTACTTTTTATCATTACAATTGATCATTATCATTGAAATTACCTAGTAGCAATGAATATTTTGTATTAGAGCACAGGCCACAGGCCATGTATTGAATTCTTACAAGAACATGCCGGTATGTGAATATAAATGTTATTGATCTCATTAAATGATTGTAATTTATTAAAAAATAAAGAAAATATCTTTATTTATATTATGCACATTTTTTGTTACACCTATAAAAACTATCTTTCCTTCTGCCCAATTTCTCATTCATTCCTGTTGTCAATGACCCCGCAGGGCACAGCTTATGGGCTGCTTAAGCGCTTACGGATAGGCGATTGTGTAACTTTTTTCATTCGATTTGGCTCAAAATCACTGCCCATTTAGAACCATCGACAGTGAACCATAAAGTTACACAAACACACCCCTGGGCTAACAGTGAAGAAGTAGTGAATAAGTTTTTTTGAAAACTAGTGCTAAAGATATAGGATATAGTAGACATGAGTCTAAGAAATTTAATAGTGAAGAAGTTGTCTAGCGTCATTTAGAGAATCTCAAATGCATATTGTTATATTTTTTAAATGTACTACATTTAAGTAGATACCTATGGAAATATAACTATACAATATCCAAAGTACCCATGTACATTTACCAATAGTTCTCACAAAACAAATTTGTTTAGAATTCCTTGTAAAGACTGGTAGGTACCGAACAAAAGCATTTATTTAATCACATGTGTAGGTGTGCCTAGGGAGCTGCACTGGTGTGCCTCTCCAGAGACATGAGCACTGAAGATCCTGGAAAAATGTTCTTATTTATTTAATTATGTTTTTTGTTATAATTAAAGATAATTGATGAGCGTAGCGAACGAAGCGAGCGAAGCGAAATCATCAATTTCACTACTGCTAAAAAAAACACTTGGTGTGTGTTTGTTTGTTTGTTTGTTTGTTTGTTTGTTTGTTTTTTGTTTGTTTTTTTGTGTGTTTGCGCGCGCTCTACAGGCCAAACGCCTGCCTCGAGTGGGATGAAATTTTCAGGGTGTCTACTTTTGTTCTCAACTTAGACCCCCTGCGTTTTTCAAGAAAATCCTCCACACCCTTCACTTTCCAAGCAGAAAAAAGAGCAAAATTCGACAATTGGGCATGTTTGGAAAAGTACGGAAATTTATTTTAAAGTGCGTATTTTTTTCAAATGTTCCCAATTTCGATTTGCCTTTAGAAACCATCGAAACAAAATCGAAACATCACACCAGATTTTTTCCAATAAAAACCAACCCAATAAAACCCAATAAAAACCCTTGGGCATGAGTTACATCTATGTATTAACATGCACATTGCTTTATGACCTCAAAATGAGCATATTTCCGCTACCCTACAGCTCGGACAGAAACAAAGAAAGGCCAGAATCGCTTACAATTTCGAGTGATCAGAATTTTCGAAAAAGCTATGGTCCGGCTTGCTGCTCCATTATTTAGGCTTTTTGCCTCAATCTTTTTATGCGCTATATACAAACCGCTACGCTCATTTTCAACGCAACACAAATTGCGTTCGCCCTAGTATATTTTAATATGTAATATGCAATCTCATTGAAATTATTAAATTGATATCTAGATCCAGGAGTGTCAGCTGCGGGTGGGCTCGGTGGGCCCCTACCCACCCAGAAATTATTATGGGCGCCAAAAGGGTTAAAAGAATCATAAAATATGAAGACGAGATTGTGAATGAATTGTGAATGTTGCGAACAAAAGAAATGTTTGGGCAATATCTCTACCTCGCTTGAGATTTGAGATGCCTAGGACTATCTGGGAGATTTGAGCGAATAATTTACTTGGAAATTTGTATTGTCGAAATAAATTGTTCGTTTGGTGATTCTGTCAGTGAGCCTACGTAGAATGCTGCGTTGCCAATAACTACATTAGTTGCATGTGAGTATCAGAATTACAGAAACTGGGCTATATGGCCCGGGTAAGGGTTTTATTCTCACGTAGAAATGCTCCGGGAGTTGATTTTCATCACCTATAAGTAATATTGCACAGATCGAGATAATGAGCATAGGACTGGAAATAATCAAACATTTTTCTAATGCCACTTTATAATTCCTGAGGAAAAAAACCTGATGGCCCCTACACTCGCGGCAGGAGGAAAACGTACTCACAGATTTTTGTCACCCTTTCAAATAAATCATTCCCGCGCATAAAAGGGTCGTCGCCTTCTTTTCGGATTAACTTTTATAAAAATCCATTCCCTAAAAATAACGTTGTCACCTCTTTTCAGATTAACCTCGGCCTCTGCGGGCCCCAAAAATTCTTATCGGAAGCCCCTACGAGCCCAAGGCCCCCAAGTACTGGTATGCCAGATCCCCTCTAGTTTAAGTGTGGATCCAAGTCCACTCCCTTTGGGCACCACTTGCTTTTCATTTTTTCCCCCGCTCCCCTTAGTATGGGGAGCGGAGGGGGGCGCTGGATGTCCCGGTGTGGTTTTGACCACCCAGAGAATTGGCTTGCCTGTTGCCTCTGCCTAGATCAATTGATACTAAAAGAACCATAAAAAAGAACTAGATAGCACAAAGAAAATGAGTATAAAATTTTAATAGTTTTCGAACCCATCGGCTGGGCTTATCAGATCCAAAACGTTCGGAGCGGCCGGGAATGAGAAGGATTTGCAAAACACACTGCGCCATAGAATCGAACGAAAGAGTAGGTTTGTAATGGCAATAATCTAATGTCTGTTTTGCCTGCGACTCTGAGCCTGAAAATTGGCCATTGGTTATCGACCTTGATTAATTATTTGAGTATTTTAAGGCGAGGCAGCTGTAATTTAATTTATATGATAAATTTGAATCTATAGTCTACTCCCGCATTTTAGATATCACCTGACCCGATTGCGCACATGGGGTGATTCAAATGACAGCTGCTGTCAAATATACACGTACGTAGTTCTTGCCAGTTCACTTGCCTCACCTCAACTGCACGTCGGCATAGTTTGAAAGAATAAATCAAGTTTCACCTACATTTTTGCCTGGAAGGATATTAACTATTATTTTGAGATGGGGGACGACTTGCCAACTGAATATGACTGCATTGTGATCGGAACAGGTAACGAGAATAACCTCAATATTGAGCCTAGAAAATAGACACATGATCCTTTGTTTCCTTCTATAAATCTGCTACCGTTTCTTTGAAGAATATTATTAATTTTTTAAGGAATGACTGAGTCAATCATTGCTGCAGCAGCAAGTAGAATTGGGAAGCGAGTTCTTCATCTTGATAGCAATGAATATTATGGAGGCCTTTGGGCATCTTTTAACTTCGATGGCTTGCAAAGTTGGCTAGATGATTGTCGCAAGTTGACAAATGATTCTGGAGTACCCCAATACGACTCTTTAAATGGGTTGCTGAAAGGCGGAGAGACTGCTGTACCTGCTGGAAACCAGTTTTCTACTATTTTCAATATAGCTGAAGATTGGTACATAATTGAGTAAGTTCATTGCAATTAATTATGGCAATAATGTAACTTTTTGCAAATGTATCGTCATTGCTTAAATACCTACATTACAATTTTTGCACTGTCTAGAGGTCGGAGCAACGATTCATCACCATCTTCTGAATCTAAAAGAACACAAACTGATGAGGAGGCTAACGGAGAACACTCTGGACAAGATTCTTCAGCTTCTGACGTTAAAGACAACCTGGAAACAAACTTACCGGAAATAGAAACTCTTCAGATCATTCCACCACTAGTTTCACAAAGCAAAGGTTGGACCCAAGCTAAGATCAAGTCAGAGCAGCGCAAATTCAACTTGGACCTTGCCCCTAAACTTCTCTTTGCTCGAGGCTCTCTTGTTGAGCTACTGATATCCTCTAACATTGCCCGTTATGCCGAGTTTCGAAGCGTTACACGAGTTCTTACTTGGATCAACGGGCAACTAGAGACAGTGCCTTGCTCACGAGCTGATGTTTTTTCCACGCGAAATGTATCCGTGGTTGAAAAGAGAATGTTGATGAAGCTTTTGACAGTCTGCATGGATTATGAAAATCATGAGACTGAATTTGAAGGTATACCTAATTAAATATTGATTACTGTACTAAATGTAATTAACATGCACAAAATAGTCCTGTAAAAAGTTAGATCATTCTATGTTTCTGTATCTCAGGTTTTGAAGAGAAGACTTTCCTTGATTATCTGAAGAGTAAAAAGCTGACCCAAAATTTGGTTCACTATGTGCTATATGCAATCTCGATGTCGACAAATGACACACCATGTTTGGAAGGCGTTGAGCGTACCAAACGATTCTTGAACAGCTTGGGTCGATATGGAAACACTCCTTTTCTATGGCCAATGTACGGCAGCGGAGAGATCCCACAGTGCTTTTGCCGACTGTGTGCCGTCTTTGGAGGGGTCTACCACCTGAAACGAGCCGCAGAGGCGTTGATTGTTGGACAAGCAGGGGAAGTTGCTGGAGAAAAATGCCTAGGTAGGATGCATTATGAGTAACAACTGTTGACGCTCCACAATTAATCCATAGAGTTAGATAGAACAGATGGAGAGAAGATAGATGACACAGCAAGTCCATGACTATGTTAAAAGTGGCTACGCCTTAATGAAGGGTCTCTACACCTGCAAGAATTACTTGCTCTCACCTCACTGAGAGCTGAATTAGTGCAAAAATGGTTGCGCAGTGATAGAGACACTGTTAATTTTATATCGTCTCACTCTCTGATAACTCTAATTAGTGATGCGGCATGGCATGCCCCGATGCCAACCCAACCTACAGGGACTGTATTTCACCTGCTGTATCCCCAATATTTCTACAATCTGTTTTAGGTTTATCTATAAAACAACAGAGAAATGCATGTAGGTTTCTTGCAGCTTAAAATTTGTATTTGATTCCCCGCAAATCCCCGCCAGGCATCATATCGGCCGGCCAACGTCTGCACGCGACTCAGCTCGTGCTGGGCGTAGGTTTCGCTCCCCCGCAGTTCTTGAAAGCGGCTCCCACCGGAGGACTGTCCCGAGGGATCTTCATCACAGACAAGTCGATCATGCCTGCAGACAAGGAAACGCTGACTCTCCTTCAGTTTCCGACAGACGACGGGAAAGCCGAGCCAGTCACGGTGATCGAACTGGGACCGACAACCAGTTCGTGCCCCAAGGGCTTGTGTAAGAATCACACACAAACCTATATTATCTTGAGAAATCCAGAACATGTTAACTCCTTTTTTAGACCATTGTTGGGCATAGAATGTTGGATTTCTAATACACGGCAAAAGATGATTTGCAAAATCTTCTAATCTCTCTTTGCAAACAATCAATAACTAGCCTATTATTGTGGTTTATGGCCATGTGACGAGCCTATAACCTTCTGGGCTAGAAGAATCCTTTTTACAAACTATCTGTTTGCCAGGTGTCATGTTTTTTTTCTTTTATTAACTACAGATATTTTAACTTGCATTCCAATGAGACCAAAATTTGGTTCTTGGGGCATTGTTAATTTTTGTAACTTACCTTTTAGAGATCTCAATAGCTTTCATTCACTCATATTTTTAATACGGTCTACTGGTAAGATGAAACATCCTCATTTGTTTGCAGTCGTGGTCCACATGACGTCCAAGCAAATCGTGAATGCCAAAGACGACTTGGATACTACCGTAAAGCAGTTGCTCTGTGACAAACCATGCCCAGATGAACCTCCGATCGTGACAGACACGCAAACCACGCAAACGATTGCAGCTGGCGAGGAACATGGGACAGATGTCAAACAGAACACTCCCGAGCCGGAACCACCCGCTGCAGATGCGAAGCCACAAGTCTTGTGGTCGTTGTACTTCAATTGTCCAGAGACATCTGGTTTCGATCTTTCGGCCAGCGTTCCAGACAACGTCTATCTGTGCTCTGGGCCAGATATGGACCTTGATTTTGAATATGCAGTCAAGCAGGTAACTATCTCTTCAGTGCAAAATTTGTCACAGGATATAAACCATTCCTTTCAATTTAAAAGTTAGCCTCTGTATATATAACAAAGTTGGATAACATAGTCTATTTGAATCTATGATTTAAATAAACATTTAGATCAGGTAGTTACTTAACTAATTACAAACCCCAATAATTGAGATTAGTGGCATCACTAGTCAACATTCATGTACTAAAAAGATGCCAATGGATTTCGTTACGTCACATTCACCTACTTTCAGGCCCGTGAGATCTTCACCAAGATGTACCCCGAAAGTGAATTCTTGCCGCGAGCCCCCGACCCCGAAGAGATCGTGCTTGAGGGGGAAGAAACGGTTCCGGGCCCAGCATTCGAGGGCGAGTGCGGCGCTCCAGCCGCAGGGGAGGAGGAAACTGCCGTAAAAGAAACACCGGGCGCAGCTGGAGATGCCCCGGAAGTTAACGTGGAACTGGAGTCCCAAAAAGAATGAGCACCGAGTGATTTGTAACCTCTTCAGGATTGCTTTTTAACTTGCTTTTATGCTTTTTGGAGGGAAACATCTCATTTTTCCATGCACCTAGTCATACCCCCATCAATATTTTATCATGTTGATTTTCTTAATTTTTAAGTACCTAGTTTGTTTGTAGTTCATAATATTAACTAATGATAATAATTATTTGAAAGTAGGGCTTATACCCAAGATAGATATTTTGCAGTAGAAAAGACTTAGGTCAATGAAATAAAAATATGACATGCCTAATTGAACAACATCACTAGTTCACAACATTACATTCCAAGCGACTAGGTACATTGGTCACTAACGCTGGCCTATAGCACGGTAATCACTATCATATTCATACGTAATCTTGCCTTGGAGATAATCAGTACTTGGTAGTTTTAATTAATTTGCAAATAGCATGGACAGGGGCTTTTATTGCAACAAGCTTTTGGCACCCTTGCTGTTGTTGTTGTCTGCTTATACTACCACGCTAACTAATGTGTAGCATTTTACGCTATCGAATAAAAAAATTTATTAACTAATTAAAGAAAAAGATGCATTTTTTCGTGAATAATTTACGCAGTTTATTTTAACGTGGACGATACAGGTCACCGATTGCAATATGTACGATATTCACTGCACGATGTAGCTGATCTGTTGGCCGATTTCGATTTGTTCCTTGGATCCGTTGACGGTCAAGGTGATGACGTTGCTGGGCAAATCGATGTGGAATACAGAGTATTGGTCAATCAGCTCCTTACCGTCCTGTAGCTTATTGCACACCGGAATTACTCGAGGCCCGAGCTTCGGGTCTTTGTACCTCCACAGCTCCACACTCTTGGCCTCTGAAAAACATAGGAGGAATGTAATCAACATTTAGTGATCCGTGACGGGTTTCTGGGTAAATCTAATAAAATGATGTGTAGACAGATTATTATCTGTTTATCCCTTGGCTGTGGCTCCTAGCACTCAAGTGTGGTCCAGACAAACCATGCAGAAATCTTTGCTCGCATTCAACAAATTTCTTGCAGCGCCCCGGAGCCCAAAAACATGAGCCCCCCCCCCCCCTCCCACCTAGGTATTGGCAGAGTCCTTAAAGGAGAAAGGGAGTCCGGGGGCCCAGCCCCCCAAAAAATTGGAGAGATCAAGAACATTTTAAAGCAAATCTACGCGTTTAGAAATTTCGATGTATCCTTGGCCACACACATTTTTCGACATTTGGAATGCATAAACTTTAAAAAAGCAAATCATTTTTGGGGACAATATCAGTTTTGCGGTACCTATGCAATTCGAAAACTGGACAGATCTGGCCTTTCATGGGAACCTTGAAAAAAAATGATGAATATTTTTTGGAGCAATGTATATGAACATTTTAGATAAAGTTTGATTTTGAGAATATGAGAGGTAAAACACCGAAAGAAATTAAGCGTATGAATGTTGCTTTTTGTATAATGAACTTAGTGTGCTTTTCAAAGTTTTCATGCAAGAACAAAAATCATCTCCTGCCCATCCCTCAATGCGCAGTTAGATGCGGAGTAATTAATTCAACTACCTATTCTTTAACTCCTAGTGGAAGCGGTAGAAAATATTTATCTCTGGGGCAAATTTTGCCCCCCCTCCCCAACTTGCACGCCCTGAGGGGTGGTGGGGGAAGCATCTCCACCGTGTCCTATTCTAGTGCCGCTGATAAATTTCTGAGCAGAAACTTGATGTTCATATATTAGACGTACCTACACTGTGAAAACCTTTAAAAAAAAAGCCGCCGCTCTGCGGCGGCCTAAGGTACCAGGCACCCTGGGCCCGGGCCTCACCGGCCCATGCCTAGAGTTGCCCCTGCATGTCGGTCTACGTTAGTCCATAATTTCAGTTAATATAAATAAAGTTAAAAACAACACTGTTGCTCACATTCATCAATCCATCAGGACTGTTGTCATCTGACGTGGGATCGAATCATCCATGAAAAATCCATTAGTCTACACAGAATATCTTAGAACCAAACCTTCGACACCTCCGCAATAAGAAACACCAAATCCACCTACGGAACCATTAGTCCAAACGAGCTTTGGGCTGGCAGTGTGAAAGTCGACTGTTTGGTGGTTCCAATCCCAGAAGTGCAGTAGACTGCTTAACCTAAAAAGTCCCAACCTACCTTTGACCTGCTTGTGCAGCTTTGCCAGTTTGGCGACAAGCTTCGCCACCGTGTCCCCTTCCCCGACCTTGATGGTCTGCGCGAAGAGCCCGCTCTGCGGCTGCGGATTCACCAGAGTCAGCGGCAGCGTCGGTCGCACCGAGAATGACATGAGCGGATGTCCGGGACACACCTCGTCTCGGATGTTGTCCGGCGCAGAGTCGGAGAACTCCACCTGGATGTCTTCCAGCTGCGAGGTTGAGGGTCTTTCTTTAGTTTCTCATCGAGTGCTCGACATATAGACTGGCAATTTACCAGAGGCAACTGCCGAAATAACCTCTAGTTGAGCTATTGTGTCTAGTTATATTTTGCTTGCTAGCAAAATATTTGGCGATAAACATTTTTTAATGCAATTGGTCCATGAATGAATGGACGTGTCTTTGTCAATGCCACCTACCTTCCTATCTATCATGGGATCTGATAACCAGATCTTGCACTATCTTCCCAGTGGGTTCCTCAGCCTAATGCTTGCATTCAATTTCAAGTATTAAGTCCATTTAAATCTCATATTCAAGGTGCACAATGTTTCAGTTGGTAGTGTTTTTATTGGCATTTTAAATCATGAGTAGGTAACGTAAAGGAGCTACCTTGAAAACTGACGATTTTTTTGCATATATATATAACTTACATCCAGCGTGTTCTCGAGGTAGTTTTTGTTGTTGACAAGGACTCCAAGTTCGTTAAAGTCGAGCGTGAGATTGAGTGCCTCGACACCAATGGCATCTATCTTCTCGCGAGTCGCCTGGACAAACGGCATTACTCGTTTCATGTATTTCTTCAAGTCTTCTTTGCCATTTAGCTCGGATGAGATGATTTTGTTGTCAGGAAGCTGGTCATTTTTCTAAAACAAAATAAAGTGTGAATTAATTAATTACTTGACTTGAGATTATTCTAGGAAAACTTTTGGGGATTTATTAGGGAAAAATAAATTAGAGAAACACCTATCTGTACAATTAATCACTTTAAGGTTTCTAGTGCAAATAAAATCCAATATAGCTAGGATAACAATCGACTTAAATTCAAGATATTAGCTCCTGTTCATTCATGGCCATTTGTGTTTCATTCTTGAAGCTGCCAAAATTCCATATAGTTTTCCTATCTGTAAAAAGGTTTTATCAACCAAAACTAAGACACGGTAGTTGAAACCTCCCTAGTCGACTCATTTTGACACTTCTTGCATACAAATAATTTTATTCTCTTAATTCAAACAACGAATGAATGTTTTTCTTACACCTAGCAGCTTCCTGAGCGAAGTCAGCACTGTGCACTGCCACGGCGGGAACGTTTTTGCCACCCAGATGACGGCATTCGTTGGCCTCTCTGGCGGAGGGGGGGCCGGCTCTCCTTTCTTTGGCTTACGAGGAATTGTTTGGTTCTTCAGGTAAATCCTGAAAGAATGCGCAGCCTCCATCAGGTAGCTCGACGATTTCACCAGCGTTTCGTCGATAACCCCAGCCACTGGCCATGGGGCTTGAACTATACTCCCTTTCTGAAATGAGCATAGTAGCATTTATTACTGAGTTACATACAGCAAAGTGCAAGTAGATTGGCATTACGGTGCTACATCAATCACAGTTTAACTCAAATTTAAAATCCTTTGCGTAGTCCTAATAAAAAAAGGAATATGTCATTGGTTTGATCTTTGGAATTGGGCATTTGTAAGACTAACCTTTCCAAGAAGTTTCCAAACGTAATCAGCCACATGCGGACAAATCGGCGACAACAATAGAGCTTGCACTTCGATAAATCTCGAAATAAGATCCCAATGCATGCCTTCCAGCTGTGTCAATTCGCGATATTTATCTCGGGCCAGTTGCATTTCAAAGAAACCTGTCCGCAAAGCCTCCTTGAACAACATCTTTGTGTATTGTACGTCAGTTTCACCGATCTTCAGATTGATTTCGCTGAGGAACACTTTGTCATTGAACGTGTCTGAGGGGCCGGTCCGGAGGCTTGCTTTCGCTTCGAGCACTTCTTTCACCCACTCGATGAAAGTATAGAGACGGAGAATTCCAGCGTCGGCCATAGCTTCCACAAAGTTGGCGTCTTCTACGGAGTCTCCGGCGTCCGCGAGGCACAGCCTCATTCCGTCGGCGCTGAATTTCTTCACGGCTTCGTTCAGCGTCAAGAAGTTGCCATCAGATTTCGACATCTGAGGAGAAAGTTGCATCGTTTAAAATACGTGAACTTGATTATAAACTTGAAATCACTTTCAAGTAATAACCTCATCTTCGTGACAATCGTACTGTATAATATTTAAGCGGTAGGTAGAGTTTAAACATTTTTGCTTTTAAATCAATTAAGTTTTCCATTATACCTACCTAAACCTGGAAAAATATTTGAAAAATAGGCTTTAACAATTTCTGTTTGTTCTCACCTTTGCAGAGTTAAGCATAAGATGTCCGTTGCACCGGATTCCCTTGGGCCATTTGGTCTCGTCGTTGGGCCACATCGCCGCGTGGTTGTAGATGTAGTACGTCAAGTGGTTCTGGATGAGATCCTTGCCGGACACGCGCAAGTCAACCGGATACCAGTAGTCAAACTCACGTCGCATCGCGTCCAAGTGCGCCTTCTTGATGGTGGTGGCCTTGGCCGGGTACTTGGTGTCCTTGAAGAAGATGTAGTCCCACACTTCGGGCACCATCTGCTCAGCCTTGATGCCCAGCGAATTGCCCTTATCCCCTTTGAACGCACCTTCTTGCAGGTAGTGCACGACGGTGTAGAACGCCATGTAGATCGTTGAATCGGACAGTGACTCGATTAACCACGACTCGTCCCAAGGTAGCTTCGTACCTGGTTTGTGCGGGGAGATGGGAGTTGATGAAAATGCCAAAACTTTGCAAAATGAATAATTATTGGATAAAGAACGACTTTTCCAACCTATCTATTATATTGGTCAGCAGAAGAGTACCTTCTCAGAATCTGATCGATTATTGATTCCCTAGCGTGCAACCAAAAGGTTTGAGGTAAATACAAAACTCTACTGACCTGATTTAGCTGCGGTATTTTATAAAATGTTACATTGGATACATTTTTGCAAAGGCCGCTCTAACAACCTTAAAATAAACACTTGTACCAACTACCAAGAGTAGCACGAAAACAAATGGTTTCATGTCTTCTTCATCCATAGTCTTGCTGAAAATAAATTAAAATCTCAACCCACCTAGTCCGTAGGTTCTCGAGCAAGCATGGCCACGCAGCCAATTGAGCGAAGCGTTGAAGTTTCTCTTGACCTCGTCATGATACGTGTTCATGTCGTCGAGACACTTCTCCGCCTGCTTCTTCCACTCGGCTTCACCGTAATCCAGGTACCACTGATCGCACAGCGAGATGACACACTCGTCTCCCGATCGCGACATAATCAACTTTTCAGGTTCATAGTAGATCAAAGCCTCCGAGCTGTCGACGAGGTCCTTTTGAAGCTCTTTCTTCACGTCTTGAACTTTCTTGCCTTTGAGCTTACCCACTAGCATGACCTGCACATAAACCATGGGTCATGTTAATTAATTCCACTGGGCGTAGATACGTCTCTTTTGCTCACCACAGAATAAAAAAGATCTTTATTTTAAAAAAACTAAAAGTATTTTATAGATTATTTCACTATCCAAACCAAAAAAATATATTTTAAAAAGTCTCACTAAATTGTAGACATATTTGGTAGCTCTGGCAAACAAAATAAGTACCTATGTAAAGCATATTGGTATTTACCCCATCATAAAACCCTTTCAGATAAACCAACTCTTTGGCCTCCTGCAGTTTGTCCCGATCATTTTGACTCTGAATCTTCAATCGCTCATAGACCGTCACGGCACACAAGTTCCCGAAGTCGGGTATCTCAATGATTGGGATCGGCTCGAATGGCAACACCATGTGATCAGCAATGCCATACTTTTCTCGGAATGGCTGCTTCTTCTTGAGGTCAACCAGCGCTGCATAATCATCAGGAGAATCCGAAGGCACGCTGGTCACAATCCCAGTGCCTGAGCAGGTACATTACATTATGTAGTAGGTATTAACTGGATTTAAATTTTTAAGTGCTCAAGGAGTAGACTCAATGTTACTAACTTCCCATGCCCCAAAAGTTTCAGAATGTACTTTACTGAGTAGCTAACTTCTAGCTATTGTAAATTGATATTTTTCTGAGGATTAACCTACACCAGTTTTGAATTTGATTCCAATAAAAACACAGATTCTAAAATAAAAAATGGCTCACCCTTGTCTTCCTTGATGGTCAACATCGGCAGAGCGTAGATTATGTCGTTGAAACTCATCGGAGCTTTCAGGGCGGCGCCTAGGATGTCCTGGCCAGTCAACGACAGGACTGTGTCGATAACAGCCTCCTCTTTTGTGAAGCCCTGGAAGGGGTGAGGCAAGCTTACAGTAAAATTCTAAACATTTGCACCATCCATTGCAAGGCTTCTGTATCTCTTTTAATAACATCCTTTGCCTACCTGGTAAGCCATGTTGCGAGCTGCACGGCGTGTGCTGATAAACACCTGCCCGGTCGCAGTGCGCCAGGCGATGTACTTCATGTCAGGGCGCACCCAGCAGTTGGTCTGGCCGTACATGGTCTCCGGCCGCAGCGTTGCTGCCACCAGGAACACTTCCGATCCACGCAGAACGCTGCCGAGGGAAAAAGTTCAACACAACGAACATGGATCCTTTGCAATCAACTCTTATACATTGATGTCTAATGGAAATTGGCATCTTCAATTAGCTTGTGACAAGAGCAGGTGGAGAATATTGTTTGTTTGAAAAGAGCACGGGTAGCTTGGAGCAGCAGTCTAACAAATTATAATTATGTAATAAGTAATTACTATTAATAATAATATCACAATATAAACCTGACTTTGGGAAAGAGGCAGTTGACAAGTGGCAACACCTTCTCACCAAAGTTATAAATATTATATTTCTAGATTGCTTGTTTATAACCAGCAGATTGTAGAATGCTTTCTATAAATGATGTTGGCTAGGTAGGGTACATACCTAAGACCTTGAGGATATGGCTCCAAAACCTTCATCTTGATGAGGGTGTACTCTTGCGGGCCGACACCCTCACCAGAGCTGCGGTCGTGGTCCATGCAAGGCTGGTTGTCCTTGGGAGAGAAGACTGTGTAGCGTTTGCCGAACTTCACTTTCTTCCGATCCTTCAAGTGCAGGAATTGCCAGCGAACAAACTGGTCAAAGTACGGATTTGCATCTGTCGTCAAGAAGGTACGTCTCCAGTCAACCTAAATAACAAAGAAATTAGATAGGTAATGTTTTAGTATTATTTAAATGGAGAAAGTATCAAGCTTGTAATTTTCATACATGAAGTCCAATGCTCTTTAAATCCTCCACTGCCAATGGTGGAAAATAGTCAAGCCAGTAATGAGCATCGGCAAACTTCTTGATGTGTTCGTCTTCCAAACCAAGGCTCTGCATAATCTGCCACTGATATTTAGCTGTTCCTTGTTTGGCAGTTGCCTTGCTCTAGAAATAAAACATGAATTGTTAAAAGGCTGGAACACTAGGTTAGAAAATTATTTTCGTCTTTCTAACCGCACACCTTTTTTCCTTTGCTTTTATCTTTGATGACAATCTCTCCATATTTTTCTTCAGGTCCTGCAACATCATCCGATGCATCTGGGAATTTTGGAGGATATCCAAAATCTTCCATCTCTCGTTTCAGTTTGTCAGCACATGCCTTAATAGGCATTCCCGTACAGTGAAAGCCAAACGGGAAAAGCACTCGTTTTCCTTTCAATCGTTGATACCGTACAGCAAACTGGGGAAAAATCGGCAGATAAAATTGAGAGCCTGTTACCTAATTTATATCTCCAACCAATGATTAGTGATGAATTTATTTTATTGGGACATAACACTGATCATACCTCACACTTTGTCAGCGAAAAGGTGTGTCCGAGATGAAGCTTTCCGTTCATGTACGGGAACGGGAAATTAACAAAGAATTTCTCATCAGCGCTGGACCTTGGTTTTTCAGGTGCATTTACTTCATTTATCTTCTCTTTTTCCCATCTTGCCTGGATTTCTTGCTCGATTTTCTGCAAGTATTCAACCTTGAACGTTCCTTTACGATCGACAGCCTGGAAGAAACGAAACATTGTTTTAAATTATTTGCACAACTGACAGGAAATATGCCAAAGGAAAGTCCAATCAATTTTTGAATATCTGCCAACTTATAGGGAAATTACTGAACTCATTGGCAAGGCAGGTAGATTATTGCAATAATTACAAGTTTAACATCAAAATGTCATCATCATAAAAATCTCGGATTTCATGAAAAATAAACAATATATTGTAGGGAATGATCAAAAGCTTCGAAAATAAATAATGTGTTACATATCAGGTGCACAAACCATTGCCGATTACTGGTCGTTCTTGCACGATACCCTTATTTTCAAGTATATCGGGGTGAATATAACCTCTCAAACTGGTTCACGTGTACAGGAACCTCGGCAGTGCTCCGCAGAGTCGAACCCAGCAAACCCATTTGATTGGTTGAGATTCTCTGGACTTGTTGATTGGCGCCGGCGCAGAGCCGCAGAGCCTGACCAGCCTCCAAATATCGCATTGTGAGCACGCTGTCACTTTTGTGGACACACTTTATTTCTTAACCATTTTATCAATTAGTTGTTTAGCACGTGATGGATCCATCAGATGGTAACTAATTTTTTAATACAATTGCGTGTTAGATTGTCCTTGTTTTTGGGATCACTTGAAAGATATTAGTTCGAAAGAGAACACGTATGTTGGAATTTAGGTTATGTTCTATTTGCAGATGCAGGGATCTTTGATGCAGGAGATGTTCCTGAACTCCAAGGCATGGAGAACATTAAGTTAGCTGATTCGGGCTCGGATTCAGATGGATGGAGTGATTTAGAGGAACAAATCGACCAGCCAATTTCCTGCTTATTCTGCCCTCTTGCATTCAAAACTACAGTGTCTGTGATAACGCACTGCAGAGATATTCACGCGCTGGCAAAGATGAAAGCGCGATTTGATATGGATTGCTATGGATTTATTAAGCTTGTTAATTTTATAAGAACCCATCATGTTGAGCCCAATTTTATATTAAATTCAATTATACCTCCTCCATGGGAATCTGATGAATACCTTAAGCCTGTACAGGACGATGACCCTTGGTTGATGATCGGTGGGTAATTTGAATATTTGGGCTTGATATGAAGAATTGCAAGGTTTTTAACTTACAAATGATATATTTTACTTTTCTGTTTTTCAGATTTCGATGAAATTGATTCAATACTGTTGAATGAAGGGAGGAGAGAAGAAAACAAATTTCATGTGGTGAATGCTGAAGGTGGTCTGATTACTCTTTCTGAGCAACATTTTTCTGATTTGCAGCACAGGATTCGTACACTCACCAATGAGGTGATAACCTTATTATTTTAGGTATTTAGTAGAGATCAAATATTGTGGGAAATTAATTGTTTTTTCTGTTTAGGGGCACCAAAAAGATCATGCCATAGAAGGCTTGCTAGAAGACATGGAAAAAATGCGTGTAACTACTCAGAATTTAGTGAGTAGTGGAGACCAGGAAGAGAAGGTGAAAGAGAAGTGCGTGAAAAGTGTCAGCTTACACGATGACCAATGGTATTTTTCCACTTATGCTCATGTTGGAATTCACCAACAGATGCTCTCAGTAAGTCAACAGCACTTAATACCTTTTAGGGGACTGATCGTTTTGCCAGAAAGTGGCTTTAAGACCAAAAGTTTCCGAGTTCTCCAGGCCACATCGTTCAAGATATCATTTCAATATTTCAGTACCTATGTTGTGGACAAAAGACGTAAATAAAGGTGAACTCGGCCCTTTTTTGGAAATTTCCCCTGGAATTCTAGAACATACCCCAAAACTCTTCATTTTTTACCCTTTTTAGAGCCATTGTATACAAAAGTACCTACAAAGAAACATTGGGGAAAACGGTATTTATGTCCTTTGTCTACAACATACTGAAATCTTGAAATTATAACTTAAATGGTGTGGCCATGTCTGGAACTTTTGGTTTGTTTCAAAAAGTTTAAATGAACAATTTTCGACTTCAAATAGTCCCCCCATACGAAAGAAATAAGTCACGAGGACTTGGATTTATTCATTTATTTCAATCTCTGGAACAATATGCATTTGCATTTTAACTTTTGGTCTGTTTCAAAAAGTTTAAATGATACATTTTTTGATGAGCGTAGCAAAATCAGCAATTTCACTACTGCTAAAAAAAACACCTATGTGTGTGTGTGTGTGTTTTTTTTTTTGTATGTGTGTTTGCGCGCGCTCTACAGGCCAAACGCCTGCGTCGATTGAGATGAAATTTTCAGGGTGTCTACTTTTGTTCTCAACTTAGACCCCCTGCGTTTTTCAAAAATATCCTCCATACCTCTTCCCTTCAAAGCAGAAAAAATAGCAATATTCGGCAATTGAGAAAGTTTGGTAAAGTACGGAAATTTATTTAAAAGTGCGTATTGTTTTAAAATTTTCCCAATTTCGATTGTTGTCTTTAGTAACCATCGAAACCAAATCGAAACATCACACCAGAATTTGTGACTTGAAGTTGACTTCAAGATTTGACAGATATTAGAAATTTTGTCAATTTCGTGCATGCAAGTTCTTGAAAGTAAGTCCGCGGCAGAAATATATCTCCAACCTTACCTATAAAAACTCTTGGGCATGAGCTGCATCTATGTACTTACATGCACATTGCTCAATTACCTCAAAGTGAGCATATTTCCGCTACCCGACAGCTCAGACAGAAACAAAGAAACGTCAGAATCGTTTACATTTTCAAGTGATCAGAATTTTTGAGAAAGCAATGGTCCGGCTTGATGCTCCATGATTCTTATATGCTTTTTGTCTCAATCTTTTTATGCGCTATACACAAACCGCTACGCTCATCTGCAACGCAACACAAATTGCGTTCGCCCTAGTTTTACACTTATTACATCTACTTAGGCATGTACCAAGTTTGAGGCAACTCTTCAAAAAATTTGCAATCGGAACTGTGCTTGAGCCTTAAAGAATATTTGCACCTTGTATCAAGTTAAATAACTAGTACCTACCTACCTTGTAGGATCGAGTGCGGACAATCAGCTACCGAGACGCACTAATTAACAATGCGTCGTCGATAGCCGACAAGACTGTTCTGGATTTGGGCTGCGGCACTGGCATTCTCTCTATGTTTGCTGCTAATGCTGGGGCCAGACAAGTGATAGGGATCGACCAGTCAGACATCATTTATAGAGCAATCGACATTGTCAGGTAAGTTACTAGTTCAAAGTTCCTTTAAATCAGAAAGTTCACTTTGGGTGTATTCTGTATATCGAACGAGAACTACCGGTTCGAGCCATTTCATTCCGGTTGACCGCGATTCGTTTCGTAATCAATCGCCGTGTTGTTCCGGTCGGCGCTGGTTGGTAATGTGGAACAGAATCAATTGGTAGATCGTTCCGGTCGCTGTGGTTCGAAATACGGAATACAACCTTTGTAATCACTTTTAGCTGAAATACAATCTTTTCTTTGAAGAACTATAGAATATGGTGATTTCACCATTAATGAAGTTGTATTTCACTTTTGGCTATTTTTGTAATTTTGCATTACTAAATACTAGCCCTGTCAGGTTTTTTAAAAACTTCTTATGTACTATTTCAATATTTAATCTTTTTGAATGTTTATATTTAAATTATGATTTATATTTTCTATCTGTTTAATTTTACAGGTAAATTAGTCAAAATGTCATTTAAGATCGAACAAAGATGTTTGCCAGTCGAATCAACCCAAATATATTGATTTGTACAGTCGAGCACAAAATGATTTTTTCCCCAATTAAAAAAAACACATATATTGGGTTTTGAGTGGTTCCGTGGGTCCCGATTTGGAACCGGGTCCCTGAGGTATCCGGGTACTCGTCGACATCTCGCTGATCTCGCGTTAAACCCAATTATACCATACCGTGGCCAAGAGTCGCAACTAACTTTCCATGTTTGAATGCCATCCCCGAGTAATACTTGTCATAACGCTGGTCTGTTCTTGTCGCAGAGACAACGACTTGTCGGCCAAAGTGAACCTGATCAAGGGCCGTCTCGAAGACACTAGCCTGCCCGTGGACAAAGTGGACGTGATCGTCTCCGAGTGGATGGGCTACTTCTTGCTCTACGAGGGAATGCTCGACAGCGTAATCTATGCCCGGGACCATCACCTTGTCCAAGGGGGACTGCTGCTGCCAAACAGATGTTCGCTGAGCATAGTGGGGCTTGGGGACATTGGCAAGTAGATTTGAGGAAAGATTTCTATTGTGACTGTGATCAAGATGATGATTTCCCAAAAGAAAGCGACACTACCCATGCCATTGTATTTATGTGCCATCAGATTACATCAGTGCATTAGTAATTTTCTTTTGTATTTTTCCCAGAGAACAATTGTTCCATACAAGGTATTTTAATTTTAAATGTAGGTACATATTTTTTAGTTTTTTGACAAATGTTAATTCCGTAAATTTTTGAAGAATGAGGACAACTTTTTTTCAATTTGTTCTTTTTCACAAAAATATTTCTCATTTCCTGCCCTGTTCACACACATTATTGAGCTTCTAGAAATGTTGAAATAAAGACTTCGATTCTGGTTCTAAGAATCATAAAATTCCACGAAAATTGCGGTTTTTTTGGGTTTCGGCAGAGGTTCCGGTTCCGGTTCCGGTTTTTATCATTGGTTGAAACATGTTATTAAGCTTCTATTATATCTACCTGGTTAGGAGTATTCTTTTAATTCGGGTTGAAATTTTTGTTTATTTTTAAATTTATATTTAGCTTAGGTTGCAAATTGGTTGCGAATATAGAATTAGAAGTTGCAGGTTAAATGTATAAAGTTACAATTACAAATTTGAGGTCAAGTCAGCTAACCTATTAGAATTATTTGTTGCAGAACAACATAAGGAGGCACTCGGCTTCTGGAGCGACGTCTACGGATTCCGCATGAACTGTTTCCGCCAAGAAGTCTTGGAGGAACCAGTCGATATCGTCGTGGAAAACGAAAAGATAATCACGTCGCCTTCGACGCTGCTAAACTTGGATCTTCACACATGCACAACCAAAGACTTGGACTTTGTTGCCGAATTCTGCCTCGAAGCAAAACGTGACGACGTTTTGACTGCCCTCGTCGGATACTTTGACGTGTTCTTCGATCTACCGTCGTCTGTCTCATTCTCCACTGGCCCTCATGCCACTCCCACCCATTGGAAACAGACGCTTTTCTTTTTGGAAGATCCGCTACCAGTGAAACAAGGTCAGTCATAAATTGGATTCTATTGGTCTATCTTATTAAGTGAACCGTACAAGGTGCACATCGCTGAGTCTTGATGCAAGAAATTGCCACAATTAGTGATGCCGCCGTGTTAATTTTGGAACTGGGTACCCACACTCTGTAGCCGCGTAGAAACCGGAATACCAAAAAAATGGATGTTGTGACTTGTGAGCAGACAAACCGTAATTCAATGAAAATGTAATATTAACATTGATCCTCTTGTTCTGTCAATTTCTTTAAACGCATCCTGCACTTTATTTACTGGCAACTGGAATGCTATAACTTCCATGCAAGACTTTTCTTTGCCACAAAGATACCACTAGAAAGGATATCCAAAATCATTAATTTTCAAAGTCACATGGGGTAAAGTAACAAGCTTCTGCCATATGGCACAGCAACTGGAATGTGCATGATAAGATTAGGTACAAACTTCAAATTTTTTGGTATTTGATTATGAAAAAACAGAACCGGATAATCTTTTACCCAGCTAGAACTGGGTAACCTGTGGCATCAATAGTTACATTTTAGTGAATGGCTTAAATGTACAAGTGCATGTATATAATGCAGTTTGTTGTCTTCACCCTTGTTTTCTGGTTTTTCAGGGGAAATAGTCACCGGGAAGCTTATATGCCAGCGATACATGTCTGCAGTGCGTTCTCTTACAGTGAAGATTGAAATAGCAGGAAAAACACAAAAATACTATTTTAACTGACAGTTCCAAAAGTGTGAATGTGCTATTCTCTGTTAAGAGGCCAGACTACCTCGCTCGCAGCTGCGGGATAGCGCGGATGCAGAGTCTCACGAGTAAGAGCTTTTTACTAAACCGTTAGAGAGAAACTATTGAAGTAACCACGGGAGTTATAGATACAGAATCAATCTGTATCGGTAAAGGACCCGTTATTCCGTTTTTGGGTCTAAAAGGCCCGAAACCACTTGTAAAAATGTAGTATTTTGCTACTTTTTGCGGTTTTTTGTGAATCGATAATGAGATGAAGGAGATTAAAATTGATACAAAGACTTCGTTACCAACACACATTGTTTCTTTATCTACAGCTTCCTTGCTTACTTCAACAGTTTATCTCTCACAGTTTAGTAAAAAAGCTTCGCACTATTACGCAACTGCGAGCAGCTGCGAGCGAGGTATAGTCTGGCGCCTTAATTATATATAATACAATAAATCTCAATGCAAGCTCGAACCATTTTATTTCTGACTTCTGCGACTTTTGGTGCTGAGGCTGCTATTGGAAGTCAGAGGTTCATTACAGCCTTCCACTTCAACTCTGTTTCCCCTATAAATTTGGTTCCATTCATTGATTTGTGGGCTACAACTTCAATGACTCAAATTGTTTTGATTGTCTTGGTTATTATTGATTTTCGGATACTTTTAAGTATGGTTAGTTAGGAAATTGAACTTGTAATAAAGGAAAATGGCCATTCGTTGCTGAATGTCATGCATTATTTTCCTAAAGCATATCTTTCATCTCGGAACGTTCCATTCGAAAACGCCCTCATAAATTTGATTCTGCCGGGTCGTGATTTCGACATTCCCATTGGCTGGATGGCGTAGTGGGAGGTGTTTGTTGTTGATTCCATCGTGACGTCACGCATTCTTACGAACGGCTGACATTGACAGTTGATTAGTCATGAAAAGTGTTATTTGTTCTTAATTTCGAGTTTGTTACATAAATTTAAGCGTTGTGGCTGAAAGGCATTGATACTTTAAGTTCGCAGGTAAGACAATTTGTACCTTGTCCTGCGTTCGACGTGGTAATATAACCTGCCCCTCTTGTTTCACAAACTTCTTTCTGGTTCTACCTATTTTGCATCTTCTCGCATTTGTCTTATAGAATGCTAGTTAGTTCAAAACTTTAACTGCTCGATGATAATCAAATCTCTAGCAATTTTTAACTTCTCTTTTTTGTGTTGCAGTCTCTTCCTAGGCTAGAATGGAGTGGCTTTTTGGGAAGCGTGTGACACCGGAGCAGATGCTCCGCAACAATCAGCGAGCTCTCAACAAAGCCATGAGAGATTTGGACCGAGAGAAATCACGTATGGAGCAACAGGAGAAGAAAATCATTATGGATATCAAAAAGATGGCTAAAGAAGGACAAATGGTAGGTATTTTCCAATTTCCTATTTAGAAGGATATAAAATGAAAAGAACATGCAGAATGGAATCCAGCTGATTTCAACAGGTGGGCCCACAATGCCATCGAACCAGTGTGGTGCACCTGTCCGATTGAATTCGTATAAGCCAATGCACAAGACTCTTTAGAATCCCACTGGTTCCATGCACAGGCTTGGAAAATGTGAGTGTAGGTACCTACCTATAGTGATGCATCAATTCCCGACATTTAAAATTAGGGAATATTTCCCAAAACGGGAATTTTGCAGAAATTTTTACTTCATAAAACATGCAAAACAAACTGATGAAAAAATATATGTTATTGGCATACCATATTTGTACTATAGAAGTGTCAAACATATAGTTTCCGCAGTTCTTGGCAAAACATTATACATGTAGGTACCTACCTAAATGTATTCACACAAGAGGATTAATTTCAGTTTACGATTGCACACACAGCCTTCTGACTGGAGCTGTTAGCCATTGCCACTCAAGGCCATTGCAATGCTAGAAGTAATTAAATATAAATTCACAGTTTTGGGAATATTCCTGGCTCCCATCACTAGGTAGGTACCTACCTATATTTGCTCTTAGCATTGATTAGGTTCTTTGGCCACCTTTTAAATAACTACCCAAGTATTATGTTACATGGGAATTCTGTTTACATTTATTTCAGGAAGCAGTGAAGATTATGGCTAAAGACCTAGTTAGGACTCGTCGGTATGTTAAGAAGTTCATGCTCATGAAAGCTAATATTCAAGCAGTGTCTCTGAAGATTCAAACTCTACGATCTCAAAATGCAATGGCCCAGGCAATGAAAGGCGTTACTAAAGCCATGCAAAATATGAATAAGCAAATGAATTTACCGCAAATTCAGAAAATATTGCAAGACTTTGAAAAACAATCAGAGATAATGGACATGAAGGAAGAAATGATGAATGACGCTATGGATGACGCTATGGAAGATGAAGGAGATGAAGAGGAAACGTAAGTCCTACTAATAGCAAGAAAATGGTTTTAAATCTTTTGTTAGTGTAACTTTTAATATGGTTTAAGGTGTGCTAATTGCCTGTTTTACTATTTTAGAGACGCGGTTGTTTCGCAAGTATTGGACGAACTTGGCCTTCAACTGGGCGACCAGCTCTCAGGTCTTCCCCAAGCATCTGGCTCGCTAGCAGCTTCAGCGGTCAAGACACCCGCAATTCCCGTCGCTGGGGGTGGAGGTCCAGTCTCAGATGCCGATGCAGATTTGCAAGCAAGGCTTGACAATTTGCGGAAAGAGTGATACCTAGCGTTCGATGCATCGACTCGGCCTATTCAAGGTACGCTCTGCTGGACAGGTTACTAGCTTTGTAGCTCCAAAAGTACTGCATTAGATGGAAGGTGCACAAGATTTGCAATTTCTATTGCCAACATTTAATTGAGCAGTGTACAGAGCGGAAAAGGTACCTTGGTAGCTCTTAAAATTTAGTGCTACAAGTCTAAAGTAGCCATTTTTCATTGAAGTAGGTTTGAAGAATATGGCTGAAGACATTATTTTTATAAATGTCACCTTTAAGCTGAAAGTATTTTTGGCATTTTTTATTTTCTTTTCTTTGAATTTCTTTGATCTATATATCCTATGTTCAACACGATTGGATGATGAGTCAGGCAGGGTGAAATGGGTCATGAAGGCAAAGCATATAAAATGGATGTCACACCAATAACATTTATTACTTATTTGTATTATATAGACACAGTAAAAATGTTTCACATTTCAAAATAAAAAAGCATTTAAAAAATATAATATATATACAAAAATACCTTGGTAACGTCTTACTGACTAAATTGAGCCGCGAGTTGTCCTCTGTTCTTCAATAACACTGGTCACACTCATAAATACAATGATGACTTCTTGAATTGAACATTTAAAATGGGCCACTGCTTAAAGCCAATGAATTATAAAGTTGGTACATAATTGACTGCTATATTACTATTAATTTTAAAGATTTATGTTTAAAATAATGATTATCAATTGTTTCTTGTATGAAACACAACCTTGTAAGAAAATGTATCTAACACGTCTTGATGGCAGTAAATATCTCTGATAATAGCATATAGTAAACAATGTGGTGGTCTGATCATTCACTCAAGCATTAGTAATTTTGCTCCGTCATGAGTGCTCCCGCAAAATGCAGTGTAGAGATTCGATAGATCAGATTGGCAACGGTTTGCCGAGAGATTTTCTATTCGCTCAAACGGAAGTTCGGGTTGGGAGTCCGCCAGCCGGTGGCAGTGGGCCCGAACTTGTAGACTAGTCTTCTTCCGAGCACGGGCTGCAAAACCTTGCTCTTGTAGTAATACCTGCAGAAATTGTCAAACTTGTTACACTGGTTGATGGTTCAACTATGTTGTGGTTCTGTTTGAAGGGGAAAAAATCTCACTAGTCATTGCAAAAACAATTTAGGTTTAGGTACAAACTTTCAGGTGAAGATCAGTCTCTGATTTAAGATGAAACTTTTAGTTTCCAATTATTGATTGGTGATTGTGGGAAATTAGCAGAAAAGTTTTTGATCTGTTTGAAATTTGAGTACCTACTGTTTAAAGTTCAGCTTTCAACAGTATTTAATTTTCGACCATTGCTAGCCGGGATATATGCAACTGGCTCGGTGCTCTCTGCATGCCATGCAACGTTAAAGTATAGGCCTTATTAACAGCTCTTCGGTCAGAAACTTTTTGTACCTAAATAGGTACCTACATAAAAATTATATAAAATCTTGCAATCTTTTCAATCTTTCCAATCTTTCAAATAACAATTTTGCTATTTGAAAGCTGAAATATATACTAGTTTATTGTAAATAAGTAAATTGAATTTTAGAAGTTGCTAAATATTTCCTTATGAATCTTTTAAGATATCGTGGAAACCAACACACACATAATCAAGAGCCAGCATCAAGAGTTGCCTCCCGTACGGAAGCAGTGATCGAAGTTTAAATTATGAGTTTTTTTATAATGGACTTATGATTACAAATTACGATTCAGTCCATAAAGTAAGATAAAATATCAATTCATAAAATGGATGATGGACGTCTTACCTCATAGCACGGCTAAGCTTCTCGTAGGTCATCTTTGGGTTCTCTTTGATGGTGCCCCATAGCCGAGCAACCTTCTCGCTGTGCACAAACCGGAAGACTCCGTTGTCATGGTCGTCCCAACAGATGAGACTGGGGCAGTACTCTCTGTTCAGCAGCAGGTCTCGGATGAACTCCCACAGTCGGCCACAGCGCTTTTCTGCAATCAACAACCAGCTATTTTAGTGCTCAATGCACCAATGCCTAGTTATTGGGTATAAATATATTTTTTTAATTATGCAAACATATAGTGGAGATTTTTCACATAATGATTTGCAAATGCCAAATTATTTTTGGCACTTGGCATTCTTACATTTAGAATGTATTTTTTGCTTTGTAGTTTTGAGAATACTTTTTCGTACAAGCCTCATTAATAAAAAAGAATAATTACCAACATTTAGTTGACGAATCCTTTCTTAATAATACCTTCTTTTGTGGGCCTGAATCTCAACTCATGAATCATAACAAATTTCATTCTCAATAATACCCAGCGTAATACATACTGGCATGTCTCTCATAGACATTTTCAGCCCAGAGCGGGGGAACATTCTTTACAAGCCATAAAAATTGGTGTAAACATAATGCTATGGAACCTTGCCATTTGGAAATTTGAATAGATGTAGACTCTATAAAATTTTGAGAAAGATCAACTCAACTGCATACTACAAATAGCAGTTATAGCTGGTTGTATGTTAACTGACAGTTACAATCTAACTATTAGTAGGTACAACTGGATCCTAGTCAATCATCCAATGCATGCTTGCAACAGCAAGGTATCTTTTTGTATTTTTTCCAACTCGAGAGTGTTCCTACCTGGCTTTTTCTTTGTCCTCGTTCCTCGAGGCCTTCCTGGCAACCTTTTCACGGGGACTTGGGGTGCGGAAGTCACTTCGCTATCGACCACGGCTTCCCGCAAGTCGCTGAAATCACGAAAGACGCTTGCTCGCTCCATGGGGTCCATGTTGAGATCCATGAAAGATCGAGCGTCTTCTTTCGGCAGCATCGGCGTCTTGTCGAGGTCCGATCGAAACACGCCGAATGTTGGCACTGTGAAACATCGGGGAGGACATTTTTAGTTTTTATGTTGACTTGCTGAAAAGGACACAGTTTACTGCAATGTCCGAGTTGGCAAACAACTAGGCATAGAGAGCAAATTAAAAAAAGCAGTTCAACAGGTTTATAGATTTTTAATGAATTGTGAGAATGATCTGTCTCAATGAACCTTTCCCACTAATGATAATTATTAATTTAATTTTTGGTGTTTCTTTCTGCAAATTCCGAGTGTATCGTTACAATCTGGTTCTGTGTTCTTTTCTGACACACAAATGTATCAATAAATTAAAATCTATAGGAAGATCGGTTTAAAGTTCCAATATATTTACGATGTTCATTGTTGATCTACTCTTATAATAGGTATCAACAACTTGAAAAACCAAAATCCTAAAAGTAATTTTGTATCTTTAGTAGGCAGCACTACTGAAAAAAATCCAAACCTTGATCCTATAGGTACTTACGAGGTGAAGTCCTATCGCAGTAGTAACCGCCGGTGAGATTCTGCAGAGACATGAAGAGTGTCTTTCCGAAGTCGGGAGACCGTGCCACGAACTCCGTCTCGGTCATGTTGACTAGAGCGAGGCCATCGACGTTGAAGTCCGGCATGTGGATCTTCTCATACTCGTAGCCGTTGTCTTCGGCCACCGAGATGATCCAGTGCATGATGTCGTCTCCGCGCCAATGGGGCAGCGGCTTTCTCGTCCATTCGTGCTGCCGCTCTGAGTTCGGGTCTGAGGGGAACGGAAGCCATGTCATGACCTGGGTGTTATACACCCACACACTTGCCTGAGTCTAACTGGGTTCACCTAACTAGGTTACGGAATGTAACAAACCGGAATAAAGAGGTTTAGATTAACTTTCTTAAAAGGAATGAATTAGGGAGGGGAAGCCTGCTCATTTGGTGGATAAACTATAAAGGTACTGAAATTGGTTTCGGAATATCTTTAAAACCTAACAGGATAGCTGGTCACTTCCAAATGATATCGTGACCTTCCGATCACGGAATGCAAATATTGTTAAGCTTAGAAAAAAAAATGTTAACAAGGCAAAGAAAAAGTAAACAAGAGCCTAGAGAATTTAATTTAATTTTTAACAACTTAAAAAGTTCATTCTATGTCTTGTTTAGATGTTCTAAACATTTTAATAATAAAAAATAAGTAAAAATGATCCCCGTGTTTATTTTCATGTAGGTACGGGTTCTATAATCATTTTGCAGTGTGAATTAGCAAGAAAAAACTTTTTCAATAAAAATAATGAAACTACTTTCTAATTGATAGGTATATATCTCATATATCATAATATATTATTATCCAAATGCAACTGCACCATACACGATGTTGTCAAGGTTAGCTATAGCTCAAGGCAAGAGAAGCAGGCAGAGTACATACCAGTGTGTAATGTAAAAGTCTTCCTGGCAGCGGTGCTTTCTACTCCGTACTGCATGTACGCAAAGTGGTCGCCGGCACCGGACAGCGTGACGTGGTGACTGCTCTCTCCGGTCAGAGCATCGATGATGTTTGGCTCGTAGATGCAGGCGTCGTTGTCCATGTAGCCGTACCACTGCAGGCAAGGGGCAATCGGTTAGAAGGGTCGACGAGGGCGTGCGTTTTAGTGGCGGGGGTGGATAATTTGAGCATGGTACTCACGTCGCTTTGCGGGCTGTGGGGGTAGTCGGGCAGAGAATCCGGGTATTCAAAATGTGGCATAGTACTCACTGAAAAAAAGTAAACAGATCTGGTGTTACATTCAAATTGCAAGGAAAAAATTCGAAAATTTAATTACTCTTTTTTTGTAAGTATTTTTAAAAAAATCACCAATAATATGTAAATTTATTTTGTAAATTTAAAACCAAATGCGGCCTATGTGGAAATCACTTTTCACCCTAAAATAATTAAGGTGAAACATACCCAATGCCTTCCCACAATTAGTGCAGTGTGCACCTTCAACAGGTAAAACTCTTTAGAACCAAGTATAATCTGCACAACCTCTCACAGCCACCTCCAAGTAGCAACTGAACAAGGAAAACGATGCAGGTTGACACTCGACCGGTGTACAAGAAAACTATCCTCTGTCTGTCTAAAACAGTAAACCTCCTCGGTGACTCAATACTGGCTCTCTGACATACGCACGTATATTTGCCCCTGGGTATGAAATTTTGTAAGGGTTTCCCCGCTCAAACCTACCGACCAATCACCGTCGAGCGAAACTCGTCACTGCGCAGCTACATTGACGTCATCTGAATAATGTTTGTTTTCGTATCGCATCTTCCATCCTTGTCGCACTCGCTCTTTTACAAGGAAAACCAGTCGACTTAAAAAGCTGCGCTCCTATTGGTCGAATCGCTGACGACACGTGACCAGACAGAAGAGGCCTTATTCCTGGAAATTTAGAGAGATGTCTTGATCGGTGGGCGCGTTGTCTAGTGGGTCCCCCCTGTATCTCAAAGATAAATTCTCCATACCAATATATGCGAGGTAATCGGACTAGGTGGCGCTTTTCTGGTCTCCTTTCCTCGAGATTCCAGATCCACCACGGTCAGTCTTGGAGGGGTATCCGTGCGGGGGATTTAAATTGCCAGCTATCTGTCGCGGCGACCTATCCATTGTGTGGTCACGTGCTAACTGGCCGATTAATCTACGTGCTCTGGCGGTTTGATTGCCTCTTGATCATCCCGCATGACGTAGGTATACATAGCAATGTCGGTGAAACGGGGAAAATAATCAGCATGATCACATTTACGCTCTAATGCATTGTTTTGACGTTTCCTTATTAGTTACATTTATATAGAAATCAATCAATGCTTTATAAGTGCATTTAATTATACACATTGACATTGTTAAGTTTATCTAGTATTGCAGTATTGCTGCGCATGTGACTGTAGGAATTCGATAATTAGCTTATTAAGCATAAAAAGTAAATCAATTATATATGACATTGGAAAGTCGCTGGAACTCGCGAGCAAGGTGGTTCGGGGTACCCATAATTTCGGCTCTGTTCTGGGAACCGATCGAGCGAGCGTGCCCAATGAACGATGACAAAAGCTACGGCGCCACAGGGAAAGTGCATATTATAGGCGCTCTCGCTCTTGGGTTTCGCAACTGCACGCATAGGTAGTATAGGTACGCTGTGCGATTTGCAACAAGGTTGCGACTTGCGTTGGTGTTTGACGTAGAGTTAGGCGGTGAATCCCCACATCCAGGTGTCAATAGGAGCTCCTTGCGAGGGTCGACCGGTCAATCGATAAAAATCTCGCGACCCGCGAGCGCTCAGAGGAGACACACTGTACATACAGCTGATCAAGCCATGTTGTGCTGATCAGGACAAGCCGTATTTGCGAAACACGAGGAAAGTAATCCCCTTTTAATTATCCTCGCTTGAAAACTTGACTTTCAGTTCTGGCAGGATTGGTTTACCGCGGTAGCAAGATTACACGAGGTAATTCGGGGTTCGTTGGTGCTGCATGGTTTTTGGGGGTCCTGTTTCGGGTTCGACATAAGGATGCGAGAAAAAGCCCGAATCGGGTCGGGCTCGGGTCGAACTTTGACACATTTTCGGGCCCGCGGGCCGGGCTCGGGCCGAGTTTTTCGAAGTCCTGCCGACTTGGCCAGACTTTCGGACTTTCGGGGCTTTTACGGGCCTGTCGGGCCGACCCAACTTTCCGGGAAAAAGTCGGGCTGGTTCGGGTCTTTAAAAAATGGAAGCTTACGGCCCGGGCCGGTCCCTACCTAGACTTTTCGGGCCGAGGCTGGGCCGGGCCGACGAAAAAAATCGCATCTCTATATAGTTCCACCATGGAGGTTATATGAATATAGGCTCCCTGGTTCCACCATGTTGGGTTTATGCGGATACCCAATGGTTCCACAGTTCAGGAGATTAAAATGTTTCTGTTACTCAGTATACCTATTGCCTATAGGTATACATTGCCAATTATCACAACTTCAAGAGGAAAACTCATAGATTAATGATCATGCAGTTTTATTATTATATCATTCACTATAATATCGTCATTCAATCATTCATCAATATCATTAATATCATCATCATTAATTATTGTATGATCTCGATGGGAAAACTATATCAAGGATTAATTTTATTGGGATATGTTTTCCTCATCGTTAACCCCGCTTTTTCAACCGTATTCGACCCCGTTTATTTTAAATTTTCCGGCGAAGAAATGAAAAGACAAGAGGAAGGAAGGAAAGAGACAGATAATTACACATGATAATGAGGCGGTCGCGGTTATGGCCCCCAAAGAGGAACATCCTCAACATTTCGCTGTTTGTATTTATATTAAAATACAGTGTACAGTATTTTGTTTTTATTTGTCCGACAGGGAAACAACGCTAAAATATATAATGCACAATATAAGTAATCGAATGAAAAATCCATACTTATCCAAACAGAGCACCGTGAACCAACCGTGAAACACATCTCACCAAATCAATATTAGGTATTATTATTTTATACAATATTAGGTGCCCCTGGTATTGCTTGTTCAAACCACAGCTGCTTTCGTTACAGTCAGAATGCCAATGGCGAGTAGAATTTGCTTGAGTAGAGGTCTGAGGGTAGTAAAATTGGGAAATAAGAATATTCCCACGCTAAATATCTAAAGTTTCAAAAATTGGTATCAGATTGAATCGGATCTATCTGAAAATGACTTTTAGAACGAGCATGGATGGCTTTGATTTAGATAAGAGGACCATGTTTATCTAAAGAGTTGTGGGAATGGTGACTTGCCAGCTTCACAATCGGGCATAGCAATGCGATGTTTCTTGTGCGTGTCTTGTGCGTTAATTTTTGTTGCCGTTTGAAAAGAATGAAATGCTGACAAAATTTACTGCGTGTTGTATGCACAGGGTTTGACTTACTTTACTATGTATAATAAGCAACTCAATTTTCGACTCTTTAAAAACAAAAAGGCTCTTCTGATCTTTGCAGCTTACGAGTGATGCAGTGACATGTTATAACATTGCAGAAGGCGCACCCGCTCATCCCTCAACGCTGTCAAGGCCATATTTCACAAAGGGTTGCAATCCGCCGATCCAAGGCCGCGTTAAAATCCCGCTGGCGAAGAACTAGCTTACATTGTCTAGGTCACTGCAACGGCCAGTGCGCAAAGAGCAAACCCAGGAATGTGCTCAAATATCCGAGGTGGGCATGGACAGAGATGGGGGGGGGGGGGGGGGCGAAAATCCTGCGATCAAAATTGGTGTAAACTATAACAGACAAAATCTGAACTGACATTGAGTAATTATGCACCAAATTCTCAAACATTCTTTATTCACACTTCCATACAAGATACTATTAATAACCTTCGCTTCCGAGCCTCAACCATTTTTTCAAGGTCGTGGACGGAGATGCCAGAATCTTCGATCCTGGATGCTTACCTTTGACACATTTTCACTGCACATCACAAATTCGTACCAACACCGAAAACCAATATGTATTTCGTAATATATCGTTTTATGAACGTTTCGTGTTCGTTTGTGCGAAATTTAGTCAGTGGTGCCACTGCCTCCAAAACAGATTACCCTGTATGTATACATTTTTGTGCAAATCTCGTGCATCAGGTAAGTTTGTCCAAAGCGTGATGACAGTTTTAAATCCCCCCCCTCCCCCCACCCATCAAAAATGAAATGATTTAGTAATTTTAGCGCTATAGCATATAGCGCCCCTCAGGCTGGTAAATCACAATGAGGGGAATACGGGTAGTGGTATTACCTTAGATACCCCATTACTCACTGAAGTTACTTTACGGTATAGCGATGAAACAATAAACGTGGGTACGTTTAGTCAATTCGTGGACGGGTGATGGGGGTGAAGGAGTAAAGGAAGATAATAAGGAACTAGAGGAAAGCACCTAAAATGCCATGGGAAATACTTAAGACAGATTCAGAATCTATTTCTAATTACACCACTGCTTCCCCCATATGTGTGGCCCACAAGAAGTAGTTTTTGTACACAGTACGAAAATAGTTGTGCAGAGTCTGGGTAAAATTATTTTCCAAATCAGCGTTTTTTTAATGCTGAACCAAGAAAAAAATGTGAACGCGAGTGGACCGTTTGGAAAACTGGTCGTTTTTACACGCCAAAACTGATCAACGAATACGCAATGTATTGTACTGTGTGTACAATAAAAGATGTACATGAAAGATGTAGAGAATCACGTTGGAAAGGCAGTCGACACAAATTTTCAGGTATGAATGACCATGTCAATTGGGTGCGAAATGCAATGCAATGTGTTTCATTTGAGAACATCGAGGGTGATGATCCACTTCGGCTGGTCAGTGCGAATCCATTCGCAAACATCACAAGCAAACATTGTGGCATGCTTTTAGCGCCGCCGTTTCCCTTTGACCGTATAGGTAGGTATATGTACTCAAAGAAAAAGTACTCATATAAACAAGGAACTCAATCGATATGTGTGCCTATCTGCAGCGTGTAGAAAACTTTCATAATTTTAGGTATACCTAATATATTATAATGGGTGGCCAAATAAGAGACAGAGATGATGCTCAAAGGGACAGAAAATTTGCTTTCTTACTTTCTTTACGGAATCATATCACAAATTTACAAAGATTGGTGTTATCACTACCTCTTCCTATATACTGTGTACCTTTGTTTTGTTACTTAAAATACACAGAGACATAAACAACTGTGTGCACACTGAATTCTATTGGCATGCGAAATAATAACCCCGTGTTTCCTGCCCCGAAATTCTAGAATCGAAAGCTGAGTGCCCCCCTCCCCACCCATAAGTCCTAACAGGATCCTCTACCTGGCTTTCGGCACAGTTCATTCATATCTTGTGGTTTCAAATCCGTGCTTTATAAAGCCATCTCTATAGAGATGGCTGATGACATATTTTCACCCATTTCCAAAGACTTTTATTTACACAAGAAACACCATTTCCGTAATGATAAAATGAATACTTTATAACAACGCAAGTGAATAAGAAATTGAATCGTACTATAATACCCGTACCTACAGCCACAGGGTCAATAGTGAAATATGATCTGAACTGCACCTATCGGTATAAGTATATATATTTTGCTTTTTTAGTCGATGACAGGCCCTGAATAATACAGGCACGGTTCGTAGGTGGCATGGTGTTGCTTGGGGTTAGTGAACGCGGTGGTGGGGGGGGGGGGGGGGGCTGTTTAAAGCAAATGGCGTACAGAAAATGGGGAATTTGAGTAGATTTGAGTAGCAAAATCCCTAAAATACGTGACTCAAGGTCATACTTTGTCGCTAATTTGCATTTGCAAATTGCAAGTGTGGTGATGCAATCGCTATCATATTTGAGATGAGGGCCAAATCTTAAAGTTATACCTCTCTTTGTGGTGGTAAAATATTACTGTCTAAACAGCAGTGGTTCTCAAACTTATTGCATCCATGGCTCCCTTAACAAGGGAACGAATTTTCGCGGCTCCCTTGTAGTAATATCACGAGTTTTACAATGCAACCTAAATACTTATCTGTACGTTTTCCCAAGATACCTGTGCAATTGATACGCCATGGTCGTCTCAAAGTGTATGAAAATACATTTGTATGATAATATCTGTCATTTGACAAGACAAAGAATTTTGTCAATCGTAATCATGTCACTTCTATACATCGGGAATAAATATTATTTCTTAACAGAAAAATTGCGATTACTCGAAAAAGAAACAAATCTGCAACAAACGTGAGTATAACCAAAAATACTCTGGGTTGCATTCTTGTCTAGGGCTAGCTGCTATTGGCTGCATCTCACTCTGCACTTGCTGGCTGTCGCATAGTTCGTTATGACCAAAGGCTTATGACCAAAGACAAACGCATTCACAACTCGCCATTTCAGCCATTTACAATGGCCATTAAAAATTATTTAAAACACCCCGGTGTTCTTATGAGGCAATATTTCCTCACCCTATGTCTTCTTTAGATTGTGATGCTTCTTGCTCATCATTTTTGGTTGGGTACTGACAGTTTCCCAGCCAGTCTCTGTCAAAAAGTGCAAACCCGAGTCTTATTTCGTATGTTTAAGTAATTGCAGATTTGTTTATCGCCCCCAGCGAGCCGCGACGTACAGTTTGAGAACCACTTCTCAAGGCCCGGTTTTACAATTACTCCCAGTTAAGTGTTAACTGCCAGTTAAGTTCGTATAGAAAACTGGTTAAAAATGAGAGGGATACCTCGCTTGAAGGCTTCTGTACAGACATCCAACTTCAATAGGGCACAGAACAGAAAAGTGCAACCAATCAGGTACCAGACAACAACAGGTTGAGATTACATGGTATCAGCAAATGTACCAGCATGGATGTGGTTCTCTCTGAATAAGGCACAGCCCCGGGTAGCCTGATTTCCAGGTTGGGAATGGGGGCTCTGTGGTGAAAACTGTGGCGCCCTCCCCCCATCCCCTCCCGACGGATCATGCTTACCCAAGAAAATTATATTTAGCTTACAAATTGGATGCTTGCTTATACATGCCTAATAAGGCCGGGTATGAATCAGAATCGCTTTAAAAATTTGGAGGTAGAAAATTTTGGGGGTTCTTCTATGTGGGGGGGGGGGGGGGGCGGTTAGGTTATTGTAATTACATGCTAGGTAGTACCTATCTTCTGGGTTTTCCAGGCAATGTCAGAGGACTAGGACTAAAACCGCACTTGGTACCAAGGAGCATAACAATAACTCGATTGATATTTTTCCAACAAAACAAACTTTAAAAAATGACCGAGCAGAATATCTCAAAAGTGTCACAATCATCATAAGCCAAATTTCCTGGAGAATTCCTCGAACTAGGGCTTTGCGGACGAAATTTGTGTTGCGTTGAAGATGAGCGTAGCGGTTTGTGTATAGCGGATAAAAAGGTGCTGGCAGAAATCCTATGAAAACCATGGAGCACCAAGCCTGACCATTGCCTTCTCGAAAATTCTGATCAATCGGAAATGTAGACAGATTCCAATGTTCCTTTATTTCTCTTAGAGCTGTCAGATAGCAAAAAAATGCAAATTATGAACTCATGGAGTAATGATAACGTATATACATAAGACATAAGGTATGCCGGAGGGTTCTCATTAGATTGGAGATAAATTTCTGACACGGATTTACCTACAATTACTTCCATAAACAAAATTGACTAAACTTTTGATAACTGTCAAATCTTTCCCTTGGCAAAACTTGGAGTCAACAAAGCTATTGTGTAACTTTATTCCGTTCGATTTGGCTCGAAATCACTCGATTTCATATCACTTCCCGTGTTCAACCACAGGCAGTGATATTGAAAACGAATGGTTTTGAAACCACAAAGTTACACAATCGCCCCCTGGTAACCAATTGGAAACGAAGGAAACCGGACTCTTATTGAACCAGGCGTCAAATCACGAAAAAAACACAAAAAAATGCGAATAAAAACCAATCGGAATGTCCTACCAACCTCAGATTTTCAGGCGTAATAAATATGTATAAGGTCGACATGTTTTTAAGTTTTTGTGAAGATATGTAAAGATCGTTGACATTTACAGAGATTCAAAATTTTGAAAAAAATTGAAAAATTTCGTGAAAATTGATTTAGTAAGAAATTTCCGATCGATCTTTTCCAAACCCGTGGAGGATCTAAGTGGAGAACAAAGGTAGGTCCTCTGAAATTATAATCTAAATCGGTTCTGGCGTTTGGTCTGAAGAGCACGCGCAAACACACATACAAAAAAAAACGTACACAAGTTACTTTTTTTTTGGGTAGGTAGTGAAATTAAAGATTTCTCTCCGCTCGCTACGCTCATCAATTAAGTAAAAAAAACACACATTTTCATAAGTATAGAAAACTGGTCAAAAAATGAGAGGGATAATCCCTCGCTTGAAGGCACACAATAGAAAAGTGCAGATATTTATCTTGAATACCCTCACCACAGTGCTAGTCCATGGATTTGTACATTACCGGCAAATAAATATTTAAAAAAACAAGGGGATCCCAGAATGAAGTAGAATGAAAATATTTTGGGCATGGGCTCAAGGGGGCTGGCACTAAAATTGGGGGATAAACTCGATATTGTGATTCTTCGACTGATGCTTCCCCCCAGTCTGCACAAAGGAAGCAAATACAAAAAAGGTATTGTCTAATACTTTTTTCTGTGTTTCAGTGAGTTCCGTATCTGACAAGCTAGATAGAGCCGTTTGGGACTGCTCACTCACAAATCTTGCTTCCAAATTAAGAAAATGTGAAAATATTAATTTGATAAAATCGTAAATGAATATAAAAATGATAATCAAATTGCACGTTTAATTGATGTTAATTAAAAGTATACAAGACCAAGCAGATAATAACTACACTACATTTTTCATTTTGCTTTCATGAAAAATTGAGTCACTGAACTTTGCTTCTCAAGACTCAATGGTGTAAGATTTTACAAAGTAAATTTTCTCTTCTTTTTGCCATGAAAAAAATCACATATTAACCGACTGTCCTGTAAATTGACTTGCATGGTCAGTTCATAGCTACCGCTAATGACTTCTGAATGAACATTATTTTTAAACCCCCCAAAAGAACGAGACATTATCATGCCGAAACGTAACACATTCTTTTTCGATACCCACTTCACCCCTTGGAAACGTTATTTTTTTCTTGCTTTACTCTTTCCACATCAGATTTACACAGCCACTAAGTGCTCACTTACCTTCAGCTCAAATAGGTATGTCATACTTGTCTCCTCTCATAGAGCTTGTAGATTTCATTGTTCCTTATTGCAGAAATATTTCTGCAGTAGGTACGTACTGCCTCCTCCATCTAAAATCTAATTCCTACTACTGAATCTTCCTCCATTAACTCCCTTCCTTCTACTTTAAATGTACATTTTTCCTCCTGACTCCTTTTCCAAAAGTGATACCTACGTAAATGTGTAATTCACATGTTGACACAAATACACAACTGGATCATCTACTAACGATACAGCAGAGAAAATAATTAGTCGGCTCAAATTCATTATTTTAGTTAATCCTAATTCCTTACTTGCCTTCCATATATACTTGTTCTGGAATTTCTTTACCAAAATAGAGATGGGATGCAGGCATCAGAATTTAGTTAAATTAATCCCTTGAAATGGTGCTATCCCACAGCAATTTCATTTAATTTCATTTACTGTACCCCTCGACAAAATTTAAAGTTCTGTACGGGCTGGTCAGTTGAGCATAATAAATAATAATAAAAAGTTAATAATAATAAATATAATAGAATGGGTTAGGTACTGGACAGCACTCCCGTTTGCCGTAATTGGGTTCGCTGTTGGGGACCACCTGCTTTGAGATACGTTAATTTTTTATTGGCGGTCCAAAAATACGTTTACCAGAAATACATTACCAGAAATACATGAACATTCTTTGATGGGTACCGTGGTATAACTAGAGGTATTCCTGGGCCCCAGGGCAAGAATTATTCGAATGCATATTCCACGCTGCAGGGAAGGTTAGAGGGTAAACTTATATTTTAGATATCAAAATTTTATGAAATTATCTAAAGCCCATTAATATAAGTAGTACACATTCTGGATTTCCTATCCTTCACAGGAATTTACCAGTCCATTACTTTAACAAAACAGTTTCTGCACAGTCCAGGAACAATACGGGAAAATGTTGCACCCTACATTTTGAACAGGACAATGTGATATTTTCCTTATAGCCTTTAAGGAAATTGGTTATAATAATATCTGCACTATTTGGTCAGTAGATTACATAATTTTATCAATAAAATTTTATTTGTTCTCGAAACAGGATGAATTTTTCTCTTTAATTATAATACAGCGGATGTACCAGCGTTTCTTCTGCGTTTTCCTGAGGTCATGGTTTTCCTGCCCTAATGGTTATCTTTGCCTAACAACTCGGTATAGCAGAAGTTTTTCAATTCACAATCTTAGATTGCTTACATTCTAATTAAAAACTTTGCTAATCATCATACAAAGACGCAGTCGAAATTTATTAACTAACGATGTAAATTTGGAAAGGAAGGAGAGAGAGAGGGTATTTAATATTTATTTATTTATTTATTTACAGCTTTATTGTTTTTTTAAATACAAAAGGCGGCATTCAATATAAATTGCTCTTCCATGCAACCAAATTTTAACTTACAATAATTAATATTATTTACATAGATAATGATTATAACTAGTATAAAAATTAAAATATACCTTCCATTACACTCTTTTTAACTTCTCTATGAAACATATATTTTCCCATAGTTTTAAAGCTAGGGGGTAGTGTGTTATAAATTGTTGACGCTTGATGTGTGAATGACCCTTCGTATTTGGCTGTTCGGTGTTTTTCTGTAGTAAGTAAGTTCTTGTTACGTAGGTTGCGATGGTTTTCTTCGTATCTTGTTTTAAGTTTTCTGCATAAGTATTCTGGTTTTTCTGTATTTAATATATGGTGAACAGTATTGAGCATATGAACTTTACGTCGATTATCCATCTTCAGCCAGCCTGCTTTTTCAATGCTTGGAGTGATGTGTTCTCTATTGTTAATGTTATAAATATATCGTGCACACGAGTTTTGGATTTTTTGTAGTATGTTAGAATTGCTTACTGAAATATTGGGTCCATAAACCACGTCACAATAATCCAATGTAGATAGAATGAGAGATTCACACATGTAAATTTTTGCTGATGTTGGCAATATTTCCTTGAATCTGTAAATTGATCTCAACTTATTTCTTGATTTATTTCTAATGTTATTCACGTGTGCTTCAAAGTTCAGGCTGTGGTCCAATATGAGTCCCAGATTTCTTGAGGTCTCAGAGAGTTCTATGTCGGTTTCATTTATCTTGATTTTGAAATTATTTTCTATTACTTTTTTTCGCTGAACTTCCGTGCCTATGAGCATTGACACTGTTTTCTTGGGGTTTATGATCAGCGCACGATCTGTAGACCATTTTAATATATTTGCTAGATCATGGTTGATTTGTTCTTGTGATATATTCGTATCATTAGGTTTAAAGGAAAAGTAAATTTGAGTGTCATCTGCATATTGTTTTATCTTGCATCCTACCACTGCTTCATGAAGATCTGCGGTATAGATGGTAAACAGCAAAGGGCCCAATATCGATCCTTGTGGAACACCTGACTTTATTTCCATGGATGAAGATTCCATTGTACTTGTGTCAGTCCTAAGAACAACTTTCTGAAATCTTCCTGTGAGATAACTTTTAAACCAATTTTGAGTATAGTCATTAGAGCATATCCTCCTTAGTTTGGCAAGGAGAAGATCATGGTGGATAGTGTCAAATGCCTTTGAGTAATCCAGCAAAACAAGGCTAGTTACTTTTGATGAATCAATACCTTTTAGAATATCATCAGTAACATCCAGTAATGTTGTAGTAGTACTATGATGTTTTCTAAACCCTGATTGTGTCTCAGGAAGGATATTATTTTCTTCAACATACTTGGTTAGTTGCTTGTGTACTGCTTTCTCTAAAATTTTTGATAGTATTGGCAATATTGTTATTGGGCGCAAATCATTTATCTGTTGTGGATTATTAATTTTTGGTATTGGTGTTATCATACCTTTTTTCCAAAGTTCTGGACATGTTCCTGTGGAGAGGGAATGATTTATTACATTAGTGATGGCTCCAGCACATATTGGTAGACAAAGTTGAAGCATTTTCAGTGAGATACCATCAATACCCATGGCATTTGTTTTTATTGTTCTTATTAGTTCCAATGTTTCAGAGACACTGGTCGGACGAAATTGTAATCCTTTTCTGTTGCAATCAGGTGATCTGTTGTTGTTGTAACAACTCTCCAATAACTTTTCGTTTATAGTTTGGTTGCCTCCAACATTGATTAAATATGTATTAATTTTATCTGGGTCACACAGCTCTTCAGGAACATATTGGTTTTTTTTCTCTCTTCTTTTCCCGTGAATATTCCACTTTTCTAGATTTCTCCAGAACTTCATCGGGTCATTTTTGCATTTGGTGAGGGTGGACGTGATGTATTCTCGTTTTTTCCGTTGAACTACAATATTTAAAATGTTCCTTGCTTCAGTATAGTTTTCCCATGTCGATGATGATTTAAATTTTCGTCTCTTGTGCTTCTTTAAAACAATGTTCTTCTGTTTGATCATACTTTTAATAGAATCATCTAGCCATGGAGCATATGGCTTTTTTGTCGATATCGTTACTATTGGGGCAAATGTATTAGCTACATTCATTATGTGTTGGTTAAGGATATCTACCTTGTCATTAATATCATCAATATCACAAATTTCCTCCCACGGTATTTTCGTCAAGTGTTCCGCAAGAATAACAGAATCAATTTTTTTGTATTGTCTTCCGGTCCATGATCGTTTCGTCTTCTTGTTAGTCTGATATTTCAAAGTACATGCGACCAAATGATGATCAGTAATTTTTCTTCCTCTGTCGTCTTTTATTAAGGTCATGTTCAAAACTCCACAATCGATTACAGGGTTGAGGTCTCTTACATAAATATGGTCAATTAGTGTGGCTGAACTATCAGTAATACGTGTGGGAACATCAATGATTTGTGTAAGTTGATTTGCTGATAGAATTTTTTTCAAATATTTGTATTCTGGCGTACTATTGTCAAGTAGGTTAATATTCATATCACCTATAAATAAAATGTTGTCAACACTCCCATCTAGGGAAGAAATAAAATTGTCAATGCTCTTCACAGAAGTATAGTTAAGATATGGTGCTCGATATCCAACGCCAAATGCTATTTTTTGCCTTTTTATGGATATTAACAACCATAATTGCTCAATCATCTGGTCCTCTTCGTTTGTTATTTTGAGCAAGGAATATCGAATGTTAGATTTAATGTAAATACCAACACCACCACCTCTTCCAGAAGTTTGAGTTATCAATCTGTCTTTTCTTTCAAATGTATATCCAGGAATTTGAACATCCACAGTGAAGTGAATACACTTCACTTCTTTTTAACTTCACTGATGATATATTTCAAGAGAACAACAAATGGACATAAACCTACACAAAAATAGACTGAAAAAAGTTACAGATCAGAAAATAAAAAATGGGATTAAACAATTAAAAATAATAGGTAGTAAAATAAAATATTATAAAAAATAAGAAATGAAAATTTAGTTTTACTTTTGAAGCAAGTCCATATATGCGCCCGAAATTAAATCATCTTTGCTTACTCCTAGTTCTTCCATCAGCTTCTCAGCAATAGTTTGACCTTCCTCCAAAGTTTCTGACTCTGATAAACAGACCTGAAAATAATTTTCAGAAAGAATCAGTGTCTATATTGAACACATGGGAAATATGGATACATTTCAGCAACCTGGCAAATAACACACAAAATACATTCAATCCCTTCCACTCCAGCTCAGTGGGGAAGCATGAATGTGATGCGCCCCCTGCAAAATATTTGACAGCCCCCTCTCACATTTCTGGAAACCAGCTTAAAAAACTCTGTGCCGCTGGGGACTGGTTCTTATTTCAACTTTAACGACATGGCATCTCGTCACGGGACACAGAGCATTATAAGAACCACCAATGTGACGAAAATTTTGAGTATGGCCTTGAATATTTAAAGGGAAAAGTCATCCAGGGGTGCATTTACACGAGTGTCAGGCAACTCCCGGGCCACCATGCCTCGGGGGTGGTCTGCCAGGCAGGCAACGTGCTGGGTGCCCAGTGTTTTGCGGGCATGGGCCATTGCTGGGTGAATTGAAAAAGAACCAATGGCATACAGTGCTGACAAATCAGAATGAGGCTTTGGCCAACATGAATTATGATCGAGGTGGACCGGTACTATAGCAAGAGACGGGGCGCTGCGTGTTGTATTGCGGGCACAGCTGACTGGCGGCTTTGGAAGAGGCTGTTGTTGTGGCGTTTCCCAGCCAGAGGCCACTGGTGCCTCAGCATGGCGCCCAGGCATCATGGGCGCCTCAGCATGGCGCCCAGGCATCATGGGCGCCTCAGCATGGCGCCCAGGCATCTTGGGCGCCTCCCGCCTTGGATGGTGTCGAGACGTTTGAGAGCCGGGCCTAAAGTATCTGGCACTCATTGCCGATCAGGAGGTTCAGGGGTGCCGGTGCCCAGCCCTGGACCGTTTTAAGGTCCATGTCCCGAGAGTCACCACCCGGGACGCCGATATGTCCCGGTTTCCCAGCCATTCCATTTGATTAGTGTTATCATAACCATTTGAAACAATTTTCTCCAAATTGGTATATTCTTTAACAATAATTGTGTTATGCCGTTTTATAGCGATTGGTATGTGGATGTGCTGTAGGTTATAACAATTAACATCACCCTCCCCACCCCCCCCCCCACCCCTCATCAAAACGCCCATGAAACATTACATTTCGAATTTTTTTCTATAACAATGCTATTTTGCTATTTTTGCCATGTTGTCTGTTATTGCAGTTGTCTGTAAATGGAAGTGGGAGCCGCAAATCTAATCTAACAAAGTTTTTCACGCAGACCACCTAGGAAATTAGCTACGAAATCATTAAAAAATCAGTGATAAAACGTGCCAAGTCTAAAATTCCAAAAACTATCCCCCCCCCCCCCCCCCCCCAAAACAACCCTCCCTTTAGAAAATGTTTTGGTTATTTAGTTTCAAAATGTGGTCAGGTCACCGTATACTGTGGTATGACGGTAGGTATGCAGCAGTTCTCATGGGAAAATTCCATATTTGGTAGGTTCGTACTCCATCTCCGGCTTATATCTTCATTGGTTAATTAATAATTTTCACTTTTTTGTGAATAGTTAGGTTCTTACCTCAAGTTCCATAAAATCCCCCAAATTTTCCACGTGATCAATGTGAACTCGCGTTTGGCCAACCATAAACAGCTGGCGGGTTTTCTTCACAATGCCTTTTGCTCCCAATGCCTTTGTCAATACTGAAGCTAAAGTCTTTCCATCGTCCAGCTCTGCCTTTTCGTATGTACTCAATTTAGGTCCATCGCCATCGGGTCTATCGTAGAAAATAAGCTCCGCCCGGCCCGACTGCAAGAGAAATGCATTAAAAGTATTCACAAACTACTCCGTGAAAGTGAATCAGTACCTATGTTTTAGAAATCAACTTTAGCATAGGGTAGCCCTCGGCAAAACTATCCCGATTTCCAGTGAAAAGTCTCACGTGTCGTTAAGCCTCACAAAATATGTCCCGCTTGGTCGAAATATCTCAATTGGTATAAATGTTCAATTTTGATATAAAATAAGAATAAGAGATTTTAAATAAAGAATAAAATAAAATAAGAGCCCCAGGATGTATTTGTATTTTCGAGTGCTCTGGTGACTCTCAATTTAATAATCTATATTTTTTCTTAATGTTTGTTTGCTACATTTCAGAATGATTCGCTGAATTGCGGCATTTTGCTTGTAATATGATGGCAAAAATAGCACCTAATTTATATGAAACCCCTTGTTTCCAAAGAGATTCATGATAATGTGCACAACAACGTCCCTTTTTTCTATTTAGGTACCTACAGTATGGATCAGGTACGCTTGTCGGCATATGCCCGATGCCCCGAGGCGCTGACAAGCCAACCTGGTCCAAACTGTATGCATTAAAAATTACTTAACATGTGATAGGGCCAAGGATGACATACATTTTCTCAAACGCAGAGAATTGCTTCTAAAGGACCTCGATTCTTCAAAAATATCCAGGGGGCGCTGCACTCTCGGGCCACCTTACACTAGTCCTTGCGCTGGGGTTTTTTGGCCTACCAATTAGGTCTGCACTTTATGATGTCGAAAATTGTCCCCCTCTCCCTATATTATGAGAATATGGCAAACCCACTATAGCATAACGAAATGGGTCCTCCAGGCCCCATTTAGGGTTGGTAGGTAAGTATTGATAACTTATTAGGGTACACTAACCTCAAATGTCCTCAACTTTAATCTTCCCTGTGGAGCGAAAAAAAATACGTCCTCTTGTTTGATAATTTCTCCATCGCATTTACTCAGCTCTTTCGCTTTCTGAATAATACGATTCAGATCTTGAACCTTAGCTTTAATCTCCACATTTCGGGACATTTTCACTGATTTTCACAATACTATTTTCGAAGCGTCTTCAAAAAGTTAGATTTTTGGCGGGTAAATGTATGACATCAGCTGATGACCTGAGATGAGTCCTCCTGTCCAGAGCTCCTGTCTAAACTGATTATTGATCTCGTTGCTTTGTTTATGTTTTGTCGGAGAATGGGTTCCAAAACGGTAAGTACAATTAAAGAGTTATACTATCAAGGAAACAAAACGTTGAGTTAATTGTAGTGCTACACATTTTATTGGAAATGTAGTGAGTATTCATAAAAAATACAGATCCTACATCACAGCCACTCTAGTCTAACTTCACCCTGGAGTTGCCTGTTGCTCTCATTTCATATTTCACCTTGATTGTACTTGTTAACACATCACTTTTGCAGGCAATGGGAACTCTCGGGCAATTTGATTGTTCGGTGTTGGCTGAAGAGTAGCATGAAACAGAATTCAACATGCAGCCGTAGTAGTAAACCCCCACCCGCTCGAAGTTCATGCTCAAACCCTAATAGATTGCGGCCCGGACAAGGAAACATCGACAGCCAAGCGATGGCTTCAACTACGCTTCAAGTGCAAGATAGGTAGGTACTTACCTACTCTATTATAGGTAACCATGTGTTTCTCTCATCTGAAAGTTTTCTTCTGCAATCTCAATATATTTTTATCCATTCTCTTACTCATTTTGTATGAACAATGAAACTGGGTCAAATAAAATTAAAGTAATTTTTCTAAGCCATAGTTCTGTTTCCAGTCACAAGCTTCCTGGGGAAATTGGTGGTGTGCCTGCTGGTATAGGTGAACACATATTTCCTACGCCAACAGCAGCTGGAATGCTGTCTGGATCTCCTAAGGACGTTTCCGAATGTTTAAGCGGATGGCTCATGTACCTACAGGTAAAGTTCCTGAAAATCCTGTTTTAATAAGATTTGTTTTTAAAATTTTCATCTAGGAATTTTGATCATTGAAGGAAACTAGTTGTAGGTATTGTGCAAAGAATAGAGTAAGAACGGGGCCATGGAAAACACTCGTTAGCTCGTTGTACTGGTTGTATAAAATCAATAGAAATGTAGCCTTTTTGAGAGTGACAGGCCTGAAATACTAATATTCCAAAACATAATAATAACATATAATAAAATCGTATTAAAAACCCGATCAATTGTTGAATCTGGAGCAATAAACCACAAAGATAAAAATCACCACAAAAATGCAAATAAAAAGATGTTGGAAAAATACCTTCGTAGATGAAGATTTACCGAGATTTAATAATACATATAATGACACGCAGCATATTTACACACTTTGGTGAGAATATGCTTCTTACGTTCAACTTTTATATAGATTCAACAATCGTCAGCAGAGAGAACTAGATTTCCTTCAGTAACAGAATTTACCACCCCATTTATATAGATATTGAACAGTACTGGTTCTATCACTGACCCTTGAGCCATTTATTATAGTTCCAAGCTCTGATTTAAATATCATAGTTTTACCCATAATGTCTTTTCCTGAAATCTCTACGTATAGCTGTCGGTGCTTTAGGTATGATTTTATCCAATTTAAAGTTTGGTCTCTCATACCATGGCTAATACTATCGAATACATACCATGGCTTAAGTTATCGAAAGCTTTCGATAGGTCCATGTAAACAGTTGCCACCATTGCAAAGAAACAAAACTGCACACAGTAAAGTAGGAACAAAAGTTGCTTTTTTCCAAGTGCCTAGGTTAATCTTTGCCTGCGCATCCAACCAGAGCTTATTATTTTAATTAATTAATTTTAATTTGGATAAATTTGACTTCCACCAAACTATGTGGAATTGCTTCTTCACAGATTCTTGTCAATGAAAATTTTCATTTGCAGGGTTAGATATGGGAATTCATATAATAATGATATATTAATATAAAAATTAAATATGGGATTAAAGCTACAATTTTGATTCTGGTTTAAAAATTTTAACAAATTCAGTAGGTTTGCAATTGTAGGTATTTAATTAAATGTGATTTCCCTAGTCACCAACCTATCACCAATGTTGACTAAACAACAAATATAGTATTCCAAACAATATCTAGTTCAAATATATCTGTCGACGAGTTACATAAACCTACTTACCTAGATGCTGAATGGCCTTTGCGGAGCGGGCTCTCGTCTGTCGCATTCGCTCGGCGCACTAGTCCAAGACCCGACTTCTTCTTGCCACGTGGTCGCTACTCAGTGCCAGGCAGCTTGGGAGGAGCTGGTCAAAGCGACCACAGTGGCCAGCTCAGCTGTCAAGTCGCAAGTGCTCTCCGCACTGCACGAGATCAACAACATCGCTGGCGATGCAGATGCCGAGACTCGTTTGCGGATGCATGAAAGCAATCAGGTACTTAGGCAAATGGCATTGGAATATGAGTAAATCTACTTAGCGGCAGCTACGCAGATCCCTGGGACCATCATTCTCATTTGTCTGATCATCAGTACAGCAGGACAGTGATGGAGTGGAGATCCCGTGGCCCAATTTGTTGAAAATAAAATCAAGTTCTTTTGACATCTTCGGTTTCGTCTGGTGCACTTGGCAACTTCTGTACGGCACCAGGACTGTCATCCTCTAACAGCTCCACAACATCCGCCCTATTTTCAAAACATTGTGTAGGCAATTCAGCTGAGCAAACCAGCAATGAAAATATTAAAAAACCCTATTTGAAATATCATCTTTTGAAAACAGTGCTGAAGATAGGACAAGCAGACATAAATATCATTTGAATTGAAAAGAAAGGGAAACTGTTTTGACTAGCAGTCACAGCTAACATGCATGCCTTGTAGCAGGTCCTCTGCGGCAGCCTGATGACGTTCATCAACCTGCACTACCAGTTCTGTGCGGCGTGCTGCGAGTACCTTGGCTCGGTCTCCAGCAACTGCTGTCACGGCAACGACGGCTCGGGACAGGGACATGACCCGGAATGCAGCGTGGGGAAGCTGCAGCAGTGCTTCAGTCGACTGTACAGTCCGTCGCCCCCCGGTAAGTTAGTATACTGCGCTCTACGGCTTTTTGATGGGCCAGCCCATCATTTTCAGTTGTGAAATCACAGGGGGCATCATATTTGGATGTACACCTCTGGACTTTGAGAGCATGCCAGTCGAATTTCGGCTTTTGTCCTCAGAAAGGTTTGACTGTAAACAGCATAGGTAGGCCAGGTACCGACCACGTGGAGGATCATGGAGGAACTGGATGGCATGCATAGAGGGTCTTAAGCTCATAATGACAAACCAATTTGCTTATCAGCAACTGAATTAACAGAATTAATTTATTTTCTCTCCGACTCGACTGGACGAGGTAACCACAGTAAAGCCACCGGAAAGGCAGGGTATGGATCATAAGAATAACCATTAACTTGATTAAAAGATAACAGAAGTAATTAACAGAAATATAATGGAATCAGAATATGGAACCATGTGTTTTCTTCAATGTTAATAAAGAAGTCATATAGACCTATAGAAGTCTTCTCGTTGCTATGTAGCGAAGAGAAGATGCTAGGGGTTTTTTATTTTATATTCCAACTATAAAATTATGTGTTTTAGGCCAGTGCAGGTGTGTGGAATCTGATATAAATCTTGCCAGATAACAAATTCACGAGTTTTGCGAGGCAGGTACTGACAATAAAACTGGTTTGACAAAACTATATTGCGACCAATCAATGAACATGACATCCCCTACCACCATGTGCTCATCCAGGTGGTCGGTACCTGGCCTGCCTATGCTCTTTTCAGACTAAATTTTCTCAGCACATAGCCGAAATTCGACTGGCAAGCTTTTTGAGTCCAGGGGCCTTACCTAGCTCGGCCATTTGGAGCGGCTACGAAGCGGCTAATTAGCCGGGCTGGCTGGGTTATATAACCCAGACCTAGAGCGGCCATTTCAACAATGGGCAGTTTGTTGATTTCGTAGCACCACTAGCAACCAGTATTACGGTGGTGCTACGATGATAGCATTATCTAGAAGGCATCCTGCTTTTTAAACGATCATCATTGTGCAGTGAAGTCAAATCCACCAATCTCATGGCTTGTTACTAAAGTCAAGAGTCGATGTGCCCCGGCTATATAACCCGGCCGTAATACTGCCACTCTAGGTCGGGGTTACTGCTTGGTGCTATGGTGGTGTTAATTAGCCAGGGTAGATTGCTAGTAATCCCGGGACTACAAGTGGCCGAGCTAGGTAAGGCCCCAGAAGTGTACATGCCATCTCTTTAGTTCGTTCTTTATTTCTTTGGCCATCCTCACTGAACACTGAGGTATCACTGAGAAACATTGACCATCGTTATAGCTACTGACCCAGTACACACTATAGATTACCAATCTGATTGGTAATCTATAGTGTGTACTGGGTCAGTAGCTATTACGATGGTCAATGTTTCTCAGTGATACCCAGACACATGTGACAGAGAATAGTGCTTAGAGATTACAGTCACAGCAAGTATTACAGAAATAACAGCACCATCTCTTCAGAGTATTCTCGTTGAATAGTGTATTGATGAGCTGATTCTGCAGAATTTGCAGAACTCCTTTCCCGCAAGATTTTGCGCCGACAACTTCAGCACAGTCATGTGCTATCCGTGCAAGCCCCGTCCATAACAGAACGTCGTTGCCAGGCCGTCAGCGAGCGCGCAGTCCGTGGCATCTGTCGCTGTGCCCCCTGCAGAGCACGCAGCGGCGCTGGTCGGAGGCGGCCGCGGGCGAGGCGGGCGACGCGACCACGCCGGGCGATCCCGGCGCGGCCGCGCGGCGCTGGTCCATGCCGTGGGACACGTCGAGGCAGATCGACTCGAAGCTCGCGGTGCCTCACGACCGCAGCCGCTCGACCACGCCCGGTATGTGGACGCCGGCTCGGTTGGCCTGACTCTTGATGTGGATTGCTTTTTCACCGTGGTTGTATGGGGGGGGGGGGGGGGGTGCAGAAAATAAGGAAACTGGCTGGATTTCCCTGGGGAAGATGTTCTACCTACCTTGAAGAATAGGTTGTGTGAATTTGTGTCTTGAGAATAATATTTTTTTAAGGGCTAGGTTACTCCAATAATATGTAAATATTTACTTTTCACTATTTTGTCTGCAACACATTTGAATTTTGGAATTCTTGCTTTAATTACATGGCCTTGAATGTCATTAAAAATATTTTTGGAAGTTTTTTTGGTCATGGGGTGCTGGACCCATAAAATTTATTTATTCTCTCTAAATCCACAGAATCTTCTTGTAATCTGCTTTTCTGCTGTATTCCCTCAATTGTTGCTTTCAGGAATTAGTCCATATTGCATTACAAACCAAATATTTAAATCTACAACACCAATTCTAATGTGTACGTACTTTTCTCCTTAGACAGTTACGAAGTTGGTACATCACTTTCAGTAGTTATGGCTTTCGGTTTATCGTGCGTTTTGTGTGGTTCAGAGTCCGGATGGCACTCATCGCTCGCCAGTCAAGACGAACTGCAAGACGTGATCCAGCTGTTGTCGTGCCGACCGACTTTCACCCAGTCCACGCAGCTGTACCATCCTGGGCCCAGCCAGCACCTGCCTGGTGAGAAACAGTAGTGCTTCAGGCAGTTGCACTGCATGGGCACAAATAATAATAGGATTAACTGAGGAAATTTACTAAAAACTTAAATTTGAATATCTACAGAAAAAAATCCGAGCTGTTTAGTATTTTTGTAAATGTGTGTGCTGAACCAAGCAGCTGATCTGATTTTGATTAAATTTGCAGGACACATTCGAACCCTCTAAACCTAGATCTGCAAAGTTTTTTTTAAAGATCTGCTAAGTACTTTTCATTAGTCGATTTCTATGGAATTTTTCAATTTGTGTCAAAATTTAGAAACAAATGCTTGTGGCAAAGGAATCTTTCCGTGCAAAGAACACCCTTTCCTAGCTGAAACCATGAACGCGGTGCATGTTGGCAGGCGTGACTCTGACTGCGTGCCCGTACGACGGGCCCCAGGACGGGGGCGGCTACTGGGGCGACAACGGTGGCATGGAAAGCGGCGGGCCGTCGAGACGCGGCAGCAACTCGCCGTGCTCTCATCGCGGCAGCTGGCAGGCCCCCGACATGTGAGTTCACAGAGCGGATGTCGTGTGTACGGAATGCTGGGAATGCTGTCCCGTTCCTTCAAACCGTTTGAGGTATCTCATGCCTTATTTAACTAAGTTTTGAGCTCCTAGCTAGGAGTTACGATGGGGAGTCACAGCTTTGAGTTTCTCACTATAATTTATGGCTAATCTACTTGTTTCTGCCGTAAGATTTTTTCCGTGCCCTAAAAATCTGCATTCTCTCTCATACTGTGGTTGTCTTTTGAATTTTTTGCATGTGAGTGACTTTTGCCAAAGAATTTTTGTAAACAAACTCTTCAACTAACCTAGTCGAAAATGTTGGTTGATCTGGGCATTATTAGTATTCAATATAAATAGTCCTCCATATCGGGTAAAGAAGTCTAGTTTAAGACTATTGGAGTGGGTGCTTACTCGGGCCACTTCCCGCTCAAATTTTACCTCTTTCTGGATACCAACTTGTGGCCACACCTTTTGTCCGATCGTAACGAAACCCATGCCTACGGAATCTTCACACTTTTGGCAACAAATTGTGTGTTTGCCAATCTCAAAAAATATTCACTCATCTAGTATTTTCAAGCGTTGTAAAACAAGCCTGTTTCGTCGAAATATTGAGCGTATCCTCGGGCCGCTTCCCGCGCAGAATTTACCTCCTACTGGATACTAACTCCTGGCCACACCGTTTGTCCGATTGCAACGAAACCAGGGTCAACGGAATCCTCACACTTTTAGCAACAAATTGTGTGAATTATAACCACGAAATACAAACAGAACGTTAAAATAAAGCCTCATAAAATAATCACCAACAACCACACCAATAGCCTTAAAGACGACCATTTTTGGTGGATGTAATCCTGAAAATACTGTAGCTCTCCGGTTTAACTTTTGTAGAAAGCACCAGGTTTAAAGAGTTCAAATGGGCAATTGCATTCTAGGTACATGCTCGATGCCGATGTTTTGGCTTCGCGGAAAAGTAGCTCATCGACAGATTCCTCTTCGAGCTATTCGCTTCACAGTCACACTCGCTCATCAACTGGATCGGAAGGTAGTGCTGTAAGTGAATTTCAGTTCATTCAATAGGGAGCACTAATAGCGTGTACCAGCCCAGCACATGAACTGGCCAGCGAGCACTTTCCTTTTAGTTTCAGTCTCTTCCCAAGTGTCATTCATTGATATTCTGTATGCAATCCATGGTTTAAATTCGGAACGGTCCTTTAAAACGATGCGTGTGTTCCGCAGGAGATCCGTGCACACTTATACTCGATGTGGAGCGGAAGCGACCTGTCGTTCAACAAAGTCCCAGAGTCAAGCGAACCCCCGGAACCCCCCTCTCCCGGCAGCGTGCAGCAAAGATTTCCGCAGGCGGATTCTTCCAACCAAACCTTCTACAGCGACGCCAAATAGCAAGCTACGTATTACATTTTCTATCCACCGATTCGCTACTATTCGACAACGTTTCCTATTCTATTTCATAGTTGTCTAGCATTTAATTAAGTGTTGTAAAAGTATGTACCTACCTTGCGGATTTTATTCCAATTGATTAGGTACTGCATAGTGGTTTATGTTTATGTGAAAGCCAAAGGCCTGATGATTCAATACTCTCAATGTTGTTTAGGAACGAAATCTGTAAAAACTTCTAAATGCGGAATTCGGGTTTTTCGATTTTATCGAAATCCAAAACTATTGTGTGAAACAATAGTTATAGTTTCTTTTTTTCTCTAGTCGTTACATGATAATTAACATTTTCTTGTGGAGCAAACATAATTAGGTAGGTAGCTTTTGAATGGATTCAATGCATCTCAATCAAACGTAGTTTTACTTTTTTGAAGTACTTATAGATGGAAATACCACTTTTCTAGTCTTAAAACGCTCCACCAACACTGATGTTGTTCTCAAAGATTTTTACACGGTAGAGAAATTGCGAAACGACGGGCAGGTACCGGGTTTGTTTCGAAATGCGCCTTCAGTATTTTGTAATCGACCGCAACCTCAAGTTTACATGTGTTACGTTGGAATTGGGAATCCCGGCAACGGCGACCAAGCTGGCTTGTAAACCCAGTTGATTTCGATGTCGGCTCGATTGACAATCACTCGTCTCCAATTGGCATTTCTAGACGGCCAAACGTAAATAGCAACAATTACAAGCTGGTTTTGTATTGACGTAGTTTCGTAACATTTTGATGTGAATGTTTTCGTTTGTGATGTTCCAGCCAGATACTGGCAACTATTAATATTTATTGTAATAGCTGAGCTATGATTTTAGCATTTAATGATCTAAATTCAGAAATTATCACTGTTGACTATTATTGGCATATTTTGGAATGTTTTCACAAATTTTTAATAGCTCTTCAAGTTAATGTGTAACTTATTGCAAAAGAGATTTTATCAATTGCCCTCAAGATGTTTAGATGTTACCAAGAAATTTTAGCCTAGAAAGACAATTTTAATGTTTGCTGGCCGTTGTCAACCAACAGGTTAATTTGACAAGTTTCAAAATGCTAGTTCAGGTACTTTAAGATGTGTAATATAATTAAGAAGTAAAATACATATCATACACACACAGAGGATTGGTTAGCATTTTTCTCTATCAATTGGTCCATTTTACGTTGCCTAATTAAATCCAGTCACTTAAAATTTGCGACAATGGTATTGAAAACTAAAACTTCATACCATAAAACTCACTGTTTTCAAATTGACAATATCCCATCCTACTTCCATTTCCATAGCAAGTTTTAAAAATTCATGCAGTGAGAAAGGTAAAATAAATAGTGATACTAAATCATAAAACACGTTTCTCTTTCTAGGATATCCCCAGTATTTCGTGTTTGCTTTTGGTCCAAATATTCTTGCAAACTCACGAAACATCGAAATTAAAATCGCATAGCAAATTTGTTCACGTGTGACTAATTTTGCGAATGGCACAGATACTACTTGGTTGCTCTCAGAGTCTCAATCAGTCGCAACCGGCTTCTTCTCAACTGGTTTCTTGTCAACCGGTTTCTTGTCAACCGGTTTCTTCTCCGGCACTGGTTTCTTCTCCGTCGCTGGCTTTTTCTCAACTTGCTTCTTCTCTTCTTCTTCCTCCTTTGTTTCACCGTAATCAAGCAAGCTCTCATCTTCTTCGGCCAGCTTTTCTTCTCGCAGCGGACACTCAACGCACCTGGTGATAAAAATGGGTTGGGTAACTATTGACATGTTTCCTTTTCAGTTAGATTATTTACATCTGTGTAAGCGTGTACATTTCAAAGGTACAGTTAAATCAATCTTTTCGTAACGGGTGGAAATCTCACGCCTGTTGGACATTTCATTTTCTCAATGATTTAAAGTGTTTGCAAACAAAAACTGGATTTTTAAAAACTATATAGGCATTTGATTGTGAAATCTTCGATCACTGCTCCGTTACAGGATGGCAACTAGTGTGCAAAAGCCAGCTCTTAATGCATTTGACTATTACGTGCAGTTTGCATCCCTTTAAGACCGTGCTCGCCGAGCGAATTACATATCCTGTCTAGCCTTTATCAAAGATGGAATGAAATTATAAAAAGAGTGGAAGAGGGTTCAGTTATTAAACAAACAATTTTAAGGGGACTGAGCATTTTGCCAAAAAGTGGCTTTTAGACTCATTTTAGTCGAGTTTTCGAGGCCACTTCTTAAAAGTTATCAAAGCAATATTTCAGTATGTCGTAAACAAAAGATGTAAAATTTAATTACCAAAGGAGTTGATTATTTTCAACTGATATTGAAGCTACTTCTGGATTCACCAAGTTTGAGTCGACTTTTCAAATAATAAACAATCTGAACATAGTCGTTTTAAGGCCAAAAATGGGCCTAAGGAAGCAACCCAAGAAAGTGCATGACAAGATAGTTTCAAACTGGGAATTTAAAGACCGGAACAATGAGGAAAAGAAAAACCATCAAAACATTGCTAGCCCATTAGCCATCTTAGAAAAAGGCCACAGCGTACCTGCTCTCGTTGATGCCGTAGTTGATACAAGACTCTCCGATGCACTCGCAGCATCCGTTGTGGAACCATCGGTAGCTGGTCGCTCCGGTAGACCGGCACGAAGTCTTGCACTTGTTCCACGACATGCACTGGTGCATGAACGCCACTGTGCAGTTGACCGTGATCATGTCTTTGCGGGGCGAAACGTCTTGCTCGGAGCCCACTACGAGACAGGCAGTGAGATATAATATTATGGCATAGAGTTTTTAAAATGTTTATTTTCGTAATTAAACATCTCTTGAATTAGGCAGTACCTACGTTGTGAACACTGATAGCGATATGTGCTGAAGTAGATATGTACAAAGGAAACAGGACTGAGATGAGACATAAAATTTTAATATTCTGAAAATCATTTGAAATTCAGTCATCAATAGTCGATCAATACTCATATTAGAACTTATCATTGAACCAAGACTGGGATATACCATTATAGAACAATCAACAAGCCAAGAGTAAAATTGTCTCCCTTCATTAATCCATAAAAATTTCGTTTGTCTGGGATCGAATTAATGAATTATGCAACTTTACAAGGCTCATTTCATTTTGTTGCACTGTTGCTTGTTGCGACTTCACTTTAGTGAGCATGGCAATTTGACAATTACCTAATGTGACGGACTTTAAGTTCATGCTACGAGGAAACACATTCTTTAGCACTCACATGCAAAAACCTTCATCTCCTTCTCGTGCTTGGGCCGATAGGAGGAGATGTCATGGTCGACAGGGAAGGTGATGGTAAGCCACCGCTGCAGAGGGTCTGGCTCACCCCCCATCAACGCCTGGAAGAGCACGGGCACCGGAACGCTGTCTGGGAAGTTCTCCACGTGGCTCTTCGTGCTCAGCGCACTGTACGTGTCGTTGGGCTTTGGACACATGTCTGCAACACAACAACGCAATCAGGGGCTTGACTCTTCGCTAAGTTCAAGTGCCCAATTTACGTTGACGTTGACTTTATGAATTTAAACAGTTAAAAACTCACTTTGAATTTTGCTCAAGACGAATCTCATTCCCCTAAAGGAGAAACAAGTAACTCCAGCAATGAAAGCTTTTAGTGCCTGCTGGTTGTAATCAAGTAGGTACAACCGTGCTGCTATTTAACTATTGCGAAAATTACTTAAATTTTGAACTAACTATTGAAATGTTAAACTTATTGTGAAAACAATTATAGAAATCTTATGCCATTCTCCATTAGCTGTTTCTCCAACCGTTTGGATTAAAGGCTACAGAAAAAGTTTTTATGAAATTTTTTTTATTTGGGGTAGGTAATTTTTTTCACTAGACATAATTTTTCTGCTTAAATTCTGCCCTTACCGACACACGAGCAGCATTCACTGTACAGGTAGCTGAGACAGCTGAAGCACTCTTTGCAGCATGAGCAGTTCTTGAGGTCGCAATTGCAGGACTTGGTCAGCATGCACTTGCTGACGACGCTAGCGCAGACGGCTTCGTTGCAACTCGCTGCCGGTCGCAAAACAAACGACCACGCTCCCACGAGCGCGACCATCAGTATCCATCTCGGCATCATCTTGCTGCTCACTGGACCCTTTAACAACGAATTATGTTTTATTACCTAGCACAAAAATATGTAGGTCTTGTTTGGTGCTTTTTTTTAATGATTTTGATATATTATAAAAATATATTTGTGAAAATATTTAATATCTTGATATTTATCTGTAACTTATTGGTTTTGGCATGATTAGCAGCTTGGTGCTTTTGTGTCACCTCACAGACAAACCTACAATCAGTGGTGTAGTCGAGGGTATACACGGGTATACGCTGTATACCTAAAAAACGTTTTGACACCGAGCGTATACCCAAAAAAATAATACAATGTATACGCTCATTAAATAATATAAGCAAAACTTTGCAATGCGTTTAAAATTGAAATGTTTGAAACTCTGTATTTATTATTGAAGGAAACTTGAAAAAAGGATTCCCTAACTGATATCCATGGTTCATCTGCCCAAATATACATAAGCATGTCTTAGCATGCAGCAATTGCTGGATTCGGACAAAATATTGTGCTTCAGAAACCTTAGAAACGGCAAAATTTTTGTCTGCGGCGCAATGGGTGTGATGAATTGGTGATGAAAAGCAGTGACCCGGGGCTAGTTTTTAACAGCAACGCGTGGTTTTCGAACCAGTCTGCCACTGATTGGTGTATAGCCTTTATCAGATTAATGTTTGAAGCCACCTGATTTATAAGATTAAGAAATTTAGTACAGGAACCTTCTTGAAGAATAAGTCAATTATTAAATATGCAGTACTTGCCAACCCATTATCAAGCCCCAAATTTACCGAAAACTCGTAGATTTGCTCCAATGAAAACCTCGAACTCTCCTTTTTTTTTTGGCTACACCCACAAAAATTTTAAATGCAAGTCTGCCCCCCCCCCCCCCCCACGATCAAACTTTTATAGCCGGGTCACTCAGCGTATACCCAAAAAATAATTTAGGACTACACCACTGCCTACAATGGTATGGTCCGTGACAATTCAACTGATTTTGTGTTGTTAGCTTCCTCTGTGGATGAGTATTAGCGGTATGAGGGCTTGGGCATTTAAAATTGCAACCTCCTAGGCATTAGTAGTCTTCACTTGCATTACGAATTCTGGTGCTAACGCTAATGCTCAAAACCACAGGCCCGAAAATGTGATCCATTGGGTCATTAGTAACATAATCATCATTTGGATAATCCTCAGGCTTTATGTAGGCAATTTTGTAGGTAATGTAATGTATAGGCTTTATGTATGCATTTTATGTATTTATGTAGGCAATCATCTTCAAACTTATTGTTTGCTGTCAGAAAAAAATTATAGAATCCAGCAGCTGACTCTTAGAATCTCGAATACTGTGGGTGGAATTTAAATGAACCAAATGAAAATTGCGAGTCGAGACAGGTTTAATTGAAGTTGAAAGGTCAAGTTTTGAGGATGTCAGAGGACACCCACATTTATTTCGCAGGCTAATGGGGCAAAGCATGCAACCGCTAATACCTATGTACACAGGGTTGCCTACGTCTCAGGCGAAAGAATTACAATTATTTTGATACCACATTTTACCCTGCAAGTATCTCGTATTTATACTTTTATAACCCATGCACAAATAATGTATCTAGTTTTGATTATTGGTGTTTTAATATGGATATCACAATTACTCCTCTAGATTTCGCTAAAACATTTCCCTTTGTAGGGGTTGTTACCCCTACATTCGCCATACACCTGCTCAAAGTATCTAGTTTCCTGCATGAAAAAAAATCAATTTACAATGCGTAGGTAAATGCTGTCACCTTTTCATCCACTCGAATGTGGTTTCTATTTGTGTCACTCTTCAAAGCTCGTACCTATATCCCAATGCCACCACAATTAGCTGTGTTGCTACCTACCTAGGTCCACACTGTGATCGACACCTCTTTCGAGGCGTGCGATAATTATGCGTGTCGTGTGCCCCCAATCGCCAAAAGACGTCTTCCGATTCAAACTTGATTTTCTCCGAATGGCTGCCACATTGAGACGACTCTAAACCCGACACACAGATGCAAGAGTGACCCAACCGAAGGCAACAACGATTCGTGAATGACCGAGGTTGAATCCGTGCGGTCTCGGAATGTTCGGAGACAAGGTGTACTACCCTAAAGAATGCACTCGCAGCTACGGAGCGGACGGCGGCCACCAACGATGTCTGTTGACTACCTGCAAGTAGCCTGCAAGTGGCACTCAGCAGACTGCTTGGTAGTTTGACCGCCGCGGGCAATTCTAGCATCCCTGCCGCCGCAGCAGCCGCACTTATAGCTTCATTAATTAGAGGGGAAATGTCCACTTAATTACTTGTACTTGGCAAGGATACCAACTTTGTTGCGACTCTTAGCAAAAGGTTTCACACTTTTTTGTGAATCTATTATCAATAGATCATTACAGATAAAACAAATGCGAGATTGCGCTGAGAAGTCTTAAAATAGCTCGGTGAAATAACGTGTTTTTGAAAGTGAATCTCGCTTGCGAGTCATGTGGAGGGGTCCCTCAGCATCCAATCCGAATCCGATCTCTGCAGATGCCGGACCGAGTGGAGCTGGCTGTCCCACATTCCTCGTGGACCACTCGGCAGATGTTTCGCCCGCGGCCGCCACTTGGACGGCAACAGGTGTGTTTACCTCGCAGTCGCCGCTGCCATGCACACCGCACCTAAGATCGCAATTTGAATAAATTATCTATCATCGTACATCATTTTGTGTCTTGCACAATATCGCACATGTTACCGTGTCGCTCGATGAGACCTTTTGTTCCTACTTTTTGGTCCGAGTACGGAGCTGCTGAGTTAGCGGGAAAATGAAAGGGACCCTCGGTATAGTCGGGCGTTTGACCACTAAGTGGAGTCACGACTCACTCCCCCTATAATCATCTCATTTCGCGGCGTTTCGTTTATCAAAGACGTCGTGCAAATCGAAGACTATAAATTCAGAGCCATTGCTTAATTGGGTTTCGTTCAAATTAGCCCTGCACAAAAAATAATACTAGGAGGGCAATGATTTTCTTCGATTTCCCGCTCTTTTCTCTACTCATAAATATTCTTGGAAAACGTACTGCAAGAACCAGAGGATGATAATTCTTTCTGTCCAGTGTTCACTACTATTTACTCCTTCAAGGCTAAATACATGGCAATATGATTATTTTTATTTGCTTGTTAGATGTGAGGACACGGCAAGGATACAATATGCAGATGATGCAACACTAAACATGGTGGATACCAAAAAAATTCAAATCAATGGCTATAGACGTCCTTTATTTACAAATAACTTACAAGAAATTTAACGAATAATTTCAAATAACAATCAAACAACTCTATTCTCTTCTAACTGGTTTAGCAGCAATCTATTTTACAGTGCCATCTTTGTCAGCAGGGGCTGGATTTTCGGGACCTTGGCTCAAATCAGCATTACTGCTAGGCAAATCCTCTGACGGGGCCGTTTTCATCGACTCCTCAAACTCGATGGGGTCCATGAGCCGTTTCTCCCCGTAGGGTGGAGGCCCGATCAGAGCCTCCACGTCCTTGTAGTTCAACGTCTCCCTCTTGATAAGGGCCTCAGCTAGCTGCAGCAACACAATTTCACAAACAAACTTTAAATACTAGCTTCATAAGTTTTAAATCCTAGCTTTATTATTATTTACACATTTGCCATTCTCTCAAACACAAAGAACCAACTTCTTCTTTAAAAGGACCAATTACCTCTGGAAAACAATTTAATAATTAATTATCTACGATTTCTGGCTTTTCGTTTGGCCTGACCTTCGAGATGAGTATGATTCTCTTTGTACAGAAACTCTATCCCCTCCCTACCAACTCTCACTTCCGAGCGATGTCGCTGCCATTACGGCTCGGCGCGGCACGCTCAGAGCGGCACTGCACGAAAAATATGCAACACACTAATTACATACCTGCAGTAATTCACTTACCGTGGCTAAACAAATAATCTTCAAGAACCAAATTATTTCAACATAGAGGATGGATGGAGGACTTTGCTCAAATTATTTGAATGTTATCTGACAAAAGGTATGTCTAGGTGCTAGGGGTCGAAAAAGTGCTATGGATTATTTCTTACGGGAGTTTGTTTTCTTAGCACCTAAGCCAAAAAAGCGGACTTTGGGTAATTCTGTACGGATGGCTGTGGACACAAGAAGATTTCTTAACAGTCCAAAGGTCAGTAATAAATCTTCTGAATCAATGAAAAAAGTTAAATTCAAGAGGTAAATGGACCTTTAAGCAGAAAAAGTTACATCATGTAAAAACAAAAATTTATGCAGACTTCTTCCAGTGTAAGATAACATGATATTATTGATCTTGTGCACATTGGCTAATTTGCCAAAAGGTCGTGCAATTTAGCGGTACCAACGTGAAATTTATTCCAAATAAAAATATTAGGGTGCAAAATTTGTAGAAGATAAATCAAGATCAGCGTTTCGTACCCAGTTCAAACCACATGATTTACATTGACTTTCTAGTCAAAATTACAGAAAGTCCACAGAACCCCAAAAGTAATTGGTTGTCTAAGAATTGAATATGTGGTATATTCTCAAGGGATGAGAATAAAATGCGAATGCTTACCAGTTCGAGTTTGTCTTTATTCTCGATCAACACCTGCTCGGTTCTCTTGTAGACATTGCCAATGAGCGTTCTCGCCTCCTGGTCCATCACGGCGGCCAGGCGTTTGCTGTACGGCCGGCGACCCTTCTCGGCCTGGTCGGGGAACGACAGCAGCCCAACCGTCTTGCTCATGCCGAACTGACACACCTGTCACAACGTTTCCATTTAATTTTTAGCTCCCAAGAATACACACAAGTTGGCTGGAGGCAGCGGGAATCAGTGAGAACAAAAGTGGTGGTGAAACAATCCCAGTATGTGAGTGTATATGAAATCCACAACTAAAATAGCAAATAGCCAGTCTCCAGGATCTAAATTGAGACCTTTTGAATCCAGATTGTATCAATACCAAGCAATATTGTCTTTACCAATTTGTCTTCTAGTTGCCTGCTGCAATCATATTTTAGAATAGAGTAGAATAAATTGTTTCACAGACTGAGCTGGCTATACAAAATCTGAACCTTTTAGGAACATTTTCTGAAGAAAATAAAAACTAAAGCAGTATATTAATATATTTACCATCGTCACAAACTCTAGTCAATGAAAAAGTAATTGGCTGCGCATTTTGCATAAAATCATAACTCAGTCATCACTCAATGTACTAACAAGAATGAGCTCTAACTAAACAAGCATTGAGTATCTAAATAAATTAGTCACCTGAGCATAAGCCATCTTGGTGACTTTCTCCAGGTCGTTCTGAGCGCCCGTGGTTATTTTGTTGAAGGTCAGCGATTCAGCCACGCGGCCTCCCAAAATCATGCACATCAGTTCGAACAGTTCTTCCGCCGAGTGCAGCTTCTGATCTTTCGGCGTGTACATCGCAAACCCGAGCGCCATGCTTGTTCGTGGCACAATTGTCACCTTGAAAAATGAACATGACATCAATTACCTACACAAAATCAATATCTCTTGCAAACAATTTTTTTCTTCAATTAAAACACATCAAGCTTAAATTTAGCACACTTGTAACTATTGTAGGTAGGTAGACACCCCAGAATATAATATGACTCTGAAGAGTTATGAAACATAGTCGCCATTGAGTAGCACTATTTCTACAAGTTTGACAGATGGCAATAAACCAATCTTATGTCTCCTAAACACGGCATGAAAAATTCGAAATTTCTATCGCAACTGCCACTACCTCCCATTTGTTTTTGTGCACTTTTTACATCCCTACTTTCTTCTAGAAACTAGAGTACAACTGCACACTCCTCGAGAGCAAAACGTCGAAGCCAGCCGAAGCAACTCACTTTGAGCAGTGCGTCCGTGTACCGGAGCATCCACCCGACGAGCGCGTGGCCCGATTCGTGGTACGCCACCACCCGCTTCTCCTGCGGCGACATCGCGTGGTTGCGCTTCTCCGTGCCGCCCACCAGCCGCTCGATCGCGTACTCCAGGTTGGCGCCGCGCACCATCGGCTGCTTGAAACGCGCCGCGTGGAGCGCCGCTTCGTTGCACACGTTGGCGATGTCTGCGCCGCTGAACCCTGGCGACAGGTATGCCAACCTGGGACATGGAATTCAGTGTTAGTTTTATTAGTTTTCCTGGAGTACCACTTAGCAACCTATCGTTGGTATAAAATCAAATCAATCTGTTAAATAGTAGAAGTTATCACAGATGGAACCAAAGCAATTCAAGAAAAAATTTTGCTATTTTTCTTGGAAATATCACGAGTTACAAACCGTTTGGAGTAATTGTCTGGTTTGTGCTCCAACGTGATTCCTTTGAGGTGCTGCTCGAAAATCTGTTTCCGCTCTTCGACTGTCGGCAGATCGATGAGGATGTGTCTGTCAAAACGTCCTGGCCTTAACAGAGCTTTGTCTAAGACGTCAGCACGGTTAGTCGACGCTAGCATAATGACGCCTTCCTTGGTTGACATTCCATCCAGTTCGACGAGGAGTTGATTAAGAGTCTGTTCGCCTTCTCCCGACGATCCGTCAAGCTGTCCTGAACTTGTGCTTCGTTTCCTACCGATGGCATCGATTTCGTCGATATAGATGATGCATGGAGATCGTTTCCGTCCTTCCTTGAAAAGATCTCGAACCCTCGCAGCACCTAGACCTCCAATCATTTCAATGAACTCGGATCCGTTCATCGATAAGAATGGCACGTTTGATTCAGTGGCGACAGCTTTTGCGAGTAGAGTTTTACCGCAGCCAGGGGGTCCGAGTAGCAAAGCACCTTTTGGGACTTGCGCTCCCAATTGTCTGTAGCGTTCCGGCCTTTTCAGGTAGTCAACAAATTCCATCACTTCTTGCTTTGCTTCTTTCAAGCCTGCAACGTCAGCAAAGTGGACACCTTTGTCTGGTCCGAAGATTGGATCCACCAACGTGAACTTCGCTCGTCCCATTTGGGTCTAAAACGGAGTAGATGATAGTGTTAATTTCCATAAGATCTGTATTTTTAATTTTGTTGTTGTATTCAACTAGGTACAGGCACGCACTTTCTTACAACGGGTGATCCTCAGAAGGAGGACTGTGCCTATCAAAGTACAACTCGAAAGATAAGACTTCTCCACCAATCCATGCAAGGTGATTGAAGCTGTTGAACTTACTACTCAGTCTTTCCATATTTTCTCTTGTTTGTACAGAATTTTCAAACATGGACCCAACAAACTCATTAACGTTGCCTACAGATAAAATTACCCTGGAATTGGTAGAGCAATATTCAACATATCACATCTGCTGGGTGTACTCACGAAGGAATCCATGCTCATCGGTGACTTCATGCCCTTGCTTCGGGACAGTAAGGCCACCAGCAGACCAACGACAATGAGTGAAGCTAAAAGTTTTCCTGCCGTGTCCGAATTTCTTTCGTAAACGATAGGTACCCCGTTTTCAGGCCTGATGCCCAGTCGCTTTTCGGCATCCCGCAACTTCTCTTCAAATTTGTGAATATCCACAACATTTATGTGAAATGTCTTGTACTCGGACTAAATGGGTAACAGCAAAGAGCATAAGCATTGTAAGTTAAATAAATATATTCAATGGTTTCACTGTAAAAAAATGATAATATTCAGTGATTGCATATCATTAATTGTATCTTACTCGTTTTCCCTTTATCACAGCTCCATTGTAAAGGATAATTGTAACAGTTTCGACATCTGGGCGTACTATTACTTCTTCAACTTCTCCTTTCGCAAGCATTTGATGTAAAAACTCATTCCACGAAACATACCGCACAACCTGTTTCAATAAATAAAAAAAAATTAAAAAATGTGTAAGGAGCCAGGATGAATCAATGTCAGTTTACTCACAGCACTATTGACTTTTAGAATACTTACTTCAGGCTGATTACTACTGGGAAACATCAAAGATATGACAGCTATAAGCATATATGCTGTCAACATCCAAAGAAACGCTTTAGCTAACAGTGAGGACATTTTATTGTCGTCTTCGTCCTTTTCAGGCTTTTTATCAGGATCTTCAGGTGGTGGGACTTTTTTGTAGCTAGAAGGAGAAGAATGAAAGCCTCTGGTGGCAAGAACGTTGTAGAGTTGACTAAAATCTTGAAGTCCAGACCTATGTAGAAGACTGGTAACAGCCCGAAATTCTCGTTTGATTTGACGGTCAACCTGAGGACAAAGGGTTGATGCTAGAAAATAAAACTAATGCGCTCTAAAATCAAAGAAAAGTGATTTATTGCATACCTTGGTAAATACATTCTGATTTCTGTTTAGCTCCTTATTCAAACAAGAACCAAGAAAATTTCTGCGCGTTATGTAACTTGTTGACGTTCCTAACTGACGCCGCTCATGAGCTTGGACGACAGGGATATCCTTAATTGTTCGAAGTTTTCTCAGTAAACTATTCACTAAACTATTTCTTTGTATAGAGTACATTTTATGTATTATCAAAACAATATTTCGTCATCTTCCTTACACTCACAGTAATTGTGACATTTTTGAGGTTATGTAGATGGCAGCTGGTAATTGCTACTTTCAATTTTGTTGGCGACAGGTGGCAGCACGGATTTGTCTCACCCTGTTTGGTGGCAACCTTTTTGGTGTTCAAATTTCAATTCTGCGACTTGGAGCAGAAGCCAAAAAACATTAAACAACGTGTTAACCTCGTTATTAAAGCGTTTAATTTAAACCTGCGTCAATAAAAATATCTAAAACTACAAAAAAAAAATCGAGCCCCAAATTATAGCAAATGTCATCAAAATGAATATATTATTTTGTGGAAATAGTGGACACGAAGATACTTTGCCGGTGAAATTAATGCAAAGTGTGGGCTGATAAATACATCAAGTGGATACGCTGGTAACCCTGAAATTCCATCTTGACGAGAGCGGTATAGGAACCACACATCAATGTGAGGTAAATGCAAATTTTTATGTGAGGATATTTTCATATTTGGAATAGGAAATTTAATTGTAGGTACGTCAACGTCATCAACTAGAACCCTATTAAGTAATCTGGATACTTGTTTGTTTATTATTTACATACCTTTGCTTATTATCACAAACAATCATCCCTACGGTCATATGACGCAGCTACTTTCTAATATGTAGTATGTACCTATATATTGAAAGTTGAAACGTATCACCTTGAGCCAACTAAAACACCATACTATAATAGTAATAGATAATAGCAGTGCTTTTTTGTGCCGGAACGCACCGGAACGCCGTGCCGGAACGCACCGGAACGCCGTTCCGGCACCTCATTTCGCTACACTAAAAAAAAAATCAACACCGGCGGGAATATCTGAGCTCATTTCATGTTAAGAAGGAGAGTGTATTAGCACCTTCCTCACTGGCCCTCTGCTAGACACGAGCTAAGAGTTTGAAAACTTAGAAGCCATGTCTTGAGTCAGGCAAACGGCTCTATGGCCATGGCAGTTTTGAAACGTCTCTTTGCTCGTGTCTAGCATGAGTGGGTCGAGGAGGAAAATGCGAAGACACTTTCCTTCTTACCGTGAAATAAGGTTTAGTGCGTACATGTTGTTTTTCGAGTGCCCGCTTGGTTACTAATTTTCTCCATCAAGTCCACAAACTCGTAAATTTGAGTATCAACGAAACAACAAATGAACGGAAATTGTCGTTTATTGGCGGAGGTGAATGGGAGTGGGGGTAAAGGGTAATTTTCTATTATGAAAATTGGCGTTCCGGCACCTATATCTTTACAAAAAAAAAAGCACTGGATAATAGTAATTTATATATTTAATATATAGCAGTTGGCTATGGTATCACTATCACATATTTCGATACCATATACCTAGGTACCATCCTATACTTCCTATATTACCGTTGAGTCATCTGCATATTCTGTATCATATTCCCATGGCATTTTGTCAACACTTTCGCTGCTTAATCCTCCTACTTAAAATTCCTGCAGTTCCGGGTCCCGAGTTAGGTGTTAATCCCCTTCTTCCAGAAGGATTTGCGGTACCATTGGCGGCTTTCTTTGGCGGCGCCGGGTTCGGAAGGGAACTTCCTATGTCGGCTTTCTGAGCGTGCATCTGCTAATAAACATAAATTAGCCAACTTATTTAGTCGCGCAGAGACACGAGTTCACACCTATATAAAGAAGGAAAACGGAATAGAGACATTTTCCCTGCTTCACTTTCCTTCCATCCAAAGCTTGTTGGTTATACCGTTATAGCTCCATCGAAGAACCTAATATAGCTTGCTATGACGAAACATATTTGATTTGCTATATATTAATTGACAACGACACTAAAATATTCCTTCATTTACAGTAGATTTCTGTTAAAAGAACACACGCGCTACCTATTTGTTTTATCATCAGGGAAACCCACTTGCTTCGCGAACGTTCTGTGTGGTAGGTATTTATCTAACGCAATTGGCCTCTTTGGTCGCCCGATGGTCACTCACAGAATCGTCATGCATAAAATGTCGGGGAAAGCAATTAAGAGCGATGAATACATTTTGCTCCTACAACGGCATGCCCTAGGCCATCGTGTGGGGATCCGAAACGTTTCTCGGCCGTTTGAATCGTTGATTGAAAAGCAACCCTCCTCACTTCCACGATGAAGCTTGCAGACAACAGCGGAGCTCGGCGGTTCATTCTGCATCATGTTTTCTGCAAGAAAAATAAAAAGTATGTATATAAAACTCATTGAAACGAATATAACCTTTCACCAACTGGACGTTGTTATTGTTGCATTAAATTCGATCATTTTCAAAATCAATTTGAATCTTCGTCCTCGATCCTATATTATACAATATTAGTCAAGCCCGATTTTATTTACTCTCGAGAAAACACGCGCCTGGATGAAACTGACCAAAAATGAATTTCCTATAGCACATATTTTACATTCAACGCTGCTCGCATTGCATAACCATTTCCATTGTTTTCCCATAAGATGGTCTTCAACTTCAACAAGATCAACGTCAATGGACAATGTTATCTAACGTCTCTCTGCACAGCACAGCAATAAACTCGTCGTGTCTAGCTGATGGAGGTTTTAATCCCAATCCCGTCATCAAATAATCTAATTAATTTTGTGATCACACGCCATGGGAAACATCGCAGCTTCATCGTGCACACAAAACACGTATAGCCCTTTGGTACATTAAACGACAGGTCCATAGTGGTCAGTTTGGGGTATGCTAGCCCTTGGCTTTCATATGATGGCCAGTGCCATCATATGTACATAGCAACATAGGACTATACCTACGTTGTGCCATATAGGTATTCGTAGGCTACATTTCGATCCATGCAATATGTCAAGGGGATATTCCCAATAATCCTGAGGGCCAGCTGTCGGCATGTGTGGAGAGAAAACACAGCGCTATGCCAAATCCTGTTTACAATACAAACAACAAGTCACAGGAAATTGTGCACGCCATGCAGTGAAGAGCTGGCTTGCAGCGCGTAGATGCACTTTTGTAAAATGATTAACTATGTGCATCATTATCATGGTGTGCCCTGCTCTGTGAGATAATTAGATTCCACGACAATATAATGTGGTGCGATGGAAGGCGTATTTGTACTATGCTTTATTTTTTTATAGGCACAGGTGTACGTGAACTTTAAGAGCATTATGTAATTGCATTATACTGAACAAATAAATCCGTGTTATTGAGCTACCGAATAATGCTGGATCATATTGGCCGAAGTAACAGCTTTCTTTGATTTGTCAGTGTGTTAATTAAATCGGTTCCAGAAGAAAGCTCGTGATCATTATTTTCACAATTTTGCACTTACAGTGTTCTTCTTCAATGTCGAGTTTGGGGAATTAGTGACAAGACAGTGAAACTTTAAAATGCTGTTGGGATGATATGGGAATGTTACACCTTTGAGTAAATAACTAGCCCCATTATTTAAACTAAGGTTATACCAGTAGTACCTAAAGTGTGTAATGTGTAATATTTCATATTTCGTATATGATGATTCTGATAATTGGAATGTTAAGTTTTGATTTGTGTTGGTTAAACTGAGTGGACAAGTAACACCTAATTTGTAATGCTCGGTATAACGTGTTAGTCGTGGAATAAAAATAACATACTTTTCTTTCCGATTAAACACATGCACCCAAAATCATAGCATATATGTAGGTAATGGAATTGACGAAAGAGTGTTTTTAATGTGTAGGTATATGTAAAGGTATCGCAGTTGTTTAAACCAAAGTTAAACTTGTGAAAATTGATTTCGATGCCGGAAGGCCCGATTCGGATTAAAAAGGGAACCGGCATACACAGCTCCATTCCGATATGTATTATAATAGTATATGTATTATAATAGTATGCATTATAAAGTCCAGGTTAAGCAGCAGTTGCTGGGAGCCAAAATGTTGGATAGATGACCATTCAGGAATCCATTTGACGATTGTGTGCATAGACGACTTCATATTAGACTCGTGCATCATATCTCGTTTCTGTACCCAAGACGTTTTATTTCAAGAAAAGTATATAAGAAAGAAATATACAAATCAAGAATACGTCAAGAATTATACAAATATATAAGTTTCGAAGCATGGCCAAAGCATACCGAGTTCCGTAATGGGAAAGAAAAATCAAGCTTGGAGGAACTAGAAGCTTTACTTTCCTTTCATTACTGACAAGCTGAAACGCAAACTATTGTCCTCTATAGCGGAGACCCCCATATAAGCACCATAAGACAGGATTTTCTTCTGACTACCCTAGAAGTACCTATACGCTTTTCTATCTCATATCAGAGTGTTTTCTTAATATTCTTTCCGATAACCATGTCCATCTTCCTGCAATATTATTATTAGATAGCCAGAAGAAAGATACCCTCAATATGTGCCATCGAACCACAGTTTGCACAATGGCACATTTTCGATCAATTAAATCAGCAATGGCGTCTACACTCCATCTACATGGCAAGTTGTGTCCAATTGAGTTATTCTCTGCAGGACTATAATACTCCCGAGTCCCGGGGTGAGCACAATGGACACAAAACATTACAGCTGATGGCTGAATTCAATGTCCATCCGCCATGCGTCCACTCTGTCCCATGTGCAAGCCATTTCCCTGCTGTCATGCGCGTTACAGCAGAGAACCCACGACTGGAGCCCACCCCATTTAGTACAATAAAGCTAAGGTAAATATTATCACAAGTCTTTGTGCTCGATTCTAGACTATATAGACACTGATGGTGAAATGATTGGAACGTCCGCACGACCACCACTATTATTATTATCGTCATCATCGCCGTCGTAGTCATCATCGGGTTCTTTGCATTTCGGATGAAGTGCCCGCCAGTTATGTGCACAGCAGCCGCATGTTCGCCCCGCAAAGCTGTTTGCCACATTTCACGCTCAATTAATGTTTTAATGGAAGGTTTGTGTGCTACTGTTATTTGAAGTTTAGGCCGTAATATAGTGAAACGTTTCATTGATATTCATGCTTTCGAACGTGTTAAATGCATATGGACACAATATTATAATATAATCATATTATGTTGTGTATCCGAATTATGATAACATGGAAGTGAGAACTGAAAACCATCTTCTTTGGGACACGCTTATGTTAGAAATCATGGATAACGCACGGCGACTTTTCACAACAGGAAATAAAATAGGTACCATGGGAAGGCTGAAAATGGCATTTGAGGGGTAATTATAATTAATTTGGAGAAAAAGGAAGCGGCTAAAAAAAATTGTGTGTATTGATTTACTGTAAAAAAATAGTTTTAAACATTTGGTTACGGATCAAAATGAGGGTATGAAATGCAAATGCATTCTGATTTGATTTAAATCGTTAATAAGCTGTTTCTATATAAATGATACGGTCCGTATATAGTACAGGTATATATAGGTATTCCTATATTAATTTTTTGGGGGCTAGAAAAGGGATTAAAGATGGTCTGATGACTGCCCCTGTGCCTGTGATGTGTGATACATTACATTTTATGCTTTGATTTAAGATGTAAGAATTAAAACTGATATTCTAAGTTATTAATTTTAAGTGTCAATTAGCACAGAAATCGGGACCACGGAGTTGTGGTGGCTGCATGCGAGCAAACGGGGGGCTTAGCGCCCAAAATGTCTCATCCCATGGGCACGTGGCGTGGCTGTCGGCAAATTAACGGGGAGATGAATTTTCTCGCCCGCTGTTGATTTTGGAGGGCCCCGATGTTTGGGGAACGCGCCGGCCCGGCAAACTTTTCAACGTGGCGCGCTGCGTCCAAACTTTACTACCCGTGTAATTCTAATCTGTCACAACACAAATACACCATCGCTTCACGTAAAGTTTGCACCCATTTTGCTCTATACGTGCAAAATTAAAATTGTGGACACAAATTTGCTTTACCGCTGATATAACTTTGTTCGGAGGTTTTTAACAACATTTTTTACGCGTGCCAAATTTTTTGCACATAAATAAAGCAGCACAAATTTTACGAGGTAGTAAAATTATTATACTAATTTTTGTGAGATCATGGTTAAACAGTATAGGAAGTTTCAAATACCAATTTACTTCCTATATCGAACATATTTAGTTCCGGACATAAAAGAGTTTCTGGACTGTTTAAAGATTATTTTTTAGGTACATATTTAAAACTTAAAACTGCTGAAAAGCTACGCACTTCAGTCGTTACTTTGCAAATATTAAGTTAGTTCAAAAGCAACCCATGGTCAATTAAAATCAAACGGCAAAGTGATGAGAGTGATGCATTTTACAAATTAGTATAAATGGCACCTACCCAGCTAGCACAATAATAAAGCATTCAGCTGAATTGTTTTGGCCGACGCCTAGCAAGTGCTAACCGCACGGCAACTCTTCACGGCTCCCAGCAGCATCAGCAAGCTCCATCAAAGCTGCAAGTATATTTACCTCTCTCTCTCACCATCCGCAGCCATGCGCTTGCGCTCGACCAGTCGGAAACCACCTCGCCGAATTAAATTGAGTGCTAAACGCCAACAACAACAAACGTTACCAGCTTACAGGAACATTTTGTCGGGCTAGTAAATCAGTTTTTATATCGGTATGCTATACTCACCTACATAGAATATAGCCGTCAAACTCCCGAGTTTGCTTGGCATTCGCCATGCTCCGTATTTTATCATGTCTATGAATTATACTATATGTTGGCGATAAATTAGTTTTTAGAGCATTGCAGTCGGAAAAGAATTTTTTGGATTATATTTTATGGTAGTACATGCTATTAATGTGAGGTGAGGTTTATAATAAGTTGGTTAACATGTGGAATAACAAATTTTACGTGCACCCTCCATGTGGAATATAACATGATGCTTTAACAGCAACCGTTATTAATTTCGTCTGGCTACTTCAAAATTTTGTGATTTTATCATTTCACATGTAGGTGGTCATTGTCATTGACATAAATACTCACAATCAAATAGTGCCATAGAACATTAGGATTTGTGCCAATTCACATGATTCGCTAAAAATAATATATACCTAGCTCGTATGCATTTAATTATAAAAATAGTTGAAAGGAAATACATTTTGTTGTTTCTGGCAAGAAATTCGTTTTTGATATTTCTTCTTTCGCACAATTTCCCCTCACATTAGGATTATGTTTACCTCTCTGCCCACCATATTAAGTTAAACGAGGACTAACTATCCACGCATAATTTGTCAGCGACGTCATAATTTTACAACAAAATAGTTTAAATAGTTAATGATCATGCTCATATGCATTGTGTACTTATATGAACTTGAAGTTGAATAGGGAATATTTAATATTAACACGAATAGGAACTAGAAATGAACTTCGTGTTTTCCGGAGTTTCCATGCAATTTTGCACCGTCATTAATTATCGCATATCCGTCGTTTTCAAGTGAATCGCAATTCGCAAAGTTACGGTGCAATGAACCATTAGTGCATCAAGATGCACAACTCACACGGATGCTGCTCATTAGGTGCACAGAGCACATGTCAGTTCTCGAATGCATTTTGTTAGAAACGAGGATCTGCAGAAGGAAGACGCAAATTCAATGTTAGCGCATGGTACTTGGCATCGCAAGATATACATCCTCATTGAAAATGTTACCCTTATTTTCTGGATTTTGGCTTATTTGCCTATTTTGGCTAACCCATTCAATATCTATTTCACACTAAAACAATTCCGTTTAGTCAATTTTCCTCATGTCATTATGACTTGTATTCATTTAAAACACATACAACAGTCGCTATAAATCAGGATCCAGAGCCTTTTCCAGGCAGGCGAACTCGCATGCACAGGCTCAATGGCATGGCAACTGAAAACTGTGACAATGTTTGCACAATGAGCCAAGTTGCTGGCAATTATTTGTTTAGATTTTCCGGCTTGCCAATATGGGAAGAAAGCACACTACACTAATTCAATTTACGTTTGGTTACTTTACTATAATATATAGTTCATATTGTGTTATATACATGTTAAAATTAACATTTGTGTTATGTGGATAATAAGTGATCGTGGAATTCGGTTATAGCCGGTAACTACAAAATAATATGTTTTTTTAGTAACTGAAATTGATCAAAGCTACAATATATATAGCATTATTACTATTATTACTGTTTTATTTTTACATCGGATTCTTCCTTGAAGCCTGTTCGAATGTAATTTCGGGTATCTAGCGAGATGTAATAATCATACATGTTACCTGTATCATATGTTTATTGAAAACAAAAACAGATCAACACCAGTAGCAATCGGATACCCGAATGCAGTGCGGGTCGAATGTACCCTGGGATAGTAGGATAGGCAATGTGTTTTGAACTTGAAGCATAAGTTCGGGCCTGGGGTCCAGAAACGTCGCCAAAGCCAAAGGCAGTGAAATTTATAAGACGAAATAAAGTTAAAAGACAAAAATCAGTTGAAACTTATAGGCTTGTTAAAAGTGAAAAGTTTTTCTCTCAGTCCCGGTGCTCAATTATAATATTTGGCTTCATTGTCAAAAGGTAACCAGTAAAAATATTATAGCCTGCAGTGATGTAGGGTCAGTGTGCAAATCGATAGATGTTGTGACCATGGCAGGCCCCGTCTGCCTCTGAAACTGAGAACTTTTAGTGGAAAATCATATTATTTGGGAGGGGAACACATGCAATACTTTAAGGTATGTAACTAATGCAATAACTTTCTAATCACTTTTCCATGTGCCTATATTGTGTTGTTGATAAATTATAAGTACCGTTTGGAGCCTCCTCAGAAATGTGCCATCGGAGCTGGTTGCGAAAATTGGCGTGAATTGGTTCTGTCACCTCTAATGAATCCAATTTTAAATCTAACACTGGGGCACGGCATAACCTAGCTATACCTTATTACATACATCAACTACATACAACTACATGCAACTATATCAATGAAGTAAATAATATTCATTTGTTTGATTATTATTATTATTTACTTCATTGATGTAGTTGAAAGAAGATGGGCCATAGGAGAAAGTGGGGGTAATTTTTAAAAGAAATAGAAATGGAAGGAAGTGCATGTGTAAGAAATTATCATAAGATGTAATAAGAGTGAACCGAATCAAAGAGTTTTTAAACTTGAAGAACTCACATTATTTATGTGACTTGCACGATTTATCGAAACAGTAATTGCATGTAATGCGCTCCTGCGATGCAACAATTGCAACGTGCAAACTTGTTTTGAAATCCAGCATAGCCTGAAATTAGTGACAATTAGATACCTCCTCGTTTGTAATGGTATTTATACAAATGAAATGGATACATTAGATAATTGAAATCGAACTGAGAACGATCATGGCCGCCCAAATTGTGAATAGCGACCCGTCACTGTGTGTCACCCTTGACACGCAAGCCCCGCCTCGGAAACATGTCTCCCAAGGAACACATGACCAGCCCGCACCCTTTAACAACACCTCATGTGTGTCTCGACGATATTTGAACATCATTGAGAGCCTCCATTCTTTCCTATGTCTCAGGAATGAACCGTATATAATGAATTTTCTGTATATCGTTCTTGAGTTATTTGAATACCGACCCATCGTTTATAGGTACAAACATATTTTAGATAATAGTTTTCCTATAATGGACGTTTAACGCTGCTGTTCAAATATAAATCGTGCACGCATATATAGAGTGATGGCCTATGCATAGGAAAATATTTTCTTTCGCTTCTTAGCGTCTGTTGAAAAGTGTACATACGGCACAAGTTTTCCAGATGTCTGATAAATATTTCTTTGATGCACGGCACAGTAAGTGATCGATTAAACTATATAGCGCGGCGTCAAAATATAACGACATGGTTTCTTTGAAATTCAGCTAACGAATGAACAACATTTCGTCCCAACCTTTAATCAGTTCCGAAAGCGAGACTGTCACGTTTCAATTAGGGTTGACAAAACGAAAGGTGTGAGATCCATTATAACTCGGCAGCGGGCTGCGATAATTTATCTGGGCATAGAAAATTACGACTGTCGTGTGTCTGTCATGTTCTAAACGCATTAGCCGCACGATTCTTCCACTGCCGTCGAACTGCTTTTGTTTTGACTTAAAATTAGCGCTGACAGTGCGATGGGCCAGGGCGTCGCGACGCATACAGCGGCGTCGTGACGCTCGCATGCTGCGTCGAATTCCAAGGTGCAGCGTAGCCGCCTCCCCGACCCACCAGGATTTTCAGTTGTGTGATTGTGGACGAATCACTATGGTTTCTCGTTCTGATAAGTTTTTCCCTCACTTTCCACTACGCCCCATCTATAGGGATGCAATCAACGCCACGTTTCTTTTAATTTATTTTATGTTACTTGCGAATTTAACAGTAGGCTGAAATTGGCGACGTAATTTTGATCAATTCCTTGCTTGTTCAAAATTGAACGAAGAATCTTTCGGATCTCGTTTTACAACGTTCGGAACGTTTCTATATTCATTGATTGAAAAATAATTTACAAGCGATCATTCACATGGTGTTCATAGAGTTTAGACTTTAGAGGACGCTTATTTTTCGGGTTTAAAAATGAGCGTGCATATTAAGTTTATGTTCTGCATCTGCTAAAACTGAATAAATGCTTTTAGGGCTACGCTCATCGTCATGTATTTGCATACGGGAACGCCACTGCTAGTGTTGTAGAAAACCGCGCGACGCGAGAATAACGCTGGACCAATTTAATTTTAGCGCCGAAGGTTGGATGCTGCAGTCTAGCATAGGTGATGGCTTACATCTGCTGTGATGGATGTTTGGTGTCTCCGCTGCCACGCTTTTTTCCCACCGCTCGTCGTTTCATGCGCGATTTTCGTGACGAGAGGGATGTGCTGTGTATAAACACGCGGAGACTCGTCAGATCTGCATGCTAAATTTATAGGGATAAAAGGAAATTAGACGATTTTATGCAAACATTTTCAGTTCGATTTGAGGGCATTTGGGATATATATGTATATGCTATATATAGATAGATAGAGAGCGGAAATTCGTACACCGCATGTCATTATTATATAGACTCATTGGCCTCACGAAACATTACAATTAAGATAACAAAAGATACTCCTTTATCCTGAATAAATACGAAAACCACTCGACGTTGGTTGCTAATGAGATTTGGCTCTCCATATTTCCCCGTATTTTTTCCGGCGCGATCGCTGAGCCCTGCCGTCAGCCATCGAGTGATTTACATTGGCACCGAGGGAGCATTCCAATCAATTTCACGGCGAAAACACGCAGACTGAGCGCTGAATTTTATGCAACAAAGAAACACAATTAGGAGTTACCCATTCCGTTTCCGACTCTTTGCATCAGAATGCGCTGGAAACGAGTGTTGGAGGCTAGCACATGTTCTGAGCGTCATATGCAATTCCCATGCCATACTGCATCAGGGAAATTCAGAAGTCATATACGTATTAAAGCGGTTGTAACGAATTCTATCAAATACGCTCAAACAGGAATTATGATTAGCACTGCGAAAATGGATTAAGTCGTTTCGATCAAGCGATCCTGTTGTCAAAATCTCGAATATGACATTTCAATGATGTCATCGACAAATTTGAAAAGGAGACGTGACTCAAGTTTTAACAAAAGCATTATAAATGGCCTCTTTGGGCCAGTGTATGCTCCGATCATCTGCTTATCATTAACAATCGCGAAGTTTCTGCAACAGGAGAGAGTGCGGGTGGTGCTGCTCCCTTTTCGGGCCAAGGGGGGGAGTGGGGCAGCTTGAAAAGTGTAAACCCAAGTACCTTCAAACCTTAAGTGTCCGTGCGGCCTCCACTCTAGCAAATTCCCGCTTTTGTGCGTCGATTAGCAATTTCTAAAGCGTCCCCGGCGGGCGACGTGAGGGGCATTCCGAGCTATCGAGTGCCCGGTGGTTTTGGGACTAGATCGGGCCAATTTTAATCCCACTTGACCCAACAAATGGCAGGAAGGCGATGGGAGGAAGACCGCGAGGAGAATCAAAAGTAACTTTTTGTGAATCGATGAGAAATAGTGGGAATATTATGTGTGTTGGCTGCAAAGCTGACAATCTTTTTGCTTATAATAAAATAAAATATATAGTTATATGCTATTTTCGATACCAGCATATCTCAAGTATATTTGTCACGCGAAAGGCTTTATGTTTTGAAGAGGTATAGCCTGAGCTATTCCGTGATCCCAAATTCCTGGGAACTTCATTTTCCATCGAACGAAAAGCGAGCACATTACATTTTAATTTGTTCGAAATCAAAATTTCATTTTTGCTGTCACGCGTTATAGCAATAACATCGTAAAATCTTAATAGGTTCCTCCTTAGAGGAAGGTTCCTCCATAAAAGACGTGTTTTTATTGTGTTTCCCCACACTTCAAAAAAACTTCACTTTCCAGCAAAAGCAGTCTTACGGTTTCTGCACAAATTAAATTTGGACGGGTAGAGGGAAAATTCGCAAATGGGAAACTCTATTCCCTAAAAATTTTCGGAAATTCCGAATACAAATTGAGACGAAAGATGAAAATATGCATTTTATAGGATAGATGCAATTTTTTATTTAAAACTTCCGGAAGCTCCATTTCAATCATACGAAACTTAACAATATATGAATAACTCTTAGATAAATACGCACTTCCGAAGTTTTTCACGAAATTTGATAAGTTTTTATTCGCATTTCCAAAAAAATTTGTCTTCAAATTTCACATTTTGTTTTATGAGAAGCGTCATATTAATAAAAGTTTCCTAAACTTGAACTCAATTGCCTTCACCCTTGTTTCTCGAGTAAACAATTTCTCTCGCGAAAGTCTAACTATGAGCTGATCACTACCCCATCTTCCACCACGCCAACCTATAACAACCACCTACGCCAATAATGTATAAAAATCTCTTATTACAAAGTCCCTAGTCCCTATATATACACATGCTTTTCATAACGGCTAAACCCACAATATCTGCATGAAAATAATATAGGAGGAGCTTCAAAGATGACTGGTCGTGCAAACCCCAAGAAACCCTTGCAAGAAAGTAGAAACTGTAGAGATTTTGATTTTGACGTGTTGTCATGTCTAGTAATGAAGCATATCGAATGTCCATCCGCGCTAATGCACGACATGTGTTGGCCTGCCATGGGTGCTTGGATTGGAGAGGGACAAATCCGAGCCCCAAGTGACGTCCCGGTTGACATGTCTGGCATGTGCTGTTTAGGACGAATGGGACGGTGTTCGGATCGAGTGACAAGGAAGACCTCCCGTTGTCAGTCGGATACGAATTCGCGCGCTTTTGCGGTCAACTCGGTAAACGTTCGGCGAAAACTGCTTATGCAGTCAAAATTGTATACAATTGACCGGATGACAGGATGACCGGATAGAGATTCATGCATTTGGAATTGGAAGTCTGCGGTATTGAGCAAGAGCCTTTTGACAGTGACATTAAAACTCAAAAGAAAAAAAGAAAAATTAAATTAAATTAAATTTTCACATCTACATGGGTGGAGATAGTATCTCAAATCCTCCACTAAGAGTAGTATTATTTATGTGTTAAAGAAGCGGTACCACCGACACATCTATAATAGTGACCACATCTGAAACTAATAACAATTAATATGATACTTTTCGCATATTATTTGTGTTATTTACTGAGACGACGCTTTATATAATCAGTCAAAGCGTGATTATACAAGATAAATAATATATAACGTTTCCCCTATTATGAGTTGGCGTCAGGCATATTTTGCCAAGTCATTGGATGCTTGACAATGCTGCTTGGTGGTACGGGAGCCCCATGGGCTTCGGAGGAGAGGTGGGTCGTGCAGGGACCATGGGCACAAAGTCGCGCAATTTCGCTGATCCCGGATGATCCTCTAGGATTCAAATCGAGTGCGCGGAGCGTTGCGCGTGGAAATAGAGTGGCACGAAGGGGGTGCAATCAAAACAAATTCAGCCCCCAGCCCCCTCCCCCCCCCCCCCTTCGAATCAGTCGAGTCGAGATAGTATTGTTTGATGCTAAATTCTGGGCGGGCGGAAAGGGAAAAACGCTGGCGTGGTTCCGATGGTTTGTTAAGCTAGATGCCACACCGACCTATCAGTTTTGTTTTAAAACTTTTCAAGCGGCTCGCTTCCAGCTTTTTGATGAAACTATATGCTAAAAGGTTTTCGCGACGCCTCTCGTGGATATTCTCTAAAATGACATCGGCACTAAGATACGGTTTTGAAATCAGCACATACTTATCCGTTCACTGTATCGGGGTAGCTTCTGACACCAGCGTAGGAGCGTATGGTGTAAAATTTCATGTCCCGGGGAATTTCGGATAGGGAGATTGGGGCAAATTGTGCCCTCAAGCTCCGTATTTTTATTTTGCTTCTTGTAACTTTGGTTGAAACGGCTGTTCGGATTATCGCATCAACATTAATCTAGCCCCCCCCCCCCCCCCAACCTCCCACCGTTGTTGACGGGGTTTGTCTTGACCCCCCCCCCCCCCCCCTCCTTGAAAGAAGAACCTTCTTTGCTCCTGACTCGAATGATAATTGTAATTTCATTATGCGATGACATTTTAGGACCTTTTGTGCAACCGTGCCGCTTTAGTGCAAGATTTAACGTATATTCATACAACATTTAAACTTGAAAGCCACGCAATCAAAATAATATACAGATAAAAATGGTATAAACCCTAAATTTCTAATGTAAATGACAGAGTACAGAAAACTACTTTTGGAGGTGCTGTGCTGTGCTTGAATCTGAAACTTTTGGTGGAGGTGCCAAGTTATGCTGAACTCTAAAACTTTTGGTGGAGGAGCCAAGTTATGCTTAAATCTCAAACTTTTGTTGGAGGTGCCATGTTATACTTAAATCTCAAATTTTTGATAGCGGAGCCATATTATGCGTTGTACTGGAAAAAAATTGTTGGATATGCCACGCTCTGATTAGATCTCTTACTTTTCGAGCTTTACTAGCACCACAGACAGCGCTAAGGACGCCATGGATAACTTTGATATTAAATTATTCTGATCTCAATGTTTATATTCCGTTCAAAATTCGTCTGCATGGCCTCAAAGTCTTGCCTTATCAATCTTGGAGTTTATCAAGTTGTCGCCCCTAAGCCGTTAGTGGCACGCCGGGATTAAGTTTACCCGCGCAATCACGTGCAGCTTATGATACGAAGCGCTTACTTGCCAAACAAGTTAGGCACGTCGTGACAGGCATAATGAGACGAGCACCAATATTATTGGAAGCACGTAAAGCTGCCGCTTTATCCCATCAATATTATTGCGTTGTGCAACATACAATTAAGGGTGGGTGACTGAGGGGAGGGGATGGATATTTGTTCCGAAATAAAATCTATGTTGAATTCTCGTAATTAATATGTGATTTGTAAAATTTCTATTGCGTTTGGAAATGGGAGTTCGTGGCATCAGAAGCTCATTAAAGCGTATATATACTTGCAACATTTTAATTGTTCCAGTTGGTATAAGTATTGATTGTTCCCATGGTGATGGACAATTAATCTTTTGGCTTCAAGGCAAATGGTTTATCCATTTTGTACTATGGTATACTAGAGTGTCATGTGATGCCAAGTGGGCACCAGAATCAGTTTGCATTCCAACAATAACAACAGGATTGGCGCTTGGCGGCGTGAAGTGATCATGCGCTTTTGTTTAAAGCTTTATTGTGTCAGAAGTAATTGGTTTTGCGTCGTTGAACATTTCCCCAGCTTTCTTGTATAACTCGAAAAATATGTTTTACCATAATCATGAGGCAACATTATAATATAACTTATCCTTTACACGATATAATGTTTTGTTGCCATATGTCGGACTTAACATATTATAATGATAGTCTATCATTCGTTAGTCAATGTCATATTTATATCATAATTACAGAGGTACAGAGGCAGGTACCTTATAAAAATCGATAGCCCATCAAAATGAACGTCTTCTGGAATCTCCCACCACCATTTTCGAAGCCGGTGATCAATCCTCATATTAAATACCTATATACCAGCTAGAGTGTTTGCGAGGTGTCCTGCTAGGCCATTGCGCCAGATTACCTGTGCCGTCTGCCGATGTCCTGTCCACCTGTGTTTGTGAAGGGAGGAAGGCCGGCGCAATGCGCCGCGAGTTGTTGCTCTTCGGTGACCTTCAGGGGACACAAGACGCTGAGGGTGAGGGTGCGCGCGGGAGGGTGGTCCATTGACCGGCAGCACACCAACAATAATATTGAATGAAACACACTCCACGACACCTTAGGCCTACGCATTACACCTTTATTTGGACACCAAACAGGTGGCTGGTTTGGGTAGAGGCGGAGACATTTCGGGAATGCGTTTTGAGCTATTTTGGAAATATTTGTCATTAAGGTTATTATGGAATTTTGTCCTCAGGATAAAATATGTTTGAATTCCGAAGTCTGTGTTATTATTTGGCAAGGAACTTGCAGCAAAGGAGTGCTATATCAATATACCTAAGTGGAATAGAAAATACGTTAGAAGTTATTGAACGATGGGAAACATAATCATTTCATTTCCCATTCTTTACAATATTGTAAAACATTAGCAAGAAAAATCTTTTTCGTATCCCGAATATAATTTTCTACAAAACTGTATAATACTTATACCATTTAAAAATATATCATTTTTACCTATAAACTGTATAATAAACCGCGGGGAGTATCTTCTGATGTATACGTTGCTCATAAATACGTTCCTCATATATATGGATATTATATAGGTACCTATAAAATAAAGGCTCGAGTATCCGTAAATTTCTGTGAAGAGGAAAATCGTTTCCCCTTGGAGGAGGAACATCCAAGACGTGTAACAAGAGCAATGCGGGAGTGGGGGATCGAGGTACTGCAACAATTCCAAGTCACCAATCACGTACTCCGCGCTACATCCACCATCTTGTAATCGTTTAGCAGATCCATGAAGAGCAATTAGTTTCCAAACGTAGCCGCCCAAAATAGGCCAGCCACAAAACACAAAACCCACCGCCGCCAAAGCGAGCACACAGCGGCGAATAAACAGACGAGGCATCACGGAGAAATCTTCCCCGCGCTCTTTCGACTTGCCCACATTCCTGCGTCCTCTGCTTCCTCGCGGTGCGTCGGCGGGCTACGCACGTTTCTCGGGGTAATTTGTCGCCACGCACGCACCGCGGCTGGAATAACAACCACACGCATTTTTCTATACGCCTCTCGCCACAGGCATTTAGCTCGATAGATCAATTGCGAGCGGTAAGGGTGACAGGACAAACTGCTTGGCACACGAGGCTTGGTGTAACAGGCTATGCCTGAATGGGCTCTACCAGGAAATTATTTCGGATAGTTATGTAAATATAGAAGAATTGATATTTTTTGATATATCGAGTACGACTTTCTCTCATGCTTATAACTGGGAAACGATGTCCCCGTTTCGCGTTGAGGATGAACGTAGATGCAGTGCCGTATTTACCACTAGGCAAAGTAGGCTATCGCCTGGGGCGCCGAGGGTTTAGGGGCGCCGGCCGCAGGCCGGTGGCAATTCCCCTATATTGCTTTTCTTTTTTTTTTATAAACATTGTGAATTGCGATGTCATTTGTTTAGTCAACATCGCATCAGATATGCAACCATACTTCTAAATTCGTAGTTACCTGTATGAGAGGCATTTGCAGCCGGGAGATACGGACTGAAAGGTATTTTGAACTCATTTAACGATAGTATTTAAATAATATACAATTGCGAATTCAGCTCCCGAATTGGCAGAATGGTTAATTCCACACCTGGCACTATCAATCGCTTTTTCCTGTGTCAAATGTTGGGGAAAACATTGAGCATGGAGCACTCCAGTGCGCCTTCGTTAGCGCAGCTAACAAACTGGGTCGCAGTCACCCTGCGATATTTTCGGGCATTTTCTTTATTTGTGCATTTGAAAGTTGCTATAGTAAAACAATGGACGATACTAGTGCTAGAAAAAAGTTGAGCGGAGCTCAAAACCAAAAAATCTCCAAAGAGCGCGACATAAGTCAGGCAGATCATGCCCAGCAGCCTGCACAATGCAGGTAAAATCGAAATGTTATTATTGTTTACTTCTTATATTTGGGGTTACATTACAATACCTGCAAGATAAAGGTGCCTATCAAGTAACAATCTATACCAGTCCGTTGTATAATTTCACATATACGAAATTGACGCATCTTTAAAAATTGGTTCCTTATGGCTGGTCATGATTAGCATGATTATGATTAGCATTGGCAGCTTGTAGGGGCGCCACGAAAAAAACTGCCTACTGGCGCATATTGTCTAAGTCCGGCCCTGCGTAGATGTTTGTAGCAGATAAAACAGTGAATGCGGAACGTCGCGGACGGTCGATGTACCGAATTGCAGCTCGATCGCATGTCAGGAAGTGGGTTCATTGCAGTCTCAAGTTTGGACAAACGCCAACTCACAAAGAATTTGAAGAAATTTCCTGAAAATATCAACTTTTTTGCTCCGTTTTCGTATTTCTCCTAATTTTCCCTACTTTTGATCTATGCACTTATATATGCACTAATATATGCAATTCAAACTGAGTACCTATAGGTACTCAGTTTGAATTGCATTGATGTATTGACATATAAATCGAGCACTTTATGATGAAGAGACTGCATACTAAAACCATTACTTATAGGTATAGGTTCTCTAAACTCCTAGGACGCCAACTGTATATATGGAGTTATACACAACTGAGTTCACCCAACTGCACATGCAGTGAATTCAGTTGGAACTCCCTGTATGGGCTCCGAACTATAGGAGTTGAAAAACTTGGTAAAACCGAGCATATAGGTGTACTAACACGTCATATTATGTATCGCACGAGGAAAACAGGAAGTTGCTTGGATATCGCATTATTGTTCCGTTTTCATGTTCGATTTCATAATTTAGACGTCGTTGAATGGATGCAAATCATTCTGATCGTTTTGGGATTTTGGAAAATATATATTTATGCGACTCTTTAAAGGATCAAGCTGGCAAAATCGTATAATAATATGCGTAGCACAACAAAATATCGTTGGAAAAATAAACAAAAACACGTGGTTTTTTTGCCATAGAAATGTAACAAAGTGTATATTGAAAATTTACCATAAAAAGCGTTTATCAAATAATCAAACGCATGTAACTTACACACACACTGACACACACACGCACACACATATACACATGTGAGAGCTGACCGTAATTCTTTCAATAATGAGTACCACTGAATGCCCCGAATTAGTGACATCTCACAACAAATAACTGGAAGAGGCGAAGAGAAGAGACCAAATATACAGACATGATCCGAGACAATAAACACAAATCGAATTGCCATAGTTTCAGCGTGTTTCAGAGCCTCTCACATGCAGTCTCGTCTAGGCCAGCTCGAATGCCAACACATGGACGACCGACCAAACACCTGACACTCGCTTTATTCACACAAAAACAAATAACCTCGCGGAGTTTGACGCGGAATTTCTAAATGAAACCACAACGGAAGTATTTTTCCAATTCTCTGTAATTCCTGTACAATATTTATACCTACCGTGTCCACTCTCTTGTGCGATGTATATATATATATATATATATATATATATATATATATATATATATATATATATATATATATATATATATATATGTCATAATTGCATATAGCTTCAAAAAGGTGTTAGTTCCTCAACAGTTCTTTTGTACGTTTTTGATTGCCAATCGGTGTATTAGACATATATCGGCAACTCTGGCGAATAAGGCGTTGGGCAAGGGAATTCATCGCAGACTGCATTAACCTCAACCACATTATAATGTGCGGTAGCTCGTGCATCGAAACTCTTGCAGTTGCATAGCAATGCTTTTCAGTTCCTTATAAAAAAACAAGATATTTGGCAATATGAATGTATACCATGCTGCATGCATAGCGTAATTTCACTAACACACTGTTTATTAAAGGATATACGAGAAACTTAAGAGTGTTAGGAATTAGAATGATGATTTCCAATAGGTACCTCGAATCAATCATTTAATACTGCCTTGGATCCGCTCCGTCAGAAATGATTTACACCTAAACGCACCATTTCGCACGAATTCTAAAACGAGCACCGCGTCGAAAAACTCTTTTCGATTCACGTGTTTACAGACAAAAGCAAAACCCGCGGCTCTCATCTCAATCACCGACGACACTCGGCAAATAAACCGTCTGCCGTCAACGCGCCTTTTGATCCTCCTTGGGTGGTTTCCCCCCATTTCGACTGGTCTGGCACAGGCAGACACCTCGCATCCATCGCGTGGCGTCGGACCGGTATCCATCACGGTACCGACCCGACGGACGGGCTTTGAATCCTCCGCGAGACGCCCGTTACATTTCAACGCGGCGTTTCCGCCGCAAGAATTGATAGAAATCGCACTTGGGATAGATTGACGTTTGACGACTGCTCGATGTTTTCTTGCTTTCATCACTACGCGTATCCACCGGGAAATGCCGTCTCACACGCGTGCGTATTTATTTTCCTTGTGGAAATGAGATGGACATCTCTTTTCTTTTCTCGTGGATTTAAATTATTATTTTCACATGAACATGGCACCTCCACTTAGAATGTTTTATGTCCTGTGGTTTCATTTGTGACTAAAAAAGATACACTTCTTTTGCTTGAGAAACCCTACAAACTCATAGGGTTGTGCAATGTGATTTCAATTGTATAAATAATCATTTTGCTGTATACAGGTCAGCGGAAATGCACATTTCAATTTTTCTTCTGTCCCTCATTGACGGCCCAATCTTGACACACGTTGCGCAATCATTACGACGAAACTTTGGGAACCACGCGGATGAAATTGCACGTGGAAAATGCGCAACACTTCCCTGGTGAAACGCGTCATAGGTCGTTCCGCGAACGAACACAATTCTGTTGACAACTCCGCGGCGGCCTAATTTCCTCGCCACATTGCGCACATTGCGCGCCTGTTGCAATGTGCAGTATCTGCATGGGAAAATAATGCAGCCACGTAGGAAATTATTATTATGTAAACTGTTTAAATGTCACCACATATTTCACTCGTCGCCCTGAGCGTTGATGCGAAACAGACACTATAAGAGCGCGGGGTTGCAGCACCATATCTCCCGTCGACGAATCGGGACACGGACCGATGCGATCTCCTTTTCCGTACGCATCCATGTGATTCCATCTCGGAAAAGCGCGGTGGCGTTGTTTTAAAAAAACGACTCGGCGAATTTTGACACAGATTAAAATTTGATTTCAAACTTGGAGACATAACCCGAGGTTGCATTGAGCGATAGAGATAAAAAGATGATTGTCAACTGCGATCTCCTTAAATACTTGACACAGTGATGTCGATCGGAGACATGATGGCGACAAGGCTGTTCACCGATCGCGACATCAAGTTGTCGCGATCCTCGGCGACTGATCACTAACCAGCCCAAGTTAGACCAACTCAACTGACGGTGGCACGGCACGGGTATGTGCTTACCGACCGATCGTGGTTTGTATGTGTTACGCTGCGTCTACTATACATTGTTTTCTCTGGCAGGAAACGAAAGCAGTCGGTCGGTCCCCCGGTTGGCAGATCAGGAGCCGTCATGCGACGTCGTCGTCGTCGTCGCTGCCGCCGCCGCCGTCGCGTGAATAGGGCAAGGTGCTCCGATCAGTTCGGCCCAGCCAAGAGAGTATCATCAAGGTTTCGATGATATTCTTTGCCGCTGCCACTGTTGGTTTAATTCTACGCCAGTCTAAGCTGTTTTTACGAGGGCGACGATAATCTGTTATTTCAGAGATGGCTCTGGGCAAAATTCAATTTACATTTTCAACACTCGGAGATTCGGGGCCCTTCTTTCACGGTATATCAGACCGGGTTGCCGGGTTTTTCCCCCGCGGCCTCCCCCGGTCGTATAGTTCTCCATTGAGTTGTCGCTGCACGACGGCGGCGGTGGCGGCGGCGGTGGTGGTGGTGGTGGTGGTGGCGGCGGTGGTGGGATTCGATTACGGGGTTGTTGAAGTGGGCGTGCGAGGCGAGGGGGTGAGAAATGGTTTAAATTGAATGAAAGCTTCGTGTCGTCGCGCGTCGCCACGCTCGGCCGAGGGGGCCGTCGGTGGGGGGGAAGGGGGGCCTCCGGATCGTGGCAAATCGATCAAGGGCGGTTTCACGGCGCGAGCTTTCGGGAGTGGATCCGGTGAGGATAGGTCGTCGCCAGCCACCGAGGCGGAGTTTCGTCGAGATGAGGATGGCTCCCCGCCCAATGCGCGGTGCCCGTCATGGATAGATAACTCGCCAGCCAGCCAAACTGCGCTCGCTCCCTCAGTTTTGTGCCTCAGCCTTCGCAGTCGGGCTTGTTGATCTTGCGTTAGCCGGCTAATTCGACGGCGTGTTTTCTCGGCACCAGCCACTGTTTTCTCTACATTGTGAACCTTGTGGTGAAAGGAAACAACCAGACTGTTTTCACTTAATCTCTGTGTAAACCTGCCTATGTTGTGTGTAATAATAAGAAGTTGCTTTGCAAGTGCAGATATATTATCTCAAAAGCGTGGTTCCTACGCATAAAGTGGCTGTGTAAGTTTGATCGGGTTTTTCGGCGTCGAACGCGACCGCGGGGGTATCACCGGCGAATGTTTATCGCGCGAAGAAGCCGGTGATCGCGGGGAAGCAAGCCGTAGTCGCGAGATCCCGACGTCTGGTCGGGCCACTGGTGCACGTCTTCTCCTACCAACCCCCACCTCTGACACGCATGTGCCTGCGTTACGATACCGCGCGCCGCGCTAATAGTGTTTGTGTTTTGACAAGGTGTTGTTAGCGAGCTATTAGTGTTGCTGTTTGTCTTGGACCACAAAGACGTTGACCGTTCCGAGTCGGACGATCGTCGTCGTGCCCGCGTCGCCTCCGATTCCCCATGGCCGATCCGCGGTAAACAATCACCCTGGATCACACGACTTACAGCCTCGCGATGCATACTCTATTCGGCGAGCAGAACGCGTACTACAGGCACCCGTCGGCAACCTCGTCGGCCAGCTATGGCGGCGCCATGCCCGCCGCTCACCACATGGCCGCCGGATCGGTCACTTACCCGTACGAGCAGTACTCTCGGTACGGGTACGCCGCCTCCGCGTACCCTCTCAACCACCACCAACAGCAGCTGCACCACGGGCCCGCCAAGGACATGGTCAAGCCGCCGTACTCTTACATCGCCCTGATCGCAATGGCCATCCAAAACGCGCCCGACAAGAGGATCACGTTAAACGGCATCTACCAGTTCATCATGGAGCGGTTCCCGTATTACCGCGAGAACAAGCAGGGCTGGCAGAACTCGATTCGCCACAATTTGAGCCTGAACGAGTGCTTCGTCAAAGTGCCGCGCGACGACAAGAAGCCGGGCAAGGGAAGCTACTGGACGCTGGACCCCGACTCTTACAACATGTTCGACAACGGTTCGTACCTGCGTCGACGTCGACGGTTCAAGAAGAAGGACGCGATGAAGGAGAAAGAGGACGCCGTCAAAAGACAACACCAAGACGTGCACCACAAGCGCGACGAGAAGATGATCACCGAGAAGCCCGCCAAGGTTGGTGAGTGCAAGCCGAAGAGGGAGCCCACCGTCGAGCTTAGCACGTGCATGAGCGGCAAGTACCATCATCAAGTCGATGTGAAGCCGGGCGTGGGAGTGATCGTCGAGCACCACATGAGCGACAGTGCGATGGACACGTCGGTCCAGGGGACGGGGACATTCAGCGTGGACAGTCTGATGACGGGGGGCAGTCGAGACAGCAGCCCGATACACAATCACTACGCTTCGCGTGTGCAGGGAAGTGCCGCCGGCTCGATGTACTCGTATCACCAGTACCCTCACCATCAGGCGATGGGCTCGCTGCACCACGAAGACCTCTTGCCGGCGACCAGCGCGACCTCCAACTCGGCGGGTTCGGCGTCCAACCTCCACCACCAGCATCAGCACCAGCCGCTGAGGACCAGTTCTTCGTGGTACAGTTCTGTTGTTGGAGGTGACGTCGACGTCGGCGCGCCGCCGGCAGGATTCCGAGATCTCTTCGACGCCGTGCCGAATCCGAGTTGTCAACTTGGCTTCCGGTCGGCGCCGTCGGCGTCGCCGCCCGCGACGGCCGCTGCCAGCGTCGCGGCGTACAGAGCGTCGGCTCACTCGTATTACCAACAAGACTGCAACGGTTCGACCAAGTATTGATGTTGAGTGGTTCCGGATCCTGACGATTTTACTGCCGTTCATAATGGGCCCGCAGAGAGGTCCGCGATATTCCAAAGTAGATATAAATTCGTGTCGAATTGTTCTCAAATGTCACCTGGTCGTGGCCGCGATTTAGTCACAGGTCGATGTTGATGTACAATAATGCCCAAGTGTGATACTAGGTTAAGTGCGCGTCGTAGATTAGAACTATGCGATCGGGCTGCGTATAATATATATGTTTTATGTAATGTCAGTGAATCATTTTTATATGAGATGTGATAATTGTGTAGAAATCAGTGTAATTGTTGAACAGAAAAATGTCATTTTTCTGGGTTCCATATTCTCTATATACCCAATTAATGGCATTGTGCCGAAGAAAGGCTCCAGTTTTTATATGTATGTATATAAGAAACTATGTTCTTGTACCATCTTGGACGAAGGTCTGTGCTTGAGGATTCTTGGGGAACTGTTGTCTCGTGATTGCCATTCCTAAAAACTTTCACAATGGTTGAAAATGTTTTATTAAAAACCAATATCATTTTTTATACGTTTTGCAATTTCAGTTGCAATTGATGGACTGAGTTTCATGTAAATATTCAGATATGCAAGCACTTTTTTTGTTGGTGCGATATATACCTACCTTGGGTATGTATATATGATGAAATGTGGATGAGGATTGGAGATGAACAGCTCTTATACCTTCATGGATTTTATGACATCCAAGCCATTCAAATGATTATTATAGAATTTAAAGTATCTTACGTTTGTACAAAACATGGCACCGAAATGAAAATAGAGAACCACGTTGATATTCCTTATAAAAATATATGTTCGTGTCAAATCTTTTCCTTCAAATTTCTATGTAGATATTCGTGACATCGATGTAGGTACCTCCTATCACGTCGTAAATATGACAAACACATCGTATAATTGTGCAATTTGTATGTGAATAATATAGTCGTGATGTATACATTTTTGTGTCCAATATATTATAGAATTCTCAATGAAATTATGAAATTATATACTTTTAGCATGTCTAAATTTGACGAGCAGTATATACCTACACGTTAACGTTCCTATCTGTTGTTTACTAGCGAGAATGTTTGAAAGATGATTATGATGACCATTCACACCTTCTCTTGAAAAAAATGCAAATTATATGATGATGATAAAAATGACACATTTGTTGTTATTTCGCTTACCATCTAGTTATTCTGATATATGCATGCCAGTGGTCAGTATAACTTTATTGATTTAAATGTAAATTATTTTGATTGGCAAACGATGGCAGGGGGTGATTTGATATTTAAATCAATGCAATTGTATTCAATTGCAGTTGAAAGTCGCATGTGCACGTCGCAAAACGTAAATTGAAACTTGAAACTAGCAAGTTTAGTTTAGCTACAAACTCATCGATTCACTACCGATTTGCTTTATCCAACTGTGTATATAGGTATAGTGCTTCCAAATCCTTAAAGCTGGAAACATCTTTTCCAATCGACAATTTCCGCTACAATTGTAACATAAAATTGACAAGCTATGAACGTTTCTCCTTCAAAGATTTTAATTAATTCCACAGTTAAATTTCTTGCACACATTGAAAGAACGTCCCTCAGCGAATGCAATCCTTGGAAAACGAAAGAAAATTCCCACTCCCATTCCGCCGCGCGCGTTATCCATCGGCACTCGGCAGCATGTGACTTTTCCGCCCCCTTTTCCAGCTGCGCCCCGACCGAGCTGACTGAGCGAGCTCGGCACCCGCGCATAATCATTTGCATCGCATTTTACTCTCGATTCCGATCTGCGATGCTTGGATTCAGAGTTCACCCGTAGCTCGGTACGCGGGCTGATCGTCGGGATACGCGAGAAACATGTGATAATTAGAATGATTTTTAAGGAAAAACGTTGCGAAGAATTTCTTTCCCCCTTTTGCAATCCGCGTACCATTCTTGTAGCGTAATTTTTATCTGATGCACTGCAAGCTCTGTGCATTCAAAATGGAACTTTTTTAAATTGCTTTTGTGACTCAAATGTAGCTGTATATAGCTCAAATGTATAGCTGTGTATAGCTCAAATGTATATATAGCAAACGGCTGTGGGAAATATTTTTCGTCATTTTTAATAAGGACGAAAATTACAGAAAAATCACCAATGCTAATTACATGATAATATAACAACATTTTGAATGCAAATACTATCAAATCACGATAAATTACAATGAAATCGCAAACAATGACATCTTTATACAATTACCATTTCCCACAAGTAAATTTTAGAGGAATTGTACCTTTTTATGATGAGGACACTTTTTGACTCTGTCGTCAAGACTTTAAAAACGAACAGGCATACGCGCGCGCTTGATATTTACAATACCTTCACACATATTATTATTTATTATTATTAATTCTGTACTCCATGTCCTGGAATAAGCACCGAGCACGTGAACTGCACATACACACCTTACAATTTACTCGGTGCAAGAGTATATAATTACACAAACAATGATCCCTGGACCTGGATTCCACATCGAAGCATTCGAAGCAAGCATAAACCACACGAAGCTGATGTAGGTGTACCTTGGTTGCACTGGTAAGATTTTAAACATAAAATCCATTTTACGTGACCGCGGAGTAATGGCTTCCTTTAGATCTAAACAGACGCAGACGGGTTATTTCAAGTCTGGAATTAAGTTAATTTCTTTTATATCTAAACATTTTCGATAAACACACCAAGTAAAATCATGTGGATCAAGGAATCAGAGCCAGCCAGGCATAAAACACAAAAGAGTATAAAGGAAACCCCTGAAACTATATAGTAGGTACTTTGTGTGTTTAGGTCTAATTAAATACCATTAAAAATGCAATTTTCCTTATGCATTACCTATCTTAAATAGCATACGAAATTATCTATGATTCCAAAATCAACCTTGAGAATAGGTCATTCCTATCCCTCTCATTAGTAATCGTATAATGCCATCGTATAATGGAGAATAGATTTTCAAATCCAATTGTAGAAAAGCACTGACAAACCGATTAATGCGATTATTTGATTTATTTCCTGTGTTTGTTATGTTTCAGCAGATTAATTAGCTCTAACAAACAATAATTGCTACTATAAATACAGAATTGAGCCCACTATTTAACTGATAAACGGATCCACCAGATAAATGGGTCGACATCAACAACAGAGAACTGTTGCATAAATAAAAGATACAACCTTAAAATCACAATACCCTCGCAAACAATTATTGCTATCACGCCAAAAGTGCATTTGGTGTGTAATTTTCCTTGCAGAACTGCAATGAATTTGACAATCACAAATAATACACTATGTGCGCTAGAAAATAGAATTCTACTTCTTATAAGATGCGGAATATCGTGGCATTCATACAACAGACCGTGTTATTCCCTCTAAACAATTTTTCGATTTACAATTTATGCATCGAAACAGTAAAAATATACATCGCAAGAGCCATAATACACTCATATTTTATAGCACAACTAATATCTTATTCATGTTGATGTTTTAAGTTTCTTATAGCAACAATTTCATTATATCATAAGTTGCTGCAAAAATATCATAAAATAAATTGGTTTACCTTTCGGTAGTACCTACATGTATACGGTTACACAATGGCGGCCAAAATAACTATCCCTCCCTCTTGCTCGATTGGATCAACCGCAACCCCCCCCCCCCCTCTCCTTATATTAACATTAGCTCGCCACAACCGAATAAGCCCCATTCAAACATGGTTAAGCTGATCGACTCCCCTTTGCCTATTTTTTAAACAGCGTAACCAAGCCGTCTTTTCACGCACAATCTCGGCCAATTTGCTCGCCCAAAGAGCGGGCATCTGCTTCTGTGCCGAGGCTCCCCACTGAAAGGGATGAACTGGAAATGAAGGGATCTGTGATACAACCACAATATTCCAGAAATACTAGGCTGACAATATACGTACCGTTTACAAGTCCATTATGACTTGACGTGTATTAACCGCCGAAGTCTGCCGAGATGCATGGACCGTGATGATCTGTGCCCTAGAGGTAAATGGGCTACTGATGCCGAGGAGCACGAAGAGGATTCGAAAACTGCAGTTTTTGGGATGTACAAACTACCAATCGTTGATGGCATTGCCTGCAGTAATAATTAAAGGAAACGATTCAATCCAGCCACAAACTTTGAATCTTGTGCTCGTGATTCTTCAGTTTTTGCCAGGTCTAACGTTAGGTTTTACTAAACTTTTCCAATTGCTGTATGTTGAAGTGTTTGTTTCCACAATTGCCACGTGGAAACAGCCAAATACAATAAGCGCAGCGAATTCAGTTGTAACTCCATATTAGCCAGAATTTAAACTTTTGACAAACATGGTAAAAACCGGGATATTTCTGTACTTATGCCCGGTTTTAACATGTTTAGTTGAGAGTAGAGTTGAGATCCCAACTGAGTTACAACTTACATTACCATGGATTTGCTTGTATATTGACTGAATTCAGAAGGAGGTGTGTAGTACGGGTTTGCTCTGTTTCGAATGACTTTTGGTCCTAAAAAGAGCCTTGGCTGAAATTTCAACGGCGTTGGCGCCGACATCTTCATGATCTTCAGGACTGCATTCAGAAAGTTATAATAATAATATCTTTATTTTTGTGAGACAAAATGGCGAGGTTCACAATAATCAAAAACACAAAACAAATGGTAAAAAATGCAATGTATGATGACCTATGATCTTCCACCTAACCAGCAAATTAAAAGTAAAAGCCTATTAATAAAATTGAAACATATTATTTAACAGCTATTATGTAGGTAATAGTATAAAATTTACTATTAGTACAACTAGAGTTTGTCGCATATCAACATAGGAGTTTAAAAAAACTTGGTATAAAGCTAGGCATGAGCACAGATATAAAAGTATATAATAAAATCATAGAAGGGGCTTCTTTCCCAATATAATAGTATAATGGAACAACCAATGGAATTGTACATCATGACTCAGACCACACGCATCACCATTGCTTCGCGAAAACCATCACGTCCACAACCGTACATTTTCCGTACGTCTGCATCCCGAACAAAACAAGAAATCGCTTTCCATGCCGGCATACACCCCAACCACCTCGGGGCATCACGAGGAAAATGCACCCGTCGTTTCAATCCCATAGTATTTTCCCGAGAGCGCGCCCGCTTCCCTGCTATTCGTCGGTAGATGAGTATATAGTATGCCGCATAGTCGGAAAACCTTGCAGCGCAAGATGCGAGATAAGTCCCCTCCCCCCTTCCCCCCACCGCCCTTAGCATCCCCACAGCGCCGCTCAGAGTTGCCCCTTATATCGAACAACCCCAAGCAAGCGGCGTCGAAAGCAGGCGCCGGTTGGCGCCGTTCCCATGGCCTGCTATAGTCAGCTCACTTCATATTCACGTCCTTTTACCGACGCCGCCTCCGCCGCTGCCGCACTTTGACGTTCCCAAACGTCTTCAATCCAACTCGTTGTCAAGACTTTGCTCATTCCGCTCGAATGGTGCTTTGGAAACCTCGGCACAATCTATGAGGGAAACTCAGCGGAGAGGACTCGGATTGTGATCAATTTCGCATGTCGAAAGCTATATGCCGATACAACGATGATAATGGAATTTCATTTCGTTTTTTGGCTGTATCAGATATTACATGAGAATAATTTGAAAATAAATGTATGGATCAACTTATGTATTGTTTTAAAATACGTTGGCGTGGGAATATCTATATATTTAGATAGGTACCGTACGTAATATAAGTTGTTATAAGTATTTTTTATTTTGTATTTTATTAATTTGATCTCGTTGGTTGCATGCTGTACTCATTTAAAAATAACAAAGTATTATATAGGTTCTATAAAAAATATAAACGATGGTTTTATTAATTTGCTTTTCAACCTATGTGAGCAATTTGATGTAAATTGTTGATTTAATTAAAAATTACTACCTTCATCTGTTTCTGGTTCGCCCGAAGGTAAATGGCTTCATTAAACTCCCATTGTATATACCCATGTGTTGTTGTAATGATCTTTGCGCAAAGCGACGTACATACACCCTTTTTGACAACAGTTATAGTAAACTATACGCGTATTTTCTGTTGATATATACATCCAGTTGTTTATGCCACCATAAAAACAAAAGTTTTATTTGTTTTATATTTGAACGATTGAACAATATTTATTATGTTTGAACTTTGAATCCATCCGCCCTAATTTCTTGATTATATTCATATAAAGAAATAATACCTTAAGGCACATAAACTTACAAAATATCACAATATAATATTTCCCATATCAATTTATCCATGCACTTCAGCCACAAAACAATGTCATTACGGCACCTCCACCATACACTTACATCCTAGCCATTCGAAATAACCGTTAAATGCTAATACTTTGATCTTCGTCTTTCCACTCTTCACTACTTTTTAAACAAAAATACAGTACGCCCTTCAAATAATACGGTTTCCCCGTTACGGCCACAACGAATCGCAAAGGGGACGCAGAGCTGCAGTCAGCGACATCGACGTCGACGTCGCGAACGACGCCAGCTCGTCTGGAAAATGGCAATCTAACCGTCGAGGGCTGCAGCTAGAGTTTGCTCCCCGCTCGAGGGTGTTTTCATAAGGAGCAAAGCCCGAGATGGAACCTCTTAATTAATGATATTCTTTGTTTGGTTAGAAAATAGCCGAATGTATTGAGAGGCCCCGAGCGAGGCGTCAGACCGCGACAAGCTTGTGCACTGTTCACGCTGAGGGAAAGAGATGAAACATTGGCACAAAAGATCAGCGAGGTTGTGGGAGAGTGGCTGCCGTGGCAAGGAAAAGGAAATTATCATTTAATACAGATTATTTGAGATAATATGGGAGTATGCGTTAGCGTTACGTAGCGAATCGAGGAGCGCGTTTTGGAATGAAAGGATGGTAAGGCTCAGTATAGAAGAGTGTTCTGAAATCTCGGAAAGTGCTGGAATGCTGTAACGAATCTTGTCATGTAAAGTCACATTTAGGGGAATAGAGGTAATATGACGTTTACGTTACATTTACTCAGACATAATATCGATTGTCTGACAACAACTTTTTCAGATCAAACCCACACATCGTAATTATTGTATCATGTGTGAAAGTTGTGCAGGTTAGCATGATAATATTGTTGACTGAATTCGCAGAACGACCAGGAACAGATCAGAACCGCCAGGATACCTCACAATGAGATTGTTTGGACAATTTGGGGTTTTCTTTTGGCCTGATACGTTGGTGGTATATTTTCTCAAAAGAGGGAAAACTGAATTTTGTATATATAATGAGCTCACAAAATACACATTTTATGAATGATTTTTCCCCGGCGACTCTTGTGTGTTCAATTAACTATTCAATCCTGCTCTGTAAAGACACTACGTTGATTTTCAGCATCGTGTTCAATCTGCGTGACGGAAGTCAATTTCAGAATTAACGACATGATTTGTCGTCATCCAGGGCAAAGAATGCCGGCCACAAAAAGATTCGTTCGTCAGAGCAGAGCCCTGCAGCCGTCCTGGTACAGTAATGAGTGTAATATTGGACCGCAGCATCAGCATAGCAATGAGATGGCTTCCAGATTTGTTTATATAAAATGCCGGGTGGGCGAGAAAGGTTGCCAAGTTTAGAAAGACATCACATACGTTTTTGGAGTAGAAAAATGAGCCACCCTGGGTGTCGGGGGTGAGGCTTTTAAAGACACATGCTGACAACATGGAAAACTCATCGCGGATTTTCTCTGTGGTAGGTAGGAATACTTTTCTGATTTGTTAGAGTTTGCACAGTGTTTTAACACAAATGGAAAATGACTTTAGGTACCTACATATAATTTGCGAGCAGCACAAGCAGTCGGTTCACTTCCAACATCTGCTCTTTGTTTTAAGCTAAACTAATCGATTAGCACGTTAAACAAGTTATCAATATATTTTATACTAAACCGATTTACAAATATCTCACATGATTACATAAATTGTAATTGATTGAAGCTCTAGTTTGAATCGATTAGGTACATATTTAAAGGAAACCTTTCCAAATTTCCATGAAATAAGGAATTAATTTTAAAGATGACATTTTAAAGATGACGTTTAATGATCGCCCATTGTCATGCAGCTTTACGACTGTGTTAACGAGATTTCTGTGCCGCTGTTTACAACAAAAAAGAACAGAAAGCGTGGACCTCCCGTAAGGGATGAATGAGACTGTAAAAGGCGCAGAGAGGAAGTGACTTTCCCGCCTTTTACCAAGAACAGCCAGAGGTGCATTGTGCCGATGCACAAAGAGGAAGTGGATGAACCTTTGCTGCAAGCACATCTGGCTGTTAGAGACTCATTTCTCAAGTAACAGTTTATGACTTTGAAATTTAGGGCGGACCTCCCTCTGAACCCAATAGATCAGGTTTTATTGTTTATACGTTTAGCGTGGCAATTTATCTACCGTTTCTTCCATCCGTCTAATTTGGGTGCAACCGCCCACATGACTAGATATAACCATCCGCAAGGAGCTCAGAATTCGCATCGCAAAAAAAATAGCCTTATAACTGCAATGCAGTTTAGACTCAGTGCACTGCGGTACATAAAAGTGTGTGTAACTGCACAGATTGTAAGATGGAATCGAGGAAGTGCATTTTTTCTCCGTGGAATTCCGTCGAGGACACATCTATTAGAAGGCTCGTCGTCCCAATTTTTGTCACCCCCCAGAGATACATTCTTTGCCTGTCACCTGACTGGAGTAGGTACACCACATCTCGACGATCCTTTTATATGCAACGCATGTGAAAGAGATGCGTCTAACTTAAAAAGACGAGTGATTGCGTAAAGTTTTCCTCACTTTCAGCTCTCAGAAATACATACGAGTAATACCAACCCTTTTGGTTCTTATTACTATCAAGCTGCAGATGACCAAAGCATAACGATTACTCAAGCCAAATAGACGTATACTGCAGTAACAATGGTGATCAGATGTATAGGGTCACTGGCCACTACAATTAATGTAGGTACCCATCATATCCATGGGCTCAGATTTACCTTTGACAGTTCCGATCCAGCTACCCTACAATGTATTATTATAATATCCTTACACGCGTATTCTTTTTTAATAGTTTATTCAGCCACAAAGTTCATAAAGCGTGTTACTGTAGCCATGACCACACACTGGATCCGTTTGCAATGTAAAAAGAGCAAAACCTAACAAAACGTGTTTTGTATTCGCACAATCAACTTGTTACAGAGGATATGCTGAGCGCAACGGCGCGCGTGAACCCCTCCCCCCCCCCCCCCCGCCTTCCCCCCCCCCCCCCCCCCTCTATGCCTTTTGGGGGCGGCACAGGGGTAGCTCGAAAGTTTACGCTGCGGTAAATTGAGGGTGGAATGGCATGCTATTAAATTGTGTGAATAGCGAATGACTGTATACCCTTTGTTTGTCTTGACACTTTGCTCTGCGAAGCGAATGGTATGCGAATATTTGATTATAGCTTTCCCATTATTGGCGTAAGGAATTAAAAGTGAGTTATTTGGGGACGCTGGGACATTTCTGGTGATGTTGTTTTAAGACTGACATGACTTTCAATAGTTTTTTCAAATGAGAATATTTTTAGAGATTTTATCAGGCGCTGAATAATTATCAGGATCCGCTTCATATATAGACATTTGTCTGCACTTAACAGTCTTTATAAAATATACAGATGCTTTTAGGTAAACACCAATAAAAAGAAATAAGGGTGTGAGTTTCTTGAGGTTGGTATAAAGTCCTCGAATATAACCCCCTGAGTTCACCCCTAAACTAAAATATATAACAAGAGTATAAACCTACTTATATACGGACTGGGTGGTCTTTGAAATGTGCCCGACGAAATCCTTTCTCCAGCATTTCGTGGTGCATTCTTCGTCAGATTTGCAGAAAAAGGAATTCGCCAGGATAAATCAACAAATTCGTTCCATGTTCTTATTACATAACACAACTATTCAGCTGTATATAGAGAGGATTCTCTCGATTCAATGGCTGCTTTTCATGGGAGAATGCTCGCTCATATAGACATGCACAATTGTATAGTTCGAAATTTTGCTTGAACAGTTTACAATATTGTGATTATGTTTTAATAGTTTTTTCTGTGTTAAATCGGGTGCGAAATCTGTGAAGAATTTTCGTACAACTTCTTGCGCCCTGAGAGTTACACGGTCATTACATGTTCTATTTTATGTGGAAGTCTGCCATGATATAATATAAATCAAGTGAGCCTTATAATCACATATAAATTAGCTACATTTTATAGTTTTATAAAATGGAGTCACATGCAAAAATATTTAAGAAAACGGATAAAAAACAAAATATAATGGCGAAAAAATGCCATGACAATGATAAAAATAAACTCTCTAGATGCTAATTGCATGACATAAAAAATGACGACAAACTCGATTTCGCGAACGAAATGGGTCGGCGTCGGCGTCGGCGTCGGCGTCGAAGTCTCCCCGACGACCGGCCGACGCTCGGCTGAAGTTCACGCGGTGTAAAAAGTATTTCAAGTCCGGCGCGGCGCCAAAGTACACAATACCAGCGTCCTCGCCTCGCCACAGACGTCAACCCTTTTGGCTAAAAACCCATGCTACTAACCGCTACCTATATAGTCACTCGATAGCAAAGACCGCAACGCAAGGGGCTCCGAATGCCCCCAAAAGAATTTACCCCCTTTTACTAAAAGGAGGTATTCTGTAGTCTCTGTAGAGGAGTTTTTGAAAAAATATACTCTAAACTAAGAATACGGACCATGGTGTGGTGAAGATAGAATTGGTTGAATTTTAAAGTTACCAGCTGGGAAACCTAAAAGTAGGATATATGTTAGGACTTTAGGACAAGTCACGCTGTCTCATTTCACTCGGCATGGTTTCTAAATATACAAATCCTCTTTCTTTTGGGACATTTCGGTCGTTTTCCAATGGTTTTCAGTAAAGAACTGTACACGCTACACACGGGCTTTCATACGATATTATATCTTGAAACCAAAAAAAAAAAACGGCCCAAATATCGAGCGAGCTTTGAGTGTTTTTGTCCTCGAGGAAATTCATCACGAAGCGATGAGCGCATCGCATTGCTTCACTTCTTTTCATTATCGAGCAGCGTGTCCTGACTCCTGCCGCAGCTTGGTTCGCGGAATTGTCGTCGCTCGTCACGGGACGCAGCGGAGAGTGAAATGGAGGCTGGCAGCTCCTGACGAGCGACGCTGACTGATTACAACACCCCTTCCCTTGGGTAAGACAGCGCCATCAGGTTTGCAGCCTTGCAGCCTAGGCATGCATTATACATATTAGTATAAGATTCAGTGTACGGGGTTCATTTTTAAAAATCGTATTATTATGGAGCAGAAATTGCAAGAACATAAAATTACAGGGATGAAAAATGAAATCATAGCACGCATATAGTAGGAAATTGATTGCAAATTGCAAACCAGTGTGTTTTTATTGATTTAAATTTTTTACTTGCACATATTTTCTAATATAGTATTTCGTATGGTCGAGTGAAGTCCCGACTCTTGATATATGCCTAACTTCCCGAATATTTGCATTTCATTTTCCAGGCCGTTTGTAGGTCCATGTATTGGCAACTATGAATTAATGGCCTCGTGAATTATCCTCGTTTTTGTCACTTATTGCATATTCCGTACACCGCCGCAAGAAAAATCTTTGCAGAAGACTTAGAACACGAGCAGCGGAATTTATATTTGGAATACGTTTGAAATATAATCATCTTGTCTCTTGCTTAGAGATTTCCTTCTGTTCCCAAACCAAACCGCCTGGTACGCTTATGCTTTAATTTACAGCATCCCGGGTTGTTGTAAACAATGACTCCATGGTCCATACCCTCCTCTTCTGCCGAAGCCAGGCGACATTGCCCAGGTTCCGGGACAGGAGCAACAGATTCAAGACATCACATGTCTCCTTGGTTGCTCCTTACATTCCTGGAAACAGCTAGCATCTATCGCACTATTTTTACTTTTTTCTCAAACACCGCACAACGTCAGACGAACAGATATACTAAACCACCTAGTGCCACTCGAAAGTCGAATGAAAAATCTCATTTCTGTTTATTGTTTTTGGCAATCGATATCCTGGTTTACGATTGAAAATCTCGAGTCGAAGCTTTATACCATGGAGTTGACAAAAATGATGGATTTGCATCTAGTAGATATCTTTCCTTGTGTGCTCCGTGAGTGCTTTGAGACGATACGTCCAATTTCTTTTGGATTTAACCAAATTCATGCAAATTACTGTGTATATAGATTCGGTTTCTGCCAATTGTTTTCGGATTATTCAATTGTGTCTCACATGCAATGCAATATGTGTCTGTCTGTGGTGTACTCCCAATACTCATTGCCTTGCCTGATAACGGTGTTACAAAAATCCCTCCTACATTGGCGTGCATTCGCGTAGATAACATACATTTGGTCGAACACCTAAAGCACAGCTTATGTAATATTATGTTCGCCAACCTCATCTCAGTTGTTTGATATGTAAATTAGGCTTGCGGCGCTTAAAAATTGCTGCCCCTATACCCTGAGCGTCCGCGGCGAGCTTCATCCCCTCCCATTCCCCTTGCCATCCCCCTGCAATAGCTCTCCAGCTTCCCAGCTGTATATTTTCGGGATACTTCTCACACTGCAGCCGCAACAGACAATGCCGGTATAGTGGTTTTTTCATTCGGCCTCATTTGCATTCGTTTATAGTCCAACAGTTTGTGTTCAGCATTTCACCGATGTATATATACTACTTAGCAAACTTTGAAACTTGCCAATAACTCTGCATTGAACATACTTTTTTAAATTTCGCTAACTTTGTAAGATAATGGCTAAAATATGCATAATTTGAATGGTAATTTCGTATCATAGCCCCGAGACATGATCGATTTAGTAACTAAACACATTACTGCGCAATGCCCGTGAGAATCCAGCTCCAGCTAATTCAAGTCAGTTCTGCAGCAGTGATAATTTGACCACTCGTTGTTTTAGTGGGCCAGCCACGCCACAATAATAATATTATTTAACTCATTCGTTGCAAGTTTTGGCGCATGTAGCTAGCGCGGCTTGAGATGTTTGGTCTCAAAACAAAGACCAGCCTCCTTCTTCAAACAAACTAATTGCAACTCAAACAACAAACTGATCCCAAATAATATTATGGTATTATGTCATAGACTGTAGTCATTCATAAACGGATGGAGAACCCTACGTTGGGGTAGGTCGTCGTCCTACTCAGTATATAACGGGCCAAAAATGTAATAAAATCAGAACAGCGCGTATATATATAACGTTTTTAGACTTTAGGTGCAGCTAATTTTCAGGCCAATTACTCTTTATCTATACCGAGAAACGATGCGTAGGCATTTAACACAAAAGATAACCTGGAAATTTCATGTCGAAGACATTATAAATCTTTCTGATAATAGGAAAAATCTTAAAATTATTTGGCAAATGACATTCCAATAATAACTTATGGCGACTGGCAGGTCTACTGAGGCCGTGCTTACTGTACAATGTCGTTAGCAGTCGTTTAATATAGAGTTACAAAATAATTCGAAAAAACAAATTCGAATATAATATCTGTGAAGTCAAAAAAGATGTCTATTTTCAAAAACGAAAAATTGCCTGTTCAAGGGCTCAATTGTTGGAAGTAAATATACATTTACCGAAAATGTAAAATACTATAGCTTTTTGGTTGCTTGAAAAATACGCGGACCTCTATTATTAGCAAATCAAGTGTAAGTCTGCTATCGTCACGGAACTTGGGGCACATTGTACCATCTTAATAGTTAAATCGTTTTGTCAAGTTCAAACGCCTGTGTATACCCTCCTTTAGTTCACCTGTCCTCACATGCTCACATCCCGAGATGAATTACTCTAGCATCAGGCGGCACACATGTGAACAAGAGAGCCGTACGAATTCGTTTGGCATCTTCAACCGGCGTGCATGCCGCGCGTTTGTTCAAGGAGTTGACTCAAGCATGCAAAAGCGACGCCTAGTTCGTTACGAGTCGACGCCATTGGATCAACGGCGTCGACGTCGGCGTCGCGCACAATTTTATCAACCGTTGAGTGGATGCGTGCGTAACGTGCGACGACTTCCCGAAGCTTTCAGTCATCGCTCACGCATTTACACGCACAATGTTTCCGCGGTAGGGATTTATCTCGTCATTCGACGAGATGACCTTTGGGTTTGAATCCGTGCGAATGAATATTCGTTTTTGAAACGTTCTGTCGGCATGATGGAAAGCCTGCGTCTTTTTTCCTTGTTGAAAGTTTCACTTAAATATGTTCTATGATTTCTTTAGTGTCTCGTTCTTGTGTCAGCTAATGACTCTGTCGAATATCTGGCATCGTGTCAAGATTTTGACAAACGCACGTCGGAAATTTGCTGTCAAAATTGGAACGGCGTACACAATTACGTTGGGTTACATTTCATTTGCAACGAGCATTTCCGACAGCTTTCAGCGACGAGAGAAAATTTGATAGGCAAACTTTGTTAAATTTTACAATATGAAACTTTAGATTTTTGTGTTATGATCTCATGTGGCGTTTGTGGCTAACAAACATACCCATATTTAAATCAAATCCATTAAAATGCTAGTTTTTCAGTATGATTCGCAGATCCGAGGAGCACAGTTTGATTACCTATTTCATGGTTTGCCTTGTTTGCTGGAGACTGCATGGATTCACTTCACTCTAAAAACAGCCCGTCATCTCAGTTTTGCTGCTGCATCAATCGTCTAGCTGTGATGCGATGTGCCGCAAGAAAATCTCATGAACGAAAACTATTTCAGCTTCATTCCTGTTTTAAAAGAAGACTTAGTAGTTTCCAAACCAAGGTGTCTCATTAAGACCATCCATCATTTGAAAACACCCCCTCCCTCCCGGCCCCAGGCTGCCCCGCCGTCGACGACGTCCCTTTTGGAAGCGCACTCGGTGACTCGGTAAAAATACGACAGCTGTCTCCGCACAGGAGTGAACTCATCTCTCCCGACACCTCTCATTCAATTTCAAGCCCCTGCACAGAGGGACCAGGCTAAAAATAATTTAAATAGGTCATAATTAGGTAGCACTTAATAACCGAGATAATTGAATGAGGTAGTCCATATCATTTGCTTTATTGAAAAATATCTCAACTTGTATTTCACCAAGTTGTCACAACAAATTCCGGTGAATGTCAAAATAAGCTTGTTGACTGGCAGGTGTACAAATCTTTTTGGTAAGGCGTTACCGTAATTATTGTAAGTCTAATTTTGTATTGAATTTCTGCACTTCGTTTTGGCACGCTGGTTCCATGGTCTAATGCAATTTCGGACAAGGAGAAGCCGTTTATAGTCCTGATCAGCAATGGAAATGATTTTAGAGTGTGTGAGATCTTACCCAGCTGCTTGCTACTTGAATGGTATCACATTTCTAGCCTGGCTGCAGAAGGTTTTTTGCGATATTTTCAAGTACAATGCACTTACAAGAGAACATTTGCAACAACCATGTATAATTTGATAATTCTATTTCAACCAAAGCGTTTTTTTTCTGAAAGTAGCTAAACTCATCATATCATGCCCAAGTCAAGCCGCATGTCTATCAATATCTTACAACTCCCTTGCTGATTCAGTCTGCCCCGTCTCGTAGGTCGCATATGCTAATTGATCATTGGTACCTTCCATGAGATTAGGAGACACTCTCCTTTAGTATCAAATCATAAATCTTGCAGACACCATGCGACAACTTATTAACAGCTTTCTGGATATTTGCTCCTCGTAGAAATACTGGTGCGGTGGCACCCCATCATTCATTAAGGATCCAAGCAGCACATGTTTCAAATTGTCACCTTTTCTTGTCATCAATCACTACAGGGAATTTGACTGCGCATGCTCATATGTTGTACGACGACACGACAAATGAATTCGCATCGTTAGGCTAAATTTGTCAACCACAATTTGACCGAATGTATATACTTTTAGTCGAATCACGTGAGATTTTTCGCAGGTTCGCAATTCGCATCGATATTTGGCAATACTCGCATGGCTTCGTTTATAAACACGAGGCATTTATAATAACTACAGATCTATTCCTGAAGTTTACATTGTGGTGACTTTAAAGAGGTGTTAAACTTTGGATTCCAGCTATGTCCCATGCCTCAGAAGGCATAACTTGTGTCTTTTATGTATACTACAGCTAGATTAGATGAGCTTTTGCAGGCCTCTGAAATATTTAGACTGACTTTTACTTGCACATAAAAATCTCTGGATTGAACTTTAATTTTAGCCGCTCAGCCATTTAATATCTTAGTACAGTCGCAGGGAGAAGAATCATGGTTTAAAAAGAGTAAAAATTTTTAGATACCTATAAATTGAGAAATAAAGAAAACAATGTGAAATTATGGCTGCATATTAAAATATCTTATGTAAAGAGAATTTTGGCCATACAGTTACAGTACACAGGCGAGGTTATTATTATTACTAAACGTACTATTATTGCATGTTCTTTAACATTAAAGGGCTGCTCATCGATCACTTATTTATGTCGCTTGTGTGTAACTACTTTTTCACACAGTCAAGTGTAAGATATTTACGCCCATTTTCTCGCGGCGCGTCAAGCCCAAACCACAGTTTGGCAACCGCAATGTGTAACATCAAAGGCAGGCGGCATATACACTCTATAAATATAGATTTATTCTAATACAGAGATTCGGGAAAAGAATCTACGTCAGCTGGTACATCTTTATACGTGCAGACTGCAGTGTTTCCTTTTCACTTCCCTTCTGCAATCTTTTCTGGAGTTTTCTTGAGGGTTTTCTCGAAACAACCCGTTTCCTGCGTGAAATTATTTTAGCGATATATTAATTGGGGCAAAGTGCATTCTTTTAATTGCATCTTCCTTGATCTATAACCGTTGAGAAATGTATGCCCAGACATTGGTCGATAGGTTTATTATGCATTGCAAAAAGAAAACACACATAATCAAATTCCTCTTTGGATGATTATTTTTATAAGTAAATGCCGACACCGTTAATGAGCTGTTTATGCCTTGTATGTTTTTCAATGGTTTCTTTGGTATAAAGTAGAAAATATCTTCATCGCACCATCCAAATTAATAAAAACAAAATAGCATATAATCTATCACTGCAGGCCTGTGGATTTTATGACATGAAAATTATGTAGAAAATTGGAAATTAAGTCTAAAACTATCATACTATATGCATACAACCTAAAACTGCAAAATCTATTTGTATACATGCATTTTCACGGAGACTAACACCCAAATCGGTGTGTTTTAGTATGTCAAAATCACTTTATTTCTTTTTCAATTGTGGGTGTAGGTCGTACCTACAACGTTTTGTGTAAATTGGTATGCTTTGCAAAATCGAATGTATTTCCTTGTTATTTTAAGTTCCACATAATCTATCAGACATAGTAATATAGATTGTCTGTCTCATTACAGTCAAATAAGTTTGAATGGCGTTGACGAGAGATGTGAGATAATTCAACAATATTGCCTTAGTGTGAATCAATAAACACGCGATGAGGAGCTGAAAATAACGTTAAATGACGGTGCGAGTTGCATTAATCATCACTCGATTATTTCACTAACGTTAATTATAACGTTTGATGTCATAATTAGGGTCAAAAAACAAAAATCTTGCATTCTTAAACACCTCGAACCAATCAATTATCTGGATTCCTCGCATCTATTTGGATTGTCTGGATTGTCTGGATTGTATGGATTGTATGGATTCATAGGCGTGCGCAGAGTGGAGCGAGCGTAGGCCGCTGCTCCACCTAGAATTTGGATTACGTTTTTTTAGGGATTGGACAGTGGGTGACGTTTTATAGGGATTGGACACAAGCTGCAGGTGACGTTTTATAGGGAATGGATTTCTGTGTCGGTCGATTTTCCCCTGCTGCAGTTTGACCCCCCCTAATCTGGGACCCTGCGCACGCCTATGTCTGGATTGCCTGGATTATCTGGATTGTCTATCTGGAAATGTCTGCAAGAAAAGTTATCCGAAAAAATCCTCGCGTTTTTTGTGTCGTGGACATCAGTGCCGTATTAACCAGTAGGTAAAGTAGGCTATCGCCTAGGGACGCCGAGGTTTTAGGGGCGCCGAGTGCGGCTGGTGCCAATATACCCATGTTGTTTATATTTTATTTTATTTTTTATAAACATTGTGAACTGCGATGTCATGTGTTCAGTCAACATCACATCATATAAGCAACAATACTTCTGAATTCTTTGTCTTATATAGTTGATGTGCCCCTTTGTACGTTACCTTGAATTCAAGCATTCCTCTATGAAACACTGTTGCAGCCGGGAAGTACGGACTAGAGGTTTTTTGAACTCGTTTTACGATAGGATTTAAGTATACAATTGCGAACTATTCATCGCTATTTCCCTTAGTCAAATGTTGGGGAAAATATGCGCATGGAGCATTCCAGTGCGCCTTCGTTACCACGGCTAACAAGGTGGGTACGCAGTCACCCTGCGCGATTTTAGGGCATTTTCTTTAATTTTGTGCATTTGAAAGAACGACATTTGAAGAACGACAGAGCGGCTCAGGCTTTAGCGAGTACCGTTGTGTTTTCAAGTGCAACTGCAAGTGAAATAAGTGCAAGCTGCAAGATAGGTGCCTACCAATCTATACCAGTCCGTTGTATAAATTTTACTTACGAAATCGACGCATCTTTAAAAAGTGGTTCCTATAGGCTTTACTGATTGGCAGCTTAGGGGCGCCACGAAAAAACTGCCTAATGGCGCATATTGTCTAAGTCCGGCCCTGGTGGACATTGGCTGCATACATGCAAACTATGCCAATTACATGCTCCATCCACTTGGCTTCATAGAATAATATTTTCCCGTGATAAGTTGACGATGAAAATTTATGCAAAGTTCGAGCGGGAGATTCCAGCGAGGCAGAATGAAAAGCTTGGGCCAAGTTCCCGCCAAGATATCTTCGACGGAAACTTGGACGAGGGTGGAAATAACAAAGGGAGTTGATGTACACAAACTTTGACGCAAGACAAACAATAATAACGAAACAATAAGTTCGGTTTGATCCAGAGAGACGCGAACGGGTTCGAGAGCAGACTCGAACGCGGTAGGCATTTCTTAAGTCAACCTGCAGAATCTTGCCAACTTTGGCGAGGTAAAACATTACTGCTTTAAGTACATTTTCATATGGTAATAATAATTCAAATAGTGCCGGTAATTAATTAAATATTGGCTTTATATTCTCAGTTTTGATATTCGATCTTCTGCCACTCGCAAAATTCTCACAAAATGTCTTCCATGAAGAAATCAAAAATGACCCCGCTCTTTTGCAAAGCGCTTGAATCCGATTTTAATTCTCTCAGATCATACTCGGGTGGTGAACTTTTAAAAGAGCTCGCTGTTGAACAAGAACCTTGATAGTAAAAAATTAACCAGATGTTCACTGAACGATATCAAATTTTCCTTATTCATGGTGGTAATTCCTCTCATCCTCCCTTCCAAACCTCTTCGAATATCCACACCTTACACAATACACATTACAGAAACATCTCAAATACTTTTTTTTAACCTATTAGTCTAAAAATAATCCAGATGTGTTGACAAATTAGTGTTGATAGCTAGCTCGCCTGCCTTATTTAATGCATAACCTCCGAAAACCCCCCACACAAAAACAGTCAAATTCTAAAACAGTGGTCTCTTTCTTCTCAAATCCACACTGTTGGTAGGTGAAAGACGTAAAAGCGTGCAACGAAACTACGTCATTTCCTGTCTGCCAGCAGTCAGGGTGGTGCCACGCTGTCTACCAAATCGAACTCGTCTCTCCCCAGGGATCCTAGAGCTACACCCGTCTCTGCATCCTTAGCATCTCCAGCATCCGCGCCCTGTCAAACCACGACGTCGCTGTAGCCTGTCTTCACAAACAGGGTGGCCGATTCCAAATCGACGAAGGGAGTGCCCCATAGCTCGACTCACATGCAGCTACTGACATCAAGTGCCTCCGACTTCTTCTTCGCCTTGCTTGCCCATATCGAGGTCCGTGGAGGATTAGCAGATTGCTTCTTCCTTCTTGAAATGCGTCCGTTTTCACGCCTCCTATTCATGGCGATGTCATTTCGATGTGAGGCCTCTCAGTCAGTCAGCGTTATTCAAAACCAGCTTGCAGCTCGAATGCAAAAGGAAATAGTCGATGAGTTTTAACAATTGGATGTTAATTCTTTGGATGAGCACGACGGTTTTTGCAGCGGTTATGGTTGGGATGGACTTTTATTTTTATCAGTTTGATTGGTTCGTAGAAAATTTTATAGCGTGATTCAAGTAGCAGGCTCCGCGGTTATAGTTCAAATTACGAGGGCATTGAAATGTTTCGAACATTACTGGATCGGAGCTGCTTGCAAAGATAAATCACGATAAACGATCTGGCGTGCTTCTTTCAGTCTCTATAAATTCGATGGTCATGGATGGACCACTCATGATAATCGACCAGTTAGATTCGTGACAGATCGGAATAGCCATCAGCATAAAATACAATATAATAAATAATTACAATGCCTCCTAGAATGAATTGTATAATATAGGATGACATGCAATCGGGCAAAAAGAATGCGACGTTGATTCAATGAATTGTTGCAGCCCGAATGAATGAAACCGCATTCTTTGATGAGGATATGGGCTCTTGAGCATGGCGAGGGCCGCTCAAATCGGAGGTCCTGCCTACAGAGTATATAAGAAGCATCCCATTCAGGTCTTGTCATAATGACACTCACTAATTCTATACCTTGGTCAGGCTACTGACGACGAGGTCTGCTGGTGGTTCCATGAGGCACGTTCCTCCACTTGACGTTTTGAACCCACGAAACCCAAAATGCCTTGCCGTTTCTTTCAAGTCCGGTCAGTGAATATTACTCAAAATTAAATTGTGCAGTTAGCCAGTCCAGATTTTCTCTTAGCGTTGAGTTGAGAACACACGTGAGAGAGGGAAGTCCCTTTCAAACATGTCAAGCTTTTGTCGATTGGACTATGGAATCTTTTGTCATCAGAGCCATTAAGCAAAGACGACATATGAGACGGTCATTTGCAAGGGGTGTCACTTCCGTCGACGACCGTGCTCAGCGGGCCGGTAGAGTGCGAGCAGTGGAAGAAGTCATCTCTCTTGGGCTCCTGACTCGTCCTGAGGATGCGGCGGCTGTGAATTTCATCTCGGTCCTCGATGACTGACTATTCTACAGTCTACACTTGCTGCCGGTGACTGGAACTAATGACCCGGGCAATGGGGACCAATCATTCATGCTTCTTGCACATGTTGAGGAAACCCTCGTAAATCTGGGCGTACAGCATCCTAGACACGACGGCGCCGAAGATGCGGGGACGGCCTGGCTTAACGAGTATGCAACCCGCGGTGAGGATGAATGTGTTTCATCTTGTAGTGAGACAAGGCAATCAACACTCACAGTAGTTCATCGGGAACGAAAGAATCGACAATGATGATAGCTTTAAATGTGGTATGTGTATACCCATGGTATTAGGCAAACAAATATTTTGGTAGGTACATTAAAATAAAAAATATCCTACCTAACTACGAAATAACTACAATAAGGTTCCTACAGACTGGTCCAATCAAAAGACTTGTCAGTTTTCTTATCGCTAACAGGCCGTTTGGACATCATTTATCAGCCTCGGCCATTTGGCTGCGGACAGGGTGGAGATATTTGAGGGGTACGCAAACGAAAATTGTTTTCCCTAGCTAGTCCAGACTATAGTAAAATATATATTTGTTGCAATGCTTTGAACTTTGGAGAGGGTAGATGCCAATTTATTATAATCATTTTAATGTATATTATGATTTTTTTATAGCTATGCAATGATAGGATTGAAATAATTATCAGAGGCGCCTTCCAGAAATGCGTATTGGTACATGTTTATTATCAGCTGAAAATTTTAGGGAATTCTCCTTAAATAAATGCGAATCTATTATCCAACCACTGTTCTTAAATGCAATTTCAATTTAAAACACTACATATTTTTAACTTTCCTGATCGAATAATTACTCTTCGATTTAAACCTGATTTAATAATGACTAAAATACGAGTTTTTGAGTCAGGGCATAAACGACACAAGAAAACCCTTTTTGAGAGATCTGAGGGATTTGAGGGATCTGCCCATGCACGCCGTGCAATAGTATCCAGGTACTGACGTCACTACTCATGCTTTGTCAGGTAACCAGGCCGGCCAGCCCTTTTTTCGCCCGAGGTCCACACACCAACTTTTTAAATAGTTGTATCGTCCATACAATTTAGTTTAGAATGATTTAAAAAAATACACGTACTTTTATTTTCCACGAAAAAATATAAAAACATATTTTGAAAATATAAGAGAATTCCCTAAAATGTTGTTTTAATTACTATTTTTGCAATTATATACCTACTTTAACTGAATCCTGTTGAAATTGAACCAACACATCTCATTTTTATTGTAGAGAACAAATGGAGCCGAACATCTGACGCGAACGCTTTACCCATCGAAAAATTCTCACGTTTTAATTAAATTCCGATCATTTAAATTAAAACATTGTTTTCATCCGATTACAAAATCTATCTGTTAGGTCGGCAAGCTAGGTGTCTGCAAACCCATTACACGAGCTTCCAGGTTTTCCCACCGCGGTGCTAGGTACGGGGCTTCGAGATCACAGCATCCCAAGGTTCCCGCTAGAGGCGCACCAGTACAGCAACCACATTTTCATCGCTTCCACATTTTCCCGTTGGCAGCGGGCTAGTCAGACGAAACGAAACTAAATTTCAAGTTTGAACTCAACCGCGAAAGACTCTAGTTCTATCCGAGCAAAGTGTTCATAAATACCATTATCAATTAAATAATGAATTGATTCATCAGTCCTGAACACCACAAAAAATACATTCGATCCTAAAATGCTAAGGAGATGGAATCACCGCTTAATATTTTGAAGCATATCCTAGTCGTAGGTAAAATTAAATGTACAATTATCTATGTTTTAACCTAGCCTTCACATTTTAGCCATTTGAGTTTGTCACTTTTTGGGGATCTCTTATCATAGAGTACCATACCATAGAATCAAATGATAAGTTTTTGTCATTAGTCATTACCATAAAAAAGGTACCTATTTATCATTACAATTATTTACCATTTTACTCTTTACAAATCGTAAAAGAGTCAAGTAATACTTTACTTAAAAGTCCACCAGGCTGTGGTAATCTTAGGCTACAGTACGTCTCAGGTTCGGAAGTCCACAGAGGGTTTTTTATATTTCCGCGAGAGCCCTCGTTTAGCACGCCCCTTACTCTCCCATTGTGTAGAGTTGGCCGATGTCGGTCTGGATAACTTGTTTTCTAATCAGTAATCGGTGCGGTGCGGTCTTTGCTGCCTGGTCATTAAACATAATATCATGGCATACCTATACAAATCAAATGAACGATCAATAAACTGAGTAATCAATCGTCAAAAAAGTATTCCTAGTGATTTACGAAATCTTAATTCTGCTACGATTTTTAAATTTCAAAGTCATGAACAGATTATTTTTTTGCCGGGATTAATAATTCTTCACATTTAACGTCACATAGTCAGTGTGAATTATCTTTAGTAAAAACGCTCAAATTGATTGCGAAACAGGTAGCAGCCCATTGTTTCCGAACCTTCTTGATGGAGCTGGCAGCGAACCACTGCTACTTTAGCAAAGGCAGTGCAAAGTTGGAAAGTTGGAGTACCTGACTAATGTCCCGGGGCGCTGCCAAAAGAACCTGAGACGTACTATAACACGACTATATGGGTTATTTGTTTGTTAATATATGTGTAAGTTACCGATCAGGGCATCGAACCCGAAACCGAACTCGTATCCCGAAAAAAACCGGAATTCTGTGGTGATCCCGATCCCGAACCGGAATCCATAAGTTTTGAAAACCCGTACCCGAACCCGAACCCGAAACGGTATTATTTTCCGGGGTTTTTTCGGGTTTTTCAACATCCTGCGTTTTATTCGATTGTGCAGTATCCTTTCAGGAGTGATGTAATGTATTTTTTGCGAAACTACCAAAATGTAATATTTAAGTTATTGATACTTCAAACAAGGAATCGAGTTGCATAATAGACGACTGTAACGCGATTATGAAGACAAATTTTGCCATGAGCAGAGCATCGAACCCGAACCCGAACCCGAACCGGAATTACCAAATTGAAAAAACCCGAACCCGAACCGGAAAGAGCAACAAAAAAAAACGAACCCGAGCCGAAATTTCACATTTACCATATCTGAACCAGAACCCAAACCAATATTAATTTCGGTTCGATGCCCTGTTATAAATGCAACAAATAAGTTACAAAATTGTCACGTATGGTAAAGGGCTCTTTACTAATTTCCCTAACATTACCAGATATTACCTGAATATCATTGCAGCGTACTGCCCCGTGACAAGGTAGAAGAGCCTGATATACTTATAATAACTTAAGTATACACTGCAACGGGAATTTCGCTCACTGACGGTGGAAGTGCCGTGTCTGACTCTATTATCAATCACTCTCAATCCCACTGTTTATTGTGAGACGCTGTGGGAAGGCGCGAAATGGAGCAGTTCGACATGAAGGCACTAAAGATAGCCGCGGTAGCAGCGGGCTGCTCTCGATTGTAAGGTATATTGCCGGGCGACAATAGCACCATTAATTATTGTAACTCGCATTACTACATAGAGGTCCTATATACTGCACATCCTGGCACACAAGCCAGTGGAGGCGCCTTATATAGAGAGAAAAATCTATATCAACTATTAGGTACCTGGTTATGTAATTTTATGAAAGTATATCAATAATCATGTCACTCTTTACTTTGAACGGAAATTTGAAGTATGTTTTTGGTCTCCGATGCCTTTTTTAGCGCAGCTTCTCACAATGTCTTTGGAAGAGGTATAACATTGGTTGTTTGTCTTGATTTCATATTTGATTTAAAGATATTTGTCGGCGAATTGATAAGAAAAAAAGTTAAATATTTGCATGTCTTCAGTTTTGTGGCTATTGTGAGAATATTGAGTTAAATCTTCTCTTCAATGTATGGCAAAAGCAATGGGATTTCTGAAACTCCTCTGGCCATATTTCTCGAAATCTCAACGAAACGTTGTTTATAATTTGGATAAAATTAAACCACACCGTTTCTAACAGGCTCTTTAATTCCCTCTGTTCTCGGTGTAAAGCTAATCACATGTAGAACCTAAATCTCTTTTCATCTCGCCTTCACCGCGCTAGCCGGCAGCTTCCAATGCAGGCGGCGTCAATGAAGTAGGCGTCAATGAAGCAGGCGGCAATGAAGCAGGCAGCCGCGAAGCATAGGCAGATGTTGGCAGATTGTTTCCGAGGAACAGAGACTCGGTGTACCGTGTAGCCAGATCAGCCCGAGTCGTGGCTGGATCAAGCGTAATCTAAACATCCAGTTCAACTTATGTCTGAGATCCTGCAGCATGTGGAAAGTTCGCCCATCCTGTCGACCGAATAGTGAATCGTGATTTACTACGTTTGCTGAAAAATATAGGTGTCGCTCGATCATACGCAAATGTGGATAATTTATTAGCACCATATACCGTGAATGTCTGTGCCAAAGCTGGAGTATAAAAACATGATTAGGCGACCCCATTATATTTTGTTAGATTTGCTAAAAAATTTAGACTTTATGTCTAAATAAATAAAATAAATCTAAATAAATATTTTTGTGCGAACATATTTTCCGATTACCTGTATTATTTTGGCCAGCATGCTTGCGGGGGTTGGGGGGGGGGGTGGCGTGGGGAGCCTACCCAAAGATTAGTGCCAAACAGTCCGCGTTTCAAATCGTACACATTTTAAACACCAACATCCGACGCCCCCCCCCCCCCCTCAACATCACAACATTAGGATTTGTATCATCTGCTCACAACCTATCAATAAAAGAAACCCTTTTAGAGTGAAGCCACATGGTGACATCTCTAGCAGACTTTGCTTTAATTAGCACATTGGTTTGGAAGGAGTGATGGACCGGAAATGTGAATATGGAGGTGAACAGCTTGGATAGAGGCATCATCATTTGAGATATAATTCAAATAGCATAATTTTTGATATATTTTTTCTTAATTGCACATAACTTTTCCATCGATCTCCACAATCTGTATGCTTTACATCACCACGGATAATGCAATGCAATAAGAATAGATTAACAACAGATAACTTACAAGCAAAAAACAATACGCGGCACACCGTGTTGTTTACAGCAGTAAAAGTCGTCGTAACCGAATCCATAACCCTGGGTAAGGTTGATATTTCGGGAGTCGCTGCGTGTCCTAGCTATTCGTCTCGTCGCTCGGCCAAATTCTGGTAAATCGTGCCGTAAAACCACGTATCACTTTTGTAACTGGCTGAGAAGGAGCTATCGTGGAAGCTGCCGAGCCGGTTTGCTATTGTTACCGCAAGAATCAATATACAAATGTTGGAAACAACCAGGCGGGCTCCATTTTAATGGCGCCCTGCACCATACTGTCGAGGAAACGTTCACATCTTTCAACTGGCGTCAAGGAATCGTTGGGGCTTCCATCTTTCCGTCGTCTCGCTCAATGCTTTGTTGAATCGAATTATTGAATCGTTGAGTCGTTTGAATTGAAGTTGTCAGCATTTGTATAACTAATAGTTATAACTTATAACTGTAAAGTTCAATAATATTCTTCGATACAGTCTTTTGCGAACACAATACGCACGAACTGTTTCATGATGGAAATGTAGTTCAGGATCAGAGGGCCGGAGAACCGAGAATTGCTCAAATTTCCCAAAAAATGCATGCATCGCATATATGTGTGTGGCAGGGGGCAGGGTTCCCAAACATTATGTACTTTTTGAATGAACGACTATCGAAAGTATTTCGAAGCTATTTTCCCGAGGAAAAAGCTCTAAGGCCAAGCGTGGGAAACCTTTTGGAAATCACGGGCCCGACTCAAATTATCTGGGTGCTCGGCGGGCCGGACGACCACTTGCCTGAATGGCCGTGGGGAGGGGGTCATGTATGTAAAATAAGGCACCATCGTTATACTTAGAGGATCATTTTGACCTAAAAAGCATAGATATATCAGCTCGCTTCGCTCGCTAGAATCATGAGAGGGGGGGGGGGCGATCGCCCCCACCGCCCCCCTGTATCCGCCACTGACCCGTGGGCCGGGGGTTGCTCATGCCTGCTGTCAGATCTTTGATAAATTCCATACATTTTCCTGGATATTTTGGAGTTCCCCATAGACTGGACTGATGCTGGTCAATTGATTTTGTATCTGCACTTGATCATCACCATATATACATTGAACCCCTCCCAAAATTAGTTCAATCGTAGCGTATCGAAATCGTATCTAATTACATACAATTTTGTCTCGACCCTCACCCCAAATCTGCCGTCTCCTCATTTCTTCCAGGAATTCTCATCCTTAACTCGTCTGCGATATCCATCCTGTGTTTCTTGGCCTACCCTTAGGTCTTCATACACACACAAACAAGGCAGTAAAGAGCGCCGCCCATGCCTGGATCCTTTCCGCAGTCACATGGCCCGCTACTAGCGCAAGAAGCTTGTAAAACCGCCGTAAAAACAAAAACAAAAAAAGATGCAAGTCGACCCATAATTTTACTATCTCTTTACGTCACCCGTCACTAAACCAACTGATGGACGGCCTTTCACCACCGAATAAGCCTATCTTGTGACCGTCTTGGGTGGCATCTTACCATGTCGCCTCGATGATGACACCCTGTGCTGCTGCTGCTGCTGCTGCTGACAGACCTCCTGGGAGTCATCATGTGCTGCAGTAATGCAACGCAACACACCGCACAATGTTTTCATTAGACCTTGCGACAAGCACTGACCGAGACGGAGACGCATTATTTTAGTGTCAGTTAAGCCGACAAAGGAATGGAAATGGTGACTTTCTCAGTCGTTTATGACGAGCCGTTTAAAGATGCTCTATATTTGATGCGATCCTTTTCTTGCACCTCTTTTCATTGGCTGGGCGAGGGCATACAAATATAGGGACAAGAAATTTTCTCGTGATGTAAAAACTAAAATACATAAAATTTCTTAGGCTAATGTCTACTAAATCCTATTTTTTCTCATTCTCCTATTCTCACTAGTTTTTTTAAATATATTATTTGTAAACATTAAAATTCATGGACTGGATTTTTTTCCAGTGATCTTGGCACTGAACAGTTTTCATGTTTTGGTACCTATATACTGCTTATATTTTCTTTCGTCTGAAAATATAAAGGTTTAGACTCAGTCTTGAACTATTGAAGCGCGAAAGGGTGCGGGGTTGGTTCTGGGTGCTAAGAGATGATTACCTAAGAAACATAAAGAACCCAAACCTGAATCCATTATCCATTTGTTTGTATCAATTAATTTTAGTACCGATATTTCACTCATAATGCAGAGGTTTGTTTACAAGCCTGTGTCATCCCATCGCCTTCTGTTGCAACTGCAGTGCGGACTGACGGAAAGGGTCAGAGTGGAGGGTTCTCTTTTGGCCCAGTACCCAGGCAATCTGCAGAAGAGTTTCAACCCTCTTCATTAGCACTCCCAAATAGCAGCGTTGTGTGGTCGATACACACACACAGTGTTTTAGGTAAACAAAACATTAGATAAAACAGAAGTTTATCATCGACAAGTGTTAAGATGTTGTAAACACTTTTGGGGGCAGATTTCTGCGCATTGTCAAGCAACATGCCATCAGGGAATGAGAAGACTTGTCAGTGTGGGGCATGGATTTTAACTCCATATCTATGAAAATGTGGTTATTTGAGCATAGAAGCTCCAACCCCAAATATAATATGTTCTATCGATAAAGACTTACTGTTGTTATAGGAGGTCCATTGGAAAACGCTATACCTACTCTTTCATTTGTGAGTTTAGTAACTACCGACTTTGATCACTAAAACAAGTATTTTTCGGTCATTAAAAATGTCAATATAATAATAATACGAAATAGCTATACGATTTGTGATCTAGAGAAGACAATTATGGGTAATGATGGGCTCTTTTTCGGCGCTTTGGAGAGGGCGAATGCCCTCAGTAAATGTCACAGTTAGGTCACGAAGTCACCGAGCAAGGGGTAGGAAATTCAAGCATCCGGCATCGGGCATATAACGTCAGCACAGACATAAGCATGCATAAATTGCTGAATTTAGACAAAATATTGAGCTATAGGTACAGAGGCACTGCAATCCCAAAAATTTTAGTCTTCAGGCAAAATTTATGGTAATTATTGGAAGTTAAGTCGTTAAGTCAGTGAATTACACCTAAATTCATTCAAATATATATATTTTTAAAGAATTTCTGGCTTTGTATTATAATGACCATAGTTATGACTAAAGACGGTCCTAATTTTTGAACAGCAGGCTTTCTCGAGACCCCCCCCCCTGGCGCTGCAAATCCAATAAATCGCCAATTAAATCGCCAATAATTCGAAGTTGCGATGTACCTACTTGTTTTCTTTGTGTGTGTTGTGGTGTGGTGTGGCTTGGCATGTTTTAATTGAAAACAATGATGTCCAATCAATTGGAATGTCAAGACCATTGTGTAAGTGCATTATTTCACCATTTTAGGCGGAAGGAGATCATTATGACAGCTAATGTCACTACTAAATGGCGTGCGATAGGGTATGGTTGTAATTATTTACAATTTTACGCTATGCTGCTCACATAAAATTAGAAATGTATATCACACCGCCCGCGGCAGCCGACTCAATGACGTTTACTTTAAACAATGTGCGGCTGCATTCATCCCATTTCGTGCACATCACGTATATATAACAGCCATTTTGATCGCATGAAGCAAGACTCTCAGCTTCATTTTTAAACGCTTTTATGCCAGTGAATTGTTTATGCTATTAGGAGCATAGCACACACGAGTTGAGACGAGGTAGTTTAAGGACGATGATACCGACTTCCCGAATTCGGCTCACAATGTTTGGAAAAGTGTTTTATAATAACCAGAACATCCAACGACAGAAACTAACCATGGGCGCATACCAGCATCCGCTGTTTGCTGTCTTCGGGAAGATCGTTTAGGTAGACATTTTCAGACTTGTGTGGCTCTTGCCTCCAGACTTTAAATAGATTCGACTCATCCTGTAAGATTTATTTTTCGAACATATAGGTGTAAAGCCACAAGCACCTCTTTCAGAATTGTAATGCAATCATCCGAGTATTTTTTTGGCCAGAATTGGCCGCGGGATATATGGGCGCATGCCCTCATGTACAGTACTATGAATTAATGGTGGGGTGTATATACATTGGGCCTCGAGAGCCTCTAAGAGGCCCAGAGGCTTAAATGCGATGCAACCTTCGCAACTGCAAGGTTTCATGGACAGGCTGCACACTGTTTTGTATTCGCCTCTTACATGATTACATTGGCCAAATGCAATTTTAAAATGTACCTATAGGTATTATGGAACTCAAAAGCTGCACAAACGCAATGATGATGCGAATGCGACACGAAAACTTTTGTATGACGTACTATCAGTGCGTACTATCTTTCGGATGCTTTTGGCCATTGCATAGATCCAATTTAATGCATGGCAAAAGCAATTTGGATGCCATTGTCGGTCCGTTGAAAACTTTGAAGTATAGCATGTCTGACTGATATTTAATTATTTATACAGAAGAAGCCAGGGCAATTTTTGCAAGTGGTGTGAAATAAATATGGATTGGATGTACTCCAGTATGCATCGGAGATTTCAAATCGCTAATGGAACAGTGACATGGAAAACAAGGCCTGGGTGGCCCAAATCGCCGCCACATGTTATCCCTTTCACGATCAGTGCCATTATTTCGGCTGGAGAGGATTGAGAAGTGATGCATGGAAACCTCTTGAGAAAGCCAGCTATCTCTGCAGAGTGCAGCGACGATGATGATGGCCTTTTAAACGGTTCGAGTGCCCTTGGATGCGTGCGTGTGGAATGTGTGTGTGTGCAGGCTGCTGACTGCAATGGTGCATTAGGATGAGAAAAAGATGTCAAGAATTAATATTTATGTTATCCGCGTTAATTGCGTAAACTTATTTTAGGTGATGCACAAAGAAAGTGGTAGTAGAATTTAGCAGACTTCCTGGAAGGGTCCAGCACGTTCATTCCGAAGCCGTAGATTTTGAGCGCCGAGGGCCGTCACTGGCGCCAATGGTATACTTTGTTGCGAATATCCGTATAGCTTGCAAACATTACGGGCATTCGCATATTATTTCACTTCTTAGACCAGTACGCGAAATCAGTATGTAATCAAGTATAGGAGAGCGACCGTGTTTTTCCCGCGTATCATGACACGTGTCCTAACGTATATAAAGAGACAGTGTAATGGCGCAATTGTAAGACGCCATTACTACAATCTCAAGCAATTGCAAGCAACTGCATAATTTAATGTAGCATGGCAGCTGATCAATGATGGTGCTATTACGATGCAAGATCATCGCTCGCCATTAGCTAACCGGGTCGTTTCGTCCAATGAGCTCGCTCGTAGCATTTCCCGAATGATCTCATTTGCCAGACGCCGCTCTTCGTTGCGCCTCCTAGCAGCACGTGGTCGCTGAACATAGCATGCTCGGCTGGGAGGGAACGGGGTCCAATACACCATCCCATTTGTGTATCTTCGTCACGCTCATCTCGCTCGACGTCGCCCCTCCGTTCCCAACTCCTCCTCGCCACGAGCCTTCTCGCATGTCATCATCTCTACTTGTAGTTATATATCTCATCGACGCCCTCCCCCCTTCCTTCCTGACTCGGAGCCCGCACCCCTGGACGCCGTGGTGTGTCGATGATCCTCTTCTTCGGCCGACCATCGTCATCGCCCTGCACCCTCCGCCCCTCCGCCCACCCGGAACGCTTTTCTTCGTTTTCTCATCTCAAGAGATTGGATGCAAGGGACGCGCTTAGTGGCGCTGGTTTATTCAATCAGTCCGCACTTCTCGGAGCTCGGCTGCTCGAACTTCGGCGTGTTCCGCGCTGCTCCCGCGGTCGACTCTGTGTGCCTCTCCAAATATTAGCGCATTCAATTCAAATAAATTCGTTCCGGCGAGTTGCAATTGTGATAAGAGTCCGTCATCGCAGTGGGCAAGTGTTTGAATCCAGCAGAGATGTGATATAAACTGTATACTTTAATCGTCTCATGTTTGTATAAACACGACTAGACTATGTTGATATGGTCCATCGCGGGCGTCGGTTATGAACTGTACTGAAACTAGTATCGAAATGTGTATATACATTAGCCGCGAGTGTTTGTAGTAAACTGTTTAAGTTTGGGGATTATAAGCTATATGATCATCAAAAGCGAGCGCGTATAATCGTAAGTTGGTTTTCGGATTGTTTGGACAAGACCAACAAGGAGCAGCAGGTCTTGAAGAGTAAATGTTTATCGAGTTTGTGGTAACATTTGGTTACTAGCGGGTCGGTTGTAAACATACAACAATCATGATGAAGAGCGAGGAACCATTGGTGGAGTCGAGCAGTGGCAGTCAGCTCGGTGGTCAGTTAGGTCATCATCAGCAGCAACATCACCCGTCGGTGGTGCAACAAACCATCAACATCCAGCAGCATCTCCATCATCTGCATCTGCACCAACACCAGCACAGTGTCATCCTGACCAACTCGGACCACGGAGGCATCGATTCGACGTCGACTCTGCACAACAGCATCTTCGTGTCGCCGGAGACACAGGGGCAAGACTCGGAGTCGAAGGGGTCGCCGTCGGACGCCACGCTAGTGGTCAAGAAAGGCAACTCGGGAGTGCGTCGCCAAGAAAAGCCGCCGTATTCTTACATCGCCCTCATCGTGATGGCGATACAAAATTCGCCGGCGAAGAGACTCACTCTTAGCGAGATCTACACGTTCCTCCAACAGCGCTTCCCGTTCTTCCGAGGCTCCTACCAAGGCTGGAAGAACTCTGTGCGACACAATTTGTCACTCAACGAATGTTTTATCAAGTTACCGAAAGGCCTGGGCCGACCAGGCAAAGGACATTACTGGACTATTGACCCAGCCTCCGAGTTCATGTTCGAGGAAGGTTCGTTTCGACGCCGTCCCCGAGGGTTCCGACGCAAGTGCCAAGCGCTAAAACCTCAGTACCACCCGCATCACCACCCGAGCGCATACTTCGGCAACACCAGCAACGGCACGATGCTCCCCGTCGCGTCGCAGCCCAGCCACTACGAGCAGCTTCACCAGCAACTCCCGCAAAACCAGGAGTACCAGTCGACGTGCTCGTACCCGGGACAGACCTCGGTGGGCATGGGTCACTACATGACGTCGCCCTCGTCGTACGAGTACAGTGCGTCGCCGACGCCGGTCGCCATGTACCAGCAATGTGGGGGAGAGCGTGATGGCTCGGGCTGGGGCAGTCCGCACGTGGCGATGGCCACGTTCAACGCGGGTTCGACGGACATCGGCCACGGGGGTACCTACTTGAAGGCGCCGCTCAGTCCCATGGGTGACCACCATGGGGGTGGGTCCATGACGCCGCCGCCCCCTGCGACGACGTCGACGTCGGATTCGTACACATACCAGTACAGCTTGCACCAATCGTCATCAGACCAAAGTGAGTTCATATCGCTAACTATCTATAAATCATATTACAATAAGCTGTTGACCAATGACTAGATGACAGTGGAATTATTTTTTGATTAATTGTAACGAATTGCGTCGGATCTCTTGTCGACAGCGAGAATCACATTGCGCGCCGTGATCTATAATACTTGCATTATAATATTACTTTCGGGTCGAGGTCATGCACCTCAAGGTAACAAAATTAATTGTGCAGTGGTATGTTCGTTGACACGATCGTAAATATTTTGACGACTGCTGTTCTTGAGAAAGGTTAAATTTGTCAGCAGGTAGCAACTATCTCTAAATGTCTTAATGTACCTATAAATTGTTGTAAATTAGCGCCTTGCGAGCTGCGACCCAAAACGATTAATCATTTAAAAAACCTAAAAAGCGTCCTGTTTTTTCCGCTGCACCACGTGTTGTTTTCTCGTGCCTTGCCGTCGCTGTCAGCCATGCATCGTCTGAGTGTCAGACCGTAATCAGGGTGCCCTCGCGCGCCCGGCGTGCCCCAGTCCTGCGCCCGTCCTGCGCCCGTCCTGCGCCCCTAACACAACACACATTGCCGCTTGGGCTGGCGACACGCGGGATCGGGTGACGCCGGGCGAGTGTCAAAACAGCGGCGGGAACGCGGTTGGCGCCATGGCCCTGATGAAGCGGACAAATTAGTCCGCGGATCAAGTGTTTTAGGTCTTGGGGAGGCGTGGAGATATAGTAGCCGAAAACCAGATGAATTTGTGGCGGTCAGAGAGACAATTTTTTTCATATATATGGAATGGTCGTTGGGGATCTTTTTTTTTCAAGATACGTGGTCATTGTCAAAGGAGAACGATTTAATGTTTAGGTAAAAATTTGTTCTATTTGTTGCCCTTTGATTTTGATACTTATCCTGCCCTTTATTATAATTTTCGTGTTATCTGTCTTATAATTTAATAACTTTCAGAGCATACCTAAGTCCTTAAAATCAGTTTACATGTAGGTATATAATTGTCTTTATAATTATGAATAATTTTAACTAGCCCTATTAGGAAAACAAACTTTGATAATATGCAAAAATTTCAAAATCTGATAAACATTAAATTTACCTGCACCATCATTTTTTAATAAAACAATTTTTTTTTGTATAACTGAAATGCTAACAACTTACTGTTAGTGTGTAATCTCCTATTATTTCGACTATACATTCGATTAATTAAAATATGAAGGTACTACTAGTTTTATAAATTTTAGCAAGTTCATCATAGGTACATTTGATTTTATTAATAATTATTAATTAATATGTTTTGCATGTTAATAATATTCCACTGTTGTAAATAATAATAATTCCACCGTAACACACACAGTAAATTTTTATGACTCAAATAATAAATAAATATAAAAATATAATTACCAATTTCTTTAAATACTTATGTCATGTGGATTGTGATATTTGCATCTCTTCAATCAATAGCTATAACCATTAATTAACGCCTGTGCATAGCATAGACATATATGTATGGCGATAAAGTATTGTATTGGACAATAACTCTTAATCATGCCACACATAGTATTGCCCACAAATTTGCGCGAGTCGCCAAACAAATGCGATGCATTCAATGATTCAAGTGCCCCTGTCAAAGTTTTAAGTTAGCAAGCATGGAAATGCGATTCTGCCCCACGAGAGCTGAGCAAGCGAGAAGGACCACCAGCTTGCGATAGCAGGAACCACTCGAGCCATCTTCCTTTAGCTTCGCTGACAAGTTCAACTGCCAGCTTTTTCCACTTCACTTGGAAGTTTCAATCAAGTTATGAATTATGATGATTAGGTATTGCTGTGAAAATCAAAGAGCAAGTGCTGAGAATTCGAAGCGACTTTGGAGTTGAATTTCAGTCTGTACACTAATTTAACTTGTCTCGCTTCATGCACTGCCATATAAATTATGAAATCAGTAAATTGAAAAGCAAATTATATAAATAAACCTATCCTGCCTAATATAATAATATATTAAAAATTTTGCTTCATTTCCATACTTCTGCCAATTTTTATAAAACATAATAATATATAATGCGAAAACTAAAAAATATGCGAGGCAACAGTCTCAAGGAAAATATTAAATCATAAAATTCATTTCAAATCATTTAAAATAATGTAAACCTTATTTTTTAATAAAATCTTCGATCAAAGCTATATAACACGTTTGGCGCCTTACAAAAATCTGCTTACCATTCAATTACAAGTCGTCATCATTGCCTTTGAGTATTTCAGTGAGAAGCGCTATTTGTTTACGCCATTCAAGTGATCAATCACCGAGATTTCGGCGCCATCCACCGCTAGATTAGAAAGCTAAAGATCACTCAGCACGCTCAGCGCGATCTGAGCGAGATTCGATTTGCTGCTGGCAGCTGTGATGGATGTGTGACGGACCTGGCGTCAGCGTTCTAGGTGTTGCAGGAACAGAGAGACCACCCACTCACCGATGCAAATAGTGGAATACATTATTGGCTGCGAGCGCGTTTCGATTTGATTGCGTTTTCGAAACGCGATTCTCTCTACTCTAATGGATATGCGGCATTCACATGTGCCTTGGATTGAAAATAAATGTGATTTCTTTCCTTCATTATCATCGGCATATTATTATGATTGCATCAAGTGATGGGTAAAGAGCCACTTGACTCGTTATAGCTCGGCTGATATTCAGGACATAAAATCGTTTTCTTTTTTTGTTGAACCCTCTGTGGTAGGAAACGTGTAAAACAAAGTTACAAAATATATAAGTCATCTGTTCCAGTTATCTCTAACCATGTGCAACTCTGATCTGCATACAGTAATCAGTATCTGCACAGGGATTTACATGATATATTGGAACAATATAGAGTATACATATAGCAGTTTTATAGCTTTTTCCTTTCATATTTTATCTGAATCCACAAACCCAATTGATTTGATATTACGTTTGACTACTTAGTTATTACATATTAAACAGCCCAACTGTCCCAGCTCTAACATCCGGCTCCTCTGTTGTTGACAGTAATGCGGGGTTCCTCGATGCAGTCGCTGTCCTGCGACCGCAAGCCCTTCCTGACGCCGCCGCCGTCCATCGCGACGAACATGTCGCCTTCCACCCCCATCACCACGAACGCCTTCTACGAGAACGTCAAATACTCAATCTAGGGCCACTTCGACCCAGCATACACCCCAAAGTGCCAAAACTCGATACATGGAGACCAGCTCCGGCTCTGAAGACTGGACGGTCTCCTCAGCGTACCAAAGTGCATCTCTGTAACCTGTATAGTGCGTATATACCCCTATTCCACAAGTGCCAGAATTCGATGCAAAAAGATCGTGCTCTATGCATTTGTCTGAAAGGTCTACAAAAAATGTGATCTACCATGCGCCAAAAGTGTCTTTCTATAAAAGAGTAAATGGGTTAATCTGGGGACGATGTTCCCGGCAGGTCCAAGAACCCCGGCCTTTCCCCTGTTCCAAATGCGTTAACAAAACGATCTTAATGCAGGTATTTAATAATGTAGACACACAATGCCTCAAATAATCGTGCATTTGCTATCAGCCTCGCTGTATCAAGTTCTAATACCAAAGAGATTGTGTCTTCCTCCAACCCCCCCCCCCCCCCTCTCAGTACAGTGAGTGCTCCATTCTATTAGACGACAGCCAACAAGGGTCAAGGGGATTGTTTCCATGCAATTTGGGGTCAACTCATTCAGTGGCAATACTGTGAACCTGGAAGGACCTCTTCCTAAGATATGACGCGGGCATCACTACCAAAGGTTAGAAAATGTGTTGAAATATTAATATCGCTATGATGAACCGCTGCCACCTTGTGCAAGAAGACTCTGTTGTGGTTATGATCTTTGCTTGTCTAAGAGACTAAAGATCTGAAAAAATTGAACGGAAAGAGTCACTTCTGACAGCGCCTCTATAAATGCACCGGTTTTGACTTGACAGTGTGTTGGAGTGAGTTGTTTTTGGAGAAGTCCAGTATGTGATTGCAGAGATGAAAATTTAATGTTGACATAAATTATTTTAATTGCCCAAATGGTTTGATACATATTTTTGTTATATCATCTTTATTAATATTCAACACTTATACTTACATGTTTAGAATATACAATTAAGTCCCTATATACTATGTTGATAACTTGATACCCACAAATTCAATAGGATGTGTAGCTATTTAAAGTACTGATAGTATTAGATTCAAAATAATATAGGTAATATAGATATGTAATTTATTTTATTGAATAAAAACAGTCAAAATGTTTGATTATAAATCAATTGAAATTTTATTGACCTGGAGAGAACAAGAGATGGATGGAAGTTGATGATGACGATTGACAATTAAGATGGCCAGCCTGCGAACTATCCTGTGAAATGAATCATTGTTTGTGAAATGTGAAAACGCTATAGGTACACCTTTTGTCACCCTCACTTTGAAGTATAAGTACATGCTCTTAGCATTTTTTTGTATAACCTCGAAGTCGAACGTGTGGAAATTTATCGGAATTGATACCGTACTTTGACCCAGCATACCATTGTAATGCTTTCATTGAAAAATGCATGATCTATCAGATAATTTGTTGGCTACGTCTTTCTGCCTTCCGAAGGAACGCAGATCTTGGCATGAATGGTCTGGAACTTTCAGTTCCGGAAAGGAAACTACGCAATATCTGGAAACCGCGACCTTTCTGATAGGGACTCGGTTGTCTCCAGAAATAACCTCCAAGTGGATTAATCCTGGTGTGACGTAAACACATCAAACGTTGTACATTTCATGCTCTTTAAAAAAAGTTTTATTTTAGTTGTCTAGAAAATGGATATTTCTTAGGAACAAAAATTATGTCCTTCTCGTCAGCGTTGCAAATTACCATTTTTACCTTTCACTTTCCTCTTCAAGTGTGGCGAGTGTCGTGTTGGTAAAGTGCTTTCGAGGAGCATCTCACCCCAACTGTCAAATGATAAGCAAAATGATCCCGTCTCTTCTGGTCTGGACAATCTTTTCTAGGTGGATGTCTAGGGAATCTTAAGTGAACTGGAGCAAAATAGAACTGATCCTTCACTAGAACCACTCAAAAGATATCCAAGGAGTGCATATAGGTATAGAGAGCTCGGGGGGAAAGGACTTGAGTGTTTGTGGCAATAATTTAGCCAGGCTTCTTAAGGAGGTGTTGAAAAATACAAGTTGATAGAAAAAAGTAGCACTTCAGATTGTGCAATTAAAAATAGACATGCACTGTCCCAAATCTAATCTGAGCGTTGAGTTGAGTTTTATTATTTCTAAAGCCTAATTATGTATACAAATACCTACTCACAGCGGATAAGTTGATAATATGTTTTGCGTACTTTAATTCAATATTCTCGTGGCTTTTTTAACCCTTGTTATACCTACTGTCTATGCCAGTATTGAATTAATTACGAGTAACGTATTTTCGTATATATATATATATATATATATATATATATATATATATATATATATATATATATATATATATATATATATATATATATATATATATATATATATATATATATATATATATATATATATATATATATATATATATATATATATATATATAATTGTATTATAATGCTTGTAAATTGTAACACAAGCAGCTACTTGTTGCAACTAACTATTTCAAAACTTCAACAATTGCCCTTCAATCATCACAGTCGACCCTGTTTTTCCCTCGATAAAGTTCAAAAAAGTTCACCAAATTGTCTGACAACCACGATTAAGTTTCAACTAAACTTTAAAGCAATCCATGCACACCACAAAACGCGATTCTAAATTAATCCGGAAAAAAAACAACAAAGAAACTTCAAACGAAAAATCACCCAACTAATTTTCCACAAACCAATCTGAAATCCATTTCCCTCAGCCATACATATCACAAGATCAAATGAGTCGTGTAAAACAAAGCACAATGTTTCTAAAAAAGTGAAATGAATGAAGTTTCTCTGCATAGATAAATAATCTTTCGGGTTCGGTAGCTGGCCAGAGCGGGCCGGCGACGCCTGCCTGTGCCCGACGCCCAAGATGCGTCGTTGGGACGCGGGCGGATTGCTCCAAGTTGCCAGCATCCCGCGCCAGCCCATGGAGGCAGCGGCGGGAGCTCGACGTGTTTATTTTCGTAGCGTTTTACAGCTTCTCTGTGGCCCATGACGCCACACACGAAGTCGCTCAAATTCCTTTTCTAGCATCGACAGCGTCATCGGGGCTCTGAGTCTAAGGTTCTTTCGGCCTTAGGACACTTCGCTCGTAGGGTTCTTGGGTCGCAGCCCCTTATCTGCACTGATAGGAGATTGCAGGGTGGCATGGTCTTTCGCCTCCAGGGCCCAGCTCCACAAAGCAGAGTTCAGACTTAAGTTTAACCCTCGGGGTAAAGTGATGAACAGCCAATCATAGACGCGGGCATTTGCAGATTTCAGGCGTAGTAACTATGGTGATAGCAAACTTACCCCTGCTTTGTGGCTCCAGGCCCAGAAGGGCGTTCGAGATACGTGGAAATGCATGCATGGAAAATAGGATTTCAGGTATTGAGTGATTGAGAGATTTTTTTTACAGAGATAAGTATGACGTGGCAATTGTGTATGTAAACGATTGTTCTCAAGATAACTTCACTATTACCAAAGCAATTTGTGTCCTGATCTTCTGTTTGCCACAAATAATCCCTTTCAAAGACAGATTAATTTTACTAAAGCAAAAGATTACTAGCAAAAGATTACAAATGTCGCGATGTATACAATAAAAGTTCGCAATTGGGTTTCAGGGAGCATTATAATATATATAAATCTACCAAATTCATTCATATATGGTAATGATGATGATTGAACGAAGCTTTTTAGGATTTCCAAATTTTTTTTCGAGATTTAAAGGGGTCAATTGGTTGTCAAGTGTATGAGGATTCTGTAGCTTCCGACAGTCACATCATGTCCGAAATGCCTGTATTTGGTTGTAAGCCTACAGTGTCGAGTCGCTGTACTAAAACGAGTGTGGCCTATAAAATATATCACAGGGTTGTGTGACAACGTTTGAAAACGAAAGGCGGGTGAAATCTTTCGAGCTGTGAGAAATCTTTCGAAATGCAAAGGGTGTTAATTGGTTGTAAATTGAGTGAGAAATCCGTTTATCGGTTTCGCCACGATCCGACTAATGGTGGGTGGGGGGGGGGGGGGCTACATAAAGTGTATCCATTAGGTAAATTCTGCGCGGGAAGCAGCCCAAGTATATCGCTCAACGAACCGGCTAAAATAATTAAAACGACGCGTTTTAGTTTTCAAAAAGCACCAACACATTTTGGCAAGCAATTTAATTGCGTTCCAAATGAACATTCGGTCAGCGCGCGCAAATTGGAAGACAATAGAAGAGATTTACCAGAACCATCCAGAACCACGCGAATTCCAACAATAATTCCCCAAAGCCGAGTTCTAAACTTGGATCGCGTGCTCTAATTTGTCTGCTGCCATTCTGTCGAATTTATCGTAACAATCTCCATGGCCTGTCGACGATGCTTGCGGGTAAAACTGGCACCCCAGTTTACACCATCGACACTAATGGACGAGACTGCCGGCTCACAAGACTTTTGATGTGTTAAAAATTGAACATAACGAGGACATGACTTTTAAAGGCAAGATGCGGCAGTCTTAAAATCTTGCATCTTTTCGAAAAGGAGCGGAAAGCGCGCGTTAAAAATCAGACTGTACAGCGGGAAAGATCGTATGAAGAATCCGACAGCACCATTTGGTTTCCTACCCTTGCATATGTTCCACCACTTCAAAGGACAAGCCGCCTGGCGTTCGGAGCGCGTAATTTGACTATTAATATTTTATAACTCGCTCCACCCGTTACTGCTCGACTCCTCGTGTGTGTTTGTGCTTGCTGTTCGACTAATTGACTACACGAATTCAGATTATTGCCTCGGTTATATGGATCACCTTCATTCTTCATATAGGAATCTTCTCTCGAGTCTCAATAGAATAAAACCAAGAATTAAAATACATAAATCAATAAAATGAAACGAAGAAACGATCGCTGCAAAATTTCCATAACTTTAAGTAAAGCCTGAAAGAGTTTTATATTTTTAACAATATTTGAGTTGACGGCACCAAAGAGAGGCTCTAATTTATAACTTGCTGTGTAGACTTCAAAGTTCAAACATGTGCTTAGAAGGAAGGTTCACCCAGTGGTTTAGCCAATCGCAAAGATTCACTGTTTGGAAGTCCGTGCTTAGGCATGTATAGTATAGCTATTATTTACTCCCCAAAATTATTTTCTTCCATCAAAATTTGATCTGAGAAAGCGGCCAGAGCCTTGACAAGTGGAGGTTGAGTTTCGGTTCATGTGTGAACCAAAAGTTTTGTAAAAAATTTAAGAAACGCTACACATCAAAAATACCAATGCCATAATTTGCAGCCAGTATAGGTACAATCTATTCTGCTGCGTTATTACTAGAATAGTAAAACTGTTCCACGGCAAAATGACACCGTAGGCGGTATACAATTTATTACGAGACAACGCAATCCACAACCACTGTTTGCTGCTAGTATAACCTTCCTCTTCCAGCCAATGTCATTACGTTGAATGATGTTGGTCTATGGTCCAGAAACCAACAAGCCGGATCTCCAGAATTTTGGGTTCGACGCCCAAAGAGATCGAACCGGGGATCGAACCTAGGGTCGGACCTATCGCCATGCGGCGGTGTATGGCGGGGCTACCGTGGTGTTACTGCCTATGCGTGATGCGTTCCTATGATATGAGTAGTGTTTTCCTATATTTTTAACATGGCAGTAACACTGGGGCTAGTCTACCGCCGTAACCACGGCGATTGTTGATATATAAGGTCCGGGCCCCGGGTTGGTTTGCTGCGGAAACACGCATTTCTTGTTAGATTGGAGTTAAGCAACATAGCGCTGAAGCACAAGATTGGATGGGTGACCGCCACAGAGATGACCATGTTCTAACGGTGGTAGGGCCTGTTAATTCCGTCATTCTGAAAGTTCCCTAGCCACATTTCCATTAAATACTCTTCGTTCTGTAGGCATATGTACCAATATCGATACCGATGTACCGATACCGGATTCGCCCTCATCCCTAAAGAATACATACTTCCACCCCAATGTGCTCTTTACCAGGGAATTCCTAACTACACAAGCGTTTTGATCAGTCAGTGCCCCAAGATCAATGTCTCAACAGTGGGCCTAAATTCAAGGTCACTGAACCCTTCAAAGGACTGGAATAGTTCCATTCCTGCTAAACCTTTCGCCCTGCAAACCCCTAACAATGTACTCCCTGTGTAAGACTGCAAATTCTATTCCGATTTACCATCTTGAGCGCGTCAGATCTCAGCCCTCTTCTCCTTTTTGTTTAGAGGAAGCGCAATTGGGCAACGTTCGCAAAGATTCACTGCACGGGCCAAAAATACGTGCCCTTTCCCCGAATGCCGGCGCAGTGCAGCCGCGGCGAGGACTCATTGGGCAGGACGCGGGTCAGGAGCGTCGACCAGGCCAGGAAGAGTCGGGACAGAACGCAACACGGCCCTGACTCACTTCAACGGCGCCCCCCCCCCCCCCCCCCCCGATCGCGACGCCTCCTCCGATTGCGGGACCGAGCCGATAAGTAGGAGATCGACCCGAATAAACGGCGAAATTAAGACTCTTTCCACTGGATCCGACAAAGTGATAGCCAATCTCAAACATCAGATCAGATGCAGCAGCTCGGAAACGCACTTACATTCATTAGGTATCATAAGTCCTTGGATTCGTCACACATTATGCACAATAGGACACCTATTGATTGTATTGATGTTATGGAAAACCTCTGAAAAGTTTTTTTTTTAAGTTTCGCGAAATGTTTCATGCAATACCAATTGAAAATTTGAAAATATATTATAGTTATACGTTTGAAAGTTTGAAAGTAGGAGTGTCTATAGTTTTTTTAAGGTTGATTAAAAACGGTTTTCGGTTGTCAAGAATATTTACTTAATTTAATTAAAATGGGTTCAATTTCAAATCTGAAAATTTAATTAAGATATTCCATCACCATTGAAGGGATTAATTTTTTATTAGCTCTAAAGAATCAGACTTCCGCCTGCACGAAAATAAAAAATAATCGTCATGTTATAAAACAACCGGCATGAAACTGCATATAACGGCAGTTGCGCAATCCGAGGAATTGCGTGTGGCAAAAATGCAACAATTTGTGCAATCTCCTCTCAAACCACGATCGATGCAATCCTGTAAGTGTCAGCATTGCTTTTTCCACGACATGGTCGAATAATGTGTGCTCTGGCCACTTTTTTCGTCGAAAACATTAAAACTCGGTTGGTTTCGCAACTTTGCCTAGAAGAGCTTTCCTCGAGGTTGTTTTATTGCTGGTCACGTACAGGAAATGGGCGAAAATAGATTTTAATTATTTAAAATTATTGTTAAACACAACACATTATACCTACTTTACCTATCGACTTAATAATATCGGACAAAACGAATCAAACCAGCACACTTTGAGAAAGAAATTGACCTTCACATCTAGGATCTGGTTCAAAGTTTCAGTGGTCGTTGTGCTACTCAAGTGGAGCCAAATACAATTTTTTTGAAAATTTTAGTCCCAGTGATGTGGGAGACATGACCTCGCAAAGTTAGGCTCGTTCAGCGGACCGCACGTGCAATGTCACATATTTCCTTAAAGCATTGAAAAGTGCATAAAAAACTGCACCAGAAAAATGCTTAACGTTTTCACACTATTCATTCAGAAAAACGATTCCACTTTGTACACGTATGTTTTTAGAAATTGCTGTAGCAAAAAAGCGCGTTTTCTGATTTAGCAGAAATTTTCAGGAAATGTTGCCAGCAGATGCATAAAATTACTAGAACCAATTTTTAGGACCGGCATTTGGGTAGATTTTAGAGAAAAAAATCCCAAAGTTCAAAACGCGCACAAAAGCGTTGGATTTTATGGTACATTTCGTAATATAAGTGAGTGTACCAGGTTACGCAATGTTGTAATAAGCTGAAAATTTCAGGAAATGTTAATGTTTATTTATACTTGCACTAGTTTTTAGGACTGGCATTTCGATATTTTAAAAGCTAAAACTCATATGTATACAGCGAGCTTTCGTCTTTTCCTGGTAGGTAGTTCTGCTTCATATTTCTATTTCGATAAGGAGATTGGATGCAGAGAATCTATTTCATTTCTAGTAATCCTAAGTGATTGGGTGGCAAGCCTTAGGGGGGCTGCAAGGGCCTCCGCACTGCATTATTTCCCTACACATCCCAGTCCAGCAATCTCCCTAAAAAAATATTCCCCATTAATGCCATAAAATGCGTGGCAAAGGTTTTGATTTTCAGGAAGTCGAGAAACACTAGAGTCTTTTCCCGCCGCCGGACATAATATCGAACCACGTGCTTTCTCCCGCCATCAGCTGACCACGTGTTCCTTTGGCAGATCGTTTGTCGAACATGCCGCTAGTTGCGTCGAGTTGAGAGCAGGCTGTTCCCTTGCCATTCAAGGTCGTCGTCGTGCTTTAATTTTCTGTCGGGACTTGCCTCGACAAATTTGTGATATTTTTACATATAATGGAGGAGATATTGGCCAAATTATTGGTTTCTGATAACGCTGTGATTTCACAGGTATTTTTTTAATGTCTTGAGTGCTATTGAGTTTTCTTTGCATTGTGGTTTTGATGATTATATTGCGTGATTCTGTAGTGTGGCGTGCCGGCAGGGTCTATCTGAAGCTTATCTTCTTCTACACGTGTGCCTCTAGCCTAAAAGTGTTTAGGATTATGAAATATCTTATAAGTAATGCACATTACCGTATATTTTTTGTTTTCTAGGGAACTGAAGAACTAAAGGAAGCCTTCAAAACTCCGGGTGTAATTCCAGCTCTCTGCAATGTCATGGGAAGCTCGAAAAGCTCGCAGATACGGCAATCTGCGGCTGTTCTTTTACGGAAGAAGCTTACTAGGAGCAAACATTGGACCAAGATACCTGCCTCTATTAGAAATGAGTAGGAATAAATTTAAATGCACTTCCATCAACGTCTGTCGAACATTACAATTGCAACAAATTAAGTCCTTCCACTGAGTTGACACATGACAGCTCGCTCATTGAAGCGACAGTGACAAATTCAAAGTTTATAGGTTGATGGCATTTATGAGCAAAATCTTCGGTTCGCTAATTCTTATTATTTTTCAGAATCAAGACAGGAATTTTGCAAACACTTGTCAATGAGCCAGAGAAGTTGGTGAAAAATGCTATTGCTCATTTCATTGCTTTGATCGTAAAGCATGAATTTCCAAACCAGAGCTGGCCTGAAGTCCTCCAGTTTATTCAAAATCTAAATTCTAGTGATAATCTAGTGGATAAAGAGGTGTGTCATTTTCTATGATTTCTTTTCAAATTACTGGTTCCTCTTAAATATTTGATTGTAAGCTAATATTTGAATATTTTTCCTCAGTTGGGAATGTACACGCTCAGTGTCATTACTGAATCGTCTCACGATCAATTCGGGCAACATACCAACTATCTAGCTGTCCTTTTCTTAAACACATTGGATTCAGTTAACGATCCAGCCTCGCCTTTAGCCTACTATACTCTGCTGACAATGCTTCATTTTGTACCAATGACTCCCAAGGATCAAACCGTAAGTTTTAGTAATTGAGTTGGTTATATTTGCTTTAAATACTAGGGTGCCTAGCTTCCAACATATTTTATAAATGTAAAACATTTCAATGGTATAACTTTTGTTTTCAGCTAATGAATGCTTATCACAAGTCAATTCCCCGTATCATCGATATTGTGAAGGTGATGGCACAAACCAATGAGAGCAATACCTGTGAAGTCATGGAGATATTTGAAGATTTGGTGGACTTGTCCCCTGCTGCAGTAGTACCGCATATTAAACAAGTCATGACCATGTGCTTGGAGTTTTCTGCAGCCTCTACTCTGGGGGATGACCTCCGCGTCAAAGCTCTTAATCTGATAGGCATGCTGGTTCGAAGCAAGAAAAAGGTGCGATTCGTCAATTTAATGTTCTTTAAATTTTTTTATTAGTTGTTTATTGCCTAATTTATCATGCTCTTTTTACAAGGTTTTGATGAAGAACAACTTCCTTGAGCCAATCCTGAATATCATATTTGCTTTGATGAGCTTGCCACCTCCGGACGATGAACAAGAAGAGTACTTCACTGATGCGGTTGACAATCGTACTCCAGCAAATGTTGCCGCACAAATTCTAGACATGCTTGCCATTCACTTGGCACCGGACAAGCTTGTTCCGCTGATGGTATGATGTCACCAACCTATTACTTTTACAGTACCGGACTAGTGAAATGATGCATGTCCAACCTAACATGGAAATTCACTGGCATCATGGTGCCTGACACAGCATACAAAAATACAATCATGAGGTCCTAAATTTAAAATGACTGCTTGTGATTTTATCATTTTATTTTTTAAGTACCTATCAATTGATATTGTAATAATTCTTATTTTTTGTACCAAAGTAACTCTATTCCTAGATAATGTTGAGGAATTAAGTATCTTATAATTTAATGTTGCATTGCTTTTTGCACATTTTTATCTTGCTAACTCTGTTTTAGAGTTTAAAATCAGTGCATTTTCTTGTGCATGCTCACAGCATTTTGCAATTCTTTTTTTTATGGGCTTAAATTTAAATTTATGGAAAAAATAATCACTTATTATACCACTTTGGTAATAATTTCTAGTCATTTGGCATTTCAGCTACCTTACATAGAACCCGGACTGCGCGGCAACGATCCTTTTGCCAAGAAATCTTCGTACCTGGCGATGGCAGTCATAGCTGAAGGTTGCACGGAATACATCCGCAACAAGTACCTGGAGACGTTCGTCCAGTGCATTTGCCAGGGGATACAAGAGTCGAACCAGGTCGTACGAAACGCCGCCCTGTTTGCCCTGGGACAGTTCTCCGAATATCTTCAGCCGGACATCAGTAACTACGCCACCCAGATCCTGCCAGTCCTCTTCGAATACCTCAACCACCTGTGCTTGAGTCTCAAGACCAGCTGCAACGACGTCCCTGGCTCCGATCGTGTCTTCTACGCGCTGGAAATGTTTTGCGAGAATCTGGACGATAAATTGATCCCATATCTGCCGATGTTGTTCGACCGTCTCATTGCGAGTCTGGATCCCAGTTATCCAGTGCATATTAGGGAGCTAGCAATAAGTTCCATTGGTGCTACAGGTGGGAACACTGCAACTCCAAATTTCAAATAATACTTAAACCTGTCTATTATACCATATGTATATGTGTACAAACTATTTAATTTATCCACAGCAAACTCAGCCAACAAGGAGTTAATCCCATACTTCCCACGCATCATCGAAAGCTTAAAGTGCTATCTTACTCAGGAAGAATCTGACGACACTTTGTGTTTGAAAACTCAATCGTTAGATACGCTTGGACATTGCATCCGTGCTGTGGGCCGTGAAACGTTCCAGCCTTTGGCCAAGGAGACCATCGAGCTGGCCATGGTAACCCTGAAAGACACCAACGACCCCGACATTCGCAAAGCCACCTTCGGCCTGATCAGCGCCATATCGTCTGTCGTCAACGAGGAAATGGCGCCACTGTTGCCGATCATCGTCGACGTCATGCTGCAGTCTGTGAAAAGCGATAAGGGGCTTGTGCCTCAGTACAAGAACGATGACCCGTGTCTTTCGGTTTATGACGACCTGGAAGATTCGAACGAAGAGGAAGACATTGAAAATACGTCGGGTGAAGGGGATGATGACTCGATTGCTGGTATGCAAATAGTTTTTGTTTTAGAAAGGTGGACCATGGTTCCTGGCTGGAAAGTGTAATTATTATAAACTACTGTGACTCTTTCAGGGTATATGGTTGCTAATCCTTTTGTCGAAGAGAAGGAAGAAGCGTGCATGGCACTAAGGGAAATTGCTAAAAGCACTGGGTGCGTTACTGAAAGTATATATCCACTAGGCGAATTGTTTACTAATCTCGAACCATGTGATCAAACCGTGTTTGTTTGAATTTCAGACAAGCTTTCTTGCCGTACTTGCAACCGTGTTTTGAGGACGTGTTCGAGCTGCTGAGTTACCCTCAAGACGACATTCGCATCGCCGCCATTTACTCGCTGACACAATTTTGCACCAACTTTGCCGCCATTGAAACGGATGAAGGCCGAGCAGGTAATGCGTCCACAATTTTCATACTTGGCAACAGTGTTGCAATGTTTGAATTATTCGGTAGTAGCAGCATGGAACTATAAAAAAGTTTCAATATGGTGCTTCTACCTACAGTTTTTACACTACGTATTGTTCGAGACATTCAGAGAGAAATTCTGTGGAGCAGAATACGGTTAGGTACAGTTAAGGTTTGCTGCATAAAAGGTTTTGAGCTCCTTGAATTCTAATGCAGATTCAGGCTCTGGAGGTGTTTGTGCATGTTGATGCACTTTACCTAAGAGGCCAGACTTCTACGCTCCCAGCTGCACACAGCTGCAAGACAGCACAAATGCAGATGTCTCACAAGTAAGCACTTTTTTACTGAACCGTAAGAGAAGCGAGGGAGTTTTAGATAAAGAATCAATATGTGTTGGTAACGGACCCTTTTTCCTTTTTTGGGTCTGAAAGGGCCGAAACTGCTTCTAAAAGTTGTATTTCGCTCCTCTTTTGCGCTTTTTTGTAAATCGATAAAGAGATGAAGGAGAATAAAATTGAGAAAAGGCTGCATTGCCGACACAGATTGATTCTTTATCTACAACTCCTTCGCTTACTTCAATAGTTAATCTCTCATGGTTTAGTAAAAAAGCGCATACTCGTGAGACTCTGCATTCGCGCTGTCTCGTAGCTGCGAGCAGCTGGGAGCGAGGTAGTCTGACCTCTTAATGTGGCAACTACCAGTGGAGACTGGGTAGTATTTGTGTGGTGCTAACGGCACTTACTCTGCCATCCAGCGCTGCTCCAGGCGTTGGAAGTATTTGTGCCGAAGTGTGCGCTGCTGGTGCGCACCGATGAGGAGCGCGGCGTTGCGTCAGTGGCGCTGGACGCGTACGCCGACCTTCTGAAGGATGTCAAGGCGCCCGTCATTGCCGGGGCTGGCCACAAGGAGGCCATCTTCAACTGCATCAAAGATGTCATGGACCATAAGGTGGGGCCCTGCTTTAATGGTGTTCAGTTTTCTTTGTCAAAGTACAAGTTCAGATAGTCCAAAACTTGATTGAAAGTGGTGATGTGAACCTGATGATACTGTTTGTTATATTTATGTCGCGCTTGCTTTGCCAACTCTGCATCTCCGAAATGTCTTGTATCGATGCTAGGTTTATTGGATTGTGTGCCAGCGAATTGCAGGTGTCGGTTCAATGAAAATCAATGAAAATGAGCCATCAATGAAAAATTGTAAAATTCTGTGTTTCCAGTTTTCTGTTCTCGTGAAGAAAAACGGGCAAAAAACTAATGTTACCGTAGTCGGCAACTTGATCAGAAATATTATCGGTTTCAATGTTACCGTTAATTTTGCATCTGGTTTCGAGCCACATTTTCCATGTTGTGAACCTATCCTTGATTCCAGGGTCTACCTTACATTTTGTAGGGGGTTTACAGAGGGGCACATACAAAAGAAAGTGTTATTGATATTGTTTTTTCTTTTGAGTTCACCAGCATCAACTCACCCATGTTTTTGACGGCTGTAAACCATTTGACGTAAACGTACGAGAATGATAATGATAAACGATAAACTTTAAACACTGACTGTGGCTGGCTGTGTGCCTTTGTAGCTGTGTAGTTGCTGTAGCACATGTGACTCGCAATGCGAGCACGCACAATGACCGCGTCGCTTGCGCTTTGTTTTCAGACTCAGTGCCAAGATGTGGAGGACCCCGACGATGCCGACGACCCTGAGGCCGAGCAGGACGAGATTCTGATCGAGTCGGCGGGAAATATTGTGCCTAAATTAGGATTAGTGATGGCTAGCGATGAATTCGTGCAATACTTCAAGGTTCTGCTGCCGATGTTCGTGAAGAAGGCCGTAAGTTAAATCAATGCTATGTGGCTCATATGTGCATCTGTTGGAAGTCGTCACTTTTTTCTTGCTGGTCATTTACTAATTGTTAATTAGCATTCGACCATGTTTTTATGGTTTTCTTTTATAACTGGAAATAGGATGCATATAAATTTTACCGAAATCACTGTCATCCCCTAATTGCCTCTTGTTATTAGTTATTACTTTTTTTTTTAAATAAATTCTTTATTCCTCAATAAATATTATAAATAAAATAAAATAATTAATAATTAAAATAATAATAATAAAAATTAAAAAAATAATAATAATAATAATATTATATATTAAATAATAATTATAATAAATATAATAAATATTATAATATTATTTGCTCGTCAATAGTCTACATGCTTGTTAGGTTACTTTTCTACACAGTTTACTTGTCTACATTTAACCCATGTTTATATGCTACCCCACACCTCAAGATGAAGTGTTCATGTTGCTCATGCCCATGTTCTTGGTCAATAAACACATTTTCAATTAATCACAATATCCCTCCATGAAACCCATTTCACATTTGGAACTTCTACCACTAACATCAAATGCCTGTTTCAGTCACGAGACTCCTGCTTACTTTTTGCTGACCCTTTATTAACTTCAGAAAAACTTTGTATTGGACCAAATGTAAAGTTTATGATTTTCTGAACCCACACTGGTTACCACTAGTGTACCAGCACTGGTTACTGTATCATTCAGAGGCAACATATCTTTGTTCACTCTACATCAAGCGTCAAGTTGTCTGTAATCCTTGACTTAGTAACAAGTACCGATTTTAAAACTTCATGTAGAATTCAATATACCTAGTTAGAAACTTTTTTCTTGACTAACACACGTGTTGTCCTCAGAAAAAGCACAATACACTGGCGCAGCGGTCGTTCAGCATCGGCATAATCTCGGAGTCGATCGAAGCCCTCGGCCCGTGTCTCGGCGAGCTTGTGATGCCGCTGTACGCTCTGTTGACTCAGTCGGCGAAAGACGAGCACTCGGACGTGCGGCACAACTCCATCTTCGGCCTCGGAGAGCTGGTGCTGCACGGCAAAGAGCTGCTCGTTCCGTATCCTTTGCGAACAACGCTCGGTGGCGGCGGCCTGATTTTGGACACCTCGTGAAAATGATGGTTGGGTTGGTTTAGGGTGCTGAAATTGGTACTATGCTTTGGTATTAGTTTTGAAAGTCAATTTAACTTGTGGGATTTTTTTCCTTTCATTTATAGACTAACTTATCTGTTTTGATCCCATAAACCAGAGGTTCCCAGAGAGGTTCGCGGCTCCCAGGGGCGTCGCGCATTTCAGCCAGGGGCATCGCGGAATTTTCAAAAGATTCCATGCATTTTTGTATAAAAACAATATTTATTAACGATTTATACAATAGACATGATTACGATAGACCAAAATCCTTGTATTGTCAAATGACAGATATCCAAAGAAATATATTTCCATACACTTTGAGTCGACCACTTAAGACGATGGTACCTACTCAGTCTGCGGCCCGGCACTCATATTTGTGCGGCCCATCTTAAAATTTGTAATAAATTCCAAAGGCCAGCTTAGCATGTAACTATCCTGAAACATTACACAGGTTTAAAATTTCCTCAACCGCATTAACAAGTGCGTATTTTCAATGTATTTTTATGGTAAAAATTGCCTGAAACGCGTAGATTTCCACCCAAAAAATGCTTGAAATCTAAAAATGTTTTCAGAGATTGAACCCCCAAACCCCCCATTGTGTGGTAAGCAGCATCAACATTCATATATCAAGTACAAGTAACGATAATGAAATCAATACCCATGCCCGTGCAATTTATACATTTTAAGTCATTGCCCATTGGTACTCAACCTTAATTTGTGACCTCAGTGGGCAACAAAGGCTAATAAGGTACTAATTTGACATAAAACTCGCAATATGCAAGATGAAGCGTTGTGTGCCTTATGGGCCAAACTAGTTTTATATAAACACTTTTTGTGGAGTGGGCTGAGCCAACGATGTAGCACCAGTCAAAAGTAAAGTTGAAACTTGAAAGAACTTAGTACCTACCTAGTTTAAATGTTTGTATTCTGACTGATTTCTGGACGTGTGGGTTTTAATATCTGTGCCACATTCCCACGAGCCTAATTTGTCAGCTTGATAATGCCTTGACGACGTGGCAGTAATTTCCCGGAAATCCTCCAACTGCTGTCGACGTCGGTGTCGAAGGAGACTCATGCAGGAACGCTCGACAACATCTGCGGCGCGCTCTCCAAGCTGATATTAACCAACGTCGCCGGAGTGCCGATGGAACAGGTAAATCATTCGGCAACTCGTGTCTACTTCTGTGTAGGTTAGGTTAGGTTAGGTTAGGTATTTCGATATGGTTAGCTTTGGAATTAGGAGTGTTTAATGCGTGCTGGAACCATATCGAACAATGAGATTATATTTTCGTATTTTATATATATATAGATTAGATAGATGAATAAAATATTAAACTAGGTATACAGAAATCTAATTCAACAAATTATCATCCATCAGATCCACAAAAAAAGGGAATGCTATTAGAAAGCGGTAAAAATATGGTATTCACACTTTCACGCTTTTACACACTTTTATTCACACTTATTAATTTATTTGTCTTGAAGCGCAGGTTAAGCAACACTTTACTGGTCATTTAACTGTGTGGATCCGAATAACCTGCCGTATTCAGTGTAGAGGCTAGAGGGCTTGAGTTTGACTCCCCACGCTTTGATCATTGCCAGGTGGGATATGCAACTAGCTTAGCAAGCTCGAAATCAAAAGGATGCGTTCAAGTAGACGTTGCCAGCTTTCATCACGCTGTCAGATCAACTCTGTGACGACGATTGTGTATATTGTTTTTTTGAAGCTGAACAGGTGCTAGACTAATAGCTTCTAAATAACTTACCTTTTATTTTAAAAGCTGCTAAATAATTTTCTAGTTTCTTTGTATCCATGTTTATTCACTTTTAAGATGAAGTGCAAACCAGTAATCACGTCGAATGCAGTGAGAGCTGGCTTTAGCATACTAGTTGCCTCTCCCGTTCCGGAACAGTGATCGAAGCCCCAACCCTACACTCAATAGCAGACATTGATTGATCAATCCTTCGAATTTGCGATGTTTGGCCAATGCCCACCTCAGATTTGAACCCACGAGCCCGTTCGCTCGTTTCAGGTGTTCCCGGTGTTTGTGAACCACCTGCCGCTGCGCGAGGACTTTGCCGAGAACAAATCGGTATTCCTGAGCCTCATCCACCTGTACGGCCTCGGTCACCCGATGCTGATCCAGCATCTAGAGCCGCTGGTGCACGTCGGCCTTGTCGTTTTCCACGAGAAGCAAGGCGAACCCGGTGAGTGCCGGTCTCGTGGACGGTCTCGGCGGAAGGCGGCTGGCGTTTCAATGTCGTCACCTCGCACTTCTCGTCTTCGTTTATTGCTCGTGTGATCGCACCCCAGATCTGCTTAAATTTTTACCATCCAAATCATTGATTTAAAAAAAATGCATATTGAAAGAACAATGGGAAGGGGGAGGGGGTGCAAAGCAAAACTCCTTAATTTAAACAAATGTTTGGTAAGGTAGCTGGTTTGGTATTTCTCAATCTCCATGTGATCACTAAATTAGGGTTTGTGTGGATGAGTAATAAAGTCAGGCTCAATCACTTAAAAAAAAGTATTTTTCAAAGAGAGCTGGCTACAAAGATGGCATCCAAAGATAAGTTTTATGTGCAGTCACAATTTAATCATAAACTGGCAACTTGCCAACCATGCATCACAGACATCCGTCTTTTTCTTGTCAGGTACGTACTAATTATTATTTTTATTTTAAATATGTGCAGAAGTAGAAACTCGTATGAATGAATGAATAAAAATGATGATTAATTAATTAATTATTATTGATGATTGAATTGAATGAAATTGAATATTAGGTCTAGTGACAGTCAAACTGTAAGTAAATTTGCATCTGAAATTAGTCGAGAGTACCTACTACCTAATACCTATACACATTTGTATAGTGTATGTACTCATGACCAAGAGTACCTATGGTATTCATATAGTCTAGCCCGTGATTGAAGATACCACTGCAGGGACTGCCCCCTTTTGTACTACCAACTCGTGAATTTAAATTTTAATGGCGGGAAAACAAAACACTATTTCGGCTACCAATAAAAAAATTACAACATGAATCTATTTCATAATTATGAGTAAAAATATCAACGAATAAATAGTTGAGAGAAAAAAACATAAGCTTTGGTAATATTATAAGGTATAAAAATGATGACAGGATTTCAGTTTTGTCAAATTGGCGGTTATGTAAGCTAAAGTGACTACTAGCGCTCCCAGCGGAATGGTATCTTCTTAAATAAAACGAAGTATATTGTTATTATTTATGTGCTAAGAAAATCCATTCTTTCTATTTAGTTATTTGCTGATTGTTTATTTTCCAGATACTTTGGAAGTTGTCGGCAACTTCCTGAAGATGGCTCAACGCGACTTCTCAGATATCTTTAGCAAAGCCGTGGCAAGTCTACCTGTTGAAGTGAACGCATCCATTCAGCCACTGTTCACGGGATAAAGTCGCCGGCGATAGTCGCCAAACAAGCGGGTGTTTTGTATTTCAAATTTATATTGAAGAGGAGGAGAAGAATTATAGGTGGCATCAGCAAAATAATCATACTAACAACTTGAATTTGTGAGTTTCGAATGCAATTGCAACAATTGCAAAGAGAAAAAATGTATAATTTTTTTTTGTTCATTGCATTCAATATTCTGCAAATTTGAGTTTTTGGATAGGTATGGACCGTTAACTACTTATACACGCAATCGAACCAGTAAATTTTTGAGAAACAAGTTTGCTGCAGAGCTGCTAACTAACAAAACATTTTAGTAATGCTCTCTGTGTCAACGTGATATAAAATATATTCTATCATTTGTTCATGGGACATTCATCTCAAACTGCAGGTCTTGTACATGCCCAAGTACCCAGTATACATGCTGCAACTATACTGGTATTTGCAGTTTACTTACTACTCTCATTGCTAATTAGTTCAATGCTAGGTGCAAATCATTCAAGTGATTCTCTTATTGGCACTTAACTCTGACAGTGGCATATTGGTAGGTACATCCAATACTTTAAATCACGTTAAAAAGCAAGATGATTATATCTACAATGTCACAAATTACCTGCTGCAAGTTAGTTAAACAGCACTTACGGAAATAAAGATGCACAAAATAAAGTCGTTAATTAACACTGTGTATTTGTTTGTCATTCATTTGGTTTCCCAGATCACTAATTCCATGCAGGAGCACTGTCTGATTCTGTGGATGCGGATCCAGTTCGGATCTAGCTTACGTTTCCACCTATGTAGATTTTACCAATGATGGGGAGTAACTTGTTAAGGTTCCATATTAACTCGTAGTTGACGTTAGTTATCATTGCGACTTAATTTTGTTAACACTTAACATTACTAGTTAATGTTAGTGCTTTTATGCTTTCTGTGCTTTATGATAATTATTGTGGATTCACATTTTGGTTCATTTTTTAGGGGTTTTACTCTGATGAGGATTTAATTACGTGCTTGAGGTATAGGGCAGGTTGTGTCCTTACACAGTGAATCGAGTTGCCACTTGCCAGCCTTAGATTCGTGTTGTAACTTAGCATTGACAGACTGGGGGGGGGGGGGGGGGCAGTGGTCTAGTTTTAAAGGAGAAATATGTGGCTTATTATCCTATTTAGTGGCGGCCTATTTAGTGGTTTAGTGGTCTATTTAATGGTGACAACAGAAATTGGGCGCGGCTGCACCTGTACATTGAGGGGGTTGGGTGGGTCATTGTTGGTGGGACATCTCGGAGTGGGAGTGGGACCATGGTTGGGTTGGGAAGGCAGTGGCGGAGCTAGGTGTTGCAGGGCCCTGGTGCATGATTTAATTTTATCCCCCCCCCCCCCTCCCCCGCCGTTAGGGAAATTGAATTCAGTTAAGGGGAAATTTCGTTCCTTTTCGCCACCACAAAATATAGTGGATAAATAATTGGAAAGTTATTGCGTTATCGTAATTCCTTCCAAAGTAGGATTTTCTGGTAACTGACCGAAGTTTTCGCTTTTAGTACAAGAGACAGATGTGACCGTGGCCGCCACATAAGTATCGGTATATTAGTAAATATCCCCAGCTCTATGTCATTACGTTGGCGTCGCAGGCGAAACTTTTGAGGTGTCTAGAGCCTGTAGCCACTTATACTTTGTCCAAATTCGGTAATTAAACCGTGATCATCGTCAACTGTGTTGTGAGCCCATTCTCATGAGATTTGTTTTTCCAAACGAAAAAGATTGATTATCAGATAATTAAAATTAGCATGATATCGTGTTCAAATAAATTCACACGCACAAATAACCCCATCGAATTTCCTTTGCTAGGGTTAGTGCGACGCAGGTTCAACAAAATGTCAGGGGGACAGCCGATTTTGCCGACTTGACGCTGAAAATGCGTCAGCCTTCGGTCTAGGCTGGCCTTGCGTGCGCGCTTGTAGCTTGGGTTGCCTACGAGGCCAGGGGTTCACGAGCGGAAATGCATGGGGAAGGCAAATACTGACACATTTCGAATATTGGTTTTGTAGTGTTTAACGATGCACTGTTCTGACAACGGTGTGTGATTGAAGATTAAGCTATAGCCTGGCCTGGAGGGGAGCTATGGTTGGACTCTGTGCCGGCACGAAAGATGAAGGCCTGGAAGGGAACCGAGGGTGGACCCGGAGTGACTGGGTAACTCTCCGATTTACCCATTCACGGCCCTCGAGCCGATGCTCGTGGGTCACCTGACTGAAAGAAGATCCTGGTGCCTGGTGCAGCTGCACCAGCGGTAGCTACTTGGGAAACATGGTAACATAACATAACATGGTAACATGGTAACAATGAGGTAACATGGGAAAGTGTAGTGAGTGAGTGGCTGAGTAAAAGAGGTGCACACACACACGCGCACACACACATACACACACACACACACACACACACACACACACACACACACACACACACACACACACACACACACACACACACACACACACACACACACTAATGCCAAGAGAATAATTCTTTGACTGTACACCTAGATAGTAATTAAATTAAAGCAACAGGATTTAAATTTTGCGGTTTCAAGCGAAATTCAGTCAAAATAGTTCTGATTTTTCAAATAAGACTTCATTAGAAAATCAAATAAATTGCCATTTCCTACATTAGCCTTCTGTTCACGTCGTTCTGCTTTCACTCTTTTAACCAAATATGGCTTTTAACCGCCACAAACTACTGGTACTGGGCTCATCTTCAAGGCAAAAAAATTTGCGTTAGAGAGGCCCGATGCGTTACTGAACTGCACCCAGTGGTACCCCAAAGACCAACCATAGAACTTGGGGATTGCCTCCTCAACGTCTCAGACAAAACTCATCGGCATTGCACCAAAGTTTCCCCGAGTTTCCATGCCATGACCCCACGGCAGGTAGCTTTTTTTAATCTCTGTAATCTGACCTGGACCGGATATCTCTGCTTGTTCTCTTTTTTTTTTAAACCCATGTATAATCTAGTAATCTTTATGACTGCTCGGCATCAGAATCTTTGGCAATTACTGGAAAAACATCTCGTTGTGAAATTGCATTATGTATCTTAATTCTTTTACCGCTATACTTTGCGCTAATCCGTGGCAAATGCATCAATTGGGTGTCGTTATCTCACTGGAGGGATATGATAGAGATATCGACCATTCTTTACTTCTGAGATGTGATAGGTATGTGACGGAGGAGGGAAGAAGTTGTTATCAGTCGGACTAGTAGCCTATTGGCAATGCTATTGGCTTTGACGTTAGTCGATCGCTGCCAGCATTGATAAATTACAAGGTATGACCCATCGTGCTCGAAAGATATCCGGTGTTCATTCATTTTTGGTTTAAACCATAATTGCGAATCAGACGAGAAAGACTCTGGTGTTGCGAGTGTGGTCCTGTTTGGCTTGCGCCTTTTTCGGGTGATGTGTGTATAAAATTACTACGACTTAAACCTATCATCGCGGTGTCCGTAGCACCAAGTTTCTCTTCTATTTATAACTAGGAAATGATTGTTTAAAATGTAATTTCATTTCAAAACTGGGTGACACGTGCGATAGGTATACCAACCTGCCCAGCTATGAATGACAGACTGTCAAGCTGCTGGCATTATTGACAGTGCGGCACATTGCGATATCGGATACACGTTATTAAGAAATAATGTCAGGTGTGTTCCATGTAAGCGCCAACTGGGTGTATGTTAGGTATGCTCAGTTCTAAGTGAGTGTGAGTGAGGTGACTTACGTTTTCCAATCAGTGTCGTACTGATAAGTGATCGTGATAATAATATCTCATCACTGCGCGAACATGTGACGATCATCGGAGGCGGCTTGTAATCGATCGCAAGCACATGGCTGACCGTTCAAGATTCGAAGTCACTTCCGAATGAGAAGCTTTAACAGGTGAGGGTATTGTTTTCTTTTATTTTGAATCAGATTGATGATGTTTGGCTTATTTTAAATCGGTACGCATGAAATGAGCTGGTGTTTCCGCGGTTCAAATTTTTCATTGTATTGTCAAGCACTAAGCTATTGTTATGGCGATACTCTGTACTTGCAGGTCAGTCTTTTCGCAATTTACTTAGTATGTACCATTAGGTATGACACCTTATTATTTGGTAAATGACGTAGGTATCCATAGTCCATACCCGTGGTGGGAAGTAAGAAGAACAAACTAGTAATTACCCACGGTATGATAAGAATAATGTTTGACACTTACTTTCAGTTTCACAGTCTTCCCACTGCAGAGTAGTGAAATCACCAGCTACTTGCATTTATGATTTCAATCAAGAGCTAAGTCCGATAAATGTCCCATCCATCAAATGGCATGAATGACCGTGAATTTCGATCCATCTAGACACAGAAGTTCAAGATGAACATTGCCGCAATGAGGATTTGAAGCTGACAAAAAGATAACATTGTTTGCCCCTAATATACGACCAACATTCGATTCCTTAAAATAATCCCGGGGGATCTTAGGATACTTCTCGAATTAAGAATAATAGATAGCAAACAGGTTACGTATAGGTATGGCATGAGCTCACTGAGCTCAGTTACATTGACAAACCAACTTTGCATCGCGCGTCAAGCTCTGTGTTTGTTACCAATAAATTTTCTGCATTTTCAAGAAGTGACTCTTCCAAGAGAGGAAAACCTTGATTGGCATATCCTTTTGTGAAACACGATTATATATTCATTAAAGAATTGTAATCGTATAATTGCTGTCAACCAATAATTAATCAAACCTCTGCAATAACTACTGAAAAAACAATTAATCTATTGTATTACATATAGACCATCAATCTAATCCGCAGTAGCAATCTGTGAAATCAAGGTGCACATCATGACAATCACAGTGTAATCCATCAATCAATCTGTTCGTGTTTAGTGTTGTTTGTTTTAATCTCGATCGGAGAGTGGCGATCTGAGACGATCTTTCGCACGTCAACGGAAATGATGAGGTATTCGGGGAGACAAGATCTATGGGACAAAGTGCCGACTTGGCTGAGACAGACGGCCGTCGATTTTCTAGGCGATACTTCTGACGAGGCGGCGTCGACCAAAGACATGTCGGTGGGGGGAATCGAGCTGATCACTCGCACCAGCTTGACCGTCGGCCACCCGGGCAGGATCACCGAGATCCTCAGCGAGACCTTCAACTCACGACCAGCAGACGACAGGAATTGGTCATGGGGATATCTCAGAGTACGTCTCGACAGATATCTGTGCACATTTCTCATGAACAATTAGAATGCACACTGGCTATACAGATCAATGAGTGCAAAACGATTAACTCCAAACACTTCAGGCAGTCCGATAAAGACACTTACATGTCTTGATTGTTCTGCGAACTTCAAAATGCGAGGGAAAAAAACCATTGCTACTGTTTTTCTACTAAATTAGGATATACTCATGATTATGTTTGTGTCATTACATCATGATTCTTTTTAGGCGCAATTTCAAGAGAAGAATCTGGAGGAATTGTACCTCAAGTACCAGCAGCGTCTGCAGACGGGGTTCTTCTCTGTCTTTCTGATGCTGCAAATATTTCTCACCTTGGTTCACATCACCGTAATAATCGTTACTGTGAGTGGTCCTTCAGCCAGATATTACTGCTGTTAAGAAATCAACCCTTTTTCTGCTAACTTCATCGCCTGTTCTCTCGCAGCAGTCTCCAAATGGCGACATAAAAGACATCCTGCCAGACATCAGCGTCTACATCGTCGTCATGGCTCTCTTCTGGCCGATGGTGGTAGTTGTCTTCCGGGAACGACTGGTCAGGGACTATCCCTGGGTCCCTCTACTGGTTTCTTGTGCATCGGTAAGAATATTTTAATTTGCCCTTTGAATGTAGATTTAAATTAATGAAAAAAGTCCTCATACGGAGTCGTTCTTATATGCGATTGGAGAGGAATTTGCTAGATTACAAAATTAAAATAAGCACTTGGATGCGTAACTTAATAATTTTCTCATTACCCATACCTAATACGTTTTCTGACCATTGATATGTACCAACTCCCATCAAAAGTTGCCCGGCTTTGTGGATTGGAGGTTTCCCTAAATGAAATGAGATTAAATCTAATGAAACAAAGTTGACAATGCAGGATTTGCATTGCTATCCCCCTGAGACAATTTACATTACGCCGACCCCTAAAAGGATACAAGGAAGTGTACCTATGGTTATTATTCCAAAAACAGCAGTTCCCACCATCCTATCCATCTGCAGCCACAGGACACAATTGCCATATGAAATTGACTCATCAGACAACACCATCAATCTCCATATTATTATCATTTCACACCAAAGTCAAATTGAAGTAACGTCCACGTCAGTGGCGTAGCGAAAAATCCCTCTCCGCTGTCCGCCCTCTCCCCCCCCTCGAGCTACGTGAAATAAAACATATTAAAGGGAAATCAGAAAAAAATCGGAAATATGGCCCTTTTCTGTAAATATGTGTTAGAAGAGTAATGTTCCACGAAAATTAATAAATATGTTCCAAGAAATGATATGTTTCTTCCAACCCAAGAAAGACGTCTCTCTTCTATTTAGCACTACCCTATTTAATTGAAACAGAATGCCTGTAAAATTTATTACAGCAAATTTCGGTTTTGCAATTAACAAAAGTAATTAATTTCGAGCATATCAAGAGAGATGTATGAAATCATCCTTGAAATTATTTTGCTGTTTAAAAACGTACACTCAGCTTGACTGGCCTTCCTAGCAAGCGGGCCCCCAAGCTTTGCGGCGGCGGCTCGGGCCTCCGCTACGCCACTGGTCAACAAAAACATCTGTTTCTCCTGTGACAACTTATCAAAATCGAGCCGTTGATCGTGGCTCCCCCGTTTTTGACAGGTGACAGTCCTTATTGTCGCCGACCTGGGTCTCCTTCTGTACCACTACGAGTTCACGACGCTTGTGAACCTTCTCCGGCCGGCGTACGCGACTCACACGCTGCTGGCCGTTTACGTGTTCCTTCCACTTGCTCACAACGATCAAGCGATGATCCTTGGAGCCACCGTCACGGCTTGCCATCTCGTTGTGTTGGGCACCGTCGTTTACGAGCACTCGGAAGACCGCTACTTCCGAGTAAGAACCAACTTGCTCAACGTTTCTGCTAAACCTTTTAAATACTGGAAACGAAGTTGAAAATGAGGTTAAGCAACATTGCATTGAGTCAGGTTTTGGATGGGTGAGCATCATACTCAAGGCCAGTTCTGTTTTTGAGAGAGGTTAACGGGACTGACATTAGCTCTTTATGCCTTGTTTAGTGCTAGGCAAAAATACTGAGACTCAAAAAGTTCTACATGGTGAAGTATGAAACATTTGCTTGCGTGTTGGGCTTCAGTACGTGTTACACTTGATATAATCGCAGGTATGGTTGACTGATTGCAAGCGAAACTTTTGAGCATAATCCTTTTTGACTAGCACTAAACGAGGGATTAGCTTCCCTCATCTAGCTTCTCAATCTTTTGGCAGTATGGATTACTGGTCAAATCCCATGATTCCTTTCATGCTTTTCGGCAGGAGTAGGTTGCAAACTGGAACCGAGGTACCCTTTGAGGCTAGGTAAGGTTCATCATCATTCTAGCCATCCCCCTCTCAATATCCTGATGCTATTGTACCATTGTCAAAACAGTGCTTCTTTAACACGCAAAAAAGAAAATTAAACGTAATTAGCCGGTGACCGTGGGTCGGTGAGCAGACTTCATGTGGGTTTTGTTTGAAGAAATCAGTACTACTTATTGTAAGAGAAATTATTTTGTTCCAGCTAGATGCCTAATATTTGCAAGGATATATTTCAAGTAGAGCAATGAACAAAGTTACTATATATGCTTTAAGCTGGTATTAAAAATAACAGTGTACCCATTTTCAGCACACTTTATTGCGCAATATCACTGAAAGTGAAGCACGTCTACTCGTCCTAACTTTAGCACACGTTTTGAAAAAAACTATCACCCTTGAAGCTATCACCCTTTAACAAGTAACAAGTATAAGTAACCAAGTGTTGGGATAACAGTGAGACTTTATTTATCATTTAAAATCCAGCTTGAAAAAGTTTTTTTTTAAAGACACTTTGTAAGTAAGCTAATCTATGCTTCCTTCTCTATTCCTCTAATCCTTGATTGAAGATTATGCACTCTATCCAACATTCTTATCAATGATATCGGTATGTTTATGATTTTTAAGTTGGCAGCCGATGCTGTTTTTCTACTCTGCCTCAACGGACTGGGACTGTACTACCGATACATGAATGAGGTGATGGTGAGACGCACTTTCCTTGATCGCCGAGCGTGCTTGGAGTCCACGTTCAAGCTGCGCTACGAGAAGGAGCAAGAAGACCAATTGATGTTGAGCATTCTGCCCACACACATTGTGGCAGACGTCAAGGCAGACATTAGGAAAATATTCCAGCAGATACAGAAAGCAAATGCCTCGCCTGTTAGAGAAAAGCCGTTCAGGTAAAATTAATGTCAAATCGTCCTGTCTTAGTTTGATGGAAGGTGTCAGTGATGCGATTCTTGAGGAATAGATCATTTTAAACGAAATTAACTTCTCCCAAAAATCGTCACCGAAAATCATGTTAACTAACCTGACGTAATCATTGTGCTCGCAGCTCAATGTACGTGAAGGAGCATCACAACGTGACGATACTCTACGCGGATGTGGTCAACTATTCCAAGCTGACCGTTTCGCTGCCCGTCAACAAACTGGTGGAAACACTCAACGATCTGTTTGGAAATTTCGACGAAGCATCTGAGGTGCTAACTCTCTCATAGCTTGACTAACATTGATCAGGAACATTATCTAAATTTATTTGCTGTTAAAATAATTTTAGGTATAGTAAAGACCACTACCGACTCGATTAGAACGGCGCTGCAAAGTGCGGCGCCGTTCGAATCGAGTCGGTAGTGGTATAGACTATAGAGATTTAGACAAAAGAAAGTGGATCTTCACATGGGTTTTTCCAATATTGAAAGATTATAGGCACATACTAACAACATAGATAGGTACCATTAAATACTATCTACTACCTATTTTTTTAAATCAAGCTTGGAGTTAGGTTTCCACATCACAAATTAAGCAGGATTTGCACCAAAGTGCAGTAGCATCAATCATCAGAATTCTGGTATAGCTGTGGTAATCCATGGGATTACTTATGTATTAGGTACATGGCATATCAATGCATGGGCTTTTAATCCAATTCCATGATCAATCTGTCTTCTTATTAAGTGGTTATCATTATACCAAATGAAAATACACCTATCTTATTGCTTGGCAAATTATGTAGATAATCTAATTCTGATCGTACTTGGATTACTTTCATTTAAGCCCCATTTGCCACCAGTTTCTTGCAGAAAAGAGTTGCAATGAATCTTGTTCATATCAGATCAAATGCCTTTGTTTCTAAAATTATGTTTGAAGCAAAAGGCCTGTATCTGGAATAAAATTGTTTTTTAAATGCCCTCTCCTTCCCCCCTTGAGACTGGTAGACCCATTAATATATGAAATTCCATCAAACTATTTTCATAACTATGGCAAGATCACCTAGCAGTTTGGAAACACCTGTTAGTGTAATGTTAGATCACTAAAGTTAAGCAAAACTGCTTTTGTTCAGGAAAGAGATTGGGTCGGCTTGATCTTCTTCATTGCCTTGCTTATCAACCTTGCAGCAGCATAGGGGAATTACGCACCCAGTGTTGCTTTCGTACCATCTTTTGGAAGGACCGTAAAGCTGGTGGTTCATTGGGATTGGGAGAAGGGACATGGCAACACTAGATTTTCCCTCCTCTCTTCTAGTCTCAGTGAGGGCCAGATTAGCCTCATCATCAACCTCATAATTTGCCGACGCTTTTAGGCCATGTACCACAGGACCCATTGTCAAAACGGTGTGTTATTAAACACCACTTATCAATCAGCCAATGGTTTTGAACTTTGGTGAAGAGCCCACTTGTTTGCTACTGACTAACCTGTGACACATGCTCCGTTTGGCCCCGTCAGAGGCACAACGTTCTGCGCATCAAGTTTCTCGGCGACTGCTATTACTGCGTGGCAGGCGTGCCCGAGTCGAACCCGCACCACGCGCAGAGCTGCGTCGATCTCGGGCTCGACATGATCGACATAATCAGGGACGTGCGGTGAGTCGGATGGGACTGGGGACGGGACAAAGGGACAATGTGCCATCTGTTTTTGGGCTTGGGAAACTAACAAATTCATAATCTGTCTATGTTACCTCCTTCACGTTACAAAAGGTTATTTATCAAAGCAAAAACTGCTGGCTAAGGTCGAGATTCTAATGCACTTTTGTTTGCAGGATACACAAATCACAATAGCAATTTAATTCTTTCTTAATTTTTATTTACAGAACATAAGTACCTATACTTCAAACTACAGTACTTGTATTTTCGTTTTAGAATATTGGTATCATAATATTATATTAACAAGGGTTTGAAATAAAATATGAAAAGGAAAATAAGTAAAGTACCTACCTATGGAAAGGCCCATAGGTACTTAAAAGATTTTTTTCTTTTCTGCAGCTATTCATAATTTTTCTTTTCTCCTGAAAGTCATGTTTTTCAATAGATATCTTAGACTTGCCACATGGGCATCTTGTTAATAAGGTACTTATAGCAATGGTACACCATGTTAGACAATAAGCCACCTGCACACCCACTTGGCAAAAGCGTAGCAACGAACCTCAATTTGATGCTCCTGCAGAGAGGAGCGCAAGCTGAAGCAGGGTCTTGACATGCGGATTGGCGTCCACTCTGGCAACATTCTCAGCGGCCTGCTCGGCGTATGCAAGTGGCAGTACGACATCTGGTCCAACGACGTCGTCATTGCCAACCATATGGAACAAGCTGGAGAAGCAGGGTGGGTTTTACGATACTCCTATGGGCCTCCGAGGGGCGAGAGATTATCATAGATCAGCTATGATAGCAAAATCACATATTTTTGATTATAAAAGATATGTGTTTCCAGTTGGTTATGGTAAAATATACATAATACCTGGATGAAAGATAAATCTATTTCATCATGTCATGTTTATTGCTGCTTTGGCTACGTTCCAGAGTCATTCAAATTTGGTACACCCTTAGCGTAAAATTATTATGGAAATTCGTCATGGAAAATTTTGAAATAGACCAAAAGTTGCATAGTTCTTACGGCTAGACCGTTCATGTTATAATTCCAATATTTGAGTATAATATTCGAGTATGTTATTTTATTAGTAAAATACATACAAATGGGTGCCCATGGCCCTTTTCCCATTTTCTTGTTAATTTTAAGTGCCATTCAAAATTTATCTAGGTATTCTGGGCCTTGGCAATGGCTAGGAAAGAGACCGCGCAACATAGAGGAAAACGGAAGTTAAAGTGTGGCATGAGAAAGACACTTGTCAACGTAACGGCGGTGTTTGAAAGTATTTTTATGCTAATTTAGTTATGGGGGAAAACCTTAGATCACAAATCTGGTTGAACTAATAGAATGACAATGATTTATCTGTTTTGATTAGCTGTACATCATTGATGGTTAGCTAAGTACTATCCAGTTTTAAGAATACACAATAGCTTTTCTTCTTCAGCACTCTACAACTAATTGAAATTTTAGAAAAGTACACATAACGAAGCAAACTGCGGAACTACTTCCGGAGAAGTACAAGTATTGCCACGGTTACGGAGCCCAACGCAGCCAGCTTCTAGCCAAATACAACATTGAGACGTTCTACATCATGCCACGGGATCCTCCTCCCTTGTCCCCTACGCTAGCAGTATTGGTGAGCACCAGAGCACTACTATTTCTTAGAGTTATCTGCTTTCAAAAATTGGTCGATCCACTTGGAGACTTAAGGAACCAAACCCTGTCCCTTCGACTTCTATTGGAACCACTGAGCTAAATGTTTATGGAATTTTTGATGGGAAACAATGCATTTAGCAATGATTGGCTGAACAGACAAAAATAGAAAACAATTGGTTTATATTTTCTCAATGTACCACTTTTCCCTTCCTCTTGTGTCTTCACTGTTTAAGTCGCATGGTTTGCGTCAGACTCAGACCAACTGTGCTAACTGATGATTTGCTTTGAATACAGCCCGAGGAGGACGGTGACACGGGGGAGCAACTGCCGGCAATGTACACTCGAAAGCAAAGCAAATCACCCCGGCGAATCAAGTCACAGGTTAGTCTGGAGTGGGGGAAATCCAAGGGGAACCTCCAGTGCATAGCAGTATGGCAGCAGTATACCATTCTTGCAGAGGCAAGGATCTTCAAATTGTATCAGGGAGCAGGTCAGCTGTACTAGTTTTGTTATTTATTTATTACTTATTTATTGCCTCTATTACAGAGCACAGTTTAGTACATTGGTAAGGTAAATGCAGTTTCTAATTAAATACTTATAATACAAATTGACATTCACATTTACAAAATATTTCTGAATGATCTATAGTATCTTGGTCGTAACTTGGTGTAGGTAACTTGAAAGTTTTGTCAATTTGTTTCCAAATTAATAAAATATTTAATTGATGAGCGTAGCGAGCGAAGCAAGCGAAGCGAAATCATCAATTTCACTACTGCTAAAAAAAACCCTTGGTGTGTGTTTGTTTGTTTGCTTTTTTTTTTTTTGTATGTGTGTTTGCGCGCGCTCTACAGGCCAAACGCCTGCTTCGAGTGGGATGAAATTTTCAGGGTGTCTACTTTTGTTCTCAACTTAGACCCCCTGCGTTTTTCAAGAAAATCCTCCACACCCTTCTTTTTCAAAGCAGAAAAAAGAGCAAAATTCGACAATTGGGCAAGTTTGGAAAAGTACGGAAATTCATTTAAAAGTGCGTATTTTTTTCAAATGTTCCCAATTTCGATTTGCCTTTAGAAACCATCGAAACCAAATCGAAACATCACACCAGATTTTTCCCAATAAAAAGCAACCCAATAAAACCCAATAAAAACCCTTGTGCATGAGTTACATCTATGTATTAACATGCAATGCTCAATGATCTCAAAATGAGCATATTTCCGCTACCCGTCAGCTCGGACAGAAACAAAGAAAGGTCAAAATCGTTTACATTTGCAAGTGATCAGAATTTTTGAGAAAGCAATGGTCTGGCTAGTTGCTCCATGATTTTTATATGCTTTTGCCTCAATCTTTTAATGCGCAAAATACAAACCGCTACGCTCATCTTCAACGCAACACAAATTGCGTTCGCCCTAGTTACTTTTATACATAATGAAAAGCAGGCTGCACAAAAGTGTTGACATCACTGTGCAACCGTTGGAGTTGATAAATTGTTTATTAAAAGTTAAAACCAGTAATTCTCTATTATTGACTGTGCAGCTACAAATGTCAAATCGCCGCAATACAGCGGAAGCTCTTGCGCTTGGACGCCAACGCCGCCGCCCGACAATATTCATGGACAAAAGTCTCTACCGCTATCAGCAGACGCTGAAGATAACGGACATCTACATGGCGAAGGCCATCAAGAAGATGCGCTACGGCGTTCACGAGTAAGTATCGGCGCAATTTACATTACTATTTCAATCACATAGCAGGAAATATCTACCAATAGGTATCTCATGGGCTAAAATGTCTAATTTTTTTTTTCTTGACAAGATTTCTGTGATGCTTTTTTTACATCCATATTCTAGGTATAACTTCTAGAAACAAATTATTTCATTGCTATAGTATAGCCTATAATAAAACACTCTTATTGAACTGTTTTCTAAGTATATATTAAACATATTTTGAGAAGCAAGCAAAGGCAACAATTTGAATACCCACAAAAAAGTGTGCCATGAACCAATTACAATAAAATTTGTAGATTAGGTATCTTTGAAATTTATAAATTAGATTGTCGCTATAGTTAATAGGAATTGTGTTTTCCCATATTGATTTTAACAACTTCTTCTCTTCAAAATTTTAGTTCTCTATATTATGCTTAAATACTCGACATATTATCTGCGCCACGCTTTACAGTCTGAAGAGACTCAATTTGTTTCTCATATCTTTTTTTGAGTAGGTTTTCAGCAATATTTGTCATTTTTATGCCCGATGGATTGAGTGACCAGTTGTTACCACTTAATTGTTTGGTATGTAACTCTTTAAATAGTCATTACTCAGTGATTTGCTAATTGGCAAAGCCCTAGTAGGTAATACTAATATTACAGAAATACAATTATAGTAATACAATAGAGCATGTGCAACTGCAGCTTTCTTAAAACTCACTAGTGGACAACCTCAATGTTAATTCCCAATTAAAAACAAATGCAAGTATGCTGTCCACCAGTGAGATAGTAACACGTATTGCAGGAGCTCTATTGCCTATGTGGTCACAATTACGAAGTCAACCAAAGATGTTATAATGCCCCACCAATTAAATGGCATAATATGCAAGAAGTTGGCATTCGCCTGCAAAGCCCTGGCACGCCAATTCCACCTAGATACCTTAAGAATCGTTTACTTTGCATACAACATCTTAATAGGCATCTTAATAAAAAATAAAAAAATAAAATCCACATTATTCAGACCCAAATTAAAGAGATAAAACTGTATCGATATTCTCTTCGACATTAAAGTGGAAAAATAAAAACAATGCATTTCCAATCGCAATGAAACCGGCATTGCAGTGTGCTCTGGAAGGAGTGAGTTAATACCTCCCCGCGTTCCTTGTCTGTGTGCAGACGGTGGATTCGGGATGAGGGAATCCGGCCGCTGTGCCTGACATTCATCAACGCGGGCTGGGAGCTGCCATACTTGCGGCAACACGATCCACTCTTCAAATACTACGTCACTTCGGCACTACTCGTTCTTATCGGGATGGTCGCGGTGCAAGCCTGCACCATACCGAGGTTAGCATCCCGCTTACTTAACCGAAGGTTATTATATAGTATCTTTGGTCATCGCAGCCTGGCGTTCTGTTAGCTGCTGACGGTCTGTAGAGAACCGATGTCTGTTTATAATTAATTTTTTAGGCATTTTATGTTTTGGTGTTCAGTCCGGGAAAGTGTCTAAAGAAAACAACAAGTTGGCATGTAGCAAGTTGTGATAAGTTGCAATCACAATTTAAGAGGCCTCCTCACAGATATTACTTTGACCCCCAACCCCACTTAAACGTTGAATGCAGAGGACGAGGTCCAAGCAAATAGTGAAATGAACCCCTAAATGTGTTCCAATCTTTAATTTTAAGACACCAGTAGATGAAGGAAGAGTATATCTACATTATCTAGTCATGGGTAATCACCAAAATGTGATATTTTCAAAAATGTGTATGGTGCAATCTTTCCCAAGTAGCCTAAATGAGCTCATTTACGCAGTTAAAAATTGAAATGTTTCCTATGACCATCAACAAAAGTTAAACCAACAACAAAGATGCACATAATTAAATCTTTACCTGCAATGAATCATTAAAATTGTGTATACAATCACTTTAAATTCTTGTTGTTCTGCCATTCTTTTTGCAAGTGTTAGTAACTGAAACAGGAAAGCGTTTCCTATCATGTTTTCTCCCTTCCAGATCTCATTGGATTGCGTGGACAACATTTTTGTCTTGCTTGTTGCTGCTCCTGCTGTTCATGCCGTTTATGTGGACGTCATACTTGTGGAACATGAGCCATACTAACAAACACGACGTTGACGACAATATCCCAGCTAGAAAACCGAAGAATAAAATAGTGTCGATACTTTTTCGCGCATCTTTGGCGATGGTCAGCTCTCTGCCGTTACGCACTTTCGGCTTCCTCATCTTGTGTCTGATGCTAGGAGTTTGTTCCTTGATCGAGCTAGTAAGTGAATCGATGTACCTATTTAAGAGCAATGATTTGAGAATGATTGATGATTTTCTGTATGTCACAACTATAGAGCAATTTGCTCAAATTTTTAGCTCACAAATTGTTCCAAAATTAATAGGAATCTAGATTTTAGACACACAAATCATATACTGACGATCAACAATCTAAATCGTGGATAGTCAATTAATGAATGCAATTGTCTGCTTTAGGTGGAATGCGTTCCTATTAATATTCCAGTAACTGTGAACTCATCAAATATCTCCATTGCATTTGAGGACCAGGCTGTTGAGTGCATTTCTTCCTGGGTGAGTTTCAAATGTCTTCCATTAATGTTTTTCCATCGGTTTGTAGTACTTGTTTCCATATTTTCTGATTTGTTGAATTTTTTTATTCAGCAACTATCTCAAACATGTGGCCTTGCTGTCCTCATGAGCTTCTTCTTTCTCAAAATCCATTTCCAACTGAAGCTTCTTGTGGGACTCATTTTTGTTGGTGTCTATACAGTGTGCGTCTTGATTTTACGCCCAAGTGTTTTCTCGGTGAGTTTTTATTCCTTCTAGCAGTGCGCTGCATCAGATTCTTTGCATATGCCTGGTTTTATTTCACAATATTTTTTTACTATCAGGAAGGAGAGACATGGAATCCACACATTGAGCCTCAAATAGCTCACATCATGAACATCAGTTTTCTCACCATTACACTCCACTTCCTCGATCGGCAGGTGAGTCCAGCCGTTTCATTGAACCGAAATGGGTGATTCTTTAGTGTGCTAGCCAGGTACATGAGTAATTATATGTTTGTAAAACTAGGGCTTCGCGAACGCAATTTGTGTTGCGTTGAAGATGAGCGTAGCGGTTTGTATATAGCGCATAAAAAGATTGAGGCAAAAAGCCTGTGAAAATCATGGAGCAGCAAGCCGGACCATTGCTTTCTCAAAAATTTTTATCACTTGAAAATGTAAACGATTCTGACCTTTCTTTGTTTCTGTCCGAGCTGTCGGGTAGCGGAAATATGCTCATTTTGAGATCATTGAGCAATGTGCACGTAAATACATAGATGTAACTCATGCCCAAGGGTTTTTATTAAGTTGGAGATATATTCCTGCCACGGACTTTTTTTCAAAAACTTGCATGCAAGAAATTGACAAAATTTCTAATATCTGTCAAATCTTGATGTCAACTTCAAGTCAAACGATCTGGTGTGATGTTTCAATAGGTTTCTATGGTTTCTAAAGACAACAATCGAAATTGTGAAAATTTTTAAACAATACGCACTTTTGAATAAATGTCCGTACTTTACCAATCTTTCTCAATTGCCGAATATTGCTATTTTTTCTGCTTTGAAGGGAAGAGGTATGGAGGATTTTATTGAAAAACGCAGGGGGTCTAAGTTGAGAACAAAAGTAGACACCCTGAAAATTCCATCCCAATCGACGCAGGCGTTTGGCCTGTAGAGCGCGCACAAACACACATACAAACAAACAAACAAAAAGCATACACAAGTGCTTTTTTTTAGCAGCAGTGAAATTGATGATATCGCTTCGCTCGCTACGCTCATCAATTAATAATTTGCAGTTATCGGTTATCGCTAGGATATTTCTAAAGGGACAATTGGACACCCAAATAAAGTGTCATAATCTCCTTCTAGTCGGAGTACATGATGCGGCTGGATTACCGGTGGAAGCGCCAACTGCTTTCCGAGCAGGAGGACGCGGAGCTGACTCGGACAGTCAACACGATGTTGCTGGAAAACATCCTGCCTGTTCACGTGGGTAGGTCCTGAGCAGTAGTTGGGGTTTCTGGTCCCCATGGTCAGATGAATATTGCCTCCCTCAGCTCTTTGTGTTCATGCTTACTTTTACCTTTGTCAATCTTTGTTTGCCACTCTTCACATGGGACACCATTCTCTTGAAATTATTATAAGCTTTTCTTCCTGTTACCAGTTTTTGCCGCCTTGGAAATATGTGACCCAGCACTGCGATTGATTTTGCAGCTGGTGATTTCAAAGTTAAAAATATATAACATCGACAACAATAGGGATTTGATCAAACAGCATAACGTAAAAGTTACATAATCGCTACGCTGGTCCTTGCCACAATTGGCCCAGGCCAAAGAGGAATTAGCGCGGTGTGACGTACTTTACCTTTCTAAGTTGAAATTTGAAAAGGTTTCAAATGGTACCTAGACCTATTTCAAATGTATTTTTACTATTTATTTCCAGCTAAAGAGTATTTGGACACAAGCCGAGAGCATGACAAGCTATTTCACGAAGAGTATGACTACGTGGCGGTGATGTTTGCATCACTCACAGAAGTTTCGTGGCTAGATGATGAAAACCCGCAAGATTCGAACGAGAAACTCAGCTTGACACTGCTCAACGAAATCATCTGCGACTTTGACAAGGTCAGTGCAGCTTTTAGTTACTTGCTCCTTTTGACATGTATTTGGTACATCCATCATGTTTATCCATACAAAGCAATGTATACCAAATGATTTATTTATTATGACGTAAACCCAGATGCTTGTGAGATCCCTGAAGTTAATCCAAACTGCAACGAGTCAGGTATTTGATGGGTAACCATTGTAGACAATGCCAATTCTAAACGGGAGACAGTTTGGAGCATATTATTTTGTGGGTATTTCTAAAGGGACTGCTGAAGTTACCTCACTAACATCTTGCTGGGCAGCGGCAGCTGCACATGCGCCGATCGCATTTTTTCAGCGGCAACAACTAGTTTTTGTTCAGGAAAGTCTAGTTGCTAAAACTTTGGATTAAAATCGCATGGAACTTGGCCTCGCCAACCTCGGTAAGTGGAATCGCGCTTGCTGCCACTGCCAGCAGAAGTTACGGAGGGGAATCGGCGCCAGTGAGAAATTGTAAGATTACTCAGTCCCACAATCTATTTTAAATCTTTTGTAAATGCTATGGCATTGATTGGTATTTTTCACAGGATAACATACATAGGCACTCTAAAAAGCACTTCAGCTAGCTCATTTAAGCCAGTGGTTCACAATTTGTGCTTTTCCACAGAAGAAGGCAACATGCTGGCACTTGGATTCCCATCCTCCCTTCTGAGCTAGGCTAGAAGTAATATTCTTCCTAGCCTCTAGACCATTGCCACAAGGGTCCATCGTCCCGGGGACGATTCCCGGTGGGCCGCTGGGTTTTTAGCCGGTTGATTTGATTTTCTATAGACTTCAAATGCGATTTATGGCTAGCCATGTCGGAATATGTAAGTTAGAACTACCTACTGAAGGGCAGAAGGGAGGAGACCAGCCCGGTCCGTCGGCCGGGCTGAGATAGGGAATGCTATCTCAGCATGCTATACATTTTCCCGCTTTGCCCAAAGCCCAGCCAAAAGTCTTCCCGAAACTATACCTATGTATACCTATATGCACTATAAATATTACTGATATGACATCAAAGTCGATTACCAGAGGTTTTTACGCAACTTCGTCAAATAATGGTTTTGCAAGTAAAGCTTGCATATAGTTGTGACTTGTGAGCAATATTTTCTACTATCAAAATATATTGAAACTTCTATTTTTTTATACCTATTTGGTAAATAGTACCTATATATGCAAGAATCAAAATGTGAAGTAGTCTACAATTTCGAGGCCTTAAAAATGTCGCCGTAATTTTATCTAACTCCTGAACATGCTACAAAATTTGTGCTGCTGCTTTACAAGTCAGAAATTTGAATCTGAACCCCCTCTAAACCTCTAAGTCCCTTTACAACTTAGTATTGCCGTATGGTATGTATTGCCGTTGGTCGCTTGGTTTAAAGTCCCGGGCCGCTTGAACCCCCCCAGTCCAGCCCATGCATGTGTTAGATTCATTCACAATGAAATCCTCTGCCTTAATGTACAATTAAGAAGCTTTTTTAATTGGTGTCTGGTGATCGGGAAAACTTTTTGAAATAGTACCCAATTAATTATCATTCAGTTTGGATTTTTGAAGTTAATTTATTTTTTCAGCTGTTGTTCAAAGAAAGCTCCCGGCGTATCGAGAAAATCAAGGTCGCCGGCTGGACGTACATGGCTGCGTGTGGTCTCAAGGTGAATCGCAGGGAGTCTAGCGCTGCAAAGAATTCCGGCAAGTCCAACGAAAACGTGGTAGTGGTTCTTACCCGGTTCGCTGCGAAGATGATGAAGGCCCTGCACCAATACAACAGGGAGTCGTTTAAGACACACAATCTACGGATAGGAATCTCTCACGGGCCCGTCACTGCAGGCGTGGTCGGCTCGCAGAAGCCCCTCTACGATATTTGGGGAGATGCTGTCAACATGGCATCTAGGATGGACTCGACCGGCACTCCTGGAAGGATACAGGTGCGTTTGTTTGGCTAATGCAGACTTCTTGGGAAATACTTTTCCCCGAGTTTTGACTAGCGTTTTTGTTGCTTTATTCTAAAACCTGTTGAAGACTTCTAAAGCCTCGGTCAAACGTAAAGGAAGCCTGTTTGCGTTTGGATTTTCTGGTTCTGATAAATGCTAGGATAATTTATGTGCCTAATTACTAATTAGTGCCAATTAACTAATTCTGCCACTCTTTCTTGCATTTAAATTTATGTGGGAGCTGAAAACTGAACCAAACCATGAGTATGAAATATTTGAACAATACTACCATGATACTCTTTCTTTATTTGCCAGCTAAATTGTGAATCGATCTATTTCTCTATCAGGTTACATCGAATACTGCTGCTGTGTTGACTAGTGAAGGTTTTCAATGTGAATTTCGAGGTGACACATGGATCAAAGGGAAAAATGAGTTAGTGAAGACATCTTTTGTGGTATTGGACAAACAATCAAAGTTAGTGAAAATAGCAGATTGTGATAATGTTAGCAGGCCATCAACATCTCGAGAAGAAGATCAGGTCAATGACTTGAAAATTGCTCAAGAAATCGTTACCGAAGAACTTAAGTTGAGTGTGGATTCCATACAGTTCCATTCCAAGTTGAGTGAAGATGCAATTCCAGAGGAGGATGATGAGGTATCAAGCGATGAAAGCACTGAAACAGACGATGATCTCAATATCGATATTGCTGAGTGTGAAACTAAAATGTAAAAGCAATGCTTTTTGTGCAGGAAAAATGTGAACACTTATAACATCTCATAAATACTATTGTGATCTATCTACTATATAATATCTTCCAACCTTTAATGCATACAAAAAAAATTAGACTAAAACCATTGTGTTTGGAGATTGGAATGTGACCTTAGCCAATTTGGGTCCTGTAAATATTGTAAATAAATGAACACATTGTGTAATTTTACACATTCACATTGGAGCAATTGCATAAGGTAAGAGAGGGAGAAGAGAGAGAAAGAGACCCTTGGCAAAATCTTGGCTGCATGGTTCTGGAGCCAAGCCCACCGTTGCTCACATCTGCAGTGTGACATATGGGTTGACTACTGCAAGTCGAGTGGTCATCCCTGTAAGAAGTTCCACAGTGCAGGTAGGTTAGGGTGATCATATTTTCAAAGTAAAAAACCGGGACATTTTCGGACGGGTGTGGTGAGGGGCCGGGGGGGGGGGGCAATTCAAATCAACCCGATACTCCTGCACACAATCGGGTCACATTGTGCAGAAATAGCGCCTTGTGAAAAATAATGCAAGTCTTCCCCCTAATTAATAATTTAAATTAATCGAAGTTACGGAAGGGGGGGGGGGGGGCATAGCCCGGAAATAAATCTGTGCGAATAAGGCAATTCATGGTTTTAAAAGTGTCCTAAAGCTTTTATGATTTCCTAAATTCATCAATTCATCAGGTACATTTTGCAGCTCCTTCCGTTTCCAGACCACTCCAATACACAATAATGGCAGATTACAGCGAAAAATCTGACTAAGTATTCATTGCGGCTTTAATGAGGGTGGATGGATCATTAATGGTGATAACCCACTGCATATCAACATACCAATTGCGTGTAAAAGGCACTTCACAAATTGATTATGAAGTACCATGATAGTGCCATAGACAAATTATTTGAAATGTTAATGATAAAATTAATAAAATGGAATGACTGGAAAACCGGGACAATTAAGCGTCCCGGGTGGTGTCTCTCGGGACACCGGAATAGGTACCTCAAAACCAGGACTGTCCTTGGAAAACCGGGACGTCTGGTCACCCTAAGGTAGGTAGGTACCTACGTAGAGCATTCAAAGGCACTCCTCATTATTTCTTTACCAAATGGCAATCCTGTACTGGAAGACCACCGATGTAGACTGGGATAATACAAATTCTTTTGTCTTTTTCATTTAAGTGGCCGGATCAGTTCGCTAGAAAGTGGCTTTCAGACCCTTTTTTCCCACCGTTTGAGGGTCACATCGTTGAAATTATCATTTCAATATTTCAATAGGTTCAAGGTTGTAAACAAAAGATGTGAAATTGGATAATCATGGCCCTTTTTTCGAAAATTTCCCCCCGGAACGCTAGAACCACCCCGAAACTATTCATTTTTGACCTTCTTTAGAGCCATGTATACAAAAGTGCAATAGAGAATTTGAAAAAAAGGCCATGGTTACCCAATTTGAGGTCTTTTGTCTACCACATACTGAAATATTGAAATGATTACTTCAACGATGTGACCCTCAAACGGTGGAAAAAATGGGTCTGTTTCAAAATTTTCCATGTTCAATTTTTAACTTTGTACACCCTATGACTGCTTCTCGACAAAATATGAGACGTTGTTGATACTCTGTGCCTCTCGTTATCGCGCTACTTAGGGATTTACTAAGTTTGAGCCAACTCTTCAAAAAATAAACAATCTGAACTGCTCCGTATCCTTAAGGGGAGTCACCATGGTGACATTTTGGGAAGTCTTTAACACCCTTGCGTTAGCTTTTTGAATCAAAACTGAGGGAGATCATGAAAAATGTACCACCCACTTATTTATATTCACAATTAGGTGTGTGAAACCAGTACTACTCTTGATATTAAGCAGGTATTGTATTTTGTTAGAGTTGCGATTGTTATATATTATGAAAATGATTACACGTCTTGTTTTCTATCTGAAATATCTTATTAGGTACCTACGAAAGAGAGAGAGAATCCAGAGGATCGTATTTCCAATAGGTACTTTTGTTGAAATGGTGCGAAGGTAGGTACCTAGTGAGGCCTTTAAAATTGTATAAGCACTGTTCCAAGAATGATTCCATTCATTCCATAATATATTATTCAATTTCAAATGGTTACAAAGAAGGCTGAATTATAAAAGTCTTTTGTGACCGTGCTGATAGAATCCTCACGTTGCTCCTACATTTGTGGAGCAAACACTGCGATTTACATTGCGATCTACGTAGATCAAATTGTATCGAACATCTGCAATAGATGTTTTAATGGTAAAATTGAAAAACTAAATCTGAGGTACTTCAGATTTAGTTTTTCAATTATTTCCCAGCCACTGCAACCACGTGGCTGCGGTGGCCGGGAAATGTATATCATCGTCGGTGGAGGGGTTTAAGGACACAACGTGAGCTATGTTATTTTTGTTTTTGCCTGCATGCATTTTGAGTATGTCCTATTGTTATTGCTTGCCTGTATTTTCATAGGTTCCATGGGTAAAATGATCAAATGCCGATGTATGACAAGATTTGTCGCCAATTTTCCTTTCTCCCGTTTAAAAGCTATTCGTGCACCAAAGAGGCACACATGTGTGTAGCAGCTCTGGGCCTTGATTAGCAAAGCGGGGTACAAATAAATTGGGATTTAATCCGCAATCAGTCGGACTGACCCTGGCACTCAATGCTGGTCGAGGAGGTCTGCAACCGTACTCGACATCGGCGTGCCGGCAGCCAAAGTCTTTTCACTGCGTCTTCACAATTCATCGCAGCAGGTGTTTTTTGGGGGGATTTCCAGATGTTTGAAACTCATGGGTGATGCGATGCTTTACCATTTCTGTCATTGCGTCATCGAAATTGTCACGTTTACTCGTGTTGTGGCTTGATGGAATCGCGTTACTCGTGGCTCGCAAATCTTCAGAGAGGCGTAGTGAATTTTTCACCTTGGACTACAGTGATAGGTGATCGTTGTTAAAGTTAATGTTACACAATAGCCAATAACTCTCCGGGTTGAATCTTGTAGGACAATATTTGATTCATGATCAGATGTTTGTTTGAAATGGATTCTTTTAAGTTTTTGTCCAACTTGTAATCATCCGTAGTGTTAAAAATAAGTGCAATCAACAGCTGCTTAACGGAAGTATTTTACCGTGCTAGAATCTGTCAGTTCAAAAGGAACTAAATTTGTATGAAATTTTATACAAGTGTATCTTTGCTAGACCTTACCTACTTACCTGACCCAACAATTCTCACTGTTCGAACAGTGAGATAAATAAAGCATGCTCTGACTGAAATTTTAAAGGATTTTAAATTTTAAAGTTATCATTGCAAATTCTAAATGATAAGTTTATTAATTATGCTTCAAAAGTTCAACATTCATAGACTCGACGGAAGGATGAACTCGTCCAAACCATGAATACTGAGGTGGACTGAGGTAAGAAAATTGCAGAAATAAGTAGTAGTAGTAGTAGTAGTAGATCTTTATTTTAGCTGTAGAGCTATTTTTAGCATACACATTTACATACACAATAACATGTTACATACATTAAGATAACATACATTTAAGATAACATTTTAAATAATTGAATTGTAATAAAATAAAATAACATAGCATACAACGTCATATTTCTTAAGTTGTATGTTGTATGTCTAATGGCCTACCTATCCCAGAACCCTGCGTTTAGTTCGCCAAGAGGATCGGATCTCCACGCCTTATTTTTAATTATTTTTATGGTGCAATGCCTGAAATGGCGGATTTTAGTGGCTTCTTTACATTCATTAGAAAGCCTGTTGTACAACTTTAAACCTTTTGAAAAATGGTATTATTTCCGAAAGTAGTGTTGGCCCGAAGAACATTTATATCTTTATTTCTCCGTTCCATGTGATGACTTGTCAAGACCTTAGGTATTTTTTCGGTCAAGTAATTAGGGGTCAAGCCATTTGTTATTCTATAAATGAAAGTTAATGTATTTAGGAGAATTCTCTGCTTAACAGAAATCCAGCAGAGTGCAGACTTCATTTTGTCAATAGAAGTGGTTTTGTCAACCCAAAGTATACTTCTCATTATTTTATTCTGGAGTTTCTGCATTTTATTTATGTCATTTTGCGTTAAGAGAAATAAAATTGAACTACAATAGTCAAAATGAGGGGAAATTATTGCTTGATATACTTGAATTTTACTTAGTATAGGGAGTGTACTGCAGTTTCTTTGGAACAACCCTACTTTTTAAGTCAACACACGATAAAGTTAGGTTTCAAATTGGTTTACAATAGTCTTCAAAAGTAGGTAATCATAATATAGGCAATGCAGGTTTAATCCACCGAAGCGTATTAACGACGGCTGCATCGATGCAGGAAAACATTTCACAATGCGGCTGTTCTTGCCGGCGCACGCACGCGCAGTCGTGGTTTTCCCAGTCCGGTCATCATGCACCTGCAGCGCCGAGAGAAGCAAGCTCGAGACCACTCGCTCTCCTGGGCGCCTGGTACCACGAGCGATTTTCACATCAAAGTTTTAGCATAATTTCACGCTGAAACTGCGGCTGGTTCCTCAGCCTTCGGTGTAGGCTGGCTGCGCGTGCTCGCGTGTAGCTTAGGTTGCGTGCCATGCCAGGGGCTCACTAGGTATTTCAAAATGGTATGTGATAAGTTTTATGACGCACTGTTTTCACAACGTAACCTGTTACACCATGGCGTCGATTAATGAAAAGCTGCAGATGACGAAGCAAACCTGTCCTTGAAATTGAAGGGAGCCGAGGGTGATCCCGGTGCGGTACTATAAGACTTGGCCTAGACGGGAGCCGAGGGTAAACCCGTTGCCGGCCGCAAGTCCTGGCCTAGAAGAGAGCCAAGGGTGATCGAGGCCAGCCACCCTTCGGGTTAACATCCCTTCTGAAGGACGGTACATCTCCAACAACAGGCTTTCAACCTTGTCGTGTGGCTGACGAGCAAGGAGATTGAAGCTATATTGCATCAAATTCAATCGACCAGGCCTCCCCCGAACAGAGACGATTTAAGTTTAGAAATCGATCTAGCGGCCAAAGTATTAAAGTTGTGTCAATTCTTATTAGCCCATCATGTTCAGGGTGGTCAACTAGCCCTTGGTCTTAGCGCAAAATATGGGCGAATCTCCAAAATCGTGATAAACCCACCATGTTTTTTTTCCGATTTGAGGACCTTAAATCAGTGATTCTTTTCGCCCTGCGATGGGTGTTGATTTGGATATAATTTCATTGGGGGTCTAATGCATACCCCTATTTTCTTCTCAACTTCAAACATGGGGATTTATTCATGATTTAAAGTTAAAAGTTGATCTAGCCGCTAAACTAGTACATGCTATTAAATCTGAGAAGCCCATCGACTACAATGCACACCTCCGTTCCATTGTCAAGTTAAAACTGAGGGAGATATTCACGATTTCAAGTTAAAAATTACCCTTGTTTCCTTGTCAAAATACATCTGTAGAGTGTGGACGTTATTCACGATTTTTGATAAAGGTAGAGAGCGAAGCTAGAGGATCGAATTATCTTCAATTTCACTACCCCTAAAAAATAGCTTGCGCGAGAGTTTTTTTGTTCTATACGTTTGCGCGCGCAAATTGTTTAAATGATAAGGGATAGAGTATTATATGAGAAGTCGTATGTCACCTTGAACTAAATGGTACGTTGTTTGGTTGTCAGGAAAATGACGACTTCAAAATGCGGTGGCAAACTACTTCTCTTACTCAATCACCTCATTAACATGAAAACAATTTTCCAGTTGGACTTTGGGAAATAGATTTTCGATGCATTTTCGATTTAATGTTACAAATCGATCTAGCGCGCCCAAAGTATTTGAGTTTCGTTTTGCTCTTAATGTTTAAGGAACAAAGACTCCAGCAGTTGAGTACAAAGGCCACCTTCGCCGCCTCGAGCGTGGGAACACGTGACAGAAGAACAAGCCGGGACGGCACCTGCACGGACTCGGCACCTCCACCTCCAGCTCATCGAACCCCCCCCCCCCCCTCCCTCGCGGCCCATTTACAACCGCATGGTACAGAGACGATGTATAAAGACTGACAACACAACAGGCGCTTCAAATGTTAGGAACTTTTCAAGGTGTCAACATCTCAACACAGCATGGGACATAGGCCACCGTGCTACGCGGCTGCACTGCGGGACAGTTTATCATACAGGGATGATACTACTTCGAACAAAAGGGGAGCTCTTACACCACCCTTATGCTGTGAGCCTTTTTGCTTTCAACTAAATTGTTTCTGTACTTATTCTGCAAATCACGGCGCTAGAAAAAAAGATTGTTTGAATAGCCTTTGCCCGGATTCGAACTTGGGTACCTTCAGTCGTCGCCTTGCTCGATTCCAGCTCCATCGCGCTGTCCACTCGGCTACGAAACGGCGTTCCGTTTCGTCGATTATTAATAACATATTATCATCAACCGCTATCACAATGCCATGCGCAATAGGATGCGCAAGCACTAACACTCAAGACGGTTCTAGTCCATCGTCCAAAGACCAGGTCATCGATGTCGCCTGTTAAGGGTGCCCCAGCGGTCGGTTCGGCCCCGCTGGCCCAGTCCGAACTCCATGTGCGGTGAGGTGGCTTTCTGGGACTTGGGACAATTTTTGGGCCTTGGTATTGGGCCTCCACTTTAATCCACTGGCTAATAGCGTGCGACTCTTGCGCCAGTAGATGCAGAAAGCTCAGGTCACCACTGAACCACCGCCCCCCCCCTCCCCCCGCCCCAACTCAAGGATCACTTCAATTCCACATTGCACAGATAGCGGCGACTTATCAAGACTTACTACACATAAGTATGGCTCAAAAATTAGTTTTTGCAAAACAATACCCACCTAGGTTTGCTACCAATCGTTCTGCTTGGATTGAAGCGTGAATCCTGCTTATATCTCTAAATTCCCCCCTTGTGAGGTGAAAGCACAAAGTCGAATCTTAATGATTTGCTGTAGGTAAATCAGTCATGTCATAGCTAGGTACCATCAATAGGTACCGGTACCTAGCTAATAAAAATAAATACTACATAAAAATTGTCCGAATCAAAGATACTATTATAATGTCCGAATCGAATCGTCACTCGCATTCTAAATGTCTGCAAGGAAATTGTTAAAAAACTATGGGTGTCTTGACTGACTCTCCTGACCTGGTTCAAATACCAGCAAGGCCTAAAGCAAAGATCCCTCAGGGTTCCTTTCTGAAAATCCTCACAAGGAAATAGTCACTCTAACTTTTTTTTTGCATTCATGTGAAGCAAAAAAAAAACTACGAGTGGAAATTCCCATACCTGAAAGAAAAATAATTATGAGAGTAATAGTAATAGCCCATCAACAATTTCCATAAAATTGTTGTGGTTTGGTTGTGAAGCAAGAATACTAGGCAAGTATCAATGCACATTCACATTGCATTTAAAAATAAAATATTTACAATTATACCAGTGCTTATAATTTGACAACTGCAACTATACTTTCTTCAAACGTCTGTCCATAATTATTGTTCACAATGAATTGGTCCATGGTAATAATAAAACAATAGCTTAAAAAGCCATGAACAGCGCAATGGCATTAATCTTCGCAAACTCTTGGATCTGACAGTCTTGCAGAATGTCAACGACCTTAACTTCACAAGAGTTGAGAGTTGAATGAAATAATATAACTGTCAACTCATGATACAAGTCTGGGTATACGCATTGGGTTTGTTGGTTTGGTTACAAACCAATGGTACAAGCCAAAAAGTGCATGCCGTGCTTTGGATTTTTGACCAAAAATTTTGGATCACCGAAATGCCCGCTCTACGAACAATAGTAGGTAGGCAGTGTACTTGTACATATTTTTTTATTAACAAAATATATATCAAACATCTAGAGCACTGGTTCTACTGATTCTTCACAGAGGACTTGGTAAAGAAAGACAGCAAAATTAAATGCAAACTGGTTCTATCAGAAATTATAACAACCAAAATGAACTAGCTCCTGACTTTGATATTAAAACTGTAATTGTCTATTTTTGTATACAAGGTACCTAAGAGGCAATAATAATTATCAATTAACAACACTAACAGAAATAGTTCTTCAGACTTCTTTCAAATGATTATTGAATATTTACAAAAATATTTATGTGCCATTTGAAGGACAGCTTCGAGTCAGAATTTAATTGATGCAGTGTTAAGCTTCAATGCATATAAAATGAAACACCACATACTCGTCAGCTCTCTTTTAGAGAGAAAAGATTTAAATAATTCCTCAAGCCAACTGAATTGCATTTAAAGAATACTGCATGGATATATATACACATTCTTTACTCTATAAATAAATGCTAATTCGGAATTGTCCTTCAAGAAAACGACATTACTTGTATAGTAAATATCTTCCTTCTTCCTTCGTTCTTAGTTACTTATATTATGTACACATTTTCTTATTTTGATGTATGCAGCATGGTCAATGCATGGCCAGCCAAAGCATTTATGCTGTGGACAGTGTGCATTTACAAAACCAACTAGAATCGACACAAACAGCAACTGTACAACCCAGCAGTTTCGGAAACACCAAATTGGCAATAATTAATATTGATAAAATTGCTAGAACTCCAAAACATCATCTTCATCCCTCCCCCCAAAAAAATACAACCATAATCTGATCATCGGCTGTTAACAGTGCTATATTATATAGTGGCTTTAACTTACAACAGAGCAACTATCTCAAGATGAAATCCATGAAATAAAATATGAATGCTGGATTTAGGAACAATATAATTTAACATCACAAAGAGTGGTACATCTCTCCTTTTCGAGCCAACTATTATTTATAACATTCGTTTTCATTCATCAACATGAAAAGATAATTCTTTTCAAGCAACTGACCACCACCAATCCATAAACTGTAGCATAAACGTAACAATGTTGAAACTACTTAAGAATGTATGCATTTACCTATGTAAGTAAGTTATCCTAACGTTATTATTAGGTAGGTACATACATACATGTTTTTTTGCAATTTTGATTATTACATTTCAAAAATGAAGATTTTTGTTGGCTTCTTGTCATGGAATTATGTATTAGATACATCCAATTAAATTCTATATTTATATGTAATATAAATATTAATTAAATAAGCAGCAACAAATAAAAATGTTTATAAGTATATTATATAATATATATATATATATATATGTATATTATATCTTTAGGATCAGCTTGTGAAATCTATTTTAAATGGCAGCATCATACTGAATTGCTTCATAGATAAATGATACCTTAACTTTAAGACCAGGATTGCAAGCTTGTAATCAAAAGCACAGTTACAAACGTGTGCGTAATCCACGACGGGGCCAAACGTTGCGAAACATGCACTGCATGGCGATTTCGTCTCGCTTTGATCGAAACACAATCGTAATACTGTTTATAGAAAGAGCCGCACGGAAAGATGGGTTCACGTTGAGGCTTCGTCTGGGGGAACTGGTAGCGTGGACGGGCCGCTGCTGTGATTATAGAGTGACGGAAAGAAAAAGTCGCCGTTGGGCCGCGGAATCTTGCGCATGATTTTTCCCGATGTGATGAGTCGACCGAAACCTTCTTGATGCGCGAATGCATAGCCAGATCGGATCGAACGCCTCGTTCGTCGCGCAGACGGAGTTCGCAGGACGTCTTGCGATTGCCGAGATCTGCAAATGTCCAATGTGTTAGAGTTGTATAAGACAAGAGAATTAGAGTAATGACAGAATTGGAGAGTTGTGAGAGCACGTCTGTCTTCAGGTTCGATCCTGACGACTGGCTAACACAGCTATGAAGAAGTTCTATGACCCTGAACATTTAGGGCAAATAATATGGTAATTTGGACCGCTCCCTTTCTATTAAATTCCTATTCTTAAGGCTCCTGGGTACCTCCACTGCCGTCACAGATGCGACTTTTGCTCAGGGCTTTGAACCGAACCGAAACCGAAAACCGAAAAAACCGCTATTTTCAGCCGAACCGTAACCGAACCGGAAACAAAATAATAAAAAGTGGCCTGAACCGTAACGAAACCGAAATTTTATAATGGTTTTTTTCGGTTCATTTCGGTTCATTTCGGTTCACGATTTGGGGAAATTTGCTGTAAAATAGTTTTTTTCTCTTTACCATAATATATCCCAAATCATGGTATGCAATCCCAAATGACTTAACCTTTTTTTGTTTTATAAACGTATATTTTGTTCATTTCTGATTTCTGACTGAGAACTTCCGTCAAAATATAACTCTCAAACATTGCAAAGACACTACAAAGCCAAAGAAACAATCAAAGGAAACACTGATTTTTGCCAAGTAAATTTGCCATGATGCTTGCAATCAAGAGACCAAGTGCGTTTGGTGGAGTGGGCATCGGATGGGCGGCCATTGTTGTAATGACGAATGGATCATGGTGCACACTGAAAGTACACTCTCATGTCCCTAGCGTTCTGATTGTATTATTACTTTTTAGTTATTAGCAATAATTCCCATGTAAAACACAGTTTTAAGGACTTGCAGTTTTATCTCTGCTTCATTAGGCAAGTGAACGAATGGCAAGAGACGACATGTCGTTAGAACTTAGAAATGTATGTAGTTCAGTGCAACCCCACCGCAGGGATGTTATTTAGGGTGCCTAAACTATTGGGGCAAATTTTCCTTCCGAACCGAAAAAACCGAAACGAAAACCGCAAAAAATAGGGGTTCGAACCGCAACGAAATTAATTTTTTTGGTCGAACCGAACCGAAAACCGAACCGAAATAGTTCCCTGAACCGTAACCATAACCAAAACGAAAAAACTTTTCGATTCAAAGCCCTGCCTTTGCTATTACCTATGCATTTTTTACTAAACCGTAAGAGATAAGATAATCTAGTCAAGTAAGAAAGGGAGTTATAGATAAAGAGACAATCTGTGTCGGTAACCGAGCCGAGTAAAATTCTGGGGCTGCTCGCAGCTGCGAAATAGCACTAATGCTGAATCTCATAATTATGCACTTTTTTTACTAAACCGTAAGAGATAAACAATTGAAGTAAGCGAGAGAGTTGTAGATTAAGAATCAATCTGTGTCGGCACTGGAGCCTTTTTCGTAATTTTAATCGTCTTTTTCTCTTTATCGATTCACGAAAAAACGCAAAAAAAAGCAAAACACTAGGTACATTTTAAGAGGCGGTTTTGGCCCTTTTAGACCAAAAAATTTGAAAAACGGCACCATTACCTACACATTGACTCTTTATCTATAACTCCCTCGCTTACTTTATTAGGTTATCTCTTACGGTTTAGTCAAAAAGGGCATAATAGCAAAGGTCTGAATCTGTGTGGCAGTGGAGGTACCCAGGAGCCTTAATCAGCAAAGGTATCAAAGTTTGGAGCTTGAGTGGTACGTTATGCAGTGAAATTGTCCAGATTTTTTCTTTTGAAGTCATTTCAGATTACACAATAAACAAAATTATTCAAAAAAGCTGGTAAATTTTCTGGAGACTTCAAGGTGAATAGAGCAAACAAGCTAACGAGTAATGAGCCGAACAATAGTCAGACCTCTGTAGCCTGATGTGGTCTCACTACTACCGCTACAAATAATAATAATCACATTTTTAACCTGAGCTGAGCAAGCCTCTGCTTGAGCCGAACTCTGTCTGAGAGAGTAGGCCGCACGTCGACGAAGTAAAACCGCCACGCCAGCACAGGAATGGTCAAAATGATGACGGTTATCACCATGGTGAACCAAAACGTCGCTTCGTTCAGTGCCTTAAAACGGGAACGGAAACTGTTTAGAAACATTGAAATTGTCGGGTGTTGAACTTGTACTTGAGCGAGTTGTCATTCGATTGGCAGACAACGTACCTTAGTGAGAGATCCTACGTATCTTCCGCCGATAACGTAGTTGTAGAAATACTGCAGCACGAAATACCAGACCAGTGATCCCCACACCATTATGTGGTTGAACACTGTCCAATAGGAAGTGTCCAATGCAATCTGAAATCCCCAGCATTATAATACACATATTATATAAGACATTTTTATTAAATATGCATACTGTAATCCTTTTAAGTCGGAAAACATCTAGTCTATAACAAAATTTTATAATTTCTACTCGAAGACCATAAGCTTTTGGATTATAGCTTATTTTATAAACTTAAATTTCAACCCCCCTTCAATGTAAGTAAACTTTCAAAACTTTCTTTCTTGACCTATTTTCATCTCTATATAGAATTTTATTTGCTTGTTTCAGCTAGACTTACCTGTGCTGTGACGACAATGACAAGTATTGTCGCGACTACGCTGCCCAGGAGCATGTAGTCGGAAAGAACGTGGCCTTTCGGCGAGACCCCGTCTTTGTAAGTCCCGTACGAGATCAGAAAGAGGACGCATGAAGTCAAGAAGCCGTGGAGTGCACTTCTTAAAAACTCGCGCTTGTTGAACAGCAAGTTCGTGTGTCCGGGCGTGTAAAGTTTTGGATAGTGTAAGCTATATTTGTCATTGACATCTTGGTCGAAAATACCGAGTGCTAATACTGGTAACGATGTGTAGAATAAGTTGTAGACCGATATGAACATCGGGTCAAACACAGTCTGAAAACAGAAGATGGCGGAGCGATTAATATTGGCCGAAAATGATCATCACTGCCAAATGTGATGCCCGATTATTAATTTTGTGAACATTTTCTGAGCTAACAAGAAAAGAAGGTATCCAAATTTGCAGAAAATGTATGATCTTTAGAAGATTGAAGGTTTGAAATAGGAATCACTCGGTTTTCTGGCAATGTGTACTGACCTGGGCACTAAATCCGCAGAAGAAGGCAAACCAAAAATGGCAAAGTGTGAAGGCAAAGTTCTTGTAGAAGAAGTATCGGAGGAACTTGCACATGCGGTAGTAGGACCACCGGCCGTGCACCAGCAGCAGCCGCTCGAGGAAGCGGAACTGCGCGATCGAGTAGTCGGACGCTAGCACGGCCTGCATGCCTTCCTGTCCGCTGATGCCGACTCCGATGTGGGCGGCTGGACGACCAACGCAAAGCTTGGTTAGTGGCCGGGTGAGAGAGTGGATGCCACGAGTGAAGTTTAAGAGACACTAGATGCTAAAATTTGGGTCCTTACATAAGCACAAAACAATTATACGTCAATACCAAGATGGAAGTTATGTATAGACAGCCCATACTATGTGGACGTTCATGGTATATCTGGTTGGTTGATGCTTTCTGAGGTAGCAACACTGCTACCTCAGGGTAATGACGGAATTATTACAGGTCAACCTTCTTGCAAGATTTCATGTAGGCAATGTAGGTAGCTATATTAGTGTCGATAAATACCTACAATAATGAGGGAGACAGGGGCAGACTAGCAGTGGTGCGGGCATCCCGGGCTTTTGACATTCAAGGCCTCTGAGTCATTGTTAATGCTAATATTAGTGCTGATGGTACTCAAATAATAAAATAAATATCTGTGTTTTTTCTTTGTTTTTACATTCTTGTGACAACGAGTTGTGAGTTGCAATTTAAAGAAGAAAAATATGGGTATTGTTGGAACATTTTTAGCAGTAACTAAACGTAAATCGACCCTTTCTCATGCTATTGCCTCGCTGCCAATGCCGCCGCTTGTTGACGAGTTTCGATGAATAAACAATGTTTTGTTTTGGTTCAGGTCATTAATTCTGTATAAATTATTAAGTACATCTATATCAATCTCAAAGTAATTTGTAACACCCTGCCCCTTGTCTAATGTCTGCAGTCGACGATCACAACTCGCGATGTTGTATTTTATATGTGTTGCAAACGGTGTGTGTGTGTGTGCTAACTTAACTCGCTTACCATTAATTTGGATCTTGTTGATGGATCTTGTAAAAATTCAGCTGTTCAAAATCAAATTGCAGTCATCGGATGAGCAAGCAAAGACTATCTATGAACTAAGATCTGCTACGGTTTTTAAAAATATCGGTTGGGAACTTTTTCATGAATAGATTTTTACGAAATTTTTTGATTTTTTAAACATTTTGAATCATTGTAGGTATAACTTGAGAAAATATCTTGAGAAAATTTGGTACACACATTGACCTTAGGTATATGTATTGGTCATATCTGAAATCTTAGGTCGGTAGGGCTTTCCGATAAGTTTTTGTAATCATATAGGTAGGTTACTTTTTTTTTAGATGCTTGATTGAACAAGTGATCAAATTTATAGCTTTTCTTATGTTGTCTGTGGTCACCAGATTTGTTAACTTCATGTTTGTCCAGCCAAATATTGCCAGCTATTGGAAGTTTTGTCAATTTCTTTTGTGGAATTAATTGAAAGCAAATCAGCGCCAGAAATGTATCTTAGAAAATATATCTAGAAAAATGAAGAAACGCATAGAGCCTAGATCTTGCGAAAACAAACTCACAAACACGGCTATTACTAAAAGGAGATAATTAATAACCGATCAACATCAACTTTTTTAATAATGAAACCTTGAAATGCACAATGCAAAGCAAATTCTCTTCAGTTATCTTACCTTTGATCATCGATACATCGTTCGCTCCGTCTCCGATGGCCAACGTCACGGCTTTCTTGTTTTTCTTGATCAGTTCAACAACCATCGCCTTCTGCAATGGTGTGACGCGGCAACAGATCACAGACTTGCCTGGAAACAACAAACACAGAAAGACGTTGTAGAGAACCGATTACACCAGGGCAAATATCCAAGCCTAGCCCCTTTCTCAAAGGGAGATAAGTATAACGTATTGGATTGGTCGTCCAATACCTGACTTGCCATTATGTTGCTTAGCTTTGGTGATCTCATAAGAAAAGTTATTTTTATTTTATTGAATGGAGAAGTGATCAATAAAAGAAACATGCAACCTATGGCACAAATAGATTTAGAAAAAAATATAACTTGTTGTAAAAGATAGGTATACATGTTCGAGAGGAAATTGTTACTGGTTTATGCAGATACCAGTGTGCAATTGATGGAAGGGAGGTGAAGCTGGAAAAATGTGCATCCGAACCGGGATACGAACCCGGGACCTCCTGCTTGCTAGGCAGGTGCTCTACCAACTTGGTAGAGCACCTGCCCGGCAAGCTGGAGGTCACGGGTTCGTATCCCGGTTTGGGTGCACATGTTTCCAGCTTTGCCTCCCTTCCATATATATGTTTGTTTTAGTAGTAAAAAGTCAGGTTAGTGGATAGTCTCACATTGACTGGCGACATCAAGGAACAGTTTCTCGAGTTGCGGGTGTAGCGCATGGACTAGCGAGTGTCCGTTGATTACGATAGCAAACTCCGTCGTGGTCTCTGGCTCGTCGATCGTCGGCTCGTGACGATAATCTGACTCGCTGCTTCGAGAGAGAGAGAGAGAAAGCCGTCGTTAGACTGACGAATGCTTGCTGGATGATCAATTCATTATCTCATTGGTGTTGGCACAGGAAAGACAAGGATAGGCTGCTGACACCACAAATACGGTAATACCACAACCACACGCAACTAAGAAAGACATTATAAACCAGAAACATTGGACAGGCAGACAAACTGGTGATTCTAAATCTGTCTTGATTTGTTTTTCTATTGTTAGTGAAGCTGAGGAATTAGTCGACTTGTAGTACATATTTTTTATTTGTGAACTATTTTAAGTGTCTATATAATAAGAACTAAGTAAAGCACCTAGATAGCATCAAGTTAAATAAAAGTTCAGAAAAGCAATGTTTCTTTCCAGAGAAATCAAAGAAATTCTTTCTGTGATACAAGAACTTACTGGAGTCAACATCTCGCAAGAAATCACTCCTGTAATACCGGACCGCTTGGCCTCTAGTAGGTATCTACAACTACGAAGATATCTCGTAGATTAAGATTGACAGAGAGAGAAACACCGTAGACACATGAAAAATCGTACAGAAAAGCGAGACAAATAGAGATTGTGAACAAATTGACCGTGAAACGTTCGAGTCGAATCATGTGAAGCGTAGGTGAAGACATAATAAATTCTCTCTTCATCAGATCTCGTCTACAATACCTGTTGGCGTCCCACCTGAATGTTACTATACTGATTGACGTGGGTTGTGTTAGGTGAGGGTTTGCAGCCGTTCCTTGCGAACGAATAGTGTCGCGGAACTTTGACAGCTGCATTTCGACGTCTTCGTGCGTGTTGGCGTCGACAATAAACGTGTCGGCCATGTCGTCAGTCAGCAGCTGGCATGAGTAGCCGATGTTGATTGCCGTCTCTGCGGGAGTGAGATACGGAGTAATGTTAAAGTTCAATTCGAAGTCAAACTTTAGAGGGTGCTAATTCCTAAGGTGTAGGTGTTCGGTGATGTTACAAACATATATTTTGTTCGAAGTAGGTAAAGAATAATTTAAATCAAAATTTTTAGTATACAAATTTAATTCACCTTTTACCGACTATTTAAATAATTTCATTTGCTTTGTTGTCATAAATTATTAATGTGGGATAATGTGGGATTTTTACATTCTTGCTATGCTGATTTTCAGAAGTAAATTTGTCTGTCAGAATTAATTATTAGAGTCAAACGACAAGCCTAGAGTTGGAAAAAACTGCTAAAAAGCCTAAAACTGATAAGAAGTCTTGCTAGTTGCGTGTTATCAAAAGAATCTCTAAAAAGAGTAGGTAAGGTTTTACCTTGTTTATCACCAGTAAGAACCCATATTTTAATTTCAGCCATGGAGAGGTTGGCAATCGTTTGCGGCACTCCGTCTTGCAGCTTGTCTTCGATAGCCGTCACCCCGAGCAGTGTGAGATCTTTCTCGATGTTCTCGTAGATTGCGTCCAGCTTGTCGTCCCGGTTGTCCAGCGACAGTGCCGCCTCCTGGTGCTCGCGCTTCCAGTTGCTGAAGAAGTCTTCATCCAGGTCTCGGACGGCCAGGCAGAGTGTTCGGAGACCCTCACTGGCAAATTTCTGTAAATCGGAAAGCAAGACTCAACGTCAAGTTGCAGATTTTTGTGGTTCAGTAAAACACTGGCAGAAATTATTTTTACTAGAAGAAATTTGAGTTTCTCTCGGAACCATGAAAGGTAGGCTAGCCAATTATGGTTAGATATGCTGCACAATCCGAAAATCACAGTTTCAGTCACGGATTCAGGGGCTTACATGAGCACCCTACAACCAATTCAAAGATGATGATATTTTAAATTTTAACTACAACGTACATTTAAGTGTTCTTGCGTTTTCGTTTTCACGTCGAATCTTTCGTTTTTTAGCCTTTCGTAAATCACATTGTCAGCGCCTTTGCAGTAGAGCCTCAGTCTTCCGTTGTGCCGCAGGATAACGGACATCCTTTTACGAACGTTGTTGAAGTCGAGAATGCAGAGCAGCTCGTAAATCTCACTCTTCCCGTTCACCTGTAGCCGGACAGAAAAATACGCTATTACATCACTGCCAGAACAAATTAACAGAATTTCCAAGCGCTTGTACCTACCTCGATTGTAATACTATTTGGACTTCTTTCTTTGAAAACGAAACCAAAGTTTCTGGCTGCTGAAACCAACGCTGCCTCATCTGGTGACTGTGCTTGATACTCAAGCTTGCCTGCAGAGAAATGGATATTGGGTTATTTTTTAAACTATACCCCTGTAAGTAGACCAAGATTCTGGTTGTTGTCAGGATATATTGAATGATACCCCTGACATGAGATTGGGTAGACTAGTAACAACAAGCAGTAGTAATAAAGTTGGAAAAACCGGTAAATATGAGAAGAAATAAAAGTTTGTTGTGCAAACAAGAACAAACCCACAGAATAAGAATATGATAACAAAGAAAATGGGAAATCATACCATTTTTCTCTTCGGGCATGACTGTGTGGCATAAGGCAAGTAAACGGAAGAAACTGTGACAATCCTGATTGTCCTTTCTCACTGCATCTAGCAAAGAACCATCGTAGAACTTGAATTCCGGCTCATAGTTCGGATTAGCAGAGAAGTCCACTGGGGTACTCGTCTAGAAAGTTAAAAAGATAATCAGTTGCTTATTTTAAAATGAGATTGATATGAGATATATTAGCTCCAAATAAAACTAAACTGACCTCTGATATCTCAATGACGTCACCAGTGATGTCGTCCAGAATATCTCCGTACGATTTACCAGCAATCGAACACTTGTTAAATGTCATTATGTTCTGCAGAAAAATATAAACAACCCTGTCTAATTTTCTGCATCTTTAACCACGTTTCATGTTTCATACAGCCACAAGATCTCACCTGCGTTAGAGTTCCCGTTTTGTCCGAAAAGATGTACTGGATCTGTCCGAGCTCTTCATTTAGAGTGGTCGTACGGGCTTTGGCTGCCGTGCCCGTTTTCTCGTAATACATGTGCTCGTCCCAGTTGATAAGAAAGCTCTGTACAAATCGTATCACCTCCACGCTGAAAATTGCATGCGAGTTTAATTAAGCGGCCAAAGATAGCTGCCAGGCCAGAGAGTTTATTTCAGCATGCAATTGTTTGATGAGATGAACAGATCTGCTTTGGTTAGTGAAAAGTTTATATTGGTTCTGTGCCAAATGCAACATCCAGCACAGACCAAATAGTGTTCTAATTTCATAGCTAATTAGAAAATTTGCAGAAACAAGAACTCAGTAAACAAACCAATACATGATCCAAGTTGTACTCACCTAACATATAGAGAAATAGGCACCACGGTATTAAGAACAATAGCGTATGAGAAAAATACGAGAAATGCTATCACAGTGGAACCAGTGAGTGGTTCGCTTGGAATTATCGTCTCCCACGGCAGAAACACTTGGAAGTACTGGCCAGTTATAGTTTCCCAGATCCCGCAGGCGATCATACAAAACAGGCACATGGACAGTAGAAAAAATACAATCTGCGGGCAAAAAATAATGTTATAGTCTGGTGCAGAGTATTTATAATAAAATATATTAATTACTAGTTAAAATGAAAATGCTCTTACCCCTATAATTATGAAATTCAATAACCTATCGATGCTTGTGCGCTTAAACTTTGTCTTCCCCGAATTCTGCATCAGCTTTGTGTCTTTGCCAGCGAATATAACGACTCCGTAGCACCATTGCGTGTTGCGCAAGATGCATCCACGCAAAACAATTTTGTCGTTATCTAGCGAGTACCTAGGGCAAATTACCTTTCATTACAAGACTTTCATTAAAGAATACCGTCTGTCTCAGAAACCATCACAACATTGCTGTTAATGCTATCAAGTATAATTTCAAATGTACGATACAGATCACTTAGTGCATTTCCTTCTTACAAGAAGGAGAGAAAACTAAAAGTAGTAAATAATCTGTGTAATTTTGAATTACCTTTTGCCCTTCCAAGTGAGAGCGCCGTCGAATTTGTTGAGAAGGTTGTTGGGTGTCTCGCACATGATGTCGCCGTCGAACGCACCAATGAGGGCGTCGTCCTGGCCCATCTCCGCTGTCTCCACGAGGCACTGGCGGCACTTCAGGTTTGTCTCTCTGCGCACAACAAAACACAATGCGGTCAGACAATAAGTCGCTCCGCTTAAGCATTTTGCATAGAAAAATAAGCACAGCAGTTGGATTATTAGTTAAATATTTAAGGTGGACAGGTGTTTTGAAAGCACAAAGTAAATTCCCAATTACATGAAGCTTACGAGATAGAAATGATAGATCGATTGATTAAGGGACCTGTATAGCATGTACACTAGCTCCAATTGCTGGCACTTGCATGTGCACTTAAAGTTTCTCTTGATTGCTCTTTACTACCTTTATATTTATATTTTATATTATAAGGTTTATTACTTTGCAATGCCATTAATGTTTCTATTATGTGATTAGTGACAGAAAACTCAAAGGAGTATTTGGCTTCAAGTTTACCTCCTCTTGATGTTATCAATGAAAAATATCAAGGTAATTAGCCGCAATGAGCTGGAGGAAGTTGGATTTCAGTAGTGTATGTGTACCTAAATAGTAAATATACTTCAACTTCACCCAGAATAGCAAACTCAAATTAGTACCTACCAACTCCTGCAAAAAAATTTCAATGAAATCAGGTACCTATATGAAACATTATAACATTTCAGGCACTATTTTGGGAAAATCTGTTTTCTTTGAATTTCTAGCTTGCAAATAAGCAAAATACAAAACAATGGTCTCCAAAATATTTCTCTCTGAAGCTACTTCCTCTCTATTCTCATGCAATACATTGCAATGCAGATCAACTCCACCAGATGCATCATTAATCATTATCAATGTTCTGTTATTCTGATTGTGTTCTAGACTAGGTGTATAATTTGTTCGTGTGACAAACTTCGTTCCCTGCAATGATTGTTATATGGTCCAGATCAAAGCAAGACACAAACCACACGCAGATTTACTAGGGCTACGCCAAACGCTCGTTATTGCGTTTAAGGGTGGGAGAATCAAGAGACTGACAGCTATTCATCTGTGCTGCCATTTTAAAGAGTACTAGACACGAACTACTTACAAATGTAAATACGGATGTAGAGGATGATAAAAACCAGTCACTTGCTGAATCTGGCATAAAAACCATCAAAAATCATAAAAAATCTCTACAGAAATGCAAATAAAAAATATTGGAAAACTGAACAGACAGAACAAATCTAAGATTTGCAATAAATCAACAAATCTACCAATTTTAATGACAATAATGATAATTTAAGTTACTTTGGCTAATAGAGTTACCTACTCAGAATTCAGAAAAATTCGAAAAATTCATTAAAAATTGATTTATGACACATCGGAGCTGATATTTTTCAAAAACAGCAGCTCAGTGCTAAGAGATTTGGAATGTGTTCCCAAATTTCATCAAAATCGGTCCAGCCGTTTGGCCGGAAGAGAGCAAACAAACACGCACAAAAAAAACAGGCCGGAATTTTTCCTACGGGTAGTTAATTTGAAGTCTTCACTCGCTCATCCAATAGTTGAAAATAAATAGAATCCACGCACCCGTCCAGCTCTGCGGTCTCGATGAAGCAGAGTCCGTTGGGCTCGCTGGTGGTGAGCAGAAGCACGTCCGCGGCGACGAATTGGTCGTTCTCCATGCGGATCACGTCGCCGACCTGCACGTGCGCCCATTTCTCCTCCCGCAACGCGCCGCCGCGCAACGCCTTCGACTTGCGGTTGTTCACCTGGTTGTCGCTCATGTGCCGTTGCTGAAGATGATCGGGGAGGAGGGGAGCGTTAGAATCTCGCGTTGTCAGTCGCTGCAGGCTTTGGTATCAACTATCAATAGGAAACAACATCTTGCAGCACTTTTTTTTCGGGGAAATAAACAAGTTTTGTATTAGTTTGTTGTAGTTTTTAGTTCTGTCCGAGGAACAGCAATTGCTGGCCTTGATAAATTGATGCCAAACAAATTCGCAATATGAAATGCAGTGGTGGAAGCAACTGTCTTTGGTGTCGTAATATATTTTCCATAATCAATCTTGTGAAAATGTGCAAAAAGTTGCAACGATTGTCCCACAATCTATGCAGTTCTTTTCAGGTTCAATTTACAAGGTTGGTAGGTATATATTAAAAATTGACTAGACCTTATGTTTAGGCCAGGGTAAAGCTGAATCAAAGTAGCTTTACAAAACCAAGCAAAATCCCCAAATGAATTGAGCGTTAACTCTTTGCTCGTTCCATACATCCATAGTAAAACCACAGACTGTAAAACCTTGTGTGAACACATGAACAAGCTAAGACCGACACGGCATACATTAATTTATTCTCCTGACACCCGCAATAAGTTGCATGTTTCTACCCAAGCCTCCTTCCCCATTTGTAATCATCCATCCTGCTACCCAACCTACAAGGAATAATCCCGAAGCTACTCACAAAGTCGTCGTAGGCGTCCTTGACGGCGGTCAGCGCTAGCACCCCGATGAGCGGCACGGCGGTCGTGATCGGGGTCAGAGAGGAAATGGCCGGAATGACTTGCAAAACGAGCAGGCACAGGAAGTAGAAGTTGGCCAGTCGCTGGAACTGCTCAAACAGGTTGAGCGGCAGAAAGGTGACCACCGAGTACTTTGATGTCTTGATGTAGTTGTTCTGCGGACGAAACGGTGCAGATAGTAGACAATACACATACAGTTGTGTTACATCTGTGTCACAGTTTCATATCTGGCAGAGGTGGATGGAAGGTCCTGGGATGGAAGGTCCTGGGATGGAAGCCCCCCCCCCCCCCCCATCTGGCTGGGGGTAAGCTGCAATCAAAATTGGTGGGATATAACCACTTTTTGTTTTAAATTATTTTTTGAAACATACAGGTGTATGAACTGTATTTCAGTAAAAATAAATGCTTCATTGGGGAATATATCCCACAGATGTCAATTGATACTATATATAATAACAAGAGCACAGCTTGCAAGATGGCACAACAAAATGTCTAAACATGCCTTTCCCAACAAATTTTCAAATTTTCCGTTTAGTGTGTATTATTACACCAAGCAGAGCGAAATATTCAATTCCCTACCCCCAAACACACGTTACTTCCGTTTTATGATTTTCACTTTTTTTCAAGTAAAATTTTTCCATTATCAAACGAAATTTGATCAAATCTGTTTTGAATGAAGATTTGATGAATGGATGAGTAAATTCACACATGACCTACTGTTAGCAACGCTCTGCCTTCACCTTTTCAACAGCCACGAACACCTACGCTCATCTTCAACTCAACACAAAATGCGTTCACTAAGCCTTGTATATACCTATATATTTTTGTGCCCCTTTGGCCGGGTGCCCAGACATCTTGCCCCCATTTGCCACTTGCTACGTTCGCCAATGGTGTTCTACGGGAGGTGGGACTTTTTGGAATGTTGATAACAGTAATGCTATACGCTAGATCAAACTTGTGGTGTGGGACTTTGAACGTGCACTTTGTGGAGCGACCGACGAATTCAGAGGTACCTATATCCACTACACACACTTGAAATTTCCCTTTGAGACTGTAGCTGCCGTGCAAGACACAAGCCACTGAGCAATATGCTTGACCACATAAAAGGGTTACAAATGGGGTAAATTGAATCGGTGGCTGCAGAGTAGCAGTCTGAAAATTGAGTTTTCAGATGAAAATGCAGTAGGTAGGTACAGTGAATCACAACTAACAAAATATTAAATTGAGAAATTAATGTACACAATAAAGAACGAAAAGATGCCGACATGAAACATAATATAGAACACTTTCATAAAAAAAGCCCTTCTTTAGGCTCAGCTCGAGATAACTTCCCGGATAACTTGCCGAGTTAGCTTCACAGCGTTAGACTGAATTTGTGTTACAAAACGGGATTGTTTTACGTCTTTTTCGTTGCTGTATGGCATCACGTTTTACTTCAACAAGTACCTATACTAAATTTTAGCATAAGATTATAGATTTAGTCTGTCACGCACGGGCTTCTCGTGTTTTTCGAAAATCGATGGGAAATCTACCTGCCAACTAATTTATTTAGCATCCGAAAGATGTCCCCAATTTCCATTCTTTCCATATAAACGTAGATATATAAACACGGTGAGCCCGACACCGAAAACCCTTATTTATAAGTATAGCCGATAAAATTTGCTTCGTCGAGCCGGGACCATGAAATATCTAGACTGAAACTGATTACACATTTATTGTACAAATATGAACGACGAGTAGATAGGTAATGGTGCTGCCAGCTGCAAAAAGTAAAATGAAAATCGATGTAATTGACTGGGCTGGAAAATGTAGTGGGCAATATTAGCTAAGTTCTAAAAGTTGTTCGTTTGTTCCTTCGTTGTTCGTTTTTTTCTCGTCGACCCAAGCGCAAATCTATCAATTCAATTCCACAACTTGCATTAGTCGAGGAGAGTAGGCAAAGAAAATGAAGAATACCATTATTACATAGCCCGGCCGGCCAGCATGAGCGGTTTGTTGAGAATTGAAAATTTGCCCCACATTTCCTCCAGGGGAATCGATTAATTAAAACGCTCGGTGCGAGCCTTGCGTCACTCGGATCCGTCTCTCGACGAGTTACAAGCAGTGTGTGCTATTCACGAGCCAGGGAGTTTTCTTAACCAACCACAAGCTTTACATGAAAAGCTCACTGAGCCGGGCAAGCCCTTCAATCAATTGAAGCCGCTGGGGACGCAATTATACGGAGAGAAATTATAAAGAGAAACACACAACTTACCGCATATTTGAACTGTGAATTGTATTCTCGATCATTGGCACGAATTCTCCTCTCCGTCTCTGCAAAAAGATAACAAGAGAGACGTAAATTATAATGTAATTAATAAAATATATAGGAATTTAATTTATCCTGGCTAGCGGCGGCACAAACCAGTCACAGAATTAGGTCGCAAATATATACTGAAACATAAGATGAAATTTAGCGATGCATAAATTCGGCATTTCTGGGAGAAATTGCGCAAACGCTAACAGTCCATTAGGCAACATGTTCGCACTTCTATACCTCGGTCATGGCATAATGGCAATGGGTAGGACGGGGGCGTCTAGAGCTCGTTGGTCTCTAGGCGTCGTTCGTGGTCTGCCTTGTACGGCGTAATCCCTACGGCAGGCGTCGCGGGCGTCGCGGGCGTTATCGTGCATTTGGCCAGGACTACACGGCGACGCCGAAGTCGACGCCGACGGCGACGGCGACGGCGACGGCGACGCGACGGCCAGACGCGTCGCGGCGTTATGATGCGATCGTTACATCCTTTGCAAATCCAGCATCGATGATATCAAGAATGCATGCGATGGTAAACCTTTGGTATAAATCATGGTGGACATCCCTCGTATCTATACGTGTATGTGTATGTGTGCTATAGGTTGATTGGGATTGCTTCCTATCTGATCATTGGTTTACTGAGAGCATGACTTATAAGTGATTTCGTCGATACATTGGAATTGGCTCGTTATCAAATGATATCAATTAAAGGAAGGGACATGTTCAAAGGAATTAGAAACGATAAGACAGACAAACTAACAGCCCGGGGAACAATTATTGTTCCAAAGTCTTTGGTTTCATTGCATCGGTTTGAGTCAGACATTTTCCAGTTATTCCATTTCTCGGCAATTCCTAGAAGCGTCAAAATGTTTAAAATCAATGGAACTGGACATCGCCTGAGTGGTGAATAGGAAAAAACAAGAACCCAAACAACCTCAAAACGTAAACTTCAATAATATGTCGCCCTGCCGGTATTCCCAAAAAGCAAGCCAAATCAAATCAAATCAAACAGCACAATTTCCCCATGTGTAACCATGATATTTGCACATCTCGAAGACACTGACCAAAACGAACCCGGCCTCAAAACGCACATCAGGGGCCCAAAATTATTTTTGCCTGTGAAAGACGGGTTTTTCCCGAACCCCCTATAAGGATTGTGGACACTTTGCGAATCACGAACCACGATTGAATATAGATGCAAACATTGACTTTGGTAGCGGGATTCAATCACCCCCTCCCTCATCATGCCAACGCTCCATTATAGATAAGGCACTGTACATCCGCTCCCATGCACGGGATAAATTGATCTCCTAACTCCGTCATTCTGGCGGGCGGCGGCATGTACCTAATATAGCTATCAATCGTGAGAAATCGGTCCCAGCTGCATCAGGCTTGCAGTGACTATTACAGTTAGAGCACACTGAACGTGTACTTGCACCTTATTCCATCTAGCCATACGGCCATCAGGAACACAGAGCAGAGCAGAAGCGTCGCTCCTCTTATATGTGTGGAGTACCCGTACTTTACTATAGTAGGTGTAGTGCTATTAGCCTATATACCGCCATCGTGGAAATGGCTGTATCACATTGCTCGTTTTTCCCACCAACAAAGATAATCCCTCTCCCCACAAATTGTGATCTACTTTTTTCCACTCATTCATTGTGTAAGCTATACACTCGACTTCTATTACTTAACGTCCTTTGAAATGAGGATAATGTGATATACCTATAGGTACACACATTTCGAGACTTCGAGCGCACTTGTAGACGCAAATTGAATCCCAACATTATTAATTTGGAATATCCAGTTACCATCGTTTCATGTGCTCTTGCTTGCCACTCATCAACAGCCGAGGTACAACCTCTCATCATAGATCCTCTCATCGTAGATTCTCTCACTCTCACCTATACTGGGCTCTCTATTACCAAGGCTGGAAACTGGAGGCTGGAACGCAGAGCAGGACCACTCCTCCCAAGTCCTCACGTTCCTTAAGGATGTCGTAGTTCCTCAGAAGTGACAACTTGGACTACGCACATGCCCCAGCCTCTCATCTACCATGTGTTTAGTTCCTGCCTATACAAGCAATCTGTTTCCCTCTTCAAATAGAGTGAATTGGAATACGATATTGTCTTGGCATACGATATCCTAGATATGATAAATATTCAATATTGCTAAATATCCGGCCGCTGCTACAGATACGTTCATTGGTTACAAAACTTACAGCCATGCATTGAGATTTGAGATGAAAACACTCTCCTTCTTATGGTGAAATGGAGTATAGCGGCAATAACCTTTTAGTATACATGAACACAGGACAGCATCGCAGATCTTGGGATATCACTCCCCTGGTTCCCGATTTTGAAAGGACCAACTATCACTCGGGCTACTCAGAACACCTCACTCACCAACAGAAATAAAGCCCCTCAGCTGAGAGCCGCTCCTTGGCGTACTGCTCCGATACTTCTCGTCCCTCTTCCACACGAGCTTGCCGAGCACGGTCAACAGACTCTCCCTAAAGCTATTCGGTCTGCGACTGCCCACCTCCGACAACTGCGGTTCCGACCCTCTGCTGCCCAAGTCTCCGTCGCTTGTCTCCGCTTCCGACGTCGACGGACGCTTGCCCGACGACTTGCGTCGCTTCTTGCGCTTCTTGCGCCGCTCGTCGTCGCCGTTTTGCTCCTCGAGCAACGCCTCTCCGCCGCTACCGGCGTCGTTGACGACGACGACGCCCGCGTCGCGGAGGACATCTAGTTCTACGACGTCCTCCATGATGATCTCGAACGTCTCGGGACCGTCCCGCAGCTTGCATCGCACTACCTCCATGTGTGGACGGCGGGGGGCCGATCAGTGGGAGCACGAACAGTCAGAGCAGGTCGCTTCCATCGCGGCGGTCTATGCTAAGACGCGACTCGCTTTGGCATGGTCTCGGCTTGTGAAAGGTGGCTAAGATTTTTCCAGGGGTTTCAGTTGTGTTGCCCCAGAAATCTGTCTTCTTGTCAAGAGCTAAAGGCATTTGCCTTGGTCGGTATAATCTGTGTTTTAGTGAATTGATTCGTATGTCATCATTGGCAAGCTTTTCGCCCAAGAAACCTTTGGGGAATTGTTGTGAGTGGTGAGTAATTCAATCAGCGGCGATCGGAGTCAAGCTTCGCTGCTTTGTTCTTCAATACGATGCGCCAATTGGGGAATTCTTCCTGCAGGCCTCGATTGAATCCGCGAACCGGTAGCTTAAAGAAGTGGCTGATAGCCAATCTTGTTCTCACAATTCACGACAATATATGCCGACCATGGCCTCAAGTTCCGAACCAATAACGACCAATTGCACCCGAATTATTGACCTGTCGTAAAACCGATATATATAGCCAGACATGGCGACAAGGAAAAACAAAACTGCAATCTGCTCTAGTGGTCAATAAAACTGACGTTGACAGTATTCTTGACCCGTGTCGCGAAGGTCAATGCGCCTACTTGAGGTCTTTAAAATCACTTCGATCAACATGAATAAATGCAAACTGTTCTCATTTATAGTTTACGAGTGTGTGCAAGGCGGATTCGCTCAATTGTAAGCGCGTAATTCACACATTTGCAAATCCATTGACATGTCTATGAGATCAATTAAAACATATCAGTGATCGCACGCTACATACCGCGACGACACTCACTCGTAGAGGATCTTGAGCAATGTTTGCTCAATGAAAATCTAACCTTGTCGATTGACAGCAATAGCGCAAACTGCAGCACTCAAGTAGAGCAGCTCGGTGCATTTGCCAACCTAGCTGCAGTAGCTGTATACCGTGCGCACGTTACTAGTAGACTTAATTTTAGCAACACACTCATCAACTGTAGCCGGCGAGAATAAATCACATCCCGGCGTCTTCTTCGACCGGTCCACTATTCGCCCTCGTTTCTCACAGGACAGGTCACGTAACTGCTCAAAGTGGACTCGGGACACTCGTCGTCACGTGCCTAGACCAATGCGATTTTGTACAGCAATTCCATTGCTAGCACGGCTACGTAATACCTTCGCCGTTCAAAGTTGGAGGTGATATTCAGAGAGACCCTCGAATCGATATACACTTCTTACAGCTGCATCCGACGTTTACGAATGCCAACTTGTTCGCTGCAATGCGCGGAAAATCTGCTCGCCGCAGAAAACAAACGCACACAAACGAAACGCGACCGCGAATATAAATGATTTAAAAACGCGTCGACGACAGATTACCCCGTGTGTGAACGCACCCCGAACGACGGGCCACATCTGCCTAGTGACGACATTGATCACCTATATGGGACACCGCCACATACGACGCTGCCTGCCTGGCTGGCTGTATGACCAACTATATATGCCACCAAGAAGGGTGTACTGCGGCTCGCTTGCCGACGTGAACCCACTGGCGCCACCTCTACGGGCGTCGCGACGCTGCGATCGAACCGACGTCGGCGGCGCCTCGTTCGCGCTACAACCTTAACCGACGGCCGAAAATGCGCGCGACATTCAAATGTCACGGGTGGCGGCGTCGAGCGTCGAACGCACGCCCTCGCGGTGCGAACTTTGGCGTGATTGGGACAATCTTGGTGAAAGGTCGAGTACTCATGAATCGCCTAATTGATGGCCGAGTCCATCGATTAGCCTATGGCTGGATTCGTAGAAGGCTTGTTAGGATTATAACGACAGATGAGCGTTCGTTGAGATCTCTCGACATAATTTCGGCCATTCTCGTGCGGTGGAAGTGTCATTCAGTTTGATTAGCCCATTAAAATGCGATCACCTCTTAGAGGAACTGTATTGTCCGAACTCGGCTCGTACATCGGCCAGAGTTCTGCCAATTACTCGCAAAGAAGTCGCCGAAATGCGAAAAGATTTCCAAAAAGAACCGTAAAAATACACATAAAACGGCGGGATCCATGCGACTGTGCGACCACGCAACATTTATAGGAATTGCGTTTTAGTCATTGTTCAGTTCGCAAAACGCGCGCAAAACGCGCAAAACAGACAACATACCGTGGAAGTCAATACTGTTACAAAACCATGATGACACACATAACTATCTCGTCTCCGATGACCCATATAGCGTCAGGACTCCAGGGGATGACAAGGTGCAGGGGTGTCACGGGAGGTAGTAAGAGTCCAGGGATTACCTTGTGGATGCGGTTTTGTGTTGAAGCAGTTATTTCCCATTTCGGCGGCGGCGGCGTCGGCGTCGACAGCCGGAGGAGACGGAGGCGCTGGCAATAGGTGCAGGGAGGAAGCGGCGAACTCGAGCAGGAAGCCATGTGACCATCTAAAGATCACAGCTCACCTGAAACAAGAGTGGAAAACGTACGAAAAGACATTAGTTACTAGTCAAAATGTTATCTTTGTTGATACTGCGATGGAGTGTGCGATGACCTACATCTATATCTCCTAGAGTCGAGAGGGAGATGGGGCTTGTAAAGTCGACCGAGTTTTCCAAGTGAAGGCGTCTCTTTATTCCCTAATCAAGTTAATATCTCTGGATGAGACGCCGAGGGGACGGGCTTGGGGCGAGGGTATGCAATGGCTAGTGGGAATGACTGGCGCGAGGGAAATGCAGAAATAATCACGGGACTGGACTGGAATGCATGGCATTTGGAATATGAATAGGCGCGAGGACGAACGCAAGAGATAGACATCGTCAGAGTTGACGCAAAACCTACTGACGTTGTAAAAATAGGTATTTATCGCAGAAGAATCACCTGAATCAGAAACATATCTACTCAGGGACTCATAAAGAAAAAAAGTACGGCCTGTGGTACGGTCACATACTTTTTGCATATCTGCCATCAAATGAAATGCGCCGTTTATTGACCGCCCATTTCTCTAAAAAGAAAGAGGTAAAGTTTGAATTTTTAAACAGTTACCCACGAGCTCGCATATCAGGTGGAAACAAACGCCGTATGAGTTTTGAGTGACGTTGCATGCGTCTGTTATCCATGGCAGCATCGGTTGGCGTATGACCTCTTATCGTGGAAATGCATCGAAAGCAGGCGGACAGGGGTCTGTTTTCCGGGTATTTAGGTCAAATATTGGACTCGGCTGACCTCGCGCATTCCACCTCACCCTCGGCAGCGTACCGAGTCAGGCCACCTGTGCAGGCAGATATCGACTCTGTACCGACACTACCGACGCCAAGGGTCAACCCCTTCGTACACCGACGCCGGCTCGCACTGTATGAAAAGTAGTTCACGTGGTGCCAACCTCCCCCCCCCCCCCCCCACACCCACGAAAAGGCGCATCACGTCGGGAAGCGAACGAAATTGACAGCTTTGAGGAGCACTGGTGGATCCATGTTTTAGTGCCCCTGAATAAGTGAAATTCTTTTTACTTTTGCAAACACACATTTTTGTTTTTCACAAAATATTATGAGTTGAGGTTAGGAAAAAGAATGCACGAGTCTAATATAACGGCAATAAGAAGGCAATGAATAACAGCATCCTAGTGTAACAAGTTGAATCATTGACACAAAATCAAGAGTCTGTCAGAACTTCTTTCACAACTGAAATCTTAAATTATAGCCAATGAACGTTTAGTTTCTCATAAGAATACCTCAGGTTCGAGAAGTATGAAAGTAGGTACATACATCAATTACATATGCCCTATTTCAAAACGTTCACATATTTTAAAAATATATTTAATGTAAAAATCTCATCTTATGAATTCGTAACCGAGAAAACGTTCAATGATTAACTTGAGGTGTTGATGTTGATTGTTTGAAAACTAAACCCTCCCCTCCACACCACCACATTAACGCCAAGGCGCTACTACTATGGATGGGCACGTGAAGAGAAATGCAGGGTTATTGAATACACATACTCAGCCACATATTCAAAGTTCAGACACAATAACGTGCTACTATAAATTGACTGCTAGCCCCGAATCCAAGGGGGGAGAGGGGGGGGGGTCTCAAAGTATTGTTTTGCGTGCCTCCCCAGAAGAACGTCCTCTTTGACAGTCAGCTGTCGCTCTCAAGTATGACTCGTGCAATAATGATGACGCACTGATGTAACTCCGGAACCCGCGGCCAGAGCCACATCAGCCAATCGATTCGAAAATATCGTGGTAGCCGTCGGCGTCGGCCTACACCTATTTACAATGACCGGGGTATAGTTGACAGGAGCTGAAATTTAAAGAGAACCTTTCATTATTTACGATATCAAGTATACGTTTAGATGTACCACGGTTGCTCTACTACGTGAAAAGGCGAAGCCAAACATCAAAAGCAAAAAGAATTGGAAATTACCCCATGATTAGTAAACGAGTAATGATCCCCGTTTCTCGTCAGCATGTTAAATTAGAATTTTTGACGACATCGTTCTCGGGTTTAAATTGCGCCAATCATTCGTTCAAACGGTCGATCTGTGGTGGGAATTTAGCTGAATGTTAAGCAGTGATGTCAAAACACAAACTCGAAACTTTGAAATTGTCCACTTGTAGGCATACACTCGCGATCCATTCCGCCCACGACATATCCACTTGTTGATTGTGATGATAATGTTTGCATTACCTCCACCATCGCGACTGTGCCAACACCGAGATTATGCCAGATATATCCGTTAGGGGTCGCTTAATTCCCCATAAAACCACGCTAATAGTCAGGTTTAATGCTTTCGCTCGAGGTGTATACTTAGACAGTAGTCCGGCGCACTCAATTAGTGTCCCAGCAAATTTGCACTACCTAAGCAAATTTACCTTCAGGGTTGCGAAACAAAGCGTAGGATAGTGTACCTACAGTATAGAACCATTCAATTACAAATTGTCGATAATACTGGGATAAGGAAATGATGCACGACAAATCTAGCGTATTTTACCTATTTACCCTTATTTAGCTGATAGTCACAAAAAATTGTAATTTATGTATTGGCCACAGTAAGTTTCCAAACAAATATCTCCTATTGGTAGGTCTCCCCTCTCCACCCCTCTGTGAAGTGGACGAATCTGAGAGCTGTATTGGCTCACTTGTCGCGTCAAGGCACAGCAAGGGGTTCAAGGAAATTGAACTTCAAAAACATACCATTGTCTGCACGTCGTGCACCCAAACTAACAAATTTTCATTTCGAATTTGATCTCCGTAGCGCTTATTTCGGTTTCACAAAGTAACAGGAACGGCGCGCTGATGCGTAGGCACGTGTATATATATATACATACGTGATACAGACCACATGCAAAATATTCTTCGGGCTAAAAATACAAATTCGATCCCATATACATGCGTGACATTCAAGCTAAATTAGAAACGGTCCTTCGCCCGTATCATGCCTACATATTGTAATTAAGGTGGTGGCTGCATAATTAGCGCATATACATAGGCTGTGTTACACAACATAATGTCGCAGGCTGACTTGGTAACGTCCCAGTGAAGATTGGCGGCTCAAAATTAACCACCTTGATAGCGTTTAGTTGAGGTATTGGAAGTCCGAAGGGCTTAAGGGTTTAGCTGAGACGGGAGAGAGATGAAAACTTTATGGAAAATTTCTTTAGAAGCATAATGTTGCGCCTTGCATAATATAGTCAAAATCAAATACAGAGAGACACCTCTAAATAAATATTTTATTTCGTCTCAAATGGCTGATTTAATCGTTGTCCATCGAGTTTAACTTTTGTAAAAAGTTCCAAGTTACAACCGAAACTATGTCGGAATAATGCAATGCGCCAAAAATGATGTGGTACACAATGGTATTCATGCAACTGCGTTCCATAAAACCAAAGTATTGCAATTTTGAATCGTGTAGTCAACTTATTGGCCAACACTCAGGTGCAAGAAATAAGTTATAGGCAGCAATCGACGTCACCGCAATTTACCTTCTCGGCAAAAGGCACAGTTTTGTGTTGTCCATTTTAAATTTACGCTTATTTGACATCGATTTATTTCTTATGGTAAATTATATAGTCACATGGCTACTTCAATATTTACCACGAATGTCAGTATTGTGTATCTTAAAATCTTGTCGATCGATCCACCTGCATAGTTCTGTTATGTAATTCAGAAGTAATGTTTAGAATTGTTTACCAAAAGAAGCACTTGGTGTTCACGGAAGGTAGGTAAGTGCACGCTATATTTACGGAAGCCTGAGAACGTATACACTGGCTACACATACGGTAGGTAAGTGGTAGAAAATTGATTGGACCTAACATCGATTTACTAATACATGGCTTTAAGATTGGCGAATGGGTGTAAAGTACCTAACAGGTAGATGTGCTTGGAAGCATGTTATTATGTACATGTTTAGACTTTTATATGTAATTTTGGACACGTGGCAGGTATACAAATTACTAATACCAAAAATGTATGGCATACCAAAAAATGGTTTAAAACCCCCTTTCTTTTTTTGCGAATCATTCATATATCATACTGTGCTCAACTCAATTCAATATCTCCCAATTCTTCTCAATATGCAATTGAATGGTTTCCATTGCATGGGTTGCATAAATGGTTTAAATAATCAAAACAACCAATTATGTGTCCCGGTTGACAATAAACAAATTTATATATTTATATACATTTAAAAATATGTTAAAATGCGTCTGCACTAGAACTTCAACATTCAACATCGTAACGCTAGCTTACAATGAAGAAAACCCAGCACCCGCATTTTCTTAGCCTTCACCCCCGTGAAAAGTAAAGATTATATCCGCTTTTCCTCCAGGAAATCCAAGCACACACTTCGTGCCCTTAGAGGGGAAAACATAGTACACCTGGACTTTTAGCGCCCACGAAATATGCACGCCGGTGACTTTGATGGGCACTATCGAAAAGGTCCGTATAATAAAGTAGCATAAACCTCAGGTGTAACCTATAGCGGCCTCGCGGCAAGGGTAGCCACGGTCAAATTGTCCCTGACCGCATTCACAACCCTTCCATACCAAGTCGTATGCTCAAGCCGCACGCATTTTAGATTGCGTGTTTCTTATGGGTATGTATACCTTCCTATCATGCCGTTTCGAAATCTAAAACAGTTCCAATGAGAAAAGTATATGGTGGAGCGAAAGGGAGGGCTTGGTTTTTATCGTTTTTAAATATAAATTGAGACGTAATATGATGTGGAATTGGAACGATATTCTGATAGAAGGATTTTCGCTATGTAAAAAATAAACTGACAGGATGTTTATTATGGTTGTTTCATAGATCGGCTTTGACAGTTGATTAACTGACGATCATAAATGATATGTCACAATGGTCACAATGTATTAGTGGGATTAAAAGTGGGCGCATATGAAATGCTAGAAAAGAATTTGGGTACAATATTTGCTATTTAGTAATTGATTGATGGAGTATTTGACAGGGCGAAAACGATTTGAACGAAACACCTTACTCGCACTCCGACAAAATCGCAGATATAAATTTGTATTTTTCTACACGCGAATTAAAAATGTTAGTTCAAAAATTGTCATGTAAATAAATTATAAGAATAACTAATGCTCTGCTAATTAATAATTAAAAATAATACGTAATTTGAATTAATAAAATTTGTTATTCAGTGCATTAAAAACGGGATGATGAATCAACTTCATATTTATTTCCATTTAAATTCATAATTTACATATAATAATTGTTACAAGATGTCAGCTGTTTGCAGTGGTGTATTTTAGTCCAGGGTATACGCAAGTATACGGCGCATACTCACCCTTTATTTTCGAAATTAGCTTATACTCACATTTTTTAAAATAAATACGCTGGTATACGCTGGTACCTATACGCGAAGTTCTAGCTTTTATAATATGTCTAACTTTTGCGAACGTTTCCCATACTTGTTCTATGTTTCACACTTTATATACCCATTCACATCATCTTACCCATTTCCCACTCACCCATAGCACACCCATTTATCCATTTACCTTTGAGGCGCAATATCGAGTTATGTGGACGTGATTTAGTGAAACCCAAGCGAAAATAGTTTGAGCGCCAAACAACAATTTTTGATATGTGAAAATAGCATGTGTTGGTAATGAAGAAAATTTGGAAATAAGAATTAAGTTTTATTTTTACCCCCCCCCCCCCCTCCCCCGTTTACGAAAAATTAGCGAATACCCATCTTTGTTTCCGGCACTACACCACTGGCTGTTTGATTTCACGCAAGATCAAAAGCCAGTTCGAATAACTAGAAGTCATCTCTCTGCTCCCATTATACCGAACCTGTTCATTAAAAAAGCAATTAACTTTTGAATGATACAGTGGAGCGACAGAAAAACTCATGTCACCACGTTGCAGGACGCTCCATTTTCTTAAATTCTCCGAGAGTTGATTCATTCTGCAAAGATGTCCGAATTCAGCACCCGAAAACGATATTAGGTGGATTTGAGTGTGGATTGTCCAAAGAAACAAATGCCCGGAGGAGCCTATAAGAGTTTTAGGGTAGGGAACCCCTGTGTGAACGAATATCTATTAAATATTTTTTCATAGACGAAAATTCGTGACAGCTCATAACAAAATCGCCGAATCCCATTGACAATATTCGAAGAAATCGAAACCAATAGGAATTTTATCAGCATTTTAGCCACGAAATTTTATACCAAACAATAACCAAGCAAAAGGGTCGAAATAGCCAGTTGATAACAGCACCATTTAGAATTGGCACTGCAATGGGAGACTCAAAAAGTCCTTTAGGTGTAAGCAGGTTGCTAGGCCGAAAGTAAACAAACAACACATGCAAATCCATTCTCCTTTTCAGAGTGAAACAGAGTATAGCACGAAGAGTGCCGACCGACTTCGAGGCGCACTCACGGATCGAACATTTCCTGACAAGCCTAATTGACATTTTTACACCCTCAGTCATGACTCATGAATCAAGCGTCGCACGAGTCACCTATAGGCACATACAGGTCATACTCACATTGCGCGGTACGATTTCGACAGCACACCGAGACTCCGAGTAATAAAAGTAAAAACGCCCACGCTCAGTTTGCGCGATATGTACTAATGCTCTGTGCGACTACGAGGGGAGGTGGGAGGAACTGTACAAACAATTTTCTTTGGTCAAGGGCGACTTTCCACATTTTTGTTTCGTTTTATTCCCTTCAGTTCTTCCCTCCCCCAAAATGTGCCGTCCATGTAGATTTGTGACAGATTCGAGTGCATAGTCCTCTCTGAGCGGCGGATCACTTGCGCTGATAATTGCATGTCATATCGCAATCATTTGGGAGTGTAATTAAGCATATCGCATGTTTTCCTGAGTTTATAGACTTGTTGAGTAAAGTTATTGTAGCCACGATATTATTTTTACTTTCAGAACAACATGCATTGGAAGTGTGATGTTGGGATTGTAAATAAAATTACTATATAGAGTATGAGATTCAAATTCAGCTCGTGGATCTATATCTTGTCCCTATCCATACATGCAGTATGGGACGAAATCACACCTTCTTAGAGAATGTCCATCCACGACCATTCCAACCAATGTCCATTCCACGACCGTTCCGCTTCCACCACTGGAATTTGGATGCGAGCATCACTCTATCTGGGGTGAGGAAAGACTAGAACAGAGAGATCTGAAAATGCCCACGAGGGAGACCAAAACTCGATCGGGAAAACATTGGACAAAATGCCATTAGCACATTTACTCCCAGAACCCTTTCAGGCCACCACCGACGAAGCGATGAGTGGATTAATGCTCTATCTACCTATCACGAATTAACGAACGACATCAGGCCATGCTCAATCAATGCAAACAATGATGCATCTTTAGGCTGTCAAAAGACAGCAAATAATGTCAGTTGACAGCTACAAAACGTCATGGGTTGTATATAGCTTATAGGCTGGACACTAATATCAAAATCGTTAAAAGGTATTTACGGGCAGACTAGAAGGCCAAGACCATTTTGACAATTCGATTTTTCGAAACGTATGCTAGACGTTCTTTCAGTCTGGTTTGACAGTTTGTGTAGTTAACAAATTATTGTTTGTTTGCCTATACATTGCGACCAAATATACTAGTATAGGTATGGTATAGTTAAAGAAGGTTAAAGTATAGGCTGGTGAGGAGCTGTAGCTGCAGCTATCTTTGCATTCTGGCTGTAAGCTAAATCGATCTTTACGCACCTAAATATTCCTGATAATATATAGGATGAGAGCTCGAGTGACGAAGTAGAATCTATTTTCTAAATGGTAAGCAAAAGTGACATCAAGACTCCAAATGAGTTTTCGTGATCATAACTTACAAGATTCCAGATTCAGCCATGCCTCTTACATGCATTGAGCAAACTATGAATTGCCACATTATTCTTGTCACCTTATTCGTTTAAATCACTTTAGTTAAAAATTGCGTTTCTGGCAATTTCTTCCACAATGCAGAATAGATATAACCATTTTAGCAATGCGTTGGGTGCCATCCATAAACTAGGAACTAAAATTGGCCTCCTATTGGGACGTGCTCCCTTGAGACCAGCACGACGGGTTTGGGCACATAATTGTATTCCCTAGTCCCTCCACACGTGGCTGTATGTTATATGTGCCATGCCATGGAGCCGCTGTAATCCCCCGGGAACAAAATGTGCAAGTTGCATGGGAATGGGAGTTTGCATCGCATGCAGTCATGTGGAGTATTGATTCCTGGTTAACATCGGCCCGACACGTCAAAAAGTATATTACCTACTCGGTGCAGAAAACGTATATCTACATCGACGTGTTTTGTTTCGTCGGTATAGTTTTGAATGAGGTGGTGAGTATCGAGAAGTTACCTGCCTGCATCAGCGATACGTGTGCGAATGAGGGTTCCAATTAATTGAACTATATACGCGTATAATGTGAGCGATCTGATTGTGACTACGTTATTACATGGAATAGGTCTATAAATAAATTATAAAGCATAGCTCTAATGATGCAATTTGACTTTTAATTCTTTAGTACGGTCGTGGGACTGCAAAATAAACGAGAACAGTATAAAAGAATCCATGCAGGCTATATATTAGCAAGAAAATGAATATTGCTACGGTAAGAATGTTTCGATTTTAATCAATCAAAAGTTGTAATTATTCCCTAGATCGATATGCAAATTACAAGTCGGCGTGATTAAAAGTAGACTCAATTCTGAAGTTCAATTGCACAGTGGGTGTCAAATGTGACTGCAGAAATGTAATTTGAATTAAAAGCACAAACGTTACAATAAAATAAAAAAAATGGACTGGATAATTCTCATAGAAAAAGACAATGCAAAATTCAATACAAAACAGAACGCAGCATTTGATTACAGCATTTAATTAGTGAGAATGAATACCTGGGTAGAGGTACCTACAGAGAGAGAAACCGTAGCAGCAAACACATTTTAATTCTAGCTAAGCTCAGTAGCAATCGTTCGCTTTAAGTTCATTACCCTTTTTATCAAATGGTTTATTATATAGGTAGGCGTTTATAAGTATCATCGACTGTTACATGTCTAGGTAACATGGGACATGAAACATGGACAGACGTACGAGTAAAGCAAGACGTCAGCTTGTTCCAGCACATGCAGGGATCGCCCAGGTGGATGACGATTAAAAACAACGAGATATGCAAATAGTATCAAATTAAACCATGATTAAAAGTAAAAACTCAAAAGCGAAACACCGCACGGCTTCAGTTTACGCCACTAGACTTCAGAGGGCTCCTCCAACCACCAAAATTTGATATTTAAAAAAATGTGTATGGTGCAAACTTTCAAAAATCGCATAAATGAGCTCATTTATACGACTTTTGAAAGTTTGCACCATACACATATTTGAAAATATCAAAATTTGGTGGTTATCCATGACTAGATATACTCTTCCTTCATCTACTGGTATCTTAAAATTAAAGATTGCAACATATTTAGGGGTTTATTTTTCTGTTCGCTTGGACCTCTGCATTCAACGTTTTGGAGGGGGTGTGGAGGACCCTTAAGAGGACTTAAAACAATTATTGTGATCGGCACACGCTAATGTTTCTGTATACACGAGAAGTTCGGTAAATATATTAATTTTCATTTCTATCTCAGCCGAGCGGCATGATACATTTGAAAGACTGATGTATAAGGTGGTAAGGTGCGAGTGTATTACTTTTTGTTTAGTCTTCAAAATTTAAGTCAATGAAGCCTGATATGGCGACCGTTGGCAAATGGTTAACATGCGGTTTTCGAGTCCTGACCTACATCAACACATAAGACACGCTAAGGAGTTTGAAGCTAATACAAGCTAATACCTTCTAATATACCACCTAATACCTTCAACATTACAAAGCTATCGCGACTAGTGAGCAACCTGTTATTGATAGGCAATTTGTGATTGACTAATTAGCAATTACTGTGACCTGGCCAGGCATTGTCTTCCATCATATTATCCCGTGTCGCAGAGAACAAGGTGGTAGCGAAAAAGGACAAGAAACATTATCAACTATATAAATGTAACAAATTCATTCCAAGACAGTGCATCTTAATTTAGAACCGATCAAACAGGTAGACTAATCAACACTTTAGGCAACACTCAAAGTACAAACAGCTCTTACTTAATAATACAGTGAATATTTGGTCTTGCATAGTCATTATAGAAACATTATTAACGCTCACTGCACAGGAGCACTTCGTATAATAATTGACCTGCAGCGCAGATTCAGCCAGACACAAATCGAACCAACGACCACAGTTACCTGTTACAGCAAACGCATGTATGATCATTCCTATCTATTTCTACTGTCAGTTGGAAATATATGTAACTGTATTTAAATGAAACGGGTACTTTGTAATTAGAAAATCGGTTGCATGTTCAACAATTCAGTTAGATTTAATACTTATCTGAAACTGTTAGTACAGGTACAGGTATATCAAGTTATTGCATTTCATTTGAAAATATAGCACTTCGAGATTGAGCCGGCTATCGTAAATGCGCTGAGGTGCGTTATCAGAGAGATTAGTCTATTCAAATAGAATGAAATGATAAGAATTCTGTTTTCCACGTAAACGGCCTATTCCCACAATGAGTTCACTTTCAGCTTGCGTAAATCTAATCATGAACTCGTGGAACATAAAATAGACAAGCGCTCCTTTTGCATATCCTGTGCCAACAAAAAGGAAATTTCGTAAACAAGGATTGCTCAAGGCAGCCAATGCCAAACCGATGCAACCTTAAGGCCATATTCCACTAGGGTTGCAACCTGCCGATCCATGGCCCTCTAAATGGGTTTGTTCCATTGGTGGTGATAGTAAATTTGCGGTAAGAAAGCCTAGGATCAGCAGGTTGCAACCCTAGTGGAATATGGCCTTTACAAAGTGCTATAAGACATAAAATTGAACGACCCCACGGCCGTGTTTAAGCAAAGATGTAATCTCTGCAGAGAGAAATTCTGTGGGGTGGAACAGAGGTAGACGCTTAAAATGTCTGCGCCGTGGAGGCTGCAATATTGCGTTGAGTGCAAGCAAAACGCAACCGAATGCACCTTGACAGCAATTGCATTGCACGCTGCTACCGTGCATGCTCTACCAACTCACTGTGTGATCAAACAGCAGTGCACATTTGCTACTCATTAAAAACTAGTAGTGCTTTCTCGCCACCACGTGCGTAGTAAATGGTCATTCGTGTCACTACCTCCAGTCCCAGTGGTCCGAGACGGGTCGGGGACACATGACTTGGGAATACTGGAGACCATGGAATTGTGCAAGACACCCGTCTTATCGCGTTGTGTGATTTCTACATCGGTCAGTTGCTGAAAGGAAGTAGGACCGGCATGTGGTTGAAGATATTGTGGATATCTAGATGCGAGGCATTATTTTTAAACAATTCTTCGTTTTCCCGACTTTCGACGTAATTTTTCGACTTTCGACTTTTTCGATAGTACGTTTTTTTCACATCCGCATCCGAGAGCAAAGAAGGCGGGAAACTGGAGGGAAAACCCGTGTCGTGAAACGTAATAATGCTTTCCCATTTTCCTCTCTGATGTAGTATACTAACGATATATTAAACGTTAGGAATGACAACTTACGAACCTGAGCTTGACAGAACTTTAAGTAAAGTTATGAAATATGTAATATTATAATTATAAGTAGGTAATACGGATGTAATTATTTGATTGCTTAACGAGTGGTTAGAAGGCAACAATCTAGCGCACGCAGTTGCCAGCGTTCTTGGCAACAACATAATATCGTCTAGGCTCTATGGCACATGTGTAGGTTAGGTAGGCGGATAGGAGAGAACCAACCGCATCAGCAATTCCTGCAAGTACATTTTACTTGCATAATAATTTGTACAACGGAAAAGGAAGTTGACAGTCGACCGAACTCGACCGGATTCATATCCAGTGTCAGAAGATTGCATTTATTTCATACTCTCTCTGATTGTCAGTCTCAAAATACGGAGATGATGATTGTGTGTGATCATGTGCGATTTGTCAATAAATCAACTCACCAGATGAGCCATTTCGTCAAAGATCCTGTATCACCATAGTAAAAAAATCAACCAAAAAAAACTGTCACCAAAAACCCCCACTCTTGAAAAAAAAAAAAAATTCACACAAAATAAACACACACCGGCGTCAAGTATCACACCACACGACCAAAATGACTCATACGAGACCGAGTCGACGATGTTGTGTATTACGTAGCGCGACTTGAATCACGCAATTTGTCCAAAGCACACACACACAAGCACACACACACACACACACGCGCGCAAAGGCACACCGTCTGCGACTTGCGCGACTGACTGCGCTGCCTAACCAATCGGAACGCGTCCACCACGACACTGACAGCTACCGACTGAATGAGCCGGTCGCCGGTCGCTGGCACGACGCCGTCGACGCCGTCAACCCAGGCGCGCCCGGCCGCCGCACGGACAGGCGCGTGCAAAAGCTAAGAGGTGCACTGCTATCTTTCACAGCCGATAAGATTAGCGGCGAGGTGGGTTAGGATATGAATCTGTGATCGGGCGGTGACGGGGGGACCCCTCCCCCGTTCACTGAGTTTCATATTAAAGTGGTTATGAATTTCCGATGAAAGAGCGCGTGGAGTTTGCGCCCGCGCGCTTCGGACGTCGCGTGGATCTTGCAGGCGTGACGGGCGGCGACGGCGTCGGGTGCAGAGCCGGCGTCGTGGACGCGACGTCGGATGTTGGACTTGACGTAATGATTACAGAAAAGGTGTATTTTCTAGGAATACGCCCACTGTGTAAACTTTGGTGCAGGTGGTACATACGTTTACCAGTGGATGCGTTGTGAATATTTTATCGACTGTTCAGTTTAGTTGCTTCGGACACTTTGTTTTGAATTGTGCTAGGTTTAGGAATGTTTATGGCATACAGTAAATTGGTCATAACTTTTTTCACATTGTGGTGCAACTGTCTGGCACTGTTTTAGAAGGGCTTGAATAATTGAGTGGCGTTATTGAAGACATGATTTTCCTTGAATTCGTCTCCCCTTCCCCTGACCCAAGAACATTTGGATAGGTCCACTGGTCGCAATGCATACACATTAAATAATACTCATTCGTGTGGTTCTCGCAATCTGATAAAGATATAATATACATTTTATTTAGGGTTGAATCCCCCGCTTGAAAATAATGTATATACTGCTGACTGCAAAAGAAACGGAAAAGCAAGTATTTTCATGCCAGAGGCAAATTTTCGTTGTACAAGCTTTTAATCGGAAAAAAACTGCCGATGAATGCAATGCATGTGATCAGGTCGTACGTACGCCCAATGAAAAACTAAAGCTGAACAAAGTGCTATCGTGCTGGCCACGTCCATGTCGGAACTCAGAAGGCTAGAACAGTAGAAGCTAAACAAAAAGCATCGGGCGCTAGCTGGCAAAAGGCCTGCCGTCTATTAGCACCTTACAATAACACTTTGCATTGTGCGCGACATGTCTTAGTTGGTATAGTTAGGTACGGGATCCCATTATCATCACTCAATGCCCTGCGAGCGATAACGATGCCCTTATTGTGCCCTCATTGATGTAGGCAATAGCACGCTCAATAATTGATTGCCTTGACGCTAGGTGCGAAGGCTATTGGAATTAGGAAGGGGATAAAGATTTAACCCAGATAGGTATATAGTTATAAAACTACAATTCAGAAGATTCCCGGCAGTCCTCAAGTAAAATGGGGTTCAAAAGGGGATCTGACCCAGAACCTGAAAGAACTTTAATTTCTCATGGAAATTGGAAACCGAACTGAAATCGAAGCTGTTATAAATAATTTTCAAGAACCGGAATCGAAATCGGAACCGGAGCCGTAATTTAAATTGAAAAATATCCGTTCCGTTGCGGTTCCAGGAAGGCTTCAAATGGTTCCCAAAAACATGATTTTTTTTTAGTTTTTATTGTTTTGGTATCGTTTTTCAGATATTTGAACCGGAACTGTATTGTTTATTAAGAACCAGAATCGGAACTGTGCACCGAATTTTTTGTCCAGAACCAGAACCGCAATTTAATTTGAAAGTATTGGAACCGGTACCGGAACCATTATTCATAACGGTTCGGATCCTTAGCTTTATAACATCCTTAAAAAATTAATTGAGAAAGTATTATCAAAAGTGCCGATTTGCGCCAAATGCTCTACAGAAGTGACCCATATAAGCTGGGGGGGGGTTAGAGCCTTATATGAATTTCACTGAAGAATCAAAAAGCTGTAACTCACCCACGCCACGCTGTTAGAGCAATTTGGCACAGAATGCAGTTTAAAAGTCAGTGAAAATGTAGCAAAAGAATATTTTTGTGTTGAGCACGGCCGATAATTTGACGAGATGATGGAAGAAATGTTTGCGTTCGTTCCGAACGCTTGCCAAGAATAACAATTTAAAACGAAGTGGCTTGTGACAAACCTTGTTTGCCCTGTTCACACGCACCGTGAATCACGATCAAACATCAAAGGGAAAGGAATGAGTGTAAATATTTGTCGGGCTTTATTATCGAAATCCATCATATGCGAACTATTGCAGCACATTTGAGCAGTGATAATGGTAAAAAGGCTCATCACTGCAGCATGTCCACACTATTTGTGCGTATTTGCGCTGCGAAATCCCATTGCAAGACTGAGCAGCTCGAGTCTAGCTAGACTCAGTGTGTTACTTTAGCAATTGTGATGGCACGATGTACTTTTCGGTGTACTTTCGCGTGCCACTGCCAAATGAATGCTGCAATCGCCACGGTATTTCCAAGTTACGGATGTCTCATCCTAACATTCCCGAAGGAAAATCCTTGCCTCTCATTTTACCTCGAGTGGATCAAAAATGTTGTATAGGTATATGTCGTATATATATATATATATAGTAAGAAATAAAAATGCATTAATTATCTCGACTTTCTTTAAATCCATAGTATCTAACATATAAACGCTTGGTAAATATGCATACGTACGTTGGCAAAGTTATTCCAATCTGATATACAATGCAAATATGAATTAAATGACATAAATTTGATTTGTGTACTTTATTTCAACAGAAAAAAAACTACGGGTGATATTAATTTGAAGACACCCCGCGTGGCGTTCCCCGAATGCGTGACAAGCCTCCACTGATTCTTTATTGTTATTTGGAAAGCGCGGGCGGAGGGATCTTTTCATCCGCCACACCACCACCACCTCTACAGTACGACAACGACGTTGCGATTCGCATGTCCGGCTTAGAGCTCTCAAGAAAGCCGCCAAGCACGCGAAGACATCACGGCTCACGAAAGACGAAAGAGAATATCGACCTCTGTGTTACTACTCCGAGACCGGGTGATTTGCATTGTCAATTTATTATCACCTTTGCTTCCTTCATGTCCCGAATCAATTCACGGGACTTCCGGGAATAACAGGAGAGCCCTTTGAGACGCGAGCCTCGAAAGAAATCGAGAGTATTTTCAGATACGTTTCGTTGAAGGGCGAAGATTTAGAAATTAATTCGATTTCAATGTATTAGCTTATTATGACGCGTTATATCTCTAGTTGTGAATTCGTTTGATTTTCATTGGGTTGAATAATATTAATAACTGACTGTGAATATCCAGCTGTTTCTTTATATGCATAGTCTCTGTCGGCTAAATTCAGAATATTGTTAAAAATAAAAACACAAACACAAACAACCCATTTCGAATTCCTTCAAAAGAAGGTGCTGCATATAACTGCAAGGGAACACGATTAATTTCCATCACCTGTAATACCTAGCTCTGTCTCTTACTCGTCGTTCATTTATTGAAACAAAGCGAGACAGCCGCCTCTAACGAGAAGATTGAAAGCCGAACCCGAACCGCCCGCGTCCTGGCAAACGGGCATCTCGTGAACTTGTGAGACAGTAGTCAAATTAGCGCAGTCGTCGGGCGTGGCGCTTACAAAGCACCGCTACAGTAGTCCTGGTGCTACAAAACGCGAGCATCGAGTGGAAAACGGTGGAAAGTCCCAAGACGACACTGACGGCCGGCTGCTGATGTCAGCCCGCTGGGAAAGTAATCGGTAACACGCGGTAACACGCTGCCCCCTTACCCCCCTCCCCATTCCCTTCGCTGAGTACCCCGTGTACCCGTGCACGCCGACGCGCCTGCAGCTCTGTGCGGAGCGGGTCAACCCTTGCGTCCGGGGGCAATCGAGACATGCAACCTCGCCGAGGGCCATTTACCTCGAGTCCGCTTCGGGGAAAATCATGGAGTGGCGTCGTGGCAAACATAGGCTATCTCTCCGTGATAGCATCATCAATTATTTTGTAGACAGGAAACAGGGAGGTTTGTACTTTGTAGATAGTATTATAGGTGGTGATTCGAGATGGTATCATTATTTTTTCTTATCTGTCTATGTCTATAAAAGATAGTGAAGTACATATTATAAAGGAAAATTCTGACAAATTTCATTGATACTAACAGCGAGGGTTTAAAATTTAAATATTCCCATTAAATTTTCAAACTAAAAATTATACGTTTTCGACAGACAAATGTGATAATTCCCATAAACTCATAGAAATGTTTCAGTACAATTACATATTTTAAAGCAGTCCTATGTGGAAACTGTAGCCGGGCTAAGTTATTCAAGATTTGACTGAGTAACTAAACGACAGCCACCTACCTACCTATAATATCTATAACCTATACCTATCTCCATTTAAAATGCCGAACAAGCAAATTATGCAAAACAGGATATTCTGTCTTGTGTCTCTTCTAGTTCGAGCTGAGCGTTGAAAATAAAAATATGAGACAATTGTGAGCAAGATTCCGAGTGTCACCGTGTGAGTTAACCTACAAGCGTTAATAATTTTACCGCCGTCTCGTCTCATTAGTGATATAAGATTTCATGAAATTAGATTTTGCTAAAACTTTCCACGCAACTTTTCAGCATGTGAAAAGTTTTTTCATAGGCTTCTCATGTTTCGAAAGTTCACTGCAGACTGCACATTAATTTTCAAGATGTCGGCCACTTTATTGGATGCATGTTTGAATGGAGAAATTCCACTGAGCAATGAATTTTGGGGGATCACTGTTGGAAAATTTATCAAATGAGAGGTACTTAACAAAACTTTTCAAAATTGTCAAATTTATCATAACTGTTTGGAAAAGTTTTAAACTTTACTGAAACTTTTCAAACTTCTTTCCAAGCTCACACCACTAATTGACAAATGTCATTGCGTCTTCTGATTTCAGGAAACATCCGTTAAGGGGACCTTACGAGTGTCTTACTGCTTCGCTTGAATATTCGATCGATTAAATCGATTACTATAAACATTTTTGTTGTATTACTAAGTAGAATCGATGACTACAATAAGAGCCAGTATAACAAAATAACAATGACTATGATTAAAGATAGGTAAATAAACTTTGAATGAAGTGATACTTCCATTCAATTTTTATCTCTTTTTGTTTGATTTGAATATTTAAAATGCAAAACGAAATAGAATCTTTTGCACTCGTAAATTACAACATTGTATCAGTTCAATATTAGACACGAAACTGCGAATGTGATGGATGACTTTTTCTGCATGCAGACATTGCAAAACGCTAAATGACACTACACACGTGGTGTATTATAAGTAATGACTTCTGAATAGAAAAGCGAATATTTTGTCGATCATTTCGTCATGTGCTTTTTTGTTTTTTTCATTCGCATGAATTATGTATGCATGTGTGCTTGAGAAAATATTGAGTCGTGACATTTTCGAGAGCCAACCTTTTCATGAAAATATATCTAGAGCAGAAAACCTCAACAATTGAAACCCTTCGAAAGACGATCGAAATGTCATGACATTCAGGCGATTCCACGCTTGCCGCACGGGGCTGAAATAATTACAACTTTTGCCACAGCCACGCACGCTTTTTTTTAAATTCTTTAAAGTGCATTTACGCAGTGGCGATAGCCACAACCCATCGCCGCCCGAGACCAGTGGCGTCTGCTGTTTTTTCACCCTTAGCTGGAGGGGTGATTCTGGCGTTCGTTTTATTTTAATGATCCATAAGATATACTAAACTATTTCGCCAGATAATATAGACATGGCACCAAAACGTTAAACTATCTACATTTTTTACAAGGAGTGTTTTTTTTCAAATTTCAAACACTTCTCTAAAAATCCGCAGCGAATACTGCTTCCTCTATAGTACGTCTCATGTTCTTTTCGCAGCGCCTCGTGGCACTGGGCCTACACTATAACATTGTGGAAAACCGGTTTGTTGCTGCCATTAGAACCTGAGACGAACTATATTTGCGGCCAGTTTTCCGAGTGCCACCCCCCCCCCCTTATTTGACTAAATTGAATAGCCAGCGCATCGTGAAAAAAACAGCTTTACAAGAGTGTTAGCGAGATCTATAAACAATGCCATCAATAAGTGTTATCCAGTGTTATGTGCCTAGAGTAATGGCAACGAGAGAACTAGGGCGTTGGCCAGGCTGCCCGCGTAATATAGGGTACAGAAGTAGATGTATTGTCGTTCTCCCTCTTCTCAGCAAGACATTTCCCTGGATCCACGGACTTAGCGGCCATTGATCACCACAATGGTATTACGGCCTCGGACCATTCACATCAAGGAAGCTTCGCTTCCACATAATGGGCAGTCTAGGGTAATAGTGGAAATTAAATCGGAGCTTCCTTGATGTCAATGCCCCGGAACCCTAATCAAATCATCGCATTGTTTTCTTTTTAATCCTATTTTAAAGTTGTCTAAACTTTATCATCTCTGTTTTCTTATCCCGAACTCGAATTCTACCAATTAAAAGGGAAGTATAAAATACTTGGGCATCTAAAGCATAACCATTGATTTTTGATGTACGAAAGGTTTTTACTTTTTACACGAGTTGATTTTTATTTCAGAGGAGTGGACGTCTCTCCGGCAAATTGTAAGATTGCATTGATTTCTGGAGGTAGGCTGGCCTGTAGGTGTTCGGCATGGGAAATGGAATATATGGATCGATTGAAGAGCTGTTGAGAGACGTACAAAGGGGAAGACAGTGATTAGGTGGAAAGCAGATGGGATCACTTAGGTAATTCCGAGACTACGCCCGCCTTGCTTGCAGGTAGGTTGGTCGGCTTCTACGTCACGTCGATTGACATATAGTACGTCTCAGGATCGGAAGTCCACAGAGCGTTTTTTATATTTCCGCGAGAACCCTCGTTTTGCATGTCCCCTTACTCTCCCATTGAGTATAGTTGACCGATGTCGGTCTGGATAACTTGTTTTCTAATCAGTAATCGGTTCGGTGCGGTCTTTGCTGCCTGGTCACTAACACAATATCATGGCATACCTTTACAAATCTAATGAACGATCATTAAACTGAGTGATCAGTCGTCAAAATAATATTCGTAGTGATTTACGAATCTTAATTCTGCTTTGATTTTTAAATTTCAAAGTCATGTACAGACTATATCTTTTCCGGGATTAATAATTCTTCGCATTTAACGTCACATAATCAGTGAGAATTATCTTGAGTAAAAACGCTCAAATTGATGGCGAAACAGGTATCAGCCCCTTTTTTCCGAACCTTTTTGATGGAGCTGGCAGCGAACCACTGCTATTAGTACGTCTTATATTCTTTTGGCAGCGCCTCGGGGCATTGGGCCTATACTATAACATTGTAGAAAACCGGTTAGTTTCTGGCGTCAGAACCTGAGACGAACTATACATTTAGCAACGGCTGTGCAAAGTTGCAGTTTTTACCTATGTCCCCCGGCGCTTTCAAAAGAACCTGAGACATACTATAGGTCCTCACTTGACTGTGGAAGGAAACGATGCGCCAAAATTCGAAATAGAATTTGGGTTGGGGCCTTGGGGGGTTAGAATGGATCTTCATGGCCATAGAACATTAGTGCAAGAGGGCTTCAGATCTGGATTTGAAAAGGATTTAGCGGAAAAATAAGCCAGGAGGTATTAACCGATAACTATAATAAGCAATAATCACCTGTCATTGATTGACCTACTTGACAAGAAGTAAACAAACGAGTTGCACATAAGACAAAAATAGGTTGTTTAACATTATGGTAAAGTTTTGTTTTGCACATACATGGGCTTGAACCAGTAGCTGTACAATTGGTAGCCGGGGATTTTACTTTGCAGCAGTGCATTTTCATTTTGGACTGCAATGATTTAATAAAATTCTGCTTCCTGTTCCCCAAAGATTCCCACCTTAAACTTTTATTCAATTTTAAATTTTAACCAATTTTGAAAATATTATCCTAAAAAGAACAGATTCTCTATGCCAAGACACTTCAACAGGATTTTATTTTCTGTTCCTGGTGTTTCTGTGCCTTGGACAACTTGGAATAAGTTATAGTTTCATTTTCTGTTAAGCTTCCCAAGTCTTTTAAATAGCAGTGAATATCTTCATTTTGGTCTGAGATGGATTGGCAACATCTCTGCACTCATGAAGCCGCCAGAGGAAAATAATTCCAGTGCAGTAAAAAAAGGTCAGTAACTAACATTGATATTATACCAATGCACCGACACCGGTACCGATGGGGCTTGTTTTCCTCCACCGGTATCATCAATGTGATCCCCGCATTTACTGCGTAGGATAATATTAGCATTTTAGCATTAGGATGTAAGCATTAGGATGTAAGTATTTGGATATTAAATGTAATACCACATACAGACAGCTACTCCTACTAAAGAACTGAGACATTTCCAAAACACGCAGTGTTGAACTGACTCTTAAATTGTGATGAAAATTTGGGGCTCGGTGAACGTTTAATGGAGGGAGGGGGGATAGAAAATCATACCTTTTTGGTACTTATAATTTACCAAGCTTTCTATTGTACATTGCATTATATCAATACAGAAGATGTGCATTGGGGCAATTTTTTTATCACACCCACAATTGCACTTGAGCTGGTGCTAGAGTAAATCTACGCAACTGAGGTGATTATTTAAAACCTCTAATCGAAATCTTCAGTTTGAAGTCCATATTTTTTACAAAAATAGATGCAGGTTATTATTGCACATTTGGGAACTTACTGCATGTTAAGGGGGTAGGTAAATGTGACATGGGTGTAAAAGTTTAAAATTATCTAAAATTGATAAACTTATTGACGTTTGCGAAGACAGGAAAACTGCGTCACTCTCTAGACATTTAAAAGCTCCCAATGTTGACTCTGAAGTTTGTGCCACTAAAACCATCAATAACGGAATAGTTGAAACTGCGAGCACTCTTGCCATTTCTAAAATGTGAGAAGAATATAGATGTTCAGGATGAGCATGCAAAGCAAGAAAATACTTCAATTTCACTCACTGCCAGGCAAAAAATCTGGTATGTTTCCCATTTTTCTGTGTGTTTGTTCCTTCTCTACCTTAACAACCAAATGGCTGAACCTGAAATGATTTGGATTAAACTTGCACTTGCAGGACACCTACGAAATATCTTAACCTAGTTGTGTTAGGTGTTTGAAAAAGGTTGGTGGGCATTATTATGCCAGATTCAATGAATGGTTGGCTTTAAGCCCCATCTGCCTATATTGTTCAAGCATATACATTCTTTTACCGGTCCTCTTAATCATCCTTCAGCTTGATAACCAGTGTTTGCCATCTTCATAATTCCAGAATTGTAATGCATTTAAATTTTTTGTCAAGTCTGAGACTGAAATCACAGGTCCTCGTTATAAAACGATTGTGAAATGTGAGGTCCTTCCAGCCTTTCAACAGTAAATGTACTACGTAATCATAGGGTAGCTTCATTGCAAAGAATAACAGGATCTATATGACCTCATTGATGTCGGTGACAAGTTTGGACACTGGATCTAACTCTGAAATTGTACCTTTTAAATAAATCAGCACAGTAACTTTGATTTAATATGAAGCCTAGATTACAGGCTGGAATGAACAAGAAAAGAAATATACATACCATATTGTGGCTGGCCCGGAATTAAAAAGGAGGCGAATGTGAAGAATAAAAATCTGGTGATCAATCGAGACCAGCATGACATAAGCATTGACGGAAAGCCTATATTAAATAATGAACACTTCTTGACTGATGGCTATCTGTTGAACATATTTTCATATATAACTCTTGTCAGAAATTACAAATAAAAACATACACGTTGATCAGAAACAAAAGCAAATTACATACCTCCGTATTCGATGTTTCAGCAGATAGCATGGATAATTGAAGGATAAATAACCAAATTCACAAACACTTGTCACTAATCACCGCCATACTTGTTTACAGAGCTGAGCACCTTGCTATAATGCACACGTGTTTAGTTTGATACTTAGATACCTGGAGGCGCCACAACCCCACGATCGGCTAGCTATGGGCTTAGCGGTCCAGGAACAGCCAAAACTGGAAGTTGTACGAGTAAAGGTCTGTGCTGAAAAGCGTCCACATTTCTTATCTCCATGCCTTACAATCTTATTAATGACAATTATCTTACTGCATTGAGCGACTTATTTAGCTCATCCTGTGCCATGGTCCAGCAACAGCCAAACTGAAAGTAATCATCTGTGATATATATCAAATAAAGATGAAAGAAAATTTTGCACATTGTATATCTCCATGCCTATCACCAATTTAACCTAAAAACTTCCCAAAAAAATCTTGTTAGGAAAATACACCTTGATGGGAGGAGAGGTTTTTGGAAAAGGCATCCAAACCCAAAAAAACAAACATATTTTTATTTTGGTTGAAAGCTTTATTTGCAGGAAATCAACTCATTGGTATTCACAAGCCTGAGTGATGAAAATTTAAAAAATTATATCAGGAAATTGAGCAGAAGTGCAGTACTAAAAAGCATGAAACGGCAAGTAGGAACTTGTTGGAAATCCAAGATTTTTTGTCATTTGTAGATTATTGAATTGAAGCCCTTGATGCTAAAGGATTGCTTAATGGGCTCCACCACGAAGTCGCAGGACCAAGTGAAGGGTGGATTCTTTCTGGATGTTGTAGTCCGACAATGTGCGTCCATCTTCCAGTTGCTTCCCAGCGAAGATGAGTCGCTGCTGGTCTGGGGGGATTCCTTCCTTATCCTGGATCTTGGCCTTCACGTTCTCGATCGAGTCCGAAGCCTCAACCTCAAGGGTGATGGTCTTGCCGGTAAGTGTCTTGACGAAGATCTGCATGCCTCCACGGAGTCGCAGGACCAAGTGAAGTGTGGATTCTTTCTGGATGTTGTAGTCTGAAAGAGTTCGTCCATCTTCCAGCTGCTTTCCGGCAAAGATGAGTCGCTGCTGGTCTGGGGGAATTCCCTCCTTATCCTGGATCTTGGCCTTCACGTTCTCAATTGAGTCCGAAGCCTCAACCTCGAGGGTGATGGTCTTGCCGGTAAGTGTCTTGACGAAGATCTGCATTCCTCCTCGGAGTCGCAGGACCAAGTGAAGGGTGGATTCTTTCTGGATGTTGTAGTCCGACAATGTGCGTCCATCTTCCAGTTGCTTTCCAGCGAAGATGAGTCGCTGCTGGTCTGGGGGAATTCCCTCCTTATCCTGGATCTTGGCCTTCACGTTCTCAATTGAGTCCGAAGCCTCAACCTCGAGGGTGATGGTCTTGCCGGTAAGTGTCTTGACGAAGATCTGCATACCTCCACGGAGTCGCAGGACCAAGTGAAGTGTGGATTCTTTCTGGATGTTGTAGTCTGAAAGAGTTCGACCATCTTCCAGCTGCTTTCCGGCAAAGATGAGTCGCTGCTGGTCTGGGGGGATTCCTTCCTTATCCTGGATCTTGGCCTTCACGTTCTCGATCGAGTCCGAAGCTTCAACCTCGAGGGTGATGGTCTTGCCGGTAAGAGTCTTCACGAAGATCTGCATGCCTCCACGGAGTCGCAGGACCAAGTGAAGAGTGGATTCTTTCTGGATGTTGTAGTCCGACAATGTGCGTCCATCTTCCAGCTGCTTTCCGGCAAAAATGAGTCGCTGCTGGTCTGGGGGAATTCCTTCCTTATCCTGGATCTTGGCCTTCACGTTCTCGATCGAGTCCGAAGCCTCAACCTCAAGGGTGATGGTCTTGCCGGTAAGTGTCTTGACGAAAATCTGCATTCCTCCTCGGAGTCGCAGGACCAAGTGAAGTGTGGATTCTTTCTGGATGTTGTAGTCTGAAAGAGTTCGTCCATCTTCCAGCTGCTTTCCGGCAAAGATGAGTCGCTGCTGGTCTGGGGGAATTCCCTCCTTATCCTGGATCTTGGCCTTCACGTTCTCAATTGAGTCCGAAGCCTCAACCTCGAGGGTGATGGTCTTGCCGGTAAGAGTCTTGACGAAGATCTGCATGCCTCCTCGGAGTCGCAGGACCAAGTGAAGGGTGGATTCTTTCTGGATGTTGTAGTCTGACAATGTGCGTCCATCTTCCAGTTGCTTTCCAGCGAAGATGAGTCGCTGCTGGTCTGGGGGGATTCCTTCCTTATCCTGGATCTTGGCCTTCACGTTCTCGATCGAGTCCGAAGCCTCAACCTCAAGGGTGATGGTCTTGCCGGTAAGAGTCTTGACGAAGATTTGCATGCCTCCTCGGAGTCGCAGGACCAAGTGAAGGGTGGATTCTTTCTGGATGTTGTAGTCTGACAATGTTCGTCCATCTTCCAGCTGCTTTCCAGCGAAGATGAGTCGCTGCTGGTCTGGGGGGATTCCTTCCTTATCCTGGATCTTGGCCTTCACGTTCTCGATCGAGTCCGAAGCCTCAACCTCGAGGGTGATGGTCTTGCCGGTAAGAGTCTTCACGAAGATCTGCATGCCTCCACGGAGTCGCAGGACCAAGTGAAGGGTGGATTCTTTCTGGATGTTGTAGTCCGACAATGTGCGTCCATCTTCCAGCTGCTTTCCGGCAAAGATAAGTCGCTGCTGGTCTGGGGGGATTCCTTCCTTATCCTGGATCTTGGCCTTCACGTTCTCGATCGAGTCCGAAGCCTCAACCTCAAGGGTGATGGTCTTGCCGGTAAGTGTCTTGACAAAGATCTGCATGCCTCCACGGAGTCGCAGTACCAAGTGAAGGGTGGATTCTTTCTGGATGTTGTAGTCCGACAATGTTCGTCCGTCCTCGAGCTGCTTGCCAGCAAATATTAGTCGCTGTTGATCTGGTGGGATTCCTTCTTTGTCTTGAATCTTTGCTTTAACGTTTTCAATTGAATCAGACGCTTCTACCTCAAGGGTGATCGTCTTTCCTGTCAATGTCTTCACGAAAATCTGCATGGTTGACTCTGTAAAATAAAAAGAAACTTTAGAAAGCCATTCTGTTGCGTGGCGTGACTCAATATTGCGCAGCATTTCGCTTCTAGGCCAATCGCATGACGTCAGCGATAGAGCTCTCTAAAACCAACTTTTCAGACAAATTCAAGTACCAATAAATAAATAATCTTTAAAAATGTTATAAATGCATGCAATGCAATTGACAGTGAACCGTTTGAACAATAATCACGCATTTTTAAACTTTCGGTTGATTGACAAGAACATGGTCGCCGCTGAACACTTATGACAAAGGAATACTAGATGTAGGTGATAAAGACGAAATTCAGTATAGATCTGCACTTTTCTCCACCTTAAATGTAATCCGGTGGAAATTAATTGCCTAATTAAGCATTTCTTACCTTTTCAACTGTAACTTGATAAGATTTTGTAAAGATGCTGTAGCTTTCAACGTGCACTCCGCAAAACTCTTGTAACAACTGCTAACAATGGCGGACGTTCTTTCAGTTTTATGGACTCGGTGTGTGATTGGTATGACGCAGTATGACGTTCTTGAAGGTGATTGGTCAGTAGGAACCGACTGCGGAAGGGACGCATGCTGCCAACTACGAAAATATAATTTACCACATGATATTGATCGTTAAGTGTAATTACAAGCCAAGAATCTAGAATTTTCTGTCACTAATATATCGTTGCGTTGGTATGATTCCACTGCATGATGACAAGGGGTTTCAAACGTATGATCATGAGACTGAATAAAATTTCACTAGATGATGCAATAAGGCTATAACATTTTTGTATTTATTTTTATTTCATGAATACAAGATAAGGGATCGTCTAGAATGTTCTAAATACACTATCCTCGAGGCATGATTCATTCACATAGATATCATTCCATATGGAAATTATATTATATTGTATACGAGAGTATTTCTTCTACACAAGACTTAGAGCTGTTGTAAAGTATTTGTACGTACCCCTTCTTTTTCCTCCATTCCAAATTTTGAAAATATTCTCATTCGTGATTTCGTTGCCACTTAACAGACAATAATATTGCATACATTTCTATACCTGTTTGAAACAATGCCCTTCCAAAGTAATTAGCTCCTTTGAAGCTCACGCTTTGTTTAAAATGACGAAACTGACTATAAATCAGTTGATACTTTATCATCAGATGGTTTAGTTTAGTTTCAGAAGCTCAAGATCAGCAGACCCTGAGTTATAACCAAAAATCGTAATATACGATAATAGGCCGAGTTACTTTGGGCTGAATCAGAAATAAAATTCATAATATGCTGGCCAATAGTATATAACATAGCCCAGGCTAGGCATAGCTAGGTCAGCAATGTCCTTGCTGTAAACTTTCCGGAATGGCGAAGACAGTAAATAATTATTATTCTCACTGCAAATATACACATATTGCAGTGCAAATTAATCCAGAGGCCATAGACCAACCGCCTGGCTGCTGTCCAGTACTGACAAAACCAGCTGCTGGCTAACAGAACTTCCTGAAATTATAAACTATTTTTAGCACTCCAAGGAAAGTAACAAGTTGAATGGCTTCCAAGCTGTTCCACAAAGATTGCAGTACCAGGAAATTAGATGATCCCTCTACCCACGTATACATTGAGGAATGACGTACTAGGAAACAGAGTGGGATAAAACAGCAGACACATGAATAAAATACACACAATATTGGACCCTTTCAAAACAATGATCATAGACTCATAGTGTTGAATTTTAGTATCACAATTTATTTTCAGCATCAGTATTATATACACACCACAGTATTATGCTTATGAAAGAGACCAATCTCGAGATTAGTATAAATGATAATGTTTTTTTAAATCTTAACATTGACACAACATTATCAGACAGCCAGGTAGGTTCATCCTTGATGAATTAGGTACAAAACTTTGGCCCTCACATGGGCAGGTGTGCGCGAGTTAATTCCCGATAAAGATTTCAGAATAATATTTAATATATAGTATTTTCCATAAATATCTAGATGCAAGCAATTTCTTTTGTTTTGACATCCCCTCCAGTACAGAAGTACAGGTAAACTTTGAGGGTCCAACAGAAAAACTTATAGGAAAAGATAAGAGAAAAAATTGTTTGATCAACCAAAGATTGTCTGTGAATATCTGGGAAACATAGCGAACCAGGATATTCTTACATTCTGCCATACTACTTGACTAGGTACCTATTCAGTAAATTTCAGAACAAATAGAAAGAACAAGTCAAGGCAAATGAACATTTATACTAGCAGATTTGGATCTAAGTTTTTCATGGAATCAGCAATTAATAATTCTTTGCCAAGGCAGGACCTAACAAATTACCTAGTTACAATTTTCCAGGGCTATAATTGATAAAATACATCTATTGGAAGAGACTGCAGCTTGCTGTACATACCCACATGCATCATTGGTAATTTGCAAGGGAAAATGTTACCTACAACTTAGTTAAAATATATATTTACATGTAATGAATAAAAATTGCTCTGTGCACGTGCAAATACTAGCTTACCTAAATCATCCTTTATTCTACAACACTACCATGTCCTACTCTTATAAATTATGTAAATACCAGGCCATCGAACTTGGATTTGTGCATCTTCCCGCTACGGCGAACTGAATACGGGGCTGGCCGACCCCGCATTTTAAAACGAAAAAAAAGGCAAATAAACGTCAAAATTGTTGTTGAAGTGCATCTATTCGAGGATAGGCATAATAAAATTGTGAACTTACTATAGCAAGCGGTTTGAAATTACATGAAAAATAATTTAATATGAAATCACTCTTATTCCTAGAATGTGCTACCAATGTTGGTAGAATGTCAACATTAGTTTGCTGATCGTCAATTGTGTACATTTTCTTGACCATACTGAACCTCTGCACAAATTACCAGAGTAAAAAACTTCTACTGGTACCGTTTAGCATAGAGTATGGATAGTGGGTTTTACCGTTTTACTTTTACCCAATGCTAATAGAATACCGATTTTCCATATTTTGGCATATTTTTTTCAAAACATGCAATAGAGCACCAATTTCGACGTTTGTTGTAGTTTGTTTTGTTTAGAAGTGAGGGATCGGCCAGTCTCGACTTCAGTGATACGCAAATCCAAGTTCGACTGGAGCGGCTAGGAATAAACATTTAGAGCTGTGGGGCATGGCTACAATGCATTACAATGGGCCAGAATTTTGTCAGTTAAAACTAGTAAATCGTCTGCATAACGACCAACTATTTTTGGTGTCCGTTTTACTTTTAACTATCAGTTCTGGACATTGTGGAACTATCCCTACCAGTAATAATATGAAGCTTTAAGAGATGACACAGACCATGATGACTCAATTAGCCAAAATCTTTAGGTACTTGTTTCACATACCCAAGAGAGAAGCGCTAAAATTCAACAAAAGTATACAATTTGGCGGCTGGAAAATAAATTGTGCTTGAGAAAACTTGCTGTACAGAGAAAAGAAAATGGTTAGTTTTAATTATTGCCCACTCATTTTTTGGGAGTAAAACAAGCAGCGATTTCAACTCCTGAAAGTTGACATAAATCATCATTTTACTGTGAGTAGTTACATTCAATCAGTGCGTTCACTCTAGCCATAAAAATGAAGACGAAATGTGTAAACCGTTGAAACGAAAGATAGCTGAATAACACCTCTTAATAATACGATCTTCTTGGGTTGTTCTGAAATAAAAGAAATTTCATTCCATTTTGTGATGCAGAGTCTGGCAATTATGAATTACTATGTGCCATTGCAATAACCTTGGGTTGTGGAAAGCTACTTACCAAAGGGTTAGGCCTAAAGCGGTAAGCCAACATCATCCGCTTTCTGTACGCTTCGAATTCGTCGTCGCCTCCCGACACGTCGTCTGGCCGCTCCAATCCCAAACCTTGGTTCTCCATGTGATTTGATGCCCTGTGCAAATACAAGATTAGTAGGTACAACTAACATTCAGGACCAGTTCTCAAAAACATTTTTTGCACACATAATTCTTACAAATTAAGTCCACACAGTTGGTGAATGGAACTCTACTTCTGAAGCTTTCCATGATGACACTATGACAGCCAATCTAAATGAATGTGATGTTACACTTCTTTGAAGAAATTAACATAATTCAGGAGAATCCTTTTTCACTACACTACAACATTTTCTATTCTACCTAAGTAAAATAGAAATTCAGAATGGTATGCAATTTGTGCTCATCTTTTATCTTTTGTTCTGGTATTGAAGGAGATATGATTGGATGTATGAAAAATTATCCGCAGAACCGCAGGAAATATGAAACCGCAGAACTACCGAAAATGAAATGGTATTTACTTGTTCACAGGGTCCGTGATACCCGCTCCTTCCGTTCCCAATCCTTGCCCCTCGCTCCATCCCAGCTTCTGCAGCATTTTGAAGCCGATGTTGTCTTCTTTCAGCTTAAACTCCTTGTAGTCCGAGAGGTCTGGCTCACGCCCAGCTTGCAACGCGGTGTACTACAAGACACAACCAACTCTTATGATGTGACCAAGAATTACGCTATGAACCATGCTCGTGTTGCAAAACTTTATCAATTCTGACTAAGTAGGTCCAAAAAGATTGATTTACTGTTGATATAGATCTTGCAATGTTATGAAATCAGCATAATTCTATGAAGATTGAGGATTGAAGATACTTATGCTATTCAACAAATAGTACAATCTAGAAATGGCATAATAATTGCTGCAGCTAAAATTTCAGGTAGTCAGCAAACTTCTTGTAACAAATCAATTATCTAAAAAGGTAGAGAAGGCTTAGGTACCTACTCTGCAGTTTTCTTGTGAGAGTGAACGTTTATAAACGATCTGGACTGGAGGAACTATGTTGCAATTTAGAGTCGAACCAGGGTTAGGGGCTCTAAATGAGAAATCGCTGATATTTTTACAATAAATAGATGGAAATGTCAGGAATCTACCAATAGGTACCAATGATATAATAATGACCCTTACCGTACTCTTTTACAAGCTAGTTTCAAAATAGTTTCAGTTTTTTCCCATAAGCAGCCATTACAATTGTTGAAAATGTCTGTTTATTTTGCCTCTAATAATTCACAACAAAGTGGATAAAAATGCCCAATGAATGCAAATATTGTTTTATGGAAGATAATTTTTTTCTGAACAAGACTGCTGTTTGAAAAATCATGGTTACCCAAATAATAAGAGATTTTCGTCATTAAAAATGGTTTGGTTCGATTTGATGGTTTGATTTGACGGTTCGGCTTGGCTACATTGTATTTTTCACTACACTGATATTTATCATGAAATTAAGTTATATTTAATATTGTTAGATAATTTAACTACCTATATATTACATTACCTAACTTGCAAATTTATTACATAATTAAATTACATGGGATTAAATGAGACATACCAAATATTCTGTGAATTTTGATAATAAATGTGAGCACTTTTCACGGCCTTGCACAAAACTCTGAGTGGCCTGAGAATGGGATCAGTTATCTGGCCACGCATCTGTCATATTTGGCCAGACCTTCCAATGGAGCACGACGCTGATAAGTAAGCTTTGATCATTATTTTCAAGTACCAATAAGTTTATCTTAGAGCTGTATTAAAATTTGTGACAATTATCTCACTTATATTAAATTTCTAATAAGTTTCTGTACGCGGCACCTGGCATCAAAACGGTGTTGCCGTCAGTTGTCCATGCAAATTATCCAGTTTTCCCCGACATAAATACCAGGAAAATAAATTCCTCCTTTAACAGATAGATTGACGAATAATGATTAAACATAATTGTTACTTAATACTAATATACTAATATATATCAATAAACAAGCATTGATTCAACTCCAAATACACCATATTTCTAATTATACTGTCCTCATTTTGGTTTTGATATGTTCGATTTTAATGCCAGTACAAATTACAATCAAATTCATCGACCGATGATATTATGAAGGCTTTCAGAGCAAGTGGTAATGAAAACAAACTTCCGCAGTCCTCTACGCCAGTGCAGCCAAAACTTAACGAGTTTTTTTAAATAAAATTTACCACAGTTGCGAGTATGTACGAAACACGAAACATAATGTATTTCATATCAGCTGCTTATGTCTTTTAGTATTGTCAGTTCTTTAACTGCATTCTTTAAGGCCATTCATTGATGGTTGTTGAGGTTAATTGAATTCAACTTTTTATGGATATCCAAGAGATATTTCGAGGTTCTAAAATATTCAATTGGTTGTCCAAAGTGTGAGGATTCCATAGATATTTGTTTCGTTGCGATCGGATAACGGGTGTGGCCTGGAAAGTGTATAAGGTAAGAGGTAAATTCTTAGCAGGAATTTACCCTTAAGTACATCTTTCAATATACCAACTAAACATGGTTATTTTAAAACTCTTGTAAGTAATTGACGAGTGAATCTTGCGAAATGAAAATGGTTCAATTGGTTGTCCGAAGTGCGAAGATTCCGAATATATAGGTTTCGTCGCGATCCGAAGAAAGGTGTGGCCTGGAAAGTGTATACCTTACGAAGTGAAGGAAATGGCTCGACTTCGGAGCTCATTGAACAGACTTAAATACACCTTCTTATTAAACACACCTTCTCCATGAACCGCTCGAGTTCGTCGGGCGGCAAGAAGTCCCCGATGTGGTGCTTCCCCTCGGCCTTCTTGGTTAGCTCGTCGGCCCAGATCTGCGTGGCCAGCATCTCCTGCGAGCGCAGACGGTGCTCCCACGTGCCCCCGTCGGTCTCCTCGTCGCTGTCGTACTCGTACTTGAACTTGCCGGCGCGCGTAAGCCGGTCCAGTTCTTCCCGCTTGCGCAGCATGTCATGGTACAGGAGGTTGATCTGAACAGAAGGAATGCAACTTGGAACATGAATGCGCTATGAACTCGCAACAAAGTTAATGACTAATACTACCAACTTTCCAACTCTTCGGTGAAGTGATTACTGATACAAATACCTCGGCCACAGCCTAACACTTGCAGTGAAATTCAATGCTGTCTATAGGTGCGACCTCAACTAGGAGTTGAAACCAGGGCTATGAACCGAAGTGTTTTTTTTTCGTTCAGGTTACGGCTACGGTTCGAGGAACTATTTCGGTTTGGTTTAGGTTCAGTTCGACCAAAAAAATTAATTTCGTTTCGTGTAGGCAGCCAAAAATGCACTATTTGCAGTGGGGTTGCTCTGAACTATATATTTATAAATTCTGACTACATGTCCCCACTTGCCAATAGCCACGCCCAAAATGGAGCAGAGATGCAACTTGCAGGTGCTCAATATTGTGTTTTGCATGGGAAATATTGCTGATCTAGCTATGGACATGAATTGACTACTTTCAGTGTGTGCCATGATTCTTTCGTTATTACAACAATGGCAGTGTTGGGTAGGAACTTAACGAAAGGAACGCGTTCCTTTTTTTGGGAACTTGTACAGTAAGAGTAACGCATTCCTTTATTAAGCAAGTAACTTTTATAAATACCAGTAACTTTTTTTGGGGAACTTAAACGAATAAGTTAAGTTCCTTTGTAAGTTACTTTTGGGGCGCACTATACTGTGCTGTAAGCGTGCATATTTTTTGGTTTGTTGAGAACTCAACGAATATGGTCAGTTTCTTGAAGCTTCCTTTCTTACCCTTGTCAATCTATTCTTAGATGTCTTTGTATTGTATGTAGAAAGCTGGCCAGATATTGTTTCTGCTGGTCATGAGCATGACTCACGCTAATCGCTATGTGCCCGGCTAGCAAGTGGTTTAACCCAAGTGTTTTACCCATCCCCCTACCCTTACTCGAGTACGCATCACGTGGGTGAGGCAAGTCGTTGTGATTCGACCAATTACATCCGAGACACCTTTACAAGTTGCTTCAAGTGCCGGAGCAACGCCGGAGTGCTTTGCACTTGCTGAATTGCGTTTCCTGGTGTCAGTCGACTGTGCGGGGACTGTGTGGGGGATTTCTGATTTGCGATTTGCGACATATTATTTTATTTTTATAACGGCTAATGCTAGTAGCCCGCTAGAAAAGGAAAAAAATCTCATTCCTTTGATTAATTTTAAGTCATTATTTCATTTAAGTGAAAAATACATTTAAAAAGGTTTAAATATAAGCGTAAAATGCTTGCTTATTGCAAATTTGCAAAGTAACTTTTTGAGGAACTTGTAAGCTCCTTTTGAAAGTAACTTAACTTTTAAGTTCCTTTTTTTAAACTGGTAACTTAACTTTAACTTCTTTCCTTTTTTAAGCCGGTAACTTAACTTGTAACTTAGTTCCTTTTTTCAAGGAACTTACCCAACACTGAACAATGGCCACGCATCCGACCCCCACTCCACCAAACGCACATTGATCTCTTGTTGCGAGCATCACGGCAAATTTATTTGGCAAAAATTAGTGTTCCCTTGGATGATTTTGCAATGTTAGAGAATAGAGATATACTTTGACAGAATTCCTCAGTCAGAAATCATAAATGAGTTAACAAAAAATTTGATAATACAAAAAAAGGTACATTTGGGGAACTATTGTATAGAAAAAAATATATTTTGCAGGCAAAATTCCCCAAATCATGAACCAAAGAAAAAAACCACAATAAAATATCGGTTTGGTTACGGTTCAGGCCACTTTGTATTATTTCGTTTCCGTTTTGGTTAGGCAAAAATTCCAGTTTTTTCAGTTTTTGGTTCGGTTCAGATCCCTCGTTGAAACTATTTAAAAAACTGGACATAATTATTTGCATTATTTGGAAAGGTTGGTACATCTCTCTTTCCTTCTTTCCTCTGCTCAGTCAAACGATTGCAATACGATCACAGCATTGGTCGTACATTTTTCGAAAGGAAATCGTTTTTGAAGGGACTTTAATGAACACGGGACTGATAATAAAATTACAAGCTCTTGTACAATATCTAAATCTATGGAAACTAGCAGGGAATACGTGCCAATACTGCAAAATGCAAATGTCAAAAAAATGATAAACCTATCAGATTTCAGAACTTTAACATAGCAGCACCAGGTCAATGGCAAGAGCATCCAAGGCAAGCGCTTCCTTAAGGAGCAAAACATACATTAATTTTTCTTGTTCAAATCCAGCCAGCATATTATAACCTAGACTCCACTTACTTTGTAATGGTCTTCAGCTTTTTTCCAGTCTTCCTCGGAAAGATTAGTGCTTCCAAAAGATTGTACAGCATATTGTATTAATGCTGGATCACTTCTGGTAATTTTACTTATCATCGGACCACCACCAGACCCACCTAATAAAAAAACAATCAATGGTAAAGATCTTTGCCGCCAACACTTACTGTACAGAAGCTACACTTCTATACGGCGCACGCATGCTTTTAGCTAAATCAAAGCAATTACTTGGCGTGATGGGGGCAAGTTGGCCTTGGATTGGGGTCACAGCCAGCCCAACGGGCGGCATTGTTTCCACCTTCACGCTTTCAGGGGCCCAACGACTCCGTCTCTTCTTGCGGCGAATATCGGCCTCATCAGCGTCATCACTCGAGCGTTTCACCCCACCTAGAGCAGTCAAAGAGTGTTTACAAATTGAGGCACACTGATTTATTAAAAATGATTATGTGCAGATGAAAGTAGCCAAACAATGAGGTTTTCACTTTAACCAACAGTTTTACTTATAAGTTAAAGAAAATTGTTCTTGAAAAAAAAATTAATAAAAAATTAATTAATGAATATAATATAATTAATGAATAATACAGGTAATTACGGTATCTATAATATAATATAATAAATATACATATAGGTACCAATCAATGAAAATAATTATTGAAATTAGTGGTGCGCTGAATTGGCAATATAACCAAACCAGCCGCAACACCAAAATCGACATGTCCTGGATGTTTCGCTAAATAGGCCGTATTCTGGATTTTATATCAATGAAACCAGTTTTCATAATGTTTTTCCCAGAATATTTCCACAAAGTCATTCTAGTTGGCCAACATATTATTATATAATGCAGATGCAGTTTCAGAAAAGTCTGGTGAGACATGAGTTGACTAAATTGCTAATGAGTAATGGGCAATGGCTTTCCTACTGACATGAACTAAGAAATTATATTTGATCAATATTTATATACTATCACAACTTGGACAAGTAGAAAGAAAATTCTTGATTTCTTACAATCTGGTTCATAAGCGTTTTCAGATTCAGTCTCTTGTTTGAAAGTCTCCTGCTTGATTTCTGGCTTGCAATTGACAAAACCAAGCCCCATGGGCGGCGGCTGGCTTGTGAAGCTCTGAAACTCGCGCTTCGGCATCAGAAATCCTTTTCCTTCGTCATGGAAGCCCGGTTCCACTTTAACGGCTGCATCGCCCGCTGCGATACCATCTTCACTTCGATACTTGAGAACTAAGTTCCTGAACTGCATGTACGCAGCACTGTTCTTGTCGCGGAGGAACCTGTGAACCACAAACAAGACTGTTTCGAGCACATCACGACGATTCTTTTAAAACGCAAGTACCTTGCAAGACAGCCAACTCTGGGGAACTGATCTGATGAGTAGATGGATCACAAATAAAAAAGTATGCACCAGAAAAATTTACCATAACGCGTGGTCATTTGGATTTCTTATCCTTATAATATCCTCAATATCATCTCCACACTGGGCGACCATTCGCGCCAAATGGTTGGTCTCGACTTGGGTGTTCAGATGGGCGGTGGCAGCCGCGTCGGAGGCGAGAGCCGTGGCTGTAGAAGAGACTAGGAAACGCCAGTAAGCACTTGCTCAACCACGTCAAACAATCCCAACGCCCGCGTGGCCCACTCTCGTTAGGGACACCTCGCGCCATCCCACGGGGCAAACGGACAAGCTTTGGAGACACAGTTTCAGTCAGATTCCAAATTCGAGTTACCTCCAGTCTGGAAAGCCGAGGCAACGGAGCTCGGAGTCAGCGGGCACGCAGACACGCTGACGACGGGCGGCGGCGGACGCTGCAGCATCGCCGTGGAAACGCATGTGATCGTCGGAAGCGGCGGGGGAACGGAAGTCATCGGAGGGGGAGCGGTCAATTGGTACTGAGGCACGGAGCGTGGTGGTAGAATTGCGCCGTGCGGTAACGGCGGAAGAGTGTGGAGCATCGGCGGAGGCACGTTGTTCGGCATAGGAATGCCCAGCTGCGGGGGAGGGATGTTGCTGGGAATGGATAGGCTGCGGGCCGGAGCCGGAGGCGGCAGCGTGACGTTCAGCATGGGGTTGATGTTTACCGGCAGGGAAGGGGGAGGGTGCGAAGGGAGAGGGAGCGACGGCGGGGGAGGTATCGAGTGCGGCTGCAAAGGGGACGGGGCTGGGATCGAATGAGGTTGGATTGGTAAGGGAGGAGGGATCGAGTGCAACGGGGGTGGAGGTGCAGAGTAGTTTACAAGAGGTGGCGGCGGTTTTGTCTGCGTGTTTGGTGGTGGTACACTCATCGGTAGAGCTGGTGTGTGATGCATCATGAAACGACTTTGGTTGGTAGCCGTGGTAAGAGTTACAGGACTAGCGTGGGTAGACGGCATGTCTGGAGTTTCTTTCGAAGGGGAGTATGGTGACGAAGGTCTGTTGGTGTGGGGTGGAGGGGATTGGAAGCGACGCGACACGTGCGCAGGCGATTCGTTGTCGTCGTTCCACGAGTCATGGTTGTTGCGGGAATCTCTAGATCGTCTGGACGATGCCGATCGTCGATCTTCGTCTCTTCGGGCTGTTCGTCTGTCGTCATCGGTTCGATGAGTTTCAAAAGAACTCCGCCTGTTTCTTTCTCCATCTGAACTAGCTGTTTTAGAAAAGTGATAATTATATATTAGGTAGGTACTATAAGTATTTGGGGATAAAAGAAAAATAAATTTTCTTTAGTATACTAGGTAACCACATGGATTGAAAACATACCAGCATCCCTTTCTCTCTTTGAAGAACTTCCAGTTCTTGGGGAATCACTGTTAGTCTCCTCGTCTTTCTTAGCATCCTTGTTAGGAGGAATCCATGCTTTGCCTCCCGATATCTTTTTAAACTGGTCCAAGAAGCTGCCGTCGTTGGAGAATGCGTTAGATGTGTTGGAAGATTCATCTTGATTCTTTCCTTCATTGTGGCTACCTCTGGATCCAGCATTACGCGAGAAGTCTCGTTCTCTATTCCATTTTTGTTGATCAAGCCTGAGATCAGGAAAGAAATTTTAAATTATTACTGGTAGGTCAACCTTATTGTTCGCACTTTGTCTAGACATGGTCGGCCATGGGATATGATGTTTGGCCATGGGCATGTCCACATTGTTGTCCTGTTGTCACACATCTGTTGTAACATAAACATGCACAGTTGACTGGGCCGTATATGTTTGACATTAATAAGCTATTCAGTACTTACCCTTTCCAGGAAGATTTGGAACCAATGTTTCCTTTCATAGCCCCGTTTTTCAATCCCAGACTTCCGAGAGTAGTAGCCTTTCCAAGACCTGCCTTGGCAGCTGAGGCACTTTGGAGTTTTCTTAGGGCCTCGTCACTTTCTTTCTTCTTCTGCTCGTCCAATTTTCTTTGAATTTCACGCTTTTTGTGTTCAATTAACTGCTCTTGTTTCGACATTTGCGCAAACCTTTCATTCCTGGTAGTTTTTGAGGCGAAAGGGTCTGACCCCTTCACATTTCGGTACGCCATTTTCGGCAGGTCTGCGGTCTGCTGTCCTGTGTGTCGGTCCGCGGTCGTTCTGTTGTTTGTGATTTGTGTTCGTTACCGCCCATTTCCGATCTCAGCCGAAGATATATCCGAGGCGACGTCGTTGCGAAGGACCTTGACGTCGACATCGCCGTCGCCGTCGGCGTCCTTTTAGTGTTTTAACGTCCACAATGGCGGAAAATCTGGATTCGGGACCTCTGCCTCCGGGTTGGGAACGAAAATACGATCATCGTACTGGAAAACAGTAAGTTTGTTTTATAAAAAAGAGGTAATGCACATGGCAAGTGTCATTGTCAGTTGGGTTTTTCATTGCAACGCGCGTGAATGTGACATAAGTTTATGTTCTCAACTGACATTGACGTTGATCAATACAATTGAGCCCCTATAAAAATGCACATTAATTGTGCTATTTTTCAGCTACTTTATCAACTATTTCACCAAAACTACGACATGGGAAGACCCCAGAGTTCGGTACCGGCAGTTGGCCCAGGGCGCTCCGCCACAACAACACCAAGGGTCGTCGGGCATCGAGTCAATTCCACTGCAGGTCTGTATATTCTTGCCCCAGATAACATTAAATGAAGCTGATGTTCTTATAAATTATTCATCACCCCTAACATACATCTTCATTCACTTCACTTATTCACCCACTAATCTAAGTTATCTTCTTCTTTCTCAAATACACGCAGCACGGATCACCAGATCTAAGACGTTATCACGTATATCCTTCCAATTCATCTTACTACCCTCCTCAACCAGCTTTTCAAAATCCTGCTCCATACACACACACATCAATACACTTTCAGGTTTGTAAAAATAATATCCTTTTCATATGACAGTTTGAATTGAATTACAGGCATGCTGGAACTCGAACGAGAATTCACTTTGTTAAAAAAAAACCTACATGAAACAAATTGAAGAAATAATTTTTCCGCTCTGCAGGATATGACAAATTTGCGGCCAAGTCCATTGCCGGGTCGAGCTTTCTCTCACCAAATCGTGAACCCATTTGGATCACCCGCCAGATTCGTGCAGGAGACATCTTTGACTACGGATCCAGAGCAGTCTGTGAATAAGATCAGCGCAATGTTTCCTACAGTCACAGAAACACACATAAGATCACTGTTAATGAAGTGAGTCTGGAATGAGGCATGGAACAAACACAATCTATTGCTGCTTGCACTCTCACCTGAGTTTTCATTCAATTAACACTGCTTACACACCCGCACAGTTTAACAACTTGTGACTAATCATTTTAACATCTTGAATCAATTTGAAGCGCAAACATTTTTACTTTCTACGGTTTATTTTGTAAATCAATGTACAGTCTATACATTTTTAGGAAATACATTTCATTGGTTACAATTCAGAATTGTAGGTACATCAGAACCAATTTTACCAGAAAACTACCAAAGGTGAAACCGCAGAACACAAATATCCCCAAGTAACATGCCGATTTCACGCACGTTTGGCCATAATTGCAGGTACCACAACCGCGAGGCAGTCGTGATGAGCGCACTCCAAGTAGAGAAGCACCCGTTGTCTACCCCCGGGCCCTACGCCACCCCTCCGATGCCGGGGAAGCACTTTGGAGTGTTGCAGATGACCCCTCCGCTTGGTTTCCGCAACGACACACCTCGAACTGGAAGTCCGGTACCGCGGGCTGGCTCCACGGGCAGCGGCAGTTGTGTCAGTTCGCCGCGGATTGGCGATTATCAGAGACCCCATTCGTCGCCCAAGATGAAACTTAGGTTCACGGATTGATTTTTCGTTGTCGACAGTGTATTTTGATGCCTTTGCGAGCTGGGTCTGCTAAGTACATGAGAAACTGTTACTGTGTAACATTTTGGAATGAAATTTATAAATGAATTCACCAGGCGCGTAGGAACGCTTTTCAAGTTGGGGGGGGCAAGCTGCAAGACAGACAGTGGTGAAACCCGGACTGTGGGGGGAGGGGGGGGGGGGGGATATATTTTTTAAAGCAAATCTGAGGGTTTGAGATAAAATTGCAGCCTGGGAACATGGGGGTAAGAAATATACATTTAGAATACTTAATTTAAAGATATCAAATTAACGCATTACGAAAATTACTGTCACGTTTTCTGTGATGCCTGTAAATATCGCACATCGAATACAGCAGAGCGTCTTGCCATGGCGAATTCCAGCTCTACACTAGCAATACAAAATTCTTCCTCTCCCTCTCCCAGTCTGGGTGCATATATGACTCAGACTATAACATAAACAGTGTTAGTCTGCATTTCTGCTACTGCTAAAATCATATTCCTGGAAGTGATTTGATTTTACGAGTCAAAAGATTTCGTTCAACATCAGCTAAGCAGAAACACTAGGTATACTCAACTCTGAGCAGCAGACAAAATGAATGATTTCAACTATAAAATTTGCCCCCGAGTTGCCCCCCTATTCCTAAAAGTTGGGGAAAATTGCCCCCCTTGCCCCCCCCCCCCCCTGTTCCTACGCCAGTGGAATTCACCAAGCAAAGGTTGAAGACTCAAATATTTGAATTCCTTTGCAATTTCTACAGCAAAATATTGATTGCTACCAAATTTAAATCAATCGTTCTAAAGAACAATTTTAATGTAAGTAAGCTGATGTCTAATCATTGGCAAAACTTCAGGTTGAGACACAAGAGCATGGATAATTCAACGTAGAATGATCTGCTCCTTTCTTTTGAGTTCACAACTATGTTCTGCGTTATATGACGACAAACAGTTTCTTGTGGCAAAGCAGACCCCAGATGGCATATTCGGTGTTATGTTTCAGGCACCGTGGAATCGTAAAAACCCTGTAGACCTGCATGGACCCGTTGCAACCAGTAAATTTGCCAGAACTTTTAAATCTATCTTAGCGTGTATGTGTACAACTTTGTTTTGTGATAACTTAATCTTTTGCCCTTTACTACCCATGTTTCAGGAATGCTGAACCTACCTGTTTCTACATAATTAAAATTGCATTTTCTAGAATATCCCTTGATTTTTTTTAAATTTTTTTTTCTTAGCAGACCTTTAGGTATAGGTACTTACTATAATTTATTTTTTCTATATCTACAGGCGTATTCGACTAGGTGTATGCCAGATATTCCATTAGGTTAGTTGATGTTGGTCTTGTACATTGCTAAAATGCTTGACGCGGTTGCCTAGTTGCTTGGAGCATGGTTGTTTTATGTTGTGCACGTTTCACGTTAATGTATCATAATTCATCAGTTTCTGTAAAATTATTTCTCCAATTTTAGGCTTATGATTTCAATACTTATTTTCACGGTGTTGGTCCTAACTTACAAAGTTTGTTGCTTCCGTCATCACCACCAAAAATGTGTTCATGTTCTAGATAAGTTGTTACCCTGGTGTTAGTTGCCTTGTGAATCATGAACGTCATGTCATTCTTTATGTAGGCACCTGTTAAGACACAGTGGCAGAATTAGGCAAATACATTCACAAAAATATAGTCTTAAGACTGTAAACTTTGGTCTTAAACTATATTTTTGTTGATCCTTGTCCTCAGAAATAGATATGTACAGAAAAGTGAAATGGACTCATAAAGCTCTGTTCAACACATGTCTTAAAATGTAGGTCAAGCCTAAACAGTTGGTAGTATGGCTTCATTCTAATAATAGGCAGTGGTTAATTTGTGCATAATCTCGCGCAAAACCCATTTATTTTGTTTTTCATGTGTTAACTCCATTTACTCACCTTTTCTTCTCCCTTATATTTTTTCTCATTCCTAGCAAAATGCAGTGATTATTTCAAGGATCGAGCTGTGTGTCTGTTCAATTGTAAAGAACGTAGAATGCTACATCACGTCGAAGGGCTATAGCGCATAGCAACATTTATCGTATTTCTTTATAACTAGCAGTGCGCAAGCCGCAACCCTTTGAGTGGCAGCACCGACGAAACAGAGCGAGCGTGGGCGAAACATTTTTCACGCCTAGTATAAGCTTAACTTCCAGTAATTTTTGCCTCTGATTTTTTGGACAGCTTTGTGATAAGATTCATCACCATTGGCCACTATGCTCAAACAAATATTTTTGAAATCCCTCGACTATTTAATGGTTCCTTAAAGCAAGGGGGTTAAGTTTATCCTCCACTAACATGCCCCTAGCGAAGCGTGGGGGTGAAGCTAGTGGTTTGGATTTGCACAGTATATAAAAAAATTATTGCTTTTTTTACAAAAGTAAACTCAGTTAGTGGTGTTGGTGATAATGCAAGCTCCTCTTCTTCAGCATCTGGGAATGGAGATACAGAGTCAGCGTTGCTCTTAATGGAGACCACCACGATTTATCTAGTTATCTACATAGTTATCCACGCAATTTATTTGATTTGCCGATTTATCTAGTATAAGAATGGTTAAAAATTAATAAATTTAATCAATAGATTAACAACCAATATAAGTATGTTGTGATCTGATATGTACACTTCTGAAATCATAAAGTGCGTCCGCAAAATTTTGCAAGTCCTGATGTATGGGCTAGGCTGAAAACAGTGTAGTTTAAAACTGATTAGGGCTCGATAAAAGACTCATGTCTCAACAATGGCTTGGCGGAGCCAAAAGGTAGAGGCTCTAAGGTAGAGGCTTATCGAGATTCAGCCCGTGCCTGGTATGGTCAATTAGCTTAATCGAATAGGGAAATAAAATAATTGCCGCCAAACATATTCCGCATCAGAATATAATATGATGTTACTACTAAGATGATAAATACATCAAAGTTACAAAAAAGGTGCACCCCTCTTCCCCCCCCCCCCCCCCCCCCCCCCCCCCACCACGTATACTACAGGGTTTTTGTACAATTTTAAAATTCAGTCTAGGGTTTGCCCACCTTTTCCGATACAAATTAACCACTGATAATAGGGATTTTTGTCTTGCTGATATTTGCAAAGGAAAGCTTACACAAAATTATATCCTGCCCCAACAGCAGGACTATGTATCAATTTATTTCTTCATTAGACCAAATTGATGATGTAAATTTGTAGTTTAGGTACCCAAATCGAATGTCACGTACAGATTTTTCAAAATTCAAATCCATTCTGACCAATTGTCTGTCTCGTCTCAGGGGACAATGGCAGTAAAGAAGTAAATCTATTCAATTATTTGGTTTTCAAGTAGGTAGAGTAGACCACATGTTTTTCAAATACTCTAGCGCCCGAATGCAGAGACGTCACTGATTGCGCATCACACTCAGTGCACACTTAGTTGGCATTTGCAATGATAATTTGTCCCCAAAATGCGCACTGAGTGCGGACTCAGTGTGAGTGTGCACTCTGTGTCGACTCTGCATTCGACCCTTAGAGGCAATGTAAGGATAAACTAACGTGTGTATGATGCTTTAGGTATCTGAAGAGCGTGTTCCCAAAGGCTGATGAGAACCTGCTGCTGGACACGTTGAACAACTCCGACAACAATGTCCAGAAGGCGTCTGAGATGATGATTGTGATGGGCTTCGAGAAGCGGGACACCCCTCCGCCTAGACTAACCCTCCGCAAGAAGGAAGAGGAAGCGCGGGCGTTACTGGAGAAACAGATGGCCACGCCGTTACCGCCACCTCGCATGAAAAGCCACGAGGAGAAGCAGAAGAGTAAGCAGCGTTCGATTTATACGTTAGACCGATACCGAAGCAAGACGCCCCGATACTTGCGTACATAGCTTACCTACACTTTTTTTTTCCACACTATAGAATGCATTTATCAAATAAAACAGTATCATTGCAGATACTGAAACTTGCCTTTGCAATGTTTAATATAAGTACCAAAATCCCTGGAGTCCTAAAAAATTACTTAACTTGATTTTGCATTAAACGCCTTTTTAGTTTTTATGGTTTCCTCTTTTCAGTGAAAGTAAGGCTTCAAGAACAATACAAAAATATTCCCGATCAAGTGGTCACTATCGCCCTCGACAGTGTTGATTACGATGAAGAGCGAGCAGCTCACATTTTGATGATCATGGTCCAAGAAGACGAGAAACCAAAAGCAGCCGGGTCGCAGATTTCGACCGCCAAATCCACCCCGAGCAAAGTGAGTGAAGTATCTGTAGCCAAACCAGAGCCTGAAGAAAAAGAAGAGAGCTCACCATCTCCCATCGTAATATCGTCAGTTAGCGGCATCGAAACGCCGGGAAAGTCCGAAAAGTCTGCAAATAAACGCTCTAAAGCCAAGAAGGAGGTGCCAAAGTAAGAACCAAGAATAATGGTAAATATTTACCAATGCAAAAGTGTGCTTTTCTCTATGTTGAACTAATTTTTCTGTTGTGTCTTCAGAGTTTCAAGAGGGACAAGTACAACGGAGGATAAGGAGTACAAATCTCCGTACTTGGTGAAGGTCTGCGGACCAAGCACGGAGTTATGTAAAGGACCCAATGACGACTTATTGCTGTGAGTGAAAATTCTTTCTTATATTTCAGAGTTCCGCAGACTTTACTTTAAACATTGTTTTGTTTTGTTCTAACTAGATTCCTATAGATATATCAAACTTCTTTCCTAAACACAACTTTTTGCTCTGTTCTAGGTCTGACTATATCACATGGAATGGGCCAAACACTGATCTGTTGGTAAAAAATATTGGGAAAACAAGTATTGCAAAAGGTCCAAACAAATCCCTCCAAAAAGGCTCTGCTTATAAGCCAAAGGGCCCTAGCAAAGACTTTTGGAAAGGTCCACTAAGAGGGCTTGCTAAGGGCAGCATATACTCGCAACTTAACGAGAAGAATCTGTCGAAAGAATCTTGTGGCAAATAGCAAAAGTTGTGCTTGATCTCGTAAAAGAGATCAAGTAGCTCAGCTTAAATAGAATCTATTTGCTAGAGTTAATGATGAAGCCAAGGATCTTAAATAAATTACATGAGTCTAACAAAGTAACACGAACCTATGACAAAGACCCTCAGCACGGCGTTTCTATTTTGTGAACCAGTTTTAAGAGAAAATTACGTCGTTAATAGCGTCTTTTATAAGGAATGTTGTGCGGTAGGCGGCTGGTGTAGGTTCACGAATTGTATCTTAATTTAAATTGAAAATGGGGTAGCTCAATTCCAAAAATATTACATACCATATACATATATACTTATGTATATGTATATATATATAATAGATGTCCCGATATTACGATGTTCCCAATATAAGCCGTGGCCAGTACAACAGCGACGTTTCGCCGCATTCCCGCTGATAGGAATCTAAGTATCCATCGTTGAGAAATTGGATGCAACGATAACACACCAATTACAGAGATTAAGTCGCGGTAATGTTAGCGATGGTTTGTTTTGTGGCCAGTAGGAAATGTAAAATGAGAGTTTTACTTGAAGCTGATTGTACTTGGCTTGGCTGTGATACTGGATGTGAAAACCGCAGCCTTTCATTTCATGATGCCGCCCAGTGCTGACTCGCCAGATATTTTCTTAATACATAGGATTGTATTAATCATACTGTACTCATTAGTCGAGATAATTATGAAATAATATGTATATTGTGTTAAATAATTCATTTGTTGTGTCACGTAATTGAAATGTAAAGTTAATGTGAATTGTTTTTTGTTTTCATGTAGTTGTTAACTCACATTGACGTTGTTGTAATTCATCAAAAATGTAGGATATAGTCTATACAATAAAGACATAGATGTTCAATTAAATTGATGATGTCATTTTCTTGCTATTCTTAACTTGATTATTGCGTGCTTAAAGGTTTAAAGAAGCCATACCTAACTCCCCTAGCGATGTGGAACATAAACGTGTTATCTGCTTAATGGAATTACATTCGAGCTGAATAGCAATGAGAGCTATCAGACCAATTTCAGACTAGCTTCTTCGTAGGGTTGTATATCGATTTGCTGAATGGGAAAGTGAGTGTGAATGTGAAAGCTATGAAAACAAAAAGTTGATTTAATATTGTGGGCGTACATCGTAAAAGTACTGTTTCGTAGATACCCATATGATCCGTGGTACTACCCAGTTGCGTAGCGGTGGCCCAAGGCGCCCCCGCAAGGCGTGGGCCTCATGCCTAAACTGAGTGTTCGTATTTAAAATGCAAAATAATTTCAAGAATGACTTCAAGCCTCTCCTTGACTTGTTTAAAAATATGTTATTGTGAACTGCAAGATAAAATTTAGTTGAAATAGTTACACTGTTTACTGTACGACCACCAACTTTGCAGAATGCGGGCCTTCAGTTTCGAAGACTATTATAGAGAGTACAAGTATTAGTACACTGCACAAGACTAGAGATGTCTCCTTTCTTGGCTTCAAAAATTTTATTTATTTTCATTTTTTGCATCATCTCAAGATTTAAAAGCCCAAATAAGAAAAACTTGTGTGTAAGCTTTAAATATTGGCATTGAAATTTGGCTAGCTAATAATAATAATAACAAATAAATTAGAAAAATATCAGATTAAATGATTTTAACATAATATAGGTACATATCATACCTATTTCTTATGGTTTTTCACGAAACATCACTGCTCGATGCAACGGCAAAATTGCCGTAACTAAGTCAGTCCATAAGCTACAACCTTCTTTGACGGAGGCTGCTTCTTGTGATGACACGTGACATATGCAATAAAAATAATTGATTTTTAGCTAAAGAGGCCATATTTTGGACTTTAAAATGCAATTGCAATCATTCAATGTTTACTTGGTTGTGAATGTGAGGTGGGAGGGGGAGCCCCGCGATTTGCTCTAGGAATGCCACTGGTACTACCAGTAGTTACTACTAATCACCTCTGGTACCTACATTCATCTATGGTACTTTCATACACTCTCCAAGTTACATTTTACTAGAAGGTATAGTTGAAATTAAAATAATTCAATTGATAAGTGGCTCATGATTCACATTTTCCGAGGATTTGAATTAGTGCGAAAATATAACATCCTTCCTGTACACAACAATCAAAAAGTTTGTACACCTATCGAATTTCTTGTTTTGACATATCGTTGACGTATCTTTGGTTAGGCCTCGGGTTATAATATTATTTTGTTAATCTAACACAATATATGTAATAAATTATAGAAAAAATCTACAGTATATTAGTTAGGGTTGCACGGTAGACCAAAAGGATGGCCCAGGGGAGTAGCAGTAATAGTGGAACATCGTCCCGAAGACATCCTCGAAACGAACAGGACACAAATACCATGTCTTCAAGTCGGTTTCCGGACACAGAATGGGAAGCAAAGGAGGTGAATGAACAAAAATTTTTTTTTCTTACATTGCAATTTTTAAGAGTAACCAATCGATACGATTTACCACTTATAACATTTTTTAGGCCCTGCGTCAACGGGAGCTGGAAGAGGCTCGGGCCAGAGCTACGCAGATGGAAAAGACAATGCGTTGGTGGTCAGATTGTACAGCCAACTGGAGAGAAAAGTGGAGCAAGGTAAGCTCTATAAAATATACGTTTTTGTATATATTCAGTATGGACTCTGTCATGATCGTAGCCCATATAACGATGAAGGGTAGGATTTTGCAATCAGGTTACATGAAGTCACCACCATTTCTATTATAATTTTATTTCAGGTAAGGAACGAGCGAAATAAAGCCCGGGAAGAAGCAAAGATGTTGCGGACCAAGCTTGAAGCTTCAGTCAAAGATACTAATTTAATGAAACGAGAAAAGCTTGATCTTGAAACAAAAAATGAACAGTTAAAACTGGAAATGGAAAGAATTCATGCTCTCCTTCTTAAGCATGCTGGCCAATGGGATCAACATATTCTTGAAGCACTAGAAAACAGGGGTCTGGAAAGAGTTGTTCCTTCCGGAGGCAATGATGATGCACCAGGAATGGCATGTTTTGGAATGCCAGATACAGCGGCCAGTTCGATAAACGACGATCTGTGCAGTTTGCCAGAGAGAGAACACAGTGAAGGGGAATTGGAAAACGAAAAAGATCCATCGATTGAAGAGTATGTTCTTCAAGGGGCTCTGCCAAAACATGCCGTTGAGATGTACAGCACAAAAGATAATCCAATAGATGGTGATAGCGAAGAAACTAACAGCGAACCGAGATTAGCTAATGGTTTTGAGGATGGAGATGGTTTCAAGCCAGAAAGTATTCGTGAATTAAACCTTTTTAGCACTTTGCCACTTGAGAAAAGAAGTTATCATCCATCAGATGGAGAGCTATCTTCTCAAGAAAAAGAACACATTCTGCAAAAGCTTTCTATGCTTCAACTTCGATTAGACGAGGCCTCAAAAACAATCCAGGCTGAACGAGAGTAAGTTTTCCATTGAGCCCATTCAGCCCAAAATCAGTATAATTTAATGAAATTGTCTAAAGAAGGGAAAATGATGATTATTGAATTATGAAATATATGCAGATTGTATTTAGGTATTTAAGTTTGCTATGTATTTAATCAATTAGAGAGAAGACAGGCCTGCATCGCGGCATCGAGCGGTTGCAAGGAGAGGTGCAGGAATTGAAAGAACGCTGCGAGGACTTGAGAACAGCCAAGCAGAACGCGGTGCGCGAGTTGCTGCAGCTGCAGGATCAACACCAGGATCAGGTGCGGCTGATACAACTCGACCTTCAGGACGAAGCAAGCTCACGCGAGGGCATGGACCGCAGACTCGCCGATCTCCGTACGGAACTTGAGGCACTGCAAGTCGAGGTATGTAGCGAAAGTCTGGCCACGTTGAAGAATCGCCGAATGTCTCAATCTGAAATTGTCACAGAAACTGATTCTGTAGGTACCGCATGGCCCTCCCTCAGGCTTCTAGTTACATAGGAACCTATCTTTTTTTAGAATGCAGCAGAATGGGGAAAACGGGAACGCCTCGAAACGGAGAAAATAAGTTTGGAGCGAGATAATAAGAAGCTACGTGCTGAGGTACGGGACCTTCAGGAGCGAATGGAGCGTAAAGGGAGGCCGCTGTCGACATCAGACACTGATGTACGGCAGTTACAACAAGATCTAGCGGATCGCAACAAAGAGCTATCGGATTTGCGTCACTCGCATGGGAAACAGAAGAAGGTCCTCCAAGATAAATCGACGGAGTTGGCTCATGCTGTGAGACGAGCAGAACAATATGAGACAGAAGTTAAGCGGCTGAGAGGTCGTGTCGAGGAGTTAAAGAGAGAGCTCGCTCTTGCTGAGGATGATGTGGACAGCTCTTCAAATACCATCAGGAAACTCCAGCGTTCAAATGATGAACTGCAAGAGCAGCTAGAGGGGTTGCACGTCCAAGTGGATCATCTACAAACAAGGTACAAATGCCGAGCTATAATTTTGCATGAAGTATTAGCTAGGACTAACATTTGTACAAGCTTAAAAAAATCTCTTTTAATCTTATTTAAATTACGAAAGCTCGTAATTGGCTATTCATTTTATTATTATGTACACAAATTAGCCTCCCAAAAGTGTTGTCCATTCCGGGATTTGAACCCGGGTCCCCAACTTTCGCGGCTGGTGCTCTAACCGCTGAGCTAAATGGCCATTAAATTTGGGAGAAGTAACACTTTTGGGAGGCTAATTTGTGTACATAATAATAAAATTAAAAAAATCTATCTTATTTTCTTGTAAGGGTAGCATTGCTAATGTTAGGTTCCAAACATTTAAAGTAAGTTAAGCACAATACCCAGTTTGAAAAGGATTATAGTCAAAGTCATATCTTCAATTTCATTTAATATGTTATTTACCAGCATGATTAATCAAAGTGTGTCAGACCAATTCCAAAATGCCAGATGGTGATTGTTATTACTTCACATGCCTGGATTTGGCTATAATTAGGCAATGAGCTCCAAAGTGATATCCAACCCATATTTGCTAAATAATCATAGAAAGACAGATAAGACATATATAGGTCAACTGTAAAATGGCCCAACTTATAAGTTCATGGGCAAATTTATGGAGTTGTATTTGTTAAATAGATTTGCATCGAGTTATGTCACAGATATATGAGGTTACCCAGATGTTCCACTCCGATACTAAAGCAGCTATGCGAAAGCCCTCCGCCCGCAATAATAGTTTCGCCGGCTGTCTAGGGATGGATCCACTGTTTGTTGTGTAACCAAGGTAACTGTAATCACCTGTGGGACATTGGGTCCCTTGATTATATAGAGATTGTGCCATGGCCTGGTAGATGAAGCAATAACTGTAACCACCTGTGGAACATTGGGTCCCTTGATTATATTGAGATTGTGCCATGGCCTGGTAGATGAAGCAATAACTGTAACCACCTGTGGAACATTGGGTCCCTTGATTATATTGGGATTGTGCCATGGTCTGGTAGATGAAGCAATAACTGTAACCACCTGAGGATCATTGGGTCCCTTGGTTATACTTGACCTTGTGCCATGGCCAGGTAGATGATGTTAAAACAGGTACTAGCATCAAATTTTTGCCGTAGCCATAGCTAGGTATGGTAGAATGTCTGGGTAACCTTATTTCTGTGGTTATGTATTGTAGAGAATTTTAAAACCTTTTTGCCAAACTTGTTTCTGGAGCTGGGCCACGGGTTGCGCACTTTGGACCTCTGCGCCTCAATTAAAAACTAGTGTGTTCTCTGTCTATCACTAATGGTTGAAGGCTCAAAAAATAATTTTAATTTGATGGTGGTAGAACTAACACTAACAAACATTTTTCTCTGCATGCTTTGCAAAGTGATGGGACACCAATTGAGTCACCTGCCATCTCTTGAGACCTTCCAGGCTCTACAACTTAGTAGCCATGCAAGCTGAAAACTGATAGGATTCTATCGTCCATTGTAAGTTTTGTCTGTAGAACCTGTAGTGTGGCTATTTATTAACTCTTTCTTTGTAACTGATCATAATATGACAAATCCTTGGTAATCAAGACAGATTGATAATGAGTCTGATCTAACAAGCTTACAAAAATTTGGCTTCTTTACCTACTTTTGGGCTTCTAATGGATCAATCATTCTCTTATACCAATCGAACTGCAAAATAGTTCAAACATCATAGTACCTACATGGAACCAAAATGCTGATATCAAATCTAATTAAAAATGAAACCTGTGTAATACTCAGTGGTGGATTTATCTAATGCTATCCAAATGTCCAAATTCAGACTTCGAATGGTGACTTCGTCGTCTCTTCTCTCTCTTCGCGGCCCGACACTGCTCGACGGGGACGGCAGCGACGACGACGGCAACGATTACTAAAACACGCTCGGTATCGCATGATATCGCCAAAATGTAATGTGGGTAGACTGAATTTTTGCCTTTGAAATTCGTGTGTTAGTAACTTATTGAGTACAGTTTTCTACCTCATTACCGTAAGTCATTACTGATATTAGGCATTAGCTCACTACCGATACCTACTTAATAATGCCTACAATTTCATCTCTACAAAATAAGTCTTGATGTTTGCCAAATTTACTGTAGTGCAAGTAAATAACCTGTCTTCTGAGTTGGTGAGATTTAGGAAATAGTATTACGACTGACGATCGACTTTGCAGCTGCTGTCAGAACAATCAATGAACATGTAGTTTACTCCAGTGGTGTTTGGAGGTGTAACTGCTGAATGGCTCCAGTTCCCTGTGCATAGAAGCAAGCCCACAAACACAGCTTGGAAGTTGCAAATGTCATGGACGCTCCAATTACTTCATTCTCAATACTTTGGGTACTACGTAGGTACTTAAAAAATGCAATCAAATGAAGCAAGAGTCTGTTTGCTATCAATGAACGGGAACTGTTTCAGTTCTATTGCACAGGCTGCTATTTCCGTTCTGTTGCAGAGGGAAACGGTCAATTGTATTGAAATACTTTTGAACTGCTTGACTTTCATTACCGCCAATTTGCCACTGGAGTCAGAATTCATGGCTTGGTAGCAATTTCCTTGCTGTGCCAGCCAAGCTTATACATTCCACCTCTTAGCAAGAATGTACAATGAAATTTTACTGATCTTGCTCATAATGCCAAAGTGGAAATAATTTACACCAGCAGATTACAAAATATATATAGAGCTCCACCAGCCTTCTGCAGTTTTTTGGCTAATACCTATTTAATATTTATGAATGGTTTAAGGCATAGGGATTAATTATTATTACTATATCCATTACACCCACATACTTACACCGTACCTGTGTGTAGCGTCAGATCTTCTAGAGCGGCTCATTGTTAATGGTATTCTTCCTAATTCTAACTTGTACGGTGTACATTCCTTGTGAATATTTTCCTTTCGTTGAAGTCATACTGCGACCATTGAAGTATGATTTCTGATCTCCATTCTTTATAATGTTTACTTGTGGATTCTTTTAGTGCTATTTGGAAAAACAAGGAAAATGCCATAATATTTAATACCATGTATTGAAAATACACCATCCATGATAAAAAATTGGATGTTGATGTCTAATTCTTTTTAATAAAATTTCAAATAATATTATTGTGTATTTTTGTATTTTGTATTTTTTTCGTACAAACTAAAGGCGTGAGTGAATGTATGTTATAGAGCAACGTTCTATAGTGTGATCAAGTCACTAACAGCGTAAATAATTAAATATCGACAAATAATCTATAGCTTTACTAAAAATGATGTCAAGAATAGAACCCTTTAGTGCGCTTATTACAATTTGAATTAATAATGCTTTGGCAGTGATACGAGTATAGGACTATGCGCTTTCTAAACGACTTGCAAATAAATCTATTAAGCAAAACATGGAGACCCGTCCGGATTCGTCGGAGGATTCGGCTTGCAGATCTTGGTCCTGCCGTTCGATCCAAAGACGACGTTACACGAGAACGTAAAGTATCCGCACGTGGATGACTTAGTATAGTATGTGTGCGTGAACTTCCGCTGATCGTCCTCTTTTCCGTTGTTGTCCAGTTCCCCTGTGACGCTTTTCGTCACCGATACAAAGCTGTTTGGTCTCGGACCTTCTTCTTCACTGCCGCTTCGTACGTGCGCCCGATTCCGATAAACTGGTGCATTGAAGTTGACGTTGTTACGGCGCACGACGTAAGACCTTTCTGATCCACTCCTGGTCCCTGCATTGTTTGTATAGACTGGCCTCGTCCTCGATTCGTATGACCCTCTGACGGGAATACTCGTGTGATGTGCTTGGTAGCTCGGCTTCAGCGAAACCGTTTGCGACTGCGACTGCGTTCCGGGATTCTGTGCTGTCGCCACAGTTCCTCCGGGACTTCCCGAAACTGACGTGACTCTCCCTCGGAAACCAGCTGGAATGGTGTAGTCTGAAGTGCCGGGTATCCTCGAGCCAGACTCTATAACTTCGCCGTTTGCCAGGTACCGTTGGCCTCCGTCCGAGTCTTGCTCGATTTGAACGTCTTTACGCGGCACCCCGCCAAGGACCACATGCTGTCTTTGGCTCGGACTTCCCGCGTCCAAACCCGCCGCATTGTATTTGCCACGACTCGGAACGTAGGAGTTCTGCAACAAATTGGACTGCCCCCCGTTCTGAGAACCGCTTAGCCCATAACTGCCCTGTCGGAATGCTTGGCCCGTAGTGCTCTTTTGGTCGGTCTCTTCGGGATATTCCTCGTCGGCGTCGTAATCTTCGTCCTCATCGTTGCCGTCCTCATCAGATGTGTCGTGACCTTTGCCAGGGATCTGCCTCGTCTCCCCAGTGTCGACCTGACGATGTTCGTTTTGGTTTCTCTGTATGCTCGACATGGGAACGTAGCTCGGTAAAGGTTTCGTCGCGGATACCGGAATTTCTGTGATTGGTTCCTCGGGCTCGACTGCAACATTCCCGTCATCATTCCCACGACCCTGATATCCACTACCACCTACCTGCCCACCTCCCTGTCCACCCTGTCCAGCCTGTCCACCCTGTCCACCCTGTCCACCCTGTCCAGCCTGTCCTCCCTGTCCACCACCCGAAGCCGCATTACTACTATTAATGTTGATGTCGAACGTCTTTGGGTCTTGTGGCGGACCGAACTTTGCGATTGGGGCAAACGGCGAGATGCGTGCGTTACCGGTGTACCCTTCGCTGCCAGCGCCGGCTTGGGACGAGCCAGTGTAGGAGATCCCGTGGTGGAACGAGCCGTGCACTTGCGTCTGTGACTGTCCCTTGAACGTGCCGCTCTGCGCAGATGCGGTGCCCCCACCGCGGTACGGAACCTTCTGGCCGTTGGCGCGGCTCGCGGTCTCTTTCTGGTACGGAGTGAAGCCTATCTGTGCCTGACTGTTGGTGCTGCCCGGTCCCTTGGCCTGAGCATCTGCCATGCCGCCCTGGAAGCACACAGGGAATGATTTCACACTGGTTTGGAGAGACCGCCTAGCAAGTCTATATGAGAAATAACCGTTAAGTTTTAGGGGAAAATGTAAGAACATTAAAGGCCTGAGGCCTTCCCTGTAGCTTGCAGTGTGCATTGAGATGAGCAGGTTAAACATTATAGAAACCTATTCTGTTAGAATACATATTATTTAGAATAAGCTAGAATTTTTTTTATGTAGAAAAGGGTCACCTCGAAAGGGAATCACAGTTTTGGGTGTCCCTCTCCAAATTTGATGCCTATTCAGTAGTTCATTGTGTACTAGGTGGTAGGTTAGGTAAGTACATGATATATAGAACTTTAAAGAAACCTATTCTGACAGAATATACATATTTAAAATCAGCTAAAATTATTATGTAGAAAAGGGTCTCAGCTGGAATGGGAATCACAGTTTTGGGTTTTAAAATTTGATGCCTTTTCAATAGTTTCTAGCCTAAGATTAACACAGACAAGTGACAACCCGCCTGAACCCATATGCGTCGAAATTGTCCTTCCCTCTAAAAACTGAGATAGTTCAGGCCTCAATGTTGCCAGGAGGGTCTCGAAGCTAAGCACTCGTTTTCTGAAATCCTGTTCCTTAAATACCCCCTGCCTTAAACACGACAAACCAATCGCAAGCCCACCTGCGATCCGGCGTTGACCTGTGTGTTGGTCGCGTGATTCCACCCGCTGCTCTGCGCGCCCGACGTGAGTGCACCCGTGTCCGAGCCGAGGCTGATCTGTGTCTGCGTCTGTCCGCTGCCGCCACGACCGCTGGCCGCGCTGGTTGCGCCGTCCTTGTTTCCCGTCACCTGCGTTTGCGCACCGCGGTCCGAGTCCCCCGTGTTGGCTTGTGCATCGAACGAGCCTGAGCCAGTGTACGTGCCGCTCACCTGGGCCAAACGGACACACGTTTCGAGGGTGCAGTGGTGCGGTTTCATGTGAACTGGCAATTTAAATTAAAAGTACACACAATTTTTCAATCTTGTGTTGTGTCTAGTTAATGTACAAGGACAGTGCCAAATAAGTATTTCATTTTGACATACTGTAATTTTGGCCTCACGCTAGCTGGGACGGGAGAAATAATGCAGTGAAATCCAGTGAAAACTTTGAATTTCTTTGCTCTTTAAGTTTTTCTCGCAGAACTTGTCCCCCCTCCCCCCAAGCCATACTTCTTTCGTAGCCATATTTTGTAAGTACTATCCACCGTTAAAATATATGGGGCAAATTTGTATCACTGGGAAATTATGGGTAGTAGGTGTCTAAGTGTCATACTGATACCGAAAGGTACCTACTGCCAAAGCGACAGATGAAACGTTATCCAGATTTAACTATAGGTATGGCTTGAGTACATTACAACTGTATTTAATCTGTAACTTCATGTTTTTCAATACTGATTGCTGTTAGTGTTAACGGAAAATAGTAATTTGGAAGGGGCCCGTAAAACCGTATAGATTGAGTATATAATGCAATAAACTTCCATTACCATTTGTGGTGACAATAATGAATGAAATTAAGTCCCCATTCGTTAACCTAATTACCCGGGGGGGGGGGGGGGGGGGGGCACAACTGTAAATCTAGCACCCGGGGCCAGCAGCCTAGACCCTCGCCGCGTGTTCGTGCTCACCTGCGCCTGCGCCGTGCCCCCTCCAACGCGACCTTGAGACGACGCGATGGCCTTGAGAGCGCTGTCATCCTGTATCACCGAGCTCTGGGCTTGCGAGTCGCCGTCTTTTCCCGCGGAAACGCCAGCGCCAACACCGCCCGGCTGCTGTTGACCCCCGCTGCCGTATAACTGACCGGGAGCTTGCTGTCCTCCGCCCCAAGGCGCTGTGGATCCTCCAGGATATTGTCCACCGCCTCCGCCTACACCTCCAGGATATTGTCCACCGCCTCCGCCTACACCTCCAGGATATTGTCCACCACCTCCGCCTCCAGGATATTCTCCACCGCCTCCAGGCAGTTGTCCTCCGCCTCCAGGATATTGTCCACCGCCTCCGCCTCCAGGATATTGTCCACCGCCTCCGCCTCCAGGCAGTTGTCCACCGTCTCCGCCTCCAGGCAGTTGTCCACCGCCTCCAGGATTTTGTCCACCACCTCCGCCTCTAGGATATTGTCCACCGCCTCCAGGATATTGTCCACCGCCTCCTCCTCCAGGATATTGTCCACCGCCTCCACCTCCAGGCAGTTGTCCACCGCCTCCGCCTCCAGGCAGTTGTCCACCGCCTCCAGGATATTGTCCACCGCCTCCACCTCCAGGTATTTGTCCACCACCTCCGCCTCCAGGCAGTTGTCCACCGCCTCCAGGATATTGTCCACCGCCTCCGCCTCCAGGATATTGTCCACCGCCTCCAGGATATTGTCCACCGCCTCCGCCTCCAGGCAGTTGTCCACCGCCTCCAGGATATTGTCCACCGCCTCCAGGATATTGTCCACCGCCTGCAGGTAGTTGCCCACCGCCTCCAGGCAGTTGTCCACCTCCTCCAGGATATTGTCCACCGCTTCCAGGATATTGTCCACCGCCTCCAGGATATTGTCCACCGCCTCCAGGATATTGTCCACCGCCTCCGCCTCCCGGCAGTTGTCCACCGCCTCCAGGATATTGTCCACCGCCTCCAGGATATTGTCCACCGCCTCCGCCTCCCGGCAGTTGTCCACCGCCTCCAGGATATTGTCCACCGCCTCCGCCTCCAGGCAGTTGTCCACCGCCTCCAGGATATTGCCCACCGCCTCCGCCTCCAGGATATTGTCCACCGCCTCCGCCTCCAGGCAGTTGTCCACCGCCTCCAGGATATTGTCCACCGCCTCCGCCTCCAGGCAGTTTTCCACCGCCTCCAGGCTGTTGTCCACCGCCTCCAGGATATTTCCCACCGCCTCCGCCTCCAGGAAGTTGTCCACCACCTCCACCTCCACCTGCAGGATATTGTCCACCCCCTCCAGGCAGTTGTCCACCAGCTACTTGCTGACCCAAACCTCCCTGGCCATAGGGCACTAGTCCAACGACCTGACCGGGGCCGGCAATCTGTCCACCGCCCACTCCACCACCCACTCCGTGACCTTGGCCATTGAAAGTGTAGGTTGTTCCTGGGATGCATCCTGGTCCAATTGTTATCGTGCATCCTAGTCCTGCCCCTTGTCCAGCACCTCCCGGGATCCGTTGCGCAGATCCGGGAGCTTGCCCGCCTGGACCTGTTGCCCCGAAGCCGGTTGGATAATTCACGTATCCTTGTGCGTGTGGAGGCTGCTGCTGACCTCCGAGTCCTGAAGGTCCTTGTCCTCCTTGTCCTTGTCCCGGCTGATGAAGACCTCCTTGGTACGAACCCGATGTCTGCCCAGGACCTCTACCTTGTGCGCCTCCGGGACCGCTTCCTGTCCCTCCCCCTGCCGGTGGCGCTCCCCCTCCTGGGCCGTATCCTGTTCCTGGACCATATGTCGGCACTTGCTGTCCACCTCCTCCAACTCCTCTCGGCGCAGTCCCGTAGCCGTTTCCTGGTCCTACGACTTGTCCTGTTTGCCCCGGACCGTATACTCCTGGTGTGCTCCCGAATCCGCTGTGTGGTCCTTGATATAAACCAAGTCCATTTCCACCCGCTCCTCCCGCTGGTTGGGCGCCAAATCTTGATCCTGGGCCACCGATGTGTCCAGGACCTCCCACTCCTCCAAGTGCTGGATATCCTGTGCCTCCATTTTGTCCAGGACCTCCAACTCCTCCATGTGGTGTAAATCCTTGGCCTCCATTTTGCCGTGGGCCTCCAGTTCCTGCACCTGGCTGATATCCTGGCCCATAGCCGGTTCCTTGTTGTCCACCCGGGCCCGCGATTTGTCCAAGACCTCCAAGACCTCCAAGACCTCCAAGAGGTGGATATCCTTGGCCTCCATTTTGCCGTGGGCCTCCAGTTCCTGCACCTGGCTGATATCCTGGCCCATAGCCGGTTCCTTGTTGTCCACCCGGGCCTGCAGGTCCATCAATATGACCGGGATCTCCAACTCCGCCACCCAATACACTTCCATGTCCTGGCTGGTATCCGTTTTGGCCCCCTGGACCGCCTGGTCGTCCTGGACCTCCCACTCCTTGGTATAACTTTAACGGGTCTGGAACTAAATATCCTGGTGCTCCTTGTCCACGCCCGCCGACGCAGTCGTCACAATCGCCTCCCGATCCTGACTGGCTTTGAGCAGAGCCCATCCCGTTTGACCCGGCTGCGAAAAGAAAAACGTATATTTTTTGTAATATAGACGGTTTTAGACACGAGATTAGATTTGGTTCCTGTGTACACTCAATTTAATGAGAAACAAGAAGACTTAAATAGAATCAAATAAATCTAGTTACACGTACTGACAACTGCCCTCGACGACTGAACGTTCGATTCCGCTTCGGCTTTGCCCTCCTTGTCCCCATTCTGGAAGTTGAGGTACTGCGACTGCGTCTGACCCTGGTACCGCCGCCCTCTCGCCGTATACGTAACCTGGCGTTTCGTCCTGGCAGGTCGCTTCTCGAAGAGCATGCTTCCGATTTGGTGCACGACCATTTCCGGCAAGTCGTCGGGCAGCTCGTTGCTTCTCGCGGACAATGCTGGCACTTCCGGAACCACGTACTGGGGCTTGACGTCTTGGAGGAGCGTAGCCGAAAAGCCGCGACAGAATCTTGCTATCTGGGAGCCTGCTATCCGCCACACCTGAGAATTATTACAAGGAGTGTGATTATTGCTTGAGTGTCTTTTTGGCCATCGACACAAATAGTGGCAACTCTAGTGATCATGCCTTATACATGAAACAATTGCACTAGTTTAAGACCGGATTACTTTGATGGACAACAAACAATAAAGTCGCCAAAACAAACACATTTATAAGAAGTTGTACTTATAAGAGCATATTTTATTATATTTTGATTTTATTGACTGATTCGTTGGTTGTTGTTGTTCTGGTAGGTATACAACCGAGCCGGAGCAGGGTAGTTATACTGTATAGAAGAACTTAGCAGTTAAAAATGTACCATTTGTTTATTTAGCTACCTTCTAAGGTAATTTGTCACAACTTACTTGCTGTTTGGTAAGGTTTACGTTAGCAACGTACAAAGTGCGTAACGCATCTTTCCTGTCTCCTTTTGACATGAGTTTTTGTAAAAGCCGTGTAGGACCTCCTTGGGCGTCCTTCGTACGCTCTAGATAGCACCGAGAGCTCGAGAGATCTTTGTAAGCGATTATTTTCTATAAAATGCGGAAAAAAAATTGTGCGTATGTCATTATGTTCGCTATTGCATAAGGGAACGATGTTGGACTAGGACCAGAACATTGCATTACGGCAAAGAAGTGGATAACACTTGTGTGTGTAATTGCCAAATGAAGCGCAGATGAATTTAATGAGATAATATCAAGCGTGATTTCAAGTCATTGGCACACATTTTTGAGATTTCGGCATGACGCAAACCAAAAGGCTCGTCACTTTTCTTACCGTCTTGTAGTCAAAGAATGTGCGAGTCTTGGGTATGCCTGCAGTAGTAGGTGGTTTCGCTAGAGCGGGCTTGCGCGCCGCTGCAAATGTAGCCTCGAAGGGGTTCTGTTGGTGCAATACCACGTGCTGCAAAGAGATGAGCTGCATCTGATTTCCTGCCGGATTGGCTGTGTGTCTTTGGTTTTTAACTGTGAGATTGGCTTTTACGAATCGCTTTGAGATTTCATCGATTGATCACTGATGAAAGTATGTGTGAATATTTCCGATGCAATTAGATATTTTGACCAACTGAGCAGATGCGCTAGACGCGATCAAACCCACGGGGAAGTCAAGGACACCGTAACGGATTATTGCAAATAATATTACATCCTGTTTGTATCAATATTTCGCATAATCGAAAAACACGCAAAGCTAGCTATCCGTGCGTCCTTCAGTGGTTCCTTATCAGTTATCACAAAATAGTATATTATTGATTATCGACAAGTCTAACGTCTAATTATTTTGCCCCCATTTCTATAAACACCAAAAAAAGGTCCTCCATGGCGTATAAGTTATAACTGCAATGCTTTTCATTCTTGTTACTTACTTTTGAGCTCTGCCCGGTGGCTAGATGAAGCACCCCTGCCGTGATCAGCAGAAGGGCGGCCAACCCGGAAGACGACGCTACCATAGTTGCAAGCAGCTAACGTCGGTAGCGAGTGCCCACCGAAAGCAGACGTTGCTCGCACGCCAGTTCACTACTTTGTGCACTCAAAATGGTGATGTGCTGCGCTGACCTCCTATAAATGATGACCTCCCCCACTCTGAAGCGAGTCGTCGTATAGGACAGTCTCTGTCTTTCTCGACACAGGCAATTGGTTTTATTTGCAATAGTTTTTTTAGGGTTTGTGGAACAGACGTATTCTATCCATCAGAGTAAGTCGAGCATCAAGCTAAAAACGAGGTAAGAACGTATGTAAGCTGATATCGATTTTTTCGAGGGAATTAACTGAAAATTCATTTGGCGAATCTTTCAATCAGAAATAAGTACTTCCGCTATGAACTTTTCGAAACTTTTCGCAGTATTGATTAGCGAGCAATCGGCATTAGGATGTCTTGGTTATAAAGCTGTGGCTAATTTTATGCCGGTTTCACATGCCATTTGCGCTCGAGGAAATCGGACCACAGTAAAATAGCTGTTTTTACGTAATGCTTTATTTTTATTTGAGGAATGATTTTTTTCAAACAAAGAATTTAACCGACTAATATGGCTTTACATCAAACATGTAAGTTGGGTTTGGTAATTTTTGTTTTTAGGAAGTATTTTACTCATCCATACTTAAAGTACCTATATAGCATTTTGATTCAATATTCACATTATTTGAAATTTTTTGAAATTTTGTTTCAAACTATGATCATAAATGAACTAAACATAATACGATGCTATGCTTTTCAAATTAATTTACAAGAAACAAATAAGAATCATGCGCTGAAAACTTCAAATGATGCTGATTGGACTAGAGAACAAACTAAAAGCAAGACAAGATATTTTCGACTATAACCTCTGAAGTATAATAATGTATTTTAAAGATATTGGTAAATAAAAAAATCACGCTTAGCCGAATATTAGTAGATAAAAATTATTGAGGGCTACAGATTGCCACACCCTTTTTAACCCAATGCAAATCAAATCCAAATCGGTTGAAATTTGAAATCGCGACTGACAAAAACTTGGGCTGTCCTTATGGGTGGATGTCAAATCGTACCAACAATATTTACACGAGTGACTAGGGATACTCGTCCACATTGATTTTCCACAAATAAATAGAGAAATAAATAGTGCTTAAACAATAAACAAAACATATATAAATAATAAATAGAGTTCAATCAGCCAAAGCAAAATAAATGATAGTTATCAGTGTATATGAAGCAACTAAAAACTAAAGGATCATATTTCCATTTTCACACCTGAAACACTATTCCTATTGTGTACTTACTTATAATAATATAAAACAACTAATTCTAATTTAATACATTTTTAGGTTTTCTGCCAACAAAATATATTTTTCTAAGGTGTATACTTTGGTTCTCACAAGCCATATTTTAAGCTGCTCTCGAAAGGCTGTTTTCAAACTATTTCTAGGACTTCTGTACACTGTACAGATTTACAACAATCATTTCTGTTACACCACCAACAATACAAGTTTTGCATTCATAATTTGGTTTTAAAACATATTAAAAAAAATGTTGAATAAATATAGCACTTCGATTTTAATGCCAAAACGGCCAAATAAGAAACATCGATAACATTTGTCTGGTCCCATAAAGTTCCAATCGGTTCTTTCAGTTACCAACATTAATGTTTACAAAATCTACGGTCGGCAGTGTCAATGGGCAAAATTAAACCATCCAATCCAATATCAAATTAAAAAAGAGCGTCCACATATAGGCTATACGCAGCTATCAAATAGTTTCCAAACTACAGGATAATATTGACAATTAAGTACTTTGTTACATAACTCGTAGTAAAATATAAAGGAATACAGACGCGATTTCGTTATCAGATGTAAAACACCGAACGATGAACCGCGAAGTGGACGTCGCAACTTGATCCCATCATTCAAACGGCTATCGCTCTCGACTGGATGACCGACGTAATGACAGGCACTCCGACGCCGACGCCGACGCCGACGCCGACGCCGACGGTGATAGGCGACGTCTCAACTTGATCCCATCGTTCAAACGGCTATCGCTCTCGACTGGATGACCGACGTAATGACAGGCACTCCGACGCCGACGCCGACGCCGACGCCGACGCCGACGCCGACGGTGATAGGCGACGTCTCAACTTGACCACATCGTTCAAACGGCTATCGCTCTCGACTGGATGACCGACGTAATGACGGCACTCCGACGCCAACGCCGACGCCGACGGTGATAGGCGACGTCTCAACTTGACCCCATCGTTCAAACGGCTATCGCTCTCGACTGGATGACCGACGTAATGACAGGCACTCCGACGCCGACGCCGACGCCGACGCCGACGCCGACGCCGACGCCGACGGTGATAGGCGACGTCACAACTTGATCCCATCATTCAACGGCTATCGCTCTCGACTGGATGGCCGACGTAATGACGGCACTCCGACGCCGACGCCGACGCCGACGGTGATAGGCGACGTCTCAACTTGACCCCATCGTTCAAACGGCTATCGCTCTCGACTGGATGACCGACGTAATGACAGGCACTCCGACGCCGACGCCGACGCCGACGCCGACGCCAACGCCAACGCCAACGCCGACGCCTACAGTGATCGGCGACGTCTCACCGTGGACACGCATACAGGACGACTCTTCGTGCTTGTACAGGTAGGACTTGAGCGCGAACGCCTTCCCGCATCTGCTGCAAACGTGCGGCTTGGTGTGCGAGTGCGTCTGGACGTGGGCGCGGAGGTTGGACTTGTCGGCGAACGCCTTCGTGCAAATCGAGCATTTGAACGGCTTCTCGCCTGCAAATAGACGGTGTGTGGTGTTGCGGATTAGTGGACAGATTATTTTTGCACGTGTGCATGTGGAGTATTTAGGTTACTTGTGTCACGTCGTAACGTTATACATTTCGGTATTGGTTTTAAAAATTATCTGCAGGGAAACGGGTCTTTGGAAAATCATTAGGCTTCATTTTAAATCCCCCGTTTGAAATTGTTTTTTTTTAGTTGTTGGTTGCCAGTATTGGGAAGCCTGATTTGAAGAATTTCTGGTGTCATGCTCACAAGTTGTTTTTTCTCTCCTTGCAGACCATTGATATTGCCAGGCACGCATGTTTTATATATTGCACTCATTTTATAACCTCAAAATATGGAGACAATGATATGATGATCATCATCATAGGTTATTGCTGGGAAATTTTCAAAATCTGAGTCAAAATCAGAGTTAGAGAAATTGCCATACCTGTATGAGTGCGTATGTGACCTTGAAGCAGCCACGGCCTCGAGAAACATTTCCCGCAGTGCGTACACTTGCAGCCTTGATTGTGCGTGCGCACGTGCATGGAAAACGCCGGCATCGACACGTAAACCTTGTCACAGTGTGGACACCGTCGTGCCTTCTTGTCTCCAAGAGAACGATGAGTCTGCCGATGTCTTGCCAAATTGCTGGAAGTGCTGTATCGCTTCCCGCAATCAGGACATCCGTGGACCTCGCCCGAAGGTATCGCACCCTCTTTCAATTCGCCATCGTGGTCTTCAAACAGTTCACAGCCGTGTGGCTCTGCATTGTGAACGCGAAAATACTTCTCGCGCATCGAAAGGTCTTCCTCTTTGTATTCGGTCCGCTTTTCTTCATGGTCTATCGTGTAGTTCTTGTGAAAACGCTCGTAGTGGTAGAGGTTGTTGAGGAATGGATACTTTCTGATGTGAGGGGCGATTGCTAGGCTTCGGTGACCGAAGAGGTGGCCGGCAGCGGCGGCTAGGCTGACGTCGGCGAGTTGGGTGAGGTTGTAGAGCTCTTCGGGACATTCGGAAGAGACGTCGCTGGCGTCTGTAGTGTCCGTCGGCCCTTCGGAGGGTGGCGGGAGTTGGCCGACGCAGCGGTCGCCGTCGACCTCGGCGACGCTCACGCGGCGCTCGGGACTGCTTTCTGTCGAATCAGGAGAGCGCGTTAACGATCGGGATAGATTTGCTTTTAGTTTACCTAACAAACTTTCGGATGTCAAAGGCTTATAGAATGTACATTTTTCTTTTTACATATGGTTGCTTACACATAGTTATGGTCCAAGCGCGGTTGCAGTTTTTTTAACGTTTGACTAAAATCTCAACAAAATCTGCACCAGATAAAATGCGATATCACATGTTATACCTAACCAAATATGGTATAGAAGTTCGAATGATGTGATACGTTAGGAATTAGTATCGTACCTACAGCCTATAGATACTCCGGCAATTTGACTATTAAATAGGCCTCAAACTAAAGTGTTTAAAAACACATTAGAAAATAATTGCAAACAACGGTTAGCAAATAATTGCTAACAACAAAAGACAACGCATTTAATTTTGACCTGCATATCACTATATGATGACACTATTGAACCACAACAGTCTCAATTGGTTCCCGGATTTTAAACCGGTATATATACATGCACGGATACAAGAAAACACGTGTTGTTGCTAAAAAGAACCGCAAAATCATTGCATCCAGGCCTCTTTCAATTGGCGAATGCGTACTAAACGGTTTAACGAAACCCAGAACGTATCCCGAAACCAAGTGCCATCCCGTTAGCACGTAAGGTGGGTGCCGGCAGCTTGCCACCGAGCAAGCAGTAGCCGCCGTCGTCGCCGCCGTCGCAACAAGTGGATGCTAGAGCCAGGGGCATAATAATAAACGGCGCGTCGGGCACGGATTTTTGGGCGCTTGCCCGTCGCGCCGCAAGCTTCGCCTCACCTTCGTGGCACATGCGTCACCGAGAAAACCTCGGTAAAAATAAACTGCTCCCATTCGGAGGTTTTATGCAGCGAATGGTGATCGGGGAGCGATACCGGCATGCCAGCGAGCTCGTAAATATCACGATGGAAATTCTTTGTAAACGATGGCGATTTTCGAGCTGAAATTTTTAACAATTCAAAAATTTTATCGCGTTTCTCTTCTGCGTACTAAATCTTTAGAGTAAACACTCTATTTTGGGATACGAACCGCCTGTGTTATATTATTAGCACGTTTCAATGATCTCGAGCATATTATGGCAATCACTACTGGAGGGCTTTTGGTACAGTATTGAAATTTTCAGAGACGCAATTGCCAGCATTGAGAATGGCGTCAGATATTCTTGGTTTATAATGCTAACCTTCGTCAGTACTCAGTTACTAAAAAATAAAACAGTTATAATACTATGGTATCTAAGTTATACATAGTCAGTCACAGCAAATTAAATATATTTATTCGATGTGCAAAAGGTATATAGATCGCTTCTGATACTGTCAATGGTCACTGTATACATCGACAGACGACTCGGTAAATGCTAATTGACTTCTCAACGAACAAATTGCAAATCAACTCTGACATAATGACGGCAATCAGAAAAGTGTTAATCAACCAATTAGTACCATTAACCATCAACACTCGACACTCACTGCGCTTACCTCTTCGTTCATATTCCACCGGCGTATTATATCTCCTGTGAGTGATCAGGAACGCTCGAGGCATCTTCAGTGGTTGCCGATGACGTCCTAGCAGCAGCAGCCTCCCATGAATGGAGCAGTGCACCCTTGAAAGCGCGACACCCGTTCAGCTGAGCTTCTCGCCAGCTACTGTCGCGGCGTGTGCCACCTTGGCAGCACGAAGACGCGTGCCAGTCCCAAACCCGAGGCGTTGGTGGAAAACACCGACCTGTGAGGTTGTCTCGGGACACGGGGGGCACTCCCCCCCCCCCACCTCACGGGCGCCCCGTGCGCGTAGCGTGGCGTGCAGAAGGCTAGCAAGTGGCTATCCCTAGACTTCTGGTGGTGGTTGGTGGAATAATGCCAGATAGGCAGAACGCCAACGGTTTACTGGTGTTCTGTATAATCTTCATCGTGATGTTTAAAGATGTTTCTTCTTTTTGTAATTTGTGGTACCTTTCTGGATTAAGCGTGCAGGGCTAAACGGAGGCCTATAGTGACTAATGTGCAGTTTGTCAAGTTAGATTTAGTGATGTCTCGTTTTTCCATCGAATCATTGGTCGAACTGTGTTTTTCTAGTTTTGACTCATTGTCGTGAGTCATTATGTGTTTTGGCATAAATCAGAAAACGCCTCCTGCGTAACGATTTCGACTTTTCACGCTTCGCATCAGTTAATAATGTTGGCTTGCACCATCTTTAAAATATCATAGTAAAAATGATGAAATCGTATGTTCATCTTTCATGGAACGGCGAGCGGCTCTTTAAAACCCCCGACGTCGAATGGAGTGGGTGTGATTTTGGGTAAAAATATCTTCTCTCGTTAACAGTGTCGTGACTTGGTATAAGCTTTAGCAAAGGGGAGAACGCTTTAAAGTTATCAGCCTCTCCACGTTTGCAAGAAAGTGTGTACCGAAGAGAGCATGGCTAACTGCACAGCTTGAAGAATGAAGTATACCCAACAGCTGCAAGCTTTACTATACTTTTTCTCAATTCTCCGTCTATTATTATTTCCTCGCTTGTGCGATAACATAACATTGCAGTGGTCTTATGCTTCAGTCATTCAAGAATTTTCATGACAAACAAATAAAAAAACGTACTTTCAGTTTTCGTAAACGTTCCTCTTCCTAAAATAAGTACCTACACTCGAAGGGTGCGAAACCTCATCGGTTATGCCACTCGACACCTTATTGTTCTGCTATCTAAAACTGGGCTAGACACTGTTTTCAGAGTTTCTAGATCGTAAGAAAAACATTGCATGTATGAAAATAAGGAAGTGGTTAACGCGTACTAGAGATGCTTACTATAATAAGACTGCCGAGCAGAGGGTGATGAGGAAGAGCGACACGCGTACACACGCCGAAATTAAAGGGCTCCTCGTGGTGGTCGCGTGCTGTTCTGACCCATGTGATCTCCAGCTGCAGTCTAGACGAGACCCAGCCCATCCCACCCCATCCCATCCCGGACAGACCAAAGGGAAACCACCCCTTACAAGATGTCAGTGGCCTTTATTGACTGGAGCTTATTGACTCTCAAAGCATTTGGCGATGATGCTGGGCAGTGAAAGGGAAAGCTTCTCATGGAAATGGATATGGAGTTGGATTTTGAAATTTCTGTTCAAGCGAGCAGATGTATATGTATCGGACAAATTCCTAGTTATAAATTTGGACGTCAGATCGCTGGCGTTTCCTTGTACTTATTTCTTAACGTTAAAGGAATATTTCAACAAATTTTATTGATATAGCGTTAATCTAAAATCTTTCACTCTGAAACGGACACATTGTGAAACAGTCTCCAAAAATGGTTTAAAAAGAGGCAATTTGAGTGAAATTCATATATCGATTGCAATTCCCTCTAAATCTGCGACATGACCTAGGTACCTAAATTCGCAAACTACCACACTAATCGCACCCACTGTTCGCACCCATCGCACCCATCGCACCCCTCGCACCCATCGCACCATCGCACCATCGCAGATCCGCGTGGCACGTTCAGAAATAGCCACGTGCCTCGTTATCTCCTGCATCCACAGCTCGTAGGGGAGGACCATGCCACAGATCCATCTCTCATGCCACCCACCCACATCCACATATTCACCGCCCACACCTTCCTTACCTGCATCTGGCGGGTGGCAGGCGGCTGTGCGCTGAGATGAGCGGAGATTAGCAGCGCGGAGGCTGCAGGAGCGCGCAGACCGAGCAGAGGAGATGAACGCGCGAAGAGATTTATTCGCGAGATTCTACTTCAATGGTTAGACACGGCAGCTTCGCTATGTCGAACCGGGAAAGGTTGAGGTGTCAAATTCAACCATTTCGATGTAATTTTCCGATTTTTTTCATGTCTGAAGGGCATGAGGATCGTTAGATGCACAATTCTTATCGGTAAATGAAACGTCTGCTCGAATTCATGGTTTAAAATGACAAAATTTATCCTGCAAAATGCCATTACAGGAGTGTCATAGCACAGCAGTCAAAACTATCATGGACTCTCATAAGTCATACCTGACTAACTTATCATAACTGCCGGGATTGTCTACTCTAGCGGAAATTACTTTCCAAGTTTTCTGTTCACTGACTCTCCAACCGCATCGCCATAAAGTTCGGTCCATCGGCTTCCCACCCCATTCGCGTAAAATAACGTACGCATTCCTGTTCATAGTAATCAATTCATTCACCATTTAAAAATTATTTACACAAGTTACCGTTACTATCGCGTGCAGTGCAGTAAAGTGTCGAGAATCTCAGCATTAATTAAGATCGTTAATTATTATTTTAAGACCCCGAACAGCAACACATCGGAATCTGGAACACATGGGTAAACCGGAAGTAGCTCTTCCTCTCGATGCGTGTGCAGCATTCAAGGGTCTCTGGTCCAGAGAGGCCCGTTTTTTCCGAATCAAACGCCGGGGCCGGGGACAGCGTGGCTTCTCGGCGCGGCCTGCTGGGCAGAGGGCTCCGTGGTGTTTATTATCGTTCCTCGATGCTCCCGCTGCCATCGAACACGTGGCGCTCGATGAAACGGAGATGGCTTTAAACTTTGAAATGCGTATGTATGCAAACAAAATCACGTGTCTCAGGGTCTGCAGGTTTCGACCAGGTCGATTGTGCAATGTTTTTAAGCTGATGAACGGAATGGTTCGATTCAGGCTGAAGTGGCCAAGTGCTCCATGAAAAGATCTATAGCAAATGCAATGTTATGTTATCATAAAAGGGCACACCAGTTCTAAAGGTGACCGCGCTTACGCGGTAGAAATGTCCATCAAGGTGTTTTAAGACCAAAAGTAAGTAATTCCTTTGAGGCTAACGGAGCATATAGTTACAACGCTTATTCATTTCATGAACTGCACATTTTTTTATTTTGATATGTCATTATTTGAGCGCTCTTGTGATTGCATTTCAGATGCTCAAATCGCCCTCCTGAAAAAATGTCTTGTCTGAGTTCGTTTTTGGGTCCATGAGTTTCAAATAGTGACTTTATGACAGTGTCAACGCAGCAGCATCTGTAAGTCAAGCGAACGTCAGTAGTCAATCCAGTGTCATCAACCACAAGGTAATAGTAATATGACGCTGGTAGAAATAAAGTTAAAGAATCGTACGTCGGCTGCTCGAAGACACTGAGCTGGCAATGTCAGACAGAAAGTAATCAAGATCTCACTCCTGACTCAGAAGAATGCCGTTTTGGCATAGATCTTAACGATTCATAAAAACGATCGGAAACCCTTATTTCTTTCCAGCGTCGCTGGCGCGCGTCTGAGCGTCAATGCCGGGGGTGAATCTCGCCGGAGGAGACTGATCCAGGTTGGTAGACAGCTGTGCGGCAGTCGATGACTTGGAGAGCACCGCGCCGGATGTTTAATGTCGACTCCAGCTCGTCGTCCCCTTTTAGGACTTTCGGGAGCGACCAGGACCGCCCTGCTCTGCCTCTTCCCGGCTCCTGTCGACCGGAGGAAGTGATGATTAAACATTGGAAAGAGAACCCCAACTAATTATTAACTAGCCGTCAACGCATGCGCTTTCAGTCTGGAGAATGTCGCTAGACTTTTTTGATAACACTAACAGAGACTTGCAGAAAGCATATAGTAAATAGCTCAATGGAAGCGTGCGACTATACTCATAATATACAAAGTCATAATACTTTGCCAAATATTGTCCTTTGACCTGGTCCTAGTACGTTTAGTCTGACGTTTTGATAAGAAATATCTTAATTTAGAGCAAGGCTGAGTTGTAGACCCGCCGTTGAGTGAATCGCCAGCGCCGAAATGCACTTGAAACCATTGCCAGCTTCGGCAGCACAGGGTCAAGGCGCCGGTGGCTATCGTAATGACCTTTTACAGAGTAGCAGACAAGAACACTTGAGTCTGGTGGAAATACTGCATGACCCTTTGGAAGTAATTGAGGTACTGGTGCAGGTAGAATAGTTTGTAAACAATGATCATCAAAGAAATTGTTGTATCCTTCATTATATATGTAAACAAAGATAAATGATTGAATAACTCTGCGTGGTCACAAAGAGTAAAGACATGTTTTAATATTTAAATCCTACACAATTAGATTATTTTGTCCAATTGCTCCGTATGTTCACCGATTCTCATTTCTTCCCTTTGAGGAACGAGTGATTTGTAAACGAGATTGCGTTTTATGCCTTAATTTGATTTGTTTTGTAGGCAACCATCACGCGATTTTTATATAACTGGATGCGGCCTCTTGGTCAAACCAAAATAGGAGTAACGCCCTTCTATCTGAACATATGCTCAAACGAAATCCCGCATCGGCATAGCACGTATGCATCATTTTGAAAACGATCCCTCGGCTTCCGTCGCATTCAAGCCACCGGTGGATTCCGATGTCCCCACAGCAAAAAGGGGTAAAACAAAAACGCTTTGCCTCAATCTTAGAAACATGCGGCAGGAGCACGTGGCTGTGATATTTTATCACGAACGAAACCACAACGGCAAAAAACGCCGCGGCTTGCGACTGTCACATGAGGTCGACTCTTGTATACTGGGACTGCCGTTTGCCGAGCTTGGAGGCAAGTGGTTGCGGTGGTCCTCGCGTCTCAGCATCCGAAGATGATAGCGTCGCGTTGGTCAAAGTGCCCCCGGACTCTCCAGATTTTTAAAAGGCTAGCGATGCAGGAGACAACACGAGCACTGATCTGTAACCATGTGGTTTGTGAAGTCGTGTGAAATTATTTTCAGTTCCCTTTTCTTAAGGAACCTAAGATTTCTGTTTACTCAATAGAGCCTATATAGGTGTAACCTGTGTAATCTAGTGTCCAGACCATGATGTCGCATGTCCCTCTGTCAAAGCAGTGCGTCGTTAAACACCTCAAACCAACAAATTAATCAAGTTAACTCTCAGACAGACAGCGATCAGAGAATTTGTGCTAATTTCTTTAGGTTTCGTTTGGGGTTCACTTTACAATTAAATATTATATACACATACATTTTTAAAAATATAGTCACCAATATTTATTTCTTCATGTTTGTGAGATTCATCTTTCATCCACGATTTCGTCTAAACATTTCCACTCTCATCATCATCATCGCGCTGGCCTTTGCGAGTCGTTGGGCATGAGTCGATTGGCTCCCTCCCATGTATATAGGTACATTGCAAAACAAGGTTGAAAAATCAAGATCGTGTACCGAAGTAATATTCCTCCCTTAAGCCTCGCACGTGTTTTGATATGGCTATGGCAAAGCCAATATATATATACCATACTATGCATTAGCTTTTAGCGTCCTGAAATAGCAATGTAATGTTGACCGCATTGCTGGTTGTTCAGACGTAGCAAATGGGCTACGACTGCAGTGCGTATTGCGAGTCATCCGTCTCAGGATTTTCTCAAGAGTCGATTCCACTTCCCCCACGCCAAACGAGTGGAATTGCCACAATCTGATAAAAATACCATACGTGGAGCGCAGTTGACCAGGGCGTCAGTTTTTAATGCAGCCAAATGCGACGCCGTCGTCGTCTTCGCCGCAGCCGAGTTCATGCATCTATTTGTGGTTTGAGCAATCTCATCAAATGCAGCTGCTTTTGCAGCTTTAAAAATAGCATCCCAACTCCATATACGAAGCAGATAAATTAAACTCGGAACAACCACGGTCTTTGCCAACTTTTCTGACTATATCAGGGGGTGAAACTCTCTTTCATAAAAGTTAAAGCTGTCGAACAAAACGGCATTGTTTCATGTCAACATAAAAATAAGTTGTTTTTAAATGCTCATTGCCCACGTGTAGTCACTTAACAAAATATGATTACATTAGCAGAAATCCTCCCTGACCCTTGACAATAAACTAGCGCACGAATGCGTGAATGCACAACACACCACGGATGCAGTTGGCGCGAGTGCGTGCTGCAGTTGCGTGCTGCAGTTGCGTGCAGTTTGGCGTGCGCCCGACACGAGCCAAGTCATGTACCGATGCACTTCGGTGCAGTGCACTGCATCTCGGCATGAGAGCCACAAGCGCGCCATTCGTTTCGCCCCGCCGTTGGGCGTTGGGACTGAGCGAGACTGCATCCTTGACCACAGATTTATTTATTTGCGCTGCCTTTGCGAATTTAGGCGCATATTCTTTGATGTAACAAAGGACACGTGCCGTTTATGTGTAAAAAGGTAACTTGCGTTGGAAGTATTTCGAGTGTCACGCTAGAACGGAATTGTTTTCTGCCTTTATTATAATTGCTAGCTTCAGATGAAAGTGAAATTAACACCCAGAGTGCAGCTGCATTGCGCCAATTATCATACTTCAAAGTACACTTAAACTTTGATGACGTTCGTGAGCATTAGTTATTCATGGGCCATAATTCGTGAACTGCAGAGTTTGCGGACTAAATACGATCCAGTAAACACGTCCCTGCCATTCGCATGCGTTTATACGCACAAGATCTATAGGGCAGATGTCTTGAAAGTACAAAATAACGTTAAAATACTATTTGCGCTATATTTAGTCTGCATAGAGATTCATTGGGATCATCACCAACAAAGTCGCTTGCATTTATAATTAAATTCGAATCTTTCTTGTGTTTTGATGATTAAACTGTAAGTGTGCCGCATAAGTGTGACTGCGTCACGCCGGACAATCGACGCGTTTATTTTTATCAGAGGTATTTAAATTAAGAAGACTCATTATGTAATTGATACAGAAGTCATACAGACAACCAATGAAAGTACCTATTCTCCGATCATACCTTTCCCTGATATCTATAATCATTGCAGGTTGTCAGTGATAACAAAGAAGAGACAAACATATTGACATTAAACTCATATCAAATCACGAGTTTAGTTCACGAAACATGACGTACAACATCAATTGAATTCTAAATCTTTCAAAGAGATAATTTTGATTACAGATCTTAGAACTCAGAAACTCATAAACATGGCAGACTAATTGTCCGTGATATACTAACGAAGCAAGCTACAAATCTAAAATGTATCTGAAAATAATCGTGTTTTTCGCTCTCTGCGTCGCAATAGCAAGCAGTCTGCGAGTCGACCCAGGCTCCCGATTTGAGAAGAGACCGAAGATCACTGCTCCTGCGGCACTGCAGGACGCTAGGGAGCCTGTGCAGGCAACCATTGAGCAACGGCTGGACCACGTGGACACCGCAGACAGCAGAACATGGCAGCAGGTATGCAACACCTGCAAGTGGATACTGATTACTGAATAGTGAAAACTACCAAGTGAATAATGGCATTTTCATATAGGATGCCGTTTTCTATATTGCTATAGCAGTAAAAGTAAAAATTCTGAAATTTGAATCCATGTTTAATATTTATATCTACGAGGTCATTTTTTATGAACTTAGCAAAACTTGAATGTGCTGAATTGAATTCATACTTCCATTTGTTTTTAACAACTAGTCGGGTTTGTTTTCTCTCAGAGATACTTCATCAACGAGCAGTTTTACGCGATCGGTGGGCCCATTTTCGTGATGATGTCGCTCGAAGGGGCCGCTGACCCCGACTGGCTGCGAGGGGGTCAGATGATGGAGCTGGCTCTTTTGTACAAAGCCAAGGCGTTCTTGCTCGAGGAAAGATTCTACGGTCAGAGCAAGCCCACACCGTATGGCAAAGTTCTGCAAACGATTCTGAGAAACTAAGTTACATATTTTATATCATATTATCCACATTGATTGATGCTTTGAGTGTTTTGCAGAGACACCAGTATCGAAAGTCTCAAGTATGCGTCACCTACGCAAAATATTGGGGATTTTGCATCGTTCATAAGAGCCATCAAAATCAGCCATCCCGGCGCCAAAGTGATCGCTTTCGGGGGCTCCTTCGGGGGCAGCAATGTCGCGTGGACCAAGCAATTGCACCCCGACCTCATCGACGGCGCCGTCGTGTCCAGTTCACCTCTATTGGCCACTTTTGGATTCGAAGGTACATGGCAAACAACGAGTCGTTTGGGGCATTGCACGTGTTTCAACTCCCATCGCGAGTTTAGGTTTTCAGTCTGGCATGTGAACAACTTGATCTTGAAAACGTTTAATCGTGAGGTACCAAAAACTGCAGCATGGCGTTGTTTTTCGTCTTTTTCAACCACCCCGTCCAAGCACGCTGTTTTTGGGACAGTTCTGTGTTATCCCAAAAACGCAAAACCCTTTCTTTTCAGTTTGTTTTTAAACTTTTATGACCAGTGGAGCGTGGGGATTGGAGTGTGGATTCAGTTGATTGGGATCGTGCCCTTTTGCAGAATACTTTGAGGAGGTGGCTGGAGTGATGGCGCTTGCAAGCCCCGAATGTGTGACTGACATGGAGGAAGCCACGACGACCTTGGAAGACATTTTGTTCGGAAGTGAAACTGGTGGAGCTACACTGGCTGAAATGTTCGAGTGAGTCGATTCACATTCGTGCTTGACTCTATCTTCACCAAATCGAGTGGTTCGTGCTCAGCGTTTGTATAAAGTCAGCAAAGTTATGCAGCGACCAAATTTTGGGTGGGTGACCAACCATTTCAAGAGAAATTCTTGTAGACATGGCTGTAAGCTCACTTTCGTAATCCTCAAAATCAACCATGATCAATCAGAAACGCAACGTATACGAAAGGGACATAATTCAAAATAACTGACATATAAAAATATGAGAGGAAATTGTTACTGGTTTAAGCAGTTACCAGTATGCAATTGATGGAAGGGAGGCGAAGCTGGAAAAATGTGCACCCGAACCGGGATACGAACCCGGGACCTCCTGCTTGCCGGGCAGGTGCTCTACCAACTGAGCTATTCGGTCACACATTCTCCCCGCTTCGCCGGGTGGGACAAGGGGGATCTCCGGGGAGATGAGAGGCCGAGCGACCCGTACATGGGACGGGTAAACGGACTCGGCCCCAGGACGGCGATGGCGCAATCACTAGACCCTTTGTCCCGTTCTCAGATGAAGAGACACGAGGTGGATGAGAGGAAATTGTTACTGGTTTAAGCAGTTACCAGTATGCAATTGATGGAAGGGAGGCGAAGCTGGAAAAATGTGCACCCGAACCGGGATACGAACCCGGGACCTCCTGCTTGCCGGGCAGGTGCTCTACCAACTGAGCTATTCGGTCACACATTCTCCCCGCTTCGCCGGGTGGGACAAGGGGGATCTCCGGGGAGAGAGATGAGAGTGATTGCGCCATCGCCGTCCTGGGGCCGAGTCCGTTTACCCGTCCCATGTACGGGTCGCTCGGCCTCTCATCTCCCCGGAGATCCCCCTTGTCCCACCCGGCGAAGCGGGGAGAATGTGTGACCGAATAGCTCAGTTGGTAGAGCACCTGCCCGGCAAGCAGGAGGTCCCGGGTTCGTATCCCGGTTCGGGTGCACATTTTTCCAGCTTCGCATCCCTTCCATATAAAAATATGTTTTTCTCCCGCCAGTATTTGCGTACCGCTCGACGCAAGCAATCCCATGGATGTGTCGAACTTCTTCCTGATCTTCGCCAACGTGTTCGCATCTGTGGTCCAGTCAACCAACTCCCTGACCACCGTCGAGTCGTATTGCAACCTGGTCACGAACCCCCTATTTGGCGCGACGCCCGTGGACCGATTGGTCCAGTTGGTGATCACCATCTACCATCCCACGCAGTGTCTGGAGATGCGCTACGAGCCGCTGCTGCCCTACTTCACCAACACCTCATGGGACAGTCCGGTGGTCGAGAGACGCAACTACCTGTACACGACTTGCGCGTTCTACGGGGACTTTCAGACCTCGGCGTCGGCGAACCAGCCGTTTGGGAGCACTTTCCCGGTTGACATCTTTGAGCAGATTTGTAGGGATTACTATTCACCTAGGTAAGATTTCAAACACGATACCACGTTTCCAAATGAATATACAATTATTTTCCGCCAAGCTGTTAATGGAAAATTGAAACTAAATCCTGCTGTTGTTTTATAGGGCGTAGGTACTAGTTGTCTGTGGACCCCATGTACTTTTCTCACTCTTTTCAGGCCACTCTATATATATTATACTCTATAGTTGCTATAATCTCCAAAGTCCCCAAACCCCCAAAACCTAAAATTGTATCTCAAACCGAGCTCCCACTAGGTTGTCTAAAAACATTGCAAAATATTTTGAAGGTAAAACATTGATTTCAGCTTCGACGCCACGTTCATCCAAACCGGCGTGGACGCAACGAACGCGCAGTTCGGCGGTCTGACTCCCGACGTGACGAACACTGTGTTCGTCCAAGGATCGTTCGACCCCTGGAGAGTGTTGGGGGTGTTGGGAGATCTCTCGGACACCGCGAAGGCGATCGTCATCGAAGGTACACCCGCAGCAGTAGTGGGCAATACATAGGGCATGGATGGCAGCATCCTTAATTTCATCACAACTTCTAAATACGCTTCACCCGACACTAATATACGTTCTGACGACTCCCCATGCTTTTGACATTTTCCTGCGTCCAGCAATGTGCTAAAGATTTGGAGTTGAGTGCATTCTATTCGGAAACGTTGAATTTATTCCATGAAAAATTACCGATCGAATCGACCGTCACCTGCGACCGTACGGCTAGGAAATTGTGTAGCAGGATATGCATGGCTAGAAAGTGCCTGGCCAGGAAATAGCAGGGCAACGCATGGCTAGGAAGTGCCTGGTCAGAAAATGCATGGCTAGGCAACGCATGGCTAGAAAGTGCCTGGTCAGGAAATAGCAGGGCAATGCATGGCTAGCAAATGCAGGGCTAGCAAAGGCATGGCTAGAAAAACCTCAGCAGTCGCTCTGTCGCACGAAGAGAAACCCAGCAGATAAAGGGCTGAATATTGGTGTATTCGATATATTGCATTGAAATCAATTTGACTTGAATGTCTGCAGGAACTTCACACATCACAGACATGAAGACGTCGAATGCTTTTGACTCCAACAACCTGAAGGACGCGAGAGCCAAGATCCGAGACCTCGTCGGGCAATGGGTAGCCGTTCAATAAAGCGCACCTTTTTTACGACAATGACCCGGCAGGCATCTTTCTTTTCCGGGCGTCGAACCCAGAGTATGTTATGCTTAACCCAGCTTCCCTAGCCTGAACCCGAATAAAATAAGTTTTATACCAAAATATAACCCGAACTGAAGTTATCCATATCCCAGAAAAACCAAACTTGAATTTCTCAATTAATAATACTGAACCTGAATCCGAACCCAACCCTCTGTTTATTTTTGTTCGATAGTCAACACGGTGTTGGCATATTGCGTGGAAATAGCATATTTCGGTTTTCATCTTTGGTTGCAATCTAGGCTACATTTTTGGTTGCATGATGTGCCTATACTGTGGCCATATCACAAAATTCTTAATCTTCCATTGTCTGCAAAAATTGCAAACCATGAAATGAGACATGTCAAACTCATGCCTAACTATATGCCTTATCAATTGAACCAATGACATTATTTTAAGTACTTAGAGAATTCGGAATAACCAGCACACCTGCCATATCTAGGCCTGTATATGTGTCATATATTAATTATAAATCATATAGATATCTTAAAACTTGAATTTAATCATGACAGCATTGTGAGCACAGTTTTTATCAACGATATTTTTATACCTGGCATTTAGTTTCATATTGTCAAGTCAGCCATGAAGATCATCGCATTTTTGGTACTTTTTATCTGTTTGGCAAGTAGCCTGTCCGTCAAGGGCAGTCTCCCCTTTACGGCGCGACCCACGCTAGAGGCCCCAAGTGCCCTGCTCGGGGCAAGGGCCCCCGTTACTGGCACGATCGAACAGAGGGTGGACCATGTCAGCACAACAGACACGAGGACTTGGCGCCAGGTAAAACACGAACTATATTTTCTGAAATAAGCGGTAGTCCTTATTTGGTGGGCGTACCGAAAAGAGAAGTATTAAGGATAAGAATAACGATGCACTGGGAAGTCCAGTGTGTAAAACACCCGAACCACCCACCGGAAGACGATCCCTGGAATCAGGATCACTCTGGCCGACATCGAAGCTTCTTCCGGATGGATTTGGTCCAGAAATTCATTATCATAGATCAGAGAAACGACAAAGACGAGTGTGTCGCCAGTTTCGCAAATATTCAACAAAACGATACCCGCTCAAGGAAGATCATCATATATTATTCTCAAAATTGGTAACATTTCTATGCAGAGATACTTCGTCAACGAGCAGTTCTACGAGATCGGTGGACCCGTTTTCGTGATGATGTCGCTTGAAGGAACTGCAAACCCCGATTTTTTGCGAGGGGGTCAGATGATGGAACTGGCTCTTTTGTACAAAGCCAAGGCGTTCTTGCTCGAGGAAAGATTCTACGGCCAGAGCTGGCCCACACCGTACGGCAAAGATTTCATGTGTCTAAAAAATAAAATTGATACACTATTAGGAAACCACGTGTCCTAAATATTTTGAGGATAAGAAAATTAAGTTTTCATTGCGATGTATATAAGTACTTATGCGGTAATTTGTACCTGTTTGAAGTAAAGGAAATGCGCTTTTTCAAATATAATCCATGTTCACAGAGACCTAAGTGATGATAACCTCCGGTACGCATCGCCCGAGCAAAACATCGGCGATTTCGCATTCTTGATCAATTCGATCAAAATCAGCCACCCCGGTGCCAAAGTGGTCACATTCGGCGGCTCGTTTGGAGGCAGTTACGTCACGTGGACGAAGCAGAAATACCCGGACATCATCGACGGGTCAGTCGTGTCTAGCGCAGCTCTGCTTGCGACGTTTGGATTCCCAGGTACGAGATAATGCCGCCTTAATGCCATGCACGTTTACATTGCATTGTACATAACGGTCACTTTTATGGATTCGAAATACCTACCGCTCTTTTATGATCCTGAAATTCTCAAGTGAGATGAATTGACCAAATTCATATATCTAGTGAAATACAAAAAGTGTAGTTTAATTGAAAAAGTTGTTTATTCAACTTTCAAGCTCATTGCATTCTTGATTCTAGAATATTTGGAGCAAGTTGCCGAAGTAATGAAGCTAGCCGACGAAGCTTGTGTGACAGACATGAAGGAAGCAATTATTGCAGTCGAGGATATTTTGTTTGGGAGCGAGACAGGAGGTGAAATTATAGGAGAGATGTTTGAGTAAGTATATAATGCTGTCCTCATATCCATTCTCTTGAGCCACATGAACTCTATAAGATTTCTCAACTTCTTTGCCCGTTGTTTTGTTATTAGTACAAATTACAATTATTATTAATAATCTCATCATTGTCTGCAGTCTATGTGCTCCTCTGGACACCACCAAACCCTTGGACGTCTTAAGCTTCTTCCAGATCTTCCCCGACATCTACGGCCTCGTGGTAGAGACAGCATCTTCACTTGTTCCTGTTCAAGATTACTGCAATTTGATGACCAACCCTGTCTACGGGGCCACTCCGCTCAATCGCTTGACAGAGTTGATCAGATCTGTGTTTCATCCTTCGGGATGTTCCGAAGTACGATTCGAACCGTTCATCCCGATTTTCCAGAACACCTCTTGGGAAAACCCGTATTTTCAAAGACGCACACATTTGTATCAGAACTGCGCTTTTTATTCTGATTTCACTTCGTCAGATTCACCGAACCACCCATTTGGCAATTTCTTCCCGATTGATAGGTTCGTGGATATCTGCATGACAATCTATCCAATGAGGTAAGAAATACGCTGTTAAAGTTGAATCTTATCTGTGAATTTCCCGGAGGGTCGTTTACCTAAATTTAGCTATTCTATCTTCATCCGAAATTAATCAAGCACAACAGTGATTAGTCCAGAAATCGGATAAACCTGCTGCCCTAAACCAAACACTTTTATTATCTAGCAATTTCGACGCCACCACTATTCAAAGCGAGGTCGAAGCAACCAATTCGATGTTTGGGGGTCAAACCCCGAACGTATCCAACACCGTCTTCGTCCACGGGTCGTTTGACCCTTGGCGTCTTTTGGGAGTCACCTCAGATCTTTCGGACTCTGCGACTACTGTCTTCATAGAAGGTGCAGGCCAGTTGCTTGAGGTGCTGTGATTACACTCTCTATAGTTGGGGCTTTGAAACATTTAGTTTGTTTCTCGCAGGCACATCTCACATCACTGACATGGGGACCGCGTCGGCGGGCGACACCGAAGCGCTCAAAGCAGCGAGGGCGCTCATCCGGGACCTCGTCGGACAATGGATTTCGTGATCATCGCTCTCAAAACACGCTGTCAATTTGTGGCACATGCTTATGACCCTAATGTTACACATTGTTTATTAATTTTAGTTTAGAATTTAGTTCTACTTTCCATCCATAGGGTTTTATACCAATTATTTATAGTGCCAGTTCATCTGTGACTGTTCTTTTTAGATAAAAATCATTTCAATACATAAAGCAAGAATTACTAATTGCAATCATCGGCCGCCAGATTATTGACAATGAGGATGATGCCCGAGCTTGATAAGGTGCCTTACATTTCATTTTCAGCACAAATAAAATCTAGTTTAGTCCAATCTCAATCAGAGATCAGTCCAATCAATAATCAGTGCTATCGCCACTCATTTTAAACCAACATGGCTGCTACGCGCACCGCATTTCTGGCTCTGTTAGTCGGGCTAACTTGCTGCCAAAGTGCAGAGGGTGGGTTTCCCTTCCCAAGACAGCCCTTTATAAGGTCCCCAGCCGCCCTGCCAGGCCTGAAGGCCCCTATCGAGTCCTCGATTCTGCAGAGACTGGACCACTCGGACATCGCAGAGACAAGGACATGGACACAGGCAAGTGTCAAATGAAGTTGGCTTCATGCGGTATGATCATATTTCATATAATGTCCGTGTTAGGGATCCTCATTGTCTGCCTTGCTGTGCTTGGACTGGGCGAGCATTGGGAACCTTTACTTTGGAACTGACTTCGGAGCTGAAACTATCTTTGAAGATAACGGCATTGGCACTCACACATTCAATTCATCTGATATCTTCTTCAACTTGTGATGAGTTTTTATGGACAAAAATATAAAAAGTGGTCTCATTTTCTTCATTTTTTATCCTAATATTATGTACCTGAATGGTAAATTCCTCCGCTGTTGTGAGATCTAATTCAATATTTACCACAATAACATTCTCTCGGGTTCTCATTTATTGTTGCGACTTTCATGAAATCTTTTGCCATCAAATTTCTATTCGTTTTCCCCAGCGATATTTCATCAACGAGCAGCTGTACGCGCCCGGCGGGCCCATCTTCATAATGGCGGGCACGGAGGGCCCCAGCAGCCTGGACTGGCTACGCGGGGGCCAGATGATGGAACTTGCTCTCGTCTTCAAGGCCAAGGCGTTTGCGCTCGAGCAAAGATTTCACGGCCAAAGCATGCCGACGCCGTGAGTCACATGGATATACACACACACGCAGACAGAACAAGCAATGCTTCAAAAACTTTTGTCGAGATAAGATCTATAAGAAATCCGGATATGGTGTTAATTGGCACTAGCGCAGTTCGAAAACAGTTTTGCGGTCGGTATAATAGTTTTCAAGTATTTTTTAAACTTTGATTGCCGAATGTCAATTCACCGGTGATGACTTTTTATTATATATTCTTGTCAGAAGTTTATTGGGACGTAAATGCAATAATTGTCATTGCTTTTCTGTTACACAGAGACACAAGTGTGGAAAATTTGGCCTACTCCTCCCCGGAACAAAGCATCGGTGACCTCGCCCACTTCATCAGTTCCATCAAGATCAGCCACCCGGGCGCGAAAGTGATCGTATTCGGAGGTTCTTTCGGGGGCACTGTAGCCGCGTGGGCTCAGCAACAGCACCCAGAGCTCATCGACGGCGTCGTGGCCTCTAGCTCGCCTTTCGCAGCACAACTAGATTTCTTAGGCAAGGAAAGTTGCAGATGGTTTAACTCCTGGACGTAGCACTTTGTTGTTTTTAATATCGCGCTTCTCTGCAGAATACCTGGACGAGGTGGGGAAGGTGATGGCCCTCGCTGACGAGACTTGTTACGCAGACATGAAGGATGCTGTGGCCGCCGCGAAGGACATTCTTGAGAGCGCCTCGGGGGGGCAGGAGCTGGCTCAACTATTCAAGTAAAACGATATTTTCACACATAAACAAAAATACTTGGAGCAAACAGCTTACATATTTTTGTACTTCGTTTTTCTTCTGTAATAGGGTATTACATTTTTACAATTTTATATGCCTACAACATATAAATAATAATGTCCCAGCTTGTAACCATACACCCTTCGTCACAATATACAGAATGTGACTTCTTACATTTTGCCATGCCATGCTACCAAAAGGAAACATACTTTATTTTTATATCCAGCTTCCACGTACTATTGAAGGTAACAAACAAACGTGACTCAAATTAGAAAACACAACTTCTAAATACCTCTCTATTACTCTGTCCCAGTCTTTGCTCTCCACTGGAAGCCAGCAACCAGATGGACGTCTACCTATTCTTCCTGGTGTTCTCCGAGATCTACTCGTCTATCGTGCAGGGCGCCCACAGCCTCGCCGAGGTCCAGGACAGCTGCGACCTGATCACGAACCCAGTATATGGTGCGACCCCACTAGCTCGACTCTCAGAGATCATCACCACCATCTTCCACCCTACGAGCTGTCTGGAGGTGCGCTACGACGCGTACTTGGGCCTCAACCAGAACACATCCTGGCAGAGTCCTGCGGTTCCCAACAGGATCTTCGTGCACCAGTCGTGCGCGCATTTCGGTGATTTCCACACGAGCAACGCCGCCGAGCAGCCGTTTGGCGACGCTTTTCCTGTCGAGGTCTTCATTCAGATGTGCACGGACTATTTTTCCCCGAGGTAAGAAAACAAAATCTGTGTTTCTTGCATTTATGTTGCTGATTTTCGAAAACCGTCCACAAATCAGTCGCTGATTTTGCATCAAAAGTTAATTCGATTTTGCCTATTCTTTAGTTGTTACTTTGTAAGTAAAAGTTTGTCAGTGGCTAAACTCCATTTCACGTTAAGAAGGAGAATGGATTTGCATCTGGCTCGAGGACCCACTGCTGCTACACACAAGCTAAGAGGTTCACAACTCACAAGCCATGTCTTGAGGCGGACAAAAGACTTGGGCAGTTTTGGAACTCTCGGCTCGTGTATAGCAGTGGGTCCTCGAAGAAGATGAGTTTAGTCAATTATGATGCTGGGGGCTTTCATATGGCTAATAGAAAGCATTAATTATGCATAAGAATATTCGGATATCAATACAGAGTTTAAATTTCTTTGACTCGTATGGCAGACATTTTTCTTTCTTTCTAAATTATTGTCCAGCCTGTAAAATAAAAACATTGACAATTTGTTTGAAATCTGCCATTCCTTCTGGCCTTGGGTTTGTTTTAGCTTCGACGTGAACTTCGTCGGATCTTCCGTGGAAGCCACGAACCAAATGTACGGGTCTGTGAATCCCACTCTGACCAAAGCTGTGCTCGTGCACGGCTCTCTTGATCCTTGGCGTATCCTGGGGATCCTGCAGGACCTCTCGCCCACCGCCACCGCCCTCGTCATCGAAGGTACTCACTATTTGCAACTATACGCTTGGTACTACTCTCTAGTTTGGGAAGAATCTCGTAAGATAGGAAATGAGTGACTTCCTGCGTGCGTGGCATTAGTGAAATGACTGTCTCCCCAATGCATCATAAAATATTTAATACAGTATTATAATATGAACTATCAATTCGTTTTTTCGATCATTCAATATTACTGGTTATTGGAAATATATGCCTTTGGAGCGCATGCATCTTTTACGTAGGGTTCAATACAAAATGTTTTTTTTTGTGAAATATTTAAAAATCATTATCGGACACCTACGGGACTATAGAAAATAGACTCGAGTTTTGTAAGATAAATATTCTTGCAATATTTGAATTCGCTGTAGTTCAATAAAATCATTTCTGAATATCAATCGCAGAGTTGTTTGAGTTAGTAAGCGAATCATCGGAAAAAGTTTGCACCCCACGCAACATGCATGTACCAACGGTTGCATAAGTCTTTCCCCAAGTTGCAGAAGGCTAAAAGACCCGCCAAAGAAGTCGGCTAATCTGTCCCTCATCCCGCACAGGCTCGTCCCACGTGACGGACATGGGGACAGCCAGTGTCACCGACTCGCCCGAACTGACCGCTGCAAGACTGCGAATTCGAGACCTCGTCGCGCAATGGATCGCGTAATCGAGCTATGAGCAAATTAGACTCACTTCATCTCATGACTCATTTTTTAATTGAATAAACTTGTTTGCGCAACTCGCTCGTACGTAGGGAATCGAGTAATTTCTTCGTCATGCATCTCCATAGCTTTCTCAAACTAGGCCCAAACTAGGTTACCACTATAAACAAAGAAGTGTGGAGACATGTGCCACTATTAAAACAACACAATCAATTTATTTGATTCAGACTTAATGACATCCCAGCACAAGCAAACACCGATCGAAGGTAAAGTAAATAAGATTGGCAGCACAACCCACCGCACCGTATGTCGATAGTCGGATGAGTGGCGCCCATATACCGGCAACTCACCTGCTCTTGCGTCTTCCTATTGCCAGGCACCGCGGGCTCGCTTGGAAGGAGATGCCGTTACCTGTATTTCTGTGACGTCACGCGGCTAGCTACCAACGACGTGTCTTTGAACTTGCCTTGTGTCAGGCTCCGAGACTCGACGTACAGTCGGTGTGCCGAGCGACTAGCAGTGTGTTGCGCTGGCGTTTTTTTTATTAATCGATAGCTTTTAGCAAAAGTAGTGTGTTTCGATTTGGTTTAACATGGCACAGAAAAGCACGTTCATGACTTATTTGTTGTGGTTGGTGGGTGGTGTGTTCGGGTTGCATCATCTCTACCTGGGCAGAGATTCGCAGGCATTCCTCTGGTGGTGCACTTTGGGAGGTTATGCAGGATGTGGATGGATCAGGGACTTGTTCCATATTCCCGAATATGTGGCGGATGCGAACGAGGACGAGAAGTTCGTCAAGAAACACGTGGAGATTGTGCGTACGAACGAAAAGGTGAGATCAATGCACTGTGCGTTTTGAGCGTGCTGCAACTGCATTTTAGCACTGACAACTCAGTTCTTAGCTCATTAGCATGTCAGCTGTCGATGGCTGTCAATAAATGTACCGTTTTCTATGGCTTTCCGGTCCATATACCTACCCATCCAGACACTTTTGATAGGTTTAATCAACACGAATCAGTTAAATTATGTCTTGATATGTGATGCAAAATTAGCTGTCAATCAAATTAATGATTAACACAACGTATTGAATTGTTTCCAGCCTCCATTCACGTCGACGCGGTTTTGCGGCATGGTGGTGATCTCGTACATCTGGAGCTCGGTGGTACAGATGGCCATCCCTCTGGATGAGGTGATGGGCATTGACTGGAGGTTTCTCAACGTCTTTGTGCCTCTAGCCTGTGCTCTGGGTAAGTCTTGTTTAATGGGGGAAAGATTTGACAATGTCTTGTGTGGTTCCATAATAATGCAGTGAGGATTGCTAATTTCCTGCTGAAATTTATGTATAGAAGGGATGAAGAAGGGAAATCCGGTGTCTTCGAAGAACCAGCTCCGGTAGGCACAACTCTAATGGGACGAAAGGATAATTTAGTTCTATCACCAGAAATCATTTACTTCAAAGGAATTTATTTTACTTCTCTCCCCTTACTGAACGGTTGTGAGCACCATGGTTACCCATCCAATACTTTTCGCAGTGAAGTGTTGCTTAACTTCGTCAAACCGGATCGCATGCGTTCAGCTCAGACATCGTAATACATTAAGGGAGCTGAATTAAAACGCTTAATAAATCTTATCTTGATTGGATTTGTGTGTCCGATCAACAAATTGATCGAAAAGTAAATTCAGTACCCAGTTTGAAATAGTACCTTACCTACTATATTTACATTAAATCAATCTGCAAAAGTAGTGTGCCCAGTTGCCAAACATCTCATCGTGTTTGGGGTGAGGGGTGGGTGAGTGTTGGGAGGGGGGGGGGGGGGGAATGAAAATTGTCTGTCCCTAACTATGTCCCGCTTGTCTGTGGGCCAATTAGTTATATATTTGTAAATTTTCCCATTGGAAACTGCTTTGGAAACTCGAAGTATATCAAAAACGAAGAAACGCAAAACGTATAAAAACGTAAACGTATCAGAAGTTCTGAGGTTCAGTAACCAATGTTTTGAATCTGAGATACCCGTGAAAAAATATTTGGAAAAAAATATCTTGGGATATTATGTAGGCACATTTTAGTAAAACGAAAAACTAAGTACAGTGGCCCACATCCAACAGAAATGATCCACGAATGCAACTTTGGCAATTGATCCTGATTTCGTGGTCTGTGCAGGTATCTGGACCGTGGGTAACATCGGACGCGAGCAGGGTACCATTTGGTGGTCGCTGGCGGCAGCCTACGCCACCTTCCCGCTCTACTACTACCTCGACGACGACACCATCTCGTTCTCACTGATGACTTTCGCCTCTGCGTACGCCTTCGACATCAAATCCAAGGAATGGCGACGGAAGCCGAAGAAGAAGAAGTCTCTTGCCAGGTAAGATTGCGAGCTTTCCCGGACATTTCCTGGCAACAGGATGTTGCCCAAGAGGCTGACGGCACCACAGGAAAAAAGAAAAGAAATGATAGACAACAATGTGTTTTAATTCTATTGTCAGAATCATTTTGTACCTTTCATGCAAATAAGTTTTTCCTGTAAATTGCTTTCACTCATTGCACTAAACTTATGGTTTCTCAATGTAAAATGCCAAGGAGAGAAAATTGGAATACCTTTGGGCAGTTCGACAGAAAAATATGTCATTAATTAAAATATGAAGTAATTTACACTTTGGAAACCATTCTACAGCAATCAAGCTGTCGAAGGACTCATTAATGAGTGAATCTTTTCTACTAATTCCTACAGAATTATCCTAAATGCTGTCCCAAAATTCCCACAGGAGAGTGAGCGTCCTGACGGTGTGCGGCATCATCTACCTGTCCCTCTGGTGCAGCTACTTCTACTTCAACGCGAAACTAACCGACAGCGAGGGCGAACAAGTTCCTCTGCACGAGTCCATCCATCATCTGTTCACATCCCCCCTCTGGACCGACCTGAAGCAATCTCTTCAAGACACCTGGACCTACGCACAGCATCACGGGTTCTTAGAGACTTGGAGACAACTCATCGACCTAGCTGACCCACACGGTGAACAGAACGCGTACAAGGTGTTGGGTCTGTCGAGCAGTTCGTCGCAGAGTGAAATCACGAGCAAGTGGCGAACTCTTTCTCGCGAATTTCATCCCGACAAGATCAAGGACCCGCAGCTGCAGCGTGCCGCGCAGGACCGGTTCATGGAGATTCAGCAGGCGTACGAGATCCTGTCGAACATCAAGGGGAAGAGGAACAAGAAGAATCAGAAGTCTGCGTAGTGGTGCTTGCGTGTAGCCGGACTCTTTGTGATTTTTAACCCGTTTTGTTTTAAATTATAATTTTTTACTTTACGAATGTTTAGTACCATACTCAGAGATTTATTGTTTATTTTCATGAGCGTTTTAACGTATGGTAAAGAATATTGGAGAGTGATGAGATAAACTATCTTCTTGTATCTTCTTGTACACTGTTGGTTAATATTTGCCTCAGGTATATATTAGCAGTGGATAGCAACAGATTTAATTAATAGTTAATTTATTTTGAAATGTTATTGAAAACACAGAAAGTAATAACTATACTATTCTTTATTTCTTGTCAATAATCAATAAGCAAAATATAGTCGTTGAAAAACATTGGCGCATTATCACACTATTCGACCTATTGCCACCTTGACATAATTAGAAATTGGCTGTTGATGGCCGAAAGGGGAATTACGTATACTATACAGAAAAGAGTGGAAATATGTAAATATCTTTTAAAGATGAGGGAAGACAGACAAGGGAGAGATTTCAAATCTTTGCCGGCGAGCCCGCGAGAAAGTCGTGAGCCCCCAAGTGCGTCAGAGTTGGAGGCATCAGTGGCGATTTAAACTAAATCTAATTTGGTTTGTTTACGTATACCCAATGGTTTACCTGATTGTTGATCTAATACCTTTGTATGGATATTTGGAATGTACCTACGTAGATTGTATCTATAATTGTATGTTGTTTTTGGATTTCAGATATAAGTATTGAAATAATTTGAAGCATTCAAAGTATTTGCATACCTCCAACTCCGAATCTCAAAATGCCTCGCATTGATATAATATTCAGCGACTCCTGCAATAATGCATTGCAATCTCGGTGCCACTGCGAATTGTCACCACAAGAAACTTTTCGAAAGCTCGTTTAAAAAAATGCTAAACAAGACTGTCGCAAAATTTGACAGTAAATATAGGTGTGTAAATTGTAAACATATTATCAATATAATTAATTATTATCACTGTTTAATGACTTGAAACGAACAGCTTTCTATCTATAATCTAATTCGTCAAGAAAAATCCCTCTCAGATTTTTGATCTTTTGAGTCAACTCTGCGACACTCATACGATTTCTTCCTTCCAGCGATTCATAGGTCACCTTCGGAACCTCCAGTGATTGTTATTTCTTCTTCGTCAGACTGATTCTCTGTCTGACCCTAGCTGTCGTCGACGCCCTTGGCACCGGCGACGAAGTCGCAGCCGCCGTCGATCTTTCTTTGGTGATCTCTAAAGGCAGCGCTTGCTCGCCGGAAGCAGGCGTCACATGAAGCTTCGGTACTGCAAGTGGTCTTATCATTGACCGGACACCGCCGACAGTGGTGTAACTACCCTTTGTGGGCAACACCGGGGTGCTGGCGCAAAGTGCGGCGGAGGTAAGCTGCGAGACCAACGAAGAGTATCTCTGTTTCGGACTGTCCCCGGAGCTCTTGGTTCTGAATGCAAGTTTGAATCTGCTCTTCAGGCCTGTGGGTTGATGTGTCTGTGTGTTTTGCTGCAGTTTGGGTCCGTCCGACAGGTCAGCGCCGAGGTCGGGCTCACTTCCCCAACGGCCGTACGCGGTCGACCGGTCCAGGAGTCGGTGTCGGCACATTTTCGCGATCATCTCGGCGCAGACGTAGCGGCCACAGAATCGCGCCCATTCTTCTGCGCGGAGACCTTTGCCATTGTCCTTCAGGGTGGGGGAGGCTCCTGGAGAAATATGGGTAGAGATGAGTATTCGATCAACAGAGGATGCAGCTATCAGAAACTATCAGACTGGCCAGTCGTTTCTATTTCATATTGCAAATTCGATTGCACAATTCCATATTGCGTAAGAAATTTGAACGTTTTGTGAACAGAATTTTAAATCTGAATTTGTTCGAATGCCCTTCATGCAATGGCAGGATAGAAGTGGCTTTATTAAACCGTGCTTTTCCAATGGTGTTAGCCAAGATTAGACCTTGAGCTTGAAGTGTAGCACATTTAGCAGCTAGCTATATACGGTATACCTACTGACTACACTGACTAGTCCACGGATTTGGCTTTTTTAATTTGATCAAATCGGCAATCCCTAATCACAATTAACAAGTGCACTCGACGAAGCTGCATGTTGCTGATGCTGAAGCTGAAGCTTAATTTAGGGGTTTGGGGAAACCAGCAAACTCCAGAAACAATAAAGCTACGTCGTCATGAGGTATACTTTAGAGGAAAAGTCTCTGGAAACAATCATGTGATGTAACAGACTATAAACTTTCAAGTGTGGAGCGAACTCGTCAGTTCTCAAGTTTATTTTAAGGTCGTGATTCACCTGTCATGTATCGACGATCATAAACAGCTGCCGACTGGAAACAAGGTCTATATGTGTGTGTGCTTCTGCCGTTTTCAAGAAATTGTTCTTTATATAATTTCCATCGGTCGAATCTTACAATAAGCAAGCTCCTGTGCTGTGATGTCAACACCGCTTTGCATTTTGTAATAGGAAGCTTGGCCATTGAAATGCCCACGTGAAACATCATCACGTGGTGCAAATAGTGATGTTGATTCACTGTATATTTCTGAGATCAGTGTGGCACAAAATCGATATACGAATGTACTGCAAGCGCACGGACGGAAGTGACGGAACTCACCAGCAAAAATAAGCAGCTTTGCACACCGATGACGACCCTGCAAAGCCGCCTTCATGAGGGGCGTAAAACCAAGCGCGTTGCGGGCGTCCACTTTGACGCCTGTGCACCGGCTCAGGATGAAGTTCACTACGTCTGCGTGACCTGGACCGACACAAAATATGTCAACAGATTTAGGAAAAGTGGTCATTTTGCTGTCAAGCTGCGAAATAGTGCGGGACAGTTTTTATAGAGTGAGCCATTCTGATAATACGTTCAAAAATTCTGACGGGACGTAGGAAATACAGCAGAAAAACTATGGTATAATTCTAATGCCAAATTTTTGCGAGTTCATATCCATTTTGCAGTAAATGTTTATTTGAATTCCAACGCATTCCGTCAGCTGGTCCTAATTTCGTTCTATTCTTCCTTGACATTGTACAGGCTTTGTCAATGTCATTGACACGCTCGTTGTCAAGCTTCTACACCCCTCTCCCTTATTTTTAATTTCCTCACTTTTCCCGAACCGAAACACATCACTAACGACTAACGAGTGACGAGCCACTGTGCAGATTTTGACGTGCTATATGCCTAAAAAGTACGATCTCCATGACCAGTTTGATCCAGTGTCCATCCATACATATAAACAAACAATCCGAAATGCTCCAAACTATAATGCACCGCAGTCTCCCCCCCCCCCACACACAAACACTTCTGCAACCAAGAGTCTCACCTGCTTGCGCCGCAAAGTGCAGCGGTGTGTTCCCTTCAACATCGGCTCTGTTCACGTCAACGCCGGAGATCTGGAGTATCGCCTCCAGCATGGACAGGGACCCGTTCGAAGCCACGTAACTGATCGCCGTCTGAAATGGAAAAAACCTAAACTTAGATCATTTTGTTCAGTATTTGCTGATTTGATTATTATACTCCAGTGAAACATGGGTAGGTCTGGTATGATTATCCTTGACTGATTATCAGCAGTTAAATCAACGTTAATATACTGTTGAATTTAAAACGAGAAATATCCAGTAAAATTATGCAAATGCCCGTTGTACAGCGTCGAGTGAGGACACAGCCTCTGTGCGAGTGCGTTTGCAATTAGATGTGCAGCAACTTATGGACACGATTCGCTTTGCAGTACAACTTCGTGTGAGGTTGCCAATTATATGGTTGCAACTTGCATTGCCAATGGTTCGAAAATGAAATGAAACGAACAACGGTACTCGTTGTTGAATGCAAGAACTTCATTTGGGAGTCAAAACTGTTCGATCTGTTGATCTGAGTTTTGGAGTCACCATTTCCCATAATTACTAATGGGTATTTTTAGGATGTAATAAATCTAATGCGCAACTGTCTGGACTTGGCTGTACCATTTGGCATCCCGTTCGATGTTGATACTATCCTGTAGAATGAAGAGGAATCTTGACATGCTTCTCAAGTTGCTGGATGAACTTTGGCCTCCGGAAATGGAGCCGGGATAAACATCACAATGGCTGACTAAAAAAGGTGGTCCCATTTGTAGCGTATATGCAGTGACTCACTCCTAGACCTAGACCTGACCCCACGTTATAAGGTGCGTTATCACCCAAACTGAAAATGATCATAAGTTTACTTTTATTATAATCGATCGATGAGTTCAAGTATAATATTAGTGGGTTCTCAGCTGCTGCTAAACAACATTTAATTACGTTTAGGGAGTCATCGAAGTCAGAATGCTAAACAGTTTGGTACTCAATTTTTTACTTATTTGAAAATGTAATGTTCTTATGTTTTAGTGTATCGATTCAAAGAACTGTGATGCCAGCAATGTATCATGAATTACGTCCGCTTATAAAATGGTAAACGAATCAATTGTCAATTCGCTTGACCCGTTTTGTTGAACTGCGCTCGTTTGCTCATTAACAAAACGATTCAATGAACAAAATATTCTCTCCGAAGCACAAACAAACTATTGCATCGCAAATGTAAGATACTCACCACGAAAAATGCATTGTTTTATATTTATTATAGAAGCGATGAGTTTGTCCCAAAACAATTTTCAATTTACCAAATATTTTGTCCAGTGTAGGTACTTCATGTAAGATACTTCATGAAAGGAATACGTCAACTCTCAACATTGGCATTAATATCAACCAATCTGTTGTGTAGTGCTGGATATAAAGGTTCGCTAATTGCTAATTGTTTGGGGGACGCTAATTGTTCGTCAACCGGGGGGGGGGGGGGGGGGGGGGGGGGGGGAGTAAAAATTAAACTGAATTCATATTTACACATTTTCTTCATTACCAACACACCATATTTTTACATATGAAACATTGTTGTTTGGCGCTTACGACTATCCTCGTTTGGGTTTCACTAAAACACGTCCACATATCTCGATTTGCGCCTCGAAGGTAAATGGATAAATGAGTAGTAGGTAAATGGGTGTGCTATGGGTGGGTGGGAAATGAATAAGATAAGGTGAATGGGCATATAACGTGTGAAACATATAACAAGTATGGAACACTCGCAAAAGTTTGACATTTAAAACCTAGAACTTCACATGTGCCTGTGTAGACCAGCGTATTTCTATAAAATAAAGGTGAGTTTACGCTAATTTAAAAAATAAAGTTAAGTATACGCCGTATACCTGCGTATACCCTGGACTACACCACTGCACCCAAAATCATAGGAGCAGTTGACATAAATGATAAAGGTGCCATCGAGGTTATTTGTTTGTTTGTTTGTTTGTTTGTTTGTTTTAGTTATTCACAACTTAAGATTGGTACACGATACACGTAAGCGCGTAGATCCGATGGTTGGTAAGCTATGTACAAGTAGCTGAGGTACAAGTTGAATGCATTTCGGAAAGAATTCCCGTTAATTTGACAATTCAAGCTGCACGCTTGACTACAATGGATGCCCAATGCAGATACTGCCAATACCCCTTTGGCACGAATCGAATGCCATGAATGTTATTGGATCGACACACCTAGGCCTCACTAGGGGATGTGTACTTCCGATCCCAAGTCCGAAGGCGCCAAAGGGACTAAATTAGGGAGCCGACAACCGTCACCAATCCACGATTCCGCCCCAGAGACAGCCCCCGAAGGCCCCCGAAGGACTCCGAAATCCGTCGACGACAGAGACCAGGGTGACTTTGGTACTTTTGGCCGAAGGCACTGCCGAACTTCTGTCTCCTATCTTGCATTACGAAAGACACCCCTTGCTACCAAGGCGACGACACGTCGTCAACGACAGCGCCCGTCCATCAAATAGACATCGGTGTCGGCGCCGGGGATTGGCCATCGACCTCCATCTGTGACAGCACCATTCATATCAGATAAGAATCCCTTCGCGGGGCGCCGACACTTCGTGAAAGTCAACGACATAGAAGGATATCATTATGAGCATGGAATTCGGCGCCTCCTGTTTGGCGTAACTTCATAAGACAGTCACTTTATAATAAACCCGATCATAAGACACTCATTGAGTCGTCATCAACGAAATCAACGACTTGAAAGACATCATCATGTGTAGTGGTCAGTGGATAACGGATTACCACGGCCATGTCCCACGCATTGCTTCATGTTTATTGGCGTCACGATTCCGATCGAAGACACCCCTCTCAGGGCGTCGACACTGCAGCGTCGACGCGTCGCGAACCACGTAGTGGAGGACGGACGTCGGCGTCGCGGACATGTCCCATGCATCGCCTCCTGGTGGTTGGCAGCACGCCGCCATGGCCGCTTGGCTCGTGTTCTACTCTCGCCCTGGTTCCAATATCTCAACGTGACACGTGACGGTCGCGATGCGCTGCCCTTTGTTTGGCCAATTGCCACACAACTCACGAGCTCGCGCCACTGATGTGCCTCGTCCGAACGAACAACAAAATAGTTGTGTTATTTTGCGATTTACTAATGAAGATGTACTAAATTGTGTAACGCAACGTCGAATACAGACGACTTAATAATAATAATAATGATAATCAGTTGAGTAAATTGGCACGCTCACATATTTTCTCTCGGTGGTCACATCATGATCAACATTTTTATCCGGTTCAATGAGTGTTTGACAGAAAGCGGAACGTACTGTGAAGGTTCTGTTTCGAATGAAAATGATCCGTCCACCTTGCCATTACACTTTTGTAGCACTACACCTTAAGCAATTCCATTGCCAATTTTTCCGCCCCTAAAAAACGCAGCCTTGGACCATGGTCTGTTTGGCAGCAGAAAGCACGAATGTCCCCAAAACTTGAGGTGATGCTAATGCGAAATGCTATTTACAAGACGTATGGGTCACGGCGCGGTGGCCTGATGAGTTTCTCGTGAAGACAATAACTGTGACAACAATCTCCATGGTCACAGGCAACTGCTAGCTGCCATGATGTTGAGCTTGACACAAAAAATTTAAATTAATGTACTTGCGTGTAAATAGAAAAACCTCGAGTTACTCCTCATTCAGATGTTATAAATAATGTTAATAGGTACCTACGTATTTTTGTGCTTTATCGTTTACCAAATTACAGCCAGTTTGTTTTTGGGGAAAAATTAAAAATACAAAAAAGTGTTTAATTTGCTGTTTGCAAGGAAGGAAAAGATGATGGTGAAGTTCATTAACCCCATATTTAAACGGTGCCCAAATGTCGACCACTCATGTCTGGATCTGATTATGCGCCTATATGCAGATGATGCTGTCAGATTTCCTATGCATACAAAAGCTTTCCAACTGCATCCACGACTTGCGACGAGGTACCGACAGTTCTTTACACTTTTTCCACACACAGTCACGAACCAATTAACCATATTGTTGCTAATGAGAGATCTCAGATCTCTAGCGAGGACTCTCCGCATTGTTAGCGACTCTAGTTACACATCTTTTGTTCACCCCAACAAATTCAGTAAGAAGATACTAAGCACGTTTTTCGAGCAGCATCTCTGACGTCGGCAGCGAGTATCACTCGTGAGGCTTGTGATGACGTGGTTTTGCCAGCAGCTTTCCTAGCGCGGCTCAAAATATTTGCTTGTTTGCATTAAGATAACGTTTTTTGCGCGTTATTTTTTTAAACATCTTATGACATTTGACTGTGTAATGAGAAGGTGAGCGTGCTTTGACAATGTTGAATCAGGCTAGGTACGCGTGATATTTGTGAAAGGAAGGATGCGACCACCTTGCGTTTTAGTGCCTGTCAATTGAAGTGATTGGATCGTCAAATTTATTTAACTGTTTAATCGCTTAAGAATATTATTTTATATGAACTGTAATGCATCGGAATCAAGCTGGCTGCCTTGACATTGTGACTCTTATAACGACATAACAAGCACACTCAATTCATATGGTGTACTATAGGAAAATAATCATAGACATGCCAAGCTTTATTGGCAAGTTGCATGTGACTTCTTGTAAAACAAAACAATGGTTTTATGCTTCTAGACACGACATAATTCTAGTGCCTTCGATATTATACCAAGTCAGGCAAGAAATCAATGAGGGGTGTGTTAAATGGAAAAAAATCACTCGTATCTAGAATCAAGATAATGAGCCTCAAAACACATTTTGTATTTAGTTGCAATATCACAAAATATACATCGATATATTGACAAAATTAAGGCTAGATGATAGAAACCTATAAATAAATTCGGATACCAAAAACGATCTTGTTGTTAACGCTTAAAATTGTTTCCGCAAGATCTGGGCCTTCTGCTAATAGACATGAGCTAAGAGTTTGAAAACCTACAAGCCTGCATTGTCTTGAGCCAGTCAAAAGGCTCCATGGCCACGGGCAGCGTTGAAACTTTTTGCTTGTGTCTAGCAGCAGTGAGTCCAGGAGGAAAATGCGAAGACAATTTCCTTCCTAACGTGAAATAAGGTTTAGTGCGTCCATGTTGTATTTAGTTTGCCCGCTTGGTTACTAATTTTCGACCCAAGTTTCTAAAAAGGCTCGCTCAGGTGATGAAGTGAGTGTGAGAGTTGAAACGGGGTGTACGAGTGTTAGAGGAACTCCGAAATGTGGTCCTGAGATATCAGGAAACGCACCGGGCGGTGATCTTGAAGAGCAGCCTCTGGCTGATGACTGGCCTAGCTGCTGGACATTAGATTTAGAGCAGAAGAATAAATTTTGCTTGAAAAACGATTGGCTCTGTTATCAAAACAAGAAACTCGGCTGCACTACTTGCGAAGAAATTGGAACTCTGAGCAGGGATGAAAATTGTGAAGGAATGGGCAAACGCAGAAATATCTTTTACGGGGAAACTAGAAAGCTGCAGCTGACATCTTTGCCCAAGAAAGTGGTCATCCACATTCAGAATCAGCCATTGGACAGTGTGGTATTAAAAGCACTGTCCAATGAAATTGTTGTCACTCACTGACAAAAATTTTCGTACCGCGTACAAAGCGGCAAAATAAATCCAGTAGTTCATAATTTTGAATCAGGAAGAAACCTTCAATAATTAAACGGAATAGATATGGGAAGAACAGCTCGGCATTCACAGCTCACTACAGCTAAGAACGGCGTCTATAGTACAACAAATGCAAGGCAGATTGTCGTTTATTGATGGAGGTGAATGGGGGGGAAGGGGGGTAAAGGGTAATTTATAGTATGAAAATTGGCGTTCCGGTACCTATATCTTTACAAAAAAATGCACTGTGTATATATAAACCAATTTGCTTGATTTTAAGTGAACCAACCGTAATCATATCACGGAAGCCTTTTCCATAATTCCAGCCTGACCTCCTAGTCCTATGTGCCATCGTTTAGAACGTGTGCAAAACTTTACAACAGTAACATTTATTTAATTAACATCAACATAATAAAAGCACAAAGACGAACAAATCGCTGTCCACGATTTGGTTTGCAATTAACACGCCATGATCGCAGTTGCGCGCACCAACCATTAGCGCAAACACATCTCTATTTACCCGACTTATTTTAACAATCACCGATCGGCACGTAATTAGCTAACCATGCCATGGGTGCTCATGGCCTCTGTTGTAAAATACGCACTGAGCCCGTGGCAGAGGTGTATAGCTGCTGCTTTGTGAGCGCTGATTTCATTAGAGACATTTACATAAGCCGCAAGGAGCAGTTCGATAGCGACGTTCGCGATCATTTACAATTCACATCATTTACAATTTACATGTGCCTAATTCAGCGATGACGCGGCCAAAAAGATGCCATGAATCATGAAAGGCGAAAATTTTGTTCTTGCAGATTTGTTTTGCAAAATGGTTGGAAAACAAAATTTTTGAAGGTTGACTGTAGTTTTGTTGGATTAGGCGCACGATTTTGTTATTGTATATAGTAAGTCGCTTGGGGTTGCCCGTGAAGAGAGAGAGGGGGAAGGGGCTAGAAGAACACCCGTTGCCCCCACTGGATACGTCGAAATATATACCTACCAGAAAAAATTATATATTCATCTTATGGGTATTTTCCTCACACAAATTTGATAGTGGGAAGATACTAGCTTTGCAAACCAAAATTTGTAAATGAAATACTATACATTAGGCAAAAAAACATGGGTGGCCAGTAAAACTCAAATTTGTCCATTCTTATGGCGTTGCCACAATCAGAAAGATGAATCATAAATCTTACGTGCCATCCGACGCATATTTGGGTATGAACCTGCCGGTGAATCAATAAAAAGATTCTGATATAAGATTCTTGCATATAAATTGCACCTACAGGAATATTCTATTGTCAATAGCAATAAAGAGTCAATGCATTGATCAATCAGCCCGCCTTGATTACGAAGAGTGACGAACCACCAATGTGAATGGGAATTCAGTCACACTTCATTTAGCATTCAAAACCCAGTTTGAAGAGCTTTTTCTAAACTATTGCTACTCTTAGGACAAGAGAAGTGAGTCTTGAATATTTAAAACCAATGCATCGTGTAGCGAAGATGCATCGAGTAGCGGGGATGCATCGAGTAGCGGGGATGCATCTTATTGCAGAATGCTTCCGGCCCACGCATGATGCGGTAGTGATTTCGACGTCAAGGAAGTTGACAAGAAGTATGCTGACAGCAGAGTGCTCCTATCGCCTTTTATAGAGCGCCCCAGTACTTCCAGCATGCAGGAGAGGGAGGCAGTCACTTTGCGTACGCGCCCACGATCGAACAAATTTGAAATAATTAGCAACGATGTTTTGTATACCTGTTTGGAAAGCGCTTGGGTCGAGTGCGTTTGCGGACGAGGATTAATCGCCAAGGGATTAGAACAAGCGTATTACGAAAATAGATATCACTTCGTTTGAAGCTAATTTTAACCGAATGCGGGTATATAAACGTTATCTTTTGTAATTTGGTCTGTTTCGTTAAGGCTAGGAACAGCTTGGAAATTAAAGCACGAACGCGAATTGATTCGTATTTTACACGAACGCCTCCGCCGCTCAATTTAATAAGACTTCTGCGATAACGACCATTTAACGTGTTTCTTTTTCAAAAAAGCGCTAAAGCGTACATCTATTGTTCTCTTTTAATCTTATTTAAATTACGAAAGCTCGTAATTGGCTAATCCAAATTTAATGGCCATTTAGCTCAGCGGTTAGAGCACCAGCCGCGAAAGTTGGGGACCCGGGTTCAAATCCCGGAATGGACAACACTTTTGGGAGGCTAATTTGTGTACATAATAATAAAATGAATAGCCAATTACGAGCTTTCGTAATTTAAATAAGATTAAAAGAGAATTCAACGCATCCAACGTTAATTTGGAGTTACTCGAGGTTGAATGTAAAATGTGGTTGCAGTATAGCATCACGCGGTACCAGAGCCACTATGAGTATTCGTAGACTCTGGACCATACCCCCCTGGGGACATTCAATTCTCACCCTGTATGCAAATTACTTCTCCCAAATTTAATGGCCATTTAGCTCAGCGGTTAGAGCACCAGCCGCGAAAGTTGGGGACCCGGGTTCAAATCCCGGAATGGACAACACTTTTGGGAGGCTAATTTGTGTACATAATAATAAAATCTATTGTTCTGTTTTAATTGGTGTCAGCCAATTAGTTCATCTACAGGAAAATCTGCTGAGACTGTAAGATCAAACTGATCGACGCCAATCTTTAGAAGGCGTTTTCTTATGTAGCGGCGATAAGACGATCGGATGGTAAAGTTGGTCGGAAAATGCAAATATCGAATTCTCGTACCTATACTCTAAAAACCGGGTCAACGGCGGATTTAACCCTCCCTACACGTGCCCTTGTCTCTCAAACAACTATTAGGTGGTTTGCGTCTCAAGCATATCTCCAAGATTCCGCTGTATAATATTTCACAAAATATGCATGCCATTACTCACCCTTCCCCCAGCATCCACTGCATTGATATCATCCTCCGGACCAACTCTCTGCAACCATTCCAGAAAAGGTTTCTCCTCGCAGTCTCTCGCCGTCTTCAAAATCTCCACCGTCGTCGGGGTAGCCGTGGCCACCCCGAGAGGCGTCGTGTTCGCCGTTGGGGGCAGCGTGCCGTTTCTGTACCTCCCCGTGTCGTGGACCTTCGACGTCGTAGTCGTGGTCGTCGCTGTCGTCGTCGAGCGGTTCGGCGCTTGTCCGTGAGGCGTGCTCGTCGAGTGACCGGACGATCCTGAAGAGGACGAAGACGCTAGCTCGCCAGACTGGCCCGTGCGACTGCGAATCCAGCTGTCTACTCCCGCCACATGAGAAGGCTGTTTCATGGCGATGCCGTTGCCTAAGATCGTAGCGCCGCATGTCGAAGACGGCGACGACGGCGGCGGGGTCTTTTGAGGTAGCTCGAAACGTACCCTCCTCCCTCCACCCACTCGACGCTTCCCCGCCGTCGCGGCGCTCAGGTCGTCGGTGTAGCTTCTAGAAAATCAACGATGGTCGAAATTGTTGGCGGGTTTTATACTTTGTAGCTTGCAAGTGAAGAGATGGATGGAGGCGATGGAATGTATGTGGCTGCGACGTTTGGCGGGTGCCCAAAATAATTGTTTTCGCCGTGCGTTTTGCCCCAAAAATCACCGAAACATTCGCTGTTATTGTTAAACATGCTCGAAAAGCATAACATCTAGTCGAGATATAGTAGTTGAAATCAACATAGACATGACTGCGGTCTATTTCCTTAAACATTGTGGAGTAGTTTTCTACTTCTGCATACTCTACAGTGTACCTATGTATACACTGACATTAAACTGGCAGTAATTTACATTTTGCTTTAATAGTGCGATGCGCGGGGAAGAATGCTTCATATATTCCTATAAAAACTGTATGCCTTGCTTCTCGTTCTCGTTCTGTAATTGTGCAAAATCGCACGCATACTTTCACATATTCATTTTATTCTCAAAATCAAAATATTTACGGTTACCATTCCGGGGTGTGGTAACCCCCCTTGACCTCTTGGCCGAAATGGAGGATTAAATAAAACCAATTGTTAATATGAGTGCTATACTGACTACCATTACAGACGACCAAAGGGTACGCAGCGCTCACCCTACGTATCTGTTGGAGAGGCGTCGCGACGGCAGCGACGTCTTGTCGTTGGGACCGACCAAGATGGTCACCCTCAACGGGGGTGGCGTGGTCGTGTTCGTGAACCCGTATCGCTCCCGGAAAGTCAAGGGGGGCAACTCGGGGACCCTCTGGGACTGGGCCATCGAGCGAGTGCTCGCAGACATAACCTGGAATCAAACAGGACTCACGTTTTACTATCCGGCTTAGGCTGCCGATGGAGTCGTATTCGTATCCGAGGAATTTTGACTGCTGGAAAAGGAAAGAGAGGTCATACTGGTATTGTTGTGATGGTCGTAACGCGTTATAAGGCGTGGTAATGGAACGTGTGATGGTCGAATCTTATTACAATGCTGCCAAATGATTACCAATGAAGACCTACTTGCCATTTCATTTGACCCAGCTATCTGAGGCAAAATACGTTCGTGTGTGGTGATTTTTCCTGGCGTGAATTTGTGTTCCACCGTGGGTGGGTTTACCTTTGATCCTAAATGTCATGACAATTTTATATAGCTGTAGGAAAACGGATTTCCATCCACCCACGCGAGTTGCAGCATTCAATATTTGAAAATGATTTCCACGAATATTTCAACTTCGATCTCGCGTTCAAGTTTCACCTTTATGATACTTTTTTGCAAAGGGTTTCTTACTTCTAGCACGAGATTCAAGTCAAGAAACAAGTATAGCAGATAGTAGTACCTACCTAAATATACCCGTAATTACATACAACTCTGAAACTTTTTACATAACAGGCAGTTTCAGAAGCACAAAGGCGATGCCATTAAATTTACAAAGCCCATCGATTGAACAATTGACTCTTGGAAACCCATTTTCCTACGCCACTTATTTTAATTCGTAATAATCACTTCCTGAAATCAGCGCCGCTCCACAACGACGCAATGTCATTGTAAAAAGTTCAACTGGTGTTAAAACAGTTTCATAATTCGTAGGCGGCGACGTCTCTGTTCGCGATCGACTTTGTTATAACTTTATTAATTCACAGAGTTATGCAGAGTTTAGCTGCGAGTTGAGAGAATTAGCCGACGCACGGCAAGACAGGGCAGGGGGCTAGGAGAGATTCCCATCCGCACCCCAGCCTGAGGCGGTGGTCGAGACGTCGAGACACGAAGGAACGTGGCGGGAGATTGCATTTTCACTCGCTAAATCAAACGGCTGGAGTGCGTGTGACGCTTAATCAGCGCTCATCGTGGGCGGATTCGCAACTAGGTCAAGGGTTGAAGCAGTTGGAACAGAGTAAATGAATGTCTCGCAACTCAAACTCAAACTCGTCTCTCGAAAACTGTAACATCTTTCAGCTGATGCGAAGCAAGTAATCATAAATTGAAAATTAATTTTCCAGCTTGATTATTATTTTTTCTTTACAAATCCAATTAATCGCGCGACTGACTACGCAAATTATTTATGATCTTAGCGTGTCTGCTAAAGAGTGATGCTCCTGTCTGCTCTTTATCGGCACAAGACAGTGATGCCGAAGCTAATAATAGTTTTTACGCGTACTCATCAAAAAGTTGAGTGTCAATTTTCCTGTGAACATTACCAATGCTTTACAAGAGCTAAAGTCAGATCTGGAAAATTCCCAACACCACGACGACGGTAGCCACTGGCAACCGACGCTTTTCCGTGCTAGGCACCATCACACTAGAGGTGAGGTGTTGACTTTTCCGAAGTTAGTCGCAGCTGTTGTGTGCAGACCGCATGTGCATGAATCAAAACGTGGTGTCCTATATTGAGATCAACGCCCTCGAATATAGCACGATCATTAATCAATTTAAGCAAAGAAATCGATGGGATATTGTTAGTCCGGGAACCAAGCAGACGTTTCCTATTTACAGCGCGTGTTATGGAAATCAGAAGCATGACGTGGAGGTGCCGGGTTGGGAAAATGCGACCAGTTGAAACTCACGAGGGACACGCGGAAGCGTTTTTGAGTTATGAGCGTTGTAAAAAAGTTATGTGGGTGAATCTTAGTGCTTGAATGATGCGAAGGAATGGTCGGAAGAAATGTAGATGTTTAATTATAATTCGGTGAAGAAAAGCTATAAATAAGTAATGGAATTGATGAACGGTCGTGATTGAAGATTGCACTTATAAATATCTCACTAAAAATATCACTGTAGCTCACAGTACTTCGTGGAAAATGACGACTGTTGCATAATGTTAATACGAGTAGGTATATATATATAACAATCTATGTACGAAAATTGATCAGAATAACTATTATGCCAATTGAATTTTGCTAAAACTTTATTTGTGGCCTACTCCAAATCAATTTAGCTTCTTTTCTCAGAACGGTGGGTAACAAACAAAATACACCCTAATCGAAATCTATTGATTATTTACAGGTTACACAATCAACGTGATCGGAAATGATTTGGCAACTTACTTCACTGATAATCGGAGCGTAGTGGTCGTGACTCTGCCTAGAGACCACCATGACACAAGTTGCCCTCGTCCAGGCTGTAAAACAAGAAAAAACGCTCGATCAGGGGCTGGCGGGGCGGGGGGGGGGGAGGGAGGGAGGGGCACCGTTGCACTTTCCTGCAACGGTGTCTTACTTGAACTAAGGGCGCACGGGCGGAGGATATCCTCACAATGGCGATATCGAGACGGCGATAAAGTACAGAAGTAGTGCGAAGGTGGTCTGAACACGCCATCACATAAATAACCTCAAGGGAATTATTCCGAGGGTATATAGCTGAGACTGAGAGTGCATGGGCTCGCCGCACGTGTGTGTGTGGACAAGCAAATGTTGATCGCTTCTTCTCGATTCTGGGTCGTATATAAATATTTTATTGAAATTGAAAATACCACAGTGAAATGTAGACGGTTGCTGGTTTTGTTCTGCGTAGTAATAGAATATTTCAATTTGGAACAAAAATGAAAATGTAGCATTCTCTGTCTTGGGCATTCAGGGTAAGCTGTAGAAAAACTGAAAAGTGTGGACTTTTGGCATAAGCTATATATAGCTTAGTATTGTCAAATCGCATCGCCTGTACCTTCACATATCTTCTATGCGATTTTTGATTTCGGGTCAGGCCCGACCAAATGATCAAACGATCCCCGAAAACGGAAATGTCATTCTCTAGGTTGTCTTTAGGAAAAGCGTGGAGTTGTGAAAGGATTTTTCCACAAAAGTCACCGAAAACGGTCACAAAACTGATCTATCCGTCAAAGCTCTCTCCGTCAAAGCGACTTTTTACATTAGTTTCTAGACAAGCAAAAAACAAAATAAAATTATAAAAAAAATTATAAAATGTGTTGGTTGTTTATCACTACGGCACGAAAAAAGATGTACTGAACAGGAGGAACTGTACCAAAATAAATAGATTTTGGCTTTTAGTCAGATTGATCTATTGGCATTTTTGATTATTTTTAGAGTTGGGCACGTCTTTTCGGCGTTCGACTGTAAAACTCGACGGCGTCGATAGTCTTTGCTCTTTGGTTTACGTTGGCCCAGCATTGCGTCGAAACACTGACTTAACATAAACATTTCTCGGCTTTATCCCACTGTCATTTCGTGTAGAAATCCCAATTAAACGCCGAATAAACATGGAAAGTTTTGATTGAAAACCGGGACCACCTCGATTTCTCTGCTGTATGTTCGACGTTATGAGCTTTTCACGGCAACATTTTCCGAACAAAATCTCTCGCTAGAAAATGAGTGGTAGTCCACAAATTTTTAAATTTAAGCACAGATTTAAGTTAAGTTTCGCTGACCTTTAAGTTTCCAGTTTTCACGGTTACAAAACCACTTTGACAACAGATCGAGAGCCCTCCCTAATGGCCTCTCTGGCTTCCCGTCTTCCCTACAGCTATAACAGCGTCCAAGAACAGATCAAAGAATAAATAGAAAACTGGGACCAATGATAATGTACTAATGTATGGACCCCCCGGGGTTGCGGAAAACTGGATTGTCTATCGGAGTCGAGAATTATTTCTTCACAAAAGAATATCTATTTTGTAGTGTTTTAGTATTCTATAGAAAGTAATGTCATCATGTCCAGCTGTGAATGTGAATTAACTAACGTCTGCACTGTACATTCTTTGTGTCTGAAGAGAATACAAACATCCTACCTATACATACCGTTGTTGAATTAAACACTTGTGAAAATTCTAACAAGACAATCCCGTTGATGAGGGAACAAACAAAACAAATGTGACTTGCACGATATACCGTCTGATGTATCAACTGTAGGTACGAACTACAAACTACACCCAATTGAGCGTGCTGCAGAACTGCGGTTTCGGCGCCAGTCACACCACTTACAACTCTCCCAAGCAGCAAATCGAAATACAAGGTGGGGAAGGGGGGGGGGGGGGGAGGAGTAATTAATCTACATCACAAGTAATTGCACGATGCGTTGACTAGATCACGAGTCATGATATCACAGGTGAATGCAATTGCAGCGAATATTGTGCACGCGAATCACAAGGCATCACACGAGCGAACTTGGAAACCAAACAATACAATCAAAATGTCAGCTTCCTATTTGCCATTTTATTTTGGCAAGTGGTGCCCACTTTAATAATACGCTGTTGCGACATTTGCGACGGCCAAGTACTGCACTCATGGCCTTGCATGATTTCGGAAGCATAAAATAGCTGCATAAATTTGTTTTCACCACTGGTGGAAAATTTTGGGAGCTTCCATGATATTCGATAGCGAAGGAAATGAACCGAACAAATTTCCACATCACCTCACCTCACAATGCACTCGGGTAATTTGATTTTTGACAGCAAACGAATTTATTTTTTTTCAGTTTATTTCGTGATTGATAAAAATGCAAATATCGTTGACCCTGAAACATGAAAAGATTGGTTTGATCGTTTAACATCATTACGTGCAGTTATTACCCCGACCGTCAAACACGAATTTCTTCAAACAAAAGTAAAAATAACGTAACGTTCGTTGTCGTGTGGCCAAATTCGTATACACCGAACCTATTTATAACCTAATTGTATCCTAACCAATTGGGCTTACGCTATCACGCCTGACAGATTCGCTATTGCAGTGTAACATTGGGGCTATTTTGGGCTGTCAAAAACTGTGCGTGTAAAACTAGCCATTTTGAGTGCTGCACACACATAGGTAGTGGGTATATGTATATATATATTATTATTATATTCGTGGTTGTGGTTGCATGCACCTATACCTCTGGGGCCCAAGCACCGAGTGTTACTTCCACCTCCCTTTCTGCTGTTAATTATCAACATCACAAAACGATACAACACAATCTGCAACGAACATTGTTTCGAGTTCTCACGTGAGCTTTCTGCACGCAATCGTCTACGAACTTCGCACTCCGCACGAATTTCGTGGCTCGCAATCTGTTATGCGCATTTTCAATTCAATTTCTCATCTGCATTGCATTGCATCAAGCAAACAAAACGTTCGATTAGGTATATTTGCTAGGGCGCGTGAAGTAAATGACAAAATCATTTTGAAATGTTGCTAATGTTGTTTTATTATACAGTCTTCAAAAATGGAAAGCAAAGTAATTGGTATTTGTAATTATACTGTATTTTGCTCCCTAAAAAGATTACAAAATGCCATTAGTAACTTCACAATCACGGAGCCCTAACGTGCATTAGAACGATATTTCAATTGTCTGCAATATTTTATTCAAATGCACATGCTGTGTTTTCAAATGCATCGAATATATTTGCATTTTATTTTTGTAATGCATGCAGCTTGTCAAACAAATATCTTGGATGAATTAGTTTTATATGACAGTGACATGGATTTCTGACACCAATTTAGTTCCCGTGACACAATTTCCTAGTGCCTGGAAAATGCAACCCAACAATGAAAACGTAATTAAAGCATATTCATCAGCAAAGTGTATACTAATAGCCACCCTTTTACAATACCTGTAAAGTCGACCTGCTCAGCACGTGGTTTCTTAGTGGACTGAGTCCAGTCGATCGGAAAAGAACGCGCGGAAAAGCGTATAAGAAGCGTTACCTATAAATAATTGCGCGTTTCTATCATCAGCTGATGACGACGACGAACCAGCACCCTGATTCAAATCTCACCGAAACAGACAGTAGGCCCACTGTCATGAACCAGCGCACAACAAATCTAATTCAGTTGCTAAACTTTAATATAAAACGTGTACGCGTTTTCCCGAACAAACCACCTGGTTTGACGTTCAACGTGGAAATAACTCGGAAAACCGTTAATGCAGATACCTGTTCAAGGGTTCACCAAAGAGTGATTACAACTCTCACCATTTGAGAGCGTGGGGGCTCGACACATTGAAGCATGTAAATTGGTCGACTAGCTGCGCTTGCGTACCCCGTTTTATTTTGGACAATCGTTTTCTGTGAGGAGTTTCTGGCTCGAGACGTGACAGCTCTAAGACGGGGAGCGTTGGTGGTGGAAGGAGGTGGCTGAGGTATAGCGTGTTTGCAACGTGGTTGCCTTGGTATTTCGAGGGAGAACAGATGCTATTTGGGCCACTTGGGGCGCCGGTGTTCGAGTCACGCGACGCGCCCTCCAAGCCGTAAAGACAATGATTACCTCTACGGTCGAGGAGGGTATTACTCATGCATGGTGTAATGATCTACAGGACTGGAGTAATGTGTTCTAGAACTACTCTCTCTAAAGATAAGGTGCTTGATGAATGATGATCGACTTGGTAGATTAACATTTCGTTTTACGACGGATGAAGTGAATTACTAATTTAGTAATTTCCCTAATGTTTAACAAAATATGATTGGAAAGATCCAGATTCTAGTAGGTACTCAAGGTCATGTGGTTTTATTTTTAACAGATAAAATTAATGAAAGATAACAAATGAGTGTACCTTCCAAATTAAAATTACCTTCGCCCCATTAGGAGGGCGACCCTGAAAGCGATCGAGTGTAAACATTACTTTGGTAGTTAAAATTAATAAATAAAACTTGAAAGTATTTGCTCGGTGCTTCTTATATTATACAGAACGCAGTGCGAGCTGGAAGGAGGTTCTAGTACCTACATAACTAAAGTGTAGGACGATCAGCATTGGTAAACACTAAATTCTCTTTATAGTTAATAACAATATTTTATTTTTATTCATAAATTCAATACAGGTACTGGTATTATTATTTTTTGTTAGTATTGTATAGTTCATATAACTGAAAAGTACTTAATTAAAACAACATAAAGGGCAGACTTTGGCCTGAGCATAGGTAGAGAGATACAGACCTCCTTAAACTATAAAATGGTACCTTTTACAGAGAGCTTCCGTTTCCAGCTAGCAATTCAAAAACTAGTAACAAATTCACACTTCAAAAATTTGAACTCCACAAGTCACACGAAATTATATCTATAGTGTCACCTTGGTGAAAGTATGTGGAGCATTTAATAGTTTTTTCCATCAACGATTTGTGATACAAAATACATACCTAGTTAACACAGTTTTAATAAATAAGCTCTGTTTAGGAATTATGAAAACTACTGACATTTCTTTCGAATAGTTTGGCAGAGAGCAAGGGAATGAGATTTTACAGATTATAGTTACTCATACTTAGTTACGATGAATATAAATGTAGAGAGGCTGTTGCCTAAATAGGGCTTGAAGATTTTAGTCAAATTTGCCATCGCTTCACTTGAGATTCATTATTATTGACCTAATAAAGGCTAACACGCAGAACTCCACTCGAAACTGACTGTTACTCTGACCATTCTTGCATCGAAGCAATGCCGGCTCGATTTGCTTTAATGGTTTTTAGGACTGAATGCATCGCATGCAAGAATCATGCTAGTTTAGAATCATCGCTACTAATGAAAAGAGTAATGACAACAGTAATACGGTTCAGCTACAATCAACAATCTAGTTACTGGTCTGCAATTATTGTACTTTTGACAAATATTTCATACATCATTGATTATTTCCAAATTTCAATACTCAATACTTAAAAAGTCAGACGTGTTAAGTTTCATTGAAAATTCAGATCGATCAAACGCTGTTGGCAAGACTGTATTTTGGTAGATTCGACTATAATATTATTCTATTTCTTCATCTAGTTCACCGCGACATGCTAGCGTTTCGTATTTATCAGTTGATTATCGGGCTGCTATATATGTGGCTAAAATTGCACAACATTTTCCCCCTTAGCTGCATGCTATTAGATACTATCGACGATAATACAGCGTAACGGCAGTGAGTTTATATCCATTATCAAATAAATCGGCTGTCTATCAATGCGACATCCAACTCGAAGCCATCGCAATACCAGATGAACAACAATAAAGGTGGGAAAGGGCCACTCAATTTCAACAAGCAATCATAAAGTCAACACTCCGGCACGTCACAGCGCGATCACTGGACCCACGACGCGGGCACCCACAGCGGTTCCGTCTCCACGCGGCTAACCGCGTGCACCAGATGCTCGAACGCCGACGACAAGTCGCCGTTCTCGATGACGTCGTCGAACAGGTGTCCGTAAAGGAAGTCGATTCTTTCGCTGCTGTGAATCATCTCTTGGAATTCTTCGTCCTGCGGAACAAATCCAGTTTAGACGGCGACGAGATGAGTTCGATGATAGAATGCTAAGAATTGCGTTTACCGTGAATCCTCGCGAGTTGTTTTCATCGAAAGTTGATCTCGCGTAAGAGGCATTTCGCGTTTCTTTCAGATCGTTAAACGAAGGAGGCTTAATAAAGATAATGAAAGGTTTTAGCTGCTGCGTCCGTAGCATTTTCAAAGCCTAGAAAGAAAGAAACACATTAATGGTGCATTTCAACGAGGAAGTTTCGACAATAGGTAAAGGCTAACATTAGTCAACGTAATAACCACGCAAAAAAAAAGACCTCATGCGGTCAACGATATCTAGAAACCTCATGCTCAGGCTACGTACTTGGTAATGCGGGTTGAGAATGCAGACGTATCCGGCGTCTACTAACGACTTGACACTGTCGGCGGAGGTGCCGTACAGGTTGCCCTTGTATTCTCCGTACTCGATGAACTTGCCGGCATCGACTTCCTCCTCCATTTTGTCTCGGCTGATGAAGAAATATTCCTTGCCGTTGATTTCTCCATGCCTCACCGGCCGAGTGGTGTCTGAAATGGGACGGTTTACATGATTAGGCTGCGAGAGAAACCCATTGGCTTATGATTGCATGCTTCGGAATTATTGCAATAATATTTCATAGCAACAAGAATAATTTCCACTAGACAATGACATGCTCCACATGACAATTACACAATAACTGTAAGACCAATTTTCCTACAAATTGTATTGAAAACTGATCAACTGGAATGAACATTAGGTACTAGTGTGATAACTAGGTACAAGTACAGATTGATGTACCCAGATTTATTATCATATGGTAGCTAAGGCTGAGGTGAGAAAGCCGTGGCTGAAGGGCGCTAGCAGTGATAAGGAGAGAAGGCTGAATAGAGCATATGAAAAGAGCAAGTGAGCTAGCAATTGGAACCGTAGTGGCTCCATCTCCCAATCGCTTAACGACTTATTTTAGCTTGTGGGTGAGGGGACTGCATTAATTATTAAGGTCCTCCCCGTACCGTATGATTTTGCGTAGCGCTGTTAACATTGTGTAGGATAATTTGGATATGTCGACCTGTGCGACAAGTACCCGTACAGATACCAATAAAATTATAAAATAGTACGTTGTTGAATAAACCTAGGCTCTAAGACCACAAGCAGAATAAAGAACTGATTAAAAATTACATTGAAAGCACCGTTAATTTTATAAATTCACAAGCGTGATATCACACCAGGCCACTTACAAGGAATCGGCGTTTTGTATTTGTCCGGGTCGGTCGCTATAAGCCTCCTCTTGAGCTCATTGCGACCGACACCAGGCGGCCCAATCAGGACCAACGGTCTATGCAAACCGGGCCGCGGGTACAACTTGGCCACCTCCTCATACGTGGCAATCTCCTCGCGGTCAAAGTCATCATTTTCGGCTGTGTCATACATAATCTTTTTAGTTTTGGGCTTGGAGGCGCACCGAGGGGACTTTGGTGACTGGCACCCAGGTAGGACTGAAACAGAGCACAACCCTACGAGGGGGTTAGTCGGGGCCACCGGTAGGCTCGAAGACCAAAGCATGTGCATCGCCGACTCTGGAAACAGAGGATAGAAACGCGGTTAGGATACAGTGTGGATTCGCTTAGAGACGTAAATTCATTTGTTTCAGTGATAAGTACTTGGCAGAGCGTTTACTATTGCTACTCATAACAAAAAGATCAATGACCATGCTGTAGATGTAACTAAACAGAGTTTGTTGTTAGGAGATCACGACTGCCTTATGTTGATTCCAGCGAAGTTGAAACTCGTTCCAGCATGCGCGGTCAAAGTCAAACCCCATGCGCTGAAAAGTCTACGTTAGTAACCACGCTGTAATGGTCGAGTTGTTTGGTACCAAAATGACAGTCTGTTGCATGGCAATTTCAGTTGGCGAGCACCAGTGTCCACTGCCAGCGTGAACCGGACGATAGATGGCAAAACTGAATCATGATAAGTTTGAGCATTCGCTGATATACTTGGTGTGAGCAGGTGCGACAAATTGAAATCAACATTAGTCAAACAAGCTACCTACCTACTGGCAAAAGATATTACAAAAATAAAGAAATACTGCACCACTATCATTGACCATATTGTAAGTTTTTAGCCAACCTTGCTACCTCTAGTTCTCTGCTTATTTGGAGACAACAGAGAAGAAATAAAATACTTGACAACATGAAAAACTTCAGATACTAGATTTTGCAATCTGAAGTTGTAAGAAAATATACGTTAAGAACTCGGTTGCTGGGCCAAAGCAAATGCAGCCCACATCCCGAATTCGTTCAAACAAAAAGCATGCAAATTATTCTCTTTACAATTCGGTCTTGAGATACGAAAGCTAATGCAAATTTAGAGACGTCTCTCTTGACGAAGGATACAATTCCGAACCAAATAGCGAACCGACTAAAAATTCGCCAGCCAGGAGAGACAATTCATGCCCACACACTTTCACTCGGCCGTCTGCACGCTCGCACACCACACGGCACAACACGGCACAGCTAGCAACTCAGTCAAATCAGACGCACAAATAGGCACAAGTCGCAGTCGTAAGGCAACGGGTTAGTCATTAGTTACCTTCGTCGTTCTTTTCGTCGGTTGATTTGGTTCTTTCGTTTATGATTCTCCGCTCTTGGAGAGCACGCGAAGGTATAAGGCCGGCTCTCATATTGCGATCTCCTTCCTTCCGTGCTTGCCACCTGGACAAGGTTAAAGAACGTTGTCATCAAGCAAATAAATGTTATGTGCTCCATACACCTCTATGTGTATCTAGGAAAAGCCAAAAAGTGAACATAACAGTTTATCTCACAACACCCACGGGTTTGTACTTTGTAGTTTGTACAAGCAGCATGCCTTCTCTATCAAATTACTATAATAGAGGAGTGGAAGCAAAGCAGGAAAAGCAAGAATACCGGAAAACGAGTATTGAAGATGGGAGCAAGATATTGGAGAAACAAATGATCTCGATGAAATCTCACCAATACGCATCGTCTTGGCCGACGATGTGAAGAACGTCCCCTTTGACAAAGTCGAGTCCAGCCTCTTTGCACGGAATGTACGGGTCTGTGGTCGATGCGTAGTCGAAATGAGCTCGGACTCGGACCTTGCTCTCTCGAAGGCCCAGCTTGCTGTCAGCCGGCACAAGCTTGAACGTTATCGTGCCTTCCGAGTTTTGCTGCAAGTGACACAAAGTAAACATTGAAACAGATTAGGTACTGCAACCGCAGCAAGATGCATAGCAAAATTTTACGTTAACCATCAGGAATCGGGCTACACTAATCCTATTGCAAAAGTCTAGCCTGACCTGCAAATACAAACAATACAGTTAAACAACACACTTTAGGCCACCACTATCTCAACAAGCACTGGTTACCCATACCATTTTCTCAGGGCTATTTGCTGTTAGGATTGCAATCAACTGACTCAAGATAAAAGCCTACAAACAGCAATTTTGTCATATAAGAACCAATAGAACAAAACCATTCGAGGGCCTTGGAGTGTTGTTTAGCAGCCCTTCACGTACATTGCCTTTAGATGTCATGCCTGTATTTGTGTCTATGTTCCTAGCGCCAATCCCACTGACCAGTATCTTGAGTACATCGTTTGGTGTTTTCCCTTCGACGTTGATGCCGTTGACTTCGCAGACCTCGTCTCCGACGTGGATGAGGCCGGAACGGTCAGCCGCCCCTCCGTGCATGACCCGTGCGATCACGATCTTGCCGGTCTCCTCGTCGTTCTTGATGGTCGCTCCCTGCACGCAAACCAAGCATTTCGGTAACGATACGAGACTCACCTTTGAGAGGTGTTTAGTTTGCCAACGAGGAATTAATTTACTACACTGACTACTTCACATGATTATGTACCTACCTAACTAGGTACCAAACTAGAAGAATTCAGATCTACAGCTAAATGATTTTACAAATCACATTCAATAAATTTAACTACCACTTTAAACCGATCGTCATGAATTAAATAAATTCTAGGTAATTTACAGCCATTGCTCGGTTTACAATTTTTTCACCTTCAATTTTGGTATTTGTTTACAATATTATTGATCTATAGTCAGCTGTTCAGGCTACTGTGTTACTAATTGAATTGCCTTAGCGTTACGTACGGAAATTGAGACATGCATCTTGCAGAAGATAGGTAGGTAGGTTTGTATTCAAACTTAAAGTAGAGAAGATCAGCAATAAGCAGTAGCAATAATCTCAGGTTTTAAGACAAGCGCACTAACAGATTAGCCATTCTTACCAAACTAGCATCTAGGTATTTTATTTGTTCTTTACCTACACTACCTTAACATAAATGAATTTGTCTAATAATAAATTTTACTAAACCTGTAGCAAAATCATTCTGTTTGATTATCGAAGGAAGATACAGAGGAATTGTAGCAAGTGTTAAGTCATGTAGAATTGTGCTTGTGCTTACTAAATACTACCTACTAAAAAGTTTACTGTAGAATTATGAACATAAAATTACTACAAAAAAATACAGTTCTAATAAAGCATAGAGTAGAAGTGCACCAAAGGCCAATAGCCGCTTTTTAGAGAGTGGGTGTTATCAACCTTGTCTAGAAGGAGACTTACCACAATAGGTTCGGCACTTAGGGCCCCAGTCTGAGCAAGAAAGTTAACGAAAACAACTGTTTATAAATAATAGACACCGTTTAATCTAGGTACACCTCCAAAAACCATAATATTAGTTGACAATTAAAAATTGAATCAGCTGTAGTAGGAACTTGTGAATATGTACCTTCTACAAAAATAAAATTTATTTTTTCCCCTATATAGATAGGTAGGTAGTACCTAATATAAACGTACCGCTTTTAAAATAAACATAAACTTTAAAAATGACCAATATATAACTGACATCTTTCTTTAGGTATAAATACCATATAAAACCACAAAATTTGAGTGATTGATTGTTCAGGTCTAGATAAAGCAGACACCCAAACTCAAAGAAACAAGGAAATCTACTTACCAATGGCTCATTACTCTTGACAAGTTGCACGATCTTTATCGTCTCCTCATCTTCATCCACCTCTAACGGTATATCGGGAAGTCGAGGATAGTAGTCTTTTTGGGCAACGGCATCGTGAGCACAAAGCAAACCCTGAAACAAGATGATGATCATAACCAATATACATTTTTTGAAGTTAATTGGTAAGTACGCAAACAAGCTGAGCTGAATGTGCTGAGTAAATGAATGATTGTAAGTTTTCCAAAATCTAGTCTCACCTGCAAATGTGGCTTTTGTAGAAGAACAAGCAGTTCTTTACATTCTTCTTTGGCAAGTCGTGGTGCAATTACATCTAAAACTTCCAAACCAATTTGCATTGAGCTGGATAGAATTGGGTGAAACTTTTCATCTTTCCCATTGAGTAATATTTTATTGTGAACATGAACTAGAGCATGAAGTTCTTTGGATTGTAAGAGTTCACTCAAAAAGTCAAACTCTTCTTCAGAGCTTGGAAGAACTTTCCTGGCCTCTTCCAATGATGACAACAGTCCAGATAGAGCTGGGAAAACAACAAAATATAATTGGTAGGTCTATCTACCTACTGAGACCAGAGTATGAAAAAATGCCAAGGTGGGATATTTATTTGCTGTCACAATATAACATGGGCATGAGAGCTGCTCAAAGTAGTAGTTCCATGTGGTTATAACTTATAATGATCGTCATTCAATACCTGGATCCCAATTGCTTTTTGCCATGACTGCTGTCATCATAAGTACCACTCGTCGGGTATATTTCCACTCATTTACGAGGATCTGCAAAATTGCAAAGAGTAAGTTTACGTTGAAACGATGTTTCCAGAAATGTACAGTTGTTGGAGGATATCGCCATTATATCGCTGACAGTTTTGCATGGACAGAAGCTCGGAGAGCTGATTTGAAGTTACGATACAGAAGAGAAGGAACCTCATAACCACAAAATGGAACAAGGGTGCAAATCAATACTAGGGCTATCGATTTGTCTTAATGTGTGGTAATTATGTAGTAAGTGTGTAACGAAGTCAGTAGTTGCACATTCAGAATAACACAGTTAGTACAAGGCCCAGATATAGCTGATGCTGAAAGCCCAGATTAGAGATACTAAATCAGGGAGGGTATTTACAACAAAAACAAGTTTTTTTGACATTTCACTTTCCCAATGCTCAAGAAACGACCGAGAAACATGGGTCTAAAGGGACAAATGAAGGTTTTAGGTAAAACAGTAAAATTTACTTCATTTGGAGCCGGATTCACAAATTACCGACGCCATGTTGTTTTGGACGACTGCCGTCCTTTGCCGTCCGTTCGCTCCGTCCGTCCATTGCCTGACGCTGACGCCGTCTTTACGCCCGCCGTCGGGCCGCCAGGTGTTAACCTTGACGCGAAATAACTTTGATTGTTATCAGTACTTTTCTATATTCTCACTCTTTTGCTGCTCTCAAATTCAATAATAAATGATGGATGTATTAATAAGAAAATTTATAATCTGCATCTTCGTAAATAGACGCCAATTTCAATCATTCGTAATTTACCACACCTTTTGGTAAAACCCATACCAACCTAAGAAAACCCTTGCTTTGATTGTCACACATTTAACGTGTTGTTAATCACATAATTACGTCATAAGCAGATTATTTGAAGCACATTGAAAAACAATTGTACTTAAAAGCATCAATTAATTAATAACTGTTACTGTGTCGAAGAATTATTTTGTTGCCAAAGAGTTTGCTGCTACACGTCGTTGTGTTATCAGGTTGGCACTATGGTGACACATTGCAACGCTCTCATCATGGCCACACAATAATATTCTTATTTTCTGCTATATTTTTTGTTATTATTTGATTTTACACAAGTATTTAAGAGTCCACAATCTCGGCATATACTTCAAAACATCCGCGTATTTTAGGTAAGTTGATATTGATTAAGGGTTTTTATAATCTTGCTCGTCATTTTCGTTTAGAGCTAAAAAAGAATTACCGATGCCAGGCGTCTAATTTGGGCGTCCCGTCGTCTCTAGGCCTAGCCTAGGTGGCTGCTAACAAGTGGTATAGGATAAATTCCTAAGGACGCTTAGGCCTAAATGCGTCGATATGCATCCAACCATCTCCCAGTATCTCTAGAAAGTGTTTTTGCACAATGGCTTTCATTATTTACCTGTAAAATATGTTGTCTTAATAATAATACTGACAAAAGTTTAAATACATGTGTTGTGTTAGGTCAATTTGAAGCACATGCCTCTCAGAAAATAATGAGAGAGTTAGCATAAAACCCAAATTTTTGCCTGGTAGTTTTGGCATATCGATTTCATAACGTAGTTTTCTAGTATGCACTTCAGGTTACTATGGAACTAACCTACCCTACTGTGACATAAGTTAACCTCTTGACACCTGTTGCTCAATATATACCTACCATAAAATGTTATACAAATATATGCACAGGGTATTTTAATTTCTTGGTTCAAACAGGCATATTTGTTAAAATAATTATTGTTATTATAAGGCTATTGTTATTTATATATCTAACAAATTTCGTGTTTTCTTGTCTAGTTCATGACCGAGAAAAATATACAACACTATTGCTATTGCTTCTCGATTGTCTTCTGCCGTCTTCCTGCGTAGATCTTCCAACAACTGGCTCTCATCTACGACGAATTGTAAGCCAGAACAATAACATTACATAACTTGTGCAAGACACGTACCTTTTCAGTTATATATATATTTTTAAAAGTAAATGTCGAACCAAAGTCGTTTTGGTAATCGTAGTAAACCAGTAAAATCCAATTATGAAATCATAAGTAAATAAAATTAAATGTACGTATGTCAATAGACGACTACAGTTCCAGAGTCAAACACTTTTGTGGGCAAATTATTGCCATAAGAAAAGCATTGCGTTTCTTAATTGCCTACAAACGTGGTTGACTCTGGAACTGTAGTCTATTAATACCTACCTAGAATGAAATGAATGTTGATGTCAGGGCACAGTACAGCTTATATTTAGATAGTGACATTCAACTACACAACACAATATCTTAATTGCTTTACGTAATTAATTGATATATCACACATGTTTTTACTTTTACTCTACATTTAATTGAGTTTGACCCAACGAGCGAGACAGTGCATAGTATGTTTGGTGATGAATGTCTCCTTGTCTGTCTCTTGATTGGTAATTGTGTGTTAAATTGTGACTAGGGGGAGTCAAGCCTACAAAGGCTCTCTCTCTCTCTCTATGGTCTCTGCTGCTCTGGATCAATATTTTAACTGCCACAGATAACAAACACAAATACAGAAATAATATTTGGATTTCTCGAGTCAGCCAAAGGACTGGTAGTTTGAACAATAATTGTAATGCTGTATAGGTAGGTGGTTTTGGGTATACTGGGCTAGGTACATACCTTCCTCTATTTCATAGCCTTCGTAAGCAGTGCATATCTGGTTGTGAAGTCCGTTGGAAAGAGAAAATACTTTCCCTTCTATGGGCAGACATATGCTATAATATTTCTTCTAAAAATTGCATTCTCTTGGTTTGGATATAATATATTGCTTGGTTAACTTAAAATGCATTATGCATGTTTTTTAGGAGATGGGTTATGAATCACATGTTTTGTCCCACTGATAACTCTGTCAAGGCTAGGTTATCAGCAGAATGACTCCTGAATGGTGGTAAATTCATTCTAGTACAGAATAGGTATCAAATGAAGCAACACTGTAACAAGTATTTCATGTTAAAATACAGTTTCATTTTTCTGGTGTGATTCACTCCCACACAAACCCACCTCCAGCTTAACGCAGTTTTTTCTGGTGGTGTAGACGACCCGCCGTACATAAACGCACCACAAGTTGCCTACCCATTGTCTTCAAGTCGACATTTTTACGACCATCCTGAAGTTAAACAACAGCATTCAGCCATGCATATTTTGTGAAAGACGATTGCAATTATTTTTAGACTTTAACAGAGTCAAATTTAAAAAAATCACTATTATGACCTTCACCCGAAAGCCATTTAAAAAAAAGGCCGTTAATCTTGTGTACGCAATCCATCGCATGCGACTCTTTCGAAATCACGCGCGGCGCGTAGGCGGCGCAAAACTACCCCCGTCGACGTAACGCGCATCCACCTTGTTAAGTCTCCATCATGCAATCTCGACCTCCTCATGCTCACCGGCAATGATAACAGTGCGTTACGATTTATTAATATATTCGGTGTGCTACACGCTACGACGGTTTAGGTACCTCTATATACCCACCACCACCACCTCTACTCGAGCTAAGTTCCTCGCTCGATCGATCCAAGCTTGTGTTTGGCATTTATTACTCACCCCCCCCTCCCCCCACCCTCACACTTAATAACACCCCCTTTCACTACCCCTGTGCCCCCTCCCCCCTCCCCACACCCCCACTTAAATGCTTCCACGAGGCCTGATGGCATTAGTTATTAGTTGTAAGGCTTCCATATTTTATTGCGCCATTATTCCAAGGGAGGGTTTTTGTTCAGCGTTACCCGATATAATAATATTAGAAGGGTATGGAGGCACAAAGGAAAAGTATATTTTATATACCAGTAAAAAGTTATGATTGTTCGCGTTTAATAATAAATTCAAAATGGTGTATACCATGTGGAATAAAAAATGAGTATATTTTCAAAATTGCTGCGCAGTAAAGATCGAAATTGTAACAAAAATCTTTCGATATGAAAGGAGTATGTCTCAATATAAAAACAGAATAGTCTCGGGCGACCAATTTAAAATACTGATCTATAATTCGAATGTTACAAACTTGCGTCTTCTTTGAATTTTTATCAAAGCTACCAGAGCTCGATACAATCCAATGATATACAAAGAACTCAACTTCTCAACTTACATTGTACAATCATATAAAGAAATAGTGCCCCTGTTATTGTCGTGTGGATGATGCTGGTATGTGACCGGCAAAACATAATTTTGAGACCCAGTTAATGCCAGAAAAGGAGTAAATTTTATCACATACTCACACATACAAACATGTACAGGTGTGGAGCAAAACACATTTTCTTCGGCTAAAGCGATAAAAAATAGTATAAAAGAAACCGAGCATTTTTGCGCATGACGGAACACCACGCGATCGGCGAGCGTACTTTGGGGCAGGTGCTATTTATTTGCCAGAAGATTCTCTCCCAAATTTATGCTCTCCTTGTTTTATAAAGCAGGCTAGCAACATCCAAGGTACTCAATATACTCAACAATGTAGCATAACTTATTTTCTTCGCTTTTTCTCGAGAACCGGTGCCTTACGTAGCGTTTCTTAGACAGCAAAGTTTGCTTTTTACGTGCATCATGCAGAACCCGGCGATTTTTATAATTGAACAGAATCAATCATAAAGTTTTCGATTTGAGTACGGAGAAGGGGTTGATGTGTTTGCGTTGTTTTCAAACTTTTTCTAATATTTGAGACGTGGCTGAGAAGGTAACAGTCCCAACTCGAACTTCTGGTTATTATTTTTCTTATACGATTTAAGATTATTGGTTCGCTTTATCTAAACGAAACAAACAATATTTTTTCTGAAATTCTGAAAGTAAAACTTTGGCCGCCTACTTTTGATGGCTGTTATGTTCACTTGCTTCGTGTTCGTCGAATAAGTTGCTCATAGATGGACGTACTGGGCGGTTGCGTGCGTAAGGGTCGCTCTGGTTGAATCAGAATGGGGAGGGGGGGGGGGGGGGGAGGCAAACGCGATGCAATTAATCCACAATAGGACCAAGTTAAATGAAATGCTCATTCTACACAGAAATACGCGTGGAAATTGTTGGAAATATTATATTCTTCTCTTGTCCGAGGCCGAAGGATACGAAGAATGGGGCCTTTTGGAATGCCAAACAACTGTACTCTCTTGCTTGTAATTTCGGCGTACTAAAAATGACCCTTTCCAAGTTGTTTTCCATCAATATGGACCTTACGTTCGTACGCCCAAGAATTTGCCCGTCTCTTATATAGTGGGATTTGGAATGTGCGGACTCGTTTAGGAAAATGCGTGCGTGTAGTTTTGGTCTGGGGGGGGGGGGGGGGGGGGCTCTGTTGACTACTACTTCGACCTTTCCCTTGTCGGAAAAAAGGGCAGCTGACCCTTTATGTTCCCAAACCGCAGCATCTCTGTATGGTCTGGTGTCGTGGATTTCCTGGACCTGCTCAGCCTTCGTTCAGGAAAATTCATGGATTTCCCTACATCTTGCATGTGGACGTTGTACTAAAACAACATTTTATCTGCTGGAGAAAATATAGATATTCCTCAACATTCGCATATCCGATGGCACAATACGAGCTATGCTGTTATCAGAATTTAAATATGCAAACATAACAAACAGCAAACAAATAACAATATCTAACAAAAAGTTTTATTTATAATTTATTAGGTAAAACCGTCTAGCATATATATATGTTTATATTTTTCTAATTTCGGACGACGCAAACAGCCACGAGCCTCGATATAAATTCACAAAGTGACGCATGGATTTCGCGTTCACACACACAAACGCACACACACACACACGCACCGAGTTTTTCATTTTAGGCGGATTTAATTTTCCTCTCGTCATATTTTATAACGGGCGCATTTTTTTTGCTCCCCCGCGTTCGGAATGTGTCCAGTCGAAGCTGGAAATATTCGGACGCGGTCCAGGCCGCAATTGAAATTGACGCGCGGCAATGCCAATCGATACTTCTTAATTGAAAAAAGCTCTTCACATAAATAACGCATGTAGTAATATTTTTATATGAAAAACGCTTGAACAAACACTGCGAACGCGATAACGCCGCAGTGTAACGTATAATAACGATATATTATTTTTGTCTTTTTTAATTAGATTTTTTTAATGCGTACTGGTCTGTCATCTCTTTTCGCCGCGGACTCGCGCTCGCGCTCTCGCTGGCATTTGTACGTGTGAAAATGTTTAATAGTATTTTGTGCTTTATTGTATTAATAACAGTTTGCGTTTGCGTTCAGATAGCGCAGCGGCGGGGTGCGATCGCACGGTTATATAGGCGACGTAAGCCACCATCAGAGCGCATGATATTTAACATTAGTCGTAATTTCTGTCTGCGCGTGTAATAACTACTTTAATTAGTTTTGCCCTTCGTCAAATCTAGCAGATCGTATGCATAAATCGTTCTGTTTTCAGTTCTTTTTGTAGCATCGCTCGTTTTGAATGTTATTTTCGAAATTTATCATGGAAGTGAGGAGGAAAGCTTGCAAAACTTTGGTACCAACTTCTATACATTCACATGCAGCAAAGGTTGTAAACATTTTACGGAATGAGGTAATTGTAAAGTAATCTTTGGCCTTTGTGTGGTAGGACATTCTGAAACGTTCGACGCATTTTCTTTTACCGTCGCTCACGTCGAGCCGTAGTATATATTGACATCGACATTTAAATTTATAATTAATGTGATATTAAAATGTTATAAATTATTTACGACGGCAGCTTTGTAAAATAAATTCTAATTTCTCAAACGTATGCTTTGCTTCACAATTCCTAAGATAAACATAAATATATAACTGTATGGTCGGAAAAAGAGAGGGTATTCATAGTTCACAGAAGCTGGCGTTCTAAGATCGTGAATTATAAATAGGAATTGTGTATTTTATGTAAGTATTACGTACAGAATGAAGGCTTGCAACTTGAAAAATATTTAAACTTTGTTTTATTTCATCATAAATAATCCAAGAATATATATTTTTTGTTAACTTTGTTCTGCCTCCCAAATAACAGTCTTATAACGTAGTTTTATAAATAAATGATCGGATGCTGAGAATAAGCACGATACTTGTTCATTCTCCTCCGCACATTTCGTCGGATTCATACGATATATCCGTTGCATACCGAATTTGTGCCGGGATAGATTTCAATCGCCAACGGCCTGCCAACGCCTCCGAACGGTGCTCAAGATCACAGCAAAAACCGACATTCTCCCCCGAGTCCTGACTATTTAGTAGTTCCAGCACTGCGATTGTACATTTTTGGGCAAACATTCATAAAAAGCGTCGGCGACTTGATCCTGAAGGATGAAGACCATCCAACCTCAGCCAGAACAATCGTCAACCCCGATTAAAAACCACCTCCGGCTCCCACGTATCTGGTCCAGCAATGTTTTGCCAAAATTTCCCTCTCGACGCAGGTGACACTGGGTGTATGAGACAGAAAAATTAGCGACTCGCAAAACCGATGGCCACGCAAATAAACGCTGACGGGCTCGCTCAAGTCGCAGGGCTCTCCATCGTCTCTCCACCACCGTCCTTCCATCATCACCTCTCCACACCGCACACGGCATAATATAATATATGCTCGGGCAGCTCGGGCCGTCCGCGTCTCTCCACACTGTGCAGACGAAATTAAATTTGTTGGTTTTTTGTATGAATATTTTCAAGCATTATTTGTTCAGTCGTCGAATTTATTTTTTTGAGGGCGGTTCAGCTCCGAGTCGTCCAGGGACGCGTCCCACAAGGGGGTGCGTAGGGGGTGGGGGCAGTGGGGACGCGGAGGTACACCACGAGAAAGTTGTAGGTAGCACATTTTCTCTCTCTCTCTCTCTCTCTCTCTCTCTCTCTCTCTCTGTGCGTCTCGCTCTCCGTACCTACACCATTGCTCTCGCTCTCTCTCGCTCTCTTTTGTCTCCCTGCCCCCCCCCCCCGCACCCCCAGCCCTTAGTTTGTTATTGCAATATACATCCATTATTCATCGGCAAGGGAGGCCTGAAGCCGTAATCAAAACAAATCGGGCGTCGAGGGCTGCTTCATAGATTTTGCGCACTGCCAGCGTCGTCGTAGGCTCCGCTATAAAGGCACTCACACACACCCATCGAACACACACACACACATACGTACACACTCCCGTAGATCCATTGATTGTGGGTTCCACATTGTTATATTATTTACTTGTAAAACACATATTTTTGTCAGATATGTGCCGGCCGGCTATGATCAAATCAAGCCTATAAATTTTTTATTAATTTGAAAAATTTCCATGCCGATAGAGTTTGGCGGCGTTGTGCGTACCTATATCTACGGACGTAGAATTCCCAAATGAACGCAGCGCGAATGCGATGGGCTGTCGGTGCGAGGGTACGTGTGTGGGTGTGTGGGTGTGTGGGTGCGTTGGTTGGTGGGTGGGGCGTCGGCTGTAATTTACAATCTCTTCGCTTTTCAATTCGCGCGCTTTGCGCGATGTGCAGCCCTTAGTTTGATTAAGAAAACTGGGTTGATGATTAATTGATTGCCATGGTTTATGTGTTTTACATACATATATTTGGCATAGGCAATGAGTTATTAATATTTTAATTAATTGTGTACTCATTTGAGTGAACGAATGAGTCAGTTTGAGGTCGCGCACCGTTGGTTAGTGTCCATAGTGTTTGCAAGTGACTTGGAAGAAAATGCGAGTATATAATCCTGTATAAAAGGATTTTTGCCGAAAGTTGTACATTTTTATAGGGTTGAAACCAAACCTGTTTAAAAAAAATTGGCAAAATTTATAACGAACGTCATACGCGAATTTATAAACAATTTTTTAGGAAATTTAAAACGTCGACATGCATACTTTATACCATTACACGGAGAGAAGTTGGTATAAAAACTTCATATACACATCTACTTGTTTTATATCGTATTGCCATGCATGGTCTTTCGGGATCGCACGCTATGCACAACACTTTGTTGGCATTCGCGCACATTATAAAAATAATATATTCACATGAAATGATTTCTTCACATACTTGATATTCCTCCCATCGGAAATTACACATAAAACTCCCAATGTACTTCGGCGCGTCGTCGTATACGGCGATTCGATCGTGTATAATTTCGATTCTCTTATTGGCTCGGCGGCGAACGCAACTCGCGAAGAGCTGCCCACCGTACGGGAGTCGGCATAATTTCCTCTCGTATATTCAGTCGGTGGGGGCAATTATTGTTTGCTACTCTCCAGTCTCTACCCCACCTCGGCCCGGCAACGGCACACTCGGCTATAACATTATCCTGCTCGATCCCAATTACATTTTAGAATACAATAATTCTTTTCATAAATTAACTTTCGTGATTCTCAATCATTTTGTTATTCTTGTATTCTCTTTTTTGTTTAGTTTTTTATTATATAATTTCGTCTGGAGATGTCGATTCAGACGTACATGAGTTTATGGTGGAGGAAGCTTACTTATAATATAATATAATATTCATCATCATCATCATCTTCTTCTTCTTCTTCTTCGTAATCATCTGCAGCATTTGATATCAAGCCTGGCTGGCCTGGGGTAACATGACCGATGCAAATTACAATAAACTGAGTTGAGCTCTGCCAGTCTCTTTCAGTAATTACACTTTTCGTAAATATTATACGCCGCTGGGAGTCGTATCTTTACCTGCGAGTGCGAGAGAGCGACTCGAGATAGACGACCTGATATTATTATAATAATCAGCAATAAGGATTGTAGTGAATCATTGGGTGACTTGGCCTTGTCTGTGATACCAGTGGCGAGCGTTTGGTGGTTTAGATTTGAGAGAAATGCTGTTATCTAATCTAATTACAACTTGGGATCGGAAATATTTGCAACGTCTAATTCTATTGGGAATGGATTGACTGAAAAACTGAGTACTGATGTATTGTGGATTGTCGAAACAAGTTTGTTAAAAAACCGAAGTTAACATTATTTTCGTAATAAAATGATGTTTATAATTTCAAGATATGCTTAAATCGGACTTATATACGATATTGATATCTAAACTTACTTCGAACTAAAACTTTCCTGCTGTTCACTCGTTTATAACTATCGGATCTTCGCCAAGAAATATATTTTGTGATTTGTGGACGAAATTTCCCAGACGTTGGCTCTTCGCGGGTTTGCTAGGCGTCTGGCTGCACAGAAAACAATGGCCAGACCGCCACTTTGTAACGTATTCTTCTCGGCCGAGCCTGCCTCAAAGTTTCGCTCCTCCCACAACATTATTAATATAATAATACACATTTTAGTCCGTTCATATAGAACGCATAACCTTTCTTCAGTTCCACTCCGTCCCGATCCGGTATAAGGCAGGACTGAGGTTCAATTGAGATGCATTGCCTGTATTGATGTCGAATGACTGCGCGGATCATCGTGCAATTGGATGGTCTGATCGCGATTTGAAGGCGCCGCCAAGTTTGTTTTGATGGAATGCTCAATGTTAGACGAACTAGGGAAGGTCCGACATTAAATCGTCTTTTAAAAGTCATGACTGATCTTAAAATATGAAGAATCGCGATCGCCTCCCTAGCATTTGTATAAGTTATTGCCAAGCTTTAGAGGATAACAATCGATAATTCGTTTTTTGCAACATGCAATTTAAATTTATATTTTATAGACGCCGAAGTTTGTGATTTGTACCATGGACGAAAATTATAGCCATGGTTTATTATTGACCTTATAAATTAGCCGCGTTTATATTTTAAACATAATTTATTGCGAGAGCAATTCATATTTTAAAATTTGTATGTCGAGTAAATATATTTTTTTTTTATCATGCCACATGTTCGCTCAGTGTACAATTGGTGCAATTCAGTTGAAACCCATGACTGGTACTCTGAGAGCGACCAGCATTTATTTATATTCGCCACAAGTGCAATTGAAAAATGTGCACAATAGTAGCCGCCAATTGGTTGTTTTTATACTATTTCACAATATAACGCAGCGTTCTAATCAAGTGTTCCATTCAAATCAATTGAATGCAGTCCGAAAAGTCCCGTTGCACTTGATTCGCTCGGCCCCATTCCACGTCGATCGGAATACTAAATGCATCTGTTCGCCCCTTCGGCACCCGCGTCCTTCACATGGCATATTTTTGTGGTACCCTTTGCGCCCTGCCCCTTGGCAAGTTGTGGGGGGTCGGCGGCACGCTGATCTGTGGGGCGCTCACGCCCAAGTTTTTGGTCCCCCACCATCTGCCCTTCTTGGGCTAATCCGACAAATTTGCGCTGCCCTCCTACACAATTCTATGTGCGCCGCGCAAATTATCATCGGGTTGACTGTTAGGGAAGGTATGTGTTGCGGGCAATTGGGATGCATTTTGATTGTGTGTCCTGCCCACAATTTTCTAGAGGTGAATTATTTTTATTATTATTTGCATGACCTCAAAATTCGATATTATTTATGTGCGGAAATTTGGGGGAATCTGAAAGTCACGTTTGATGTTATAGAATTTCAAATAATTGCAAGCGTTTCAACGTGGGATCTTTTCAGCATTCCACTTTTCGACCCCCCCCCCCCCCCCCCACCCTTTCCCCCGTTGCATTTGAAATTATCAGACAATTCGGCAAGCGGCGACGATTGGCGCTTGCAGAAAAGCGTTTCCGGAGTCCTCCCTTCAATTTCCGTCCGCCGTCCCTCGACTTGGGAGCGGTGGCTGCGTCATCGACGGCCACCTCTAGCCGGCCACGGGACGTCCAGGACTCCCGTCCATCCAGGGAGACACCTTTTGTCAGTCCAGTCACTCTTGTCAAGCTCGACATCAATCGTACCAATACTCTCAAATCTGCGGATTTTTGACCAAGGGAAAGGTCAGAAAGTATTCGACGGCAAAATCGTTGCGTGTTGCTTTTATTTCTTGGAGTTGTCGAGGAAATGTCGTGAACTATTTCTAGTTATTGACGTTCTCTTTTAAAATTGATGTCCCTTTTTTACCGGAGATGAATAAGTTAAAGGCTGGTTTAATTGTACTGGGATGGCGTTTGAGAAATATGTCGAGAGGGAATGGATATTTTCCCGAAATATTTCTAGATTACTTTGCACTCTCCATACCTGATGTCGAAGCGTCTGTATACTACAGCGTATTACCTATTTTACCCTATATTATTAGATACAGGATAAGGATGCACCATGGAGGAGCCAGCTTTTGAACCAATCATAATCTTTCATTTCGCTGTCAATTAACACGTTTCCGGTTTCTCATCGCATAAAATCAAACTTTTATAAAGTCTAAAACGCCGCTCCGTTTCTAAACCAATCAGAAATCCATTCACCAGTCGGATTTCCATACTATTCCCGAAAACACCAGGGGCCCGTCGCCGCATATGTATTTTGAAAATTGCCACTTGCCTTGCACAGTTGCGCGCGTACCCCGGACCCCCCAACTCCGCAGCAGGAAGCGTTCGCATGGGGCACGCGCTGAAATACAGTCGTACCTCCCGCCAGCATCTCGGTCGTACTTCACATTACGTACTTGTAATTCGGTTGTATGACGAGATAATTATTTACTAACTTTCAATTGATGTGTTTCTCGTCGAGCGCACGTACAAGCTATACAGGAGTGTGCATGTGGGTTTGTATTTTTCTCCCCAACGGACAATCGCCGTGCTGCTTGATTGGTTGTGTTCCTCTCTCTCGACTCGGCCAGATATCCAGCCGCGCGTCGACATTGTCGGTAGCTACATTTGAAGTGGACTCATTATCGCCGATTCGTATTTATACTTTTAAGTAATAGCTTCAGGATTTGATTCAGTACTGAGTAGCCATCTGGGAAGATTAGAGAGACTAATTAGAGGACCGATTTTTTTTGTACACTTGTCGCGATATGTTGCCCATTATCATGTGCGTGTAGTCGATGTCAATCAAAGATCACGTGCGCACAGCGCTCAAGTTTGCCAGTCTCGCGATCTGCAAGCTGTTGATTTCATCAATTGTAGCGTCTCATATCAAACGCAGCGTATATTTCTCAAAAAAAATTAAGATGCGTCCCATCACAGTTCCAGGAGCGTTGAGAATGTTTATTGAACTTTTAGGTATTTATTATTGAAATTAATCGGGTTGTTATTAATACACAGATACTTGTATAGACTATAGCGAGCGATCGGCGCTCATGCATTATTTCCATAGTAACTAATTATAAGCCAGAGGAAACAGCCGGATATATCCACTACACGAGAATGCATGTCAACATTTTTTGATGCTGGCCAAGCCCATACCCATTCTATTGGCATCGTATTAATTCTACGTAGCCGCCGGCGTTGGCTACCGTCTTGAAAAATGTTTATAATTCATCATTAAATTATTGGTGTTGAAGAGCTGGTAGCTGAGATCTCCTAGTTGTCCTAAGGGCCTGCGAAGGGCGGGGGCAACCGGGGCAGCGGAGGGGTGTGGGGAGGGGGGACCAGTCTTATAAGGGAGTATCAAATTCTCCAGTATATAGTAGAAAACCTACTTGCATCTCGCTGGCACATTCAATCACCTCTTATTTGCATTATTATAATTTCTCGCTAATACTAGTGTTTGGGCAGTTTCTCAACATTCTGTACCAGCTACCGGGTAATAACCATGCCTGGTTACTACCGTAACTAGCCATTACGTGAAATAAAAGCTGAATAAGATCGTAGCACATTCGTGATTTTAAAGTTGTTTTTTTCTTGTTTAAGTACAGGCATTTTGTAACTATTAAGTTATTCATGTGATTTTAAATCAATTTATTATTCCATGATTGTCAAATGTTATGTGGCTGGATGATAATTATGCTATATTCTCGATTGTGCGCTTTCATATTATTGGGAAATAGTCGACTTGAACTGAAAGGTAACAGAAACCAGTGGGCATGCAGCTCGAATTGGATGTATGTAAGCAAACTTGTCTGTTTAGATTTCTGAGTCTACAGTACAAAACAGAACATTTGGGTACCATACCTCTATCGTCCTAATGCTATGTACTATTCTCCCATCAAAGTTGGTGTAGCAGCATTCTCGCGTGGAATCCAGATCGGGATGCAAATTAGACGGCACCGATCTGTTTGTTTGCACACTTTGATGCAGTCCCCAACAGCGCGGTTCGAATGTAACGTGATTCGTGACAAGTTCATTGTGGCACATGTTCATACAATTCATTTAATTTTCTCGGTGCCATTGCAATTGTCGATAGTAATGGATCAGCACCGGTCATTGCTGTCTTTTTTGATATAACACAATCAAACACACAGTTGATACGTAGGTATGTAGTTATGTACCGCCATCCCACTTTTAAGTTGACAGCTCGGGGTTTGATTTTACAGGTACTCTATATACAGTAGGACACGTTGACATCTACGGACTTAACTTGCCTAATTCTACGTTTTGAATGTAATTGTCAATTGTTGGTACATCATTTTGATCCATGACATGAGTTTCCTTGTTCATCCTGGGCCAAGGCATCAACATTGTTACAAATGTTTGTCATGAATCATTTCCAACGAAAAGCGTTACAATTCTCTTTGATGTTGACCCCCCCTTCAAAATGATTGTATTTTCTGGGGTTCCTATGTGTTTACCTACCTATTTACGATATAATATGTACATAGCACGCTGACGGTGTATCAGTATTATTTATATTGGTCGGTAGGTATACTTTATGGAACGCATTTTGGCCTTCTTTTCCGATACTGTGCCTCGTTTTATTCTGCACATCTTGCACCAGAATTGATAACGTTATATACGAGTGATATAAAAAGTTAATATTCCCGCAAGGTCACTGTAATAAAATTAACGATTTCTTTCTATCTTCCTCAGATTACTTGGTTCACGACGACAGATCGTAAATGCTTCCTGCAAATGATTCGACACCTGTGCTCTTCTCTTCCTGTTTACGTCTTGAGAAAGTAACATGTAAGTATTCTTTGCCATGACTATTTGGAAATTTTGCTCCCTTTCTGCATTCCCATTGATTTGCAAGAAATTCAAGTCTAATAATTAGTCATCTCTAATAAATATTAGAGAATTTTGCTCCATCTTCTCCGTACAACCCTTGACCTCACCCGCACTACCACTCTACACGTGTGTAGCACGGGCCCATACTGCTATTACTTTATGTAATTTGCCGATTTACCCCCACCAAAGTACTCCACTTTAAAGCTTATTTTGCGATCGAACTTTTATTCGGCTTTGGAGATATTTTTATGCTATCATGCACTATAAGAAAATTGTTGTGTAGAGGCAAGAAAGTTTTCTCGGGAAGCGAACGATTACGCGGCGGCTAGACTGCCCTCGCTTACGTCGAAACCCTTGCTCACTAATATTTAATGAAGTCGCTGTCTAAAGTATTCACAAAGAAAAGTTAATGCTCATACAATTATTGTGTGTGCCTAGATAGCTGTGTTCGTATATGTGTACCGCATCATGCGTTGTATTGCATGACGCATTTTGATTGCTTAAGGGGGTAGTATACATATACCGAGTAGTGGAAATCACTCACAATCAAGGGTTGCCATATACCTACATAGTCATCCATAGTTTAAATAATTCAGTGTCATAATATGTATTCGCCAAAGATAGCTTGACAGCTACATTAAACGCTAATGTTAATGGTACCATGAAGAATGTGCCGGTTACAAGGGGTAAGCTTAGCAAACGTTACAATGCAGGGAGCCCACCCTATTCACCTAAATCACTGCAATCGACATTTCTGACATTACCTACATTACATGTATGTCGCTCGATTTTGTACCGCGACGCGGAAGATATTGATGACTTGATAGGGCGCACTGACTTCTTATGATGGCTGAAGACGTAAAGACAATGACCGTATATGAGAGGTAATGTCTCACGCAAGGCATGCTAACGTTTTTGCGGGGGTCAGCCAACAACCGCCCGGAACCACCCACAATAATAGCTCATGAAATCACATAGCTCCCCGCTGCTACGAACGACGGCGACGCCGGCCGCGGCCATCTTTTCTTTCCAATTTTCAATGTTGATGTTATATTTTATTGATTGCTACTCAATAATTTATCGGGTCTCCTAAGTCTTGAATAATTGATGGGGCGACTGGTGATAAAAAATACATGTTGTTAGAAGCTCACCGTGGAACATTGTACTTTAAGTATCCGCGGATTCGGGATCGTAATAATTGAACTCCTCCCATTTGGTAGACCCCGGGTTTTTGGGCCCGTGTTTTCGTCTAGAGCGTGTACCTAAAGAGTTATACGCAGTACGCCGAACGTGTATAGGCACGGCGGCGATGGAGTCTGGAAATCCTGATTCCATTACCATAATAGAAACCAAACGAAATTAAACAATTTCCCTGGAATGACGCGGTTTGGAGGTCTGGCTAGGGCCAGGGCCAGGGCCAGGGCCGGACGGGTTTCCTCCCGTTCTCCAAGCCTCGCCGCTCCCTGCAATGCTTTCCCGGCGTTCCCTGCTTTTCCATGCCCTTGCCTTGCCGCACTTTTATTAAATTATCATTTTCCCGGCCGAGGAACTTACAGTTAGCGCGATAATTTCTCGAGGTCGCGTACTGGCGCTGTACTAAAAGGAGCCTCGAACGGCGTGGGTTTCGCTAGCCGCGAGGGAGCGCCCCTCCCTTTCAACTCCCTTTAACCCCCCTTTCTACCCCATGTTTATACCTAAAGACTGGAGACCACGGTACTCGGTCTAAAAGTTACTGGCTAGAAATTTGGCAGTAGACGATGGGTAGGCTGCGAAAGCATGCTTGATCCCCCGACCTAAAGGCTACGCAAGTCCTCGTGCGTGTTTATGTTTATATTTTCGATTCATGGTCATGGTTTTGACCATGCAATCATTTTCAATTGCACTTTACAGAGTGTGCCTTGTAATAAAAAATATCGAATGTTTCCGAATTTCATCGCTGAGGCGCTACTCGAACATAGCGACACAAATTGTCACACTCAGGCACCTTACCCCGAACCTTACAGGGCGGCAGCCACTGCTGCAAATTGCGCGATCGCGTTTGCTCTGTACCCCCCCCCCCCCCCCCCCCGAGAGCGCACGCCGTTCAATTAAAATCGCCAATGTTGCGGAGTGCGGGCCCATCCTCTCTGCACCCACTCTGCTGGCTGGCGCGCACCAAATATCGCTTCCTCATTATTGTAGGTAACTTAATTAAATTGTTTAGCCTTCGATAGGCGGGTAATTAAATTCGATTATTTTCGGGGTGCAAGTCGCCGGGGTGGGTGCTTGTTGTGAAAAGGAAGTTGTCACCGCGACGGGCGGGTATTTTTGTTAAGTTCCGATTGGGGCCAGAAAGTGTTCAAAAATCGAAATTAGTTTTCTTTGTTTCGTGACGCCTTCAAAGGAAATTGTGGGCATAGCGTGATTTTAAAATGTAAACGCTCTTTTAAAACTTTTACATATGAATTAATTTCATGCAGACGCATAGGCCAATAGCTTGTGGTGGGTGAATATAATTAATTATAAAACAATAAGAAACAAAGCGGATATGCGAACGTTGATGTACCTAACAACAATTATTATTGTTTAGAGAATGACTTGCGTCGTACAGGCAAATAATGGTTCTTCATTGGCTATCCAAGTGTTATAAACTTTTCGAATATTCTCATTTATTTTCAGTTAACAGTGACTGTGATTTATATATTCTCCGGGGTAGATTATGATATGATATTTTAATAATTTATGAAATAAATCGTTCACATGCAGTGTGTGTACTTTTGAATATGGGTGGTGTTTTTTTGCTGTATAAGGCGGTAATGTAAGCATTATTAAAGTCACACAGGTCACGGACACACTTTATTAAATTTATTACTATTTTAACTTTGTACATTGAAAGTAGCTGCCTTGCGTGGCGTTTCCGTAGTAGTGAATCGACTACATACACATTTTCGCAGCTATTTCGGTTCTAGTTAGTTTTATAGTTCCGCTGTCTTTTATTGAATTGTATAGCTCATCTGTATGTTTGCACTTTTCGTTGATTGTCACACTGTAATCTACTGCTAGATACCGAAAGAGGGAAATAGACAAAATGCTGCATTGATGTCTTGCGACTTAGAAAGATAATTTGCAATCGAAACCACCTCGATTGCAACCTTGAAACCAAGGGAGTCACAAGATTCTACATCCATTAACTTCGGTTATCGATACCATTTCTCGCAAAGAGTTTATATCTATTTTAAATAAGAGGTTGCAAAGAAAGCAGAAGGTTACTCATACCAGGGCATACCTTACCTATCTTCCTACCGTTACACTATCCCCATTATTGTGTAGTTGGAAAATCATGCAACTATTTCTGTTTATTGAAAGGTGCAAATGCATATTTGCTCGTCAACATGTGCACAAAAACGTAGGTGGTATAGTACAAAATTTGTTGACGTACTGTCTCTGGATCCCTGGCTTGGGATTGGCTCTTGAGTTTCACAGGTCCCCAAGCATCCCTAACACCCAAGCAGGATTGAACATTATTTTCTGTGGTATTGCAAGTGAATTATAGATTCTAGAGAAAGAAGAAAAAATCGGGGAAGTATTGAAAAATAATTAAGATGTAGTTGTAGTGCTAGAGTTGTTGTGTACTGAGGGGAACTATATTAGCTTTCCTTATGACGTTATAGATATAGGAACCCGTATCCATAATATATTATTTGCTCATGCGATGGGTATCTTCGCTAGGTTTCAATATACCACCCAATTGTAAGCTGCCGACAGAGTAACGCAATCATCAATCACCAATGTGGAAGTAATGAAAAATGTGGCCTCATATAACGGAAAACCATGAAACTCTCGGCTAGAATATTGATAATTTTAATAATGAATTAAGCTGACCTTTTATTTATAAATAAGTTCGTTTGGACTTTTCGAGAAGTCATTATTAATTGATGCGAATTGGAAGGGATCTCGTTGGGTTCCTTGTTATATAGTTAATGTTTCAAACAGTGTAATGCCTAACTCTCAACAAATAATTCAAAACATCCCTCTCTACTGCCCTCTCCACTCTTCTCTCCTGAGGCATAAATGTGCTATAGTCTATGTAGTATTTTTTTATGGAGAATAATACCACCTACAATTGGAAATGATGATGAGTGGAATATAATTCCCAATTCGAACACTTTTTTCCACATTTATTTATTCATCTTTGACGGGCTAGCACTCCAGTCATTGTTTGTCTATGCATACAATTTTAACCAAAAATCATCCTGCTAGTCAACACATCGTTTCTCTTTCAAGATACAATGCGATTTGACGATACCGAAGAGAAAAAAACGACCCTTTCAATGGTTTTATTTTCAACGAACGTGTGGGTTCGGTTCCAAAAATCTCAGGTCTTCACTTTTCATTAGAAAGAAAATATTCTTGCCCTTGTATACTTTGCCTCATTGTTAGTGCGCCCAGTTAAAATCGCGTCCATGTCATGTCCATCCAACGTTTCGAACGTTTGAAAACATATTGCCAGCCTCGATTTTCCGCAGGCCAACGAGCAGGCAAATTTGACGCGTTACTCCAGTGGTACTCTTCACGTATTGTTTTAAGAGTGGGCTACCATCGCTCTTGTTCGCTTTGTTTGTTAACTTATTCCAAGAGGGAGAGAGAAGTACACATAGTGGTAGTGTAGGTAGGCTATGCAGCTTCTATTTTGTATGATAATAGAATAGCTAAGATTTGGACCAGATCGGCGGCGTGCTGCTGAGGTAAATTAATAATAACAACCGTGCGTCATGCGAGAGCGTTACGGCGTTCGCAAGTTGGAAGTTTAAGACCTCGAACAGAACTTTCGGGATAAACTAGTCCAAGTTCCGCATCACATAATATAATACGCACGCCTGCTTGCTTGCTGGCTGGTTTGCCGCTACTGCTATCTACTAGCGCTACTACTGTTGCTACTGCTGCCGCTACTACGAACCCAAATATAATTAGAAGCATTGGCAAGAGAATATAAATTATATATGATATATAAGGGAGTTCGTTCAGGCCGTATATAGTTTAATAATTCAATACTAAATTAGTTTCTAGCTTTTTCTACATAAATTTCTGGGGCATAATAAATTCCCTGCACGTGTGTTCCGACATGAAGCCGCACAGATGAGTTGTAGGCGTCGTAGAAATTTTCTTGGGGATGTGGGAGAACAAATTGTTCATATATTTGTCGATTTTGATGTACATAAAAGTTTCATCATAGATAATGGTAATTGGTTTCAAATTCCAGACATCCAAGGAAAATACATATTTTATCCTTTTTGTTTTTGTTGCCACTAAAACGTTTCACAATGAACATATAAAAGTGTTGGGGGAATATTTTTACCTCGTATACCTATATAGTACGTCAGAATTGTTTTATAGCAGGTGCATTTGTCATTTTATTAAATCCACGTTGTAACCCGTTTTCCACAGACCAGCTTATTGCCAATTGCTTATGCTTTGGTCAGTTTCCTTTGAACTTTGAAGCAACAACGAACGAACGACCATTCCGCAGTAAATGGCTTCGTGCATTCGCCGTCCTCTGAACAGATCCAATCCAGCCCCAATCCCAGCTCCACACGGGGACGACGACCACGACGACTACGACGATGACGAGCGTGTAACGAGAATACGAAATGAGTGGATTTATCTTTGTGATTGTTTCGTGAGATTGGAATTGACGAAAGGGTCATCTGGCTGTGTCCGCGGGTGGCCAGTGCTCTTCATGCGAATATGACAAACGAACAGATTCGAGTCGCGCACAAAGTTCGAAATCTCGTTTAACAACCTCGAAGTTTACTGTTACCTGTCAACGATTGTGTTTGCCTGTAAATGTCTAGTGTTCTGTGTTATATGATGCAATTGAGGGGTTTTAATTTGTTGGGAATAATGTGTAGTGGAATTAGTTAGCCTGTTTAAGTAGGTAGGTACTTTACTAATACTACTTGCTTTTTAAATTCTTGACGTAATATTTTTGTCATCAACTGGCAGTGAAAGTATCTTTCGTGCTGGATAATGCTCAGTTTCATTTGTGCCTTGTGAGACGGGGCCCTTCAAGGTCGTCACCGAGGAGTCTTCCTTTCAAGGTCGTCTCTGAGGAGTCTTCTCCGTCCAAGGTCGTTTCCGGGGAGTCCTACCCATGTCAAGGTCGTATCCAGGGGGTTCCATCCCCTCCAAGGTCGTCGCAAGGAAGCCCACCGAACCGTCATAAGTTGATTTTCATATGTAATTCTATTTTTTTCAAATATTTCCATCTGCAAGTGAAAACACTTGACGGGCCGTTGGAAGAGGGGGGGGGGGGGCAATAGCACTGACGTGGTTTTAAGAAAAACACATTTATCAAATTAATTATTTACAATATTAATTTGTTAGGTATGTTTTCCAGGCACAGAGCGAATAAGTATCTTTATTCGCAAGCACACACGTGAACCTACGGTTGACCTCCAGCTAACCCGAAAACAGTTCAATTACTGTATGTTACTTCAAAGTAAACGTAAATACAAATGATTTGCAATATCAATGCGACTTGAAGAGTCTGCGTCATTACTCTGAATTAACATTTATTTAATATCGCTCGCGATAACTACGAAACCAAACAACATACCTTGGCCAAATAGCTACTCAAATTTTCGCGGATTGCTCTTTGAGCACATCATAATAGAGCACATTATTCTCAAACCGGTATCGATTATTTGCTGTGACTGGTTTTCGGTTGTTTGCTCGGCCGAAGGAGTCATATGTGTGCGTTTGAAATGTGGAAAAACAATCGTTGTTGTTTTTATTCATCAACCTGTAGTACGTCTCTGGATATTATATGTCCTGTTTACACCTCGGTAATTGCGTCGTCGATTGCGATGTCATTCGTTTGATGCACGTCCAGTCGTTGACGTAGAAGCAAGTTTGGGTGGAGGAGGGGGTGTTGGTTCTGCTGAAACACAAACTGAGAATACCAAAAGCATTGGGGAAGAGTAGGACAGTACCAGAACTTTTTTTACTCTTTTGCACATCATTTAATAGCTGTGAAACGTGGGGGAGAAAGGGGGGCGGGGTACTGTATCTGGGACTCTGAGCTCCAGTAACTTTTTCGGAATATTTCCTATCCCAGTCGATCTATTAATCAGTCGATCTCAACACACCACATGTGATGCCAAAGTGGAGGAATCAAGTTCTGCGTGGCGGCACCGGATTTCCGTTCCTCCTACCTAGGTGCGGCTAGGTTCATCATCCCCGTCTTTCTTTTCGGCCAACCATCCCCCTAGCGTGCGACGCTGTTTGACGCTGCTATAGAACCGTTATAAAATCCACTGTCACAAAAGCACAACTGAGCGAGCGGTTTCGAATTACAGTCAGGCATACAACACAAGCGACCCACGCATCTACCCATTCAGGCACCTTAATCTCGGCACACACACACACACACGTCCTGATAACAGATACATACGATTGCCAATTCATTATTAATCACCAACACGGTATCCATGGTTTGTATTTCAAGTCGCAGATTCCACATACACCCTTCAATAATCCAACGCCGGCCCATTGTCAGTTGTGCAACATGTACCTACAGGCACACCGCAACCTACACACACACAGAGCATTTGCATCAACTCGGCCCTTATGCAAGGCGATGATAAATTCACGATGCATTTAGAGACACTGTACTATGTGCCTAATGTCATCTACCCAGCGCGGACGTCGCACAATCCCGGGGTTGACACACGACCAAAGCCCGGCCAAGCTCTCTCACTCCCAATGCCTCCTGCATCTGTTTACCGACCATCAATATTGGATTAATAAGCTTCCATTGCTGGCGCACTGATTTGCAGAGTGTTGTGTCGCCGGGGAGGGGAGGGTGGGGGCTGACGCATTTCGCTTATGAATATCGGGTCGGTGTCGCGGGTATTTATGTGTACACCTACGGGGTGCAATCAGGGTGGCGCGATCAACGCAGTGTACGTTGTGATAATTGTTTTTCGGTTTATGACGTGTTTGTGTACCTATATATGCTGGGCGATTATGGAAAGATTATAATGGAGGGGAGTGATGCTGGAAGAATGGGGAACCGAACCGGGATTCGCACTTGGGATCTCATGATTTCGGGTCATGTGCTATATCTATATGCGGGCATCTCAAATACGTGGATTGATTTGTAAGGGATGTTTTGGTATCGTCTGCTGTGAGTTATTAATTTATTTTATTTGCGTAATGAGCGATCTGCAATAGGACGTTATTTTATTTGATGTCATGGTCTTACATACGTTAGAACAGGTATGGATTCATTGGCGAAGACGCCGTGGCAATATACTGGGATTTTTGCCAAGTTCTCGGAAGGAAATGTTATTCAATATATTGATGGTTGTTTTCTTGATTTTAAAATATGTGTGCGTGTGTGTGTGAGTTTTAAAATATTTTACGTATAGCGTTCAGAAAAAGTAATTTTTTCGCTCAATGGAATGCGTGGATTTAAAAATCCTTTATTGCCTCTCCTATATATAAATCGCATTGACATCTCAAAACCCCTGGCAAGATCAGGTTCATCCATGAACTGCACCTATGTACATAGTCATGCATAGGTAGTAAACCTATGCCTAAATTGTCACGACTATAAAAACATTTCAGTTCAAATTGTCAGTGCATGCGAAACTCCCCACGCATAATGGTATGGTGCGTATCCATCTCTCGAACGCTCTATAATTTGATACTCATTTAAATTCACATTCATTGCGCTTCTCCTTTATAGAAATGTTTTTACGATTTCGCAATTCATATTAAAACTCTTCTTGCATTCTTACAATGCAATGTTGTGCAATAACCATGCTCTATCCACTATTGAAATGCAGCTCGGATGTTTCGCTGCAACTTAAATAGTGTAGTAAAATTACCTTGGATCCCATATTATTTTACCAGCGCTCATTGCAATGACGGCTGCTAAGCTAATCACGACTGTCTCGGACTTATGAATAATTTTATGACTGCATTGAAAATATAGATTGGATTACAGTAATGAAGGCAGGATAGCTTGGTGTATCTGCGATATATCTCATTAAATCACAAGAATGGAGAGGTTTTGAATGTCTATAAGAATAACTGTTTGTTTGAATTTCATATTAACTTTGTAGGTATATAGATGACGATTAATAATTATGTCTTTCTACTTAAATAATTTATAATTTAATAATTTAAATTCAGCAATTTCGATAGATTCGAGATGCTGCTACGTTGCATCTATATAAAATAACAGCACGTATTCTTCAAAACCGACCAGCATTTGGAAATCTTTGGCATGATCTTTTAAACGTCAAATTATTCTCTCTATTCATGTCACCTCACTTTATAATCCCCCTTTTTGTCAAAATACAAATTCCTATACCCCCATACATTTTTCATTTTCAGCTCTCGCGGCGTTGCCTGTTTTATAAGAACTTTTGTCAAGCTTTTGAAACAGAAAAAATGGGTCCCCTCTTTATATCTTAATCATAAAGTATAATAATAAAAAGTGTACATTTATATATAATATCCAGCCTAGTTGCAGCAGGCGAGAGGCAGCGAAAGAATCGACCCCTAGTCGCGTATATATGTATACTATAGTATATACTACATAGGCACTCCCTGTGCCTACTATATTTAGTAATGGCTTCGGGAGAAGTGCGGCGGCTGCCTGCTTTTCTCCTCCGTTTCCTACGTACGAGCTTTTATAAATATTACAATAATTAAATATACAGCAGAACTCGTTAAAATTGCATGGGTCGGTTCCATTTTCGTTGGAGCTGCTCTCACTTGGGGGTGGGCGCCCTGGCAATTCAGAGGAAGCCCGAATCACACAGGAAAATGTTTGCATAACCAATGAAATGAATTTTCGAGTTATAATTTCTTGCCGCGCACAATTTCTATTTTATTATTAAAACGCGTAGAGAATGGCGACATAGAATTGTTCGGCGCCGGCGTCGGCGTCGGCGCCGGCGTCGGCGTCGGCGTCGGCGTCGGCGTCGGCGTGCGTTTGCCGGCGCACGATGGATGGCCTCATTATCATACAAAATATAGAGTGCATTTAAAAATATTTTATTTTTACGCACACTCATACACACAAAAAAAAACACTGTAAAAAATGAATAAAATACATCGAAAGACTTTATAATGAGTTTCTTGGAGAAGTTGGACGGTTTTTTTACATTAAATAATACCGCTCGCCGCGATGGTCGTAATACAGATTCTTTTTATATATGAATAATATTTTCAAATGTATGTTAAAACTTTAAAACTCACTACATACTTATATATTATTATATAATATTATATAGTCAGTACTGATTATTTCAGCTCGTATAACCCTCTTATGTTTTAGTTTATGGGTGCGGGTATAATTATTTTAATAACCAGGTTGTCTCTGGCTGGCCAGACGATCGTCGAGCTGTGTGGATCTCGTCCATAGCGGGGCTAGCTAGACGCAGCGAAGGTCTTGACTGGCCCGGCATGCCCGGCATGGCCGGCATTGCGGCCCGCTCCACAGTCCGCATCGTCTTCGAGACTTTCATCTTAATAATACTTATATATAAATAATAATATAATTCATAGTTTCAAACGGATATCAAACTGATTTATCCTAACAGTCGGACGATCCATCACAGACTCGAATTAAATGGTCCGATCTAGCTGAGATTGTACCTTATTCAGTGGCGTGCGATTCGGTGTTCGAAGGCGATCGGGCAAAACGGTCGTATTTATTTTAGTGATCGTTTGACGATATTTTGATGTGCGCTCTTTTTGCGGTTGGCACCTCTGTGCGTTCGGGCTCGCAAAGAAAGTTCTTCTAACAACAAAGTGTGCTGTCTGAAAAAGGTGAAGATTGGCGCTTGTGCTTTTCACCTCGTCAACTTGGCATTAAAATACTTGCGTCACACGATTCATGACTCCATGTGACGTATAGACGTTGCTCGCAATCGCAATTAGCTTTTTATTAAAATTCGGCTTATTCTTGATGGATAATATAAATATATTTTTTAAATTTTTAATGTATGCTGTAGCAATTTAATTATGCCAACACATGTTTAATTCATTCGATGCCCGACTCGTCTGTCCATATGACAAAGTCATTATTCGTTCGCGCTCTCCGACGTCATTCTGTTGAAAATTGAAAGTATGATTTCCCTCTGTATATATATAATGGGTTAACTTTTCACTTTTCACGTTTTTCCCCGTGAAATATTCAAGAGTTTGTCAGGCCACCGTTTTTTTATTTTATTTTGCGCTTGCCGATTCGAGTTTTCGCGTCGCGGCTTTCCGCTGTGTTTGCCATATAAAATATACTTTGCAGTGCACATGTATACACAAAGATATATCATTTCGATGATAAAAAAAAAACTAGTTACTTGTGTGCTCGACTATTTTCTTATAATAATAAGGATCGAATAAATGTATTCGAAATAAAAGAGCATTCTTAATTATATGAAATGCTGCCATTGGGCAGTTGGCGGCAGACAAGGCTGCTTTATATTATTGCCCTAGCAATGAAGGCCTTGCCATCAAATTAGTGGCTAATGAAATTCAATAACATAAAGCAAGCATCACGGAGCGAGCTGACTCATCATCGCTTACGCGACCGACGCAGCTGCTAAATATAAAAATATCTAATTTGGAATTAAAGTTAAACATTTAATTAATTAAAATCTATCAGTTTCTTGACTATTTAGTCAGAAACAGAGTTGAGTCAATTTTCGTTTGAAATTTGGACGACACGAAGGTTAGCTACCCCTGTCAATGCTGAGGAAAGTTTAGAGTACGTCCAGCTGATTACCGTTGAAGATGATTAGCCGTGCTCGCCGGCTCCTGTCAGCCGACACGTGCTTGCATCTTTGATTCGGAGGCGACCACCGTACCGTCCCGTCCCGTCCCGCCAGCGGTGTTGCCGCGTCCGACACCGACGTCCGACACCGATGTCATCTCATCCCCACAGCCTCCCGCCTTGGCCTACTGCTTCTCTCCTCAGTGCTCGAGCTGCCGAACAATCGCAGCTGCCGATACATAATTCAGTCTAATAACTTATTACTGCGCGAGATTTTCAACTGTCCGACATCCGTCCGCCGCTCTCCTATTACCCCTTCGGTCCAGATTGTTCATCTTTTCGCGCGAAAACGCCGAACGATGGCCCCGCGTGCCGACGGCCCCTGCACGATGAACTTGTATATATTATGTGTGTTCTCTGAGGCTGTTCTGAAACTCTCATCAATAAATCAATAGGGCCAGAGCAGCATCATGCATTATGTATGGCAGACATCCTCTCATTTCACACCCCCGTATTACATGTACATTTTATATAAATAAATGATGATGGGGGAGGGGGGGGCAGAGCAGGCATGGGCTTGGTATATACTCGCTTTTTAGAGGCGCGCTTAGGGCAGGGTTTTCCATTGTGTAGCACGGGAAAAGCGACCATCGAAGCTTCGCTGCGGTGCGCAACTCCGCACGGCGGCGGCAGGCGGGCGGGCGGGCGGGGGGGGGGGGGGGGGGCATTGAGGCGGGCTCGTCGCCACAGCTCGTAGCGAGCGCGTTGTCAGAACAGCGACTGACAGCGCCAGAGCGAGTCACCCGCGCGTTCTCCCAGTCTGTTACCGTGGCCACACGCGTGTTCCCTCAGCGTCCGTCGCCGTCGTCGTCGTCGTCCACCTGATCGCGTCGCGTCGCGTCGTTTTGCGCTCGCGTAGCGCCCGCCCGCGTGCGTCCTTTCGCGTCTCCCGTTCGCGTGCTCCTCCGGGCTTGTCACAACGTGTCGCGTTCGACTCCCCCGCGTTCGCCGGCCGTCGCGTCGCTCGCACACGTGTTCTCATTGTGTGCGTTGACTGAGTGTGTGTGTGTGTGTTTCGATTGCACTTGCAGATGTCAGCCGGCGTCGTCACAGACTGTGAGTGACGTGCTGCTCGGTTCGACGGCGTCGTACCCGTGACGCGACGCCGACGTGTCTGTCGTCGTCGTCGTGGAGGACATTTGGACACCGCGACGCCAGCTGCCGCGTGGCCGAGTGCCGAGTGTGACACCCGACGCTGTACTCTCAACCGCTACCATTCGAGGGCCAAGAGATCTCGCTGACCAGTGTTCATCCGCGGCGGTCGAAGCCGGCAAGATGCAGCACTCGGGTACTCCACAGCAGTTCTGTCTCCGATGGAACAACTACCAGAGCAATCTGACGAACGTGTTCGACCAGCTGCTGCAGAGCGAGTCGTTCGTCGACGTGACGCTCGCCTGCGACGGGCACTCCGTAAAAGCGCACAAGATGGTGCTCTCCGCGTGCAGTCCGTACTTCCAGTCTCTCTTCTTCGACAACCCCTGTCAGCATCCGATCGTCATCTTGAAAGACATCAAGTGGCCCGAGCTGAAGGCGGTCGTCGAGTTCATGTACAAAGGTGAGATCAACGTGTCTCAGGAGCAGATCGGCCCGCTGCTCAAGGTGGCCGAATCGCTCAAGATCCGCGGCTTGGCCGACGTCAACGGCGATCACGAGTCGTCGCAGCCGCCCCCGCCGCCGCCGCCGGCGCCTGTCAACAACACCCCAAACGCCGGCGAGACCAAGAAGAACTGGGACGGCTCGCGACACCACCACGCTTCCATGCTGCCGCACGATCTCTCCGAAACCGCCATGTCGCCGTCGCCGTCGCAACATCGGCACAAGAAGCGACGCCGACTGCTCTCCGGCGACCGGTCGGTGTCGGTGAGCAGTCCCGAAGAGAGTGCCGCGGCCGAGGCGCTCGAGACCAGTGCGTTGGAGATGAACTCGCCGCAGCCGTCGCACAACTCGATGGTGAACAATAACTTGGCGACGGCGATGCAGCCGACGCCGATCTCGCAGAACCACTCGCAGCAGCAGCAGCAGCAGCAGCACGGAGGGGTGCCGATGGGTGCCATGCCCGGCGACCAAGGGGTGCACTCGTTGCCGCCGCCGCCTCCCAACCACCCCGATGAGATGGAGATCAAGCCGGGTATTGCTGAGATGATTCGCGAGGAGGAAAGGGTGAGTGACACTTTCGTTACTATATCGTGGGTATTTTGTCTTGCTTGGTTTTGTCTTGGAGGCGACGTCGTGGCGAAAAGTCTGTCGCGAAAACCAACGCTTTTCGCGACATCTCCGTACTGAAATGTGGACAAGGAACCACATATTTGGTGACTTTTCATAGGCTGCCACAACGGAAACGTTTGGATAATATTCAGGTAAAACGAAAACCCCAGGGGTATAACCCGGTGTATTGGTAACCCCAAGCATGGGTATGTAGGTACTACATAAAGTCATCATCCTGCACGCTCGTCGTGATAGAAGCCATTTAAACTGTGCGATCGAGGTACTCCTAAAACCAACAATTCTATTCTCGAACCAAGGCTCATAGCGCAAAAAAGCACATTCTTTTTCGTCGACGTGTTTGTTATTTGTTATGTATAAGTTGTAATTTAAATCGTTCTTATCAGCTTTTGTTCGGTGCGCCGCAATTACGGCGCGGTTATTATTCCTCGTATCGTCAATGACGTTTTATTATATTATTATTATTATAATACTGTAATAAAAGACAATAGGACTGGCTGAGCTATAATTTATGTTTTATATGCTGACGGTGATGCAATACATTATATTGCAATTTATTTATTATTATCATTCTTGTACCGCACGGATCTTTTTTCTATTATTTACACAGCGCTAGGTTTTGCTGAGCCCGGCTTTATGTTTTCAGCCAGAGCATGGCTGAAAGTGAAACGTCTTGAAGCCAGACGAAGCGTTTGCCTTTTGCGCAAGAAAGTATAAAAAAGTAGGGAAAAAGAAAGAATTTATATATTTTCTTCTCTAACGAAGGAGCTCGCGCCCTGCGAAGTTTCCGAAACGAAATTTATCGTAATTTTTAATAACCTGGGCCCTTGAGCTGTCAGCACCTCTGTGCGTGTAAAAGAGTGAATTGAAAGTTTCGGCTCGCTACGACGTGTAGGCTAGCACAGAAAGGTAACATGGTTTGCTCGCAGGATATGCCCCCTCATCTCCACCCTTTCGTATCACAAATTTTGACGTATTAGACCTCCCGCCGTTGTGTAATTAAACAAAAACCTTTAGTTCAAATATTAATTACTTTTATATCACGAACCAAGAGGTAGGTATAACATCTAGTGGATATTTATGCACTATAGCACCATTATACGTTTCTGAACAATAGGATTATGGAGCCACATCAGTTTATTTCATGTTTTGAAAAAACCGAGTCTTGGAATAAAATGTCCGTGCAGATGATTTCTGCGTCGCTGAATGCCATTTTTTCACAAGATAAAAAGTCGTCTAGACCCAGAACGTAATTGGTAATTACTTTCGATATTCATTATTTTAACGTCGCCCCGATTTAAGTTTATAATATAAGTTGCAACGCATTTTTATGAAGGCCATGAAGGCGCACTTTTATTAGTATAATTCCACCCTTAGCTGCTAAAAATTTAGCTTAGCCCCCTTGCACGGCCGATGCCAAAAACTTTTTTTGATCGTCAAGCCATGTGGTTTTTCCCGTCATCGAGAGAAACATAACTTTATCATATGCAGGCAGGCGATGTGCTATAAAAGCGTAAGCTTTATTGGTGTCGAGCAATAAAAAGCTCACGGTACGCATAAATACGCGGAGCGACGCTGGGCAAATTACACCGACTGACGCCGGGCGTCGCGGTACGGGCATCGGGCGTCGGCGTCGGCGTTGGCGTCGGCGTGTGTATGTAACGGAGCGTTTTATGGAAATGCCACGTCAGTGCCACTCTCGAGGAAAATAAGAAACGCGATTTGGAGAAGTTACGCGTGTCTCAAATCAACTTACGCTGCGCGGCTTTGCGAACACGGGAGAGGGTTGTTTCTTGTAAACGGTGAAAGAGTTTGCCGCCGGTATAGGGTTGACGGGGGGATGGGGAGGGGGGGGGGGGGCGATTAAGTAACGTGCTGTCTGACCCTGTGACGGCGTTTTCCCTTCGCCCAGTGATTGAGGCTTCCGAAGTTTGATCTCAATTATGTTAGACTTTGGTTGGAAAGGTTTTTTTAAACGACGGGTTCATTGTTGAATACCTACCTGACTCAAAAGCTGAGGCGCTAAAGCGTCGTGATTTGTTCGGTCGTTAGCATAAGACACGGCCCATGACGCCAAGGGTGTCACTCATTTAAATTAGTCAAAGAGCGCGAAATTGGCAAGCGTTTTTCGACCCATTTCCTCTTTTCAACCATCTCTCCCCCAACCACATCACTTTGACCGCAAGCGTCCACAAGCGAGCCGCGATAAAAAAAAAAATAGGGACAACCTCGTCCCCATCGACCACGCGTCGCGGTCTTCCCAGCATTCCTGTTCTCAAACAACAGTGGGTAAGGTCGTGCACCCGCATCGTTCACGAACGGCACGCTTTTCCCTCCTTTCTTTTCCCGGCGCTCCCGGCCGCGATTTCCCGGCGTCGCCTATATATACTTTCTCTCTCACACCCTCACGCTGTGCTCGGCTTAGCGTGGCATTGATCCTCTTTTCGGTGCTCCATTCAAGACGGGCAGAGTGGTCCCACTACACTCCCCTGCACCGCGGCGCCCATACACATCGCGACGCAGAGGGCCCTGCATAATACACCCGGGTGTTTGGAGTGTCGCGTCGCGCCGAAGAGACCGCGACGTTCTTTGGAGTTTGGAGGGTTCGTTGCATGGCCTCGCGCTCGAGTCGCGTCGCGAAGTTGTACGCCGCCCTTTCTGTTTTCCCGCGACCACGTGACGGCTGTACGCGAGCTTTCCCCACTTACCGGGCCGCGCGCTCGGGTTGGAAAATGCACTCTCTTCGTTTTTCTCTTCTCGTGAGCTGCAAACTTGAATGAAGTTTCGCATAGCCAACAGGTTTTTGAAAGTGCTCGGATATATTGTGATTGGCTGCACTTGATGTGCGTTTTAGTAAATGTCACATGGGCTAGTTGTGCGCTATATAACTAAGGTAATAATTGTTTTAGTTCATTAGCTAATTTCCCGTATAAACTTGAAACGAAACATATATATATTTTATACTCTTGAAAATACACATATGGAAGTGTAACTATCGTATTTCCAAGCATGGGAAATTTCCTGGAACTAGGTAATTCCTGCACTATCTGTACTTTTATGTGCGTAATTACATATTTCTATTTTCGCACCCGTAGGGCCTCACGTTCGAAGTACGATTTTGAAGGCACAGTAACGGAACTTTATTACCACATGATGATATTGATAACACGTTTGAACATAACGAAGAAATGTTTGGTCAATTCAAATTTTATTCTAATGTGCAACGTGGTCCAATGCCAATGGTGTTGTGTTTCTATCGGGTGTCCTGCCAGTGACGGTCTCGACTGATGGACCAGATCGAAGTGCACTGTTGCATGCAGCTACGCGGAGGCTGGCAGCGAATTGTCCGTGCAATTGTCGTGAGGTCATTTTCCCCAATGCAGGAAGATGCCATTATTTCTCATTGAGCCACGTTTGTACCAGCACCATTGCACTCTCTAATTGTTGGCAAGGATGCGAGAGTTTGACTTGATAGAAATCGCATTTCATAAGTTGGCCGCACAACCAATGCAGCCCACCGTATGTTTGGAGCAATGGAATCCGCATAGATGGATACTTCATTGTGCCAGCGCATTGCTTCAGAATGTTTGATTTTGTCTCTGGTGGTATTCTCTTGTTACACAGTTGTTTTTGAGTTATGTTCTGTGTTCTGGTGAAACTATTATTATACAAAAATAATAAGCATTTAGTAATTTTTCTTGGCTCGCAATTAAAGTGATTAATTACGATTTTTATTAAAGCCATTTGAAACGAAATAATATTATGCTGCCAGCTGCAATTGTAATAGCAACGAACAATATTTTAATTACAATGATTATTATTGACGTATAAATATTTTATATATCTCGATTCATAGCGTGGCCATGAACTGAATGGTTTATGGTACATATAATAAGTCTCTTAATGACAATTATTAGTCACCATTATTGTTGTGTAATATTGTCTTGTTGATATATTGTATACGTCATGGAGGTTTTCGTGGACAGTTCCAAACTAATTTCCCAGTTATTAAAACAATTTCGAGTCTTTGGAAAGATCTGTCAAGTATATATAACATCACGTCTGGCACGGAACTTGTTTATTCGAATATCAACTTGTAGAAATGACGTACATATTTTATATTTGTTATTTGGCAAACGATTTTAAACAGCGGCAGCTAATTGCGCGTGCTACCCTGAGTATTGTAGACAAGGCTCGAGAACAAATGGAACCTCCACACTGGTTACGGGTTTTACTTGTTAGACTGATCAATTTCAGTATGAACGTCAAGAAATATTGGACGCCATACAATTGTCAGATAATATGAAAAAATGTCTAACGGCCGCTAACGTCATATACGATTTTATACGGCAAACCCAGCTGAAGCAATTATTTTAAAAACGCGCGCCCAACCATAGTCATTAATAACAGGCACCATTTGCAAAGTTCGCGTTGCACAAAGGATATTAAAACATGTAAATAAAATGTTAGCGTTTTACATTAAAAAGCATTAATATGTGTTAGTTCCATCGGGCGGCGTATAGCTCCACCCCGCAATGGCGTTGCAGTATATACACACGTTTCGTTTTCGAAGACGATTACAATCGTCCTACCATTATTTTTATCTGGGGGTAATAATTTTAAATCAACAAAAGAACCGAAAATAGTGTGTGCATAGAATGAAACATTTAGATAAATCAAATGGGCTTTATCTGACCAATGATACTTGAAATAGAGGCCACCATAATATGTAATAATAAACCTATTTTTGTAACAAAACATCGGATCGCCTTTCAAAATGACGGCAACGGCAACAACAGCGGCAGCGGCCCGTCATAGGTGAATGCGAGCTCGCTGGATGTGATTCTGCATTGTCTGCCGATGGCCGGGGTTACGGCTTGCCGTATGCTCATTGCTTCGGGATTAACGACAATATCCCAGGCATTAACAGATTCAATGCATTACTCCCCTCACCACCCTACCTCCAAATCGGCCATTCGATCACATATTATATTATGATGGCAACAACATATGAATTCGTTGCACGTTACCCTGCACCACAATGCAAGCTGCCGGGCTAGGTGCATTCCGGAATTCATACTGATTTCCGCGTAAATTACTTCACCCGCTGTAGCGGGGCCAAATCGCTATAGCGAGGGGACGCATCGAGGGGTTATATATAAAAGCATTGATTTCCGATTTCATTGAAAGTTAATTTCACAAATTGAATGCAGCCAGTTAGCATGGCGGCGAATAGTGAAATCCGTTCGGCATGTGCGTTGTCTTTGGCGGCGCTCCGTGCGCACCTCGCGGGCACCCCCCCCCCCCCTATTTTGACCCCCGGGGGTCGGTGTTCGCGCGGATTAAGGGTTTTGTTGGTCGAGGTGTGCCGGGGCTCGATGGAATGTGTCGGTGCCGCTGAGTGAGCGGTCAAGCTTTTTATTTGTGCGCGACAGAGTAGATGGCCGCGGGGATCAAAGTCCCCCCCCCCCTCCCCCCCCCCCTAACCCCGGCATCGGTCCCTGGCGGCTCATATTCAGCTTTTGCCCATTGATTTCGTGCAAATCCGTGCGCTTTTAAAACAATGTGTGTGCACCCGCGTTGTTGCAATAAACCATATCCGCGAATATTTTAAATAGTTATGGTTGTTTCGAGATGCGCGACTCTGGTGTTATAGTTTGGGAAAAGTTTGATTGTTAGTGAAAATTAGGAATCGCGAGCTCTTTTACTACGAAATGTGTCGCAGCGCGAAAGACTGACGGATCCATATATTTTGCGAAAATGTTAAATGACTCTTGGAGAGGGAAATTTCGCTGGAAAGTTTCGAGTTCTGACCATCCCATTGCGAAAACGGGGCGCCAAAGTTGTGTGGAAATTTAGGGCAGCCATCAAGCTCCGAACGGAACAGCGAGATTTCGGGGTCCGATATTTTAATTTATGTACGATGTCTAGGTCGCCGGGCGCCGAGACGAAACGGGAATGGATTTCCATTTTCCTTTTCCTTCCATCTTTTCCCGCTTGATATTCGGAAAACTGTTGAAACTATATCGTCACGCCAGGTTTATTTTACTGCTGTATAAGATATAGCTTTTATATTGCTAGACCATCGTGAATTTTCCCTATCACTATAGCTGAATTGGAATCGATATCAAATTCCGATGCTTGGACTTTGCGACATTTTGCTATATCAGTAATATGTGCAACTCGTTTCGAAATGCATAGGTGAGAACAGGTAATAAAATATGTTGACAAATTAAATCTCGTAATTCATGTATAGCTTCGTAATTGAACTAATCAGACAATGAGGTATTTTAATTTCGTAGATTAATATACGCGCTATTGGTATTTCATCGTACGAATATACTATATATGTGTGTATAATATATATAAGCAGTAAAAAGCCATGTGATTAATTCCTTTCACTTTGCACTTTAAATTGTCCATTATACTGCCACGCTATCGCGCTTACCTTTAACACTTTTAACACGTGGAACAGTTAACTACACGATGAAATGTCGCCCGCGTATATATACATTTGCATGGATTTAAAACGTTCGGGCCGGGTCCCGCGCCCGCGGCGGCGTCCAAAATCAGGCGCCCCGACGCCTGGTGTGCGGCGACGCTCTCGCGCCGTACCGCGCCGCGACGCCTGGCCGCTCGACACCCGGGACGACCGCGTTTGCCCCGAATTTATGGCCAGCCGCGAATAGTTAAAAACATGCTACCGATATGATATTGTGCTGGCTGCGATTTAGATATATTGTTTTAAACGTCATCGTTTGATCCATGTTGGCTCGCTATTTTCAATCTTATAGTGCACTGTGGATTACATGCAAGCAGAGAATATAACACTATGGTTATTGTTTTCACCGTATAGTTGAAGGGAAGGAGGGGTGGTGGTGTGGGTGGGGGGTCCTTCCATGGACGTTTCTCGTCCTGGACTCCTGAAAATATATTATCAAACTAATATTAACAATGGTTTGGTCCAGGATTAAGGATTAACACACAATACTTGCGTAGATCTAGTCACCTTTTTAGCAGGGTGACAGCTGCAGAAACGTGTTCCGACTGATCAGTTCACACACTGTAGCGCCAGTAACCAAAAAATAACCGTTGTGGCGCTGTGAAAAAGTACAATTTTTAAAATTGTACACCATACGTCATAAATCTTAGGTAAATCGTACGACACATCATGCCTGATGTGAATCAGCACCATTGCAGTTTACGCCTTTCAGTTGGTTCCCCAAAACAGAACAATTCGCGCATAATGATCTAACGATTGCTTATATAATTACACGTTTTCGTGGTCTCCCCTCCCCCGACCGATTGTCTGTTCGGATCGAGACAATGGTCGTCACGTTTCGTCGTTGTCTGTCGCGGCCGAAGACACAGTCACGAAGACACTGGGTCCTCGCGACAAGCGCGGTGTCGGGTGCGAGGACGGGGTGTCCTCGGGGGCCTCTGGGTCATGGTGGCCCAGCGTCACGCGTAGCCGATCGGGCAAGCGTGGTGAACGGGAGCTGTTCGGACCAAACGTCTGCCACGGCTGGTTCATGCTGTCAAAATAGCTTGGCTCTGTTTCATATTATATTGATATATTGTATAATATATCATATTTAAATATGTGTATTTAGATAATATATAATTTATAGCGATGTTATATCATATGAAATGGAGCCATGATATTTTGTCACTATAAAACTGGCGTGGAAGGCTATTGACAAAAATGCGCACGAGTATATGTCAGGCTTACCCGGGCTGAGGGCGATGGTGAGAGAGTGGCCGACTCGGGGATCGAACCGGAACAAGACTTGCTGGAGACTTAAGTGGAGAAGATTGGTCGAAAATCACGACAGACCTTGAACATTTTTGGCTGAAAAATGTCTGAAGGCAAAATGTATGAGCATGGCAAAAATGAGAATAGGTAGGTAGGTACTACATTTTGTTGAAAGCATACAATACTAAATTAAAGATAATTTCTAGTATATTTGGTAAATGGGTCACTGTATACAATTGTTGAATAGAAATTCGATTCTTTTTTACAGCAATGGAATCCAAAAACCTGTTATAACAGTATAATGCAAAGGCGATCTGCTGCGAATGTCGTGATTGATTGCAAATGCACAGTGGGCCAAAAGTAACATGGCCGCTTGTATTTTTTCAACAAGGCAATTAGTCATCATATTCCTCCGTTGCCAACTCTTGATGTAGGCGACAGCCCTCAGTACAGGAACTAATCTTAATCCACCTCGCCGGGGCACGTTTACGAGCGATTCGTCGATGTGTGCCGTTTTCTCAAAAAAGCGTGCAGTGCTTGTTTGTGCAATGTACAGTTCGGAGGACAGTAGTTGCACTAGTCGGTGTACACCGTGCTTATTGACCGAGCGCCGAGACGGGGCCCGCCGTCGCGTATTTATAGAGCGGATATTTATTTGCACGTCGTCTGGAGCGATAATGTTAGGTTGCCCGCCAGAGTTTATTCATAAGTGTAAGCGCGATATTTATTTATAGTTATAAAAGAGTGTTTTTGCATATTCCATACTTTTCCGAATTTTCTCGTATATACTCTGAGCAGTGAGCCGCACGGGCGTGGGGGCGGCACGCACGGCGGAATCTGTCTTCAATTTCCAAATGCATATATGCCACACGATTACTTTCCGAGAAAACGCATTAACTTTTTCATATTGGTTATTATATATATATACCGAGGAAGATTGGCGCACCTTTACCGAAAATTATTTTAACCATGTTCGTTTTGCGCTTCCATTTCCTTCGATCTCGCCCAGGCCCGACAGTCATCATCGGGGTGTCTTCACCCATACACGACTTGATCTCACCGCGCTACCCTAACAGCATCCCGAGGCGGTGTGTAACAGCGCAACGTTTCGCCAAGCGCCTCTACCCCTCAAGAAGTTAATCACTTTTCGCACCTCCAATCGGCGCCGAGCCTTCGCCTCTGGATGGGTGGATGTCGACCAGACCAACCATAAGGACGTGCCACCGTCGGCGACAAGTGACAACCCCATCGCGATCGACGCCCGAGCCCCGGCACCCGTCCCCGGCGCGCGATTGGTGCCGCCATGTTATAAACCGGGAAATTTAATTTAGTTCGCCGTGCGTATACGCGCGTCGCGGTGCGGGACGCGCGGCGCTGCGGGGAGATGAGTTTTGCCAGCGTGGGGCCACGCAGCCAGCGATTTCGCGGGCCCTACCGGTAATTTGCGAATATTTCAAGTCGCCGAATTGGTATACACGACGGAGAGGGGGGGTGCGGGCGACCGGGGTGGCCGGGGGCAGAGGGGGGGGGGGGCTTTTCGGGGGACGGGCGCGCGGGGCTAGAGATGGGGCGGAAAACGCCATCAAACTCGACGCTAATTCGCTTTCTGTATTATCACTTTATCGGGGACGAATAAACACGTCTATTTCACTTTCGGCGTCGACGCAATGGAAGGAACCGCTGCACGCGGCGTGCGGTTTGGGTCGGCGTGCTCTGGGTGGTTTTGCTCGAATCTTGTGGCGCGGTCGTTCCTTTTGTGGGGGAGAGCGCCGCTTGGTTTTCGGACGCGTTCGTGGAAAATAATGGACAGGTTATAGGCGCGGGATCCCCGTGACAAAATGCTTTGGGCAAGGTATGGACAAGTTCATGTCGGATTTCTTATTTCTTGTCTGCCGTAAAACACTATTACGTCTAACAACTATGGGGTTACGTTTATATCGGCACTACTTGACTGCAAACTTGATCTTCGCGAAGTTGTTCGGCCTTTCTTTTGTTGCATTTTCATGTTATGCACAAAATCAAAGGAATGTATATATAGGTATTCATTTTTCACCTGTGTAGAAAATGCAATTAAAATATGTGATCTGCACCTATATAGTTTAGTTATCGGTGATTTTCCACCCTCTTCTCCGTTCTCATCAACGTGTATAGTTCTTGATTCGTCGTGCGCAAATATTTATTAGCGTCGGAAGGAAACAGTCTTTCGTTTGATATTTACAGTTTAGCGGGTGAAATTGGCTAACAGCGCTCGAGCCCAGCAAGCGTCGGCGGCGTCGCGACGTAGGTATTGGCTGTAGCCGAAATTCACGCCGCTAAATCAATATGCCCGAGCACTGGCCGCTCCGATAATTCACTTAGCTTTGTCGCATTGTTCGCGGGGGCCGCCGACGCCGACGCCGACGCCGACGCCGACGTACAAGTATACGTACGAGAGAGCGAGCGCTCTCATCATAATGGAGCTTTTGCCCATGTCTATTTATTTATGATAACAAAATTTGTTCCCCTTGTGTGTTTGGAAACAAAAAAAAAATTCTCTCGAATTATGAAAAACGGCAAAGTGTAATTGTTCTGACGTCGTTTCGGGGGTGTAGAAATCGGGGATGCTGTGTTGAGAGCTAGCGCCGTCGAGTTTCGTAAGCGGCGGGAAATCATATAGAAAACAAACCATATGGGACTTAGCAGGAAAATATTCCATGCATATTATAGGTATAGCAGCAGCTTGGTACATATATATGACCCACGGTGTGCGCTATAGTATATTCTACCGAGGTTTTCTATAATGCAAGAGGGAGAGAAAGCACTCGTTGAAATAATTATGCGCTATGGAACTAGCATGAGTAAGGGATAGAAAGGCCCAAGGTATATCAGTTCAATATTTCATATGTTGCCATTAGTATTTCAAGCAAATGAGAGACGCCAGTTCTTTTTTTATTGTGCGTAGGTAGGGTAGTTACTTGGTGTATGTACATTTTTTTTCATCTCTACTATAGGATTTGGAATGAAATTCGAGGCCGGACAGTGCGTGGTACTTGGCATAGGCGCCCGGGCGCCAGCGGATCCTGCGAATCAGGCCATTGGTCATTTCTGTTGAACCATGACGTTTGGTAATCAATCAAGTTGGTAATTTGATTTTACACAAAACTCACCATGGGTTTGGATTAATGCATGCCATAATCCCTCATGCCTACTTGTGTGTGTTTTTGTTGTTTTCCTCGGTCGGCCACTGACTCAATTTCGGCCACTGCCCGGCGTTGGGATGTCGGAAAAAAGGAGACTGTACACTCTATTTTTCTTTGGCGCAATTTCCGATATAGTTCTAGCGACCGAAGTGTGTATAATAAACCCCTGTGATAATATTCAATGAAGCTCACATTGTGAAAGAAATACGCGGAACGATGGGAGCGCAGCTCCGTCCATATATATAGCCAGCATTATTCAATTGAAAAGTTTTTTGAGCATAATATATTATTTAACCCCCATATTGCCGGCGTCGCAGGAACAGTTCTCCCTATATACACCAGCAGCCAGCTCTAACAAATATACTGAAATATTAATATTTGCCTCCAGGTTTAACATATGCGTTTTTTAGAAATGCACACAGCTGAAGAAGGGTGGTGTACATAATAGCCGCATGGCAAAAAAAAAAGAGAACTCGAGTTTAAAATCAATAGTGTATAAGCTTTGAAATGAGAACATCCCCCTTTCCCCCGTTCGCCCATTAGGCTTTTTGCAAGTGCAGCCTTCTCCCCCCCTCCTCCCTTCCGCCCCTTCCGCCCCCCTCTTCGAACCCACCCGCCCCACCGTGCACCACTCAAATGCATTCGCATAATATGAGTATGACAATTAATCTTGTGTGCTCATATGTGCATGGGTTTCATTATTGTGAGAAGTCAGTCGGTCTGTGCTCGTGGAAATCCGTGCTACAACAGAAATCGTCTTTGAGCACCAGGCTCCCGGATAAATAAAACAAAAAAGAAAAGGGGTGGAAAAAAATATATATAGACTGGGATGAAACAGAGAAAATTAGCCCATACTTATAGCTGTGTTATTAGCGACGCAGCGCCGAGCGAGATCAAAGAATCGGTGATATTTTTCTCTACGCTATGCAACGGCTGTAGGACGAAGTTGCGTGTAGAATGGGAACATAAAAACTTTGTCATCAAAGTGTTGCGAATTAATCGCTACCAAAGCTTGGAGTAATTAGGTGTCTTTTAAAATTCTCGATTTGTCAGCGTCGCTACGTGTCTGAACGGACTTACGATGTTGTAACAGATACATGACATAGATGCTGGATGAGATGATCTGACAGCAAAGCTGGCATGGAGCACAAACAAATCTGTTGCCAGCATCGGTTTTGTTACGAGGAAATGCTGATGGAACGGGACACAATTGGGACGCAGTTCGTGGAAAAATCGGGCCGGAAAAGCGATCATTCTATTGTGTGCAGGTATGTACACACAGCGCAGCGCAGCGTTAGAAACTGATCTCACTGTTCTGTCCAAGTTAAGCAATATCGCGCTAGTCCACATAGAATATGGGTGACCATCCTTTTGATAACAGTTAGTACATAAAAAGCTCAGTTATATTATGGAGAATTAGTTATAATAAATTTTTTCAATTTATGGCACCTATTGTCTACCAACTGAATATGAACTGAATATTTGCAAGCTTCATCTCGGGAATTCTGAGGTCATTTACGCTCCCTCAGAATGTATCTGAAATGACCAGAGGATCATGACAAGTGGATTACTAGTGGAGGTGCCGGGTGTGCGGTGCTATATCCCAAATCAATGCGGCTTACCGGGCAAGTTGTTCCTCGCTCCTAACCGCCGTAAGTGCATTAATTCAAACCGAAGTTCGTGGCATCGCGTTCTCATGCTCGTCGCCGGGCGTCGAATCTATTGTCGGTTAGTTTGCGCTCGGCAGTGCCCCTAATTGCGACCATGTTTATGTGTGCAAGCGCCTATACCCACTACCCAGTGCCCATACTGGGCTTATTTGTGTTGATTCTATAAACCAAATATAACTATAGCTATATGTACGCTCGAATATGCACAGGTTATAGGCTAGGTTTGCCTATTCACCCTGGCTTGCTTTAGATTGGGTACAACAACAACCAAATATATACCTATATATGTCGCACATATGGGATAATATATTATATTGTATTAACGCTAGTTAGGTAGAGACATATTGGTACAATGTTTGTTGTGTAGGATGGCTGATTAATCAGTGGCTGGTTTAATTGGGCTCGATTAAAATCAATTGTGTGTTCATATATTTCATGCGTGTGCATGTGACATGTTCGGAAATAATACTTTCAGTTTCCATTTTATAGTTAAACATACTTTGAATATAAATGAGAGTATGTTGTTACGTCCGAATGTTCGTTCCGAAAGTTTGTCCGCATATTTAATACATTAAAAGGCCGACGCAATTTCAACTTTTTTTTAAATTATAGGCAATATTCGCGATGCTGTATACAGCTCTATAAAAACAATGGTCTGACATAAAAATATATGCATATTAATTAATGATATCATGTACCCGGTTCATATCATGGAATAATATGTGTGTGTGTGTGTGTGTGTGTGTGTGCGCTCATGGGGCCCAATCAAACCATGCGGTGCCTGTTCGTTTCATCGCGGTTACTTAGTTTTTAGAGCCCTTTCTCTGGCGATCATGATAATGACACGGAAAAATCATCCTTGATTTGCGCGAGTTGTATTCAGAGTTGAAACTGTAACTGTATAGCCCCAGCAATATTTATTGTCATATACACATATTGTACCGCGCAATGTTCAGTGTCAACGCCTATTGCCTAAACTGTGCTCAACCAACCTATTTTGCACTGCAGTGATACGTTTGACAAGTGCAATCATTTCGCACACACAATACCACGTTCTGTCATTCTGCAATGACATTTCATTTCGCAGATTAATCGTGTACACATACATTGTAACAATATTATATATACATACACATAAACACACATACAGAGCGCATGTATATCTATATAACCGAATGCATTTGGCTAACAAAATATAAGCGATAGAATTCGCCACCGATAAAGTGTTCATTGTACCCGTCGCATACATTTCCCCGGAAAACAATACCGCGCGCGCGTATTTTGTAAATAGATGGGTGTTACGCTCGCGACTCGAGGGGTGGGTGGCGTCATAATACGCGCCGCGAGGAATTTTATACCATAAACTGGCCCCGTTAATCGGGTATATTGTCGAACTGATTAGTCATACGATTCGACAACAAAAGTTTCGATTGATACGATTAACGGACAATCGCCGCGTGACGAGGTATATGCCACACACTTTTTATTAAATGTTTATCAATGTTGTGCCTATCACATATAATTTTGTCTTTAGGCGTGTGAAACGTCATGACGTGCACGTGCATTCACTGAAAGCCTCCCGACAGCTTTCGGTGACGATTTCAAGTGTTCGGTGTCGTAGTTACCAGCGTCATCAATATGTCCCCAGCGCTTGTTCGACCGATGGCTGGACATTGGCGTGGAGTAATGATGGGGAAATGTCATCATCACTTCGGGTTTGCACCCGACACCGGCGGGAATGTGCAGGCACAATCACTGTCCTCCGTGCGATCATCCCCTGGCTGCAGCAGCTCACCGTGGCCACCCCTTTGCGGGGGTCGAGGGTTGGTTCGGAGCGCGCCGATACTGTCCAAACATTCGGTTAGCACATTGGTACACATCATGTACATGCAGAGCTGCGAGCTGCTGCTGCTGCTGCTGCTGCTGCATAGGGATGATGTTTGATTATTGTCGAGACTGGGAGAGAGGGATGATGATAATAATAATTGTCGTCATATTTGACTGTCAATCAGTTTTGCCAGATTATCTCGGTATTTGATGTGAATTGTTCGTAATGGCTGATAATATTATTATGTACCAGGCATTGATAAAGAAAGAGAGAGAACGAGTAAGCGAGAGATGAATTTGCATAACTGCACGGAGTTTGTGCTATTCAATTATATTATAATGGGCAAATAATATCGGAAATTTAATAGCGATTGCACATGTGTGCAGTGTGTATATTCATATATAGGTGGTACGGATTACAACACCGATGGAAGATTGCATCACAACTTTATTATAAAACACAATAGATCTGCAAGTTTATTTCATTTCTATAATCTTTCGAGTTCGATCGTATTTTATGCGCGACGGTCAAACGTGTTTCTATTTTGTCGAAGAATTGCACCGTGTGTATTTACTCTCACAGGTACGTACAAGCTTATGACAATGTCTTTTTTGTTATATTGAATGTACAAACTAGCGCGGTAGCTAGAATTGACGGGGGCGGTGTGTTCTGCATGGGTGGCGGGCTGGTGGGGTGGGCGGGCGGCAAGAGGGCAAGGGTGGGAAACAGTAGCAGTGTTTAACACCTGCCTTACTGGCGCCTGGTCATTTGTCATCTGTGCCCGGCCGCTCACTGCAATCACCATTCATAAACAACCGCAATGTAATAGCTATAGCTCTGACTGCAGCTATACCGAATACATATATAGATCTGCCATTCTCTCGATGGAATTTTAATTAAAATATTAATTAATATTTGAAATGGGTGCGAGTAGTGTGCATGTAGTGGGGGATTAGAATGATAATGTAATTGTAGTGTCGATTAACGGCAGCGGGTGAGTGTCACTGGCTCTATAGGTTGGCTGGTTGTGATGTCAGGTGATTTTAGAAACTTTTGAGATACTATGACTACATGCTAACGTGTTTTTCTTGTTGCGATATTTTTGGACCGGCTTAATGGTTACCATATTGAAATTGTTTTCAAGTAAAAATAGACTTCTCTTACAACATTACACATAAACACATTATTAACGATGGCATTACGTTGCAGAGATGGGATGTTTAAAAAATATATATAATATTCTATTCATATTTCAAACATTCATGTATATATTCTTTGGACAAATAGAGCTAATTTGCATTGGGTACACAGCATTGAAATTGGAGAAGGAAATACGATATTATACACGTAGCATTTTCATATAATGGATGTTATTCAGAATTCAGAGAGAATCACTTTTAATTGATGCTCGTATATATCAGCGAATTGTATGGAGTTATGATTCCTGGACTCGTTGCTGTATGTCCTGCGACGGCGTAAACAGTAAAAACACAACGCATGATGCGTGCTCGCGCGGACATCATGTTTAACAATGGGCAAATTGGAACGAGATCAATTATGTATAGCTTGGCCCGAAATCTAGTTGTGCCCGGGGTTTGGGGCGAGGGGCGGCGGGGGCAAATTTACCGGATCTAGCCGGAGTTTTGCGTGGCCAAGCTGTAGTTTGGTCCAGAGTTGATTGTTTGCGCGGGGAAGCTGGTTTTACAGATCGATTCGGAAATCCGCGGCATCGACGTGCTATGGGATACGGTACTTGGCTGGCGTATCATGTACCGATTCGAATATATGTGTATACCTATATGTATACCACGACTGAAATGCAATTATTGCATAACAAATCAGATCAGCAGAAAATCCGCGCTCTCGTTACCAGGAAATCTCTTTCATTTTATTTTGGCATATCGCTAAAATTTTAATTCGATCTCCTCCGCTTCGTACGCATCAATCGATCACAAAAGTATATACGTATATATTTTAATTTAATATCACGTAGGTACTACATCGCGAAACATTCTACCATTCCATGGCTGTGCATTTCATATTTCAATTACCTCGAACGCATTATCCAAGTAGCACCTCAAATTCCTTGGACATCCATTATATTCTGTAGGCGAACGTAGGGGATCGAACCCGCGTGCGTTTCTAAAAGATCTGGACACACTACCAAGTACCAGGTCAAATGTTGCTATGTACATTGCCTGGTCACGCAATTACGTGTACTGTTTCAATTATTCACGGACAGAAACTATCATTGTGTATTCACCTATAGCTTACGAATCGATATTTGGTTTCTATATTGTATATATCGTATGCATGTGATAATAGTAAATGAGACTCGGGCTGTAGATAGAGAACATATTATTATTGTGATGCATATAGGTACACGCCGTGTAGGCTGACTAGGCCTGGCGTAATTAAATTGTAAACACAAGGGGAGAGTTTTATAGTAGGCCCAGTGCTGTCTCTTATCTGTAGTCGATGATTAAATTGTAACAATGTGTTTAAATAATGCAGCGTGTTATTAAAACGTGCCTTTTGTAAATACACATTTGAAATTGTGTTGTGCATGAAGTTTTACTATCTTTTAGTAGCCTTCAGTCACGAAAGCCACGAGTTGGAAACGATTAGATAAAGGTGAAACTGTTTGATATTTTGCCCATTAAATAATATATTTTTTTGATAAGGTTTATTTCTTATAAAATAATGTCACATAAAATAGAACCAAAGTGGTTTATGTTATATATATATATATATATGCCGCAAATATATTCAAATGTAGGTATGTAGAATTGAATTCAAAATAATTTAATTGAAGCGAAGCATCGTTGAATAGTTTTTGACAAATATGTGTTTGAAAGTCAAGTTTTTCACGTAAGCACTAAAGAAGTACCAGCAAAACCGACCTATACTGCGAATTATACTATACCGGTCCGTGGCGTTGATTTTTGCTGGAACAAGCTCGCATCTCAAAAAGCGCCCCCCCCCCCTCCCCCCCCCCCCCAACACTCCCAGTGCCCCCGACGGGTGCCAATTTGTAATTAACGAGGGGCGAAAGATTGCAGCTTCCGCCGTGATCCCATTGCCTATATGATACGCTCGCCATGCATATTGTCAGCAAGGGCCCAGCGGCCGTGAAAACGCGTGGAAAAACTGTGAAAATGTGAAAGGCTCGAAGGGATTTGGGCGTGGGGTTGGCTTGAGAGTGGTGATGGGGTGGTAGGGGGGGGGGGGGGGTAGAGGGGCGACTGTGCGCAGAGTATCATGTCGTAATGATGGGATTTTCAAAAATACTTTGCTCGTGCATAGACTGAAAGTGATGTGCGTTACAGCATTACGCGAACGTATTACCGGATTTGCCGGCAGGAAAGTAGCTCGCGAGCTGCTAGCCGAACGAAGCCGGGCTATAAACTGCTTTGCGAGGTTACAGCTTTTTAATCAGCATTTTTTGCACGTATTTAGCTTTCCGGGAAATTGGCGGGAAATATCAAATAAGTGCCGAGACCCCCCGGTGGGCTCCGCGGTGGAGGTGCCGGTTTCGAGTCTGTTCTGCGGGCTGCGTTCAGGGGCAACCGTGAAAATGACGTGTACAAAGTAGCGAGACCACTTGCGATCAGCCAGAACACGCGTATAAGCGATGTAGCACACATTTTCAAAGAAAACCAACCAAATAATCTTAATTTTCACGCGAGACTTCTACCGAAAACTTCAAATATCATGTATACACATATTTTGGAAATGTTCCTGCACACGTGAATGCAGCATGCAGTGCAACAATCTCGTGCGACTATCGCAACAAACATGTACACGCATGTTACCTGTAATTAAAGCCAGCAGTCGCCGCGGCGGCCGCTCGTTTATACGACCCCCAGCCGTATACGCACAACGCACAACGCCAGTCGCACGCAGCGCACGCATCAACGTAACCGTGCGCCTGTCTTTCCCTTTCACGCGGCGCGACTTTCCCCACTATCAGCGGGGCGCGCGGTATGTGAAACCACACATACCCCATCGCCGCGATTAGATCGCCGCGATATCGTGGCCATCGGGTCGTTACTTATTGTTATTATGATGATAACCCTTTGTGTAATTGTAATGCGTGCGCGACGCGTACGCGGCGTCGGCGTCGGCGTCGTGCGTATTTGGCGGGAAAGCGTTCGTGTACTTGCTGAACGACCTCGGTGATTGATGTGCAGCGGGCTGCTATCTCGTGCGGCTGGGGCGATCGTGGCGATCCCTGGCCGCGATAAGGTGTGTGCCTGGAGGATACGAATTCGTTTCCACAGATTCGCATCAATGTAATTAACATATGTTAGCATTCGTTACGGGGTTTTAAGAGTCGCATGCGATTTCCACTCGGTTTTTTTCGGTTTGGTGTAATGGCGGCGGTGGCGGCGGCGGCGGGGGCGAGATTTTAGTGTTCGATTGTGTGAGTTTAGATTTGTTCGCAACTGGTTATTACTGTTATATAAGAAATTTTGAAGTACTTTTAATGTCCGGCTGACCTGTGCATTTTTAACGTGTGTTTAGTATGGTCATATATATGTATATATAGGCGATGGTATGCTTTTAGTGAAAAACGAATTACGATTCCGGCCTTTGTTATTATACTCGTTATCTACATCGTAGGTATTCGAAAAATTACATAATAAAAAATTGTGAGCCGCATTTAATTGAAAGTTGTCACGCATATCGGACATCCATCAATCTTGGTCTAAGTAAATATAGGCTGTCGGGATCGGACGATGGCTGCGGTACGACCGCGTATGGCCGCGTATGAGCACGTATGAGCGCCTGTGACGGCGTACGACACGGCGGCGCCGGCCAACGCATTCCATGTCGCCAGGAGTCGAGGGATTCGCAGCGGGGCCTTCCATCGGGGGGGTCACCGTCGTGTCCCGCGCGGGCGAACACGCTCGCAAATGGGACTGTCGCCGGCCGAGTCGCCTCGCAGCAAGCCATCAATCCTCGTGTAACCCCGAGTACCGAGCGCGAGTACCCACAGTGCCCAGTGCCCTTAGTACCTGCCCTTGCACTCGGCGGCGGTCGGAGCACCGCGCGCTGTGCTACATTAGCGCTGAAATGTGATTACTGGCTATGGGTGCGAACGAGATGGCCGGATAATGATCATGCTGATTGCAAGAGCGAGACGAGAGACGGTATACTAATGGACGGTGGCGCAGACTATAATATATAGTACCCACCTATAGGGCCTCCGCTAGAAAATTAGATAATCACATTAGTAGCCATAATTATAAACCCCTTTGAGAACGGAAATGCATCTATATCCTATGTGTATATACCTCTTTCTCTCTCTCTGCTTTCGCGCATCATCACGGGTTTTTTCCCTCCCTTCATAATTCTAAGCCCACCCGCCGTCGGTTCTTTTTTTGCACCCCCTCCTGCTTTTCGTGCTTTTACGTGTACTTCATAATTCGATTAATTTATTTTCAAATTGCTCCAAACGTGTTGTTTGTTGTTCAGTACGGGTGATGACTGGTGCGACCTCGGCGGCGCCCTGCAAGGGGGGGGGGGGGGGGGGCAGCACCCCCATGGTCATGCGCCATATTACAGACTAGTGCAAGGGCTGCTTGCTGGAGGCTCAAGATTTTAACCCCCCCACGGCACACGATGGCTACCTACGGGAACCCCCACTGGGCTTTAGTGCTCGCTGCAAAGAGAGCGAGAGAGACAGAGGGCGAGAGAGAGAGAGAGAGAGAGAGAGAGAGAGAGAGAGAGAGAGAGAGAGAGAGAGAGAGAGAGAGAGAGAGAGAGAGAGAGAGAGAGAGAGAGAGAGAGAGAGAGAGAGAGAGAGAGAGAGAGAGAGAGAGAGAGATAGCACGAATATTAATTGATCACAAAATGGAGTTTAATCGCAGAAAATCACTCGCCGGAGTGGAGTGATCCTAAATTGGCGTCCCTCTGGTTTATTTTGGTCCGTTCTCCGCGCGCGGCCCACAGTTCCCCGCGTGTGGCAAATTCATAAGAAACTCTTCGTCACCCGTCGCCTACGATTATTCTAACCTTTATACATTTTCTGTCGCCGCGCCATCGGATTTCTCGCTGCGCTTTCTGCTTTTACCATCCGTGCATTAGTTCGTATATGCCTAACTTGCGCAAATGATTCGTGTAAATAAAACAGCCGGTTTATCGAGAGAGAGAGCGCGCTGCGTGTGTTAATTATTTGGGGTTTTCTCCTCGCCGGGTCGTCGGAGTCTCTAACGAATTGAACAAACAGCGTCGGTGAACGAAGTTCGGGCCTCCGGAGGCCAAAGGGTTTCAGGGGACAGACGGAAGAGCTGCGATTCTGACGCCGTTCGATGTTCCTCCGTTCCGCCGGCGAGACGCCGCGACGCTCGCTGCTCGCGGCGTCGACGTCGGATAATTCGATTCGAGGGCGCTTTCCTTCGTGGCAAGCGTCGCAAGTATGTTGCCGTTACCTATGTAGAATATCGAAGCGCATAATCGTGCTGACAACATCCTTGTACGACGCGATCGCGGCAAACCGGCAACTGAACGCCAATTTGCAACTAAACGCGCGTGCAGTTTTCCCGGCGGCAAGTCGCTACAGGTGGAGGTGCCCACTGAACGCGCTCAGCGTCCGCACGGCGTTCTCACTTGGCGGGGAATTCCGCACCGCCGCGGCCACCGACGCGTTGATTGCGGTGAAATTTATCGCCGCAAACATCGGAATAATCCGCGCGCTGCAACTTTTCGGCCCCCCCCCCCAGCCATCCCTCCCCGAAAATCGCTCGGCTCTTTTCACCCCGCCAGCTCGCGCGCGAGCCCGCGTCTGACAGCCGTGAAAAGAGGCGAACCACATTCATAGCTTCACCCAGAAGCCGAGCTTACCCATATAACTGAGCTTGTCATCGCACTTAATAAATCAATCCGCCCCGTGCCGTCCCCGCCCCACAGACCCCGCGCCTGCTTTCAGCCAGAACGCTGCCCACACACAGTCAAGTGCCACACAACGCGCGCACCTCACACCGATGTAACCATTGCCCCCTTAAGCGTCCGAAAACGCGATATCGCCGACACTGATCAAGTGCCGGCTGGCGCGCACTCGCTTTTGGATATCTAGCGAGGGGCATCGGTCTTTCTGTCAACGGTGGCGTGCGTGAATCGCGAGCAGCGACGTCTCGACACGCACGCGGCCACGTGCGTGGGCGTGTCTGGCGACCGTCGGTGTGTGCAAGTGTGTGTGTGAGTATGGGTCGGTGTGAACGCGAAATGCACCCGACACAGCTGGTGTCTGGTGCTCTCCGGGTGCCGGTGTGTGTGTGTGTGTGTGTGTGTGTGTGTGTGTTTGTGTGTGTGCTCGATGCCAGACTTGGGCATTGTGCCACTATCGCGAGAAGTGTCTCAAGGTTTTAAAGATGAGCGGACCGAGGAAACAGTGGCGTATTGGATGCACGAGACGGATTGAAGATTGTGGGGCATTGCACGCAGAGATTTGGCGATCGATGTCGTGAAATTGCTGACCATTGGCCTATCAATTGTGCAATTACATTTTTTCTTTCAATGTCTCTTCATTGCAATCACTTATTACGCCAGGTATTTTTTTTACTTGGGCGGACATTTTAACTTCTTGGGGGTCGCCAGTCCTTGGTTCTAGGCTCGGCAAATAATGCTATAAATAGTTGTTTCTTTAGCGACCGTTGAAAAGTACACCAAATCTCATTGTTAGATGCCGCGACTTTTGCTCTGAAAAGGTATAGAAACTACGGCATTTTATAAATAAGTGCCCTTATGTTATTGTATTAATCAAACTATTTGATTGCCTATAATGGGCAGAGACTCCCGTATCCGTACGGAGTGGCCACCACTGTATTTAGCGGAGTTGGCGCGGCAGACGCTGTGTCTTGAGAGGGTGGATATCCTGGCCGAGTCATTTACTGTCCGACTCGAAGACAGCTGCCGACTGCCAGCTAATTTATGCTGGTCAGCTTAACTCGCGTTGTTGTGCACTTTTGATGGCTGCGAGCTCAATTGAACCTCGCGCGAATTGTGTGTTGGTGGGCTTTTTTCCTTCTTTTATTCGCTGACGAATAATTTGCTTTTTGCAGTTTATATTTAAATATTTTTTATGTTCTGTCATTAAATTTTAATTACGCGTAGGTACAGATATATGTTATAAACTTTAATTCAACTTTTTAATCCTTTGAACCCCGTGTGTGTACTGCTCTATGCATATGTATGCGCCACCGGAGGGAGATATTATTTAATTGTGATTTGGCTGCTGCACCGATTGTTTTTCTTGTGTTAGCCATAATTGCGATCAACGAGGATGTTATGAATGATAATATGCTAATGGCTGATTATAATTCACTATAACTATCAGTATCAAACTAACACAGGTATAGCACGAAGTCCAAAGTGTACCATAATACGACGCGAGCAGTGATGGCGCGAGATACCAGATCCCGACCGCGGCGGTTGACCGCTAAACTTGCCCCGCTAAGCCACGGAGTGCGCCGCGCCGGAAGGCACTTGACACCCGGCACTGCACTCGCCGCGATCCCTGCTCGTTTCGCTGCTCCTGTTGCTAGTGCGGTGCTGCTCCCCACACGTGTAAACACACGTGTGGGGGGCGCGCTGCGCTCTAAGCCGGTGGATTACCCGGTGCATCCGCTTCGTGATATCGTCGCGGTAGGGCCTAATCTCTTTTTCACTTTGCGGGAATGATTTTGGAGCGATCTGAGTGCTTATAGTGTATGGAGAACAATTTGCTGTTTGAACTTACTTTGTGGTTGTTTTCCTGTCAATTTCGGAAAACAAGCGCATAGAGATACCAATTATCTGACAGCCTTTTTAAAGCGCTGCAAACGCCTTCAACGTCAAATATTTAACCTGCCGTGTGCATTATATAGATACAGTAAAGATGCTACAGAAAAATGAAAACTGTACCCCGTTATCGGGATGCATTACACCACTTTGCTGAACGATACAGGTAAAATCTATCCCCCTCCCCCCCTCCCCACGCAATGCAGGCGAAAACCTCACAACACAACACACACACTCCCACCCCCACCCGAGACCTGCAAGGACCTTTGCTCGCTGCATGTTCGACAAGCGTGCCAGCCGTCGGATTCACACGCGCGGCCCACGCCGGTGCATTCCACGGGCGTCGGCGTCGCGGTATCAGGTGCAGCCGGTGATCGTGTGGTCTCATCAAATAGCCGACGCGCTCGCCTCCGCCGCGTACTGGCGATGTACCGGCGATGTACCGGCACCGCGTACCGGCGACGCTGGTGCCGGCCGCAAGCAGACCTCGGCGAGGACATATGTGCTGGGAGCTCTGCGGTCGGTCGCGGTGCGATGAGGTGTAGTGAGATCCGCGCGCTGGAGGAGGCTGTGATTAACGGATTCGAGGGTGGGAGGGTGATGAAGCGGCTGGGTTTGTGGGCTGGCGGTTGGGAAAGTTAAGGCATGTTGAAGTCGAGGAAAAATGGGATGGGAATCGAAGAAATGTTTGTGGCAATTTTGCACGACTTGCCACTTGAATTAAATGAAATGAAAAGTAATTACGTTTTACCGATACGTCTATCAAGATTCGAACAAAATGTCCGGCGTGATGGCGCTGATTTTCTCAGTCGCGGTCGATATACGTGCACTGCAGAATACATTTTCATCGCTTTAAGAAACATTTTTTATTACGTTTAGAGAAAATAAGATTAATATCCCAACAGATTTTGCGGAAATACAATTATAGACGCTTCAACGTCAGTCCTCAGCATCCAATATTTGTTAAAAATAAATCGTAGTCAAGTTATTCAAGTTCCGATGCATTAGAAACATATAAATCGGTCCATCTGGCTCCCAGCATCCCATCGCCCGGATGACAACCCATCCATGTTCGCAACGCTCCCTTGTAACATGGTGGTGTACTTCCGAGGGACACCGAACACACCCCGCTACCACGATGGCCACATAGTACATACATACATACATACATACATACATACATACATTACACGCACACACATACATTGTTCAGATATCAGACGAGCTCGCGGGGCCTCGGTGGCAGTGGTCAATCCGCGGAATTGATGTGCCCGACACTGGTAGGAACATGCGGCGTCCAGTTTGTTTATGAATCCTCGGCCATTCGTCAATGTCTGCTGTGACTGATAGAACTTCGGGGACACTAAATACATACAGATGCTGGACGCGGTTGATCGATGCACACATATTTACGATGGACCTGGATGCAGATTTATACTTTTTTTTTGGCAAGAAAATTATTCTATCGGCACGTATTTTTCTTCTGCGCTTTTTTTCTATAATTATATTATGACATTTGACATTATTAATACTAAATTAAATTTTGAGTCGGCTTTTCAATCATGTCATTCGTCAATGATCCCTATCGTATATTAAACATTTCCTATTTTCATTCGAGTGTCCTCGGTTATGTGTATGTCCTCGAAATCTATTCCACACGAATAGATCTATTTTTTGTATTTCACTGCTCAAATTACTGAAAGTACATATTTTTGTATTGCCTTGCCAGCTCTTTTCTAAGCGAACAAAGTATTCGATTTCTCTGATAACATTCAATTAATCAAACCTTTTACAAAATATCATTCATCACCTAAGTGTCACTCGAGCTAATAAAAAATAACTCCCGTCTCTGCTCCAATTGAATCGCAATAATATCTGCACCGATGTACAAACGAGGAGGTAGAAAACATTACATTAATTAGCTTATTACATAATTAGCCACATGCCCGTGGATGCTTTGATTCCAAATCACAATATAAAATAAAACAAGCAATTGACAATAGGTAACAAAATATACCCAGAGTTCACAACTTATAACGACGGAGAGGGAGAGAGAGAGTAGGGGGAGGGAGAGAGAGAGAGCCAGAATTGTTATAGGCTCACAGTAAATTTCGAGTGAGACTGCTTGCGATCAATAGTATCTCCATACGTGCACATTGAAGTGGTAATATTGATTTAATAATTAAACCGTATCTTGAGCCATAAGCAACCCTTCAGAGGCAGTCGCACGCAAGAGCGCGCCTGTATGTACTTGCCACTTTGAAATCATGCGTACACGCCCCCATGTATATACGCACCTAGGCCCTCGTGTATATTATATGCACTGCAGTACCTACTTGCTACTTGCGCTACTTGCAAGCAATCAAAGCGCACAGTTCGATTTACTTCTCAAGTATATATACTATTTCGACGCAGCCAGCAAATAATTGCTGCATAAATATTTATGATTGCACATGCTGTTCGTTATAGTTACGTATCGTGGCCCTAAAAATAAAATATACGGAACGGTCGATTTGTAATGTACGTCTGCTATATAGATGCGATATATCCTATATATAAATAATAAAAGAGTCGACTGATCTCCCGTGGTGTATACGCATTCTAAAAACAGCCCTCCCTCCATCCCTGATTAGGGTGGTTTTTGAGTACGAGTGCGCTATGATTGTGTATCCCGCCTTCGGGCTATAAATATATTCCCGATCGGGTATATAGTTGTGCACAGCACAGCGGCGATGTCGAAATGAGAGCTGCGTTCGTCGGAGAGCAGAACATGGTTATTACTCTGTGCGTTTTGCATTGTCTGGGATGGTGGAAGGATGGTGGAAGGATGGTGGAAGGATGTCCCCGTATGTGGCTAGCGTGGTGGCACTCCTTCGCGACCTGATATTATATAGCCTCGTCTGGATGTTTTTTCAATTGTTGGAGCGTGGGGCGAGGATGTGACAGATGGGTGCTGGCTATTTTGTCGACTATTGTTGTAGTTTTACATTTATTTTTTGACGAGGGGTCGGTGCTTTGAAGAGACGCCCGTTGTCCGTATCATGTTAATTATTTTATTTGTCGGCTCATTTTTATTATTACATATTATATGTTTGAAATGGACGGGTAATAAAAAAGTAATTATGTATATCAAATGTTGTAATTTCATGAGAGTCCGTGTATGTATGAGAGTTTTAAAATGAGTTCGTTTTCATTTATTTTCCGGCTTATCATAGGGCTGCGTCAACATTTAAAAACGACAATATTTGACAGAAACGTACCTATATATTATATACCTACCTCTATGTGGACATTTTTAGCTCGTGAAATTCTTGATATAATTCCTAATGATGTACCATATCACCAAGTTTTACGTACTCTGTTCGGAGGGGTATAATATAAATTAGATACGAAATTAGTTTTCTGCCAAAGTTATGTACGGTGATGGAAATGGAGAGGTTTTTTCTCATGGTTTTTTGTTTTGTTTTGTACACCATATTGTCGTCAGTTCCCTGGACTTTGAATTACATGTCTTCATAGTTCATATACGCGACGTTAATTTTTCATGCTTATTGCTCTCCAAGTTAGACCTGGCAAATCACCCTTTTACGAAATAACTGCAGAAAAAAATATGAAGTACCATATGCATATTTAAAACAAATGTGTCGACAAAACGAAATTAGAAAGATCTCCAGCTCTCCATGTATTTCTAGACCTTTGTTGTTTTGTATGAATAATTCGACGAATTAACTGAATTCTTTTTACGACTGTGTGTTTGTTTGCTCCTCTCCTTCACTTCCATGTTGTATACGTTTGTCGTTTGCATTTTAAATAATATACAAGTATATTATTCATTTTTACTCTTCCACACTTTTTCTCCTGCAAATGAACCTTTTCGATTGCGTTTCTGGACAAAAATTCTAGTCGAACGTTCGAATTGTGAGTGAGAATTAATTACCATTGCGTTACCATTTGAGCTGTACATGTAGTAATTATTCCGAATTATCTAGAAAACAAACAGTACTTTGTGAAATTATCATAATTGTCGAGTCTCTAAGTGAAAGGCAAAGATTTTAATATTTTTCATGAGACAGTTAAGTCTGTATGCTAATTACGAAGCAGCTGTAATTAAATATTTCAGTATGCGTTTTTTGTACATCTCAGCCCATCGTCATAGAAAATGCAATGTGGGCGGCGCACCAAATTTTTTGTAAAGTGCATTTTGACCAATTATATCCAGAAATAAGCGCAGCAAAGCTGTGTTGAATAGCAACGCATTGTCATCTTTTGGACCTCATTGTGGATTTCGTTTCTTATAAAAATAGCAGTCAGTGATGTTTTTCCTTCTGGTTTGGTATACTTATGTTAGTGCTAATTATAAACTTAATTCAATATTATGTTACTGCCAATGCATATACATATACACCGCAATTTCCGTTTTTCGCCCCAACCCAAATCAAATTTCCACGAAACACCGAAAAAAAAAATCATCCGCCAATCCCCGCCAAACAGATAATCAAACAGTAAAATTCAAATCTTAACTGCATGCCATGCAAATCGCCACACACGAAATGCAAATACGTTAACAAACACAAAATCTACCCCTGTCGAGTTGGCGCGGACGGCGAACGAATTTGTTCCACATAGATGAGCCACTGCCGGCCGCGCTCGCCGCGGCGAACGGCACCACTACATTAATTTGAACAAAATGTTAGTCGAAAGATTAAAATCTGGTCACGCAACTTGTGTAATGTTGCACGTTAACATAATTGCTCTCTCCCATGTCGCTTTGCATGTTATCTTGCACCCGGTCGGGCCGCTACTTCTGTGTTAGATCCACGTAATAAACAGTGTTTACCCCTGGTTATGGTCGGTATAGCCGAAGCGGGCGGGCGCCGGGGCGCCAACAAATCCACGCTTTACATGTGCGCCGTACTTAGAAATGAATTAAATACCATCAAATTTCGTATCTATACCGTTCGCGCCGTACTATGGGCGACGACGTGTTCACGGCGACTACACCCTTTTTGTGTTTCCCAGCTCGCGACTTGATATCAAGTTCATTACAGTTGTCCTCGGTGATTAATTATATGATTGTTGGAGGGAACATATTTTATACACGAGTTTTCTTCGGTTTCATGTATTTTGTGTTGTGTTTCGTAAAAAAAATGTTTATGCCGAAGAAAATGTATTTTTCACGAAATGGAATTGTTTTGTTTGATGCGTAACAATAATCTAGTTTCGTTCGATTGTGAAAATACTCTTGTGAATCATAATGGAACGAAAACATTCGAAGAATCATCAAATTAATCATGTTGAAGGTATATATGTAGGTTCGTGTTTACTCCGCGGTATTCATACATTTCTAAAATAAAGTAGAGAAAAAAGAATGTTCCATGATTAAGCAATAGTTGTGCTGTTTCATGTACCGATCAAATAACAGGCTGAATTATTTAATATTGACTTTGATTGTTTCACCCCTGCATAATTGATGAGGTCTCAAATCGACTCTCTTCGATTATGACGTGATCGTGCAAGGCGTCTTTGATGTTCTTCGACGAGGAACGTCGTTCAAAGACCTCGGGGTTCCGTGGTGTATTTAGCCCCGGCGTCGACGTCAACGTCGTATCATTATTCCGTCCCGGCGCATGTCTTCAGATCGATAATTTCAGATTTTTTGCCAAGAATTCATGATAATAATGTATAGTATCGCATGGTATATAAAATAGAGCAGTAAACAGAATTGCATAATATTTTGCTCAAACATTTTTTTTTTATTAGAAATTGTTTAATGTCAATACTGCACATACAGAAAATTGCATATTATTATTCGTTTTATGACGACGTCGATTCATAAATGCAAATTCAAATATCTTGAATATCAAACCAGGGATTGGCTAGCTTTATGCAAAATATTTCCCGTGCAATTAATTTGATTCATTCTACTCTTCCGGGCCTGAAAAAACGATTCGTTTTAACGAATCCTCGTCACGGAAAATGAGATCACGATTCCCTGAGCACTTGCTTAGCTCAACTGTGGGCCATCAGTTTTCTTTGTTGGACGATTTCGCTGCTTGTTCTGCGTGCATTGTGCGGAAAAGTGACCAATCGCGGTTTCAGCTCAACTTCTATCTTGGCGGGAGATACTATACATTGCACAGGAAAATTGGCGTCGCTTGATTTCATGCAAGTCCTGAACGCAGTTACGATAAATAGGGAAGATGACCCAGTTGTGGCCAGGTATACTCAGATACTCAGAAACTTGAGATCTGTCCATCAAGATCTAAGCCCTTTGTATTACCTTTTATGTTGGCAAACTTTATTACTGTTATAATTTGCTGCATATCTTTACTTACTGAACTATGCTGGAAAAAATCTCACATGGACAAAACTGGAATTATATGTCAGCTACCCATAACATGCGTACCGATGTATTTCTACCGTATACGATTTCTTGCATCAACTTCGTTTTCACGCCTTCGCACCTTGCCCCAAACCACCTACACATTTCTTCCCCGTCGCGTAAATTTCACTCCTGCCTCTTTCATAATCCGTCATTCAGAAGATGACCGGACAATTGGAGCTCGTGTACACCCTCAAAAACCACCCTCATTTGCGTCCCACTTAGTGATAAATTCACTCCTGCAGCCCCGACCCAACCTCCTGATTCATCATCGCTACAATCTTATCTGTACACAAGAGCGAAAGCCCTACTTTCAGCACATGGGTATAGCACTAGCCGCGGACAAGTGCCCTGTCTACATCGAATACTAGTGTCTCTACACCGGGGAGTCAAAGCCGCGCGGCGTACACAGGAACAATTGCAGCACAATGTTCCCCATCGCATGTATATCGTGCCACTGAGAAGCTAGGCCTTATTGATTTTATCCGTCGCCACATACACAAGCCCTGTAGCACGCCCAAGCAAGCAAAGCGGCCGGCTGTTTCCCTCTAGATATATACACACTCTCCGGGATGTTGGCACTGTGAACTATGGAGAGAACGGGTTGTAGGCTGTACCCACCCCGCCTTGCGCTTTCTGCTTACACCCCTGACAGCCCCGACTCACTCGGTCGGCGTCGAGCTGCGGGTTGGAGGGCGTGAACTGGTGATAGAGATGCAGACATCGATATGCTGCCACGTTTCGCATTTAAGGCGCTGAGAAAAGGGTGAAGAAGGAGATAGTGTGCCTATATATAGGTATATGTACGATATCAGGAATCAATCGGATTTGCTGGTTGTTTATTCAGAAGCAGCTGTTTAGAGTCTATATGCAGTTGAGAAGTGCTGGGACGTAAGGATGAGATGGCTGAGTGTTCGTTGTCTAAATCACCGAAATTAATTGGGCTAATCGATCAATTTCGCAGGTATATTGACATGATTGAACGATGATTTTATACATGGACGCTGATGAAATTGCACGCTTAAATTTGTATAACTTTTTTCCAATTAAATTTACATATAGCTAAAAACATTCGGCATTTTACTCGTGAATGCTCGAACGTATAGCGCTTGCTTGGATGCAATTTTAATTTGTGCGAACAGCTCGAGTATATATTATACACGAAAATGTGCGCCACATTCGATTTGGACAGCACAAAACGTTGCCATACTTATTTTATTCCATTTCGACATCTCGCGCGGCATGTTACCACGTACGGCGCCCACACGCGGCTTTTGTCAAAAATAGCAATTATCTCTCGGGGCCGGCTAAAAGAGGAATAAAGATGATTACATAGAGAGAGTTTGATCCTCGGTGATAGGCTTCCCGCCGGTCGTTGGGGCGACGGCACCCGCGGATTTGCATGGCCAGCCCCGGCAGAGCGCCTCGCGATAATATGCTTTCTATAATCCGCGCCTACGATTGACACGTCTCCCCCCCCCCCGTTCCGCCCCGATATCTATGCCGTTTCCACCCCCAAAATCTCACCCCCGCCACGAGAATCATCGCTACGAAGGGCTGCCGCCGCCGCCGCCGCCGCCGCCGGCGGACATGAGCTCGCACGCCCACGCGCAAGTGGTGTGAATTATTTGCATATTGGGGGTGGTCAAATCGGGGGCCACGCTGAAAAGAGTTCGGTTTAATTATATCTCATGCGAGAGTCGACGGCCCTGGCCGAGGGGCGCGTGGGGTGGGGGGCAGGGGGCCAGACGCGATTTGGGCGCGCTGGATATTGCGGGGACGCCGCATCGCGACGTCTGGGTGATTTTCACTCCAGCACATGTTCGCGCGCGACGCCCTGGCCGTGGGAAATTAGAGTTGGGTGGTGGGGGGGGGGGGGGGGGGGGGGCGAGAGGAATGCGATATTTTTGGTTGGCAACTGGCCCACGCGACTAGTTTTTTTTGTTGATTTAATTATTCGGAAAGCGTACATGAAATTTGGATTACATTCGTGATCCGTGAATAGCTTTTGTGGATCTTTTTCCCCCGCATACCTTTTTATAGCGTTTGCGCACCTAATTAATCGCATTACTCATCCGAAAACATGTAAAATAATAGTGAAATAATTACCCGAAAGCTGAAGGTAAACCATTACGTGAAAACGCAACACATTTTCTCCGAAGGAAATTCTATATTTCTAACGGGTAAATAATAACTCCTCATCTATGCCATGTCGCCGCATCATGTCTATTCCTCTAACGCCCAACCCTACGATTCCCAAAAGACTTTATGGGGCGCCCGATCGTAAATTATATCATATAAAAGTAATGCTGAAAGGTCTAGCTACGATGTAGATAGATAGATAGTAGTTTTAGCACATTTAATAACTTGCAGTGGTTTTAAATTGCCATTTACTAAATGAACTAGTTGGTGGTAGCACGAACATAGGCGGGGTCGCCGACGCCGACGCCGGTGTAGAAAGACCGGACGCCTCGCCGAGACGTCGGCGTGCATGCTCGGTACAATTAGGGACGTGGGGGCTCACGAGTCAAACTTTTGTGCTTTGGGGCTTTTGGAGTTCAGACCAAGTCGCTATGTTTTGAAGGTATTGCCTGGTGGCTTTAGCGCGGTATTGGGCATAGGTTGTCCATCACTCTTCATATCATATGTGTACATTTGCGCTGGGCGACGGTGTTGTTTTAGATTATCTAAATTGAATTTTAAGTCGTTAGTCTTGATTCTCGTATTCGGGAAAACCATTCGACTATCGACTCAAAATGATGGTTTGGGAATAATGATTCATTAACTTTTATGGATATTCGATTTGGGGGGATACTTTGAAAAGATTCTGGCCGGTTTTGTTCTGCTCGATGGTGTTGGAATCGAAGATATTTAACTCTTTGGAATGAAGAATCATGATAAGAATAAAATATTTAAATATGTATATATACCGGGAACTAAAAAGAAATATAAAATCCAATTAAATTTAAAATAAGGTTACATTCATTTTAATCTCTGTATATTTTTACCTGCAATTTTCTTTTATTTTATTCTTATTCATCGTCTCTCTATATATTTTCATCGTGTGCATATTCGGCCATACTGTGTCGTCCGTGCAGCGGACAAAAAGTTTAATCACGTTCTTATAATATATGCTTGCACGTTTTGACCAATTACTGTCTAGACAATTTGCGGGAAAAATCTCGATTGCGTATGTCTAACGCGCCATGGGTTAAATGACATGCAAACATTTACCTTGACACTTGTGTTTTCGATCTTGCCAAACAATATTTTTAACACTAATTAGAAGCTGAAGCGCGGATTGAGTCTGGCGCATGCATTTCTATATTGCAGATAGGTTCTTGGTTTCCAATGCACTTTTGTGCAATGCATGCTCTATTGTGCACTTGAATTGGTTGTCGTTGCAGCATTTGCACTGCAGTTGCAATGCTGTTAATAACTTCAATTACATTTTCTTGAATTGGGGGAAATATTTTGTCTTTTATGTCATGTGACATGCATATAGTGATGCAATCTCAAAACACCCCTGATACTTGTATTCAGGTAAATACAGGTACATATTAACTAACCTTTTTTGTTGTTTCTCATAAGCTTATTTGAAAATCGTAATTGAGCTAATATAATTTTAAATATACGTAGAATATACATTTGCCGGGAAATTTAATTAAATATGCAGCCCATGGTTCTGTATTATAGTCAGGAGAGACTGTTTCGCTCTCTGCTGGCAGGAGACGTCCGTATTTTTGTTATTGCAGACAGGTTTCAATTTACCTTAATTCGAAAGAGAAATGAAGAAAATTTCCAGCCGTAGGTATATTATTATTCCTGCAGGAGTCGAGTATAAGCGCGTAGCTGTCCGGAGTTGAATTTTGATTTAATTTAATCAAGGAAGAAAGAATTATTAGCTTTATCCAGGGTACTTTCATTTATTTGACGGAATAAAATGAGAAAGAAAATTTTCAATTTGTTCGCTTGACGCATAGAGTGTATGTAACGAAAGGCAAATTCAACGAATTCACATAAAAATTTCATGTGCTCTTGTAAAAAAAAATGCTTCGATCTAATTCCTGTCGAAACATCTTTTTGACATGGTTGTTGCTGACATTGATTGCGGTTTAATCATCGCTTCCTTGTCTGAAAACGGCAAGAATGCTTGGCAAATGTGGCTCATACACTCAACTGACGCACTCTGCTTACGTAATTGGCTTTCTGGCCGAACTGAGCGCACCAAATCCGTCTTCCGGTCCCACATGCGAGCAACGATCACAAAATCTTCGCGTACAAATTCAACCAATTCACTTTAATCGAATTTTAATGTAAATCTAGTTTTATTTTTCCACCGACGGCGCTGTATGCTATCGAGCAAGCAAGAGAAAAAGATAATTTGGAACCCGTAATGCGCGCTCACATATTCCCCGTGTACCCCTTCCCACTCACCACCGCAACGGGGTTGACGTAATGATGGCAGGCCTAGACTGTCAATAAGAACTGACAAACAAGATTGTCATTTCAAGGCCCCACTTCTTGTTCCGAAATGAGTTTCAGCTCGGGCAGATGATGTACCCTGATTGTGTATGCACTGCGCAACGACCAGGCGACTATTCTAATTCCTCTGCTGGCATAATGACCCCTAGACGAGAGCACCGGCTCGACGGTTACTTTTTAAGATATTTTAAATATCTTTGTCTCTTCGAATTTTCCTCCATCACCTCGCGCACCAGCCTCGGCTCTTTGCCGTGACGTCGCTTTATGAATGTTTATATATAAATTATGTAAAACAGACTTCCATTATATTGGAAAAAGCTGGAGTATTTTATACAGAGACGCTCCAGCCATGCCCATATCGTCTATTTTTCTTCGTAACTTTGTACTAAACTCAGCCCAACGTTTTTCTCTAAATATGCAAATTTTCATTCCACTTTGTTTTTTTTTGTTGCGTTCCTAAATTTATTATAACCTAAAAGAATAACATATTCGTGAAATTGGTTATGTCAATGAGTTATACTTTGAACATTCAAAACTTGCGTCGGTCGCATTGCAACTTTGATTTCAGACCAGACTTTCGACGCCGTCGACGTCGGCGTCGTCGCTTTGCTCATCGATAATCAGAGAAAATAATATCTTCTCGCTACTTTGCATAAGGTATAATGATCTTGGCCTTGTAATTATTTGTGTAGATTGTTTTTTACCTTAACATTTCAAAGATAAGACGACGACACCGGCGACGACGGGACAATGAACCTTCGTACATAAAAACGAGCCAAACAAATGTCTTTACCTTGATGCACCCTTTTCATATTATTTGAATATTTCGACCGAGATTTCGGGAACAACCGTTAAACATGGGGACCCAGCACTCGACGCGTTTCTTCTAAAGATGCCATGTACGGTTCCGTTTAAAGGGGTATTGTCTTACTTTGTGTGGAGTTGTTTGCCCGTAAATAACGGCTCCTTTGAAGATGCAAAGCGTTGGGTGAAATCTTCTAGCCGCTTCCGCCACCGCCACCGTTGAAAGTTTGCAATCTGCACGGCGCGTCGCTTCCCCCAATACCCACCCCACCTCACGACACAATCCGCAACCCCCGAAAATGACATTATTTATCACTCGTATCTTTGGTACACGAGCGCAAACGGTCCAGATAATTCCTAGATTTCCGCGCGGTCGCGACCAACATTCTGCAACACCGTTCTGTAACACCATTCTGTAATACCAAAAATACCATTGGAACCAATGGCACGCCACTCAATAATGTAGCACGTCTCAAGTCGCGGCTCGCGCAGATAGATCATTATTATCGCCCGGCTGCCGTAAATAACATTTTTACACCCTTGTTTCATGGTCGGGTGTCGTGGTGCATGCACATTACGCGACGCCGACGCCGGCGCCGGCGCCGACGCTTGGCCATTTTAAGGGACGATGCATCTTATCCCCCGTCCTCGACCCCGGCACCCCCGCTCTCCGACTGCCCGCTCCCCGCACCCCGCACCGAGCGCTCTTCGCATAAAGTCTCCGATGCGGTGACTGATCTCCTATAGACCCCCCTCCCCCCCATTCCCTTGAAAACCCGGGAGACACTTGTTGGCAACTTGTACGCCATCCACAGTCTTTTGTGCTACAAAGCTCTCCCGATCTGCTCCAGCTACTGCAAGAGGGAAGACTTGTTAAAGTGGATATTCTAGACGCTGGAAAGAATCTAGGCGAGGGACGCCATTTTCCGCTACCCGTCTTGCCTTATACATCGTCTTCAAAAGAGCCCAATTTTCTGGGGAGTCAATATGAAAGGACGAAAAAGACTTGATTCAAATTTTCTCCCAAATCAGCGCTATGGGCATGGTTCACGAGGCCTTGTAAGTTGTAAGCATTTTCACTCCTTTTTGATGCCGAGACACGATAGTCCAATTCGGGGATCTTTACGTGCCCGCCGACTTTTCACGCGTCAATGATAACAAATTTAGGCGCGGCAAGTTCGCGAAACAAGTTTATCGGATAATCCTCCGCGTTAGTGAGTATAATTCCTCCGGCAACTGTTAATTCTCAGCTGACATCTTCGGAACAACGACATCCCCCCACTTGTCCAAAAGTTCCAACAACTATTGTTATTCCGGCGATAATTCCAACCAAGTGTGCTAGCTGCACAGACGCTCGACTCCCGTTCCCTCTATATATTTCCGCGCTTTCCCTCCCCCGCCATCCTTATATACTTAATTCTTCTTGCATGAAGAAATTTTGTTATTGAAATTCTCCTTCGAGACTTATGACGTCCATAAGTTTTTGGTGTAAATATTTCCTGTGACTGCTGGGGGCACGCCCTCGGCCCCTGCGCCCAATGCGGAGTGAAACTTTTTCCTCGCCTCTTTCCCCGAGTAATACTACGGGAAAATGGGGTGCGAATAATGGTGTTTACGTGAGGACCGATTCCACCCCCTAGCCAGCACCAGTCAGGTCGTTAGCTACCTTCTACATGAACCTTACTTTGCCACTGTACCAGACAACTTGCCTTTAGCCTCCAAAAGGATTACTCACAAATTAGAGAATAAGCTTATATATCTTCGCGAATGCCAAGCGTTTTTTACATCTTTCCGCCCGTGCGGTAATTCATATAAAATACGTTCAAGCAAGAAGGTCTGCATCTCTTCAAGCTGAATGCCCCGCTGGATGGCTGCACTGAGAAATTGCTCTTATTCCGGGCGGGGGTCACTCGCGTTTATTACATGAATTCCTCGCGCCGAGCGATCGATGACGGCGTCCGCACGGTATGACCGTATGATTATTGGCGTGCCTCAAGTCCGAGCCGACGCGATCATAAATTATACGATGCTCTCAAAATAAAATTCGTGTGCGCAATTTCTTTTTGTGGCACGGCCATGCGATATATTTTAATAGCCGTGTGTTTTAATTCGCCTTCCAATGTGTGCAGCATTGCTTTCTGGGAAACTATTTCCAGCTTGGACGTTCGCGCCTGGCGCTAGGGAAAGCGGTCGACTCGTTCGTTCGAAGATTCGGTGAACGACTTGGCCTATACATCCCCAAGATGAAAAATTGTATTCCCACGTTAGGATCGAATGAGAATTTTAGTATATAAAGTACAGCAATACAGTAATAAAGTAACAAAATAATAAAATAATAATATCCTTTATACCCAATGGTAATTTCCCAAAAAACAAGCTTCTTCTCAGCCTCATAACGATGAAGCTTTTCCAATATACACAACATCGTCAAATTGCACGAAGCAATCGGTCTCGCTTTCACACACGCTTTCCCAACACCACCGACGTCGGCGTCCAGGTTAAAGCTGCGTCAAACCAATCTCCGTGAACGTCGAAAGTTGTGCCGCACGCCGACGCCGACGCCGCGCGGCGTCGCGTGTGAATCGCGCGCGTCGCGACGCTTGGACGGCGGCGTCGCGGCGCTCAACCACACCTAGCGTCGTGTCTGCGCGACCTCAAAGCTAATTCATCGGCTTGACACTATTATACTCCGCTCGCTCGCTGGCGGCGAGACGCGCGGTGCGCCGTCGCCCTGCCGGCTGCCGGCACGTGAAGCAAGCCGCTTGACGCTTAACCCGACGTATTCCCTCGACAAGTTGCACGTGTTGGATTTCGGCGTGGAAATTCGACGCGGCGATTGTGGTGTACCTGGAATAACTAGCGAGTTGCGCTGGTCGTCGTTTGATACTTGTAGCAATTGTTTTCTGACAAGCCGATTAACGAATGACCTTGTACATGGCATTTAATATATGCGGGGGGAGGGGGGGGGGCAAATTAGCGAATTGTTGAAGCCATGTGTTTTTTTTTTAAAGAGATTGAATATAAAGTTATAGATGCGAGCCCATTTTATCATATTTTATTTTCTATAATTTTTAACTTTTCCGATGAATGTTGCATACTTTTAGTGCCCTTGCGTGGAATTTCCAAATCGAGGCGTCAAATTTTAAATTTGCTGTTAGTAAAAAGGGATTTTGTGACGAGTTCAATGCGACAACCGAACGCCAAAACCAGTCTAAATAACGTATAGGAATTGTGAACAATCGAAGAAAGCGACTGAACATTCGTGGCGCAGTCGATCAATCAGAAATAAATAGAGGGCCCAAATGGCGACGCTTTTCGCGCTTTTGTCGCACTTCGAACCCTTTTCAACGGCATGCCGGGGGCTGTTATGTGTGCTGGGTGTTTGCTTTTTGCCGCGTGTGAAATTTCTGGCCGCACGATTTTGTATCGCGTTGTGAATCCGTGTTTTCGGGGGTGTTTTACATCTAGTTGGCTTCAGCTGATAAATTCGCACCCCTATTCTCCGTGGTATATACTATTCTGTCAGTGATTGCCACCCTTGTTTCATTAACAATATACGCCATCTCTATATCTCTCTCTATCTCTCCCTCTCCCTCCCTCTCCCTCTCTCTCTCTGAATATGTACAGAATAGCGACTACGATAGAGAACTTTACTTTCAATACCTACGTACTATATATTTATTTGGAATTTCACGTGTAAATTTTTGAAATATACGTATAAGCACCCCCGGGTATAAAATTGGAAATCGGCGCTGATAAGTCGAATAAAAAAGTGGATGATTACTCGGCTTTTGAATATTAATGTAGGGTTTGTCAGTCAAAAGCTCAAAAAAAGTTCGGCTTACCGATGAATCCCATAATTCGTGCGGAGATTGTCAATTTCGATTTATTTTTTACCCCCGCGTCCCGCCGCGTTGGAGCGCATTTCGCATTTCGCGTTACATTATACAGCACAGAGTCATCGAATATGCGATTACCAGTCAAATGCCCGCAACGAACCATCTAACTAAAATATTTCGCAATTTAGAAGTCCACATGATAATTTACATCAATGTTTGATTAAAATTTCTGATCGCATACAACGTCCTGTATGAACGGTGATACATGCAAGCCGAGTTAGGGGTTTGTGGGAGGGGGGGGGGGGGCGAGGTGAACTTTGGGGGGCTGTTGTTTCACCTCGATGGTGTAAAACTGTTGTGATTTTCATTATTGTGACACAAATTACAAACACTGTGGAAACCACACACTCGACACTTTATAATTGATAGAATAGAATCACCGTCAGCAATTATTTTGCACCGTGCATCCGCAGAGGCCGTGTTATACTCTGTGTACCACTCACTGTTGTTCCATTATAGAGGTGGTTCAATTTTCGCCATTTTTGCGGGAAACGGTGTCGAAACCATAAAACCATTCCTAAATCGGCGCGGTGTTTGTCATGGGACATTCTTTCGCAATTACAACCAACATCCAAAAAAGTGTTCATCCCTATTTGGTAACGTCCATGCACAATTTTTGCTTTTATGTAGTTATATACGATTTTTTCCCCCGAATTCGATCACACTTTTTTGCGTGTTTAATTTTGGCCGTTACATAGGTCGATTTATCTGCGAGTGTAATCGAAACTGTGTTCCAAATCAGCCGGCTTGATTATGTCGTCGGCTAGAGCGTGTCAACCAGTCCTCTACCCCATTAACGACACTGCACGTATATATTTGCGCGAAAGTGCGAAATGTAAATACGAAATACTCGCATCGAGTACCGAGCTACATACACTAGACAACATTGTATATATATATATATATACACACCGGACGAATGACAGCAAATCCGTATATATTTGCATATTCGTTGATAATAACTTGCATGTCACAATGATTGCCAATCATTTCTCAATTATCATATTCACATTGATCGCGTGCTTCTCCCATATATCGAATAGTACGCCAGCGCGCGGGGACAAATTGCATTAGGCCAATGCATCTACGTGATGATGCATTTTCCGAACTGAATTTCCTCTAATTTACAACTCGATAATGTGACAGCGCGTCGGCGGGCGGGCCTCGGCTAGATGAGAGTTGTGAATATGTATACAACACAGCCACTTTCCGGCAAATGAGTATTCTATATTTCTAAAACATGTCCAATTAGCAATCACTATGTGCCATAGTATATGTATACTTATTAGGCGATTTAGTTATATGGTTTGGTTTCATGATGAAGCGTGTGTATAGGTTTAACGGAAAACGAGGAAAATGAAAGTTGCCATCGCTTTTAAAATAATAACAACGGTTGTAAATTTGAATTGGCGATAAGTGAATCCGTTACAGTGATGTTAAATTTTTGAAATTTGTCTCTGGTCTTGTCGATGAGCGTCTGGAAATCCTACATTTTTATACACAGCTAAAGTTTCACAAGAAATCGTTGTAACGCTATACCACAGATGCTATATACCTAAAGAAATTTGTACAAAAACACCTTCCAGTTCTTGACTAAAACTTTTGCAAATGACTCGAATTTCCCCACTTGGCCCAGTTAGCGATCGTTAATGCATTGCCCATTTCCTCTCCCGTCTCGCATCTCAATAGAGCTGACCAAAAGTTGGCCGCGGATGATGGACTGCTTCCTGCGCACACTGCAGACACAACGGCAAAACGGGGTGAAACCCGCCCGTCGGGACGCCGTCGACGGGCCACTCAAAACGCTCCCCGACGGCGCCCGTAGGCGTCGACCGCCATCACCCTCTCCGCAGCCGCGACGGGCCTATAAATAGGGGGCCGCTTGAGTCTCGACCGCGTTCTCTCTGGGGAAGGCGGAAGATTTTCGGGGTAATATCATGATGTCTCCCGTCAACTTGCCGAACGTCTCCGGCGAACGACACTGTCAGGAAATCCTTACACGTCACAAAAGACAGAAGTGAAAAGAGCTCGCCGGCAAGACTCTTTAAATGGTGGCATTGCAGTTAAACCTCCGTGCGTCTCGCATTTCGCCGGTCTTCCCAGCGGTTATCGTGTGTTCGGAAAACCATGTCTCCGCGTCCTCGACGCCGCATGTCGCCCAGCTTCCCGCGAACGGCAAGCGGCGCCCGAATCCGCACCAGCTTTCCGACGCTCTCGAGAGTTTCGCGTCCGCGTATTGGTGCGGAAAACGAGTACTTTCCGGCGTTGTCTCGGATTAGGGGGTTGTAGACCGGGGTGTCAGGGGTGGGCGCGCAGGGGCGGAGAAGGGGTGAGTGTTGGGTGGCCGGGGGGGGGGGGATGCAAAGTGGTTGAGGCGATGAAACTGGGTTTGTTGGCACCGCCGCGGAACTCGGCTCACTCTCGCTTTCGCCGTGGGGCGGGGGGGGGGGGGCGGTGGTGGCGGGCGGGGAGACTGGGAAGGGGTGGCGGCGGGGGGTGGCGCGGGGCAGATCGATGCGGGCGGCGCGTGAAGTGTCCTGACCATGCACCCCGTTACCCTCCAGCCATGAACCGGGGCGAGAGTGAGCGCCGACCGGCGAGAGTGCCGCGAGAGCGAGAGTGATAACAACTGAATACAGATATAGCGAGATAGAACGGCTGGTTACTATATATATATGTATATATGCGGTGCTGTACACGAGAACACCAGCTGATAATTGATCTGTTTTGCACTTGGAGGGGTTGGTCGGACAGGCGTAAATCCTGGAATCTGAATTGACACTCTAGCTCCGTCTCGCACATGAACGCATTGCGTGGCGTCGGCGTCGGTGGTGTCGCGTACACAGGATGGGGTTGTTGCGTTTAAACCGCGCCGGCAAAGCGGGGTGACATGGAGGGGGGGGGGGGGTGACAGGGTGTTGCGTGGGGATGGTTATTATATTTGTGCTATTTATCGCATTTCTCGGGAGATCTCGGCTCTCCGTTCGACGCTCACGCGCTTCTGGGAGCTGGCTCGATGCGGGATTTGGACCAAGCAGCTGTTGTGTTGAGATGGTGGAAGTGCCATGGGGGTAGCATGGTAAACGGATTTGTTTCTGAAATTGGTAAAATGCGATATCAGCGGTTCATCGACTCTTCTGGCCGAGGATTTCTGATTTAGATTCGTGTTTCATTAACGATTCCCGATAGCAATGTGTAAATCGCCGCAAGAAACATCTGACATCCTTTATGCACAAAGCCCGGATCTCTTTTCCTCCCCTCTTATTTAAAAATATCTTCTCAACTTTAGACAGAGAGTGTGTTATAAAATAGTAAAAGATTAGCATGGCAACGACTGACATGACATGATCCCTAGTGCACGCATGCAAATAGACTCTTAAAAGTTAAAACTGAAAGTCTTCTGCTCTCTTACTGCTCGCTCTTCGCCTTGTGCAATCGCCGTACTTTAGGCGCCAAGCGGGGGAGAGCCGGTTTTCCGGGGCAGGTCCGACGCATTTTTCGCACCACATTTTCACTGCAAATGCGTGCCATGGCGTTGCAATCCGAGTCGGCAACACCGTGCCTGCCGGCGCAATCCCGACCGGCAATGCGTATTCCATCGCTAGCTTGCAAGTCCACGAACCCCAAGTTAGTTCACCGCATCCTAGTCTTGCGGACGTGGAACTGTTTCACTTGCCGGCCCATTGTCATATGGACCAGAGCAATCATGTGTTCTCGAAAGAGATTAGACGTAGAGCTTTTCTCAACGCAAGATTGGTCCCCCTGAGCACCGATGCGTTTCCCGATGGCGTGCAAACGGGAAAGTGTTGACAACATGGAGCTTATCTTAAACATTGTTGCACGGGTTTTAGACGTTGTCCTAATAAAGGGAGACAAACTTGTTGGATTCGGGAGAAAATCGAAAAACGTGTCCAGCAGTTGCGATAATGTAATCGATTCAAAATGCAATCTGGCGACGAAAATGAGAATGTAAACGTAAGACGAAACTGTGTAACTATCGAGATCGCTGGCGTTTTTCCACGAGTTCCATGTTGCCTTCGAAATGAACGTCCGGCGAAACTTTGATTTCCGGGCGTCCACCGACCGATGTTAATTTCAAAATATATCGCGCTCAGCACCCATTGGACACACGGGATATTGCTAAATTATACATAAAACTATAGTAATTATTGTAAACGAAAACGAGATTGGATTCGCGCGGCGCCAATTTCCCAGACCCCCTGCATGCCAGCTCGGCCCGCCGTCCGTCGCGCGCGCTCTCGGCGGCGGCCAGCTGAATTATTGTGCAGATGAAATATGGAAAGCCGGGCTAGCCACGCCACGTCATAATCAGAACAGAGGCCTATTTTTCTCTCGGCCAATTAGCAACATGGAAATTGATGAATTGCCGAGCGCAGAGATGTCACGCGTTCGGAATATTTTAACGGGACGTTTTTTTAAGCTACGCTCTGATATTTGCGATTGGTTATATACGAGTTTTTCCTATCATTTTCCGACGCTTCGGTGATCGAATTTGTTTAACTTTAACATTTCGATGATGCCAATTTCATTGCGCTAAGTTGCCAATCAAATTGCGTACGAATTGTCCGTCTTTTTTGTTTGTTCTGCGATATGTGACTCAAGTGGGGTAAAAAGTATTGCCTGTTTTTTGAGTAAATGTGTAAACAAGTATAGGGAAATATTTATGCAAAACTTTTGCAACATTGGATGTTTTTGTGATAATATCGAAGGAATAATCAAACAGAAATATCAACAACCGTCGGTTGTTGGTCGACCATTTTTGAATTGATATGTGCTCACTCGAAATTAATTTCAGCACTCTTCTATGTCGTGAGATGTTGTTGTTGCAAGACATTGCCGAGCCATTGTTTGCGCATTGTTGTTATTTTAACGTGACAAATTTCAAAAGCATTGAAATGAGAGACTCATCTGCCGCACCCATGGCCCTGCTTGAGTGTAAAAGCGTATGGGACTTCGTTAGCTGTTGGCTATCGTCGCTCCGTTTTACAAAACCAAAGTTCACAAAAAAATTAACGTAATATATGAATACAAATTTCGTCGAGTTTTTTTTTTAAGTAAGCAAACATTTACATAAATATAACCATTCCAACGTTTACTACTCCGGAAGTTATAAACAATCCATTTTAATAACAATAACTCTGTTCTTTAATTATCCATTTCGAACGCGAAAAAACAATAGAGAGCTGGTGGCAGCCATTTTGCTAGTTCGACTTTATGTAATGCTTTTTTTAATTTAACGCCCGGTTACACTAGACATTATAATAATAATAAAAAATTAAAATAAGACCAAGTAAATTACATGTTTCAGAGTTTGACCTTAGCTAAAAGTTTCCGTGTAGATATTGGATTTACATAGATTCTCTCATGTGATTGTTTCTATATAGAGAGTAGGGGAACGAGGAGGGGGGGGGGTTCAATTGTATTGTTTCTGATCTGGCAAACTGCAAGTTATGTTATCTGCTAAACTACAGCATGAGACAGGAGAGATGGTTACAAAATCAGATGTCTATCTTTTACCCTTCACTGCTTGTACCGGGTGTTTTTCTATATACATAATACAAGGCAATAATTTTTTATTCCAACCATCCGCGACCTAAAATCTAGCCACATTTGAAAACTTTTGAATCTTCGTTTGTTTATGCGAGTGTACGTTTCCGATTCTATACATGGCTGCTTAGGATTTATTGTGAATTTCTCTTTACCTGCCAATGCATCTGCTCCGCTGTTTTACGACTGGCGCAGCAATTATTCTTTGACAAACTTCGTAGAAGTATTATTTCCACATGTGATTTAGAATAATAGTTATAATAATACATAATAACAATAACCAGAGCCCTGCGTTTGTGGAGATCGCGATAATTCGCGAATGTAGAAAAGGTCATTTTTTCTTTCAGATGTTTACGCTGCAGGTTAATCTGATTGCAGATATGTGCTCAGAATTGTCGCGATAATTCGCGAAATCGGCATTTTAGCGCGATATTTTGCGATTTTTAACGATGTCCGCGATATTCACGCGTAATTCGTGATTTTCGGCATTCGCCGTAATATTTTGAAAAATTGAAAAATAAACGTTTAAAGTTTGAAAATCACATTTTTTATTTTCGGAGGTCCCTTGTTTTCGTTCATGACTACTACTTTCTGCTTATTCGACACGCTGACGCCGCATGGGAAAAACCAAGGTCAGGACCGTTATCTAGCTCATTGTTGCTTGCCATCGGAACGCTGCTATTGGGTAACATGGCTATGAAGTGAGTCGTGGCAGCTAGCCTCTTAGACGCCATCCACCGCATCCGCCTAGCCCATTTGAGCATTTCTCGCACCTTTGTTTTTGTTAATTTCACACCACATCTTGCAAGTTTTAGAGAAGATTTTTATTGCAGTGATTGAATTGAAGAATGGGTCGACGAGGGAAGGATGTTAGTGTGGCATCAAGAGCGCTCGAATATAAAAAGGATGGATTTTACGTTCATGACCGGGATGTAATCATGTGTAAAATTTGTAATGTTAGGGTGGAGTGGTCGCGCAAAGATTCGTGTGAGAAACATGTAACTTCAAAAAACCATATTTCACTGAAAACGAACCCGCCAACATCTAGGCCTACATTGCAAACATCCATCGTTAGTGCCTTAGGTAACCAGCAGAAGGCGAAAGAGCAAAAAAGTGAATTCATTATGGACACGACTACAATGCTGCTGAAGGTAAGAATTTCACTGAAGTTTCTAGCTTTATTACGTTGTTCTACTGATACTAGGCCCTATGAAAGGCTAACAGGCTTTTTGTTTGTAAAATAGGCTAAATAGGGCTTACCTCTATATATTTTAATACACTGTTAAAAAAAGAGGAGTAGGCCTAAATACAATCTGACTGAAATGTAAAATTTTCTTGTTTACAGGCAAACATTCCCATTGAAAAGATGGACCATCCCGCCGTCAAGTCGTGGATGGGGAAATACGTAAAAGGTTCCGGCGACCTTCCCAGTGCCAACCAGCTACGTCGGGAGTACGTTCCCAGGTGCGGGGCAGCCGTCAAGGAAGAGATTAAGGCCCATCTAGAGGGCAAGCCGGTGCTTATTTTCTGCGACGAGACGACAGATCGCAATGGAAACTGTGTCTTTGCTGTTCTGTTGGGGACCGTCCAAGGCAGCACTACACAGCAGCTGTATTTGGGATCATGCAGCTTCCTTGATGCTGCAAACTCGACGAACTGCGTGAGGGCAATTCTGGACACAGTGCGCGATCTGGGCATCAGCTACTCAGACGTGTATGGTATTTGCACCGACAGTGCACCGTACATGATTTTGTGTGCGAGCACTCTTAAAACGGTTTTTGGGGATCAATTCATACCCTTCACCTGTTGGTGCCACAAGTTAAACCTCGTCGGGGAAATATGGCAGTCAACTTTGAGCGAGCTCAACAACGTCGTAGCAAAGCTAAAGGGAGTTTTCCGGAACGCAAGAAAATTGAAGAGAGAGTACAAGATCCATCTTCAACAGTTCTTCCCTGACCTTGCCCCCAATCTGTACCCAATTCCAGTGTTGACACGGTGGTCGAGTTGGTTCAACTCAGTGGACTATCTTAGTGAGTATTTGAAGGCCATCAAAAGTTTCCTGGAAGCTCGCAAGGAAACTTTATCTGCACAGGGTACAAGTCTCCTGGAACTCTTGATGCCAGACTTCTTCAATTGTGTTCAAGTCCAGGCTATGTTTGTACGAGAGAACTGTTCAGTTATCACGCAACCGATCCTGGAGTTCCAGGCAAAGTGCGCTCCAAAGGCTCACATTCTATTTTCTAGATTAGATGCTGTGTTAACCAAATGTGATCTTGTAAGCAAGGGGCACTTTGGTGACAAAGTTAAAAGTGTATTAAGTGAAATTTCTGTGTCCAAGCAAGCGGATATTGTTTTAAAGCTAAAGCTTTGTGGATCCAAAGCCCACATGAAGCTTTCGAAGTACGTAGACAGTTCCGGTGCAAACAAGTTGTTTGAAGAAGTGCGTGTCCTCCAAGCCCTAAGTTACCTCTTTGACCCCTCCAACATTCTCAGTAGGCACAACTTGAACTTGGACCAAGTAAAGAAGCAATTTCTAATGTTGCCTTTTTTCCACAATTTTGAGGGTGATTTATTGCTGATGTACAGCGAGTTGTCCAAAAAATGCAAGGATTTGGCCGAAGATAGCGATGTTGGCATTCTTGTTGAAAATGTGCTGTTGGGGCTAACCTCTCAGGTTGTCTTTTGCAATTTTGCAAAGAAGTGTTTGCAAGCCATGTGGCTGCCAATATCCAATGCCGATTCCGAAAGGTACTTTTCAAGATACAGCTTAGTTGTGACAGATCGTAGGACCACCATGAAAGCTGAGAATATCGTCACTAGCTGCATGTTGCAGTTCGGTGATGTAAATTAATGTAGGGCCTAAAATAGCATAGTAATTTCTTTTTTTATGTAGCGTCTACAATATATGTTGGTATTTTGTAAATATTTAAATGTTAACGAAGGCCCATACAGTTGGTCAATACAATACATTGTGACATAGTGACATAATAAGTGATGTTATGTTGACAATAAAAACATATGTAGCTACTGCAAATACAAACTACTTTTATTTACTTCATTAGATAGGCTTTTTACAGTCAACCTATATGTATTCCTGAACGAGTTGACAAATTAGTAGATCTAATTGTCGCTTTTTGGACGTTTTTCAAAAAAATATTCGATTTTGCCGCATGTATAGAAATTTTTGGTAATTCACCGCTTATTCACCGCTTTTGGGAAATTTAAAAACGAAATTTGGCTTTTTAATTCACCATAAAAGCAGGGCTCTGACAATAACGATGCTAATGACAGCACTTAAAATAATAACGGTCCAAAATAAAATAATAATGACAATAACAATAACTATAAAAAAACTCCACCATCTGGAATAACAATAATAATAACAGTTTGAAGCAATGGTTATGCACTGGATATAATAACGAAAGTCGTTACACAGAGAGAGACCAATGGCTGTGCGAAATTAGATGGCTTTTGCCTGCTATTCTGTCTTTATCCTTCGTTATTATAATAATATTCTCTCTCTGACTTCATTTTCGTGTTCGTACGAATTGGTGGACTGTGAAGCAATGATGACTGGGTGATGGCGGTCCAGCGAGAGCAAATGACGACACATATTGCCTTTTGTTTGCCACGTTGCCGATCGCCTTTTGTCACCGCTCTGGCTGGCTCGGAATGTGTGCGACATTTAAATTATCATTCTGATTACCCTCGAGGGTTTCAAATAATATCTTGTGATAACAGTGGCTTTATATGTTGCACCAATGGTAATTTCAGCTCATTTATTGGAAGGGCGATTTCGGCAGGATAAGCGGAGAGACAATAATATGTTTTAAGATATATTTGTGTATGCAGGCCATCACATTTAATGTTATCATTATAATTTTATAATATTAGGTATAGATCGGAGCATATAGCTTAGTTCGCAGCTTAGCATTGAATACCCCGAAGCACATTTTTATTAGAGGCAAATGAGCTGCGTATACTTTTGGCGTCTGCAGTGGATATATTTCATGTTCCAAAAAGGCTGGATATTTTTTTGTTTGAATCGACCTCAGTATTTCACGACGAGTATTTTCCGGACGTTCAATAAAATAGTGTTTTTTGGTAATAAAAAAAGGCAAATTAAAGGCTCTGTACGAGTTGCATCCGTCATAACTGCGCGATTTATGAGACGCTGGTAATTACATCCCTTCTAACTGCCGACTCGCCAGACTCGGAGTAATATATTATATTTTATAAATTTATTATGTAATACCCACTGATCAATCGTGGCTGACTTTTTCATGCCATATATTATTTATAACAATAATTATAACCCTCCGACAGATATTTTGTGCCCCGATGAGTTACGATCAACTGCCACACACACTTCTCGGCGAGTGGGGGGAGGGAAAAAATTCCATCCATAAAACGCATCCTTGTTACATGAAACTTGGTAATTCTCTAGCGAACATTTTTCGGCACCACTAGAACGCTTTACGGGTTTTATGAACAAAAAGAAACTTTACCGATAACAATGAAAACTGAACCATTTCATAGTAGATTTCCGGGAAATTTATATTGGCACTTGAAATTGGTTCAAATTTATCCATTCCCTTCGCTTACGTTACATATAGAGACGCCATCCAGTTTCACCTTCCTTATTTCCCCTCTCGATTTGGCACGGAATGAAATTCGCGAGCATTATTGCTTTCCGAAAATATATAATCTTGCTATTTGACGTATGTTGCCTCCCCTTCCCTCGAAGTGTACCTAGACTTCTATTTTCCAAACCCCGCTCTCGCCCACACAAGTATGTATCACCTTAACACCTTGCTAAAACATTTATCACTTGGCACGGACGGGCTGGATAAAAAAAACTCATTTCAGAATTGCCATTCATATTTTAGTGTGTATTTCACATCTAAAATCATGTGTATATAAGTATGCAGCGCTGGGATGATGCATTTTAATGTGCTCCATACATGATTAATGCATGTCAAGTGGAAGGTGCGTCTTTGATTCGGTTTCTTCATCTGTCAAACTGTGACACGTCCAATGGTGAATTAAACATGAGACCTGATGTGATCTGCAGCATCTTTCTTCTCTGTTTAACTCGAGCCCACTATGACGTACATTATGTGCACTTGCAAGGTGCAAGATGCAAATATCGTCCTCCGGTTTCCTGCTTTGAGGCATGACAGTATAGGAACACGATCGTTAATAAAGTATATCTATGCGAGGTTACATTATGTATAGGGGCTTTTCGTTTAAAGCCCCCGGGCGTTGAACGAAAAAACCTATATGTATATATATTCCCAAAATATAAGTATATTAAAATGCATAGTATAATTTTTTTTGAAGTTTAAACAACTAATTTATCGAGCTGTCATCGGAGTATACTGACTGACTGGCTAGTTAGTAACGTTTAAAGAAAACTGGTCAGCTGCGATGCATTATATTTTCCATGCACCTATATGGATGCTAACGCTTCGAGACGCCAACGCCGACGCCGACGCTGGGCATCGGTTCGCCCCAGCTCGCAGTGAAAAGGACGTCGTCGCTGCCGACATCATTAAAGCAGCCATCTCATTTTCCGCGGCGTGTTCTTTTACTGCTGGAAAATGACCAGGCTCGTTATGATTTCTGCTGGCCTATACTTTCACGCGTCGTATATGAATTTGCATATTGTGTAATTGCTCCTGATAACGGAATTGACAATGGCTTTAGACGCTTTTTAGACGCCGTCTGGCATTATTATATATATAGAGAGAGAGAGGGAGAGGGGGATTTTTCTATACTCCTGAAAAAGAACGTTGTATTTTGAGCGAATCAATAGTTGTGATGAAATCCGGGAGATTTTTTTATATTTTGTGAAATAGGATGGCCGTAAATTTCTTTTTATAGATGACGCACTAAAACAATGCATAACAAGTCTGCTGTAGCCAACTTTTATTATTATAATATTATATCAACAAAACGTTATAAATAGCACGGGATCTACGTCGGAAAAGCAAGTAGAGCATGGACCACGAGTTTTAGACATTTCTTCTTTGATAGATTTATTTTTATTTACGTAAGCTATTAAAATAACTACTCAACTCTACGTGTGGCGGCTGCTATGAAAGATGGCGTAAAATACCGACGAACAATCGCACCGATCAGTTTTATATCTGAAATATAAAACAAGAAGTCTGTGTGTTCTGGACCAGAATATGGCCGCACCCATTGTTCCTGTCCCTATAAACTCTCTTTTATTACCTGCTAATACTCATTTTACCAGCATCATATTGAAAGCTTGCGATAGTGCAACTTAAAAAGGTAGAAATTTAATACATTACGCTTGAAATGGAGTACTAATACACACATTGACGAATATGATTTGATACAATTTTGAATTGCGTGCCGTCGTCAATTCGTTGTTATTAAATATTCTTGAAACTTACAACGTTGCATCGCGAGCAAATATTGTGTTCATTGGTCAATATTCACGTGAGCTAGTTATTGACTCTTCGTTAATTAATAGTTACTGCGCAAAGACCAACAGAGAGTGAGTGAGCGAGAATCGAGTGAGAAAGGGTTGAGGGGCTAGAAGAGAGGGATCGGGAGAGACGGACTATTATTATTCAAGAGTGCACAGATAATTAAGCGAAGCTGTACTAAACTCTATTATCAACGTGCGCCGCCTGGTGATCGATCTCGTGCATAATTAACTATGTGATATCGACCCGCGGCGTTATAGTTGCGTGTCCTCAAGCAGAGGCAGAGGGCCTGAAACACCTCGGTGCCGAGTGCACAACTCGAGCTGGATCCCTGCCCTCCCCTTGCACACCCTTGCAGACGACGCGCCGATGAAGCGATGGTCGCGATTCCGTCCGTGCAGAGCGTTGGTGCTGGTGGTGCATCATGCTACCTATAGTACCTTTGTACCGTACCCAAGTGTGGGTCCGGAAGTGGGCTACTTTTCATTTTCCTCACGAGCTTTCTTTCTGTCATCAGACATGAACTAATTACATGGACTATTAACGGAAATCATTACTTGTTTGTGAGATTTTAACGAGTTTTGGGTCGAAACTGTACAGAAACTTGTATTTGGTCAATGAAAACTCCGCAGAAGATACCAATAAGTTAACCTATAGTGAAGCAGTGCATCTAAATGATAGGCAACGTACGAGTTTTTTCCCTAACATCTAAATATGTTTATCAAAAACAGTTTCCTGGACCCAGTCAGATCGGTAGTTCCTCAAATTTTATGTACATGTTCTGCGATCGCATTACACCTAAGATGCCTCTCTTACTCTTTCAAGCGACATACAAATAAAAAAAGAGGTCCTGCGCTACCCCTACCGTGTTGACCTTGGACTCCCATCATCCCAAACATGGCGCCTGACTCGAAGTGGAGGCGCCGGGTTTTATGGTGACGCCAACTGGCTAGCTGCTACGTTCACGCTGCGACACTTGCGAACGGAGAACATTCAAGGGTGCACTTGTCATATTCGATCCCAAGCCATTCGGCCATTTGCACATGATTTCAAATTAATGTTAATGTTATCGCATTTCAACGCAAACACTCTACGCCGTCCCCATTGCCATGTTAATGTAGTATAAGTGTGAAATATTAATCCAAGCGCTTGCCGTAAAGGAGACGTACAATATTCAGTACAATACTAACTTTCAGTCTTATTTAATACATCTCATAAAATACACAGGACATACTTGTTTAATTAAGAAATGTGGGCTATAGGCATAAGTTGCTAAGTAATTTATGAGATGGCTGCAAGTTCAATAAGCTGAATGGTAGAGCACATAATAGACCTATTCTATTCGGTTTTGCTGCAATGATGTAGGTCTGTACTCTGGCATTGCTTGCAAAGTGGACGTTAAGGCACGGAGTACACATTAATTACGATATCAACAGTAATTAGTCCAATTGCCGGAGTAAATACATAATTGAGAGTCGGTCGTGTGACGTCCTGAGTAGTGTAGTCTATGGCAATGGCCGTCCGCATGCCATTTAAGTAATCCACTATTTATCAGATAGTTCGTATGGGGGGCTCTTATATCATAGGCTACACCGTGGGTCCATGTGAAATTACAAGACCGATGATTTGGGTACATCCAAAAGGTGTTTTCCTTTGGCAAATGTCGGTGGAATCGTGTGCTCCAACTTCCAAGACATGTCGAGATGTGGGCTGCAAGTTTTCGAGAAATGTCTTGAAAGTGCGTTTCTTATTGAAGTCGAGTGGAGTGTAAGGAACGAATCTTGCACGAACAGGGTGGGTGGGAGCGGGCGGGGGGGGGGGGGGAGGGGTTACAGTTTAGGATAGCGTGCCTTCTCTCTCCCAAGATAGATCTCAACCCCTTCACTCCTCAACCAATCATTCTTCGTGAAGGGTGTCAGCCTTTACATGCGAGCGATTAGTGAAATTAATTTTCGAGTTAACAGTCAACACAAATTTGTTTCCTGGCGCAAGTTACTTTTCATATACTGTGATATATTTGCACGTTTATCGTTATACATAATGTTTTTGTTCTCCGAGTGTAAAATTAAACGGCTATTTTTATAAAACTCACGTTCGCTTGACAATATCAGGAAACCTTTTTTTCACGGCTTTATAGTTTATTACAAAACACACTGGTCGTCACGAGGACACTGTTCCTATTTCGTGTAGCAAAAAGGTGTATAAGTAATCGATGTTCGGTGTAGTTAAAATGCGCAGTTCGTACTCTTAGCATCAGATGAGTCATTGGCACTCGCAAGGACCGCTTTAGCTGTGCTTCAAGTTCTAATTAGCTTTTGTACTGCGTGTCCAAGTTTGCTAATAATATCCGCCTACTCACCATTTATAAATTAAATATTGTACTCACTTCAAAACTATTTCAATTCGTGATTCAAGTTTATTCATGTTGCCAATTGGCTATTGCGAAACACATATCCTCTTCATTTTTCACGTTTATAGCAGCTCGATCGTGCGCAACTCATCTTGTTAATTCGGTCCATTTTAGACCCAATCTTGTGACGAGCAACACATTAGACATGATAGATTGGTATGATTCCATCTGACTGCGCCAATTATTGACCCTGTAGCTATTTGGTACCTATACGCGGCAGGCGTTCTTAAATTATTTAACGCCCTCTCGAATGTTTGGACGTTGCATTTCGGGGTAGTTAATGTCTTGACCATGATTAGTGTGTGCTTCAAGAGGGTCCAGTGGCTGGATGCTGGCCTGGACAGGTCTTAATTATGGATGACATTGCCAACATGTGCAATATTTAATATAACAGTAACGGGTTGATATATTATGATTACGCTATCTTAGAAATGTAATTGGTGATTAGTGATTGCTTTATAATATATTTAAATATGAATACACAAGAAACAGTTCATGGCGGAATGAGATTGCTCATATTTTGAATAGAGATGACAAGAATCAAAAGCTGGTGCTGACTTTATTTGAAAAGCCCCTTATTCGAGAATTGAACACCTTTTGTTGTATGTTCTGCTGTAATTTTATTAGATACAATACAAATATTAATGCTGAACAGTTAATTTTCTACTATATATACGCATCTTGAGATTGGATACCTAAATCAAGGGAATGCTATAGTATGTGAGAGAGAAAGAGAGTAACAAGCCAAGAAGTTTATAATTAATATCGCGATCTCGGCAATGAACGATGAGATGCTGCTTATAGAAATTTGTTATCGCGAAAATGCAGTTAAAAACAATTACATTCAAACTGAGAGCGTTTGCGTTTGCGACACAGGGAGGAGAGCATTCGGGGTACACGGAAGGGCGACTCAGTTTCGCGGGGCACTTACTTAATTATATTATAGATTCACTTGTAAATTAAGTCTATATAAGATCGAGGGGATGAAATAAAAGACAATGCTTTATCACAAACTTGAAGTTGCTTTACACATTTTAATTGCTTTTTGCTCGGCAGCATGGGGAGATTATACTTTACGTTACCCATATCGTGCAGAGCTTTTGATATTGACAAATGTTCTTATTATAATACGGTGGTCCATGAGCGCGGAGTCGTGCAGACTTCATCCCCCAGCTCTCCACTATACACTATACGTACTCTCGAAACTTTGCAGCGCTTTTTGAGTGGGCTATATTAAAAAATGTATACAACTTAAACAATACATGCCGGCATGGCATTAGTTTGACTTAGCGCTTATGACGTGAAATTATGCACAGAGATATACTTGTCTGACAGATCAGCGGGGAAAATTCACCCTTCAGTCATTTTTATGAATGATAGATGACATGTAAAACAAAGAGTTCCCCCCTATTTGATTTTCAATGCTAGAAAGTGCGCATTGATCTTGTTTGACTTAGGTTTAAAGAGACAAGCAGAGCTCCTGGTATACGAAGAGTTTCCTTTTTTGTTGGTTGATTTTCGCGCGTTTCAAAAAATGCGTGTCGAAAGAGGATTTTGGTCTTGGCGCTTCGGCGTTATTGGCGCTGGAAATAGCGCACACGTGGAATGCCACACGTGCTGCCGACCACGTGCACGTCGTGGAATCGCTGAGCGCATGCGTCTGAAATGTGCACACATGCACTCCACGTGACCTGCACTCTCTAATGCAGTTCTTATATGCACTGCTAGTGCAGTCTGGATCGTTCGCGAATACATTTGTGGTTATATATACGAATTAATTATGAACCATCTGTTTCGTATATTCCGGCCATGGGACTTCAGTGCTACGAATAAGCGAGTTCAAGCTGCATTCACTTCCACACAATACAAAAAATACGATCAATTTTAGAACTGACATTACAATGATTAATAATAATTATAGCCGAAACGTTTTGGCGTTGTATATTCATCGCCAGTTTACTTTAGAGATGAGGATAACAATATAGTCCATATTAATTTTCTTAATAATTTGCATTCATATTTAGAATTCCTATTGTTTTACGGGGATTTTATTATGAAAATCATTGGTACGGAAATCCTGTGGCTTCTCAAATAATAATAAATTAAATGTCGACCTCCGGTACCCGGTTATATTGTGTTTCGAGTCCAGCAATGAAACATAATACGCTAATAGAATAATAACCAAACAAATTAGACCCGTTTGTTTTTCTTTTTTTTATATGCGTGATGAATAAAATCGTGGGTAGCAAATTGAGGAAGTGGAGAAAACATTTAAAAAGTCCGAATTCAATGCAATTGATGCTATAGTGATTCGCCGAATGAAATTGGAACGGACACAGGATACTAAATTCTATGCATCATACGAAATGCTTCTTGATTTCAAAGATAATTATTGGAAACGGTACCTCAAAGACATGCTCTTTTGGCTGATAGATAAGATGCCATCAAACCGGCCGTCTCTTCCGGGATTTATGTTTCACTTATTAACGTTTGATTGCAATTCGAATGCATTACCATTTTCATTAACCGCCATGCAAGCACATCATTGCGCATAAGCTGCACGTAGGACGTGGTAAGACGGCGTCGGCAAGCTCGAGATTGTGCCCGTGATGACGGCGCCGTGGTTGCTTCGTGGAGAATTACCTGCGGTGGTTGGATAAATGCTAATAGCGAGCCAAATGATGGGGTCGGAACGTCTCTCATCAAGATGGAATGCTGTCAGTGGGACGACCCGACGACGAGCAATCCCATCTTTCAATAACCAAGCCGCACATGGCTATCACATTATACCAGCCTAAAGTCATAGCGGGTATTGTTCTGGCCTCGTATACAATGTCAGCGTTCATGTCATAAAACATATCGTACCACACATGGAAAGTTCTTCTCGTGTCACATTGGATGGTTCACCCTCGAATCTGTGGATCAAATCTAGAAACAGCACACCCAAGTTTAGAGATGCGATGACATAGTCAAGAATAAGATGATTTCATTTGCAGTTTCCCCACCAGCCCCAAATACCGGGGAAGTTTTAAAACATTAACCGAATTGTTTACTCTGGCTTCTGGTTGTTTACTTACGTGCGGTCTTTTGATGTTTGTCTTTTTCTGTTGTTCCAGGCCAAACTTCTTGAGTCCTCTCAAGCTTGGCTTGGCGCCTCCACCTCCTCTATTGCCGGTAAGTTAACGGGACAGTTTTTATATTCGCCCCAACCCCTTATTTTGCCTCTTGCAGCGAACATGCCTGGCTTGTTTCACTACCCGCAAAGGGGCACATTATCAAGCGTCTGGGCTTAGATTTCAATCGGTTCAGTCAAATAATTGTTTTCATTGGTGAAGCTTTGGACGCATGAAAATCGATTATTTTAGTGAACTTTTTGTACAAATCTTTGTGAAATAATACTGCTAGTCATTTGGGTTGTTCACTCGCGAGAAGCGGAACATGCCAAGCGAGTTCTGTTGTGACTCCTATGCCCCATCCTCCCTCTATTTACTGATAGATTGGTACATTGGAGTTTTGCAAGACAATCAGATATACGGCGTCATATGCGATATATGTTTTAGCATAGTTGCGAAAAATCAATATAATATTTTGTGTTATCCATGTGCTTCACCACTATTTATAGTACACCGTTATTTTCTTTTCTTGCAAAACAATAATGTGATTAGTTCCTTGGAAGCTGGAATAGCAACACCACCCTCCCATGTGTTTTTCATCTACATTATGAATGTAATGACACCTTTATTACTTTTTAGACGTAATACTAATAGTGTCGTGTTGATATTGTTTGCTATGCCAACTCATGTCGGTGTTTATTTCCTGTGGACCTAACATAATTACCACTTTTTTACAGCATTAATAATGTAATTTAGATGTTTTGTCACTGCACTTTTCTCATACCTATACTTGAGTGCCATTTTAGTATTGAGTGTCGTGCTAAAAAATTAGTGTTCCAATTTTGTTTTCGTCAGTTTTGTTTCCATTTATAATTTGGGTTCGTTTGACAATGTAAACATGATATTTTTTCGTTTTAATTAATTTACTTCTAATTTTTCCACTTTCCTTGCATGTTTGCTATTTCTACCTACTAATACACACTTATATATATATATATATATATATATATATATATATATATATATATATATATATATATATATATATATATATATATATATATATATATATATATATATATATAATACATTTGGCAGCGGCAACAAATTTAGCTTTATATGGAAGGCAAATTACTTCTAATTTAGTTAATTTTATAATTGTATAAACTTGTAATAGAATGTTAAGCGATCGATACGATGAACCCGCCTACGCTAGTCTCGCGTTGGTTCGTGTCCATATTCTTATGTACACTTAGTCATTATTATTTCCACTATATAAGTAAGAAACACGTCAGTCATGCTAACTTCATTCCATTTGATTCAGGGTGGGGTGGGACGGGACGGGACGAATTATTTTATAGAGGTTGAACCGCTTTTGGGTGTGGTCAATCATCATTTCTAAGTTATTACTTGTTATACTCAAATGTAATTAATAATTTTTGCATTAAATCCATTAAAAACACGGCCGTAATGACGGGAAATGTTCAGCTTCGAAAGGGCATTCCATTGGACAGGAGATCACGAAGATCATGCTAAATTATTTTTGTCATTCCTCTCGGAAATCAACTGATTGATACGGAAATCGTTCTCAGAAGAAGCTTGCTGTTGCCGTGAGGTTTTCGCGAACTAAGCGCAATTTTTTCGAAGTTCTCTCACTGGTCTCTTTATTTGTGTGTGTACTTTTTGAGTGTGCTTGCGTATTGCGTGTAATGGTGTGTATGGATTGGATTTCCATTTCCAAAATCCGTCTGCTCTTCAAATGCATGCTGACTTTTAACATTCTTCCATGTGTCTAACTCCTGACCTGATGTTAGTCTAATCAGTTTTACCATAGGTTTACCTACTCATGTGTAAATCTTTCCCCAAAATACTTTCAAGTTTTGCATAGGGTTGTTGAACTTTCGTGAACTAGGAATTTCTAGTAGGTATCGCAGGGTTTGATTTGTACAAGGAACCTGAACGCCTTTACAATTAAATTACATCCCCTCCTCCCCCAACCCCCACTCCACACGCAACCGATACTTGATGTATATGGTATTGTTTCACTAGTCCTTTAACCTCCATGGTTTACATGCCCTGGTTTCACTTTATAATTTGGACCATGCATTTCATTGTTTATATTTCGTAGTCAACCACAACTGCTTAAAAAGATGAACTTTTATTTTTGCTCGATAATCCCTTGGCCCTTGCTCCATGGAAGAAAAGTTGTAATTTGCTTTAATTATCTCATCAACATGATAAAGACGTGGCTATGCCCTTCACGAACACTTGCTCCATGACTCGCACGTGGCGTCAATAAGAAGTCAGCCAAAGAACATATATTTTGTACTTTTCCCAAAAAAAACATTTTTTAGGCACATCAAATGAAGATTTGGTATTAAATGGTAGTTCTAAATGTTTTTTTAACACAACAAAACTTGATTTGAATGCTTACACGCTCATTGCCTTTTCATATAGAAACTAGAATGGTGTTCTGAAGTGTTCCAGTACATATTAAACCTTAGATATCTACTGGGTATATTGAATTTGAATTCAGATTTATTTTTTGTTTGCCAATTTCACTGTTCTAATGGAATAGCCGTAAGGATTTCTGCTCCATATAGTTGGTGTTTAAAATAATCTCCCCTTTCTCATAGCCCTTGCTGAAATTGCTTTGCTATACAAGTCCTAAATGATGCTATGCTATTGGTAATGGTAAATTAAAACTTCAGCTTCTTGGGCTAGCTGTCTGACTGTGGTGGGTTCTTCTTTCAGAGAACTATGAGTTGGAGCCTATGAACTATTGTTATACTTCTTCTCTCACAACTTGCAACTCCTCTTTGGCTGGCGCCTCTGCCGCCTTGAAGCCACATGCATGGAAGGCGTTGCAGATGTCAAAGAACGCTAATTCTAAATGGACTCAAGACGATCTGTTAGCTGCGATCGAGCTTGTCAAGCAAGGCACGCCGATCAAACCAGCGGCGGAGAAGTGTAACATCCCGGTGATGACCCTGTGGCGGCGTACAAGAGCGCTGGGCCTCGTTAGTAGTCGGGCGTCGAGCACTCTGCGATCCGCCGACCACGCGTTGTCCAACGACGCTACGTCGTAGTCCGATACCTAGCGATGTGCGCGGTGCCAGAACGCTGGAATTTGCTTCCACGACACTCTTTTCGAGCTCTCGGTAGTTCGAGACCCTACGATTGCCAAATCGCCGTAAAGTGCCAAAAATCGAAAGTGTGCAATGAGAAACGAGACAAAGTCGTTGCCCTGGCCGACACCTTGACGAGAATTAGCCTCTAGAGTGCACTGTTTAGAATCGTTTGCATTTTATAGACATTACATTGTGTGCTTTTATTGTTTTTCTTTCAGTTTGATTTCAGTTTGGTTTTGCTTGTTTTAGAAGTAGAATTAGACGTTTGTTTTGTATTTCTTAGATTATCCCGCCCTCTTGAAACTGAAAGCACCGACCTGGCACCAGGACCAGCTGAAGGAAGCGATTGACGCGGTTGTAACGCAGAAGATGCGCTTCACTCAGGCGTCTACGCGTTATGGCATTCCTAAGGGCACCCTCTATGATAACATTCTCGGCAAATCCAAGCGAATGATCGTGTTGGAGGAAGCCGGTTTGAACAGTGTGGAGGAGGATTCGGTTCTCGAGTTCTGTTGCGAGATCTCGTTACAGCCGTACAATAGGCGTACAAAAAAGTCCCTCGATGCCATCTTGCAATTCGTTGAGAAGCTGCGAAGGACACGGGATCCGGAGTTTCAGTTCACTGGCCTCGCTGGATTCCGTTGGTGGTGGGCGTTCTGCAAGAAGCACGGCATCGTCTCGTTGTACTTTGACCGTAGCGAGTCGTCGAGCAATAACAGTAACAAAGATTAGCCGCTTGCCACGGTAGCGCTCCCGTGGCGCTGTTTTACCGAAACACGCCGCCACGAATTCCTATATTTTGTGCGGTTATTTTCGATAACTCTTTGCCACTCCTTTCTCCCCTTAACGTATCGGTGCAGTAGAAAGAAAACTGTTTCATTCTCAGGAAAATACCCTAATTTTATGTTTCTTTAAGTTTATTGTGCTCGACGATGCAAATTCTTGTCTACCAATCATCTGCCACCAGCTTAACTACAAACCAACGTGTCGGTCCACGTTAGCATTAAGTTTACGTAGATATCGAATCGGCCTTATGTAAACGTAAAATACTCGGAAGTGAATCAATTTGCCTTGATTGACAATTTAAGAAAATGTTATGTTTAGATTTAGTTGTTGGTATATCTTGTAGGATGTTACCTAATAATTTTTGTTGCAAAATTTTGGAAAAGTGATTAGGAGTTCTGAATTTAACTCTATTTTGTTGTATTGGGAAATTAATCATGAAGTTATGAAATGAGATTGATATATATTTTTCACAAGCTATTAGAATAGGTAGGTAGCTCATTTTGATATGTGCTATTGATATTATAATACTAAATGATTGCTATCACACAATGTTTAATGTTTGAATGTGTTTAAGCTTTACACATGTAAGTGGCTGTCTAATTGCTCAAAACATAAGTTATGTTGGACAAGAGCCTAATTTTTGGTATACCTTCAGTACAACGATCAAATGCCTAAACTGAAACAATATTATAACTTATGCTAAATTGCTCGTGTTTGAATGAAAAAAATGCGTCTTCCATGTATATACAGCAAATACTTTAACTTTAATACTGCGAAGGTCACAGGACACTAATATTATTTTCAAAAGTATCAGCTAATCATTAGGCTAAGTATGTTCACTGGTGAGACTCCTATGTTTCTAGATTTTTAATAAAACTTTGTTAGAGGCCTAATCACTCGGGACGTTTAAATTAAAAGGGAGGTGATCCAAGGACCCCATGACATTAATTTCACTTACTTTTATGTTCTCGTTTTAGTTAAGTTCATTTCCTAGGACATAACCTTCGCATTCATGCTTGTCCTTTCGTAGTTTTATATTTTACACTTATGGTCATTCCAATGCAATTTGTTATTATATTGTGAAACTTTTGAACTGAATTTATAATAAATTGTATGATTTATAACCTAATGAAATAAAAACTATGCAGCGACACGCAAAAATATTGTTAACCCATGTTTACATAAAAATATCTCAGAACCTTCTGGTATGTACAAACTAGCAACTAGACCAATACAAAGAAAGTTTCTCTGAGAAATGTGACCGAAACCAACTAACTTGCTCTTTCTGTTCTCTCCCCTTTGCGTCGATCAGCCGACAGCTACCAGTACCAGCTGCAGTCGATGTGGCAGAAGTGCTGGAACACGAACCAGAGCCTGGTGCACAACCTGCGTTTCCGCGAGCGGGGCCCGCTCAAGTCGTGGCGGCCGGAGACGATGGCGGAGGCGATCTTCTCCGTGCTCAAAGAGGGCCTGTCGTTGTCGCAAGCGGCGCGCAAGTACGACATCCCGTACCCGACGTTTGTGCTCTACGCCAACCGCGTGCACAACATGCTTGGACCTTCAATCGACGGCGGTGCAGGTAATGCAATGCTTCGCAGCCGGAAGCTGGTGAAATGCGAGGCGTTGAGTTTTGTTGTGATTGCTGGGAATGACAGTTATGCTAACTAGGAAAGTCGGCTGGTTGGTATTATATATTACATTATCATTCAATTTCATTCAAATCAATTCTGATATTCCAAGCAAACACAACGATAGACTTTTTCTGAAACAATAATTATTGCTGTAGATTGTTTGCATGATTCAAGAGAAAGGAATATAGGTTTGTATAATTGTTCATATTTTTATTTTAAAACATTTGCCTTGTCAGCTATTAATAAAGTACCTACTCAATCAGTGAGTAATGCATAAAAATGCTCTTCTGGCTTTTGCCAATTCTCTAGAATAGTTTATGAAAAATTTAATAAAGCACCTAATTTACAAATGGCAAGGATGCCTTCTTATGCAACACACTTTTCCATTTGTTTACCCCATTTCTCATTAATTGGCTTGCAACAGAACAAAACCGCACGCATCCAGTGTTCCAAGTGGTGTCAATATTTGCCTAGGTCATTCACCAACTTGGATTATTTCCTACGTAAAATAAGGCTCCTAACTGAGTGCAGCAAACTAGTTTCTAACTCACATGAACGCCTTAAGTCTGGGACTAACCGACTCTAAACTTGTTGGCTCAGATCTGCGGCCGAAGGGTCGTGGCCGTCCGCAGCGTATCCTGCTCGGCTCGTGGCCGGAGGAGCACATCCGCGGCGTACTCCGCGCGGTCGTCTTCCGCGACACGGGCCACATCAAGGACGAGCCGCACATCGGCTACCCGCAGTCGCAGCACGCGATGGCCGGCTACTCGAGCGGCTGCGGCAACGGCCCCGAGCCGTCGGTGTCTCCCACGTCCGCGGCGGCCGCCGCCGTCGCCGTGGTCGCGCAGGGTCTCCGCCAGCAGATGTGCAGCATGGTGGCGGCCGCGCAACATCACGCCAGTCTCGATTCGAGTCTGCTCGCGCACTGTGGCCTACCCGGCAACGGCACCATGGCGATGAGGCTGCCGAGCAGTCCGAGCAGTCCGGCAGAATCGGCCGGGAGTCCGATGGCTTCGCCGTTGGGAGAGGTGGAGGTCGGCATCGGTGTCAGCGGAATGGCGTACAAGCATTCGGGGTCGTTCACCTCGCCGCGGCCGGAGACGTTGTTTCAGGAGGACATCGACAACATCGTGAAAAGTCCGATGCCGGAAGTGTCCATCACGAAGGAGCCGCGCGAAATGATGACTGTGAAACTAGAGCCGTTCATGGACCATGACTAGGCGCAAAGTATTTACCGAAATGTGATACTTAACTTACGACCCACTATAGAGGCACCATGTTATTGTGAACAATATATATCGAAAGTTTAGGCAGTTGTCTATGTTTTTTTTTTATGCTAGAAGAGGATGAAAGAGAGAATTTAATATCACTTCCAAAAATGTCTACATGCCTATCTATCAAACTTCCCAAAGACAATTCATATATCTATATATATATGTGCGATATAAAATTATAGGTACATATTATTATGTACAAAATACATATTATTGTAAAGAATTGTATAAAAAATTATTACTGTACATTGCCGTGATAGAAGGATGTGTTTGTCGGGTTGACAAACTTGTACAGTATTTCGTTAGGGTCCTGCTACGGGGCTTGTTGCAGGCGCAGCCGTGGTTGCATTTGTTCTGCCCGCTGAGGTGTAATGAAATATCACTGTAGCTACACTAGCGCCAAGGGTAGGATATGTTTCGTGTCAGTGTTGTTATTGGTAGGTAGCTAGAACCATCTAGAACTGTTCATTGTCACGTGGATGCATGTATGTATGTTACCAAATACGATTACGTAAAGTTAGGGCCTCATCGATTATCTTCAGTTGGTTGGACCATCCTTGAACATGCCAGTAGAGAGTCTAGTCACTTAACGCTTCTAACGTCCTTGTCCGGGAAATTGTAACACGTCGGCTGGTTTAGGATTCTTTTGTGACCTTTTTATTGTCTTCACAGAGAAATGTACAAAACTTTTGAGTGTACGTATCAATATTGGAATAATTATCTTCAATTTCGATTTCATGCCATTGGGGTATGCCAAGAGTCAAAAAATTGTTGACACAAACACATTTTAGTGACGTGATAAAAATAAGCAAATTATAAAATAAGTGGCCTTGTAATTCCTTTTGCTTCATGATAGGTACAGCTTAAAAAAAACAAAACCCAAAAAAAATGCGATGGACTAAAATAGTAATTTAACGCCATGCAGTGAGTTTGTAGACGACCATATTCTTGATATAAATGAATTTTTGTGGGGCAAATTTGTATACTTAGCGGTGGCAAGCGATTACATAGCATTCATCAACTTGTGCCTCTCTCCAATCGCACTTCGGTTGTACTGCAAATCTCATGTGAAATCGATCTCTAAATCGTAGAGGCCATCGTTGTATGATTCCCGTTTCGTTCTTGGCTTTAAAAGTGTTCAAAAAAGTAGAAAGTGCCTTCCGATTATTTGTATCCCAAACGGACACAAGTCAACAAATTTGGATTCGTCTTGTAAAACAAATTTTGTAAGTGTGAGAAGAAAATTTAAAAGTTTAAGCATTTTTATATGTAATATATCAACTATTATGTAGCATCATTCCCCAATTGGCACATTTATTTTATCTTCCAAATAAAGGCAAAAGAGCAAGTGTACATTGTAAACGTGGGTCAAAGAACAGAGAAGGCAGTTGATTTCATCAGTGTTTTTTAGAACAGCTACAGTGACTTAGATGCAAACTTTCTACCTGCAAATATTTGTGCTTTTTCATGTATTAATTATAATAGATTGGGTACCTACTTAGATTAATCCAGTGGTTGAGGGCAGGCTGTCGATGATATCCATTATCCATACTGTCATAACTTACTGCCAGGCATTGAAGAAAGTGCATAGCAAAAATGGTCTTGCCATTTTAATCTACCAAATAAATAAGTAAATCTGTTAGCCAGAATGTGGAGTGAGCATTTATCATGTTATATTGTGTGGTAGAGCATGTTAACAAGTGCTAATTTTACGTAAGTGGTCAATTGTCGATTATGCACACTCTTGATTTGGCCGCTATTTCGTTAATATTCAGTACCAGAAATGGGTACACTCGATTTATTGTTGCTGATGCTCTGCAGGATTCAAAATATTTTGTCATGGTTTCATAATTTTTTATAGAAGCACCACTTTTATATTTGTTACTTAAAATTTTTGTTGTATCCATAATCCAGATAAGTGTACCTACTGCATTTCTCTGAGGGTACTTCAGTAGAAAATATAGATTGCCTAAAGTTAAGGAAGGCATGCTTTTGAGTTGGATGACAATCTTGAATGCCATCTGAATAAATGCGTATTTCTATTTGAAGAAAAGCTGAATGAAAAGAGTAGAACTCAAAACTATAATATTGTTTTTGCAAAAAGCAATTCATGAAACTGTATATTATTGAGAGAGATATTTGTAATCAGTATTTTTTTTATTAACTCCCAACTTGAAAAGAGAAACTGGAAAAAGGGACTTGCTAAAATGTCACTATGTAACGTCATATAATATTGTAATGTACTTTCAGAATCCAATACAAATGCAATGCAGAAACAAAACTTATTTTAATATTAAGCGTGAAACTAAAGTGAAACCTAGAACCTTTAATCCAAAGATACTCATATGAATTTGTAGGAATTAAATTAATATAGTTATACTTCATTGTGGTTAACTGTTTCTTACAAATTTAGGGTTGGCTTTTATATCTAGTTTTGTTTCAATGCTATAAAATAGTGACTGCTTAAACCATTAGAATAACAGCCTAAATTGTGGAACCTAGTCGAGAATCACTCGTACTTTCACGCCAGGCTTTAAACTTGTAAGTACTAAGGCTGCCTTTTTTTGGCATACCTATCATTTTGCACTGGCAGAAGAGTTGAAAGCACAATCACAAGGTAATTCTTTGTACAAAAAGCGATATTTCATTGGCTGACTACGGTTTAGACTTTCAGTGTCGATTTGTTCTCAACTTTTCGTCACGCTGACCTGCAGATGCATTCGTCGATGGTGCAATCATTGAAGTTTGTTATAAAAGTATCTTTTGTGCAATCTATCCCCATGCACTGTGCCTTCAATTATATGTTCTCTGCCCTGCAAAGAAGCGGTCCATAGCTAATTAATGGTATATTCCTAAAAGCTAACATTGCTGTCTCAATCGTTTACTGCGTGAGACTTTTGCCCAAGTAGGTAATTTTGGATAAAAGCAAAAAATTTGAATTAGTTAAAAATGTAGCCTGTTTAATATGTGTCAGCTGGAGCAAGCTTCAAATGACATTGTCTACGCGGCACTTATTTTTGCCTGTATTTACTTTCTCTTAGCTGGACTTTTGGGAGTGACTCTTTAAACAGAAATGAGGTACTTTGCAATATCAAAATTGTGAATTGCTGTTACAATTTTTTCCTTTTAATTTGATATTAGCAAAATTAGACAGACAGCTCTTAGTAGACTAACAAATTAGATACCTTATTATCAACATGGTAATGGATCGATGTGGTAAATTGTTTAGTCATTGATCTTTGCCACACAAAGGGTTATCCCCGCACAGATTATTACCAGTGTGACATGTTTTAACTCTACTCTCCAAGTATCGTAGGAGTCACCAACATTTGCCGTTGCCATCTGGCATTTCCGCGGTTGCATCTCCAACGGGACGATCCCTGTCGAAACGTCGATTTAACAAGTCCTTTTTAGGACTGAAGTTCCAATCTAAGAGAGCTTTAACCCTGAAACCATTGGCAAACAAACTATAGTGATCTATGATTTTTTTAAATTTGATTTTGCTCAAAATCACTATTATACCTAGGTACCTACATCACTGTTCCTTGTTAAGCACAGGCAGTGAAATTGAAAGTGAATGATTTTGAATTGTAAAATTACATGATAGGCCTCCTCCTCCAGTGCATATATTCCTGAACAGCTGACCCTTTTCAAATTTACTATCACAGTCATATTGATATATTCCGTGCATTTATTCATAATTTGACATCCAAGTCTGAGCAGGTGAGCGGCCGACAACACATGGCACACAGGCCGTATCTAAGATTTTGCCAGCACTTCAGATCTGCAGATTTTTCTAGTACCTACCTATCTAGTTTTTTATTCAACAGCTTTTTGCAATCGAAGGAGCATTTAATTCATTTTCATGAGACGGAACCTTGCCACTTACCAGCGCCCTCTGAGTGGATTTGTTTCGATTGATCTGCTAGTAAGGCAAAAATGTCTCTAGGTGGCTGTGACTGTGAGCGAGATTCAACGGTGACGGAAGTATTTTTTTAATCCGGCATTTTTCACAGCCTCTTAGCAACATTGGATCCAAAAAACAAATGGGAAAAATTCCATCAGAAGGCTCTGGTTGAGGGTTGGAATATAAATTTAATATATTATGCGGTCGATGGCTGCCATGCCAGCTCTTGCGTTCATAGTCACGGACATAGAAAACGGTGGACTTTTCTTGACCATTATTTTGCCGCCCCCCGTTCACAATTTCTTTTTATGTGGCTGGGCCGTACCTTACCATTTACCCTGCGCATGAATTTGCATCGAAGGCATTCAGGACAGAACGGCACCGAAATGTACCTACCAATCATAGGTATAGCCAAGCCGTCGTTAGTAATTGCTGCCTGGAGTGTATGATTCTGATACAGCAATTTCATTTGAAGAGTTATTCACTGGGCGTTGATTGAAAATTGATCCTGGAAGCAGGGATCCAAAATTACAGTTATTTTTCATAGAACCAGACAGAATTGGAACCATTAATAATAATTTTCCAAGAACTGGAACAGGGAACTGTTATTTGGATTGAAAATTTTAAGTTCCTTCACAGTTCCATAAGGTTCCATGAACTCATTTATGATTTTTTCAGAGATCTGAATCGGAACAGGAACCCATAAGAACCAGTTATTTTACTGGAATTGGAATCGGAACCATTAAATTCATGGTTCTTTTGGAACCAGAATCTGTATTTCAAATTTAAACAGCCACATTTAGAACCAGATGTTATTAATAAAGGTTCGGATCTCTGCCTGTAAAACTTCATCGCAGCTAAGGGAACAGAGCTAAGGGAGCCATACTTTTAATTTTCCCTAGCTATGGTTCCATCTTAATAAGAATCATGAAAAAGCAATGCATGGATCTTGCAAATCTGATAGTTTAATATAACTTTCATCACCTTAATAGTCAGTGGTTAATTTGGGCGTAAGCTCACGTAAGCCCGGTTACCCACCTACTTGCTCATACCAACGACTCGTTTAACGCGCCACTACCCTTTGAGCAGTGCAGACAAAGCAATGCGACAGAATATGGAAAGAAGACATACTAGGTATTGAGTGGATTGTTTCTAGTTGCTGAACAAGACATGGTAAATATAGAACATTTATTATTTTGCACTGGCATCAGGTGGGTTCCCGTTTGCGATTTTGATCACCGAGACGAGACAATTTTTGGCGCTTGACCAATCACAGTCGAGTATTGCACCGATATTGAATCCGAGTCTGTCGTGATAGATTTGCAGTGAAAAGCAGTACCTACTTCAACTTTTCCGAGACGAGAAGGTGCGATATCGGCGGAAGTCTTTTACTTCAAGTTTCGCTTGTGTCATTTTGTATTATAAATATTATTAAAACATAATGCCAGACTACGAAGCTGACAATATAATAAAACTGGTGATATAAGAGAACAGTTTCCTCCAGGCAGAGTTTCGTCACGCTGGGACAGGGGTGGCATTTAATAGTCACGTCTCGGAAAGCAACGGTGATCAAAATCACGAGTGAAAACCCACCTTTAGATAGCTGATTATGCCCTATGGTACTTATTATGCAAAAAAACGTGGTTCAGCTTGGCTCTTCTGTTGCAACACTAAAGACCCACAGATGACAAAAATACTTCCATACGGGTGGAATGCAGATCAAAAGGAATTTATAAAGAAAAATCCATGACGTGTGTTATTTTATTTATATGGAACTCGTAATATGCATAATACCAGCAATATGGGCATAGTGAAGTAACGGTTTATGTATTTTCTGCCAAAAAAGGAGTATGTTTGTTTTTCGGTCCGACGGTGAGTTTGGCGTTGATCCCACATCATTTTCTGTAGTTGTTGAAAAATGATATATCTTTTTTAAATTTACGAGGGCTTACCCACCTATTTTGCTACAAATTAACCACTGCCTAAAGTGAACATTATTCTTTCAATGCTGTATGTAAACCCAATGGTAAACACTGTACCTACCTCAGCAGTACCTTCCTGTTTACAGTCGCCGTCTTCAGTCGGATGTCGTCACCGACACGAAGAAGTCGACGAAGAAGGCGCCGCGGTAGAGGTACCGTGATACGCGAGTGTGACTTTTTCACGTTGGATTTGACGCCCAGTCTTGTGCCTCTCTTTCCTACTATTTTGTGAGCTGTCAATAAAAATATTGTCACTTTCTCGATCCATGTACGGACTAAAAACACGACTGCCATTCCTTCCTTGTGAGTTGTGACCGTTTCAGGTGTGCGGAAGACATTAGAGTAGACACCGTATGGCACCTCCACCGGTTATGCCCAACTTATCCAACTCCTAGTTGAAGTGTTTGTTGGCACAAATGCCTTGGCAAAATCCTATGACATGCAGTGAATTCAATTGTAACTCCTTATTGTGAGCTCAGTTAGGGGTTGGGAACTTGATAAAACTGGGCTGAAGTGGTCTTTTCGACAATCTGTATGTCCTCCTTGTGATATATTGATACCTATTTGAAATGTGAATCATATGAAAAAATTTGAGACGTTTCAAACAATTTCGAAATTTTATCTTTCCCTGTCTCGTTAGTGCGTTTTTCCTCTCACATGTAGCAACGGTAGCCCCCACACACTACCGCGTACCCTGCAAGCTGTGCAAACTAACAATTCATTTCCGACGATTTAAGATCGATTTCCCAAAATCAATCAATTTCTAACGCTTCAAATCAGCATTTTGATATGGAAAGCAATAATCCTTAGTCCTTGATATAATCCCCCCCCCCCCCCCCACCCACCCACCTCCAAATGTACTCGAACGTACATGTGAGGTCCTTCCACAAACCAATAACGAGGGGGGGGGGGGATTGATTCGGCTGTACGAACTTTAGAACTCACTTGAAAGTAGGGTCACCTTAATATTGGTTTGGAAAGCATGTTTTTCTTATCAAAAACAATATCAATTTGAAATTTGTTCAATTGGTTATTGGTATTCGCTGCTCCAATTGATTGGTATAACAACCATGATAGCAACTTAAGTTTCCATTTTCCAGAAGCCGAAGCCTGACAAATGTCAAAATTCCAAATTATCCGCGATTATCTGATCTCCGGTATAGCTAAATGACAGATTCCCCGATACGATTAATGCTGTACTTCATGCATGCTTACGATATGAACCGCAGAATCCAAACTCAGATTTATTCTAAAAGATAAGTCTTATTATCAGGAGGGACGTGGACCTAAAATCCACAAACTCAAATCGGCAGCATGGCTTTTAATTATTGGCCGGGTTCAAGTAATTATTCGAAGAAAACGTTACACACAGTCAATGAAATCAATGAACAGTAAACCAACTGTATCGAAACAATTATTTTATCGTTTTTATAGTCGATTTATTTCTAATAATCATACAGTGCGATGGACTTGAACCCCGGTCAGGGCAATAACCGGAATAGAAAACATTGTGTCGCTGCGAACAGTAGTTGGTGGTCGATCTCCGAGTACACAAGTGCATTTATCACGCATTGCTTCGTCCAAAGCTTACATCGCTCGCTAGCTGCATCACGGCGTGACATTCAAACCAAAAATATGACTCGCGCAATTATCTCCTGTGGAGTGTGCATTGTTTTGATCGTAGGTAAATGATTTCGGTTTCGTTTACACATCATACCCATTATTGTGCATGACAGCCGCGCGGGTTGACGCATCGTGAGGATTTGTGTGTGGATTTGATTGTTTCAGTTGTGAGCGAATGCGTGCTGGCCTGTCAGGATCGACAAGGATGCAGGATCCAGTCAGGAACGTGCTTGTGTGGGATCGGCTGCGAGTACAGATACGCCGATCAGTTCGAGTGTCGGAAAGCGTTGAAAGGTGATCCCTTGTGGTTCTTTTCTTATTAATCATGGTGTAATCAGATTTACAAAGGAGGCTCGTAAAAGTAATGTGTATTTTGTACGCCTATTTATTAAATAGTATTATATAAAAATGCTTACAGGTACGTGTTGTGCACATGTGTTCTCATGATGAGAATAACTCCCCTAATTCGATCTCATTAATTCTCAAGCAATATTATGTATATGATCGCGTGAAGAATTTTCATAGTGCATGTGCTGGTTTAAAATGAGAAATCATTTTTATGACCTTTCTGCTTTACCTTATCACAATTTCAGAGTCCGATAGACTGAACTTGGCTCCCCCCACACGTGTGTATAAAACAAGAACGCATCTTTCATGGAAGCGATAAGCTCCATTACGTCACACGATATTGTAATTTGATTGTTTCTAACCCGAAACCAATGCGACTAATTCGTTGCACCAACCATGCAAATTGATATTAATTATGCATCGCAACGAGTCATGCAATTATGTGTGCTATTTGCCGTGCAATACAATCACAATAAGTCAGTGAACAGATGATAAAACGGTGGTGTTCATTTCTACGATCGTTTCAGGGCGCCGAAACGACATTTGCCAAAAGGGCCCCTGCCGTCATGGAGGAACGTGCACCCAAAGCTTGTCCAACGACGCTGGGTACAAGTGCAGATGCGACGGCACCGGGTACTACGGGAAACAGTGCGAGAACGGTAGGTCGCTCACGGGTCATCGCAACAGAGATAACAAGGAGCATTGCTCACAGTTCCTTGGCAGATACACAAAGGGTTATACAAAAAATAACTAAGTGTCTGATAATTAATCTCTTTCGGATTGATTCCAGCCTGTCCGCGGCCAGACGCACTCAACCACGGGCTCGAAGACTTCCCCTATGAGTGCATCGTTATCTAGTGTTATCTTTAAATCAATGTTCGCTTATGTATGTGTCGTCGTTACTAGCCATTTATTACTGAATCAGTTTATCAAAAGAAAACAAAAGAAAATGCACGAATACCGCAGTCGTTCTCTGAAAATAAAGTGTTGTTCCTATGATGAATGGAATAAAATATTGTGGACCATTACCAATGTTTCATTTTTAGATTCGCCGCCGCGTGATTGATCGCAGAATTATACCAACACAAAAAATTCCAAGTAATTCTCAAAGCTATCAACATTATTCTCTTGAGACTGCATCGCGTCTTCATACAAACACACATCGATTACGCTGTCAACTTGCTTTATTACAAATTTCGTCCCATTTCGCGACGCGTCCGTTCTTGCTCGCGTTTATCGATCTCGCCATGGTAAATAGCGGTAGCAGCGGCAGCAGCAGCACCGTAGGCAGCGCGCAGCACACAGCAGGCAGGCAGAGTAGGGGACCGAGTAGGTGGGTGTGGCGCGCGCAGGGGCTGGCCGGCGAGGAGGCTAGCGATCGTGGCAGGCAGCCAGCAGCGCCGTAGTGTCGTGCGGGGTGCAGCGAGCGTTCGTGGCAGGGGCAGCGAACGGCTACTGGCATGCCATGGTGGTGTGAAGCGGCGAAGATGCCCATCCATGGAGATCACAAGCTCGAGCTCTATACCAAGTCCCAAGAGGTATGGTATTATATGTTATCTGCAGCTGATTAGCGCCGGGCTAAGTGCCGGACCGGGCGAAATTGTGTGCATAGTCGCTCTTAACCAAAGTTTGTTTTTGTAGGTATATGCTTTACGTTTTCATCAATGAGATCACCGAAATTTACTACCCTTTTGAAAAAAATTACATCAAAGTTAACTGTTTTCGCGTATAAGTACGCTGGCCCCGTGTTTTGATTGGTTTGTTTTGTCGTTATTTTAGCACTCGTGTGCAGCTCCGCTTGGAGGAATTCGCATGAATGCCCAGTGACAACAACCCGGCATGAGAATGACACCTACGTAAGACATGATTGTGCGGAGGCATACCGCTTTGATGCGTCCTCATATCGACCAGTCCGTTTGCATTTGACGTGCCTATTTCATAACTTTGGGCTCCGAGGACAAAGTTTTTATACCTGAAGCATAACAGTGGTAGATTTATTTATTATCAACAATCTTAGTACCTACACCGATTAATGTATCAGCTTCGCTTAGGTTATACTTCCAATCGCAGAAAGATGCATGCTTGTTTCTCTCAACTTTTAAAAATGAAGCAGTTTTAATTGAGCCTAGTTATAATTAGTATCGTGCCGTCTCCTACAGGACATAATATCAAACTCGTTTATCGATTCATTCCCAACATTACACCAACACATCCCCACGCTGAACTGAATGCCGGGGTGTTACCTACAAGTAGTTTCCTACGACGGGGACAGAGCATATCCACTCCTAGGTAATGCTCCTCATGACCCAATTTCCCTTCAATATATTTATCGACTTGATGCTCGAATTTGTTGGACAAAATGGTTGCCCAAGCATTATTTATTATCTCAAAGAATCTTGAATATATATGGAGCGAAGTTTGTGTAATACTAGAGGTATAGTTTAATCCCTGAGAGTCTAAACGCATGGCTCACATGTAATTGTGTCTGTTTTGGCAGCGTTAAGCAGGAGCCCGAGCCCTCGAGCCCCCCAGCTGCCTCACCGCCCGGCCCTGGTAAGCAATAATCAATCACGCTAAATAATAAATGTCAAAACACAACTTCGATAAACTTTCAGGAAACACAGCGGATGATTCTCAGGAAGCGATTTCGAATACAATAGGTTTTTTTTTAAATCCTGAAAAGTGTTAAAAAACACTTTCATCGCAAGAAAATCAAAGCTCGTCGCCGTTGTTTGAGTGGCACAAAATCTAAGCGTATCCCTTAATTTGCGTGGTGGATCTAGCAGGGATGAGTTGACGTTTAATATAGATTGATAGAAGCGTGCGTGGTTGACGAACTACCATTGCGTTTTGACAAATCTGTTCGCAGGCAAATGCGAATGGAATGATAATGTGATGGTCGAGATTGTACGTATATAGCAAGTGCCGGAGCAGGCTTTCCCGAGCGTTCAATACAGCCGCCTCGACGTCGAAGCCCGAAAGCCCGAGCACTCCACAGTCGCTTTTCAAGCGGATCACCCACTTAGTGGCACACCTTTAAAGCTGATAGCTGCTTGGTGGAAAGCGAGGGAAATTCCCAATTGAAAACAATTTCCCATTGTAATAACGTGTATCGACAGCGGACGCGGGAGCGGTGGATGAACACGGGTTGAATTTCCCCGAGTTTTCTCGGCCTGCTTGGCGAGCAGAGTGCGCCGACAACGGAGTTGTGCCGTTGCGAATGGATTTTCAGCTGTTCGTTATTTACTAACAGGCGATATACGGCATTAAGGAGCGGAGGCGGGCTTAGCAGAAAAGCGTAGTACAAAAATCAATGGGGATTCTTGATTGCTTTCGGAGCTCACAGCAGATGAACGGAAACGTGCCCGCGCCGCATTTGAATACATTTTTAAAGAAAACAGATTGATAAGAAAGTGTGTGTTCTAGGTATAGCGAGTTCCAAAGGAAGAAAAGAAATCAATCTAGACGCCTGTATCTTTCGGCGTAGAACATAAAGCATCGATTAAAGCATTGATGTTACCTGTGCTCATACATAAAGCAGTAAGTGAGAACATACTATCGCGAACAGCCAGTGCACATATTCGCTCAATCGCATTTCTTTCCGCCGCGTGAATATATAAAATGAAAATCAATAGTTACGATAAGATATTTCCGTTCCTCGGTTTCTGGCTCGAAGGGAATTGTCAGCATAAATCCACATATCACCATATTTTTCCATTTCATATTTGCATCGTATTCACAAAATCGATTTATGAGGCTTATCAATGGAATCTTTTTTACTCCAGACTTCTCCAGTCATGAGTAAGAGACACCATCTAGGTTTTTCCATATTTCAAAATAAGGGTGTATATGCCAGTGTCAAGAATCAACCTGTAGTGGGCGTATAGTACATATAACGGTAAAGCGCTTGTTAAAATGTCGTGAATGCAAAGAAAGCCCAGTGGGATGAGTCGAGTAGAAGAAGTTCGGAAGTGGAGAGTGAACGCGCATTCATGCTGGGAGAAAGTGAGAGTCTGGAGAGGAGCGACGTCGTCGTCGTCGTCGTCGTCGTCGTCGTCGTCGTCGTCGTCGTCGACGTCGTCGTCGTCGTCATATCCCATCCCGGCTGGATGTACACGGTACACACAACACAGAACACCGCGTGGAGTTGAAGTCATCGATCCATCCATTCGGTTGGTGCCGACGCGAAAGCCTCTCTCAGCGAGCAGATACATTACCTTGTACCCTGCCACCACATCACCGTCTTCCCAGCTCCCGACGCATCCTACCTTGATAATATCTTCTTGTCAATATTACCTGGCATCCAGGGAATATACAGGATCCTTTCGGGAACACGCTCAGCTTTTGTGTAAGCAGAGGAAACGTATTATTCATGCTACCGTCGCGCCTTATACCACGGATACACAATGGAAGAAAATTGGAAGCAACACATTCTGGGCACGGTAAATGGTGTGAGATAGGTGCGATTAATTATTTAAAATCTAAAAGGATTTCATAATAACCGGACTACTTAATTGTTATTTTCTGCGCTGTTACTTTATAAACCTTGATGATAACTTAAATTATTCGTCTCGCTCCAAAAGTCTGAGCGAGCTATAAAATGAAGAGTCCACTCTCGATTCCAGTTTGTTTGCAAAAAAGGAGAGTGCGACACGGTGGTCAGATTGAGTATGACCGGAAATCGATTCTTGCTATTATTCCAATCGTCTTTATTTATCGACTGGATGAGCTAATGCAATCTTGCCAAGTCTTGAGAGATGATTGTGTTCCTGAGAGGTCATCGCACGTGAGCCGGTTCCGCAGTTTCGGTTGGTCTTATGCTGGCAGTCTGTGGTACAGAGTGGCATATAGCATATAGCGTACGACCACTATATCTCCCAGAGTGTATTGCATAATTATAATATGTTTTCTACCTCTATAAGAGCCACAATTGCCCTATAGGCTCTCAAGAGTACTCTACTCTATACATAGCAATTATTTCAGCTTTTTTTCCCCTGAAAGGCAGATGGAGATAATAGCCGAACAAGAAACTCTCAAAGCATGTCCATATAACATGTCTTGGGACTTTGGAGCCGGCCGGTCGTAGGTACCTGAAACCAAAATACGAAAGTACGAATTAAACCAGTAACAATGGTTAAGTCCAAATCCCAATAATGTGTGCAAAACCAACGAAGTATAAAATAAGAGTGACTGCGCGACTTCAAAAGTAGCATGTGATTCATAACCAAAAAGGTGCAAAATGAAGACTGCGGCCGCGAACGCTAATCTCACTGTTTACTTCCTGTAATAACAAACAATTTCCGACTTTGCAAACACATTTTTATCGAATCTCATAAAAAAGAATAGGTAATTGGCAAAAGATGGCCATGCCGCCCATTCTTCAGCAGCCCGTTTTTTTGACTGGTCTAGAGCAAGGGCGATGGCGGAGTGCGGCGCGCCAGCACACGTGTGGCATGCACGAGGAGCCAGTATATAAATGTACATTCTGTGGGCAAAACGTGCACACTCGAGACAGTCCAGCTAGCAAGCAATTGCTGTAGACCACCATTTTACTATAGACTTTCTTAGATCCCAGCTATAAGGTGGGGGGCAAGGAAAAAGAGGCGAACCGGTTATTTATATTCAAGTTCATTCACTCTGCTATCATTCTTCGGTGTCCATACGTATATATACGATCACAATAAAGTGCTTTTTATGTTCTACGTATACCTGCAGACGGACGGCGGTAAACATTCTTAGTGTCATTACGTTAGCAATTGAGAGTGGACACGCCACGTCCGTATGTCTCGAAAAACCCAAAAAAAGAGTTTACGTCAAAATTCGCCCCAATTTTAATACATCAGACACTTCGATAGATGCATTTTATTTTCTCAAGACTGCACACTGAAAGTAAAATGTTGCAAACAGAATTTCTAATTTCTTTGATTCTATCCAACCTAAGATATGAAAAATTGTCTATTGGGGGGGGGGGGGGGGGGGGGGGGATTCCAGATACGTATTTGATAATAAGCAAGATATCAAAATCCTTTACTTTTTCAATTCAGAGTTAGCTATAGACGTAGATACATAGGGTACGGGGTAAGATAGGGCTATAGACAGGAAGCAAAAATCGAGATGCGAATTTAAAAAACGACAACAGTAGGACGAGGGGGGGGGGGAGTCGTTCCAATGCAACTAGGTGGGAGTAGGTGGGGCCCAGGCCTACACTATCCCCCCCCCCCCCCCCGCCTCCACCCTTTAATGCACTCCTAAGGCTAGAGTTTGGCTAGCCAAGTGGTTTCGTAATGCTAAAATCCGAATGTCGGTATTGGTGGTGCGAGGTTTCGTTTTCATTTCCACACGAATGGTATTATTTCCTGGCGGTAATGACATTCAGCGGTTGTGACGTAGAGGCGAGCATCGTCGGTACCTGTACTACCCGTGCCCATGCATAAGGCCACTGACTTGCGCCTACTGAGTTACGTCAGCGAAGAGCACTGATACCTAGAACCACGCAAAAACAATTTTGTGCATTTTGTTGTTATGCCAGCCAACGACAGTAAATAACTGCGTAGCCTCTCGCGGTATGAATAAGCAGTTTAATTAATACATATTTTGTGACGTAAGTATATATAGATAATCGTGACTACTTAGAAATCTGATTTTGATGCTGGTGTAATTTATCTCAGACAGAAAGATTTTGTCACAAACTGTAGTTTTATGGCACAAGTCTGGCAGATCATTGACCGATAACAAAATATTGTTTAAACGAAAACAAAACAATTTCCCAATAACGTAAGGAAATGATCTATAAAACTAAAGCACACACACACACACACGCACACACTTGTTGCTATACAATTATAGAATGTGTGGACTAAATTTAACTTTTTTCCCCTGAACTTTAATCGAGCGATTAAAACTCTCGTGTGTCTAACTAAACACTTTTTTGTCTTCCTCGAGTGCATGATAAGGATTGCTCAGCGGAACCGGATCCACAACGTGCTTTATTTTGCGCTGTTGCGAGAACCTTTGACTCATTCTGCAGCCTCCATGCGGTTTGAGGTGCGATTTGCGAGGGCGATTCACATCAGCCTCTTATCATTGTCCCGCTGACTGAAAAAGAACAGCACTGCTATCGCCAAACATAATCGACCAGTGGCCAGTGCATTTTTTGATTCCTACTCCATATTATATCTGCGGACGATTTGCTCACAGTCACAGAACAAGACGTGACCATCGACTTGAATCTTTTTTTCCCCATGCAATAAGAACACAGCTGTGATTTTGTGAGTCGACGAACGACGTCGTCTAAGCCAAGCAGGCTCTCTCGCTCGCAAGTAAAACTCCAGCTAGACGAAACGAAAGATTTTCGGATGTTCTCGTATAGGCAACCCCCCTTGCCCCCACTTCTTCGCTCGCGAGCTCAATGAACTCTTGGCGAGCCCGGCTCGGAGCCCCTACCTGAGAGCTCGACTCCACCACACGATACTGCCGTGGAACGTGGAAGTAGTGGCGTGTGATGCTCGAATCCACGGCCGCCAGTTTGTTAGGAGTGTCGGCAAAGGCGCTACCGCGATTTAGTGCAACGCACGGTGCATAAAGTCCGACATATTTGCACGACGCCGAGACCTTCCGTCCAAAGTGTCGCCTGTCAAAACAGGGTGACACGTGGTAGTTGTGTGTGTTGCCGCCGCCCGTCCCATGTGAGTGTCGGATCGACGTCGACGTCCCACGGCCATGTCGCGATGTAGGAAACGGTCGTCGGCCGAGTGTTTCAGTGTCCTGAGGTGAATGGGGAGCAGGCCGGTCGCGAAATGCCCGTGTTATTTCCTCAAGACGATGGAAGTTGCGACGACGAGCTAGTCTCATTGGCCTCGTAGCGCGTGACGGCAATGGGGTAGCCACCCCGCGACCACCACCCCCTATCGCGAATGACTTAACAAGTGTGTGTGTGTGCGCACTGTGATATTATAGTCTAGGCATGTGTCAAGTAGATGATAGGTCTACGTCAAACAGTGCATCGTCGTTCGACAATCTCAGAATAGCTGAGAGATACAATGCCTTGGTGTTCGTTTTTATACACAATGTTGTTTATAATTATATAATAATAAAATACGAGGCTGGTGCTACATAATAGATCACGATGGATGTTTTCAAAATCGATCAGTCATTGAGTGCCAACCTGGGCAATGTACCGCCACCAGACAAGTTATCCACAGAGGTGACTTTCGACGCTGGATCCGAGTTTAATTTGAGTTTTTTCGACGCCCCTGAAGACAGTAGCACGCAAGGCTTCAGCGACCCCGGCTCTGTGGAGTCGACGTCAGTGGCATCGCCTCCCCCGACGCACACGCCCCTCGGCAGCCTCCCGAACGGCAACTCGACGTCGCACACCATACTCTTGCAACCTCTGCAAGGCGCTGCTTCGTCCACTACCCTCACTACGATCAAACAAGGTGCGTTACACACCCCCTCATGTATTGTTGTCGTTGTCGTTGTCTTTGTGCCCGGTATACTCATGCTCATGTGCTATTTGTTGCCGCATTCTCCCCACGTGAGCCCGGCTCGTATCGCAATTATACGGCTCGTCAAAACAATACCGATTGCTTTAAAAAAAAAACGTAGACAACTCAAATTTCAACGGCGCTATTTGCGTCCGCCATAGCTATAACTAAAATCTAAACTTCTAAGAATAGTCGCGGACAATATGAAGCTATGTGTGTAGAACGTTTAGTATAATATAGGAAAGATCGTCATGCGTGGGTTCACAAGACATAGCGTTACCGTGCATTAGGTAGTCATAGTATACAATATCATGCGAATAAAGTATGAGAAGGAGGCACGCTGTAATGACAAGAGCTTCCCATGTAATTTGGTTGTCGTCGCGCTTGATATCACGTGCTTTTAGTTGGGCTGCTCGCGAGATCTCGGTTCCCTTTACAGGAGTTCGACTGATGTCGATGTTCTCGCGATTTGAATCCCAAATTGATTGGCATCTATAAATGTACATACTAAACTGGGACTGAGCGTCAGTCCAAAATGCACACGCAATAATGTGAATCGTTGCGGATCATATTATGAAGTTAGTATCGAAAAATAATAAATATTGTACTGCTATCGACATATTTTTTCAAATTTTCCGCGTGAGAAATTAATACCTACAATTATTTAGTCAGGGATGTGTGAAATAATCGGGCATAGCTCCGTGTGGCGCTAACAACGTTCCAATTAAAATGATGTGACATTTCGACTCGTCGGAAATTGCATCGGTTATTGAACAACGTTCAAGCAGAAAGCAAATTTCCGACATAGCACCGATCGCGGATCGATGGAGTCGTTAAAAACGATTCTAAAGCCAGGTCCTATCAATTGCATAAATCTAAAAAGGTAGTTGCCAAAATGTCTGTTGTCCACCGGATACTCGCGAATGATAAAGCAGGTATAATAAGTTATCTTCGAGTGCTTTGAGTCGAGCTTAGGCTCAAGAGAGTACAGAACAAGTTTCTTAGCTCTCAGCTTGATGTGGTTACGCCCCTTTCCTCTTCGTTTTTTTGCCCGCAGCAAAAGTGATTCCAAACAGTTCGATGAACCCACAATGGATGTCTCAAAAACATTGTAAGATTCCATCACAATCTCTGTTGGACCACGGCGAGAGAAAAAAATGGCATTTAAATTATCAAAAAATGAGATCCTTAGATGGTAACGAACGAAAGCTGAGGCTCGGGGCGCTTAAAAAAGACGGGAACCGCACAAGCATGAATTGCTTATAAAACACATTAACGCGGGCTAATAAAACCCAAAACACTGGATATAATGATTCGATCATAGAAAAGTGGCCAGGTTTCTTCTTTATTCCAGCCAACCAAAAAATTCTGAAAACAATTGCTCAAATTATCCGAATTTCATTCATGGTTCGCGCAATTTTCAGTGAAAATCTCGACTTGAATATCATTCCAGCGCACATTGACATTGACCAGAAGCTATCATATGAATTACTTTGCTCAATTATAAAGTATATCAAACACCATTGCCATGATCCAGCAATAAAAGTTTAATTAAGCAGCCTTTCTTGCTTTGCTTGTTCTAAAAATAAAGAAATCATCACTTTCGTCTGATAGGTGATTTAGGAATAACATTTCAATGGCAACCTCCTCCTTCGGTTCTATTCTACCCACCGGCGAGTTGATGAGAAAACACAGCCTCGGGGAGCGGATTTCGATGTCAGGATCTAATTTTTTCGATTGTTAATTGTAGATGATAGATGATTATAATATCGGTGTATCAGGTTTGATCAGGAAGAGATTGTGCCTCAGTAGCTAACGGTATGCTGGCGGCGGGGGAGGGGTAGGGAAGGTGGATGATCTTTCTCGCGGCATCAGATGCGGACGGTAATACTGAACAGCTTCATTACATCTTGAGACCTTTGCCCGGCGATGTTGTCGCTGCTGCTCGATCCCCGCGTGCTGTCCATGTTACCACCGGTGATGGCAAAAGCAGCGTCAAACAAACCGGGATTCAAATCGCGACCTGACGAGGATAATCAATCCAGCGTCAATGACCGGCACGAGTTCGAAACCGAGCCGAAACGGTCTGTGCAATGGGCGCTCACAGTAGCGCGAAAAACCTGGACACGACAGTTTTTAACCGAAACAATTAACTAGACACGAGTTAAACAAGCGAAGGAAACATTGAATAAACGGGGAAACGTTTTGGGGAAGTTAAAAGGACACTGGCATGCTTTTGATGTAGCATACAAATCGTAAATATGATCATTATCTGCATTGGCTTGTAAATATTCTTGTTCGAAAAGGTAATTTTTCTTTGGCAAGAAATGCAATGCAACTAATGCAAGTTATGACCGAACTTACTTTTTGAGAAAATTTTGATCTATACCAGTTCTAGCCATCGAGCTGCGTTAGAAATGACACTTTCTGTGTGTGTGTCCGTTCTTTGTAGTTAGTTGCCCGTGAACTTGTTAACGTGCTGGCTGCACTAGTTGTATAGGTATAGTAGTTTCGTTGCACGGACATGCCCCCCTTCCCCATCCCTTCCCCATCCCTTCCCCAGCGTCTCGAGCGCCGTGCACGGGAGTCAAACCCGGAACTGCAGCTGCGGCCGTGACTGACGTGACTCAAAGTCACTGCCAATGGATGCGAGCGCCGTGTCGTGCCAATGGCACGCAGAAATCGTCGCAAAACAACACAAATACAAGCACTCGGTGCCCAATACAGCACATGCATTGTGATCGCTGCACTATATTGTTAGTTCGATAATCGACTTCAATGACGTAATCATTCGCGTAATCGTCTATTTTATACGGGTATTTTTCCACGAATCTTTAATGCATCATTATCAAAAAAGTATATTGTTCTATAAAACATGACAAAGGAATCCACAAGTATCATTCTCTAAAAATATTAATGAAGTTTCGGAATTGAATTCTATACTATTTGTGACTATTTATACAATTATTGATTTTATATTTTTGTTGATTTTCCACCCAATCCCCCCCCCCCCCACCCCCCAGTTGATCAAAAATAGTATTTCCCAAACACCGTCTGTTTCAGCAGCCATTGTTTTCCATAGGATGTGCCGGTGCGTGTATTTTTAACCCGCAGCGCGTGTATAGGTACTCGTTTCCAGCGAGTTGCGTACGCGTGCGTGCACTGTGCGTATGGAATTAGATTGGACCCGCGGCGTTGGGTGCGTGTGTTTCTCTTTCGAACACTGCGCGGGGAGTGCCGGGTGCCGTCGTTCACACATACCAAACCACCGTCGCATTAATATGCAGGGCTGTGCCGCGAAGATTATACAAACACACACCGAATAGCGTAAGGCTTCAAGTATAAATCTCGCGAGTTGAGCGAAAATGAGAGTCGTATATTATGTAATGATCACACGAATAAAAAGATGACCCGTTATAAGGAAAGAGAATTTATATCAATTTTCTGTCGTAGCGGTGTGCATACTGATACCATGAAGAAAATGTCCGTGAAATTTTATTGGCATTGTTTAGCTTAGAGCTTTTGGTTCCTCTTGTGCACCAAGTTGAACATGACATGATGAGTATTTTTTGGCGTCGGTGCCAGTGGACAGAGCCGGGACAGCGCTGTTGTCTCCTGTTGTCAGACAGCGGCCGAACCCAACGATGCAGCGTCATCTCGGGCTTTGGTCGTTGGTCTTCTCATTCTCCTTCTACCTCGCTTCTACTGAGCAAACAACTTGGTATGGTCACACCTTTCTTTGCTGACTTGATCAGTCGCCAGCCGATATCTCTTCGTCTCATTGTCTTTCGCAACACGATTACAGCATCAGATATCTTATCAAGATAGTTCCCAATTTATAAGACTATAAGCACTTCCATATTTACTGTTTTATCTTAATGTGACACGATTTCTGAAAGAAGTCTTCATATGATGAGATAGTTTCTTATTGACACGAGGTATAGGGATTGTGATTTGTTAACAGTTAACACGCACCCCATGTGTGAAAACAAATTAGCACAGAAGTCTTGGGTTGCCGATGGCTATAATATATAGCTGTTATTTTACCATGCTAAACTCAATTTCGGAAAATCTCAATAAGGAAAATTACCGTAACCAATATGATCAGTTGAAGAAGAGGCATTGGTGGAAATGTGGAAGGGTGCGTGCTGTGCAAAAGAACGTGGCCCCATCGCCAGTTCGGATCATAGTCGATTTCACATGGTTTTGAACGAAGTGTACAAAAATACCATTGCAGTTGCCCATAATTAACTCGGTTTATTGCTGCCATTCTTACACAAAAAGCCACTACCAAAACGCAACAATCCTGCCAAAAAATCACGAATATAATTTTATGTATACCTACACTCTTGCAAAATTCTGCCAGAAATTTGTCAATATCCCCAGCCACACTCCAGCCCATAGAGGGCGGATACAAAGACGACCTATTCAACTGTTTGTTGACGGACTTGTTTGCTTTCGTTAAACCAACAATTTTCCATCCAAACCACGCATCAGCGCGCTCCGACGAGGAAACTTCCCTCGAGCAACAAAACTCATAATTCACTACAAATCAGTCAATCTTAAAATCAAAATGAAACCTCGTTGAATGGGTTCTGGTTGAATGTCGCGGCTAAATAGAATCTGTTAATTAAAGTCGTAAAATGCGAAAGGAAAACGTGATTTGAGCTGTGCGTTGAGCAAGCGTTTCTCAGTGTACCATAGCGAAGAGACCGTGATGTACCCACGCTAGATCACGTGACCGGGATGATACGCATGGTATGTGTGCGTGCCAAATGCGGACATCGCATGTACGCATTAACAGGTACAATATGCAATCGCAAAACATGCAACTTTGTGTAAAAATAGGTTGGAAATTGGTGAGCCGTGTGTTTGTGATTGGGTAGGACGAATGAATGAATGATGGCAAAATGCTATTTTCGTTGCCCGAAAATCAAAGACGCGTGATGTGGGACAGTTGGTGTGTTTTGAAAGTGGCGCTTTGCTCGGTGTTTATTGAGGTTGTTGATGGACAATTGTGCGATATCGGTTGTTGAATGAGAAAGTGAAAGTTATTGACACTGAAATAGTGAAGAGTAAGAGTGGTGGTCTTGAACCTGACCTACAGCTGCTATTACAGAGGACCCCGTTTTTTAAAAATAAAAAAAAATTTTTACTCGCCTTCTGACTTTACTCATCTTGGCAGCGAAAGCTAACGAACCTTTCGGCCTGAATACATAGATCATATTATCTCTGCGACTGTGAACAAATTTCGAGCTGGTGAAATTCGGCACAACCCTTTTATTTTGTCGGTTCATTTTGCAATTACATTATATTAGAAGCATACAGTTTTTACTCACATGATTATAACATTTTCACTGGAGAGTCTAGATGCATGGATATCGGTACAATAAATTTCTTGGATTTTAGTTTCAGAATTGTATAATCGTCATCTAAGTATAACTAATCAACAATTACTGATCCATATTAAAGTGGTTGCTATCGAAAGTTTAAAATGTCCATTAGAATATTCAAATAAAGCCATAATCCCACGCCAGCATGGAGTATTAGGTACCACTTCCTGGTTTTAAAGTCCACTTCAATCTGGCATTGAATTGTTCTCATGTTTAATGACGAGAAGTTTTCTTTAATTACCGCCATGTATTTTTGGAGTGATGAAGCTAAATCATATTTTGTATGCCTGACAATAGTTTTTTTAAATTAAACACTTTATAGCCACCGAAATGAATTTGGTTTCGCAGCCCTGATAATATATTAACAAGTAGGCCTAAAGCTAGAGGAAAATCAATTCTAAATGATTGCGTCCCAAATTGCAAGCGGTACCTTCCGAAACAAACAAGTTATTTGAATGCACGTTCGATTGTTCGTGTACTTCTCCACACCAAAGCGGAGAACAAGTTCATTGCCCGGCACAATGAACAAGTTTTCAGCACGGTCGTTGATCCTATTCCATTTTACAAGAGAAGAAGAAGAGGCAGAAGGCGAAGGAGATACGAAGAGACATGAAGAGAGTTGTTTTACCCTATCAAAATAGTGCGCTCTTTTTTTCACCATAGCCTGGTTTCGGAGGCGGTTGCATATGAGATAGGCGTGGTCATTTGGAGCAATATGATGATCAACAGTTAGACTTGATAATGTTTCCTTGTTTCAACCTTTATAGCCACGGATATTTTACAGTAGTCGCTGCAAAAGCCAAGATATTTTTTAAATAGCGTTAACAAGATTGAGCTAACGGCACCGCAATAACAGTAAAGCAGTGTGACGCGATGTTCGTTGCTTGGTCGAACAAAATAGCAACACACTTTTTTTTCATCCTCTTCCATATATATACCTATATATAAAGCACCGTTAATTTTTACGAACGCCATTTACTAGAGATCAATCTTAAAAAGGAAACGAATAATTATCGAGGCGTATTAGCTGGGACGAGACAGCAAAACGGCACCCACTTAAATGATTTTGCATTCGAAGCTTTAGGGAAGGCAAGATGCTGCGGGCTCGGGCAATTTCACTGTGTCTTTATCATAAATACACCGAACAGTGACCAGATTACGTGATGGAACTAAATAAACTGAACCGGGTTCTGAAACCACAGCTTGAGAGGGAATCTGTTTCCAATCCGGCGTTCCCAGATTTGATCCTGATTGCTAGAACTATCCTGATTTTGGTTTTCAAACGCTCTCATGAAAACCCAAGGGAAAATCATTTGCCTTACAAACAATTGACGCCGTCAAAATCACTAAATACCTATTGAATTTGCAGCTGTTTGTGGTCAGAAATAACTCTGATTGATCAAATTTATTTTTCTAATAACGTTCTAATATGTCTCATGTCAGATCGTCTGCAATTGCTTCGTCACCGATATTGACAAGACTCTAGAATGGCAGGCGATTTTAGCGCTGAATTTTCACGACGTTTTTCCTTCGCAGAGCAACACTACGCTGCCGCCGACTCCAACAGCTCAACGCCCACCAAGTCATTCGTCCCCTGCAAGGTGTGCGGCGACAAGGCTTCGGGATACCACTACGGAGTCACTTCTTGCGAAGGATGCAAGGTAACCGGGACGGGGGGACGGGCATGGGGGGGGGGGGCATTCCATTACAACTCCGAGCCACCCTCGCTCACACTCCATTTGCAAAGCGTCCGAGACGACGCCGGCAATTTGTCATCATTATCTTTGTACATTTTTCACTCCGCTAGAGTTGCATGACTATTTTCATTACTTCATGAGTCGTCTACCGAAAGGCATGTCTAACTAATGTGTGCCTGAAAATAATTTACACGCTGGCTTCATAAGCGAAACTTTTCCTCGTTTTGAGCCATTATGTTATATGTGATGTGAAGTGAAATGCAAATTTTCGTAAAAAGTAATTCTTCGTCTAATTTGTTTTCATCAAGATTCACTCGACATTCAAGACGCTGGCCGGTGTAAAAATCAAGGCAGTCAATTAGTCAGGAAGTAACGGAACCTAAAAGAACGAGCATGCTTCCGCATCTATAGGAATAAAAATAAGACTAAACAATATACGAAATATATGTTGATTGCGCACCCTCCATCATTTTGTACAAGACATCGCCATTTTTAATGTAACGCATTGCATTCATAGAATGGCATTGTGAAGAGATTTATAATCATGCTCAACTGTATCATTAATTGCATCGGTTAAAAATATAAATCCCAATCTCCAATCGAATATTATACGACTGTAAAATATAATAGACCAATCAAAATCGTTTTACACTTTGAACATACGATTATTGCATGTTGTTCACACACCGTGACTAACCTGTGCAGCCATTTCCCAAATTTCCATTTGATTGCTTCGTCCACAACTGCGCCGATTGGCGACTGGAAACTGAAATGTAAATGCCGGTAATTTTGATTCGCAGGGGTTTTTCCGACGCAGCATCCAGAAGCAGATCGAGTACCGGTGCTTGCGCGACGGGAAGTGTCTGGTGATTCGACTGAACAGGAATCGATGCCAATACTGTCGCTTCAAGAAATGTCTGGCTGTAGGAATGTCCAGGGACTGTGAGTATACAACGCACTCACTTTATAGGCCAAATTTTGTTTGCTCTAATGTAAGTTATCAGCAACACATTTATCGTACAGATACACTGACTGTAATACTTTCGCATGTAAATAGCATCAATATTTGTGTGCAAACATCAAAAGTTTGCGGTTGACTAATTTGAATTTACCCTCACGAGAGCGCAAGCTAGGGTTTAGCCACGAGAAAACAATCGTCATTTTGGAAATGATTATAAGAAGCAAGTTCCATCAAACATGTCCCATAATATGAATTTTTATACACCATAAGCTGAAACAGAACAAGCGTGACGTGCGCTATATATATACTCCCTGCAATCCACATCATGGACTTTTTAAAGATAAATCCAATTTCCCTCGCTGTCTCACTGCTGCCCGTGAGTTTCCCATAGCGTGCTTGTGCGAATCTACGCGATGTCCACGCTCCGTTTTCACCCGGCTCGGGGTGGTGGGGGGGGGGGGGGGGGGGGGGAGGAGGGAAACCTGATTTCCACTGACACGAAGACAGATTGTACGCAAAAATAGTTTACCATTCATAGAAAAAGGAGTATCGATCGTTTGCCTCGCAGAACAGCGACTTATGATTGGAGTAGCCTGTGTCATATATTTAAACGTTTGTTATGAAGAAAAGTAAGTGCTCTGAAATCTAATGCGGAATGTGGAAATAACTATTCACCATTTCACTATTCGAACTTATAGTGTATACAATAGGAACCGCTGCTGAAACATGAGCAAAAATTTTAAAACTACTTTAAGAACCTTTTGTCGATCTCAAGACTTGAGGCAGAAGATTAAAAACTTTTGAAGCTGCATGTTGTCTACTATTGTGTGTGTGAGCTTTAAGCGTACTCGTCCCAAGCTTTTAGAAGACAAATAATTAAATTCTACAATATAAAATATCCATGCTGATGTTTGTCTGAGATTGAGAGGACAAAATTGCATTTTTGGGCTGAAAATCGCAAATCCACTCTCAATCATATAGAGATCGTGAAATATTGTATTGAGAGTGAAGGCATTTGGGTTGTAGGTGTGCCGATCTGACTAGAAAGTACACTCCTACGGTGAGATTGTAATCCCCATGCCAGAAATCACTCTATGAGAGTATGTGTACCTAGCCATTAACGTTAATTAATAGAGTGTGTTTTCTGTGATTAATTGCTCTTATATAGGTTATTATCGTGAATATTGACGCTCCAACTTTAATCAGCCAATTTTTTCGATCTTTCGCGAAATTGTAAGTGAACCAATCCATTAGGCAATGCATTAAAATTTTCACAATGGACAGATTTATAAAACAGTAATTTTGTTTGACCTTGTGAAGAACATATTAGTGACCGGCATGTATAGTATGTAGCTGCGTCAAAGATCTACAGATCCGATCTCACATAAAACGCTACTTCAGACGAATACCAATTCAATTTTTTCAGCACGCAACCACCAGCTATTCCACACCCCTTTCAAAACTTTTACTTTGACATTTACGCGTGAAAACATGATTGATTTTAGCGCCGCATGGCTACTGTACCTACCTTTCAATCAATATGAATCCCACGCTAACATAAGTATTTGAAACCAACTGTTAAGCTGTACGTATTGATAACAAAATTCTTTTCATTTGAACCTCTCAAATGTTACACCTCCTGCACCTAATCGTGTATGTAAATGACAATTTTGGCAACACGACTGATTGTTTTAAATTTTCATATAAATGTAAATTGCATCGTCATAGTACATGGTCATCACTCTATGCAATATTAATAAAATATGCAAATACACATTAACAGGCGCATATGTGCACGGATTGCACTGTCTACAGGTATAAAACATGAACTGAACACATGGCCATTCTCTGACCGGGTTGACCTGCAAAGTACCTACGCTCCCGCCCAGGAAATAGCCCATGGAGTAGTTGATGCAACTGTTCAGAAAACTGTTATCATGCAGTGCAGTAGCAATTGCAGTGTTGGTTTTCGAAAACTGTTTTTTTTTAATTTCCAATTTTTATTGCAGTTTTCAATGTGCTATCGTTGCACCGAGTATATACCGAGATTGCAGATGCAATTTTCATGCAGATTAGGTATACCCCGTCGTTGCCGTGGATTTTCCTGATTCACACAGATCTGATTTCAGGCATGCATGTCAACACCGGGTTCACCCTCTTCCATTCTAGGCTAGGTTATAATATGCCATCATCTCCTTCATAATCATCCTGCAATTCACCGACGCTAAGAGACCAGTGCCACATGACCCGCTGTCAAAAAGTGTGACGTTAAAATCTAACATTCCATCAATCGGGTCTTCCAAAATCGAACTATCCCTTGCACCGGCTCGTTATATGATACGACCGGAAATAACAGCCGTACGATACGGTACGGCAGTAGCTGTCTTGCCATCTAATTCCAGCCATACAACAAGGCCGTAGCTAGCCTCGCCACCTCATTCCAGCCTTTTGACACGGCCGGGACTAACCTTGAATCGCCATTCCAGCTGTACGATACGGAAGGGTGCCGAAGCGGTCGCGGGAGCGCAGCGTCGAGGAGTCTTCGCGCGTCTCGACGTCCGACGCCGAGCAGTCCGACGTGGACACCAAGCAGCTGGCCGTGTACGACATCATCCTGACCGTCTCGCAGGCGTACCACACCAACTGTGGCTACACCGAGGAGCACACCAGGGGACTCGTGCGGAAACCCCTCGCCACGCAACCTGTGAGTGCCGGGGGCGCGAATAAAAACTACAATGGGTTTTTAAATGGGATTCAAAATATCTTTCTCGACGATCGGTGGAAGCGCAGACAGGCTCGCAACATTGCAACCAGCAACTGTCGGACAGCTTTAGTTGTCTCATTTCTACTACAGTTTTCCGAGAGTTCGATTTTAATGGTAATTTTTTAAAGATTTCTTTAGACTTTTACCGGTTCGTGTACCCTAGGTAATTTTTTAAGGACATATGACTCTAAATAGTACGTACTCGGTTCGTGCGTTATGGAAGATTGAAATTTCGTTCGTTTGGTTCATATTTACTGATGAAAAAAATCCCCAGCGTTTTAATTCTTGCTGCCGGGTGGGCGTTGTCGGACAAAGGGCCCTGGCAGCATTATGGGGTAGAATACTAGCCCTGGCATATTTTAGGTGGTAGCAGGGTATTGGCAGGGTGGTAGGGTGTTAGCAGGGTGTTGGCAGGGTGTTGGGGTAGAATATGGCGCTTGTAGGATGATTTGATAGAGTTAGAGCTTGTAGGTGATGGGTCGATAAAATAGAGTGCAGCTAGGTTGATAAGGTAGAATAGGGCGATTGGTAGAATAAAGACCCCACAAGGTGGTGGCATGGTGATGGGGTGGAATAGGGTGCTTGTTGGACGTTGATATAGAATATAGTGCCTGACCTTAGCATCTACCTAGCATCACCTCTGCCTAAAGGAGTGATGGGATTGTTGGGAGGAATATAGTGATGGCAGGGTGATTGGGTAGCTAATAGAGCTCTAGTAGGATGATGAGATAAGAGTTTAGTGCTGGCAGGGTGAAAGCAGGATTGAATTGAGTGCTGAAAGATTAAAGAGGTAGAGAAGAGTCCTGGAATGATTTTGGGATGGAATAGAGTCCTGATGGAACGCAGGAGATAGATTTTGGTGCCGTTTAAACGATTGAGTATAATACTGGTAGGTCGATGGGAAAAATTAGGGTAAACTTGCAGGATACCATGATGCAATTATGGGATAGCAAAGACATTAACTCACTGTCAAAACGGTTGGTTCGCTGAATATGTGGATATAGGACACATTGTATGGCTGTATACACTGTACAGATTCTCTAGCTTGTCTCTATAATCAATTCGCAAAATCTCCAGACACGATGTGCTGAGGTTTAGTGTGGATATTGTAGGTTTGATTACGAATCAAAGTTGGATAATAGAGTTACTTTCAAGTTTTCACTCAAAGTTAGCCCGACATGCACATGATTCGAACATAGTTTTGATTGAGTTGTGCATGCTAATCTGGCAGAAGTTTGGCATTACTTTCCACTTCCATTCCATGCATGCACTGGAAAACCGGGAATCGAAAGTAGTAAGCGCAGACAACTACAGCATTCCAGGATTTGCACTACCAATCCTAAACGGCTTTCACAGTCACACTGCTCTCTTCACGAATTGGGCTAGCTTTTTTGGATTAGCTTTTTTGGGCTAGCTTTGAGAACCCTGGTGGTTCTTATTCTAGATAGGCTGTATTATGTATTTATTTCTTGCAACTATATTTATTTCCGTTACTGCCTAGCACAAACCGACATACCTTGAAACTGTATCATATTATAAAATATTTAAGTAATGATTTACGATAAATCAATTGAATATTATGTATGTAAGCTTTTAAGTTTCGGTATTACTCATGGAGTAATCTAAATTAATCAGGGAAACGAATTCCTGGAAAATGTGAAAAAAGCATGATATTGTGTACTCCACTTGTGTACCCAATTTTGCGGTCACGGGTTTGTATCCCGGTTCAGTATCACCTTTACCAGCTTTGCGTCCTCGTTATTCCTTAATTCGGCACTCAAGACTGAGGAGTCAAAATTCTGTCATTGCCCCTATTCAACATTTTTACTTCGATATATGCCCGGTTATGAGGCTGTAGCTCATTACTCATCGCTTTTCCGCGGTTGAGAAAATGCATTCACGCGTTAATTTGCGCTTGCGCATGATGCAAGCGCCGATACTTGATGAGCTTGAACCTTCAGCGGGGTCAGTGCAAATATTACACAGAATGTGAGTTTATTTTTCCAATAACGTGCAGGAAAAAGCAACTCAGCTCCAGGAAATGGTTGACATGAATGCTGAATCGTTTTCTCATCTGCCCTCAATTCCTGTCCAAGAGTGCAATATTTTTATACTATTTGCTAAAACAACCCTCAATACATACCGACTGTTGAAAGGATGCCAACACATGTGATTTTAGCGCTCTCATCTAAGAAAACAAACCAAGTAAACGAAATAACCACCTTCGCCTCTATAGCAACCCCTAGTAGCCAAGTCCTGAAAAAAGTCCGATATTTCTGTAGAAAAGCCTTGCCCAAAAGATCAAATAATAAATAACGAGATGGTTGTGTGTTTTTCTGATAAGGTGGTCGCTGCTTCGAGCCCCGACAGCCCGGAGGTAGCCTCGTCCACGGTGGAGTCGCTGGAGCAGCAGAGAGTCTGGCTTTGGCAACAGTTCGCTGCCCATGTCACCCCCAGCGTGCAGAGGGTGGTCGAGTTCGCCAAGAGGGTTCCAGGCAAGTGGCACCTCGTTGTCTGCAGCTGAATCGGGCCAGCCAGACGCTTGCACGGCGATTTCCACCGTGCTTGCGATCTTGTTTCCAAATAAGTAAAAAGGTTAATTGGAGAACTGAGCGAAGGGATTTGGGGACGTGAAATGTGTTCAAGTAAAAAAATAAATCGTATAGAAACGTTGCCAAACTTTGGCTGGCTTCGCAATTTGAAATTCAACTTATCTCTGTTTAAATTGCACAAACGTATAAGTTTTTAAAAATTAATATTATATTATAAATATAATTATTATTATATAGTATTGCTTACTAAAAAGTATTATTGTCTTGTGAACAGCGAATATAAACAGCAGAAATAACAAGTTTGTACAGCAATAATCACAATGTAGCAGTGAATCATCGCGCTATGATTGTTAAATTTCCTATGAACTTTTCCAGGATTTAGCGACCTGAGCCAAGACGACCAGTTGATCCTGATCAAGGTGGGCTTCTTCGAGGTGTGGCTCGGTCACGTGGCCCGTCTCACCACGGATTCCTCCCTCACCTTCGCCGATGGCACCTACATCACGCGGCAGCAGATGGAGACCATGTACGATGTGAGTATGTCTGCATGTCGTGGACCATTTCTAAGCTGGAGCGATCATCAGATGCGTGGCTGGAACGCTGCTGTAGTGGAGATAAAATAAGGGGTGAAGTGGTAATGCGGTTTGGAAACTGTGTCGAAATTTGTCAGTGGGTAATGGTAGTCGGAATTGAAATTTAGAAACACGATTAGGAACAGTGTGTTCCCGGGCGTGTCTACGAACACTAGCATGCATGTTGAACGCGGTACGACGGTGAAGTTCGCCACCGTGGTTTTATTCCACACGGTGGTAGTTTCATGTTCCGTAAACACGTGATCCATGATAAATAAATGAGACATTCGGTCTGCTTAAAAGTGCATCATGCACTATTTTTACTACATGTTCGCGTTGAAATAACGATCAGCGTTCTATACGTAATTTTAATGAAAACCATTTCCGTCCATTCAAGAACGTCGTTTGAAGCTGGCAACAGTCGAGTGTTGACCTCGTTCTGTGAATTGAAAAACCAACTAAAGCTGGGAAAAGAAAGAAAATTTCCGTTTTGGTTAGTTTGATTTTTTGCTTTTCTTTCTAGTTTCTTCATAAAGTACCTTTACGCTATGGTAGTGAAAAGTTTTCTCATTTGTGTCTTCTTGTTCTAGCTGTAAAACCAAGTTTATGATTCAGTTTCTGATAAGATCAGAACCTAGTGCCCCAGGTAGCCTTTGTTTACTTTCCTCTTACTGAACTTTATGTCTTCGACAATCTTTCAAACTTAATTATTGCACAAATTTTAAGATAGAGCGCAGCGTCTTTTCGTTTTCCCTTCATCTCCTTTCTTACCATTAACTTGCCATAAGTTTTCCCAGTTGGACATATATTTCACAATTCCTAAATTGCGGTCGGAGAATAGCGTCATAATATTGCAAAACACAAAAAGAAAATGTGTAATTGAAATATAACGGCATTGCATTTGACGACTTCCCGCGGGCAAATAAATACAGCCTCATTCTTAAACACGATTGAGTATGGCGTGCATATCAACTGCACTGTTCTAAGTCGTATCTCTGCAAGAAGAGCGCATTGCATCGAGCTCACAAAAAGCGTGCCTGTATTTCGAACGGAAACTGCACTTACAGGTACAGAAACACGCCCACAGCCACAGCGGCATGATTAATCGGTGATAGCGGAGCCTCCGTGCCCCACCCCCACCCCCCTCGTGTTTCTAAATTACTCTAGTCATTTGTTAAAGCATCACGTAATATTCCAGGACGATTAGTTTCCTCTTCTCAGTTTCCAACCCATTCTGTGCGCTCCTCCATGCCAAGCCGAAGCGTGAGCTTTTGTCAGTGAAAAAAGAATGGAGGGAATGGGGTCAGCGTCGAAGGGAAGGTAATCAACCCACCTCGATTTCCACGTTAACACGAAATTGAATCCAGCAAGCCACACCCTTTCTTGTTGGATCAACCGCCGGCGTGATTTAGGCGTCGATAAGTTACGAATTGACGTTGTAACGTTCAGAATTCTTGTCAGCACGGGGTATAGCGGAAATTTTGTGTTTTTTCTTTAATGGCATCGTCGCTTGGAAGTGCAGTGTAGTCAGGAAGTACAGATGTCAGGAAGTATACAGGGGATGAGCCGAGCGACATGTAAACCCTGGCCATCAACGGATGTGCTAAACTAGCGCCGACAATGCCGTGTAGAAGTAACATCTCATTAATTGAGATGAAACTGCATGAATGCGTTTTCCCAATTCTGTAAGTGAGTATGTTCCTAGTACGATTGTTTGAATTCCTACATGAAACGATTTGATTTCAAATATATACATGAAACTTTATTTTAAATGACTAACCGTTTTGTCATATACCTACTTGTATACTATATAGTTACTTTCACAAATGAACATTAAAATTCTCTATGGAAACTTTAAAAAATACGATCTTACTTCTGCGCGGGAAAATAATGATCCATTGAAGGAAACGTTGATCTGCAAAAGACGTCGACAAAAGTAAAAGCATGTATCTTAATTTGGTCCACCAATGTTCGCAGCTGGAGTTTGTGGCCGCGGTTTTCCACTTCGCCTCGTCGTTCAACGGGCTTTCCCTGAACGACACAGAGTTGGGCATCTTCTCAGCAGTAGTCCTGCTCACTCCCGACCGGCAAGGAGTCACCGACGTCAAGGCCATCGAGCACCACCAGGACCGGCTCATCGACGCCCTCAAAGTGCAGGTAAGCCGCGCTCAGGATCATCACGGTCATCAGGAACGCCAGGATCATCATGAGTTAAAGTTGGTGCCAGCGTTTACAGTTCGTGTGTTACACTGATTGGATTGGAACGCGAAAGCGCATCGACAATCAATCAGGATTTACACCGCCATTAAACTGAAGTTTTTAACGATTCTCTACAACAAAAAAGGAAATCTCCCGGCTTTACCTCAATCGATTCAGATAAAAATGAACTTCCTTAAATTGCAGCACCGAGAACCTTTTAGTTTTATCTTGCAGCTATAGTTGAAAAGCAGGATGTCAATAGAAGTGATTGCAAGGAATGCCAGCATTAATATTAGCGTGATTCTGGACGCCGTCAGAGATGCGATGGTAAGCAGCTAATCGTGAGGCGCGATCAATTGCAGGTAGCACGGAATCACGCGAGCGACCCGCAGATGTTGGCAGGCATGTTGGTCAAACTGCCCGAGCTGAGGAACTTGGGCTCGAAGCACTCGGCACATCTCGACTGGTTCAGACACAACTGGACCAAACTGCGACTTCCACCACTTTTTGCTGAGATCTTCGATATTCCTAAGTGTGAGGAGGACTTGCAATGAAGGTGAGATTTTCTACGGTTCGTGGCCATTTTCAATCTATATATAGGAAGGTGGCCTCATCGACTTTAGATCACTCGTAAAATTCAGTGAGCTGAAACTGTGGTGATTACAAGCCAAATGCATGTATTACTTACTGCCTTCCGGATGGGCTATCACTATCAAAAAATTTACAAATCAAGCGACACTTCCGGGAAGGCATTAGCATTGGTCAAATATGAGATTTTTGCCCGGTATCATCTCAAATTCTGACCAACGAAACTACTTGCAGATTCGAAACTCATTAACGCAATAGTTTTTACAGAGGAAGTCCCGCGCTGGCTTGCTCCTGTAGAACGAGTGCATCCATGTATTGCAATTGCCTGGTGTAATCCTTTCCGCATGTGAGCTGGCAGCGAGCAGTCTGCATTCACAAAACCCAATGAATAGTAATGAAGGTCATACTCTTTCATTGTTTTCCGGATTTCATTAAAGTAAAACACTTATTTGTAGTTCCCTGCTAACGGAACAAGATTTGCATCATTGACGTTTCCCTCTTCCGCGACGGTAAAATCCTCGCCTTTGGGAAAAATTCAGCTCAATTCCGGCTTGAAAATCGAGTCTATTCCCTGAACGCAGATCAATGCGCCACCGACCTGGTTTCGTCTGTTTCCGGACACAAACCGTTTGACCCTTAGCAGAGTTCGACTCTGCACCAATAACATAATTACATTTGCTTGTTCACAGAGGATTATCGGTCGTCTTCAGAGTATTCGTCGTTTTGACAACAACCTTCCCCCCAAACCCCTTCCCTCCTTAAACAAAAAGCCCCAACACACCCCAAAACACACACACACACACTCGAGAGCCATGTCAGACAATTGACCAGACTGAAGAAATGTGACAAAACGAAGATCGCCGTCGAAAGCAGCTAACGAAACGCCCGAACTCCGAATGTGGTCGCCCAAAATCACAGTAAATGCGCGCGCTCTCTTTTAAATGTTTTCAAAAACGAACTCTCTGTCTCTCTTGCTCAATGGTTAGTGCCGTCTCGAAGACGACGAATTGACGACGCAATAAGGCTACGCTCCTCTAACATACACTACATAGGAACTAAGGTTCATCTTCCTAGTGCCTGCACTTAACTATAAAAAGCTACGTACGTGTTGTTGTGTACCCTGTTTCGTATTCCGCCATGCCGGATCGAGCGGCGTCGCGGTGGGATCTAAGCGCTGTGATTGGCGAATAAAACAGACGTCAAGCGTCTTTTTATGAAAATATAAAATATAATGAAAATGGAAGAGAGATGTGCCCTTGCTTGGAGAGAGTGGCTATGATGGTAGGCAATATTGAGTGCTAAGGGTATCGAGGTATAGTGCTTTCCTCACCTATCTTATAAGAGTGATGTGAACCGGTAGGTATGTATGTGCGAAACATCTACTTGCTGGCGTCCTGAACTTGAGTTGAACTTATTATTTTCGGCGCTTGACGTCGCCAAGCGCGATTTCTTTGTTGCGCAAGAAAACATATCAGATAGGAGGGCCTCAATAAACGGGCCCTCGCCAGTTATTAAAACAAATTAAATTTAAATGCTCTTTAAAAACATATGTACATTCGATGTTGTGTAGATGTAAATATTTATTACTAGAACAAATGTTATGACGATTACTTATTTAAAATATAACAACAGTATAACAATATTACTTATATTTATAAACTATAGGGAATTCGGGAAGGGTGGGTCTTAATACTTCTTCGCGGGGTAAGTTGCTACAAAAAAAACCAATCAACCATATCAGGAGACAATATAAGAGGACATTGCTGGCTTCACAAGAAGCATATTAAAATCACACCATGTGTTCATGAAATAAGAGATGGAAGATTGAGAAAGATACAGCTTCTTTTGCGAGAGACAGGAATAAGATCTATTCACCGGACCGAGATGCAGCTACTTCTACCCTGATTCTCATCAAGTACAAAAACATAATATTTTTGTCTCTCTCTCTATCATCTTTGGGGTTTAATACATAATATACATTGTGTCATAATGTTTGCGAGTGATCATCACTTTAAGATTCGTTATTTATATGTGTTGAATAATATTTAAATGTCTTGTTTCGGTGCCACTCTAACGATATCGTTGATTGATTACAAATTATTAGTTAATATCATATCCGTATGATGCATTATCGTTTAAATTATTAGGCCTACGATCAGCCTTCCACTGCCTCCGATAAAATTCAGTTACATAGGTCACACGAACCATACTTTGAGATATTAACGTAATCGCGCCATTATTATATTATATCAAAGCAATGCAGAACTACTACTTATTTTCTGTGGTTTGGGGTTTGGTGTGATATAAAACAAAAACTTATGGTGTTGTTTACTCGACTTAATACTCTGCACAAAACTTTGAATGTGAACTTTGAAGCTAATTTCCTCGGTCAAACCTGCTATATGGTTTTAATTTCACGAGACACTACATTAAAGGGCGTCTAATGAAAATGTTCGATTTTGTCGTCACTGTTCTTCTATGTTTTTTCTACGAAACTTTTTTAAATGTGTATTTTAATTGTGATTTTAGACATTAATTACTAAGAAAAAAATCAATAAGTAAAATATTGTACTTCTATCATAATTATATATTAATGTTAATCCTTGCGTACATAAAAGACCTATACATATTGTCTATTAATAATTTTGTTACATAAGAGATTTTATTTCCGCTGTTTTGATGTTGAAGTTGCACTTCCCCTGAACGTTCTATTGTTGGTGTTGTAGATTTTCTTATTGAAATACATAGCCGAATAAAGTGGGGTTGGAAACAGACGAGACTCGTCCTGAATGCGAAAGGATTACCGGACTCCTTCAAATTGTCCTTTCTCCTAATCCCGGATTACTCCATCATGCATTTTAAGGGCTGAACGCTGCCTATTTAGAAGGCTGTAATTGGAAATGTAATAGCTGATAAAGTATTTACAGAGTTTAACGAGGTATAGGTACCATGACTTCGAGAGAGCTTTTTGCAAGTACGTAGAACAAAGAATTAAGGCCATACTACGCACATCACGAAGAAAGAGCATTGCTATCGAATAGACCAATAAAAACAAATTGAATTGCTAACTCAATAACGTGCTTCAATTTGAAAAGAAAATTTTACAGATTTAGTTTACTGCTTGACGGTGTCACATTGTGCGGTGGTGGAGTCAAGCACCTTAAGAGGCTATAAAGTTCAGAGTTTGTGGCCTTTTATACGAAAATTTTGGGATTATATGGAGCGAAAAATCGCAACTCAGCGTTAAATCAATTTCATCAATAACCCAATAATGTATTCTTGAGGTATTTCGTAAAAAAGCGAGAGACCGAAAATATCATCACACCTTTGCTAAAACCGAATTTCGCTCAAAGGTTTATTTACTTCCGTCAATGCAGAGCCACAATGCACAAGACACCTCCAAAGATTCGTCACCAGAAAAAAAATCGATTGCTCTGCTGTATGAACAAGGAAAAATTATACACGTGGTCTGAGCAGCAATTGAATACAATCACATTTAAGGGGGTGGGGGCTGCTGGAAGGGACGTTCGATATTGGATTAGCTCAATCTAAGGGCGGCGGCTGGCGTCAAAGGGCTAATATACATTGAGGAAGAAAAGGAAATTGCGCGGTGATAGGGGCGCAGCTCAAATATTGAATTGAATAGTACTATAGAGGTACCAGTCAGGTATGATGCAGTGTATATTGCTAGCTTGGTGCACAGCGGGAAAATCAATGTACAACGGATGGGTGGGACCGTGGGGTACTAACATCGAGTGCACAATTGGCAAGATTGGGGATTTTGACGGAAGGGTGAGGAGGGGGGGGGGAGATCAGGCCCAGAAAATCTACGCGATCTGGTCAATTTCATTTTTTAAATGCCGATAATGCCTGGTATACAGACATATTTGGCCGACTTCTTACAAAATATGGATATTGGACGTTACCCCCCCCCCCCCCCCCCCCCCCTCCAACCAAGTGGTCGTCCGGCCCACCAACAACTCGGGAATTTTCAATTAGGCCCGTTGCTTCAAACGATATCGCCCACGCCTTTTTTCTAGTATACCTACGCAGACTCCGTCAAATCTGAAATCAATGGCCAGGAAAAAACGAAGTCCGAATGGTCCGAATGGAGGGACAAAAATGAGCCCAAATCTGACTTTGCTTTTCTGTGATTTCCTGTGATCTTCTGTGAATCAATGATTTTCACATTTATTTCCCATCAACCAACGGAGCAAAAGGATTCAACCCAGGGGCCACACCTTCCAAAAGCCCTGACAATCTTCGGACAAATTTCCTTAAATTCTGGAATTCTCTATCTTAATGTGATTCCTATTTCCTAGTGCATCTGCTCTCGCCTAGGCAGTCATCCTGAAGACCAGAAAACATCTCATTCCCATTCCAGCTCTCTCTTTTTCACGCTGACCGCATTTCTGATGATAAGAAAATGAAAAATAAAACAATATACACTCGGGTTGAGTTTATGTACGGACTGTGGTCCGTCTCAAGTTTACATCGGGGCATTAGGCATATTATACTATAACCTAGTTGAACACCCGCTTGCTGTGGACATCCAAATCTGAAACACACAGTAGGTTGAAACGACTAGCAGTTGTAGCAGAGAATTTGTTTTATTGCCAAAGTAGTACACTGGATAATAGAGAGGGGTATGTACTGGTATGTTCTACCTCCTAAGTTGACAGACCTTTGATTTATGTTAATTGCTGAATAGAAAGAAGATCATACCCAGGCCTGACTGGATGATGGGCGATTGTTTATTGTGTATCGAAATAAACAAGAGACAGTGCAGTTGGTTACAAGACTCGGAGCAGTGAGTTTGTGTAAGTGCAAGTTCAAATCGCGAGTCGCCTGGTGAGCGCATTATTATTATTATTAATTTACGAAGCATGACCAAACCGTGTGGTGTTTCCAGATTTTAATAAAGCTTCGATTAGTTTGATGGTATTCTAGAGTGTAAATATAGACTGCGGTTTAAATTTATTTTCTCATAAGAAATAGCTTTGCGTTCAAGATCCTCAAGAGAAGTAAAAAATTTAATAAAAACCTCTTTCCCGCAACGCTAGTTTTTCACATGTTTGAATAAATAGCTGATATGTGCCTTTGTGCGGAAGTCATTTATTATATATTTACCCAAAAGTTTTTGTGGGCAAACGGGTGGACAAGTTACTTTTCAGGAACACCATAAATCTACTGCAGCCTACCTTCGGTGAAAATACGGCCAAACTTGGCACCTCCACGTTATGGATTTACATTATATTATGGATACATTTTGTTAACTCGTTGGAAATACTCTTCATAACTGGATGGTTGGTTAATGATGACAAACTTTGCAGCCACACAATATTTAAGCAGTGCATACTTAATTAATTAACCAGGATTAATAACTATATGGTTGCTCGATTATAAGCCTCAAAAGATTCCACCTGAACGAATACAAAGCTAGCTACATCAGCTATACTATTAAATCAATTCATTTCGAAATGCCTGCGAGGATTTCGCAAACTGAATTTCGCAACGTCGCACAGAAAGTACAGACAGCGTACACTAGGTGTGTACAGCAAATATGTACTACGTCCATCAATTAGTCTTATTTGCCAATTTCCTAATGGAGACCATGTAGTAGCGACTGTTGCGGTGGCTGGATTCACAGTGAAGCCGTCCTCAGATGCGCTCAGCTGCACTGTGATGCATCGCGATGCTCCGCCGATGCATCGCTATGCACCGGCGGAGCAATGCAGGCCAAGTTACGACCCAAGCCAGCGTATGTCGACGGCTTTATGGATCCGAAAGTTTCCCTGACCCACCTCTACTGGCACAAGTTATGCAAATCAAGTGCAGCACCAGCAGAAGCAGCAGCAGCCTCTGCCGCATTCGGGGCTCGATCTCGGGATCCCAGCTGGGGAATTTACGAGCGTGATATACTCTCTAGGTCACGGCGCGGCGCGCGCGCCCGGGATAGCTACACTCATCGAGTACGTGATTCAAAAAAACTAAAACAAATTATTTGGGCGGCGTCTCGAGCGCCACTTGCGCACTGATAAGAGATTATCACCTGTTGCCGGCGTGACGACTTCGGTGCCCCTGGTAAGCGACGGCGTCGGCGACGGGCGAGGGGCGAGGGGGGTGGAGGGGGGCGCCGGCGCGAGGCTGCAATCTGATGTAGGCCGGGTCCACGCGGCACTCTCCACCCTCTACGCCGTCGCCGTCGCCGCAGCCGCCGTCGCCGTCGCCGCCGCCGCGGTCACATGGTCCGACCGTTACTACGCTCATTCGCGTGTGGACCTCGAGTAGGGACGCACGACGCCGACGCCATGCGGGTCACGTGAAGCGACGACGCACTCGTTGTAGTATTTTGCAGCCAGTCGAACGCCAGTCAGGCCGTGTCGGACGCGTATTATGTGCTTGTGTTTAATGAAGACGTTTCACGCAACGGAAGAAGGCATCGACTTCGATTGAGAATATTGGCCATGGATGTCAGTGGCCAGCAAGTTTGTTCAGAGATGTTGCGATGTTAAACTTTGGTTGTATGTCGGTGTCTGGATTTGTCATCTTAATCGTGGACAGACAAGAATTACATAGAGAATATGAAGAGACTTTAGATTATTAATATATGTTAGTGTAATTAGTTTGGAGAATCGGAGAACGTGCAATGATATTAATTAAACTTAGAGTCATCTGGCAACAACCGAGAACGGGCGTGTACATGAATTTGTAGCAAGCAATTCGTCCCCCTGATTCACATATACTTCACACACTTACTCATTCTCTCACAAGTAAGTCAATGGTCATAACTTATTAATCGCATGTGCAATCAAAATAGGATCGAGGCCGACAATTGAATGGAAATTAAATATTTCATTGGTTTTCGAATTTCAGAATGCTGCTTACAGTTTGGAAAAGCTAGTCTCTTCAGTTGACGTCAACCTAGCGTGGTATATAATAGGGGCTCGGGTTTACTGATGGATAGTTTGGCCTACTTATTCGACGACGATGAACTGGGCACGGCGCCCTGCGGCAACTCTTCGGCCCACGACGGCGACGACGCCAGGACCTCGACCTTGCGGCGGTACTCGTACGGGGTGGTCTTGCCCATCGTCTGTTGCTTCGGCATCCTGGGCAATGTCTTCAACCTGATTGTCCTCACCAGGAGGAACATGAAGGGAACCGCCTACATCTACATGCGAGGTGAGTGGAAACATGGCTGTACTCGTTGGTAAATGGGTGACAGAGCGGACCGGCGCTCGAAATACCAATAGGATCCGATTGGAAATGTCAAGGAGAGATCTGGATGGTATTAGATATTTTTGAAGAAGGTCGCCAATCATGTGATGCCTGCTATTTTGTCGGTGCGGTCGTCACGTTGACCCAGACTCGAGATTCCGTATTTGTTGACTTTTCGCAGTGTGTCACTGTCGTATCTTATACTTGTTACAGGATTTTATTTGAGATTAAAGGAAAAGGAACGTGAACTAGACTGAAATTAATGATGATCTGCGAGGGTCGTCGGAAAGATCGTTTATGAGTGAATGTGGTATAAAAACAAACTCATCTGAAACGTCCATATAAATTACACGAGATTTTCATTTTCAGAGCAAAAAAGTATGCTAAAAATAATACTTGTAGTTCATTCGAGAAGCGAGAGAAACGTTCTATGAGTTTAAAACTTCCCGAAGTCTAAATAAGTAAATTATATACCAATCTTCCGCAAATTTACTAAAGAGGGGTTCATTCTCAAAGAGCGTAACGATATTGTGTAGTGTTCTATCATTGCCCTGAAGCAATAAGCAATGATAACCCACCACTGACGCATTCTTGCCCCAATAAAGCGCACCCGCCTCGGATGTAATTTCCCAGAAAAGCCCACGGACGCGCCGCAGAGCGTCATCAAGTTCAAGCCTCAATGTATCGAATTTTCCCTGCTGCAGTCACACTAACCACACCTGCTCATTTCCCGGCCTTTTCCGGGCGCACTCGAACGAGTGGCCTACATTTTCCGTGCGGTCATGTCCCTTTGTACCCGTACACTTCGTCCTCCGATCGTAGTGAACTTGGTACGCCAGAGACTTGGCGTACTGACCTAAACGCACCGCTAACACCACGCCATTACACTTGAACCCTTCGCGGCGGCGGGACAAGCAAACTTTGCTCCCAGCATACAAAAGGGGGCCTTGATGCGGAATACCTTTCTGTAATTTCCCCATACGCAAGCAAAGTATGTGGCACGAGAAATCTCGACGACTCCGCCGACGCCAAAAAAAGAAACTCGAAAAAGACGCGACAAGATAAGGGACGAAACTAAACTTTTAGTTGGCTACAAGTTCGTTGAATAGAGTGAAAATCTGCAATGGAAGTATTTATAATGAAATCACATCGTTAATTTGGTGCATCCAAATCACCGTCTAACTCAAATTCTCTGGCATAGACGTGACGGACGCTCAGGGCTTGTTAGCGCGCTCCGATTATCGTTAGTTTGGAAGGCTGCATCATTAAGGTGTTTTTCTCCTGTTCTCTATTAGTCGTTGGCAGTTTCCCGTTTGGCGTAGGTGCAGAAAAAAGCCGCGTAGCGGCGCTCGTGGCGTGCAATTAGTGGATGTGCACGGTGTCTAAGGAATGTAAGATCCGGCGCAGTTTTGGGATCCGGCGACTCCAACGATTGCTGCACTGCTTCCATTTACATTTTCAAGAGTACCTATATGTCTATGAGAGCTCTAGAGGAGCAAAATAGATCATAAGGGTACGAGTGGGTACATATTTTACTACCTGCCGGTAGACTTTAAAAAAATACGAGAGCATTATTCTTATAATATCTACAAGAGCTGTAATGAAATTTAAAAAAAATGTACTAACCTAATTAGCCTTAACAAGTTCAAAACTTTTACCCTCTAAAAACCGTAAAACAGCTGCCTTTCTTCAACAGATACCCATCCATCAAATCACACACATTTTTTACCCCCGCAATAGGTCAGCGCAATAACAATAACTCTTGATTTACTCGCAAACCAGCTTAATATGAAACACACGATAATTAGTAAGCTGCGTTCGGCGGCCATAAATCTGCGATCGGGCCTAGGCGCTAGTTTAATTGCGAATCTAGCACAGCGTTGGCGGAGGCGTTGTCGCGAAAGTAGGTCTGTCGGCCTCTGGAGATGCCTGTCCCGGTGTGATGTGACCGAATTTCAGTGACACTATATCTGTGGTGCATGGCCGGTTGTTCCGCCTCCTATAGCTGGCGCCAACTCCTTGTGCAAGCCAAGCGCCATTCCCCAAACGCAGAGGCAATTTAATGCCGGGCTGCTTTTCCCCTGAAAACAGTCATGTCTGTGTGTTGGAGAACGCCGCGAATAATTATACGGTGATTAACCAAGACATTTCTCATAGGTATAAATCGTGTGTAGGGCCTACTTGCTTCAGCTTGGTCTGTAAACAGAGAGGGGGCGTACCTACTCGCAGGTCACTTCACGTCGCTTAATGCAAATTAGAGAGATACAGCTACTCTAAGAGGGAAACATATTTAAAAAAAAGAAAACACACATTTTCTTTCTGGGGAGCATTTATAAATTCTCATGGGTCACATTAAAGCGTAGAACTGTTATATGTGCCAAAGTAGATTCATAAAAGAAGAAAAAACTTTTAACCCCCGCTTTTTTCTAAAGATCTTAGTAAAGTTCGACGCGGGTCTTAAGGTGCCCGAGTTTCGTCGGTTTGGCGCGCACTGGGCGACGAAGGAAGGGGTGCCAGTCGTAGGCGGTAACGCAGGGACAGAGGCCCCCGTTCCCCAAAGGGGACACGCACGCACGGCCCAGAGTCAGGAAGTGCGTGCACGCGCTCAGAATGGACGCGTAATGTCTGATATTGAAACCATTGCTAGAATAACGAACAGCGCATTATGTTTTAAAAAGTAATAGAATGCATCTGGGACTCGAGCGGACTCTGGGGGTTTGACTTGCACAAGCACGCGTGGATTGAGAAACTGGCTAAATTCCTCGCGGCGCATCTAGCTTATGAATTTCCTGTACATGCTCTATTTTCAAAAGATAACTTTTCTCTCTTGTTTTACATCACTAGAGTACTCCGCTATTAAGCAGTTTCTTGTCACAAGGATGATATTTTCTCCACGTTCCTTTATGAAAGGCCAGATTAATTAGTGAACCTTCTGCTTTATTTTACCCGGCGCACTGAGAGATTTGGAGTTTTGTATAACTGCTGTATCATCGTTTTCTACCATCCATCAAACTATTCTTTGAATATTTTCAACAAAAGAAACCCCGTTCTGAATACTGATTTCCGCAATATTTATGCTATATATAGGTGGTACTTCCCAGAATGTTGCTTTAGAGAGATTCGAGACTACTTCTAGATATTCTGAAAATACATCTTTAAAATCATATTTGTATTTCTTGATTTTAAAAAATCTTCTCGCGAATTTCCTGTTGTCGAACCCTAGGAAATTGAGCAATTTACCGCTCTTCTGAATTGTAAATTTATATCGCCTTTTCACTAAAATTAGACTGTTCCGAATGGGGGCGTGGGAGTTTAATTACTTTCAGTTTGGGAATCTCTAGAGTCAAAGTGCGAAAAGGAGGCGTCGTGTCAAGATGCATAGTGGAGACGCAAATGCGAACAACAATTATTTGTGGGTACTTAGGGACTCCCCCATATATGTATTCACTTTTGTTGCAGGAAAAACTAACAATTATCAAAATAAACTCGATTAAAATCCACGCGCTGTATCAACAAAAAATCGTGAAATTGCGCCCCTGAGATGAGAATCGTGATTATATATTTTATCCTGTCCGTGTCACTTCGTTCCTTTTATTAATTTAAAGCAAATAAACGGCACACACATTTCTTGTGCATGTACAAACTACCTCAGCCAGAACGCTTCTAATGGTCTGCACTTTCCAATTTAAATTCTTCATTTCGAATGCATTGAATATTCTCTTTTTATTATCTAGGCGCACACGTAAGGGTAAATCCTGGCATTAAATATCGCTCGTGAATGCGATTATACATGATCCGGATTATAAATGATGCATGAAAAATCTGGTACTGTTCACGGCACCTCCACCATCATATGTCAATAGTAGATGTCACACGGGCCCCTCGCCGCGAGGCCCTGTCCCACGCAGTTTTTTGATGTCCCGCCATCTATATTTGCTTGGTTTAGATGATATTCCAATTCGATGATAAAGTGCTGCACGTTAATGCCAACTGGCAGTCTGTGCTGGCAGCTGATTATTGAACATTTTCATCGTCATATATTCGTTGGTGCTCGGAAAATTCTGGATTATAGGCCCGGCTGGTACTTGATAGTGCCGGAAAGTACTTAGATAGTCCATGGGAACTATTACGAAACTTTTTCCTTGCACAGTTAGTTTCCTTTTTACTGCCATATTACAAAACAGACGGGAAATACAAAACGAGTGATATTATAATTATATTCTTGATAAAATGTACACAATAACCATCCATACCCAGAGCTGATTCAGATTTTTTGATAGTGAAACTGTAGTGGTAAATATTAGCCACGGGAATATTGTAGAATCACTCCTAAAGACACAAGTATTAAAAAAACGCCCCCGTTGTTTGCGAATGGTTTCCACGCGTGAACCTCATAAACTTGTTGAATTAAAAGATAATCTCGACCGTCAGCCAAGTATGAATGAAATCTGTTTTCGCACCCACCCACCCACGCAAGCGTAATTGAGGTGTACACACCTTGATCCTGGCTAACAGGGCAGAGGCCACGTCATAGCCACGCTAGCACAATACCTCCATTACGACCTACCACAGTTCGATTAGATTTTACAAATAGGACAAAACGGGGACAACAACGTCGTGTTACATAGTGTGATTCTTCGTGTATTAAGTATAATTACCCGACGGGCAGATTGTGCATTAGCCAACACCGATAATTACTCGATAATTTGGTTTCTAGCCCAATACTATTCGACCGACAACCGAATGGCCATTGCTTTGTGCTTTATCAATACACCTACGAGCAATCACTAATAAATCAGCTTTGCATAGCTCATGTTAACAGTGTTTCAACTATAACTCATGCTTCATGTGAAGCTGTGGGATGAATAGGCCGACCAGTGACCATCAAGTGCCGTACGTCGTACAGGAGAAAATATTGCCCCGTCGCATGTACCCGAGTAAGCTGGATTAATCGGACGTGTGAGATTTTATTACCAATATGACCAGTTTTCCAATATATATCCAATGAAATTGCATTTGTGCCGCGATGTGACCCAGATATTCACTCTAATAATACAAGGCTGAAGGACACGACCACGTGACCTACACGTATTATCTATATAATATAATAACATTTATGGAGTCAAGAGCAATATTATATTTAATATACCTGTAATATGAAAAAACGAAATGTCACTTACGACGAAAATGTAATATAGTTGTGTGCTCGCAAGATATATACTATACCTGAAGTCTTATTAATATTGTCGATGTTTAGCTATGTTTTGGCGAGGGAGGAATTTTGTATGTTTATATACCATAAAAACTGTTGGCTTTCCCACTATGAAGAAAGATATTATTTTTATTATATTGACCTAGCACAGATATTGAAGTGTATACATACATACATAATATTTAGTGAGGAGTCTGGCACGATTTAGCGATTGCTTCGCCGTGAAAGAGAGTCGATAAGCGCACTGAAAATTCATATCCATCACCTTTTTGTCTCGGGTGCTCGAGCACTTCACCCTCGAGCGAGAAATAACGCGCAAGTTTCCAAATCAAAAGCTAGTTTCGGCAACGCCAACGACGAAGACACGAAATCAATAAACATACCTCTATATCCTAGAGAAGTTAAGCCCAGTACCATAACGAGAGTGCCTGCATTCATTGTTAGTTTGCAGCAAGAAATCATTATTTTGCCCTAAATGAGACATCAATTTGGGAAGGACTGATAGGGATATATATAGAGAGAAAAGAAGCGGGACAAAACTTGGAGAACAAAGACGCGCAGCGCGAAGGAGGTCATAAAAAACTCTAATCCCACGAAGATAATGAGAAGAATGGCAGAAGGGTGGCTGGAGGAGAGTACCGTAATCTCTCGTTGCGAACATAGCGCATGAAAAGTACGCTTTCTATCATTATTTCAGAAAATTGGCTGCAAGAACTATCAAGTTATGAAATAATGAAGTTCGCGTCCTTTGAGTGATTTGATAAGGCTATATGGTGTGGATCAAACTTTGTAACGGCGGAAATGTAACGCCTGCTAATCAACTTGTCCAAAGTTTCGTATGAAGTCTGCACTTTAATAATATGGCGACATAAAAATCTAGGGCAAATAAAACTATTTGAATGCAGTGTACACATGCCTATGCAATTCGTTGCGAATTCAATTTTTTAACGGAATGCCGAATGCTTGCAGATCAAATTGAAAGTTTTCCCATCAATCGCACCAATCGTGTTTCAGGATGAATTATGAAAGCGATCAGCCCATTGGCTGTCAAGTTCTTTATGTATAATCGACATGGCAAACCGGGAAGGAAGTAAAATCTCAGCGTTTTATGAAATAATAATGTTAATATAATGGAAGAGGGTATACCAAGTGGTGGTACTTTATAGCGATAAATCTCCAAGCTTTTGGCCTCGCGTGCTGCAATGAATATGTGTACATAGCTTATAGACACTCGTTACTTTATCTAGCGTACTTGGAGACTATGAAAGTACAATCATAACTTGAGCAAGGAGACACTTTATTGGAGATCCTTACGTGCTAGACTCGTCAATATACAGGGATGGTCCAATCAACCTGATCGTTGATCGCTTTTCTCGGAGGACACCACTGAAATGTCAGGAAGACGGCTGATGCTCCTTAGCCGTCACCCCTACATGTCACAACACCCTCAAGCGTCTTGAAATTGTTTTTCCCAGTGTACATAGCAGTGAAGTTGCAAGCCATTTGAGCGAGGTTCAATACGACTGGTTACGCTCGCTGCACTTGTGTGTAAGATGCACGAGAAGACAAGAATTTGACGGAAAAGTTTCAGTTTGTATATTACGTTCTATATTATGGCATTGTCCTGCAACATAACGTATCTCCGTAATATGCCGTATTACTATTATATAATATTGTCAGGATTCTTAGCATTGAACTTATATGACAGTTGTATTCCATTTTTGTTTTCGCTTGGACAAGCAATATAGTAAACACATCGCTTGTCTTTGGTATTACAATAGTATACCCTCCTGTTTAGAGATCAAAACTTACTTACAATATACAATGGAATATAAGCGGATTTGATTCCTAGCCAGCTTACTTAACTCTAAATGGAATGAGTTTCTATTTTGTGTGTACTACTTAAAAATGCATTTAGAGCCAACGTATTGTGTTCCCAAGTGTAGAATACATGAATACAGTTGATCGCCTCGGCACTATTGTCGCTGTGCTGGCCGTTTGCCCTGGAGGTGGAGGTGCCGTCCCTCGTTGAGCGCGCTTTTCCTGGAGAGAGAGAGAGAGAGAGAGAGAGAGAGAGAGAGAGAGAGAGAGAGAGAGAGAGAGAGAGAGAGAGAGAGAGAGAGAGAGAGAGAGAGAGAGAGAGAGAGAGAGAGAGAGAGAGAGAGAGAGAGAGAGAGAGAGAGAGAGAGAGAGAGAGAGAGAGAGAGAGAGAGAGAGAGAGAGAGAGAGAGAGAGAGAGAGAGAGAGAGAGAGAGAGAGAGAGAGAGAGAGAGAGAGAGAGAGAGAGAGAGAGAGAGAGAGAGAGAGAGAGAGAGAGAGAGAGAGAGAGAGAGAGAGAGAGAGAGAGAGAGAGAGAGAGAGAGAGAGAGAGAGAGAGAGAGAGAGAGAGAGAGAGAGAGAGAGAGAGAGAGAGAGAGAGAGAAGTTCCCTGCGGCGAGGAAGCACCCTTTCTGTGGACTGCGAGTTAATGTTATGCACGCTACTTCGCTACCTGATCATGTTCGACTCTCTAGCGCCGAATGTTGATGCAGAGATTGGTGCATCGTTCGACGATCGCGTTCGGTGGAGGTGGCTGTGCATACAATCTGGGCCATGGCGTTGAACGCAACTTGCCGACGATGCTCTTTATGATGTCATATTGAAGGGAACACATTCTGATTTAATCTTGGTCGGCGAAGGAGTTTGATGCGGTTATTATCATAATCCGTATGTTCTCTGTTGGAACTTGGAAGTTAGTCTAATATGAAGGTAGAGAGATGAGCATACTATGAATAATGGATTTGCATTGTTGGACACTTCACTCTATAAACGGACTTTTGTCACTGGAAGAAAATATCATTGCTCTTTGAAAATGTTTGCGTATTTGGATGAAAATAACTATGTGATATGGCAAAAGATCATCGCACTCGCACATGATTTTGTCGTGAGAGAAAATGGCTAGCAGTCTGCACTTATGTTCCAAGATTTCTGCGCGCAGCGTAAAGCCAGCTATACAACCCGCCAATCTAAATGACGCCGTCTTCGTATCTCGCTAGTCAAGATGAAAATGTTTCCAAGTTCTATTATAACCGACAAACAAATGTTTAAAGCACTGCGGGAATCTCTCTGAAGTGAATCCTTTGCCCACTTTATTTACATAGCAGAGCGCGCAGCGCATAGCATCTTCCAAAAATCTAATTTTCTAGCGAGCATTTTCCGGGTGAGAAAACAAATGATGCTAGCCGCAGAGTGGCAAGTCACTTGAAAGCACGCGCACCTCGACAATTAACTGCTAGTCAGCTGTAAACACTTTTCTTTCAAGATGTTTTCCCTTTAAAGATGGAAAATACTTTGCAAATGAAGTATAGCAAACATTTAGCTGTATATTATACAACTTGGTGCAAAGGAGTCGCTTGTCTCCCTAAAGAGAAAAGAGTCTGGAACGATAAACGACCTTTGATAGTGACCCCTGGAATTTACCAACTTTCAGGTCAGGAAATTTTGAAACTTATCAATTTATATGCATCGTGGAGTTTATAGTAGCTTCCAAAGTGATATGATGAGCCGAGTACCGTGAAAAAAAAATTCCATGACTATCTCGAACGGCGAGCACGATAGGATGAGATATAACTGAATCGGCTGGGGCAATGAATTATGGAATTAAGTACCTATTGAGATAATTACATTAGGTGCAGGGTGAGACAAGAATAGTTCGTGGTAAAACACCATCGATCGACAAATGTAATTTGCGCATATCCAATTGTTCAATGAACGAATCAAATTGAAATTAATTAGAAGAGATGACGTTGAAATCCAGCTCTGTTAATTTCTTTGTGAAGCTACCAACCACATTCACCACTTAATTGTGGAACACAAGGACAAACTATATGCAGGAGGCACTGGCCTATTTTGATGAAAATTCACTTTAATAAGGGAAACCTATACTTTTAATCACACCATGCACCATGAACGTGATATCACTTAAAAAGACCTTAAAAAGACTCCCTTGCAGAACTGCTATTCAACAAATAAATCATTCATATTTCTTTATAAACATTTGATATTTAAAAATAAATAAAACGCCGGTTTTCTAGGTTGTAATTGGCTTGATGCCGCATTAGCGCGAACGTTGAAGCAGAGCTTAACTAACACAACAAATTAATGGAAGGGATGGCACACAGGGCTCTCTGCCCAAGGTTTACAATAATTGATTGCGCTGACCTGCCTCAACACGGTACTAGTTGCCGCGTGCTAGCTTCACTGTTAAATTATCCTAGATGGTATCAGCTTCCACACTCTGCTCACATATCAGCGTAGGCCTCCTATACCCAAGTAGGCTCTCGTGATTGCCTAGGCCTCGTGCTCCATGAGTACCCCACAAGTACACGTCCCACTATTCCGCGCACACGACATGTGACCTAGGACACGAAAACAAAGGCCTATACCATGTCACTGCAGTGGTATCGAGCCGATGCACTTGCCGAGGTAAAGCAATGATGAAATTTTCTGAAGAAATCCTTGTTGGTAACCGGTAAGCATGCAAATGCACGAATTTTATTATAGTTATTGTAGCTTCACGCATACATATCACTTGTAACGATGTCTATTTAAAATCGTGTTCACGTTTTGCAATTTAGCCCAGTCGTCGGTTATCCAACCAGGCAACAAAGGACTTTTAGCTGAAGGCCCTGCCAGATACTGACCTATTGAATACCAACTTCAAAGCAGCTCATGGAGTTTGCGATCCAATGAAACTTAACGAACGGACATTCATGTGTAAGCAGGGAGATGTTTTCGCTCTGCCGGCAATGGGTCCACTTAGAGGCTGGCTGTTTCAGTGTGCTGAGCGCACTGTACATTCTGCATGTGCATCTACGAGCATGAACGAGATATTTTGGAGATCAAACGACGGGACCAAACGAGCTGTGCGCTCGCTGGTTCGATAACTATTGCGATTATAATGAGGTTACGTGTGCATTCGAGGCATGGTTATCAGGAACGCGAACCGCAAACGTGTGACCCTGTGTGCGTCTCTTGGAAGGCGATAATTGTTGCCTGGCTTCGCTGTTAACTTTGCAAGAAAGAGAGATAATGGGCACACATTAAGTGTATATAGCGCAGGATCTACAAGAGGAAAAACATGACCGTGTTTGTTTTATATTTCTGCTAATTGTGCATATAATTACAAATTTATTCGCTTTTTATACAAGTGTTACGCAGTTAGCAATTGGCGCCTGCAGTTGGGTTGTAAACATGACGTATGAGGTGTCAAAGTGGAAAAGCAGCCGTCTGAGTTCGCTGAAGAGTTTCCCAAGAAAGTTTCCACGCTTTTCCGAGCTCTGAAAGAAAATCTTAACATAAGAATTTTATTGCGTGAAAACCGATAAATCTTATCTAACATTGCAACTGGAAAAGTCCACTTCCTAAGTTTCAATGATGCAACAGGAAAAAACAAGGGGTTCAGATACCCGCAGCATCCGGGTTCCTGGGAATCGAACCTAGGTCTAGACTTATTGATTCCGGCTTGAATCAGTGTTTAAAAAATTCTGTTTTTTCTAACCGCCGCCAGAAAAATACCTACACACATTTCTTTCTTTCATCTAGGTACGAAACCCTCCTCTTTGAGAAAGTTGAAATATACGTGAAACGTTTTCAGCGTCAAGCGTTTTTGTTTATAGCTCTATTTCCAATCTTTTGTTTGATCTATGTACGTTTAAATCAAGAATACAGAACCCAGAACACGAGTAAATTTGGGAGGATGGCCAAATATTTGGCTGCAATAAAAACCACATAAATATCGTAAAAACACACAGAGAAATGGCTGGCATACGACCTCCCTCGTTTCCTACAGTGACAAGATAACATGTACACAGTGTTTCCAAGTAAATTTGCTCCGAGCAGAAATAGTAACTAGCTTGGTGTGTAACACTGCTTCAGAGACTGTAAGAAACGCTTGGATCGTACCAGCTCGCTTATTCTATGGAGGTTTTATTGTCAACTTCCCTTTCATCGAACTTATTCAAGAAATAAAATAGTTGCCAGCTATTGCATTGGCTCCAACTCAACGAATAACTTACTCAACTGGGATCTCTCGCTTTTCTAGACTTTTATTAATTTTCTCGCTCTCTCAGCTTCAGTAATTGACTTCGGCTTTCAAGTAGTCTGTGATATCATTTCATCTAAAAATAAAAATAAAGCAGTGATTAAAATATATTTTATGTGGAGGCAAATAAAACTTAATCATACAAGTTGCATGCTAAAACTACACTTCGTTGCGCAAACCCAGAGCGGTTTCGCTGCGTTTAAATGTTTGCACGTAACTCTTTTTATGAAAATATGACGGCATATCACATAATAAAATAATAACAGCGGGCGAATTTCGTCACTTGCGTCGGCCCCAATAACTTTGCTCGCAGAAAAGTCCAAAAACGTTTCCTTGTGACATATTATCCAGTACTCCCGTTTCCTGCCCCAGCGGCCATACGTCGCGAGAAGTTCCAGCCCAACCCCCAGCAGCATGCAGCACCATAAAAGTGTTGTTACGCTGCAAAGTGACAAACGCCTATATATACAACCAAGCCGGCGCCAATTTCTATATTTCCCATCGAAGAATGACAATGTCGTTCGCTCCGAAAAATAGCTTGCGTCATTTTTTCCCCACTTCCTAGTTGTTGTGTCGAGTATACAACAATTGAATCAATCACCCTCAAGTCTTGGCTACTTTTCTATGGCAAAGCAAATTGTTTGACAAAGATAATCTCAAACAAAGCATCGCGTCTCTTTCAGCCGGAAACTCTGTGGGAACGACCGGTCCATTTCCGGAACCCATGGCGTGTGTTACAATTTAATTGAATGATTACCACGAGGCTGGCTAGAGAGTTTTCTTTTAGGATCGTCGCCCCCGGAAAAGCGAGAACAAAACATTTTTCCACACCTCCCTGAAATTGATCGGGAAGTGTTGTTTTATTCTTATATTTTTAAAGACACATTAACCTAAACGAGTTGGGTAGTTGAAAAGCGCGAATGGCCTCGTTTTGGACCATAGATTTCGCATACGCGCGTTACATTAAAGTGTTCCGGTGCTGTACCCATAACAGGCGCTGCTGTGGCTGGCGCGGACACAAAAATAAATTGGATATTTATTTTATAAACTATAATTACACACTTTTAAAAGTGTATTTGCATTGCTGCGTTACAGTAAAATCACACTATTTTTATTTCACACAACGTTCACTATAGTCTCCAACGTATACCTTCACGATCTAGACTGTACGGTTACCGTAGCGGAACGCTATCAATGATGCAAAAGTAACACGGTGGGTTATTGTCGAGCAGAAAACTTTGCACATTTTCCGGTGAACTTTTTGCCAGTGTTTGTAAACTGAGCCGGATCAAAGTTTCAGCTGCTATCCGTTTCGTGATCGGATCGTGGCCCGAACGACGTCTTACCTTGCTGCCATCCCTCGATTGAAATCGCGCCTCCAGCGCAAGCTGTCTTCCCTACGGTCGTACACCCGTCACGGAGTGATAACTTTGTACGTAGTAAAATTACTTGCCTTAGCGACCTATCTTAATTAACTTGTACCTGCTCTATAGTTCCAAGTTTACCGATATAGCAAACATTTGTCATTGCCGTTAATTTATTCAGGAAACATATAACTTAACTCTCATGAGCATTTCTCCGCATTGGAATAATTCAAAACACATAGAATACACGATACAAGGATGATAAGAGCATTTGTGGTAAAAAGAATCAAATGTAACATTACCATTTTGAATGGTTGTTTAATTGTTGATAGTCAATTGATTTATTTTCCACTTTGTGCACAATATTAATTAATGTCGAATATGAAATTCTTATATAAATCCATAAATGCGAACATGATGATATAGAGAATGGCGAGGCATTCAGTAAATTGTCCGTTCATCATGGCATATCGTGCATTTTTTATATTAACACCACTTTGCTCTACATGCATATAAATGAATGCATATTAATATTATACTAATCGTTCCAATGAGACCGGAATGTCAACCGAAAATTATAATATCCAACATTTCTCTATTTTATATGGACTTGTGGCCCATGTACAAACTTCTACTTATTTTAAATATATACATCCACGGACTAATTAAGGCCAATTACGCTGTATTATTTCCTTTCGCATTTATACGGCATAAGGATTTTGCTCCATAATCAAAGAGCGGCAGCGATGTGGACTTAACATGGCCGCAGCCTAGTGAAATGATAGTGGTTGGGACGCGGGCCTGGCTGGATCAACAAAACGTGCGCATGGAGTTGCCTTATAATCAGACAAAGGGGGGGGGGGGGAGGGGGGGCACAGACGAAAAGTTCCAGGCGCCGAGACGAACACGGTCGGTTCACCGTACACACTGACAAGACGGAGCCCGCAAAAACAAACTTTATTTAATTTCTGGTTACAAAATTGCGCCGTAGATTAAAATTTAATTGAAAAATTGATAAAAGAAAGTGTCTAAAATGACAGTTCATTACTAGCGTCACATTTTCCAGGCGTGTATAGAACAAAACCGTGCGTGGTATTGAAGAGTTTTCTAGCCAAATAATTTGCAATCTCATGGATAACGTTGCATATTTTCTCTACAATTTTTATGAACGCAAATTCGCAAACGACGCTTGCTAGACTAGACAAAAAGTATTGTGACGAGAGACATTTTCTATTACATCTTCGACGTCATTTAACAAAAGGGGTGGGGGACGGATGTTCGGTCGGGCACTTCGAACCGTCGGGCGCAGGAAGGACATTTTTCCGAGAACTGTGCGCGGGTACAATATTCTCGGAATTAATCCGGATAAAATGGACCAGGTTTGTTTGTCCTAGCCGAAGCTGCGAGCGTGACGTATGATTCGAATCTGTAATGGTTTTTACGCGAGATCCGACATCCCCCGCCGCGGCCGCGGCCCACATGTGTCCCTGTTCCACAAACAAAGCCAAAGAAAACGACTGCCAAAATCTAAAAGAAATTTAAATTCAATGTTTCTTCCTGTCAAGTGTCAACGTTCAGCTGCTCGGTTTAAAATATGTTTCTATCGTGCGAAATAATGTCCCTTGAAGTTTGAACATTCATTGAAGATGCATTTCTTCGTCAATTTATAAGCACATGCAAATGTAAGTTATTGGTCTCAGTTTCATTATAAAGGCGCTGGATTACTTCTAACATTAATCAGGATAGAGAGTAAAATTATACCTTTTGAGCTAAATGAGTAACAATTAGCCAAAATCACATAACTCACGCGATGCTAACTCTCTTTAGCGCAGAAAATATGACCAAACCAATGCTTGTCAACGATTAATCAAACATTACTCTAAATTCATGAACGCCGAGAAATTTAAAAACGTTTTATGTAAATTGCATTATAAAAGCGGAAATCGTTATAGAATAAAATATATCATCTCAACTCCCTCTAATCTGGCTTTTATTGTGCCATTATTTCCACGTAGAGCATTTAGTTTATTTTATATATTTCTATTATTGCAACTATTTTATTTCACATGCCCATGTTTCATGACTGGATTCTGTGTTCACAAGTTTAATGACGTGAAATGGGATGTTCGAGGGAGCAGCAATGCATGTGTGGGGTGCGTCGCTTGCATTCGCAAGTCGACGACACAGTTCACGATGCATTTTATAATAAAATGCTAATATTTTTATGAGGAAAATAAAATCTAAAAATTAATGTTTAATTTTAATCCGCGAAGAAACTATAAAGTTACCGGGCAGAGTAAGGAAGCAGTACTTAAAATCGAAATAATTTTTTTTTCATTTTTGCTGTTTATTTTTAAATGGCTCACAGAAGTTTGTTTGATCACTGCTCAGAAATATAGAAATATATCGACAAATCAATACAAAAGCGCTACCATGCAAGGCACCTCCACCATGGCTAGTGGAGGTGCCATGCCAAGTAAAAATATGAATTGTAATGCCTTTTAAATTTTATTATTATGTACACAAATTAGCCTCCTAAAAGTGTTGTCCATTCCGGGATTTGAACCCGGGTCCCCAACTTTCTCTGAAATTATTACAGTGATCTTCATATTTTCTACAAATCATAACACAAAATTTTAACATATTAATTAATTGTTATATTTTATATTTCATAAAATATTCAATAAAAACAATGCATCTTAAAATCCAGCACGTATAGTTAATTAGAAAAAGATTGTACAATATACTAAGGCTTAAGTTGTAGGGAACCATTAGGCACGAACTGGAAGCACAGAAATAACATAGAATCAATGTAGGAAATACCTGGCGAAAGGTATAGAAACGAGATAGAAAATCACATTTGGCATTACCTCTATTATGTACAGAGGCAGCGTTTAATGTAATTGAATGAAAACTCTATGAGTTCAAGTTATCAGGTAAGCGGATTTGTAAATAGCAGCAATGCGGACCTGCGAGCCCTCGCAGCATCTGAGTGGAGGACAAAAGTTCACCCTAGGCCCTTTGATTCGAACCATGAAGTCCGGAGCAAGTTGTTGGTGCAGAGGTTGCTGGCAATCATTGATGGCAATCAGATGAACCCCCTGGTCTAAATTTACCACCTACTGAGCATGCTAGTGAGTGGCAAGGCTTAAACGTGCTTTGAAGTGCTAAATCAAACATTTTCTATCAGCAAACAAATACTGCTTATATAGTGATAGGACTGATAGGTATTACTAGCAGTAACCGATGCCTAACGGCACCTGTTGGTGTTGCGGCAGTAGGCAAGACTTTATATTTTGGCATTTGTCTTACAAAAATTTAGTTTAAATGTTCCTCGAGCTCTGTCCCACATCCTTCCCGAAAACTCTACAAGGTTTCGGGACAACATAACCGACACCAAGAGCAAAATAACTATATGGTCTCTAGAGGCTAGAGTAGGATACGTTCCTTTGCCTCTATATGAGAGCCTATAAATCAAACTTTGATCTAGCGCGTAAATATTGAAGGCTATGAACTCAAAATGGATAAATGTGCATGAAATACAATCTAAATAATTAAAAGTGCATTCGTGAATGGACGCAGAGAGCCTTGTATTGGGCAAACAGAAATTTTTCAATAGAAATGATTACCTCGATCATAATAGGCAAACTCTTTCATTGCCCGCTAGTATGTCGTGTCATGCTTATCTTATAATTTTGATAAAGACATTTAAGGCATTTACAGCCACTTTTGATCGATTTTCGCAATTTCTGTAAAGAGTTACAATCTGAGATGATCACCTAGCGGACATACACACAATCTAAGGTACAAAACAAGTTGAAAATCGCCAAATTAAGGGTTTTATATAAGGCTAATGGGAGGTATCTTAAACATACTATGGCTTCTACAGACCCCAGCAAAAATGGTCGAAGTTGGCGTTTTTAGTGTTTTGGTGGTTAACTTGGGGAGGTCATTTTACCCACGGGTCTGCAAGCCGCAGAGCATAAGGGATTATTTGAAAAAGAATTCAACTTCCACAAATGACATTAGTTGATCTTTATTCCACAATATGAAACAAAGAACACGTCGATCCGATCTTTGCTTTTAGTAACAACAGCAAATAATTAGTTGCAATATGTGTGTACATTTTACATATTTCTTTGTTAATTTCACGTTGATATATTCACCTCCAGCTTCGACGAGAGAAGTAAACGGTTGTCGTTTTGGTCGATTTTCGCATAAATTTCACATTCATAGGGAACGTCTCCTGGCTACAAATTATTTACAAAAATTTTGAAAAAAAATACACGCGTTGTTAAAGAGCTGCTGAATGGCGGATACTATTTGAAACTTGCAGCTGGCGGAATTTTGTAAAAGTGCCTAAAATGGCACTTTTAGAAAATTCCCCCAGCTGAAAGTTTTAAAAAAACTACGAAAAAAAATAGTATCCGCCATTCAGCAGCTCTTTCACAACACGTGTATTTTTTTTCAAATTTTTTGTAAATAATTTGTAGCCAGGAGACGTTCCCTATGAATGTGAATTTTATGCGAAAATCGACCAAAAGACAACCGTTTATTTCTCTCTTAATAATAATTTTGTAACAACTTCAAAAGCTCACACTATACTAACACCTTCGTTTGCGGTATTGCCGAGAGCGTATGCTAGAGGTATACTAGAGCATTAGCTGTGTGGGTAAAAAACCTGCGAGATAAATATCTTCAAGGAAACTGAAACCATAGACGGACGCCTTGCAGTTCCCAATTACAGCAGCACTGCGCGTACCTGACCGCATCTTCCGTAACACCTCAAGGAGATCGTATGTTGACTGGACAGGCTGAAGGTCACGAGATCAGCATTCGGTTGCCCGACGCGTCAGGTCAATGTACAGATTTGAACGCTGGAGCTGCCCGGAGATGAACGGTGCAGCCGAATCTACCATTGGCGGGCACGTAGCTCGGAGATTAGTTACTCCGCTTTTTCAGAAGCCCTTGGGGTGGCGGTAATTAAAACATAATAAAATATTTAATCGAAAAATCAATCGTATATTTTGTTGTAAAAAATGCTTAATTAAATGAAAACAAGTATACCTACGCGAGGATATAGTTGTAATAATATAGAACCAGAGGTAAATAGCAGCTAAACGAATATTATACAATCTTCGCGAGCGTTTTAGCTGAAGCTGTGTGGAAATCAAGTTCACTCAATCATTGTCAAAGTCAATATGTAGGTCGCACTCAATTAATTACGATCTTGACAATTTGTGCGAATTGAGTGACATTCCCACCGCTGAGGTTCCAGAGTTGCAACAGGCAGCCGCCGCCGCGCTGCAACATGGCAAATCGCTATTAACCGCAAATTATTTTGACAGGAAACATAAGTAAAAAATAACTGACAGTTTATGTCATTCAAAAGCCCGCCAGAAACAATAGCATGTTTCTGATAAACCTATATCAATGCACAGTTTTAAATTGTAATCTACTCTTCATGCAAATAGCAAAGTTTTTTTCTTGTAAACTAGACCACAATATCCCTAATAAGTTTCGAATCAATTTAGTTTAGTGATGGACTATTAGCAATTCGTCTAGCGAATTCGATGACAAATGGTTATCTCGCCATTTTGCTGATGGCGGGGGAGGGGGGAGCATACTGACATGACCGCCATGTCACAGGGACGTATTAGCTATGTCCAAGTGTTGACACATCGTGCTGATATCAGCTATGCGTGTAAACAGCACCGTACTAAACCGCGCGATTCTGCTAAAGCTTAAATTGTCAAATCAGTAGGTAGTTTCATCGTTATGGCCTATAATGAAAAATGAAAAGCAATATCCTCAAAATCACGTGAGAAACCGCCAACGCAAATTACTTCAAGCGAGCAACATTTTCATATTACTGCACTTGTAAAATGGGCGACACCCGCACAATTTTCGCTTTTTAAAGCTGTTTGCGATGTTGTTGCCATAGGCCGTAAGAAAATAGAAACCAAAAAAAAACTTGGGATATGAGATTGACCTAGTGACCTAATTAGAATTGAAACTGTTTGTAATATTATTAAGGCTCTTTTCACAAAGCGTCGAAGTCTAATTGAAGAGAAAATAGTATTGTACAAGAGAAATATTGGAATGTACGTCATGACGAGTATGCAGAATTTTCCGAAGGCTTCAAAGGCGCCGACTACTTTAATTATAAATAGAATAAATATATGTCTGGAAATTTTCCCTCTCGTTTCTTTTCTAATGAATTACAGGCAGGTTTCCATTCATAAAGAACGCGATCCTCTCTCAGGTTACGTTAGAAGTGCTACGATTCTGCGTCTGGCAACTTTCGGTGATATTTGCCGCCGTTATTACTCAACGAGAGTACAGACTCTTTAAAATGATGCACTTAGGCATGATCAATGTTCCGATGAACACATATAACTCTGCAACACATGGCTCTTAGAGAAAACAATTTATAAGAGAACCAAGGAAAATTGTTTTTCTTAGTTTTCACAACTATTTATTCAGTCGGATACACTTTCTAGTTCGTACCTCACCCACCATACATTTTCATTATCTCTTGCCAAGGAAGAGTGAGACACTGCCGCTTTTAATGTTTATGCATCTTGAAACCACACGCTGATTACTAAAGGTTCCCTTAACAACTAAGGTGCTTATTAAAATTGGTCTTTTGAGGGCTGACGCCCACATGGTGCACGTGATACTTGCAAGACTACATAGGCGTCTGGCAATATTAAAGCCATTTCCGTTGCCGGCCTCTCATTCGGAAGATAAGCGCCTATGAGACAGGGTGGTGAAGGAAAACCTGGCAGTAAAACCTGAACACACATCAGAAGATGCTCGCTCTTCTAAGACGTGGTCTCGAGCAGACATAACACAAACAGATGAAGGTGAGGGCCTGGAGCTTATCACTTATCAATAAGATGTTTGAAAATATATGTTTACTTTGTGGATTAAGGTTCTGTTGTCATAGTCACACGTCTCGCGATATTTGGAAAGCGTTTCCAATATTTAGGGAGCACTCTGTGTCTCGCGGATCAAATATAAAAATGTAATGTGCGAAAACGGTCCTCGAGAAGCATAAAGGGAATTAGAAACCTTTCGATAGCAATTCTCTCGCTTTATGAAATGTACGCCAGGGTGTAAGCTGGAGACAAGTAGAATTTTTCTTTTCTTTTCTTGGTTATTGTGAAGTTATGCGCAAATGTCTGCATGTGAAAATCGTTCCTTTTGCTGAGTCACGGCTGCCAACTCTAGTCGAGCGTGCCGCATTATTCCACGAAGATCCGTTCATTTCTCATGGTTTTGAACTTTCTGCTATGATATCTCATCTTTGAGCATGCCTAAGCCACGTGTAATATGATTCCAACCACCACTACCCTACTCGTTTTATAGTGATCGGGGAAAATTTGTAGTCGTCCATGTTTCCACAATAAAACCCCAGCCCTCTTTTATCTGGGGCACCCTGAAAATGAAGAATTTTCTAGCACATTGGCATATCTATTGTTTCATTTATTGAACAGTTAAAATCTTTTGGAAATTATTTGGCTTGATTGAAAAATACATTTGTACCTGAAACCAAACGATATATTTTTTCTTCCATGCTAACATGAAGATGTGTAGATTCTTGCAAAAATAACGTAACATTTCAAAGAATAAAAAGAGAATTTATTTTGTTAAAAGCTTTTTGCCCTTCGAGAATGTCGATTTATATTCCTGATTACATTTTCTGTGGTGTGACCCAGCAAACGAGTTTCCCTGAAATAAAATAACAAGGCTTATTCTTTCAAGAGCCATTTGAAAATCTCATTCCTACACTGCATAATGTAAGGTGCTCGTTTAAAGTATCCCTAACCTAAAATAAGGGTTAATTTATTACACATCAAAGTCCCGTAGCGCTTACATATTCATGCTTCTCGAAAATATTTCTAAAATTGTTAACACGGACGCTCTTGGTGTTGATTTACCCACAATCACTGCCCCAACGCTTAATAATTTGAGAGCGACCAAATAATACATGTATTCAGCAGCTCAGCGAGATTGGTTTTTGCGTAACGTGAACTAAATGAAATTTTCATCAGCAGGAGTCGTCGGTTATAAGGCTTCATTAAGGCAGACTGATCGTTTAGCAGCACTTTTCTTGCTGGGTATTCTCGGTACCAAGGCGCCCCACAATTTCGCGTCTTCAGTACAAGACATTATAACAATATGTTCCATCTAGTCGGCAAACACACCATCAAACTGTACTATATGGCTGTGTGTTTTAGCAAAACACATACAATCACGTAAATTGTGCATTTCATGCACAATTCAAACGTAGTGTTTCAGTGCCTAATGCAGTTACATATATAACTGTAAGCGAGATTTGCTTTGATATTCGTATTATTTATGCAGTTGTAGGCTTGAATCGTGATCAACATTTATAATTACAATTGATTAATTACCGGCACACAGTGTTGAGCTAAATGATAATTAGCGTAATAAACTATCGAAATTGCCTTTCTGTGACCTATCATTAAATGAGACGCATTGCACACCTACTTAAAACAGAGACATTGAATATAAAACAAAAATGTTACCTATCAAAATTGCCAGAGAAGGGTACAAAGCTAAAACAGACGCCTGCTGTATACAGCAGAGAGCAATTACAGCGATCCGATATCCGCTTGATTGTTTATCGTCACTGAAATGGAATTAATCATTACTTGAAATGAGAGGTGTTGTGCTAAAAGTTCTCGCTCCAACGCGTATCGAATACACTGTACGCTTCTCTCGTGCACTATGTATACGTTAGAATGTCACTCACAAACATTCGAGCCCTGGATGGAAAACTATAGAAAGGTTTGTGTATGTGCGTATATACTACATAGGTATATGTATACGTCAGTTCTCGTGATCGGATTGAGAGACACATGCTGGAATCTCTGTAGTCTGTAGGTACCATCTATATACAGATGTGAAGCGGATTGGCAGCCGGAAAATCTATAACATTGGACAAGCCGTAAATACGCTTTGCACTGCATTGCGTATGCAAGCAAGCATACGCCCAACGATTTCGCATTGTCAAATTTGAATGGAATAAAATACAATAAATTTGATATGTGTATTTCTATTTATACCCGCTGCGGCTCAATACGTGTTTCGCGAATTTGAAAACTACGCAATGAACCCAATTGTTGTTCAATATTTCGTCAGTAAGGGAGAGGAAATCTACATTAACGTGTTGAAATGAAATTTTCAAATCGTGTTTTCGCATGTATCTACGACACTCGGAAATGGTAAACTTGAAAGACAATCTAGCAATTTTCCATTTCATCATCGGTAGCTTTCCCATGATAATGTTATTGGTTCCTTACATTTCGGTTACAAACCGTCAACTTCCGTCAGCTATATATAGGTATACATCATTTAATATCGCAAAACCTCCACCCTCTATTGATACGCTTACGCCTACGCCTACTACCTTTAATACAGTAATGATTTCCTGTCCTGGCATAAGCCCGTGGCTTTCTATCCAAAGACTGTACTAGTATTATATACAGAACGTTAAGGCTTACATCTATCTAGGGCAGAGGGAAGCCGACATCTCAAAAATCTCATTCTGCACCCTATAAACGTAGAAAATGCGAATCGCGTACAGATATCCGGATTGGTATTAACCGGAGTCGCGCGAAACGAAAGCAGCGTGTGCCTCCCCTTCCCCTTTGCAAGAAAGAATGCAAACCATGGCGAGTATGATTTACACCCAGACTCAGGGATGGAAATTCGGTGTAGCCACTGGCTTATCGTTTTAAATTGACAATATCTTATGTCAAAAACAAGCCGCGAGCCAACAACAATATATCTCAAGCCATGGAGTTGACCCAAGGATGACAGCGCAGTTCTGTTTTTCCCGCCCTAGCTGTATCTTGTCGTGGTTTATTCATCAAAAGGGCTTGATCCTTAGTCAAGCTGCCCCTCAAGGCGAGAACAGGGCGTTTGACAAATTAATGCAAAACCTGGAAATGAAAAAATAGTAACTATACACTAGAATGTATACTCGGGTAAAATCATGTAACGTATATATGGCAACCATGTAACCTAAAGTATAGTCGATCTTTTTTCTGGGGAAATTTGTAACGATTGGAAATTTTGATATTGAATTAGTTGGAAACTAAAAAACTAGTTGAAAAAGAGTACAACAGGTCAAAAATAAACAATTTTCAAAAAACTAGCAGTAGGGTCTCAACTTTATATATAATTATGCGATGTGAATATTATAGCGAAATAAGTTTTTAAATCTCCACACAACAAAACATGCATACCTACATAGTTAAATGGAAACTAGATTCTTAATATAATATGATGACATTGCCTGTAAATTCGCGGAACTTTATGCAGACAATAAACTGAGTGGAAAGCCTCGCGAATATTCGGGTCTATTTAAAGAAAGCCGTTTGACTTTGGGTTACTTTCTTGAAGGTCATACGCATTTCTTGCGTGGGCGGCGCGATCTGAAGTGAAATTAAAATGGTTACTGAAACGTATTTGATCTCATTTTGAATATTTTAAACGCGAGACAAGCGTAAATTATTAGACTGTTGTAGAACCACCCCTCAAATATTAACCTAGTTTTCTTTCGCCAAAGATATTTCGTTGATTTATTTGTGTCTTGGTGTATGTTTTGGAGTGAGTGTAAAACTCGCCGAAGTAAGCTAGTACATTTTATAAATGTTAGAGCAGTCACTTTTTCGTACACCTGATGTCCAGCAAAAAATGCAAAACATTTAAATGACGCAAGTACTTAATATTACTTAAACCTTTTTCTCTGGTGCACAGAGAATTCGTATAGCTCAGTATGAATCCGTCGCCGGTGCGGGATTTGTGACATTTATTCACATTTGCATGTTTTATTCAAATAAAAGCTAGTGTTGCGCTTGCGATGCGCTCTTTTATTTAGCGTCTCTGAAAACGTTGATAAATACGAACTACGACGTTTACGATTTTTGCCTGCCTTTAAGGACCCATAAGCAGCTACGCAGAATTGCATCTAAACTACGTCATGCAACTTTAAAACCTTCGGAAATCTGGGTTGCTTCGGCAAGTCTCGCCAATCGCACACTAGAACGGTTACGAAAAGAGGCGTTGAAACAAATAGGAATTTGCAGAATATTAACTGCTTTCAGAACAGTTTTGCGAAGCAATTTTGCCAGTAGCGATTAGATTAAACAACATCGTATTAAAAGTTGGTCATGCTTTTCAGGGATTGTGTCAATGCCCATAGAATTTCAGAAGAGAGTTTGATGAAATTAATAAACATTAATAAGCTGGATTCAAATACAAATAAATCTCCACGACCAATTCCAGAATATGATTAAATCATTGCGTGGCCAGCAGCTGTCAAATAACGAATGTTAAATGTGGTTTATGAGAATTTTGCCCCAATGCGAGTATGGACCTTCGCATTCTGGGTCGGCCCAAAGGGGGATAATGCTCTGTGAGGAATCCGATGAGACGGGCATGTCCGGCCATCTCAGAGGATCAGCAGTTACCTGGAGTACGAGTCACGTGAGAGCAGGAGTCCGTTGCCCAGCCTACAGTGGTGGAGGTGCCGAGTTTAAGTGTGCTACGTGGACGACGATTCAAGCGGGAGAAAGAGATTCAATCTTAGCGGGTGGAGGTGCCGAGTTTAAGTGTGCTACGTGGACGACTATTCAGGCGGGAAAAAGAGATTCAATCTAAGCGGGTGGAGGTGCCGAGTTAAAGCGTGCTCAAGTCAAGCGGGGCAAACGGACTGGTGGAGGTGCCGAGTTAAAGCGTGCTCGAGTCAAGCGGGGCAAACGGACTGGTGGAGGTGCCGAGTTAAAGCGTGCTCGAGTCAAGCGGGGCAAACGGACTGGTGGAGGTGCCGTGTGAAAGCGTGCTCGTGTCAAGCGGGGCAAACGGACTGGTGGAGGTGCCGAGTTAAAGCGTGCTCGAGTCAAGCGGGGCAAAAGCGTGCTCTGGGGATAACGCGCGTTTAATGTAGGAGGACCATGCATGAACGAAACCCAAGCTCACTTCGCATCACAAGCGCTTGTCAACGCAACGCATCATAAATCATAACGTACCGTTGCAATTCTGTCCACTTGCAAAATTATTCATCATCGTGAAGTAACAAATTAAAATACACAAGCTTTTTAGAATGGAAATAATCAAAGCATATTTCTGGCTACGTGTACAAATAAAACGTCATGTGTAAATATATTTGCACCAACTATGGTTCAGGGCCCTCGGGAAATAAACATCTGTGTATATGTTTGAACTTTTATGTAGTCAAATTATATTTTAAAGAGGCAAAAATGCACCGATTGAATGCAGTTGTTGCATACATGTGGGTTTTCTAGCATGTTCGTCGAAATCATTGCCATTGTTTTATATGAATATTTACGGCATTCAAAAATGTGTAATTAAAATTTGATAAAATTCATCAACATGCAGAATGTACTAAATTCCTTTCCCCAGGTTACTCGGCGGCGGCGTTGATGGCCATCCTGTTCGCGATCCCGTTCGGCCTTCGCGTGTTGATCTACAGGGAGAACGGCAACTGGACCAACCTACCACAAGCCTTCTACCACGCACACCTCGAGCTGTTCCTCGGGAACGGCTGTCTAGGTGAGTGCCGGCCTCTGGAACATGTCTCGCACGACTACAGATGGATTTTGTGTTCACTGTTTCGGTCCACCGTTCATTAGGATTACCCGTAGCGGATCCAGCATCCACTTCATCATTGCCTGGCCTATTATCCGTCCCTACCGTTTGCAAGGAACGAAAACAGAAGCTAGCGAGTTCCAGACATTCTCCAGACATAGACATAAAACGCGGCAAAAAAGCGAACTTTTATGTAACCAGCTTCATCTCGTGCACGAGCGTCGGAAAGTTTATCACGATGGAAATTTGTGTAAAACACCAAAACCAGATCCAAGATCGTCAATGAAAGAGTAACGGTTGTTTTTTTGTTGAGTTAAAGATAAAAAGCTAGCTTCAACGATGCGGGAACATTTATTCTTGAATAATCTTAGTGAGAACAGAATCTTCCTGCTCCACATGTTTTGCTAGAAGTAAATCGGTAGTGTGATACGTCGCAGACTTTCTTCGTTCTCTAATTGGTAAATAAGACATGACAAAAAATTGCCGGGATTTCGCCTGTCGTAAAGAAACACGTGAAAGCATAACACCAGACCGGTCACCGGGAAAATGTATTACTTTCTTTCTTTCTCTTTCTTTCTTTAGTTCGAGCGGCGTCGACTGTGTCGTGACTTGACAGGTGCAAGATACATTACCTATAGCTGTAACCCTCTTGAGCACAACAGACCAGTGCAATGTAATTTTGAGCCACACTTTAATGAGTATTTTTAGTTGTCGGGTTAATAACTTGGCTCATATCTCGAGTGTTTCCCGATCGCCTGCACTGCTGGGTGTGAGTTTAGAAATGTTGCTGACAAGCTACATGAAATATAGAAAATTGCATTCAGCATTATAAATCAAGAAAAATATTGGCCTATTTTCCTTGAAAAGAATGTTAGATGGGAAGATATATAATTAAGTTTTGTGACATCAATGTCACCTAAAGTATTTCCTATTACATTAAACTGATTGAACGTTGCCTTAGGATCTATATATCGTATACGTGTATATTATATATCTAATGGACCATACATCTCTGTATCGTACTCATACATCATTTTGAGGGGCACAAAAAGGCACTTGCAACGATTTTTTAAACCTGATGATTTTCTTACTTGCCTCATTTTTCGGCTGCACACCTATCTTGGCTGGGCGTAATGAAATTCCTCGAAAACTTAATATCGCGTGGAAAGGAGCAATATTACTAGGACGCGTTTCAGAAACAGTATGCTGGACGTATTGGCGTGCTAAATTCGTGGATCGCCAATATTTCAGGACACAACAGGGTCGTACATCCTTCGTAGTCTGCCCAGTTGCGTTTCGTAGCATGTAAGATGCTATCAGCGAACAAGACCACGTCAGTCTATTCAACTAATTTTTGTTGCAATTAAATGATGGTTCAAATATCAAGCATATTCTCACAGCCCGTAAGTTCAAGTTGAATTCAAAGAAAAAAAAAAAACATTTCCTGTGAGCAAATCATTACCAGTTTATATTGGAAAAGTATTTTTTTCCCTACTTTCTACCAACTTTCCAACCAACTTTCTACGGTGAATACCTAAGGAACGATAAATAAAGTTCAGACATTTTCTTCCACCATTTCATAGCCAATGCTTATGAAATATGAATACTTGATCAGCTCAATCGTTCTTTTCAAAGCTAGTGCTGTACAAGGCTGTTTAAGACAAATGTTTGCTTCGAAGTTTTTCTCATGCAATTCAACCGTCATTACCCTTGAAGAACCGACTCTTTATGAAAAAAACAGTTTGCCCCTTTTAAGTATAGTAGTATCGAATTCTAGATGGTCTCATTCGATTTAAATAAACATTTCACCGGCCCTACTCCGGATAAAAATCTGGTATCTCGGTCTCGCCATCAAGGTTTCACATAGCGGCCAAGCGCTGTGTGCGATGCAAGGTTAATGTCTAGACATATTAAAACGGAATTACTACTTGAACTATTTCGCCAAATCGATATTTTAATATTGTAAATATGCATACTTTTTAGTAAGCATTTCTGGAAACCCCATGGGACATCCTAACATTTACTTTACGTATATTTTGGTGGAGAGGAAGAAATCTAGACGCATAAGAAGCTAGAGCTGTCCAATATAGATCAATTAAGGTACTTTGTCTTTATTGTGGTACAATGTTTCCCAACCATATTTCTTTTATAGTTACAAAACAATCTAGAGATGGAACAGTTTATAGAAAAATGTATACTTCATACACTTTATCACACTTTTTTCTCAGAGAAAATCCCATCCTACCTTATAATATCGTGCAGCGTGATATTGTTGTTCGTAATATTGCTCACACACAGAGAAAAAACCGACCAAATCATTTCTCCGCATCGGAAAAATAAAAAAGCAAAAGCAACCCGTATAACTCTTCGAAAATCTGCCATGGTGTGAACCAAACAGCACGCCGCTGCGAATCGACAGTGGTCAACAGCGCCCAGGTGCTGTTCTGCACACGCCCACGCTGTGAGAAGACGAAGGGCAAATTCATTTCGCAACACGTCACCGGCAGGCAACGACGGCGAGCGCTGCTTAGTGTCGGGGCGGGTGGGTGGCCTCAAAATTGACGAGCTCCGGCGAGAGAGAACGCGACAACGAAAAATATAATAACATTTTGATGAAAAATTGAATTAGAATAGTGATTGTTTACCATTCGAAGTTATTGACAATATTCCTTGGAGCGTTGGAGAAAAGAGGAAATATCGGGGAATAACATCTCCTGAGACGCAAGGGGACGGTCACGCCTAAATAATTGAATGCGAATAAGGAGTTAAGGAGGCGAAATCAATATACCGGAAGGAAGATTGATACGAATGAGAAAACGACGATCTGTAACCCTTACGCACACAAATACAAACAATTGTTTACGATCTTCGAGAGAGAGAATTCCATTTTTTAGGGTTTCGGTCGTTCAAAGTGCTAGCCGTGCCGTCTAGGCACACTTTGCTATTAGTCTTGGCGCGTATTTCCGCTAAGATACGGTTTCACAGCGCATACGAGTTTACCACGGAAGTGTTTAATGGGACACACACAGACGGCGGAATCGGAAATTCATTAAGTGGATTGAAAGTGGGAGAGCACATCTTTTGTAGTATCACACAATGCAAACACTATTGCTGTAAAGTGATATACGACGATGGAATATTGCATCAAAACCAAGCCCCCGTTTACCTCAGTGAACCGTAGAGTGAACGTTAGAATTTTGAGTTTGCATGTAGATATTAGCTGCTGATGTTGAAATTTCCGCAAAAAAATCTCGACGTGACTCTTCTATTTTCGTGTAGTTAGTATTCCACGAAGTCGTTACCTTTGCTTATTAGGGAAACCTTAATAGCGAATGACTTTATATTCGGCTTAGCGTAGCCATGCATAGGTAATAGATGAAAATATCCAAGCGTGGTACCTGGACAAAACTGTAGCAATAAGCAGCAAGCTCAGATTACGGGCTTTACCAGAGATTTTGCCGTCAACCCTTCAATACATGTAGCAGGAAAATCATTGTGGTTTAGGGAGGACAAAAGCTTATCGCCAAATCCAGGAATCAGAATTAAACTCACCATCAGCAGCAGTAGTAGCAGCAGCAGCAGCAGCAGCAGCAGCAGCTGTAATTGGCTTGATTTAATCATTCATCACAAATTCAATTAAAAGTGGATTTATACGAGTCAATTAGTCTGGATTGAAGGGAGCTACCCTCATGTCGGGGCCTGTCGAGCGTGCGGTATGAGCTGTGTTGATTCGTTGCACCTGAGTCGCCATAGAAAATCTGGCTAAACGCATTTGCACGGGCGATGCAAATATTCCTCAGAGGGCACTCGTTCCCTGCAACTGGACCAATTTCCGCAGCATGCAGTTGATGCTTAGCTGAACGTGCGCTCCCTAATTCCATTTAAATGGCAGATGAATTTAATTAATACAAAGTTTTCATTCACAAGTGTGTATGCAAATGGTTCTTTCGACTTTCGGATAACTTAGTGTGGAACAGTGAACATTAGTTTTGGAGCACTTACACGGAAACCGATTTCCATTGCTGGTGGAAAACTCCACGTGAATAATCTTCAGTGTTTTATTTTATTTTTACTTAACCAAGTGGGAACAATGCCTTTGAAAATTTTCAATGAATTTGGCACTCGAAAGGAACAAGTCCTGTTGACGTCCTTCACAATTTTCCCTTTTATCCGCGTCGAGACACTTGACGTCAATTGAGGTCGAAACTTTTCTTGTTATCACCCAGTCGACTTGAAGCGGAAAGACATAACTTAGCCTAGGAAGAGACAGCCAAAAGGACAAACTATAAAAAGAAAATCTCATTAACAAGCTTTCCCGAAACATACATTACTTTGTGAAGGGCGCTTGAGGAGTCGGAAATAAACCTCAATTTTTACATCGCGTCCTCAAAAGCTTAGCTGCTTGCTATACAGAGCGCATGGCCATGCCATGGAATCAATCTTAAGCTGCAGAAGGATTCCTTGATCAAAGATCACAATGTCGAACGAAGTTGACAAGTACAAACGACCGTAGTACAAGAGCATGATCATTTATAAAACAGATTGGATTACAAGAAAGCGCCCATGACTTGTCTGGCGATTCCAAAATAGTTATTGATGAAGGATCGGATGGGAAATGCTGGCCAATGGCTAAACGTGTCGTAGTTTCGCCGCTATTAATTTCTTGCTGGATGATTAGTTAGATTGATTGGTTCCTCGCTAGTTGCCTACGGAAGTACTACACCATTAGAGCGAATGAAGTTTGTCATCGATCAATTTGATTGGTGGAAACCCCTGATTTTCGACCGCAGCCAACCGGAGCACGTTGGATGGAATTGGCGTACCATATAAATGAAATAAAATTGCAAAAAAGAAAACTTTTCCTAGTCTCTATAGCTTTATTGTTCGAGTTTTCCACTTTAACTAATGTGCGAATTGTATGTTTACAGTATAATTAAAAGTAAAAACTTCTGCTCTTCATCAACTTAACGTGACCTAAAAACTTGAAAAAAATAAATACAAACATAGTAAATAGTCAACATACAAATAAAGAAGATAAATACTTTCTATAGATAAAGTAAACCATCGTTCTGGACGTACAAATTTTATGCCCTGTTTCGCCGCATCTAACTGCTAGAGTGAGAGCTCTCACCGCAAGAACCGTGCATGCATCATCTTCATCGGCAAACCGAACTGCTGGCGAGCTCACGTGTATAAGATGTAGAAAAAGTGTGGGAACCCGCAGATGACGAGCTATCAATCTTCTATAGCGCGCTGCCAGCGCTGCCAACGCCGGCCACAGCTCACGGAGAAATCGCGTGCACAAATTACGCGCCAGCTTTTTCCTGCGCCGCTGCCGTGAGCAAGGAGAGTTGTACAAAAGAACCCTCTTCGTTGGCAAGAGAAATAAAGTAATACACACCCCCTCCGTCTATTATATATATAGCATCGCGACATGGCAGACATCGGTAGCTATTTGCCAGCATGTTTTCCGATAAATGGAAAAACATCATCAATGCCTCGCTGCGCCTCAGGCTTCATAGTCTATGCTGAACCAAAGCACGATAACGGCTAACAAAGTTTTGTAACACGTAATTTATTGTGTAAATATAGAACGCTGTAGGTATATTATAAACGAGCTTTAATTATAATAGGCTTTTTGCAAAATATTCTCTTCTGAGAGAAGTTATCATCTCCTGAGGTGCAAAGCTACTATTTTTGCGTACCCGATGTCATTGCAGATAACTCTACCTCGAGATAATGCAGTTAAGTTATTTATATTACGGAGAAGCCAATCTACCCTGTTGACAATCTATTATAAGCGTCGAGAAAACGTCTGTGTTTACTTCGAGAAAACTTCCTTGCTAGCTTCCCTACAACCTTCGCAGCTCAGCTCCGATTGGCCCGCCAGTTTGACCTCGAAACCAAGGCCGCTTATTGGAGCGTATCAAAGCTCGGCGCTTTACCGCATGCTTTCCCCACCCCGACCCACTATACATCAACATGATGGTGCGATCAAACCCACCCACACCTCGCCACAAAACTGCCCCGGCAACAATCATGTAACACGCGTTGACGACTGTCCACAGGTGTCGGAGTGATGATGCTGCTCGCTCTGACCGTCGAGCGCTACGTGTCCGTCTGCCATCCGGGGCAGCCGCGCCCTATGATGGGTCAGCCCCGCCTCATCGTCACCCTCATCCTCTTGCTCACCTTCATCGTCTACCTTCCCGGCATCTTCCGCACCCGCCTCACTCGCTGCGTGCTCAACAACACCGGGCTCACCGTCTACCGCAAGTACGACAACCTCGAGTTTCTCAACTCCATCTACTACTCCGTCTACAAGGTCGTGTTGGAAGTCGTCTTCAAGGTCGGGCCGACCGTTCTCCTGGCGGGGCTCAATCTTCGGATCATGATCGTCTATCGAAACTCTTGCGATCGCCGTCGTCGCATGACGTCGTCGCGCGCGTCTTCCGACGAGGACCCGAGGAAGTTTGCCGAGGAGCGCCGTCTGATTCTCCTTCTCGGCAGCACCTCGATCCTCTTCCTGGTGTGCGTCTCGCCGATGGTCATCCTGAACGTCACGCTCTCCGAGTACAACTTGAGCAGCTTCTCGTACCAAGTGTTCCGAGCGATCGCCAATCTCCTGGAGGTGACGAACTACTCGATCACGTTCTACATCTACTGTCTGTTTTCCGAGGACTTCCGCAACACGCTGCTGCGGACGATACGGTGGCCGTGGAAAGCGCCCCCCGCGGGCTCGGCCTATCCCCCCAGCACCCCGCTCGCCAGGAAGTTGATAACGCCCCGACAGAGCACCCCACCCACGTGCACCACATCCACCAACAATCCGTCGCCGCTGAGCGCCGCTTCGTCCAAGATACTCTGGATCGGGTGTCCGTGCTGGTATCTACATCCGACGACCGACAACGTCTAGGTGGCTAGGCAAAATGTCATCTCGCCGAGCTGCACTCAGTTCCTGCCATGCATTCCACACATTCCGTAGCGTCCGGTCGTAAGAAGTAACGAGGTGAAGGCAATTGACTAGTTCGTGGAGGTTGGCTTGGAGCGTAGTAAGTATCTAGAGCAATTATACCAAAGTAGCTATCTTCCCAATCGTCATTCAAAAGGAACAAAAAAGTATATGTAAGGAACTTCGTGTTACTCCGCCAGCGTCAATATTATGTAGTATGAAAAATATATATACCCATGTATAAAATTGTTCGTCATTATTTATTATGTCATTTGTGTTTTCATTACTAGTATATTATGCTTGAACTTGAAGCAGAGCGATAACTACGCAGAATATACCTACATAAAAAAGTCCAATAACTAGCTGTTAATTATTTTTGTTTTGTCCCACAAATCATTATTATTATCGATGTAGCCCTGTGTAGCAGTGTGTGTTTAATTAAAGTCGCACCGACAATGGTGATATTATTTCAGCCCTGTTAGCGATTGGCCTACTTCCATTATCTTTCCATCTCCCCAGAACCCATGGACGAAACAATAGAACCGCTACAGCAGCAGCCTCCACGCATTTCATTCGCAACACGACACACCAACACACACGCACACACACGCACACTCGCTCACTCGCTGAGAGAGCAACGACGCTTTACGAACGGCTAACAAATCTTTGACGTCGCGACGCCGGCACTCGATCAAGACAAGCTCGCTCCATTGACGTGTTTTAGGCGAGTCGCTTTGCGCTGTTTTTCCTAAACGCTAACGGCTTTGAGCTGACAAAGTGTCAGAGCATGATAGGCATTACAGTTACTCGAAATATCCAGTTCTAGGCGATATCTACTCGCGGATTTACATTTCAATTTATGTGCCGTTTTATTCCAGAGTTAGCATAAATACAAAATCCAGTCGTTTTATGAAAGCAAAAAAAAAAAAAACGGTCGATAGATATTTTTCATACTTTTATCAGTACCATAAAAAGTTCGCCGGTTAAAATTGATAACCACTTATTTGCACTGCATGAAACTCCCTGAAAGCATTTGGCGACGCGCTTTTTTGTTATAATAAATTCAATTTAGCCCAATCAAAATACATTTATATCGGTATAGATGCGCTTACGAAGAAGTGGAAATTCCATTTGGCGCACAACATTTGGGTCACATCAGTTCGTGGCGTGAAACCAGAGAGCGCCGACTCCATAAAATATTCTAGATCACACAATAGTACACTACACTATACACCACACTATACCTACACTATACACTACACTATACACTATATACTACACTACTACGTGGTGAGTATCCGATGGAAGCCCAGCGTTGCATCTGTTTAATATGCACATCGCAACATGATATCTGTACATCACTCGCCAGTTGACTATCAATACCGAAGGGCCACTGGTAGTACATCTAAATTGCAACTGCACCACCGGAGTGCATACGGCATAACAACATTGAATAGCAATGCCACACGAATGTTCATTAAACCAAGTTATACATTGAAGATAACTTCGAAACATTGCTTCCAGCCTTCTGAATAATACCGTGTATCCGGGCATGGAAAGCAATGCTGCTGCCGCACAGACTGCATGTTAGGTAAATATCTGCAGGGGAGAACATGCATTTACTAGTATTATTATAGGACCATGTACTCTCCTCGTTGCATGACCAACTTCGGGCGAAACTGGCGTGATTCCTACCGAAAACATGGCTCATTGGCATCGCTAGTCGTTTGCTATTTACATTCCATTCTCAGACTCACGAAACTATCGCAATTGGTATGCTAATATCATCTTCTCGAAAGATTTTTTTAAATTTCAATTTATATTCAAGTAAATGGCAAGAAAAGTTTTGAAGTATAGTAAATTTGTCAAGACTTGGTTTAGCATTTTTCACAGTAACAAACATATTGCTATTATATTACTAAAGTTTGAGGTCAATGTTTCCCAGAGCTGTTTTTGCTTCGGTGTGACAGCTGTTTCTGTTTCAGTATAAACTTCAATGGTCAATTTGAGATAAAAGTATGCGATCTAAATACTGCATATGGAAACAGCTTGTCATCGAATCCAAGCCAAAAACAATGCAACTGTCGAAAATCTAGCACATGTCAATTTCCTCAATAGAGCAGAATAATTTAATGATACGAATTATGAAAGCTGTAGCCGGCTTGGACACGAAGCGGAACCGGCGCCTCCACCACGTTCACCTTGTTGACGAGGGTTCGTCATCAATGGGGTGGGCACGCCGACATAACGCACCCTGCACGTAATTCAATTGCTGTGTCTGTTTTGGTTTTTCCAACTTTTCAATCGAGTGCCCCTTGTGAATGGGATGGTCACGACCTTATAATCCATTTAAGCCAAGCGCGCTTGAACCTGTGTTGTCGGAGCTTTTGAAAAAGCGTGCTACGCAGTTTCCAGTCAAAGGATTAAGCTTGAATGCCAATAAGATTAGGTTAAATTATAAAAGTCAATGCCCGCGCTGTTTACTTGCAATTCCCACCATCTGAATATTCATTACATCTGCACGCAGCAAGTGTTTCAGAGTATCACGTGTTGTTTATGTTGAGATAGGATATTGAAGGTAAAATATCGCTGGAAATCTTCATGATAATTCGGAAAATGTTTTTCAGATTCACAATCACCCTGTTGATTTTCGCCGTCAGTAAATATTTTCGATCGTTTTTGTTATACGTAGCTCGTTATATTTCTTCAATGTTTACCGGCAAAGTCAACAAACTTGCTGATTTGAACGGTGCTAGTGTGTTTGTGTGTGAATGTGCGTGTAAAGCGCCTCCACCGACGCCACCGTCGCCAGCTAGAGCTGTCTGGCACAAAATCATGGAACTATTCGCATCGAGGCGTCGGTATCAAAGGTCGGTACTTTATCGGGTCTTTAGTGCTCAGAAATCACAATGTGATTCAAATCAGCTGATATAATCAAAAGACACCATACAAACTGAGATCGATACAAAACTCTGTAAAAAAATAAATAAAATATAAGAAAGAGCGTTTTTAGAGTTAAAAAACAAACCAAAATGTTTATTTTAAAGTGGAGTTTAGTTACCGACGTCCAGGCGAGACACAGCGCCTTGCGGCGGCGTCGCGAACTAGACGCGACGCCATTCGATCAATACAGTCACAGCGTCGGTTCCTGTGCCGCTCAAGCGTCGCGGCGCCCACTCGGGCGTCAGTGTGATATTACGTTAAATGAAAAAATATATATGTAAAGATAACTATAGAATACTCATAGCACGTTCGTGCCTTCGGGCATTAAAATAAATAAACAATCTAAGGCGTAATGTATACATACAGCCAGAGGGAAATTGTAAAATAATCCACCCAATTTCGTGATACGTAAACAGCGGAGTTACATTTTAGTTGGGGAAAAAAATTGAGCCTCATCTTTAAATACAATTCCATAATAGAGTTTATTTCTCTCTGTTCGTTTCCACCTTATCGATTTCGTTCCGCGACGCCGAGACGCGCGGAAGATCGGTCCAGGAGGGAAGCTGGAAGCTGGAATTGCTGAGACGGGAAGGCGCGGAACGGGACGGGACGGGACGGGACGGGTGGAGATGCAGGATTCCCGGCTCAGCCAGCATCTTGGCGGATTTGCTCGCCAAGCTCGTGCAGATGCAAGTGAGACTCCGTTTAATGGCTATATAACAGCACGGGTTATACTGAAAACCCGCTTATTTCTGCCCGGTTAAACTAAGAAATACAAGCCGGATAAGTTTTACATTCACAATGGCATTTCGGAGCGAACATTTTCTTCAACATCGTATCCGACACTGGGAAAGTCTAAGGCCACAATGAAAATGAATAAGAAATCTCGGAACAAAGTGAAAATTGACCGGGAAAAGTATTATTTATATAAAAGACTTGGAAAACGTTATTGGATTGAAACACGAGAACACTTTTTTTCTAATGCGTTTCACAAAGTGCATTAATATTGGATTTGAAACGGTCTCTACCGTTTGTCCACCGACTTTATTCTAAATGATATCCTTTTAGCGGTTTCATGGTATCATGTAGTTAGACAAACTTCTCCGTTGTTTATAATACGACGTCGTTATGCGCGAACGCATTACAAACGATGATATATTCGCAATTTCTTTGAAAATTTTGCGCCCCTACTCGCTTAGCCCCGAATTGAAATTAACTGTCCACATAATCCAGTGTGGCAGAGCTTAGAGTTGCGGCGAGCGTGTACCGTGTAACGTGTATGCAGAGCAGTGTCCCTAAGGCGTCCGGGGTCGGGGCCCGAAAACAAGGCATGCGACGCAATTCCGCGGACGTGCACGCGCCGTGACAAGGCCTAATGCATATCTCGTGTTCTCACTACACGGGTATATTTCCTAGTCATTGCTTACAAACCTAGCCCATACGATTTACAATGATCCACGAAGCACAATTGCGCCAGGGACGTACCTATACCGATACCGATGCTAAATGTATCGCATTTGTTTCAAACTCGCAAACAATGCGATTGGCTCCAGTGAATTGATTGTTACGAGTGTCAAAATGTAAAATAAAGCGAGTCGCGATGAGAAGCGTTGGACCTGTCAAATTCAGACGTGTGTTTAAAATGAGCACATAGCTTTGCCTGAGTTTGAATTTGTTGTACGTGCGTTTGACTGTTACAGAGTGATGTCTGAAATGAAATCTGAAATAACGCTGAGTGTGTAGCGTTGAATTGATGTTCTATTGTACTAGTATATTATGTCTTTGTCTGTTTTAACATTGCGCCCACTTAGTGAATTATTGCGATCCTCTTTTTTTATTCGTCGAAACTGTAGCAAAGTAATACCGGTGTAGTACATTCATTTGCTTGCACATGGCACGTTAGCGAGTAAACAGATGTTGAGTGTGCGAATCTGTATTGCTTTTTTTTTGCGAAATGAAAATTTGTTTCATGCACGCAACCGCCCACTTTTGAAAGAAGACCCCGGAAAACGTTCAAAAACGGCCAAGAGATTTCCCACTTGTAGCCACAATTGCTCCGATGCAGGCACGATGGGGGTGGCTATAATTCTTCGTACTTTCTCGCCCAGACAGTGGCCCTTTGTTCGGACCTTTCTCTTCGTGTCTGCCATGGTTCGGGGGCCCGCCGCTTGAGCGCTCCTGTCCGCCACAGAGTCAGCGATGCTCATCACCTGCGGAACGAAGAGAGTCTCGCAATTACGCTATGGAAATCGCAGCGCTTTTGAAACAAATTGATTTACAAATCTATTTGGCAATCACTTGAATTAATACAGAGTGCCTGATACACATTGTTTTATATTGCCTCGTTATATAATTGAGTAAAAGGTAGAAGCTAATTGGAATCGCAGCTCAGGACGAGACTAACGATTGAATTGACACAGAAATTCGAAGCGACGCTTTAGAATAGAGATCTAATTGAGAGACAGCGATCCAAAAGCTCAAATGCTTCATTGCGGAATGAACCACGGACTGAAATGAAAAGCTAGATTATCATTCGCGGTAATAATTCTTTAGGCAATTTTCGCACTGACATGCGAATCGCCATTTTTATACCCAAAAGTAATATTGCCTCCGTCTTATGGCATCAAAGAATCGTTTTGACACATCGCACGCTGCCCTCACAGCGCGTACCCTGAATGAGCTTGAGCGCATTGGGCCCTGCACACCGCAAAAGAGAATTCAAAATTATCGATGAACTGACAAAGATAATTAAACGCTTTTTTTTCATGGCATTCGTTTGACATTTCCCAGCGGCTCGGTGCTTTCCCGGGGGAGGTGATATTCAACTTCTTTCGCCCGATTGCGTGCAGCCGCACCGCTCGCTCATTAACGCCGTGAATTGCAAAATGCATTTGCCGCGAGGCGATTAACAGCGAAAGCCGATTAGACAATGGTTAATTACAAATGCTCAATCATTGTGTTCTCTAACATCCGGAGGGGATGTAATGTATGAGGGCCCGGTCGAGCTATCCGATTGCAACATTTCCCGTCCTCATAACTTCAGAACGAGAAAACTCTCGCGATTATCCACAAACCATGGTATCGCTCTATATTTAAAAACAACGTCGTCTTTCGCCGAGCAATTATGTTATCAATCGACGTGAAACACAATCACGATATGTTATCAAAGATAACGTCAAAGTCAAAGGTATTCACCACGCGCGGATCTAGCGCGCCAGGCTGTCGAGACTGTAAATAATCGATGGATTTCGAGCCTCGAGCGACGGTGTGCCGACCGGCCCAGGCCCCTCACCAAACTCGGAACGTGTTCCCGAGCCGCACGAACCAGCGACGCCGACCGACGCCGACCGACGTCACTACGCTGCAGGACGGGCAACGTCACTCCTCAAATCGACGTCATTATATAATTTATATTGAGGTTTTTGACGACGAGGAAGTTTTGTCCGTTTTAGAATTGAGGTATCGCCTGAACCGAATCCGATTGTCTGTGAACGCCATTAAAGTTTGGCGATATGACGACGGTCAATCCCGCGTGCTCTGACCACCGTCGGAAATCACATCTCATTGAATATTACATACACTTTCGAGTAGTTTTAGCGGATTTGATTTATACATCTCTAGAGACACGTGGAAAAGGCATCTCACAACGCCGTAAACCCTTTGATAGCTGTGGCGTTGAAGCCATATCGCTGAAAATCGTAGTGCGAAGCCATCGTTCTGTCACATATATTCAGACTTGCGTGGGTTGCTGGCCGCAAACTAAACAACATGTATAAACGCGAGTGAGCTCCTAATCTCATGTATATAGCATAAGGTGGCTCAAAGGATGTGGATGTCCATAGCAATTCGTCGTACCGTGACCAGCTCGTGGAGAACTCACAAACACCGACAACACGTGCACGGGCTGCGCGTGATGTGTGTGTGTGTGTGTGTGTGTGTGTGTGTGTGTGTGTGTGTGTGTGTGTGTGTGTGTGTGTGTGTGTGTGTGTGTGTTTGTGTTTGTGTATGTGTTTGTGTATGGGGAGGCGAAGGGCTATGTTCTCACCTCATCAGGCTTTCAGCACTCAGATTTAGTACGTGACCTAAATTTTGATTTATTTCCCGACCCCCACCTCTCTCCCACCCGTTTGGAAAACTAAAATTCCGAACTCGTATTTAGCTCTCCGAATAGAACAGCCGATCATCGTACGCAGACAATGTGAAAGAAAACGCTTCGAAACATTTTCACGTCTATAGCTACAATTTCTTATACTAGTATACTGTATAAGTAAGGGCTCAATGAATCTTTCATTTTTTTGGGAGCGACGAACGACTCTTCTGTTTGCCGCGACAGTTCGAGCGCAAATTTTCTTGCTCCAGCGCGACAAAAGAGTGTTAAGCTACCCCCGTGTTTTTTTTCGTGGTGCCGTCTCGCTGGTTTAGTCTGGAGCCAAAACTGCCGCCTTATCGAACAGTGCAAGGCTCGTCGGTGAAAGGCTCGGTATGCAGCCCGCAAAGCACCACTGCTTTCATGGCATCACCCATATCTAATAAATATAGCGCGAGACGGATTCTTTTATGAAGAAACTTCGTGCTGAAACCGCGACAAAAAAGCTCCCTGAAATCTAAATCGAAAACCAGAATGTGTTTCTCTTCGCGAACCGCGATGCATCTTTGAGATGCATCCAATGAGGTGAAGGTATGCATTTCTGATGTTTCGAAACTGGTTCATTGAAAAAACTTTATCAAAAAATCATGATTACCATTTCTCCCAAAGGAATGTCTATCTTGCCATCTTCCTCGAGTAGGTACACGATATAAGAATAAAAAAAATTCGTGTATTTCCTTCAAAATCATGATATAGATTGCCTGTATGTGCCTTGCAATGCGTACAATACATGGTACTTTTATTGCATAAATCGATTGTAATATACCACTTTTCCTTCGTTACATTTCCCAAGAGTTCAGAGGCCGAAAAAATGCCCGGTCTGCGTGTGATACCTGACACACGGCATGCATGCACGTATTATCTCTTAAACGAAATTAAACACGTCAACGTATACCAAAACTTACACCATTATACAATCCAGCAGTTCCAGGTAGTCACTTGAGAATAATACTACGTTGGAACGTGAAATTATCAAGAAATGCAACTTGGCTGTAGTTAGTAAAACTACAATTAAGTTAGCTAAGTTGTAGGCCATGGGTCTCAAGCCGCGCGAAGTGCGTGCCGAATCCAAAATGTCTTGCGGTGACCCCGTTGCTCTCCGAAGAAGCCGGGCGTACCTCTGACCGTGTTCCGCGCCCAGGGCGCCAGGGGTCACACAGCTGGGGCAGCGCCGTGAAATAAAAGGAACCGCCTGGAAAAGCGAGATCACAATAAGTTTGGAAGGGAGGCGAAGCTGGAAAAATGTGCACCCGAACCGGGATACGAACCCAGCACCTCCTGCTTGCCGGGCAGCGTGTGTCCGTTTCGTGCCTCGTAGACGCAATGTTAAATTTATACAGTTTGGCAGTCAAACTGGAAGAGTAAAATATTGGTAACGTATTTGTAGCAAACTGGTAACAAGGTCAATTGGACGACTTGAATCATCGTATTTACATCGTATTTCACCTCGAAATCGTTGTCTTGACTGAAATCTTCGTCATTTCTGTGTGCATCTCCGTACTCAATCGTGCGTTTTCGAGGATGAACTAAAGATTTTCATTGTATTACACCTGAAGCATCACAGTAGGTTCTCGAACTGTGTACCCTGGGTAATTTTTTAAGCCCAGCTCCGGAAAAACTGCCAAAAAGCCAATCTAAATGCGGGAAATTTAACATGGCGTCTATACGAGGCACGAAACGGAATAGCGCTGCCGGGCAGGTGTGGGTTTGTTAAATGGGGCCAGATAAGTTTGTTATTTATTTTCAGTGACGACTCGCATCTAAAATATAATGAAATATAATATAATTAATTGGTTATAGTTTTAACAATTATGTGATGATTTCACATTTCAAATGTTCTTTACACTTACTCAGGTTGGTGTGAGAGTTATACAGTTCGCGATGTAAAAGATGTTGTCATTCGCGTAAACTCGACATGGAAGGGTCACGGTGTCATAAGGTCATAGCAGGGTCCTAATAGCATCGTCCCAAGAGAGAGCTCCACACTTTCTGTTAATCTAGGATTATTCCTCTTTCTTGCGCCTTCATATTTTCATCATGAAATCGCTAGGAAATACTTTTTATTTCAGTACGTTAACAGATTTCAATACCAGGTTCCGTGTTAAAAACAGGCTTCAGGTAAAATATTCTCAAAGCACCCTGTGCCATTTATTCTATTCAATACGTAAACATGTCGATATTCTTATATTTTTGTTCTCATTGGTCTTATTCTCTTACGACTTTGAAAAAAAATCAATAAGGAAGTTATTTATTTTTATCGCGTAGAAGTGTGTTTGTAAATGTATGCGCCGAGTGTTGTGTTTGCTGCCTGAAATTTGTTATGAACTTAAAGTTTTATCATCCCGTCCCGAGCGTTTATCATTTCTCTCCCGGCGGCCGCAGCCCTCGTGCTCGGCTGCTGATAACAACGATTTTGGGGGGCCGAGGTTGACCCAGATAGCGACTGAGCCCCGCCAAGTAACCACGCTGCATGCACAGAGGACTGTTCGCGATACGCCCGAGATATGGCTGCCCATTTCAAATACATCTTAATTTGCTGCGTACAGCGACGGTTACGCTGATCTGCACTTTCTATTTGAAATATAGCGAAAACTTTTTAGAAAGATTTGGCAATTTCGAAGCAAGTATCGCTTTAAAACCTAAATTGGCCTGCCACATAAAAGAGTCCGCGCATTTAGAACCCAGAGCAGGCATCCGACCTTAATCAAGTTGAGGTGAAAAGTTTCTTTATAGTTTATTCAGTTTTATTTTGCATTGTAAAGTTATTATGGTGATATAATAAGTATAGCGAATGAAGCTTTAATAATTCCCAAAGTATTACAAACTATCGAGTGTCAATGTAGCTTTAGTGGGCGTATCGATAACTCAGCTTATAATTGGCTCTGGCCGAACGTTTCTGGCAGAAAAAAAACTAATGTGCCACCCGTGAAGTCTGTATGCTTTTTCTCGGATCCCTTTTCGAAATATTCACGCCCCCTGAAGCAGCTGTAGTTTATTGAACGACCATATCGATGTCCATACATCAAAACATTGAGAGGAACGTAAATCACGATCGTGTCCGAAAATATAACACTTCGATTTCCGCTGCTGACTTTCAATCAAATTCTATATCTATACTCCTTGTTGACTTCCGTTCTGAAGTTTTCTGATCGAAAATATTGAACGGAAGACATTGAATAACATATTTTACAATAGACTGTATGAATTAGTCATGCTTCTTTTCATGAATAAGACGCATTACGCCTACTGAACCCGAATTCGTATTCCCTACATGAAAATATATCAAGCCTCTGCAATATAAACAGCAGAGCATTAATTATTTCTGCAACGACATGGCTAGCTTTATTTTAATATATGAAGGAACAAGTTGTTTGAGATATATTTCCATGAACATTCCCAAAAATAAACTGTTATGGGCCTCGAAATATCTCAAATAAACTGGGTTTGATAATACAATAAACTAGAAATATGTTAAATAAATTTTCAAATTGGAACGTCTTCTTCAGTGTTTTCATAAATCCGCCATACAGGTCCGCAGTGCACATAACTAACGAACTTCTCAAAGCGACATGGGTTAGATGAAACTTTGCGATACACTCTACTGCCAGAAACAGCTGAACTAAATTAACATCAGTTCTATTTCCTCCAAGATTGCATTGTCTTTGAATCTGTAAAGTCCTTTTTCTTTTGCTTCACATACATTCAACCCAGTGCACATATACAATGAACCTGGTCCCTGGACATGGTGGCCTTCTTCTATACATGAAACACTCTTGTACCAAGTTCATCAAGATTAATTTACCAAAAACAATACAATTTCCTTACTAAAGTTTCGACTGCAAAGTAAAAAGTTAATGGCATTATCTCTTAGCTTCCGTGCATTCTTCACTTAATGAAAGGTTTAATTGCAAAAGAAAATCAGTAGAGCTTATACCCATGATATAGAAAATGTAGCTATCACGTAATGGTTTTTGTGGTAACTATAAACACTTCAGGGGAAAGAATGATATTTTTTACACACCAATATAAGTCCATGTTAATAATGCCCATGCGTTAATGTTTTCGAAAAAATTTTTTGATAAGAGGAAGGGAAACAGTTTTATGTACATCAAGAGAGTGGGTTTACTTGCTCGCTTCTCCTGAATTTTCTGCCCCATCATGGCAGGCCAGCAATTTCGCCTCGGGCTCTAATAAAAGTGCATTGACCGTCTTACAATTGAAATGTTGATCTTCTCTTGGAGTTCGTACGAGGCGGCTGCAGACGTGCGTGCCACACGATTGATATTGGTTTGGCGAGCAAGTCAATTTCGAAGCCGCTCACATATACTAGTCCCACATTTACTGCGGAGATCCGGAATGTTACAGCGCAAAATCTTGTACTTGTCGTAAAAAATTGGCGCAAAATGAAAAATATTTATACAATAACACTTCGACACTACGATACGATATTAGATTTAAATAATGTAAAAAGCATGTCGCAGAAGAGTTTCATCCCGGAAAAGAACAGCTTTGGCTGTACCGTATTACATACAGCATGCGACGTGGTATTTGCATGAATCTGCGATCCCACGTTTAAGAAGGAAATGCCAGACAGGGATCCAAATCTCGATGACATTTGACGTCTTCCGATAAAATCAGCGTACGCTGTCTCGCCTTGTCTAGAGAAAGCAAAAGGAAACCTCTAAAATCATGTCTCGCTTGACGAGAGGCTTTCGTGGCGATTTCTATCTAGAGATGTTGCTGTAGTGGGCCATGCAGAAGCTGGTGGGGCTGAAGCGCGTGAGGCGCTTTCACTCTATTGCTCTTCAGACGAGGGGTGAAACGTTAACCGAAACTCTTCAACTCTGCGAAGGATATTCAAACGCCGCTGGCATAACAGTTAAAATGTAACACGACATTTATTAAACGACTTTACTGTTAATTGTTTCGCTCTCGTTGAACTTTCTACTTTATGCTATACATAATAAAAACGCTGTTGATTACACTTTACTGGATGCCAGATTAGAGTGTCGCTCGCATTACAAACTGCTAAATTAGAATAAATTTTACTGTCTCTTTTTAGGGTTATGTAGACAATAATTTATAAGCATGTAGCATGCAATGCTGAGTGACATCGGGGAGCTACTCCACATCACTAATGACGGCTAATTGAGGTACAGTATTATTGATAGTAAGTGAATGTGTTCTCTATGGGCATACGTCTTCTCACAAGTGAGGTAATTTGTAGTACATTATTATCAAATTGGTAATGTAATTAATTAACGCATGAGGACCAAGAAGCACGCTGCGCGCTGCAAGTGGTGAAATAAAGGACTGACTCGCCAGCACGACGTAAAATAAATAAAGTATCAAACGTGTTAGCCCCGAGCATTTAATCAGCTTTATTTGCCCACCGTCTGTCTCATATTTGACAGCGGCCCGATTTTCATAACGAGTAAACGAGCCCACCATCGTTCATTCATTCGTAATTAGCTAATGCACACAAAGTCGTAGACGAGAATGTTCCTATCTAGAAATTGCCTTTTATATCTGCGAAATGAGTGGCCGTTTATCAGAGCACCCTATCGCAAGTGAAAGATGGTCGTATAAATCTCGGGCCCATCTTATCGCATAAATCGCTGCCCGTACTGCATGCTGTGACGTATTAAAACGAAAGACAAGTAGCTCTGCGAGTTATTTATCAAGTCACCCCTAACGAGTGTGTCTTTACTCTACGAGCCCCGTAAATATGATATCAGCTGCGTTGGGACGATTGACAATTGTCTTATGAAAGAGTTCAGCTATGAAAATGACTAGCAGAAATCAGTCGAGGTGTTTATAATGTATGCGTGGGTTTCCAGAAAAGCGCGCGGTTTATACATTTCGTTGAGTGCATTTGAGTCGGCAGAGGCGCCAGTCGGGAACGGAAAAGCCCGAAAATCTGCGGAATCAATACGAGATATGCGAAAAACAGAATATCTACGTGAATGAACGCGAAGACAGGTTGGAACGGATACGTCTGGCAGCGATCACGATTACCCGTCGACATAAATCGCCCCTTCACCGACCGGTGTATCAGCCTCCAACTTCGTAATTAAAACGCCAGCGATAAGTCCACGGTCAACGACCAACCCTCGTCTCAACATCGATTCATCAATTCGCAGCAATCGAGCGCAAATCGGCTAAAAAGATAGCGTAAAAATAAAATACTTCTCCAATAGCACGTATTTTCTCTCAGCACGACTATTAGCGATTCGCAATGGGGTTTAATCTCCGACTGTTTCGCCCCAGCGTCGTACAATTCCGCCGCCTACGCAGTGCGGATTCCCCGTCCCCATGTGCCCCCGGGCCTTGCACCCTCGGGGTGGGTGGTGGGTGCAGGGTGGGGCGCGTGCGCGTGCGCGGCCGGCGTCGCGGCGCTCGGCGTCGGACGTCCTCGGATCCCGGCCAACGCCGCGTATTGCCACCGTGCGACCAGGCGGCGACGGGCGTTACGCGGTAAACAGCGCACTCTTTCGGTGGCGTCCTCGTGAGCACGTGCTACTCAAACACTTAACCATCCGATTAAGATGACACGCAGTTGGACAGTCAATCACACGAACCGAATAGGAGTTTAACTATAATATAGTAAGCGATTTTTAGCAAGTGGTTGAATTGTCGCGTTGTTTTTTGAAAAGTTGTTATCTTCTAAAGTAATCTACTCGCCGAGGACATCTTACCGGATACCGAAGGATATTATGGGATTATCGCACATTGTTAACAAGTTGTCTTAATGCAATACTTATACTAACTCAAGATGGGGAAAAAGAATTCGAAGCTCAAACAAGAGACGATAGACCGGCTCACAAAAGACACTTATTGTAAGTACAGAAAAATTGACATTGAATCACACGACGCACAATTTCATTTCTCAATTGTCCAGGAATAATTTTCATTTCCACCCTTAATTTTACATTTTAAATAATTGAAAATACAAATATGGGTAACCAGTGAGCACAAAGTAATTCGAACCGTCCACGACATTTCTATTTGTGCAAATGGTACGTAGGGTTGGTGTGTAGATCGATGCAACTTCGGCTCGCCAAGTGTGCACAGGAATGCCCCGAGCGTGGAGACTTCATAATGAAAACTGAGTGTGGGGATTAATGGTCCGCGTCGGCGACACGAGAATCGGTCCTCTTCGCGCCGTCGCGGCTGTCGAGACCTGCACTTGCAGTCTTTCGGACAATGCCAATAACAAAGAAGCGGCCACTTTATCACCACTTAGAGAACTTAGTGATATCGTTTCATTCGCCTCTGTGCTAGAGTATAAATGTCACGAGAGACAAATGATTCGAGCTGGATCCTAGTTCTTTGGAAACGAACCTCCATTAGAATGAAACTAAATAGACATATAAAACAAATCCTTGGCACTTAAGATTTGAATCTTTAATGGAGACGTTTTGAAACCGTTACATTTGTAGCCATTTTTAATTACGTTACTCAAAAAACTAGAATAAATATAAATTTCGTCGTGGGTTTGTTGACCTGCAATTGAATTTGTATCGCTTCGTTTCGCAGACCATGAAATGCTCGGTTTATTTTCAGAGTGCATTACTTTTATTGCTATCAAATTCTAACTTTTGAGTAATATCGTGGGTCGTGCGAAAGACTCAACACATGTTTCGTGGGGCTACAGTTGCCTGTCTCCACTCTATGTTATTAAATCAAGCAGCAGAGGCGGTCTTAAACACAGTTCATGTAACGTGACCACGATTAGCGCTGCACTAGTGTAGGAGATTGCTCGCTGTGTTGGCATTGTCTCGTGCCGGAGTAGCTTCAAATAGTGGCCGGGTTTGTTCAGGCGAATGAAATGCAAATGGTCGTGGAGTTGCAGCGAATCCCGGCAGCGAGCACGTTCTGGGCGGGCGTCGAGGCAAAATGCATAACAAACACTGGAATTACTTTAGGATGATAATAGGATCTTCTCAGGAAATTTACGAACTTGAGCTGGGAAATGGTATCACCTGTTCGTTCTAAATCTTATTGGAAACTGGGTGAATTAGCACATTCAGTATGTAACTTTAGTCAAGTGTATTTACAATACTTTGCACTTGGATTCATCAGCTGATTAAAATGGTTTCGCTTTATGTAGCATTTACGAATCAGTGCCTGTATCACAATCATTACTTTACTTTGGTAATTTGGATATGAACTGTCAGTTGGTTCTGACCTTTCAACCAAATAAGATTACCTAGACATTGATGGAAAAGCTGGCGACATTGTAATGACTTTTCTTTTACTGAACATCTACAATTTCGAACATTTCTTGTATGTCAATGCAGTATAACTGCCAAATGCGATTATTCCTCCCTCTATCCAAACCAGAAAGACGCTTCATCGTCGACCTTTCGCTAAACATTCTAAATTGCTAAAAAATCAATTGCTTCGGCCACGAGACAGCGTCGTTCCTTGACGTCGCTAATCCACAGGGTCAATACGGCAATGATCGTTGAATTGGGCGCCGTGGCCGGGGGCGCCGCGTGATCGTCATCCTGGCATCGTGGCTTGGCATGACCTTCCGCCCCCGCCCCCGCCCGTAGTCCTTCGTCCTTCCTCCTTCGTCCTTCGTCCCGGCAGCGACAACGTAGCGTGCACTCCTATAGAGCGGCGGAGACCAACTTTTCGTTGTGCAGCTTGATAACTTTGACTTGTAGGCTTGTAGCTTATACACAGAGCTCGAATAATGCCCAAAGTTTCACGTCGGAAAGAGACACGGACCTGGATGGCTGAAGAAACGAGATACAAAATCGTTTGCTCGCGTGTGCTTCGTATTATTGCGTTCCGGGATTGCGTTATTTTTCTTATAGACAGTTGCAGAGATAGTGCAATAGAGTGTGGGCGTTAGCATCAAAATAGAGGATAAGAAGTTTTATGAACAGGGAATGGATCGATAAGAAAGAGATATGTTTAGGGCCAGATTAATATTGTTTTTACAATCGTAAATTGAGATGTACCTCCTAGCTGTATACAACGGGTTGTTTTTTGTGCTTGTAGTCAACTGTGAAAATAACTTTTAGCCTAACGCCTACTCATTAGCGTGGCGTAAAGGAAGTGATATGACCCTAATTGAATATTTAAATATGCCAAAAGTTTGCGCAGCTTCCTGCAAAATTGCTCAAATGCGCTAAAAATGTGTAAATTCTTATTCAGAATTTTAATTATTAATTGTAATTTATGGCACCCAAACCCTCGGTGCACTCATTATTCTTAAGAACTTGTGTAGCGAATTAACTAGCTGAGTTATACACTGAGCTTCCTAAAGAAAGTTATAGTTGCGATAAAGTTAAGCAAAACTAATAAAGAAAGACAAGGCCCTATGCCCTCGAGAGTTAAGCCCGTCCCCAGCCATTAACTGTTTTTTGTTCGCCCTTTCGAGCCATCATCTGTCACTGGCCCGGCCTCGACTAGCCCCGGCGATAAGTAGGGTTAACTGAGCGTTCAGGAAGGAAGAACAAAGCCTCGACAGGGAAAAAATCACCCTGAATCTCTGTAGCGAGATGGAAAAGTTTGTGTGTTTGGACATGCAGTCCTATGCCGCTACGCGATGCTTTGACCTTTTCTACGATGTTGAGCGCTGGCGGCTCTGGAGGGAAGAGGGGGGGGGGGGGGGGCGTGATGCCTCGCTCGAGGAAAATTTGGTGACACAAAAAGCGTCGGTATCAACTCGGAAGGCGTCGAGTAGAGGCGTTGTGACGTATATACACCACCGCGCCTGGGTGTATGGACGCGGAACTGGAGACGGAGATGAAGATATATGGATGTTTTAACGAGTTATGAATACTAACGGGACCATTCACTTGGAAGTTTTCATTTTCCTTTTAAGAAAAAAAATATATATTTACATTTATATATTCGAGATGCATGAAATATTCTACTGTATGTTGAGCTTACGGAAAAATCAGTCCCTTCTAAAGTTTCATGCTGAAATCAATATACACGAAATAAAAATAAAAAAATTTGTATCAGATCAACATAATATAAGAAATATCAGTTGGTGCCAGCAATGCGTGATTAATGTTTTCTTGTAGTGCCAAGTGGGGAAAGCTGCCGGGGAAGTAGCCGAGGAAACTTGTTGCCCGTGGTGCGTATCATTGCGACTTAGGGTGGCTTAGAGCTTGTAAAACTTGCTGCTGGCGGTTAATAAATCCGTTGCGCTCGATCCCTCCGGTTCATTCACTTCGGAAACACTACTCCGCTACACGCTTCAGAGTTTAGTCGCGCGCCACCAGATCGCTCTTCCTGCAGTTTTCTTGGAATTGACGTTGCATTTCCTTTTCAAACATTGAGACATGTAATTGGATTTGAAGATGCCAACTTGATCTGGTGAAGGTGGTGGATTTTGTGCTCGTGCTTTAATGCAAGTAGATCGTTTTCTGCAAGCTAAGCAGTTACAAGAAGACCAAGCTCAAAAGTTTAATTCATGCTATGTTGTCCGTTTATGAATGTTGGGGAAATTTGTAATTTGAAAGGAACCGAACTTTATTTCTGAGACCTCATCCAAAGCTATTTTGGGAAATGGGAAACAATCCACATGCATAACTTTTTATAGACTCTGAAACTTGGCCCTTTTCAATTTATTTCCCAAATTTCAAAATCAGCCACCGTTGCTTTCCTATATATAAATAGTAAAATTTATTTTTGTTGGTAGTTAATATTTATTTATGTTTGTCGGTAAATTTGTTGGTATCTTAGTGCTTGAATTAAAGATCAGTGAAATGCGTGATCAATGCGTGATCAATGAATCTATTTGAAGGTGTCGATATAAGTTTCACCAACACCATTCGAAATCTCACTTGGAGACAATGAGAAGGTACCGAAGAAGTGGGGAAAATTTTTACTTTCCCCTTAAAAACATCTATAAGGCAATAAACTAAATCAAGATAACAAGTATATGGTAGTTTCAGGTCACAAAATTTGATTTTGTGAACTTTTACCAGGAACAAATAAATGCTTTTGCATGTTATTTCCATGCGTGTATAGTGGTGTCGAAAACGGATACAAGTAAATTCCGTGATCAGAAACCGGATAACCACAGAGCAAACTGTAGAGTAAACAAAAAAACATTCTCGGAAACAAATTCTTGACCCCTAAAGGACCTTCGATCACTGCTCCGCTTCGGGATAATATTCAACTAGTGTGATAAAACCTGCACATACAGACGTGTTAGCCTTACTTTACCACAGCCTGGTGGACTTCGAAGTAAAGTATCATTTTGACTCTTTACGATTTGTAAAGAGTAAAATAGTAAATAATGATAATGATAAATACCATTTTTAATAGTAATGATAATAACATTTATCATTTGACTCTTTGGTATGGCAATCTATGATATGAGATCCCCAAAAAGTAGCAAACTCAAATTATTTCTAGTATTCTACATTTGACGTGACAGTTCATATTAAATCTTGAATTTTCACCTCAAAAGGGAACAAACACGAGTTCAAACAAACTAGGAAATAAGTTATCAACTTATAAAATAAAATTACTTATGTATAAGCCACTAGTATTTATTTCAGCTTTCAAGTAACATTACATAACGACAAAATCTTTGTCCCAGAGTTGATCTGGAAGCGCGATGATAGCTGACAAGCTCTACTTTCACTACTTTGACAAGCTCTACTTTCACCTTGAACGCCGTACTGCGGCATCCCTTTGATTTCTAGCGTGCGAATGTAGTAGCATAATATACCGGAAAGCAATGATCGAAGATAGTGCATGTAACTTCGCCTACAAGCACAGAATAATTGTTTAATGGAACTAGCATTTTGATAATGGTTCTTTGGTTCTAAGAGACTGAATGGAATGACATGACCTGATCTGGGTATTGCCTATTTTTCTATTCATGCCTACTCGATCGAGACTTTCATTGTCGCACTGTGTAATGACACCGACTATGTAACAGACAGCGTATCTGACAGAACCACAGTTCAGCACGTCGTATCCTATCAGAACCAAGTCTCTGAGACAGCATCGTCAAAGCCCCTTGTTGGCAATCACCCTGCTAGACATTCTTGGCATTTTCTTTCAATCAGGCTATTCATTTCGGACAGAGCCTGTGACGTCATTTGAAAAGACCACGTATGCGATACTACATGGAATGGCTAATTCAAGCACGGCATCAGTACATTCGCAATGATATGTTGAGACATCGGGTGAGAAAGAGAACTGATAATAATTTTAAACAATTGTTGGCCCCTGAATGCAGCCCGCAGAGCAGATAATGAAGTGTCGCTTCTTTCTGCTCCTGCTCACCGCACCTTCTTGAAAGCTGCATAGAGCCACTCGATTGATACAATTCCAAGAAGCATTCCACGAAACATTCCGCGAAATGGTGGCCTGACGACATTTTGCAAGAGATTTCCCGCGTCCCTGAACGCAACCTGCAGAGCAGACTTACTCCTGCGATAATATACTACAAGCTTTTGAAACAATGGGTTCAGCTAAGGGATGAGTATTTCTTGGCTTGACCAGTTTGTGTGTGTTTAGTTAAACGAAACTGCACAACATATAATATATAGATGTCAATTTGCCCCTTAATGCAGCCCGCAGAGCAGAGTTGGCACCTCCACTATATTTTACAAGTTTATCCAAATATTGCAGTAGTAAATAAAAGCGGTTACCTGGACAAGTTTTTTTAAACCTATAAGTTTCAATATCAAAACTAACCAACAATATTTTAGTGATGAAACTTTGCACCTGAACACAGTCACCATTCACACACGGCACCTCCACCATATATGTTTTAAATAAATTATTAACACATCATTTTATTTTGCATTAATATGTAGTTGATTGCATGATTTTCGAATTTCAAACTGGAATTCATGTAAATGGCACCTATACTTTATAGAAAATAAAAAATTCCTCCTTCATGCAACCTGCAGATCATAATCAAGCCACTTCCACTTCAAGTGTTGAGGTCATTAAAATAATGCACACTATCTGACGCGTCATTACTCGCACATCAAGTATCACTTGCATCCAATCAGTTAAAGTGAATTTAAATACCAGACCAAAGGAACGACAAAGGACTTGGTAATACTTCGTATAATGGTGTCCCCATGCTCACGCATACGTGCGTCAACCTGGTGCCCGGCACGCACGTCTACTCCACGCGTTATTTATGCTTGCATTTGCGTGCAGTATAACGACACCGTTTACATTTTATTCAGATCGGTGATAATAAAAAAGTTATAAATATTTAAAAAGTGCAACAAATATTCATATATGAATTTTGTGACACAATGAAAAAGCTTTACTACTTTGATGCGTGCTGTAACAAAAGCATACCTGGAAATCGTTTATAAAGTTTTTCAAGCACTTTTCAATTTAAACATATTGCACATATCAAAAAAGATAGAAGCTATTAATGAGGAACTGGAAACTCTGTGAAGTATAAAAACAACAATGCTGAATTCAAAAATCGGGAAAACTATTTCCAGCCTAGACTTTGAATGCTTATTCTCAGCAAAGTAATCAGTTGTATGAAAGTAAATGTTAGATAAAACGTGACTCCAGTGTGCGGTTCTAACGTGTGGAAATCCGTCAAATCCCAACCTGTTTTAGCTGATAAATTAAGGACTTAGATAACATCTGTTCAAGCAGGAACCTTCGGAATTGCGAATGTATATCCCCTTCTTCGAGGGTAATGGCCACACGCAACAGCTGATCGTATTGCAACACGTCACAAGTGGGCAGAGGCAGAGGCTTTTGTAATCGTTTAGCATCTTGTTTGGCGGGCTGCAGCCGGATGCTGGCATATTGCTCACCCAGAAAGGATTCATCCGGCTCGGGTCTCGCAGCCACCCGCTAAATGAATGATTAATGTTCCACGTCGCCGTCACAAATGACGCCGACGCCTAATTGCCAGATAACTGCATGGGATATTCGCGGAGATTGGAAATGACACAGGCGGAGTGAGTCGGAATCAATTTGCCTGTAATAACACATCGATGTGTGGATGTGACAGTGGCCGGTCTGTCATTGTATTTTTAGCGCTTTTTGGGAAATTGAAATAAATGTTGTTATACTTAATAATGTTGCCGAATTTAATTGATTTGTTTTCTTTTTTTTGCAGTCTCCGAAAGAGAAGTGAGACAATGGTAAGTGACGCATGGAATGAAAAAATATTCTTATAATAATTAAAATGTCAGGAAATTGCATGCTTTTTTTAAATGTCAGCGCAATCTTAACGTCGTATGCTTATAGTGCTTGGTGCGTGGAAATGGAAAATTCAATTTCTTATACCATTTAATGAAACAACTTAAACATTGTTCAACCATTCGTGAAATTACATTCCGAAGAGTGTGGCAAATAGTTGCGCATGAGACCAAAAATACTTTGGTCCAGAACTTGGAATGATTGACTGGCTTTATTCCGCTTCAAGCATGTACACAAAATAGATGAGTAGGAGAGCAAAACAACCCTCTAATAGCGGATAAGCTGCGTTTCTTATGATCTTGTCTCTAATCGCATAAAAGCTAGTTTTCTTTGCCTTTTATCACATCAGCAAATACTATTACTGAACATGATACGAAGAAAGCAATCTTCAGTATCATAAAACCGAACCTTACCCCTTAGCAATAGATGCGACGCAAAATGTTAGCGACTTACACCATGGGATCTATTGAATAACATACACAAAAAACAGGGTAGTTTATTTCTTCCCGACATAACACAGATATAAAGTGAAAAAACACACTCTCAAATCTATTGTAATCCAAATCCCACTGGCATCAATCCCACTCATCTCATGCAACGCTGATTATAAATTCATAATCTCATAATGCACTGCTGATGAGAATACGTTCGCACTTAATTGCACGTAAATAATGGAGACCTGATTAGATAGGGTACATTTTCTAGCTGTAAACTTTCATGGATTTGCGCCAAGTAGGTCTCAATTTTGAGCCCCTGCTCTCGACCATTCGTGCAGCTATAGGCATGGCTGCACCGATACACTGTGGTTGCCTCTGCCGGATACAGCCAGCTGGCTCAAGCAATTCCTGCACCAACTAGGCTAATGTGCATTTATAATGATGCACCCCACGCCGGTCGACGTGCAAATACGAATGCCATAAATTCTTGCAATAGAGGTCAGATTAAAGTCAAAAGTTTTATGCATATGTGTGCTCCGAAGATTTATGCAGCGGATAGCTTTCCTGTTCAAATTACCAAGAAAAAGCATTAAGTCTAGATCGCAACAAAAAGAAACCAGTAATTCTTCTTTTACTACGACGTCAAGTAAGACAGAGGGGATTTTCGAATGACAATCACAATTTCCAGGTGTCGGACTCAGATGCCTCGGCTCTTTTCACTCCATTTTCTCATTTCTATTTTAAACCCCGCTCACTCATAAAGAAAAATGTGTCTCTTGTGCAACAGAAGAGCAGAAAACTAGAATGAAATATGCACTATATATAGGCGTACGTATAATTTCAAAGACAGGGCAAAATATCTTTTATTTTCTCATTACTTCTTCTACCTGACGAACCAATTAACTCATATAATATAGCGTTGTTAATAATTCTCTACGGCAGCAGTTCTCCCTGGAGGTAGATCTTGAATCCTTACACAGCAACCGTAAAGCATGGCGTCTCATCGTATCCCACTCGCATAGTCTCTGGAAACTAATGGAAACGTCCACCCGGACAAAGGGGCCACTCGTCTGTTGGACAATGGGCCCCGGCCCCGGCCCCGGCCCCAGCCTCCGATCTCATTGTCGGGCTTCAGACATCCTGCACCGGCTCACGTAGTGCCTCCTCGGTGGGGTAACGATTGCCCCCTTGGTTTCCCAGTGTTGCCTTACTACTATTACTGCTTGCAAGTCGACGCCAAGGCGGGCGTGTAGCGTGGAACTTACGGACCAGACTGGCGAGACCGTGTGAATGGTGTAGCGTGGAACTTACGGACCAGATTGGCGAGACCGTGTGAATGGTGTAGCGTGGAACTTACGGACCAGACTGGCGAGACCGTGTGAATGGTGTAGCGTGGAACTTACGGACCAGACTGGCGGGACCGTGTGAATGGTGTAGCGTGGAACTTACGGACCAGACTGGCGAGACCGTGTGAATGGTGAAGCGTGGAACTTACGGACCAGACTGGCGAGACCGTGTGAATGGTGTAGCGTGGAACTTACGGACCAGACTGGCGAGACCGTGTGAATGGTGTAGCGTGATGCGTTTAGTCGATTAGAAACGTGTTCTGTCTGATATGTATAGACTATTTATAAAGAAGCTTAGCACTAAAATAAAATGTTGTGTATAATTCACAAGATTTTAATATTTTTTGACAAACAATGAGTTCAGAATTGTATTGACGTTTGCTTTTAAACTGTGATCTTGTTTTAAAAGAACCCTGTATAGATGTGGCCATGTTAATGGGCGATACAACGATTATTTGACAATCTTTCTGTATATAACGGTTATTGAAAAATTTGACTATACATACGATATCGTGACAGAAGGTCATTGCAGAGACGCTTAAAGCATAATGACATAGGAATCGTTCAAAGGCGAGCGTTGCGGATTGCGGGTTGACAGTCGTTTAGGAGCTGCAAAGGACCTGTGTTGGAGAGAATGCCGTGCTTGCGTTCGACCGGTCGGTGTATAAAGTATAGCGGTTGCACAGAAGTACAATCATCTAGTGTTCCGTACAATTAAATCGATGCCAACGGTTGTAAATTGTATTTGACAATAAAATGCATGCACAGATTCGAATTAATAAACACTAGAGTTTAGTATTCCATGCTGCAACACGAGAATCAACTATCGAGTTTGTGTTAAGTACATTCTGTAAATTTAAATGGCAGTTCATTTGACTAAAAACGCTGCGAATGCATTTCGGGGGACGAGTCTATTTATTTTATCATGCAAATGGGTTTTATAGAATTTGAAATGAAGTCAGAATTAATATGGCATTCTACAAGAAATAATCGTTCCAAAATCGCATCCAAAATGTAAGCATACACCTAGTAAAAAAAGTTGAGTGCGCCAGCTTTGAGCTTATATTATTTTCACGAAAGAAAAATAATATCGTAGCTTGTAGCAAAGAAAGAGTAGTGGAAAAAGAATGTGAAATATTTACATATCACTTCTCTACGCTAGTTGGTTGTATTTTTCTCCGCCTTGCGAGAGAAAGGTCAGAGTTGAGTTGAGACGGAATGAAATGGTCGAAACATCCAAGACAGGGCAGTGGCAAGGTGTAGACCAGGTACCAACAAGACCACGAGAAGGGAGATCACCTACGGGATGTCGTCGGGCCTCTCGGCCCCCGTAAAGAGCGGTAGAGCAGCCACATTTCACCACTTGTATTCGCCAGCCCTATGAAAAATGCAACCCTTGCGAAGGCGGCAGACAGGAACGTGTTACCTCACATTCTCGACAAGGCTGTGTCTTTGTAGAAAATGTCACGTTTCATTGTAGTGGTATATATTGCGTTGGGTAAAATTTTCTCCATTCTAAATCTGGCGAGTTCGTATGATTAGGCTCATAAGTATTTGTTAATTTTCCACTTAAAAGTGTAGATTTCACCCTAGCTAGGTGAAAGGTTTTCGCTTCTCGAGGCGCCATGCTTCGAACAGAATTTTTGAATTAATTTGTCATTTTCTCTAACCCAATTAGTTTGTTCGGTGTAATGCCACAGGGGCGAATTCTCTGGAGAGATTAGGCTCCGGGCGAGATGGGAACTTATCGCACGGCAGAGATCCAACGCCAGCGCTGGGGTCCAAAGTGTATCTATAGATCTCCGCGCCGGCCCGTGGTATGACTGTGTGAAAGCTGGCCGGCGCGGAATGCGGGGCGGGAGGGACGGGACGGGGGTGGGAGGGAGCTAAGGTTGCTGAAAATAAGGGTAGGTATGTTTCAACTTGAGCTCCCAGCTCTCGAGGGCTATCGATTTTTGGCGCGAAACTGTTATCTTGGTCAACATCCGAACGTCACCGGCGACGCTTACTCAGTCCGAGCCGCCGGGGCGATTATTACCCCCTACCCCCCCCTCCCTTTCCACTTCTTCCCTCCTGCCACCCACACTTGCGTGTGCCAACCCCACCCCCTTCACCCTACGGGTGCATGTTATTATTATCCTCAAGGCATTGTCATGGCATTTAACATTTTACAGTATATAGATAGACATCGTTGCATTTTGTGGGGGGTGAAATGTTGTTTGGGCAATAAGAAGTCGACTGACGTAGCTTGTGATACGATACCATCTCACGGGTCAGACATGAAAACTGTGTTACTATACGTTGACGTAAACACGCGACTAATCGGTGAAGCTGAATTTAGAGTCACTTTCAAGAGAAATGTCCATTAAATTAATTCACGGCACACATCTTGAGAGAGTTTGAATTCACTTCAATGTAAAGCTCTAAGATAAATTATTTATCAATATAACGTCCACATTTTCGTGAGATCTTTGACAATATTCGTACACTCTAAGACTCGGGAAAAATCACTAAGCCTTTTAAAGTCCTCAAACCACATTGTTTCATTCTTCGAAATGGCATCCACCTCAGCCAAGAACAAATAGAAATGCGTTGTGCTTTGCCAGTCGCCGAGAATATCACAATAATTAATGGCCTTTATTTCACAAAAGTAATGCACTTATATATTTTGGCAAGAAGCTTTATCTCTCCTTCCACTCGGTCAACCAAGCGTCTGGGGATCGTTACATCCTCGCAGCATCACAATTGTTTTCGCGGTCTGCATTCCGCGTGTACCGGTCCAGCTGACGTGGTAATAATATTTTCTAGCCACGTCAAATCTGGACTAAGATAGACGAGCGTCACGGGATTATTGAGGATCGACGCCGACGGCTAGGCAAAGCCGTCTACCAGTGAAGACGTGGCCAGTGAAGACGCATAGCATCGTTCAGAGTCCAGCGATAGCTGGAAATGCTCCTTTGCTTGCTCCTTTTCTTTGGGAAAAAGAACCGTATTTACTTTTGTATAACTCAGGAGCGGGCTTTAGAACGTTGGTCGGTGGATGACGTATGGGCCAATTGGGAGCCAGCGAGACGCGCTTGAATCGGGTCTGATGAAGCCTTTTATTTTCTCCCTCTGACAGCTTATCGATATTATCTTGCCTCGCCGCCGAGTATGGCCAAAATAAAGTAATTATGACGAAAAGCCTGGCATTACTTTTTTAACGATGCCGCAATGTTGGTTCTAGAACATAACGGGACATCACGAAATTACTGAATTACTGAGCCTGTGGTATTACTATTAACTACTTTATGCGGCACCGAATACTAGAAACCATAAACATTTGTTTTATAGATATATAAATAAATGACATTTTCCTCTAGAGGGCTGTAGAAAGCCCCAAAATGAAAACGGCATTAATAAGACATCGTGTCAATTGTCGCTAAGAGAACGGCGCTGCGACACAATATTGCCGACTATGCCAAATTGCTTTAATAAATGATGACATTTTCCTACCTTTGGTGCGGTGGTTCGTGCTATGAATTCATACAATATGCATAAGTGTAGCAATACACGGGCAACATCCGTGCACCTATACCAGAGTGTCACGTGGATAGGACACAGCCCCCCTATAGGTCAATTTCAACCAGGTGACGTAGTATCACGTTGTAACAAACATTCAATTCAAAGTTATCGCACGGCCACAAAGCTAAATAAAACCAATTTAAGTCTAGGTTGAATGAGCAGGGTGAGCCCGTTTGCGCGATAATAAATCTAAAGCAAACTATTCGAAGCGGCAATGCGGAGACGTGTGCAGGACTGACACAGGAGCAGCGAACGAATGTCCTCATGAAAGAGTTTCTCTCTCAACGCTTTCCACGACCACGGCCGTATGTGTCGCCATGAGAAATTACTCTGAATGGTAGTGCACACCATGTATACTTCGTTACGAAGCACTTCTCCACCGTAATTTTTTCACTCTTTTAATCATTTTAAAAGGAGTACACTGTTAATGTTTGCGAATCCTATTCCGACCCCTGCACCAGCAGCATGCGGCATGCCAACAAGATGAACCTAGGCCAGACACGACTATGGGTTATGGACTTGCTACAACCACGGACGTGTGGGATGTGATACTGAATTTTTACTTTGTTTCAGGCATAAAGGCTTTCTCAAAGATTGCCCAAATGGCCTTTTAACAGAACAAGTAAGTAATTAATTTCTTTTTTCAAGTTATATTATTAACTCTCGAAATTGTGACTAATTAATGGCTATATCCCTCTGTTTTCTTTTTAAACAGGGCTTCATAAAAATCTACAAGCAGTTTTTCCCGCAGGGCGACCCATCCAAGTTTGCCTCTTTAGTGTTCAGAGTATTTGATGAAAACAACGTGAGTATAACATAATATTATAGCCAACAAAGTTTCCAGCACTCCACTTCAACTCGCTGCCTTTCAGTGCTAAACTCCAGCCACATAATGGCCTGTGTCAGAGATCCAGTGTATCCCTTTCTCAACAGCACATTGTATTTATTGATTAAGTTACTGAATTACAAGTACCGATATACAATCGACTACTTAAGCGATGCCCTCTTAGAGTTAAAATGGCTGACGTGAGCGAGCTGTGCCTGCGCAGACTATTCAGTGTTCACCCATTGTTTGCAACCTGCAGGACGGCTCCATAGAGTTTGAGGAGTTCATCCGGGCGCTTTCCATCACGTCGCGAGGGAACCTGGACGAAAAGCTGCATTGTGAGTATACGGACGAATGCACCGAGAATGTATATCGCCCTTCCCGCACACTCGAACACGAGTAGTTTCCGAATTATTCTTAGAGCATTGCTGGCTTCTGAAATGATGTCAAGTCAATTCAAATTGACAAAAGTCACAAAACCTTCGTAAAAATATTTTGTCTCGTGATAGAGCTAAATTACCTGTTAATTTATTTACTTTTAACTAAATAATATCAACGGGCGAATCAACACATTGCGTTCACTATTTATTTTGATTGAAATGTCTTCGAAATCAAGTGCAGTCATTTGAAGCTAGTGATAAAGAAGACATTTTAATTATTGTGTGTTTTTCGCCTCTTCGGAATGAATAGCGGCACAAAATTCTGCCAACTTCTTTTGTACTAGAGTAAGAAATTATTGTCTAACCCCCCCCCCCCCCCCTAACACATCAACAAAAATTCAACTGCTGCTGAAACTGCTGCTGTAAACTCCTGAAAAACTAGCGGCCGAAACGCTCAAGAGCTCTGTCACCTTTGGCGGTCGGCATGGCGACGATCACCTCAATTAAACGGGAACGATAACACCGTTCAACTAAGCAAGGTGTTTAGTAAAGAAAAAACTTAAATATAGTAATACGGCCTCTTTCATACGAACAATTTATCGTTTACGAAAAACGTGTTTCATTTAAAGTGAAAAGTTATTAATAATGCATATGGCGTTTTGGGTGGCTATTTGAGTTCGCGTATAGTAGAAACGTCTGTGTTGCCTGGAAGCCAGTATAACATGGAAAATAATGTCATTTGTAGACGATAGCTATTGTATTCGTGGAAAGAGATACAGGCCAGTTTGAAAATGGCATGAAGATACACTATCAAATATGAACGAGCTTTATATTTCCACGCGTTTCATTTGCATGTTATATGTAAAAGGAATTGAGTTTTCCGTTGCGAGGTTGATATCATATCGCATTGGTCCTGAAATCCTGACGTCGTCATGCTGTCAGGACGTCTTTTCCACAGCCAGCAGTGAGCCCAGCGTAGTCGAGAAAAACACCCGAGTCGTGTGCTAATTACACGTGAACTTTCACGAACCAGATTACTCCACGAAACAAACAACACAACTAGCGGAAAACACCATAGCATGTCTGACAAATAATAACTTTCATAATAAAACTCGTGAAATAACGAATGCTTTAATTAGGCCGTACCACTCATGCAATGCGTTTTAGGATAGTAAATTATGTAATACACAACGCAATGCTCGCTTTGTACAATCAAACTGCCTTGAAAACTATAAAAGAGACAATTTCTAGCATGAAGTGCCCTTTCGTCTAGACTCTTTTTGAGTAGAAATAATATAAAATATTATGTTATTCAATTTCTCGTACTATGCCCATGCCTTATTCGTTGTACTTAATCGGTAGGTTGGACTAAACACACGTTTATCAATGACTAAATGTTCTTTGTGCATCTGTGCCTTGGGAGCATTCTTCTTTTGCTATTGAAATATTCCGTGCAATGACCCCCTGCATCCAGCAGCGTTGCAAGTGATACCGTTGCAAAGCAGAGCAATATCGGATATCAAACACAAGTTTGGCGAGTGCTGGCCGATAATGACGTGTGTCCGACGTTGTGTTCCAGGGGCTTTCCGGTTGTATGACGTTGACAACGACGGCTTCATCACTCGCGACGAGATGTACAACATTGTTGACGCGATATACCAAATGGTGGTAAGTTATGGCAATAATTAACAAGCTGCAGTATGGCAGTAAACAGTCATCAATAACGCTTCTGAATGATTCATGTCAAACGGTTTCATGAATCGCAAGTAATTAAACACTTCCTTTCACATATAACAATTAAACATCAAGACACTTTTCTCCATTTCTGCCGAAATATATTCAAAAAATGAGCTTGGCATCCACTAGTGCAGTGACCAAACAAGCACGTGAGCAATTCAAATAACATAGCTGCCAATAAGGCACGAGGATTATACAACCACCTCCATACGCAGTCCAACAATATTTTATGCAGCAATTTAAAGCAAGGTAAATTCTGCTTGTTATAAAATAGCGTTGTCAGTTTCGCTTACAACTATTCTTCGTGTCAAAATTCTTGGAGAGACTGTATTTCCTCTTTGGAAATGTAAATCCCATTTTCCCCTGGCATCTTCGTGGGTTTTATTAGCTGCCAAAACTACTTTGGAATAGTAATCCTGCTGGGTTAAGCCTATATGCGCTTGCACTAACGGAGGGCTCCCAGTGATCTTTTATAGCGACCTAATGTGGTTTTTATATGTCCTCCTTTATATGACGTAGACAGAGAAAAACAAGGCGGAAAACAGAGGCAAAACGAGTGTCTTGCAGCAGTCGTTGGGCAGTGTAGATTCTTGAAATTTCTACGATCTATAAAAGAAAAATATAACTGCCAAAAAAGCACTATCCTTTAAGAGAATTTTCAGATAGCTGAAGTCAATTACGATCGGGATATGTATACGGCGCGCCGCCTTTAAGAACGCCTCGTTATTTATATGATTATCCCTAATGGCACATCTCGGTACGCGACTGAGAGTACCGAGAAATCGATGGAAGCTCAAATCGAACCAAGTAATTGCGAAGTCACAGCTTGCTAGAGATAAGGCGCGAAAAGAATGAACGAAATATGAGGATAGGCTAGTAATGTATTTCTCTGAGAAGGGCATTTAAGTATCGGAATGACATGAGAATAGTAATTTGAACAATAAGTACAAGAGAGTAAACGAAGTGGACGCACGTAAATAGTTGCTTCGTTTCGTAGTTATTTGGTTATTGATCGTGACTACGTCGAAGTTCTATAGGCACTAGCTTTAGCAGCATCTTCGCGCTTGGAGATAAGTTGCACGGCGACGTGGCTTTCCTGCAAATCCATATCCACTCCAGATGTACCTGCACACGTTTGTACGGCTCGTCTGTGCACGGTGCTACGTGGCTTCGTGACAATTTTCCACGCAGAGTTTCCCGGACAGCAAATTGAATGTCGCTTTCACAACCGAAAGACAGTGTGGAAGTTTAGCCGCGGGGTCACTCTGCCGCACAGCGCGTTCTGCTGTACATTAGCAATTAGTGTCGGTGCGAGTTAGCATCTGCGTGCGGTACCAAGTGACACATCTGCTAAAAAGCTACTCGTATTTTGAGAGATGTCACTTTGATACCTTCAGGGGCCGTGAGCATCGTATTAAAATGTCAAAATAAAATTTCTTTTTTACCTTATCATAACTTTCAATTTTGAAATTATCAGATTGCCTGTCACAATTGTGTAGCAGCTTCGTACCTTGGTTTGGACGTGTCCCTAATTCGGTTGTGACATTACTCTTGATGTGTCTTGATACATCTTGGTGAGTTCTTTCGGAAAATCGTATATTAATTTCACGAATGTTCCAAGTTTTTACAGCCATCGTGTTGCAGCAAAATTGCTGAGCTAGTTCTGCAAAACATCTTACTCTCAGCTGTTCAAGTGAGCAGGGGCAACATGTGTACCCATGATACGGAGCAATTTGGAACATTATAAGTGGTCAGCACGTTTCCACATTGCATTTATTTTGGATGCATCCGACACTTTTCAGTTAAGAAACTTGCAATTCTGAACTAAAACACATACATGAAGAGCGCAATGTTAACTCGAGCGGGAAGTAACATGGGATAGGAAAATCAGGAGCAGTGTCTCTTCCATTCCCGACCGACACGGCTGTAGGTGATGTGAAATCCAGTGCGATCTCGACCTGGAAAATGCAATTCATGGCATTTGCCTGAGACAAATTGAACTCTACCGATAGTTTCCATTCATTTCACGGAGCAACGTAAAGTATGATTGACTCTATACAGCTTTTGCAGCGTGCACCAAAAACTGCAGTCGCATTCCAAATGCTGACATAAAGTGGTACTACATAAAACAATATTAACATACAATCGCACAGTTACTGTTCCAGCAAGTCGGAGCCACGGTGATGTATCGATTGTGTGCAAATGATAATCTGCAGCAACGTCTCTAGCATTAACGCATATGATCGCAGCCTATCACTATCAATCGCTGTGCCTGCAGCTGGCTGTATCTGCACTGCGAGGATTTCGCGTACCCACGGATCATGGCCTGCACTAAATCAGTCTGAATTATATCCACGGATACCATGGTCCATGGGTAGAGTGGGGTTTGACCTGCGGTCTGACTCGAAATAATGGCCGTTGTACGCTCAAAATTGTGCATTGTCCGCTCGATTTGCATAGAAAACAGAATCCATTTGAATGGCCGCGCCGAATGAAATACTCTACGGATAACTGCGTTAATTTATGTACCTGGGCAAAGTGTTAACCATTTCATTGAGTGCTCAGGGAATTGGGGCTGGAAAATAAATAATGTGGATTTTCAGGGGGAAAATTGCAGTTTGAGTATTAGTATAAAAATTACATTTTTAATCATCTCATAGTGGATATTTCGAATAGGTTATCATGCATATTTAAAATTATTTTCGTATATCCGTTTTCAAATAAGTGCAACACAGCACTATCGATGTTAGAGCGCGTAATCCCACTTTTTAATGAGCACACAATATGCAAATAACGATCAACCGCAGAGTCGAAAACGGCAGCCGAAACTGCGTAACGCCGGGCAATGCTTTTAATGAACACGTGGCCTGATGTAACGATTTAATTATTTAGCCCCGAAACGTTTAGTATTCTGGACCGCCGCTAACCAAGGTGATCGACCAGTGCATCTGTCGCCCCTCTATACTCTGTACTCTATACCAGGCGTGGGCCACCTTTGGAAGTCACGGGCCTGGTTCAACATTTCTGGATGTTCGGCGGGCCGGACGACCACTTTCGTAAATGGGGGGGGGGGGGAACAAACATGTCAAATGTAACACCATCAAAAGTTATATGCTCATATTGTCCTAAAAAGCATAGATATGAGCATTTAATTGCATGAAAATTGAAACATTGAAATGAACATTTTTTTAAAATCTTGTCGGCGGTGCCTGGCTGGCTGGGACCTCTTACCCTAGGCTTGGGATTTTCCCAAGACTATGTCCAATCGAGCCCTCCGCGCATAATTGGTAAGAGGTACATACCTATACATTCAAATTAAAATCTCACCCCCAAACGAAGTTAAAATCCGACATTTCATATATCTACCTCAGTGCGAATTCAGTTCTACAAGTCGAGAATATAATTTTACCAGAGAGAGTGATGTTCAAGAATGAACATGAGTCTTGAAACTACTAGGAAGCACTGAATATATATATATATATATATATATATATATATATATATATATATATATATATATATATATATCCAAAAAATGAGGTTTTATTTTAACTTTTTAACTGTTTTTCTTCATACACGGTCTGGGCCTATCTTTTACGCTTATTGTCCAAGGCCGGCGGGCCGGACAAAATAGCCCCGCGGGCCGGGGGTTGTCCATGCCTGCTCTATACTCTAGACTCGATATATATACGATACAAAATATGCAAATATGTAGTATGGAATATAAGCCATGTTGCTTTTCACGCTTTTACAAAAAACCGTGAGATTTATTTCATTATATAATTGAATAACAAAAAAGTGTGGAGGTATGAAATTGGTGAATAAAGCCAAAGCGACGTGTGGGCCAGCGACCGCGATACCTTCCCCGGCGGGCCCTGCATTGTATGCGCGGCGAAAATACGCTATTGATTTTCCAAAACAGGACCAGACACAAAGTCGGAAACACCAGTAAAACTTTCAGAACTAAAACGCGAATGCGCTCGAAAGTGGGAGACAAAATTTTGGTCGTCTACTTCCAACTGGAATCAGATTTTTCATTCCGCTTGAGATATTTTTGTTGGAGACGCTTTATAATTGCGTGATTTACAATTCGCGCTCTGGTGGAAAATAAGAACATCGCTCGTTTATATAGCTCGGAATCGAGATGATCACAATAAAAAGTAGTGAATGTGTGGAAGTTATATCTACCATGGAAAGGAAGGCTTGCCTCTGTTTTCCACTGATTGTTATACTATTCCATAAATAAAGTACACCTTTCTTGAGGATTGCAAATGAATGCAATTCCAATGGAACCCTCATTATCACCACCTCGAGATGCAGCTTTAACAGACCTGCACTGGATCAGTTTATAATGGTCATTTTGACCTCTTTTTCAAATCTGGGCTATTCATCTGACTATAGGCATTTGCTATAGACATAGATAAATAAAAGAGGTACACTGCATGTATTTTGGTTGTTGCTGTCACAAAAAACTTAGCTACTAACCTTAATCGGAGTTAAAGAAATGTTTAAAAAACTACCTAATTGGGACTTCCAGTGTAGCCGTATTTTGGCACCAGTTTCGTCATCACCGCTCGGCGACACATTCACGTTGAAGTCCAGATACCCCTGGCTAGAAACAGCCTGCTTCGGTTACAGTTTTAACCGTCCGTTGGCACGTTGCCAAAACAGTGCGCCGTTACACACCGCCCGTTAGTTCTTTCTGTTTTATTGTAATCAGTGGGCGGCAGCCGGCGAATCTAGCTAGACATCTGATACATTGGTCCAGTGGTACGTGAGTTTTTGGCGATCCGGTCAAGGATCTGATGTCAGTCTCGTGAGAGTTGGTGGTCTCACAGAGGTTGCGGCGCGATGCTATTTCTCTCCACGCACTAAGTCAGGACGAAGAAGTAAGGATGCGTCCTGGAAAGCGCTCAACTCGATGCCCGCATTCGTACGCCAAGGGCATTTCGCTTGGTCGATCGCGTTCTGTTCTGACGCACAAAATGCGTTACGGCGCATGGAGGGTGAGGAATGGTTCGACTTTCTTTGTCTCATCCAAAGTGATTCTCTGGCTGAGCAAGACCGATGTGGGAATCTATGTATGTGATTGGTTGAACGATGGCTACGTCGCTATCTCCACTTGTTGAAGCTTTGGTTGTGAGCCAGTGTATTTGCATTCATGCGGATTCACGGAGTATTCAAGGACCAAAACGTAAAATAATAAACGCGTTTTATAAATTCCGTCTCTATGATGATCAATTAAATTTTGATATGAAGGCTCTCGAGAATCAGCATTTGGCTCGACTCAATTCACCACTCAATCGCAATGAAATAAAGCCCAGCTTTATCGAAATTGGTTTTCAATGAAATTTTCGTTTAAAATCTAAAAATTAGACGATATAAAATGGGGAAAATGACTTGTAATAAAAATCGGCAGTCTGAATTATGAACCGACGGAACGATTATTTTAAATGGAACACATTTTCTCTCAAAAATTTTTCTTCTTAAACCGTGTCCCCAGTATACTCGGTATTGATTCTTTTCTACTGAATCAACCGACAATAAAACGAATGACGAGCAAATAGAATTTAGGAAATTCTTTCAACTGCAGTTTGTGCAAACTTTGTGCAACGACCTGTGGTCAAAGCTGCACATCCTCAAATTGCAGTTGTAGTAAATTCAACAAAAAATTGCTCTCCATTAGCAAATGTATAACACTTGCGTCGATTTACGTTGCTATGCTCTAGTGCACACTATATATTGAGCTGAGAGAGAGAGACAGTAATTGTTTCAACATGGTAAATATTCAGTTTCTCTCTATCTCTCTTATGCACTCAGGGCACACTGTGCAAAGCATCCTTAGCAAACGATACATTTTTCGAATTGTGATTTGTAACTCCAGTACAACTTATATAGCACCCAAAACAAAAGAGATGTCTGACTTTGACAAGAATCTACAAGCAAGTTTGCACATTTTCCAGGGCCAACAGCCGCAGGCCGAAGACGAGAATACGCCTCAGAAGCGAGTGGACAAGATCTTCGATCAGATGGACAAGAACCACGACGACCGGCTGACGCTGGAGGAGTTCCGCGAGGGCAGCAAAGCCGACCCCCGCATCGTCCAGGCGCTCTCGCTGGGGGACCCGGGCGGGGCGGCGAACCCCGGGCCAGCGGGCTCGCCCACCCCCGGCTAGCCCGCCGACGCCGACGCCGCCGACGCCACAGCCGCCGCCGCGACCGCGCGCAAAAAATAATAACATGCAGCTCTACCTAACTACTGATATTTCACATCTATAAAACATGAAATCACACGCGACAGAATAGAAATGGACGGGAAGTTTTAACGATTTTTTGTCTTCGATTATTATAAGGAAAGAAACTGTGTATCGTTAAAACCGGCGATGAAAATTTTAAGCAGACAAAAATGAGACTTTCGGGAGACTTTCGCAAAACAGTGCTGGGTGCTAAAGCGCACGGTAAAATGTAGTTAAGTGCTCTGAAGGTGGTGTACACCTCCGAAATAAGTTGCTCCGATGACGTGGACTGAATTTGAACTGGTGCGTTTTATAATTATTGTTCGTTAGGCGATGATTATTTGATTTTACGATATAAGCGTAATTTTTGAACGATGTTTCGACAAGTATGATTATCATTATTAGTTACTGTTAATGCACGAGTTTTTGACGAAGTAACTAAATCCATGTATGGACAGATTCATATTTGTTATATTTTTGGGAGAAGCCAGACCTAGATCGGGATTGGACAAGCCCCTAAACGCAGCCCGCAGTGCTCGGGTGAGATGACACATAACCTGGTTGCCAACCATCGAAAGCCAGCAGAGTGTGTATGATTGTGTGAACAATGGGAGACTAAGCCACAAGCATTTAGAGTCCAAGCCAAAATGAAAGCCTTCTTGCCAAACGTATTCTCGAAAAACGCTCAAAACTATAACTGAAATGAAAAGTCCATACAGAAATTGAATTGTCAATCCAAAAACAACGTTAGCTAGTAAAATATGAGTGCTATCTACGAATAGCAACGTACAATAACATCATGTTGTAAGCTTTCATGCTGAATCTCTTAAAAGAAAACCTAGACTTTCAATCAATTCTTCTCCTGTAACGTAGAAATATTCATGTAGGCACTAGAAGCAGTACGCCTCGCTTTGAGAGTAGATGTCTTGCCATGGCTTCTTCGAGTAGAAAAGTTGGTATGGGTTGCTTGCTTGCACAGGCACGAAAAGACGACGCGAAAGATAATTAAGATTAAAGACAGAATCAAAGCCAATCAAACATATTTTTGATGTTAGTCTTTGATCATTTTGGATTGAAAAAACAATTAGATCTCTCTAAAATCTTATATATTAGAAGCTAGATGAAAATTCGGTTAAAAGTTGTTAAAACTGAGAAGATCGCGTGTATTCTGTAGCGAAATCTCTGTTCAGGAAACCCTTGTGGATACCGACAGTGACCGCTAAGCCTCACAATGTTGTATCATCGATCTCACGGATTGTTTATTTTCAAATTCGTTTCACCTAATTTGCAAGCATGCTCCTAAGCTTTCTGTCACAGAATCTTGCCCACCCTCTCCCGCCCCCACCCGCCCCGTTGTAGCCACAGGAACACAAAGTGCCGCCACAAACACGTCGTTATTTCGAGCGGCTATAAAAACTAGATTATGGAAATTGGCAATTTGAAATAAAATGAAACGGGCGAACCATGCCGTTCTCATAAGGGTTGAACTAAAAAAAGCATAACTCAAGAAGTGAGCACAAAGGAAACTTTTGTATGGCAATAACGGGGTGGGAAACTGGAATCCCATAACTCTCTGTCAACCCTTTGCCACCGACACCCCAGGGTTCATTCTGGAAGAGTTTTTCTTTTTGTCTTTTGGGAAATTTGGCGGCGTGCTTTTAAATCAATATTTTGAAAACGTTAGCTCTACTGGAATCTACAAACAAAGAGGATCTCTATAATATAGACAAGAACGAAGATGTGATAGTTTCCTAGTCGTTGTTAGAGTAATTGTTAAATTGTTGTGCAATGTTGCGTGCAAGCGTCCGGCTGTAAATTGTTACAAAAAAGCTGATTTTAATAATGTTACGAGCGGCCTATATACCTAAGCGCGACGCGTACATACAAATAGCCTGTCTATATACGCTGCCCTGTGTATAGCCGACATTGTTATATTGAAATGATTATTTATTCTTTTCGTTAAAAATTCTGTGATAATTATATGAACATAATGCAATAATGAGCGTTCGATTGGAAAATGTGTTTAAAACAAAACTACTGATTTGCTATATGTTATTTTGTAAAATGATTGTCATCATATATTCAGTCTGCGAATTTGAGTGGGTTGTTTGTTATTAATATAGTTGTAATGAATTTTCACAATGCCGTTAAGAAAACTATTCACTGGTGCACTCTACAATGATTGAGTCTATTTTTCATGAAACAAATTGTTAATTAAATATAAATGATTTGAAACCAACTATAAATACTGCACCTAATTTTGTGAAAGTGTGCGCCATGTCAGTACAATTAATAATGATCTCGACGAGCCTCATATTGATTGGAAAGATCTTAACAACTCGTGTTATAATTATATTTATTATGCACAAACATATATATTGATTCAATTAAAAACAAAAAAGTCTTGCTACATCTTCTCGTTTTGCCTTGGCTCGAGGCGCGATCTTTTATTGTGAATAAGCAATCATTGCCTATACCTAGCTTGCATTATAGCGCTCGCTGGCAAATGTTTATCAAGAATACTCAAAATAGTCATTTATCAGTCATGTACGCAATACTCTATGTGTGTGGGCTTCACTTTCTATTACCCATTTTAATGATCTTTCTTGAGAAATCTATAATACATTAAATGCACTCACCCCTTAGCTCCATAAGATATACAAAATAGGCTCCGAAAAGTACAGTCCAAACTCACGTAGTTGTTAAAACCTTTCCCTCTTCTCCTCCCAACCATAACAGAGATCATGGAACTATCTTTTAGGAACCTGGAATATTTCCATTTAGAGAATTTACCCAATGCAATACTATATAATTTACAATAATAAACAAATGTGTTTATAAGTTTATCGACTTGCTAAAGAAAATCTTAATATAAATGAATCTATGACTCGATGGCATTTAATTCTTGTATACCTTACCCTAACACACTAATCATGTATATATAAAGAAATTATAATTATAAACATATTTCTAACAACGTGAAAGTAATAAAAACATTATAAATCAAACTCTCGAGCATTTTCTAATCTACCAATAAATTGCTGTTCTGAGCTCTACTGTAATGCCAGACTACCTTTCGACTGAGACGCTGTAAAATATCATTACAAATCACACGATTTCAGGGAGAAGGAATCGCTAAAGGACTCATACATGCTTCTAGCATGCATCAATACACGAAACTGTGCTCTTGTTTTTGCCTGTATTTTCAGATGCTGTAAAACCATGTGCTTGCTGCTGAAACGAAGTTTGACCACAAAGTCCACCTAAAGGATCTCATTTGTTAGGTATTTAAAAAAAACAATAATATAATACAGAGTCATACCGCTATGAATGAGGTGCTCAAGAAATTTTGATGATGTGATGATTGATGATGGCTTGACTGTGGCGATTGTTTGGACTAGAACTTAGCTTAACCCATTGAGTGAATTCCTTACAATAAGTAAATACGAATACATTACTACTAAAATACTGCAACGATTGCTGGAATACTTGAAAAATTTACCACTTCAAAACTGTTTATTACTTTTACATAAATATAAAATTTAAATTTGCCCTTTTTACAGACCTATCACGCACGCCGTAACGCAAGAAAGTGGTGTAACTTCAATCTTCTCCAACCAACCAAAAGGTACTTCATCCTTCAACGCGAAAAACCAGCGTTCGAAAACTCCATTAAACAATAAAGACACTATGTTTCCAACAACAAGCAATCAAGCCTAATATTGCAGGCACAAGATCATGACTTCCAGGACATTGACAGTTATCTCTCGTCACGTCTCGTCACGAGCAGATAGCGCAATCGATGGTAACTAGCGAGAGTCTCTGACAGACCGACGCCGCGTCCGGCGACCGGCGTCCAGCATTCGACCACTTGTGGCGTCGCGACGTCAGTTCACACTGCATAGTCTGAGTTGGCGGGTGTCTACGTCGACCGCAGCTCTCCACAACGGTCAACATTCTCTGCACCATTCGAAGCGAGCGACCAGCTGCTGGAATTGTGGCTTTCTGGTGAGCCAACAATGCAAGCATTGCTCAGCTTTGCATCATCAATGCTGGCTTGGGTTTAACTCTTTAGTTTACAATTTGTGTGGGATTTTTGGTGGCTTTTTAAGTAAACTATTTGGACTTTCTTTCACTACTATTTCGTCAGTAACAAATGTTGTGGAAAGTTTCTTAGACACGCTTGCTCAATGGCTGGTTAAGGATTTCACAGTCCGTTTAATTGTCGTCAAGGCATCTTATTGGCTGTAGAACGACTTAACGGACGGTTAATTTGCTAACCAGACGTTGAGCAGGCGTGGCTTATATTTAGAATGGTCTTGGTTTAATGATAATTGATGAAAAGAGAAACTAATGCACTGAGAAAAGTGTTTGTAAACTTAAGTTGAATTACTTACGTTCTGTGTAATACTGTATTGACTGAGATTTAAGTTACCATCTCAAGTAACGTACTTTGCTGGAATCTGTTTTTATTTCTTGTCTTGACAGAAGAGACGGTTTAGACGAGCGTGGAAATGATATTTTTTGAGGGTTTAAGTTGTGAAATTTCCTCGACAAGAAGTTTAAAAAAAGGAGAAAAGAGTGGGCCTAGAAGTGCACATATTTATTTAGTAAAATTCGTATTATAAATCATCATTTTTTATTGTTGTCATCATCATAATCATCTACATTTGTTCCATAGCCTCGGTTTTACTCAGTCGCCATCTTAGGGTCGTTTTTCTTGATTTTCCTGGCAACAATATCGAATGCTTTGGGGTTGAGATGTATAAAATATATTTAAAATCCTATATCTACTTACATCACCAAACTAATACGAATTTTAAACCATTCTAAAGGACATACGATTTAATTTGTTTAAATTTCTTAATTATTCTGTCCAAAGGTGTCCATCAACAACAACCGTTTTCAAGTCGGCGAATAAACTTTTACAACCACTAACACTCGTCATGTCACAGAGACACTCTTGTACCGCCTTGTACCTGAGACTCCAACGCTCCCTGTCACTAGTCGCGGAAAAGATGTGTGCACAATTACACTTCGCATGCGCTGTCATGTGCGCGGTGGGTGGTGGCACCGGAAACCACCAGCTCAAATTTGATCACTGCAGCCTTGACGCAATTCCCTCGACCACCTGCTCATTAATGCGAGAGGTGTCATTTGTAAAATGTGGCTCGTCAACTTCGTAATGGATTAATTAATTGTGTTAACTCATTATCTAGGTACCAATTTGCATTATCTTCTTGCTTTTGTTGTAAAATTACAATGGGACATGGAAATAACAATTAGATGAGGTGGCGTGGCGTGGCGTGGCGTGCTTACAAACACCCGCTACGTACATCACAATGTTAATTGGGAATGAAATTCCAAAAGCTTCCACTGGAGAATGTTTTTCTTTTGTAAATAACGTGTGGGTCTCTTGATTAAAATGAGTAAGAAGCCGTTGAAAATTGTTTCATGTCTCAGGGCTTCCTTTGATGAAACTTATCGGCTCCGTGATTTCATCAGACAATGACTCGAAAGTCGAATTGCATATATTACCATGTTTATGCAGCCACCATGTACCATGTATCCAGTATGCATGCAAAGTATTCATAAGAGTGATCCCATTATGGAGAGGTAGAGAGCGGGGGGGGGGGGGGAGAGGGGCAAGGGGACAGACTTGTCCACACACTGACATCAAACAAAGTTGTAAAGAATAGTTCCTATGTACACTCTGTCCCACGAGGGAACATACTTTGCACTGTCGAGCTAGTGCCACTCGTTTGAACTAGCGCTGCAGAGGAAGCATTTTCTCTCATGGGACAGTGTGAAAAGTATGATCTTCTGGGCCCTTCTGGGCGTGATAAGTAAGACGCCGCTGCACCATGCTGACGTAATAGCCTTGGCTTGAGGTGGTAAGGATCGAGCAAAGCGTTCCTATCTACACGACAAGACACACACTTATGTTCCCTATTCTTGCGCGTGCATGTCGACGCATGCCAGGAATTCTTTGTGGATCCGTATCTTTTATTTTACTCCAATCCGCTCTTTCCTGGAGCTTTGTGATACTGGTAAGAATTCACTTATCTCAGCTATTACGAGAATTTGTTTGGGGATTAAAATAATATGGCATGGTACAAGTGCTTCGTCTGCACTGCGTGTGCGTTCAGGGGCGGGTGGGTGGTCTACAATGTTACTTGTTATGTGAAGTAATTTCGATTTCGGATGTGAGAGAGAGTTGTTTTAGTTAGGTATTTGTGATTTATTCTACCCTTTGAAATGTAATTTTGCAAAAAGTGGAGGTGCCAAGCTTGCTCTGCGGGCTGCGTTCAGGAGATTTTTTTTTCAAATTGTTTGAATGGTTATATGAGCAAAGGCACAGTGATGCATGGCAGAAAATATTAACCGTCAGTCATCTTTCCCAGCATCTGATATTGTGTGGATGGTAAAGGATTGCTCTGCGGGCTGCGTTCAGGAGATATAATTTTTAAGTAGCAGGGTAGCTAATAAAGAGGGTTCTGAAAACGTTGGAGACAATGAAAAAACCAAATAAGTCGCTAGATATGTTTCTAGCCTTTGTACACGTAGTTTTTAATAAAGAAACACGCAAGTTTTTGTTTTAAAATTGAATCATGAAATGTAAATTTTATAAGACACGATAATGGTCAGCCTTTGCCCCACTTGTCATATTCATGCCCACACACTGCTCATCCCTGTAGTAGATAATGCATGCACACAGCACACCCTTGTATTAGATCATACCTGCACACTGCACACCCCTGTATTAGATCATGCCTGCACACTTTTATATCATACATTCATTATATTTCATGTAATTGCATCATTCAATGGTATCCAATAATTAAGTGATGGCAGATGGCTTCAAATGCTCTATCACCTTTTCCTGATAACGCTCCAAACACCCTCCCCCCCCCCCTTCCCCCTAGCAACAAAAAATTCCTCGATCATGATTGTGGGCTCCTATACAAAGTGCTGTTTCGAACAAAGCGTCAACGTGCACCATCACGGAAGTGAAAACTTTTGCCTACCTCTGGAGGTAAGATACTTAGTCTCTGTCACTCAGAAACTTAAAAAAGTGATTAAACTGTAATTTGGTAGGTTTTATGTTTGTTTGCTGGGTAAACCTAGTGTGGCGCATCGGCACTTAGCGGCTATTTCCTCTTTATTGTAAGTTTATATTATCGCCCACGAAACTAACATTTGAAAAGAGCCAGGAAACTTTCTCTCTCGCCTGAATAACACAAATAGAATACCTGATGATCGAAAAACGTATTACTAATCGTGGCCGGAACCACAACGCAAAGAGTAGAAATGTGATTCAAATTAGTGTAACTACCGCTGTCTAATAATTCGTATCATGCTACATTTTCGTCCTCAGGTACGTTGGCTGACCAGTGCCCGTTTGCTTATTTTGCTTTTGAATTGTTATGCACTCGCTTGTTTAATGACCGGTTAAGGTATTAACACCTCGATTAACTTAAAGTGAATGAGTCTGATTGACTGCGGGATTGACTGAGACGAGACTAGATACTTGAATGTGGAAAGTAAATATATTTGTGTAGAATTTTCTCTAAGTTAATCCTTCGAATAAATATAATCATATAATGCATAAAGCATGTTGCATATCGGCCTATAATGTGTATAAACATGTTGGTATATAAAATTCATATAATGTTATAATACCTTAGATACGCTTCTGATTTGTGATTCGTCACTTATATTTTTAAGTTAGTATATAGATTAGCTATAAATTTGGCCTATGCATGAAACTGAAAACCTTATGCAACGTCAATCACGCTAACAGTCCTGTTACGTAACGCAACCCATGTAACCGATATTATTTGCAATATCATAATCATGCTAAGTAATAGTTTCGTGGTACAAGCTTCGAGAAGATGAGATAACATGAAACGTGATACTTTCCCCAAAGGATTTTCTATTGGGGATGTGAGTGCTATTGCACGGCATTGACATGCTTTCCTTTTGAGTGTCTGTCCTCTTCGTTACAAACCCTTATCTTCAGAGACTACGATCGCATACGTGATAGTTTCAAAGCAATTGGTGCATTCTGAAGATTTCACGTTTCCTTTGAACTATTTGATGGTGTGAGACCATTATTAGTATTAAATGTGTCAATATTTGAGACCGCAGGGTTGATTCCAGGAAGAAATTCTCTCCAGTAGGCGTAGATGTGTGATGTTTGTTTGCCAAAGGTATTACGTTGGCTAAGTGCATTGTTTCGTTTGACATGCTAACAACAAAATTAATCAATTTAACAACGTAATATAATTTGTTTTGTGAAAAGCAAACACAAATTTCAGTGAAAACTAATACTACTATTCCAATAGTCATTGTATTTAAGAACAATATATCATTCCCACTGTTTTGTCTGTTTTTGCCAGACGTCATTGCCCGCCCCTTTTGCCCCGACAGTTTGAGTCTCCAAGGGGCGCTAAGATGTCCGTCCCACGAGAGGAGAACTGCAAATCCTGCGTGGGCAGTGAGGACGATCTAACGACTGCACGCAGAAGAAGCTTCATGTCTTATCCGTGGCATGTGCTGCAATCTCTGCGCTCAGCATCCACCAACACGGGGTCTATTCCGGAGGACATCGAGTCTAGCATCGAGGTAACACTCAGATTTGGGCTCTAGAATGCATTCTTTTCAATTCGCTTATCATTGTTTTTAAATGTTTGAGTAATAGGGTCTGTTTTCAGCTGGAGTAGTACATGCTACCTGCTTATTTTGATGGGTCATTTGATTGGTTGTGTGTGTTATTTACTGCAAATTAAATTGTAGGTTTAGCAGTTCAATGAAATGGCCCAGAGTTGAAATCAGCGTTGATATAAATAGGTCAAAGCAGACAGTATCAGTTGAATTTGAGTCTCAGGTGCAGGTAGTTGTGCTAGTATGCAAGGAATATTAGCACTGGGTTTATATGTTAGTGACTTGGTAAGTGACATTATTATTTTGTATACTACTAGGAGGTTATTATATAGTATCTTTGCTACTAGGTATGTATTTGTATGCCCTGTGGGGTGCTGCCTTGATTTTATTAAAGTGATCAAATACATAGTGTGTAAATCAAGTCTTCGATCTCATATAATTTGCCTTCTTAGTTTCTTTCTAGTCATCACAAGCTGTGATTTACGTGTATTGTGTATTTTACGTTTTACAATAATTATTTATCAGAGAAGACTTTACAATAAGAACAGCGTTAATTCCTCCCTAAATTCTTTAAAATGCCTCTTGACAAACTACCACTTATATTAATTAAATTGAACTATGTTTTCAAATGAACAAGTTATTGATTTTGTTCTCAGAGTCTCAAACTGAAAAGAATCATATTATTAAACTTCAACGCATTGAATTAAACAAAATGCCAGTCGGTGTGCTTATCTACAAATATATGTATCATCCTGACAGTAATTAGTTATGTTTCAAATTACGATAACATAATTTTACAAGAGTGCTTCACGGATAAAATGGTTCCACCGTGACGGCAAAATTATTTGAAGTGGAGTTGGTGTACCAGGAACCAGCGGCCTATCAGATATGGAAGAGCATGGCTCGTGGCAATAATATATGTGAAAGGGGAAGTGGATACGTGCTGCCGTGCCAGCCCATTATTTTACACACGAAAATGAAAGGTTCGGGCGTCGTTGGGCGTTCAAATTCGTTTGACGAACTCATTAGTTAATTTTTGTTATCGTAATAATCAGAGAAAGTTTCAAACGAAAAGAGACTTGGTTGGACTAGGGGTGAATGTAGGGTCATGACCCTGGCCCCGTGATGTTTGCAAATAGTGGATACGTAAGACCCTGTCATTTAGAATTTCAGGCAGTACATTGAAAACAATTTGTAAGTATCGGAATACTTTCGTATGCGTGCACTTATGGTGAAATTCCCCAGGCGATCTCTTCGATTCTATTGTGATTAGATTAATGCAAAAAACGGATAACCCGCATTGAAGTTTTATGCCGTAATATTAAAATACGCGGAGCTCATGTAGAAAAATCTTCCTCTCATTTATTAAATCGTTTAACCAGTTTTACAAAAGCGTTTACGGTTTAAGACTTATTTAAGTATGCGTAAGTTATTTAGATAGGATAAATCAAATATGTGTATACTACTGGGAATGGCGAACCTATAGAAGTGTACGCCCCAGTAAAACTCTACCTGGGTAGCGATTGTGTAAAAATTTACCGATCGGTAGCTAAGGGTAACCGGTCGATAGCTCGAAGGCCTCTTATTTCAATGAGCCGTGCTATCGATAAACATAGATAACTCATCGATAACTTTACACAATCTCAAATTATTGGCTGAATAAATCTCGCGAACTAAATGTACGTGTCGTCTGTCCAGAGCCGGGTGATCAGCCTGATGCGTCGGCAGCCGCGCAAGGGCCGGGTAGTCTCCGAGTGCGTCGACGGCCACGTCAACACGTCGGAGCTGCACTCCATGCTGCCCTCCGTGACCACATTGCCCATCGAGCAGCGCAGGGCCAAGTTCAGTCTGTCGCATGCCCCGCTCTCGCCCATCATCAAGGACGACCCGGAGAAGATCAAGGGCGAGGTCTGCCTGCTCATACAGAGTCCTTTCCGCATCTTGAGGGTGAGTCAACAACGCCTCCTTTGGGGCCAGACTACCTCGCTCCCAGCTGCGAGATAGCGCGAATGCAGAGTCTCACGAGTATGCGCTTTTTTACTAGACCGTAAGAAATTATCTGTTGGAGTAAGCGAGGAAGTTGTAGTAAAGAATCAATCTGTGTCGATAAAGGAGCATTTTTCTCAATTTCAATCTCCTTCATCTCTTTACCGATTCACGAAAAAGCGCAAAATAGAGCAAAATGCAACAGTTTTAGAAGCGGATTCGGCCCCTTTGTATTTAAAAAAAAATGAAAAACGGGTCCGTTACCGACACAAATTGATTAATTATATACAACTCCTTCGCTTACTTCAATAGTGTATCTCTTACGGTTTAGTAAAAAAACGCATACTCGTGAGTCTCTGAATTCTCGATATTTCGCAGCTGCGAGCAGCTGCGAGCGAGGTAGTCTGCCCCTCTCACATTTTAAACTCGAGACTAAGGCGTTTTCAGCGACAAGGAGTTTCAGTTGGATTGAAGTTGAAGTAAAGTTGATGAGATTGGGCTCTATAGGAGAGGCGAGTTCAAGTTTCTGAGGGCCAGACGCTCTGAAAAATATTACGGCTGGGAAAGCGAATTTTTCCAGCTTCGCTTCCCTTCCAATAAAGTTAATGTCATTCCTGAAATCAGAATTTATCAATGGTGTACCTGGCCAAAACGACGTTTTTCCCCACACATGAATTCCGCTGCAACTTATTGGCTAGAGTGGCAATTTATCAAATGTCCACTTCCATTCAGGAACGTTTGGTTAATTTGTTAATAGCAGCGTAAGGTGGTCTAAAAAGTAAGTAAGTTGAGACGTGTTTAGCTTTTGGACAAGAAAGAATTGAGAAGAAACGCAGGGATCAGCTGGTGCTGACATTCTCCCAGCACTTGAAGATTTTGCCGCCCAAAATGTCCAATTTGGGAGTGCGCAAGTTGTGCCAGCTTTTGCCCCATGATGGGTTATTAAGAAACTATGCAAGTTCAGGTAACTCGCGATAGATGTCGTCGGCAGCGCACTCTGGAAAAGCGTTTCTGCGCGCGCCAAGTCGGAAAATCTTGGCACCTCCACCGCGAAAACTTCTGCTCCGCTTCACATACGAAAGTCTGTCGAGATTAAATATTATCTATCGCGATTCTAAAAGCGATTCAGTAACGGCAATATTTGCGTGTTTCCTCATAGAGTACGTGCATGTCGAACTGTCTCGAAAAGAAGACACATGATAATGTATGAGATGCAAAAGTCGATTTCCCTTGGGATTATTGCTAAGAGGTTGCTAAAAGGATCGAAATCAATATGTATTACTTATGATTTTTTTTATATAGTTTAAGCACGAGGCGAGATGATTTCTAGAAAAAACTACGCAATCTTGCCTATTTTTTTGGGCGTTTCTAGAACGAGATTTATTTTCATTAAAAAGTAACTCTTTTCAAAGAGGCTTTGATGTGGCGAAAGTAGTAATTAAGCTACCAGCTCCAGCTGTTTTCCGTGTTACATTCGCAATTAAATTCCTTTTTTATTACCACCTTATTTTACTTAAAAAAAATACCGCTAGTTACTTGATATCAGATATTTTAATTGGCTGATTGACAAATATTAATTGAATAATCGCTTTCCGCGAAAGTCCTTTACCTCGGCACGTGGAGGAAAATGTGGGAAACTGCGGCACGTTCGCGGAGCGTGGAAGATCGGAAAACAGTCGGAAACTGGCAGCCGCCGTGAAAGCTCGTTTCTGTCGCGACATCGGTGGAAATCGCTTTTCCTAACATCAACTTGACTCGCACTAAACTATTGTCTTTAAAGCTAGTGAACCTAGACGTACATCTCTCAATTCAGACACAAAGATCATATTGTGCTTGCTTGCTTACACGTGCAACGATTTATTTCAGTTTTTTTCTTGAAGTCTACCGACAATTTTGCAAATATAATTTTTTTCCGAGAAAATTCTGAAGATGTGTGAAAAAATGAAGAGCAATATGGGTATTAGATTATTGGATATCAGTCTATTGTAGAGAGGCTATTTGGGAATTACATTCTCACCATTCTCAATACTTTTGTGCCGTATAGCTACAAAAGGTTGGTTATGGTGTTGAAAGGAAAAAACTCATTTAGTCCTGCAACACCCAGACAGAAAACTAATACTGCTCGAATTACATTCCACGACCTGTCTGGATTTGTGATATAGACTCCGATTTTTCCATTGAATTGCAAATAGAACATGACATATTGTTGTATCATCCCCGTTTTCAATCATTCAACCGCCGATATGCAGGAAAATTATTGCATGTCTCATTTTCAAATAAGATTGCCCCTAATTTGCATGCATTCTTAATGGATTATGTCGGCTAATCAGCGTCCCCTGAGACTATGAAGCAGACAAATTCTATATAGAATTCTAGAAGCTCAAAGAAAGTCATGAACGAGCAATTCATAATTATCAAACAAAACCACGCAACGCGATTTGAGCTCGACATCATATAAGAATGAAACCCTAGCCCCAATCGAAGTCAGTTAGCAATCACCACCGCTAGTCGCAGATCGTGTCCTTCCAAAGTCCCGGGACAGTGGTCGCTTTTCGAGCGTCCCCCCCTGAGTGATAGTCTGCCGCGATTGCGTCGCTACGCCGCCCCGTGCGCTCGGACGACGTCAGACGTCGGTTAGTGCCGAACGGGACGGGCGTCGCGACGCTTTGAACGTGGTGTCTCCAGTGCACATCGGCCAGGCGCTAAGTGGCCTCTTTACACCTGATACAGATAGTGTGGACAAGAGCCAAAGGTTTGGACGCTTGTATGATTGTAGAAGGAACTTTGTTATCACTAACAACATAGACATGTCGAAGAAGTGGAAGAAGGTATTCTTGGGATTTCAATTCCCGAAGAAATTGTCTGCAGAGGAGTTGATTGAGGTACGAAAACATGAAATCAAAATAACAAATTTCTTTGATTTCTTTAAATGGAGCATAATTTGAGCATGATACCGATTTTTGCACTAGATTTTTCATAGGGTTGTCAACTGTCACGTTAGATGTACACTGGTAATTATTCTAGTATTGTCATGAAATATAGTGGTTGAAACAAGACAACTTTATAACGCTAAACAAGGTCACATTTATGTAAATTGAGACCTGTTTAAAGGACGCCACGATAAAGAAGAATAAGACAGGAAATAAAAAAATTTCTTTCCACAAGCTAATACGTGTTCGGTGTACCCAATAATAAAGACGAGCGCAGCATGCTAGTCTAGTGGAGGTGCCAAGTTTTAAGGCGGACACATGGCAACATGAAGGCGTACTAATTATAGGATCTGCCTTAATCGAAAATCAAATCAACGGATTAACACTGTACGTGAGCATGTTTATTGTCGAAGACCCGGTTCACTCATGAATACCAAGTCTGGCATCGTAATGCAGGTACACTGTTTGGAATCATGGATTCATGTGACAGTATAAAGTCAAACCAGGTAGAGGTGCACTTGACAAGCTCATAGTTAGTTGGCAACGCAACGTACAAATAATCTTGTGATCACCTGAGATATTTCATTCAGTTATCTACAGTATTACTGCTATACAGGAACAGCTCTCGACTGAGTAAACTAAAACATTAATTAAATTTGGCTCTTCTAAATTATTTACTGTAACAACAAACTTAACAATTGAGAACAAAAGTGGTGGGCACTTTAACAAAAATGATCACACAGAACATATCACAAAAGGAATTTATATTTAAATCATATTATTAAATTATATTAAGAATTTGTTTGCATCTAAAGTTGTATAACATTGCTTACTTTTACGTACAAAGAGAGTCCCGAGATTTAATTAATTCTGTAAATACCTTCAGAGTATTGAAACTAACTTGTAAATACATATAGCGAATGCATGAATGAACTTGATCAAAACTTTTTTAGATAGTTTGACCAATGGGTGTTCTACAAGTCACCTCTCTACACTAATGATTATTATAAACTAAGCTTCGTCTAGGGTTACTCTATTAAAAGTTTGCCAATTTTCCAGCAATTAGAGAATATTCTCGCAAGTTAATGGCCTATACCTTCAGACATGAATCGAATACGGCCAATTAAAAACCTTTGAAATGTTATAGAACCTAAACGAAGGAGCCTATAATAATGATAAGAGCATTTATGTTATGTATACCATTGTTATTACCTTTTTACCTATATGAGCATATTGCTAGAACAATTGACTTTGCATCTGTGGGAAGTTATTGCAGGAATGCGCTATCGGATGTTCGATGGTCCGAGCTTTTCTTTCAACGCTTGTAAAAAGCGTTCTTCAAAGTTCAAATGGTCTAGCGTTGTCTTTGATATCCAGTACCTATACCCGGTATTTTTAGACTAGCTTTTCCAACCGCTGGGAGCCCATTCAAATTCGATACCTTCTGAACAGACAAGTTACCATGTTGGTTGGTGTACGCAACTAAATTCGAAAACGTTGTGAACAGATTCTTTTTCTATGAACAAAGGAGGAACTTGAAGCAAATAAGAGGACTGGCATTGAATCCCTTGTCGAGACTTTTTTTTAACTGATGATTATTGTCTGTTGAAAACAATGTTAAGATAACTTTTTTAACATCAGCTTGGTGTTTTGGTGGAATATGCTAAGGCAATGGTGAGCCTAAATTCTGAGTAACAATGAATGCTTACTGCATATCTATCCATTCAAAAAACGATTTCTATACTCAGTTTGATTTTTTTGAAAACTCCTGCTAAAGTTGGGGCAAGCAAACAGGATTTTAGCAATTGGATAACTATTATTTCCAAAGTTTACCTTTCCAAAGCAATGCGTAGTTGAGAAAGCGAGTTTGCTTGATCGTGCTCACTCGGTTTGTAATTTTCTATTGATACTGGCGCTAAAATCTTTCCTTTGTACTTTGGGCAATATACACCGTATACTATATTCTGGAACCAAGTAAAAGCAATCCTGGTTAACATACATATAGCTCACTAGATTTCGCATGCTCAATTTTTCCCAGTTTACGTCTTATTTATTCGGATTAGGGTAGTATTTGATTCAGAGATCAGGCATACGGGGGATTTTAAATTCAAATATAGTGAATTGCTAAACTCTAGTATGATTTTCTGCTCGTTTAGAGTTGAAATTGACAAACGCATTTATAAAGGTAGAGATTTTAATACGCTGGTGTCACTGATGCAAACATAACGAACAAAACTAATTCTGAAATCAGCTGTATTCGACTGTTGAAGATTCAATTAGAAACACATTTCAAGGAATATTAATATCAGTGACCAACTAATAGGTTACATGTAATGGGATAAAAGTTTGTAATGTATACAGCATAGAGTTATTACGATTATTTTAATATTATTGCTACTCAAAGCGAAGGAAATAGAACGGAAAAGCTTTGTTACTGACGTTGATCCATTTTAACAAAAGAAAATTGAAAAGCTGCATTGAAAATGTTAAAACGTGATGCTTCACACGAGCGGCAATAATTGGTTTTCAAAGAACGGCTTGAGAGTGTCAACTCAAATGAAACTTCGTAATTGGTTGTATACAAGTTTTGAGATGGTAACCTTGGAGACGCATTGTTTTTCTCCTAAAAATAATTAACGACAGTTCGATTACTTCAGGCGCAGATTGGACTCTTTACTTTACGACTGTAGAACCGTTGGAGGTCACCTCCGTCTTCGTTACCACGTGACTTTTGTGGAAATCTAATCTATACTCTCATTACTTGTACTGTTGCCACAAGATTGTCGATTCTTGAACAGTAATTTTTTAAATCTTAATATCGACTTTTAAATCCACTTACACAGCAAAAGAAAACGAGTGCTCTCTTTATTTTGGTATTTCTTCCAACATCGTCTTTTGCAGCGTAATTGAGACCACCCTGGGCTTGGATGCTCAAAGAGGTTTTCAAATCCCCGGGGGAATTATTGTTATCTCCATGTAGACAACCAATGGGATTCACTGATTATTTAATTATTTTGCCTACTCGCAAATATTCTCCTGAGATAATTATAAATCCTCTTTTGTGGACTTGGGCCCAGGTGTGTTTGTGGGTGGAGGGGGGGGGGGGGGTGGCTTAGAGCCTGTAAATGCTGTTTTAAAATAAGGTTTTTTGTACAAGCAGGCAAAAGATCCTAAAAATAAAAAATCCACTAGCGCCGGCCGGTGGCCGTAAAACTCAGCGGCGCCCGTAGACTAACGCTTGCTCTGCATGCAACCAAATGCATTTTGGAAATGCAGTCCCAACGGCATGCAGTGTGCCAGCTAACTAACGGAATGCGTGTGGTCCTCGTGTGTAGTCTGCTGAGAGTGGCAACCTCGAGGACTTCGCGCGCCTGTACCTGGCCGAACCGTCTCGCCTGGGGGTACGAGACTCGAGGGGCAGGGCAGCTGCCCATCAAGCGGCTGCCCGCAACCGCCTCAACATCGTGCAGTTCATACACGCGCACCAGGGCGGTGAGTGGAACACCTTACTACTTTCATGTCTCTCACAATGTAGCCACCGTTTGATTTAATTTTAAATTTGGATTCTCTTGAAACTTTATATACATGGCAAGTTTTTAATAATCGTCCTTCATGAAACTGTATTTAAGTAAAATATTTCCATTAATTCTTTCTCTGATTTCGCTACTTTTTTTTACAAGTGTCTTTTTAGCTATAGCAGATTTTTTATTGGTATGGTACCTAGTAATTGATTTGATTTCGAATAAGATATTTGATTTTTTGTTATACCAACATCTGTGGCAGGTTTTGAACACAATTTATAGAAAATTATTCTATGATAAATACTTTTCCACAATTTTCTTTGATGAGTACGCCTACCCTTTGTTAGAGTTCAAGACAAATTTCTACTCCTCAAAGCCTAAATTCACTAAGAAAACTTTCCTGTGTCGATGCTTGATATCCTAAAGTTTCTATCTTAAGCATTTTACTGTGTTTCATGTCATCCGGAATTTTCTCCTAAAAGGTGATAATACTCTTTAGCAACTTCCAAGCATATAGCAACATCCCGTGTCCTTTTATCACGAGGTTGCTGTTCCAAATAATCAATCATCTTAGTGAAGTTTTGTACACACTGTTCTTATAAAAAATGTTTATATGCTCCTCCTGCAGGCGTACAGCTTAGCTTCCTTCACTGAAACCAAACCCAATTATGCATTCCCTATTGCTTGATGCGATTTAGTTACAAGAATTTTCAAAAACAGCTGATTCATATTCTAACTTGGAAAAGAAAAGCAAATAGTCGCAGTGTATGTTGCACATCAGATGGAAAATATTTGTTTAGCTTTTATTTGCACTCCCGCTTCTAGCGTCGTGCGTTCTCATTTTCATTTCCTCATAAATCTATCGGCGCATCGCAAATCGTAGAGTTGCAGCAGGATGCAACTTTGTGCAATGTTGCCAAAGCAACAGTAGCATCTTGGTAGCGGATCGCACTCTAAAGCCGCAATAGAGCAGCAGACTTACGCGGTGGTGGGGTGGGGTGGGGGGGGGGGGGGGGGGGGTCAGGGATCACTCAGGTCCAACAAAGGGTCTTGTCTTAGCCTCGGCCAGTAACAAACAGCGGTTTTATGATGCTGTGCACGAAGGATGACAGCGAGGTCAAATCGAATGCAGCGAGTGAAAATAAAAATCGGTGTAGGTTTGAAGAGACATAAACAGTGTTTCGTCCCGTTGATTTCCTTGACGATTGTGAAATACAGCTTGGATGTTTGAATTCATATCATATTCATATTATACAACGAGGAGAGATAATTTTTATAAAAACTTGTATTTTATACGACACAGAAAATGTCGTGTTTGTTTTTGGACTGTTAAGCATCGAACCAAAACAAGAATTAGCATATTATTATACCGGGTCCCCGTATTGCGATTTGACGCGATAGGGTTACTGTATACAATGAGTCCATTACTTGACCTGGCCCAATTTCATCAAAAACGCTCTCGCTACCTCCATATATAGAAATAATGATATCCCAAGATCAAATAAATTGGAAATAAATTATTGGAATGCAGCTGTAAGGTTAGCTTATAGCGAGACGGCAAGCAAGTGTTGTACCCCATGTACGAAAAAATATTGAACCAGCATTAAGGACCCCTTGTCTGGCATATTTATATCCTTAAGGGGACAGATCAGTTCATCAGAAAGTGGCTTTCAGACCAAAAGTAACCGACATCACAAGGCCACATCGTTGAAGTTACCATTTCAATATTTCAGTAAGTAGTAGACGTAAGATGTAAATTAGACCGAGCATGGCTCGTTTTTCGAACATTTTCTCAACGCTAGAATATACCACGAAACTCTTCACTTTGATTGGGGAAAAGGGTCATGTTTGCCCTTATATTTACGTCTTTTGTCTACATCATACTGAAATATTGAAATGATAACGCCAATGTTGCCGTGAAAACGCGGCAACTTTGAGCCGTTGCTCAAGCACTTGGGCAAGAGAGCAAGGGAAAGTATGACCCTAGTTACAGGAGAGATCCGGTAACATCATTTGATGATCATTATATGCATTTTCTTACCAATAATCACCACCGGATCATTAGTTTAGAGTCGAAAAAATAACCTCGAGCTGACTAATCGACGGTTGTATGAACTAGATCTAAACATCCGCGACCACGTGGGCAACACGCCGCTGCACATTGCCGTCGAGAACGACGCTCTGGACGTCGTCGACTACCTCCTACAGGTGTAAGTATGCTGAGAATGAGCCCAGTGATCATCATGGGACTTGCCTTGTAGTAAGTCGTTTATAATCTCTTGAGCTGACAATTGTACCGAGAGGAACGAAATTCGGTAAATTTTGGAGGGGGAAATAATTATCTGAGGTGTCGAGTAGAAATTTGGGAAAGGATCCAAACTATGGGATAGATCAGAGTAAGCTTGCTTCGAGTTTTTTTACGCACGCACGGATTTTCTCGAGCAATGTGTCGGATATGTAGTTTACGATCGCTGTCACTGGCAAATCGAATACTGCCTATTCGAGGAAAATCATCTGAAAACGTACTTTTTCTCAATTTTAAAAATAAATTGCAGAAACGGATACCTTGAACACTCCATAAATTTCCCAGCACCCACGAAAGGCACCCACCTAAATGCAAGAGCAGCACTGTTTCTGATGCAAATTGACATAATCAATTAGACGATAGATTGTGCTCAGTGATGGAAGCCATGCGTCCATGTACATAGTGACAACTAGCCTCACATTAGTGACAACAACCTCACATATTTGAGAAGACTACGCTTACAGCAACCTACCGATGCCGAATGTGAATGCGGAATGCATTGTGAATGATGAATGCTGGATGCATTAACACATAACCGACCGGCCCCGATTTGCTAGTTGTTCTACTTCTATGACGTACCATATGTGTCAATACCTCGCCTCCATCCACAGCATAATCACAATCAATCAATGTCAATAATACTGTTTATCGTAAATAGAAACTGTTTGCTGACAGCTGATGCTGGGAAATTGCAGTGTAAACATTTGCTACTTTTAATTACGACCAAAAGTATGGGGCAAAATCTTTTCTATTTAATACAAGCCATGTCGACTCAATCACGTTTCATTCGGAAAAAGAATTGCGAAAATAAATAAAACTAGTGTCAAATGCATTATTTTGTTTATAAGCTCACTTAAATGTAGACAGTTATAGACGGAATTGTTTTATTAGTAGAAAGAAAGTGAAATGAATACGGATTTTATGAATTTGAAAAATGTTGACATTCAGAATTTTAAACAATGAACTGGCCCAATAGATTCTCGGTTCTGTTTTTCAATTTCACTGAACATTAATGTACTTCTTATATCTTCGATCATTGCTAGCCTCTTATATAACCCCGTTTATTATTTTCGTTTCCAAAAGTACCGTGATAAGATATAGTTTCATATATAAAGTAATTGATTGGGGATTGATACTGGCCACCCAATTCCAACACATAGAAAAATCTGGAAGGGTACCAAGATCATATTATCAATCTCACTGCTACTTTCACACGCCAAGCCTTATCTTTGAAATTAGCCGGCAACGATCATCAATCAATCAATTAGTTGTCACGCGTGTCAATTATGTGCACTAAAAGGTATCCAATAACTATCCGAGAATGCTTCGTCTTATAATGGAGCACAGATTTCTTGCTCTCTGCTTCCGAAGTTTTAAGGAAATCGGATCTCTGCCCTGGATTAATTTGTACCGGAACACAACAAAACGGCATTTCAGTTCCGGCTCTAAATAAAATGTATAGTCTTAAATAACAGTTATTTTTATTTGCCACCGTTGTCAAAAAAGCATTTGATTTTAATGTATCAGAATTTGGTAATGTTTTTACGGAAAAGTATGGATGTCACAAGCACTGCGGACAACAATGACATCTGATATGTGCTTAGTGTGTGGAAAGTTTACACAATGTCTAGGGACAAAAGTATTAATAAGAGTAATGAATGAAGCAATAAATAATTAAACAGAAGGCACTTTCCTTGTTTCCGCATATGAAATTCTGAAATTCTGTGGATTTATACAATGTCGTCTTCTTTGCACTATCGGGCGGAGGGGGGGGGGTGATGAGGTGGTGGTGGTGGTGGTGGTGTAGGTGGAGAAGAAAGGACGCAGTCAGTAGCACCGCGCAAACCAGACACAACTACGTCCATCGGGTTGGCGCATTAAAGGTTGGGGGGGGGGGGGGGGGGGGGCTAGCACAGATTTACAAAACTTAGTCGTTGCTAAAGCAATTTTCAAATGGAACTGTTTTGGAGGCCCGAACGAATGTTAAAATAGACCGTATTTCGTTAGATTGCTTTTGGAATTTATCCTCATAGTGACATATTGTGATGGCATTGCAAGCAAACGACACACGCAAGTCCACCCATCTCCAACACCAATGGAAAAATAAAACGCCTCAATTCCAGTGGCGTCGACACCGGCATCCTGAACGACAAGAAACAGGCGCCGATCCATCTGGTGACCGAGCTGAACAAGGTGCCTGTGCTCGAGGTGATGGGCAAATACAAAGACCGCATCGACATGCAACAGGGCGGCGAGCACGGGCGAACCGCGCTCCATCTGGCGGCCATCTACGACCACGAAGAGTGCGCGCGCATCCTGGTCTGTCTTCCAACCACCCTCACGTCTGCACCCATTTGCACTTGCATGGTCAGCACTATTGACTACGAGCTTAATCACTGCACTTTTGCCCGACCTTTCTCATGATCTCTTATAGTTTTTAATGCTTTATCGACAGTGATTCTGTGACTTTTCTGGGTGGTTACTGAACATTAACAGAGAATTGGTACTTGGTTCACACAAGACAGATTGTAAAATCGTGGATTCTATACGTCCTGATTTCAGTGGGTTGATTATTTACGGATTGCCAAAGGACTCTAAGCGTTGCCTTAGCTCTGTTACGATGTACCAGTTGACAAACTGTCGAAATCGAGCGTGTACCGCTAACTTTAGTACCTGCATATACCTTGAAAAGTGCATTAAATGTTCTGTCCTTGAACAACAGAACTCGGAAAATTCAACGGAATCACAGCCTTCTGTTCTGATCCTTTTCGCCTGGTAGCGCCGAATACACGAAACGAGATTTTCACAAACCACTCGATCCAAATCAGGACAGCCTGCAGTCGTGCAATGATTTCATTGATTTGACGATGTGGACTCAGTGATAGTAATCTGTACACTTAGGGGGTTTCGAATCACGTTTTGTGGATGCGGCTGCTGATGCTTAACTCATTCGTATATAAAGTGCTGCGCAAAAAGGAATGCGACGGGAAACTTTTTGTCGCTATTACTGCACTTTCGAGGTTTACTTTAGAGTTCGGCAAAAATAGTTTCATCGTGGCAAAAGTTGTGACATCCTAAACATTTGAGCCAAAATTGTAATTCTTTGCTTTTGACATAGAATAAAGAATTGGCTAGAAAATTGGTTGAAAAGTAAACTTGATTGTTCAAGTCACAAATGTTCATAGATATGTTTTTGCGTAGCACTTATATTATTATAAATCATTATTTGAAAACGAGCTTCGCATCTCTTTTTTTATATTATTACAATTTTTTGATGAGCGTTCAATTTATTTCTGGCACCTGATGTTTTGTGCGTTTGTATGCAGGCTGACTTTTTGACACTTTTCAATAACAGCATATTGTTATTTTACACGAGCACGTGATGTTTTCTTGCGATTGTGATTTCAACAAATCTGCATTTCGGCATTTTATTCCTTGCCCTCTTTTACACGCCAACACGATCCTCCTGCTTGAACCACGAGGAAAAATCAGTCTCTTTCAAAGATCTGTATTCAAAATATCCATACCGCTTTTACAATAATACATTTTACAATCATAAAAAGCATCTAGCTTACACATATTTACTGGTACCAAAATATTCCAATTTGAATTGCAATAAGATGAAAATTTTTATTCGTCGCAACTTAAATTTCGAGACATAAAACGCATTTTTTGTGGAAGCTTCCATATTTAAGTGTCATAAAAATAGTTGTCCGATTATGCTCATTGTAATCGATAAGCTTATAAAACATGGTTTAGCAGTCCACTGCTGAAAATTCTTACCACGATCTTGCAAGATCTTATAACATCTGATCACGATCTTGCAAGATCGTCACACGACCAAGATTCAAGATCTTGCAACGATCTTGCAAGATCTTGTCACGATCTTACAAGTCTATAAAAAATCTTTTAATATTTGGCAAGATCTTCCAAGATCTTGCAAGATTTTGGTGAGAATTTTGAGCAGGGTCGCCAAGCATACACTGTTAACTCTCTCATAGTCATGACCTGAGAGGCTGGTCAAATTTCTATTGCTTAATTCCATTGGAACTGGTTGATGCAGTGGGAACGAAATTTTAATTAGATGCCCGCAATACCATATAGCTTCATATATATTCCAAACCGAGAGAAAAAAAACATAAAAATGTCAAGCTTTTCACATTTTCAGCTCTCCTGGTTTTACTTTCCAGAAACGAATTAGTTTTGCCATACGTATGCCTTACGGTTCGCTGCTCGTAAAGTCGAGGAAAATTGTAGAAAATTATACCCACACTGGTCCCTAAAGGCCCCAGTGCTGTCCTCATTAACGCTGGAATCCAGACCAGTCAAAATACAATTTTATTCTGTGTGTGCTGCTTCTGTCTATACGCTGTTCTGTTTGTGATTCTCTTTTCTTTCTGCCATTTCTTGGACGAATTGCTTATTTTGATGTGGGAATGCAGCTTCACGATGGGTTATGGAAATACAAGGAAAGTATCCCGCATCCGTTTGTAGTGGAAATGCATGCGAATGCGATGGTGTCAGAGCGCCAATATATTTATGCTAATTGATGTATTGTAGGCTTCTAGATAAAAATGAACGACATTCGATATGTCGCAAGATTACTAAAGTAAATCTTTGGTATTTGGTTGGTAAAGCATTGGGTCGTTTTTCATATTACTACTTTCTTTACATATGCAACAGGCACATGTTTTACCTACATGCAGTACCTATTTGAAGGAAAATAATGCATGAACTCGTATGCACTCAGAGCTGCTTTTTGGGTTGAATCGATGTGGTGGCTTGCTTTCAACATGTTGAAAACTTTCATCAAAATATAATACATGAACGCTTTCCTAACAGTTGGCTTCAGATTTGACATAGCAATATTACTTTTTTTGAATAAGCAACTTTTACGCGAGAGTGGATACATTGTATTCTGGAGTAAATATCTTCCATCAAAATTCATTTCTAAAAATAATTTTTGAAATCAATGTTGAACCTGCAGGTTCGCCAGTAGAAACATGCAGGAGCAGGAAGCAATATTATTTTTGCCTTCTCAAAAAAATTCATCGTCACTACTGCGTAGAATTGAAATTCGGAAAATTCACATCGGCTTCTTGCTTCAATGGAATGAGACATCGAATTATACATCTCACATTGCAGCAGCAAATATTAGTGCATCAATGCAATGTTGCACATTTGCATTTTTGTTCTGACTGACCTTTGGAGATGGGCCAAATTTGGGATTCATAATCGATACAGTGCTTCGAACATTTTATAAGATTTGAAAAGAGAAAATGTATTGCAAATAATAATAAATGTAGTTGAACGGTAGTGCTGTGAAAAATATGATATTCGTCTTGCCTGTAAACATCGCTACTCTCTTGTATTTCGTATTCTCCTGTCCATGGCTATGTTGTGCAATAACATTATTCCAAATAGATATTATATTACTTACCTACACTCACAAAGCATTCAAAATTGACATTAGATGTTGATACACTATATTACATACGCAATGTTTCTACCACATCTGAATGTCAATTATAGCACGTAAATTGGTTATATCCTTCCTTCTTCTGTGTTTCCATTTTGTGATCAAAACACTTTAATTCATAAGCATAGAGGTTCGTAACTTGACCTTGCAGATAACTGAGTTCAGCTCGTGCCCGCGAAAGCCTTGCAACAACGGATACTACCCGATCCACGAAGCAGCCAAGAACGCATCCTCGAAGACGATGGAGGTGTTCCTTCAATGGGGAGAATCCAAGGGATGCTCTCGTGAAGAGATGATCTCTTTCTACGACTCTGAAGGCAACGTTCCTCTACACTCGGCTGTCCATGGTGGCGACATCAAAGTGAGACTGTCATGCCACACTCTGCAGGCAAATTTCTTCATTCACAATATTATGGATCACACTAGCAGTATATATCCGTGCTTCGCTACGGAAGTTTCACCGCCTTTACGATGGTTTCTAAAAGCACATTAAAAGTCGTGAAATCGGCTTGAAAATGGTGAAGTGTAATCCCTCGTTCAATTTCCTTAAGTATATGTACCTAATTTGTTCGTAGCTTTGATTCGCATGGATTTCAAAAACTTTGTCCGAAACTCGAAAAGCGTAGTAAAATTTCGACTGGCACAAATTTGTCTTTGTGCTGGTTACCATGGGCAACGAAACAAGGATTTTAGTAAAGAGTAATGAATTATGCTAAATGTCTTTTAATTGTTCGTACAATTCACGTTAATATGATTATAGATATAGAAATGATAATATATTGTTGAATTGAGAAACTCTGATAAGTGGTCGGAGCAGTTCTATGGCTTGTGTATTAGTCTTCTAACTGATCTAATGTGCTTGTTACTTGCTTGGTCGAGTACTTTATTGTTACGGCTGGCAAAGAAAGAGTTTATCTATAATTCTAAGTAGGAAACATTTACTTTGCCCATGCATGGAGTGCCGTTTCGTTTCGTGGTATTCACTTTTGTCCAAACAAGCATAAAAGAAATTAGACTTCAGCTCAAGCAGAGGCTCAGGGTAGGTAGGTACCCAAGGAGAAATATATCGTAGATAAGGAAGGGTAAACACTAAATAATTTTGCTCGACTAAGAGCCTCTTGGGGGTATACGCCAGCCCTGGTTAATTCCTTTCGCATAAGCATCGCTAATAGACAGTAGACTTAGATTTACGCAGAATAATATCGATAATCCAAGTACTATTAAGAAGAATAGTCAAGTAGACTTAGGCAGAAGTGGTGTTACGAGTTTTAGTTTAATATAAACTAAACACAATTACTGCATAAAACTTAATAATAACATTACTCCGTTGTTGTGTGCGTAGGCGGTCGAACTTTGCCTGAAGTCGGGGGCTAAAATCTCCACGCAGCAGCACGACCTGTCGACACCAGTGCACTTGGCGTGTGCACAGGGGGCCATCGACATCGTCAAACTCATGTTCGGGCTGCAGCCAACTGAGAAGAAACAAAGCTTGGCGTCGTGTGACATACAAAAGATGACCCCATTACACTGCGCCGCAATGTTCGATCATCCAGAAATAGTCGAATATCTAGTCACTGAGGTGCGATTACAAATACTATAACTAGTGCAATGTAATTCGGCGATATGTCACAATGTTTATATGGAATTGAAAGGGTGTTATCGTTGACACACACCGATGTTTGTTCTCCCCAGGGCGCCGATATCAATATGTTGGACAAGGAGCGTCGGTCGCCGCTTTTGTTGGCGGCGTCCCGCGCGGGCTGGCGAACCGTTCACGCTTTAATTCATCTCGGAGCCGATATCAATCTGAAGGACGTGAACTCGCGGAACGTATTGCACTTGGTTGTTATGAATGGCGGCAGGCTGGAAGAATTCGCTGACAAAGTTATCAAAGTTAGTCTATTTGGAATTTTATGAACTCCTATCTAGAAATTCAGTTCTGATTCCGCTTTAATTTCCAGCTTAATGGCGTCTATTGTCGGTTCAATTCTGTCATATTCAATGGCACGCGGCTTTCCGGAGACGAAGCTTCCACTTTCCAGCCATATTTACGAACACTAACAAAACTCGAGAGGAAGTTTTATGAAATGGTCGTTTACGCTGACCTAATCTCTGAAATACATAAAATTTCCGTGCTCATTTGAATGTGGCTAAAGGAACTTTAGATGTCAAAGTTTCAGTTATGGAATAGCGATATTTTTTTGCTGTTTGTTTCCGAACATCACTAATGTATTTAACACCTGTCACAGACCCAGTCAAAAATTAGCCTACTCCAGTTGCTGAATGAGAAGGACATGACAGGATGCTCACCCTTGCATTACGCGAGCAGAGAAGGACACATTCGCAGTCTGGAAAACCTTATCCGACTCGGGGCATGCATCAACCTCAAGAACAACAACAATGAAAGCCCCCTTCATTTTGCAGCCAGGTAATGGAATTACCTAATGGTAGATTACATTTCTAAGACTCATATGTCTGCTTATCACTCACAAATATGGTACGAACTTATATGATCAGGAACGTCGGAAAATCAGCGAGACTTTTATTTAGCATTCAAAATCCTGTAATTGAAACAGATGTCCTTTGTTAGAAATGGCGTATTGCTATTCACACTGACAGTCCTTACGTTAGACCTTATTCTTATTCTGACTGCCTTCAGATCACTATGTAGAATAAAGAAATGTTTCCGTCCCTCCAATTTTTAGGGCGAGTCTAAATGACCATTAGGGACTAGAGATCGGCTGGTCATTCCTTGTAGGGTCCAAATTCTACTGTGTTTTACTTCCAACTGCGACTCTAGGATAGAATGGCATTAAGATTGTTAGTTTCTTATTTTAGACGCATATTTCACCAAGCGTAGCTGGTGCGAAAAAATGTTTGAAATTTAAATTGTGGAGGTGCCAAGTTTGCTCTGAGGGCTGCATTCAGGGGCCAGAAGTTGTGTGCAGAATAAATTTGGTGGACAACGTTGTCAAATATATTAAAGTAAGATTATCTTATAGTACATGTATATATAATATATAGTATCGTAAGAAATTAATTTGTGTCAGTTTAAATATAAGAAAATATAAATCACCCCTGGTGGCAGTCCAATTGTTGGCCCCTCTCTCAGGGGTGTGCAGCTGGTGCCAGCCCCTGCACTTCTTTGAATAATCTACGGTCACTAAAAATCAATAAACCACCACTTCTTTTTAAATTAATTGTTCGCTCTTACCTCATATAGTACGCGTTGGAATTCTTGTGCTGTGGAATGAATGAATCTGAGGATGTGGTCGAGTTCAGCAGTGTCCGCTCTCACTCAACGGAACCAGCAAAACAATAAATAAAACACTCCCCAGGCCACGTGACTTCGCGAGACTGGATCTCCCATTGTTTACGTGTAATTCGCTTTTGGCATTTTGTATGATTAATATAAATGGCAACTTCTGTCGCAGGTCTGGGAGCTAGGACTGTAATAAAAATCGTCGATCATTTCATAGAGGTACAATTTAATTAACTCTTTGGTGAAGGGACCTGGAAGCGTTTTTTTGATAGTCCCATTTTCTCTCCTCTTTCCCGTTTTGAATTGATGTATCGTTTTGATGACTGGAGCAAAAAATTATACTCAACTGCCCCCCCCCCTTCCCCCAAACTAGCCAACCAAAAAAAATTCACTTGTGCGTGTTGTTTTTGAGACCGAATTTTATGATATTTTCATTGTTTGTCATTTTACAACTTCAGATTGCCCAGAAAGCTTTTTAGTGAAAAGAAATGCAAATAATAATCTAAGAATTAACTTTTATTTTACTACAATGTAAAAGCAAGAGGGCGTAGTTATATCCCTGTATATACGTGCATTTCCTTTCTTTTTGGTCGCAGTTTTCCGGAAGATTTGATTGATAAATGATTAATATATTACATGATTTTAATACGCATAATATATTTCACTGGGAATAAACTAACTCTAAACTTAAACGTCAACGCAACTCAAATATAGCACTCGCGAAGCCCTGATAGCTACAAAGTACAAACTTCGGTTCGAAGTTCACAAAAGATTTTTCATAGGCATTTAACATTTCCTGACATTAGGGTTTTTTAAACATTACAATCTGATTTTACAGCTTTTAGCGGCGCTCTTAGATTCAGCACATGTGAAGACTTCGACACATTCTCTATCCTAGTTATCAATATTTTCATCCATGATGGAAAATGTGTCTTGTCTAACAAGAGATTTACTAATGGATATTTTAAGACCATCCCAGACATACCGGAATGCCCTGTACACGAGTTTCGAAACTTCACATTAGACGACAAATATATAGGTCACAAATTGCTTAACATGATTTCATTTTCCTGACATGTAAAGCCCCAAACAGGTTGTCTTGATAATTTCAAAATCATTGTGGGTTTATGGAATACGTCGGTGTGGGATTTTCCTCTGATACTGTGCTGTCAAGGGGAATCAATGGATTCTATGACCAAGAACGGAGTCGACGGTACTGTCTCCCTAATTATATATTATGATGGACATATCATTGACTTACAAGGAATACAGTCGTCACCATGTCCCCTTCTCCTTCAATGAATGACTTTGAAAATAACTTAATAAGTGTACTTTTCATTGGTCAGATGTCTTGAAAATGGAGTCAATCGGACTGAAGAAGCCTGTATTGTTGACTGCTGTTACACCAACGTTCCATCATTCCAGGTACGGACGTTACAACACGGTCCGCCAACTGCTCGACTCGGAGAAGGGCACTTTCATCATCAACGAGAGCGACGGGGAGGGTCTGACCCCCCTGCACATCGCGTCCAAACAAGGGCACACTCGCGTGGTGCAACTGTTGTTGAACAGGGGCGCTCTACTGCACCGAGACCACAACGGGCGCACTCCCTTGCATCTCGCGGCGATGAGTGGCTTCACACAGACCATGGAGCTCTTGCATTCGGTGCATTCGCATTTGCTCGACCAGGTCGACAAGGATGGGGTGAGCGATTTTTTAAATTTAAATCGCTGGATTTGTCAGGATTTTGAACTTTTTAGATTAGAGCCGAACTAGCGGGAAGAAGAATTTCTAATATTGTTATAGAGCGTTGCCAGCGAAAGTTTTACATCGTCTGGTTTTTGCTCCACTTTCTACCCACTTCTCAAAACTATCGAGAACGGATTATAGTAAGAGCGCCTCTTTGTTTGCAGATTCCTTGCTTTACAGTTTACTTGCATTGCGAAATTAACGAAGTTTAGAAAGTTCAGTGTTGACATAGATCGAAAGCGTGCGCATAAGTCCCTCCAGGGGCCACTATAAAATACGGCACAAGAGAAAGAGTGGGGTTTGGTTCAACGCCTCCCCCCCCCCCCCCCCCCCCCCGAGTTCAGAACGGGAAAATATGTATATTATGTTGCATGCCTCATCTTTTCCCGTTTTGAATTTTTTTTATTTAGAAAACTTTGCACTACTCCTCAACGCACCAGACCTACTCCATTTAAGGTACAACAAATCATGGAAAAACCATAGTCTAAAGTTCAAACTTGCGCACCAAAGGTCCAAAAAGCCTGTTCTAATGAAAATAATTTTGGACTTTCTTTAAACAAATTCAATTTTATTTATTCCAGAACACCGCTCTGCATCTAGCGACGATGGACAACAAGCCCAACGCTATCGTCTTGCTGCTCTCGATGGAGTGCAAACTCCTTTACAACTATATGGACATGAGCGCCATCGACTACGCCATCTACTACAAGTTCCCGGAAGCGGCGCTTGCGATGGTCACGCACGAAGAGCGAGCGCAGGAGGTGATGAGCCTCAAGTCCGACAAGCATCCTTGCGTTACGTTAGCACTCATTGCATCAATGCCTCGAGTGTTCGAAGCCGTTCAGGACAAGTGCATCACCAAAGCTAACTGCAAGAAAGATTCCAAATCATTCTACGTAAGTGAATATTTCTTTTTAATTATTAATTTATAATGAATAGAGAGGGAAAAGGTGGGATGCAAAAGACAAAAAAAGAAATGTATATATTATGGAAGGAGAAACTTGAGCAGTGCACTACTTCCTGAGGTGGAGTTACGAATGAATACATTCTTGAATGTGAAATGGAATTCAATGAAGAAAGAAAGATGTCACATTTCATTGACATTTATATTATCAATGTTTGTAATTTTATCTTTCAACTTGATTCTCTGCCTCGGTAGGTTGTAATACCTAGGCTGGTCTTTTCTTGTTGCCTACGTTAATTATTTCAGTGCTTTTACGATTTCGGCTTCCAAATTTAACAAAGTAGAACCACTTTTTTCTTTATTTATTTTCAAATGTCTTGCTAAAAAGTAACTTTATTGCAATTCACAAGAAACACACACCCCCTGTCTTGGTTCTGTAAAGTCGTTAAAATCCCACGTTGCCTGCCGCAGATCAAGTACAGCTTCCGATGTCTGCAATGCCCCGCAATGTACGCCCAGATGGACGAGAAGACAGGGGAAGCTTTGCTAATTTCCAAGCCAATTCCTCTCCCGGCATTGAATGTAAGTCGTGCTCATTAACGTTGGTACCTACCTACTGCACAGTCTTGGTACAATAATGTTAGTAAAATAAAATGCCTTGTTTCTTGCATGGCTTTCTTTCCACTCCGATATCTCCAGGGGACTATTTGAATTCGTGAATGAAAAAGCTTTGCGTGCCGCTTTATCCGTTCGTTTTTCTCTTGTGTTTGTTTGTGTAAAATTATTGTTTCCGAAGCCTGGCCAACCATGGTATATTTTTTTCCCAAAAGGTAGAGTATTATCTTTTTTGGTGTTTGTGTTGATTGCATACAGATCAAGTATTCGTTCACAAACTACCAATACTCTCCGGAGAAAGTGAAGAATCAGCGGAAACTATTAGACGATGCAAACTGGAGGCCACCACCTTTACTGGTGGTAAATGTAAGTGAAGACGCAACGATATTCTCTTCTTAATGAAACTCTGCCATTCCGTGTTACTCATGCATGCAGGAATACCTGTGTGCAACTTTTATTAAATGTTAATTCTTAGCTCCAAACGAATTTGTAAGTACTTTTTTCTGTAATTTCCATAACATAATTTTTGATCCTGTTTTAATTATATAAAATATAAATGCATGCAGTTAAAGAAAAAATATTGTTCTTGCATCATAGCAACATTGGAAATGTGAGCAATTATTGTTTGCATATGAACAAATTTTTTTGAACTTTTTTTCCCCCAGGCAATGGTAGCCCACAACCGAGTGGAATTGCTAGCGCATCCATTGAGCCAAAAGTACCTGCAGATGAAGTGGAATTCCTACGGCAAATACTTTCACCTCGCCAATCTGCTCTTCTACAGCATATTTCTTGCATTTGTCACCTTCTTCTCAGCACAGCTAATTGAAACAAAAGTACACCAAGACCACTTTTCACAATTATTGCGCGATAGAAACACCAGTTGCTGGAACTTGACGGAAAGCATTCAAAATAAAACAGACCAGCAACCAAAAGAGGTTACCTAACGTTGTATCTTGACGACGTAAAAAGAAACTACTGTGCGGAACTCTGGTAGGTAAGGTCTGAAACAAGGGTTTTTAACTTCCAGGATTCTGCAGAATACTACACGACTCCGGCAATGTTCACCAGTGCTGTTGTGATTATCTCATACATCGGAGTAAACGCATTGCGTGAGCTTCTTCAGCTATACCAGCAACGTTGGCATTACCTCTTGGACCCCGCCAACCTTGTCTCCTGGCTGCTTTACATATCGGCGACTATCATGGTCGTACCAGTTTTTTGCGGCAATTTCCATTCGATGCAATTGTCTTCGGCATCACTTGCCGTCTTCCTCAGCTGGTTTAATTTGCTTCTATATCTTCAGCGGTACGTTCATCAAAACTAGAGATTTCTCAATACATAGATATATTCTTCCAGACAATAACTGCCACAACTGTAATCAATCTTGTGTTTTAGGTTTGATCAAGTCGGAATTTATGTGGTCATGTTTCTGGAAATTCTACAAACACTTATTAAAGTGTTGATTGTGTTCTCTATCCTGATCATTGCTTTTGGGCTGGCATTCTACATTCTGCTGTCTGGCGTGAGTATGATAAAATATCAAGGTGAACTTTAAAGCAGCAAAATTTGTGAGAAAAGGAAATACAACTCTTTGTTCATTTCAGGGAAACCATTTGTCATTTGGTACTGTTCCGATGTCTTTGATGCGAACATTTGCCATGATGTTGGGCGAGATAGATTTTTTGGGCACATATGTGCAACCATTCTACCTTGAAAAGGACGAAGGCAAGTCGGCAAAATCTCTCCCTTTTCCCGTTCCTGCTTTCCTGATTCTGGGGATATTCATGGTGCTGATGCCGATTCTGTTGATGAACTTGCTCATCGGTTTGGCTGTTGGAGACATCGAGTCCGTTCGTAGAAATGCACAACTGAAGCGTCTGGCCATGCAGGTACTGCCTAAAGGCCGTAGGCCATAATTGAGTTGCTAACAGTTTGTTGGAAATGCCTGAACCATTGCAGATTCCCAAAGGTTGAGATAGAATAGATTCAATTGGTCTGCTGTCCATCTAACAGATTCCTCTGGGGATCTAGCCTGCCAATGTGCAATCGGTGAATTTATTCAAACCATTACTCCAGGGTATGGATGGCATTGGAAAATATACATAATTATGATCTTGAAATTCTATCTCAACCATTATTGGAACCAAAGAATTTTATCTGGCGTATTTAAGTTTTACTGCAAACTTCCGTTTTTTTAAGATACCGTATCGACAAAGGATAAGGGGCGGTAGGTATTTATTTTAAAAAAACTTATAATTTCCAGGTGGTTCTCCACACAGAGCTTGAAAGGAAATTACCACACGTGTTGCTGGAGAAAGTGGACAAAATGGAGTTAATCGAGTATCCAAATGACGTGAAGTGCAAGCTGGGTTTCTTGGACGCTCTCCTCCGCAAATGGTTTTGGAATCCTTTCACTGACGATGGTAACTTCCCACAACCCGCGACAATATGCTTTTCTGGACCCCTAATCCTCCGTGCCACTAACCAATTGTACGTGCTGTTCTAGGGCTGGATGTTGTCTTGGACAATTCAGAAGATTACGTATCCGAGGAGTTGGGAAAGCAGAAGAGGAGGTTGAAGGAGATAACGGTGGCATTAGATTCACAAAACTTGCTTCTGAGGCTGATTGTGCAGGTAACTATATTTACGAGAATAATGGGAAAGTAGATGTGTGAACAAATTTTTTTTCTTAAATCCCTGCCTAAAATGCAAGTAGAATGGACCTAGTTAACGTACCTACTCTGCAGTTTAGAATTATATTGATTGTAGAAAATACAGCACTCATGACTCAAAAGTTTGTCAATGCACTTAAACACAAATTTTTCCAATTATCTGGGATAGAAAATGGAAATCAAGACAGAAGCAGATGACGTGGATGAAGGTGTTTCCTCCAACGAGCTGCGGCCATTGCTCGGGATCGCAAACAAGTGGACCTCCCCCAGAGTTCGTAAGAAACTCCGATCTGCGCTGAGTTTCACCAAGAATCAAGCAACCTAACTATTTACATTTTTAAACCAACCAAGAGACGCATACGAAACATGCTTCTTAGTCTATCAGTATCCGATGTACTGTACAGAATATTTTCTACTCGGCATAATATATTTTAATAATGATAACAACTTATATTTAACCTACATCATATCTCATTGTTCAAGTAGGTCCAACACACAATTTTTTCATATTTAAAAGGGTCGAGGATATTTCATCAGTCATGATGTACATGTATTTTTGTCGTATATTGATACAGAAAATGTTTTATCTGATCCTTGTTGCCTGTTTGTGTGTACAACTGTGATAATTGGTACCTATAGGTATACGTATATATGCAACACATTAATTATTTATGTTTTTAGGTGTACCTTTGATGTTAAAATGTATATGAAAAAATGGGCCATGCATCTCAAAACCGATATGCAACGCCAATGGAAAAAGTGCAAATTAGTAGACAGCACCAAAGTACCCGCTTGTTTCATGTTGGTACCTGCACTGCACAGGCAATTATGTAATTTAGCACTTTTGACAGGTATTACTGTTCGTTTATTAATCATCATATAACTATATGGCTTATCTAGCTGGTAGTTGTAAGATATTTTATTCACCGTGCCAGGTTAAGACTTAGTATTCGTGTAATAAAAATGGTACTTGCAAGTTTTCTGTTGTCACATAGAGTAGAAACCTGTCATAATTGGCATTGAAATAAAGCAATGTAGGTATACCAGTATGTATGAATCAAAGAAATTTATTTTTTCTTCTTTTGGAGAGTTTATGTAACAAAAATATAGAGAACTAGTTCAGCATACCTCGGTGATACCTTGAGCCAAGGCTACCCTGACATCGCGAAGAGATGATATAGAAATCACAGTGCTCATTTCAATAATAAATTCCTCCGAGCAAAACTCCTTTCCTGCGCTTTCAAGCAACACCACATTGCTCAGTATGCGTTTCAATAAGGACATTAAGAAAATTGAGCAAGGTTCCTTGATAAGTTCTGGTAAGGTCTCTAGAAGAAGCAACATTTTCTGAAACACTGCCTTCAAAACGGTGGTTTGAAAATTCCTGGCCGACCCTCCAGATTTCTCAACCGCATCCAAAAGTGGTAGGGTCAACACTTCATCCTGAAATATAAATGTCACAACTCTAACTAAATGTTTATCAACATTTTGTCTACAGTATAATTAACTACTTGAGTAAGACTAACCTGAACAAAAAGCGCAAAATTGCGAACGCAAAAACTGATGCAAGGTAACGCATGTTGATTTTCAGTAAACTGGCTCTTCACAATGCAGTTGATAATCATCAGAGCGTCGACCAGCACATTGAATAGATTTAAAACTCCGTCATCCTCGTCCGATGCAATTAAAAGGTGCTTCAGGCAAGAGATAGATTTCCATTCTCGGGATGACAGTTTCGGCAGGATCTGTAAAATGGTCAAAACCTGTTAAAACTTGCTACTTGCACCAACCTTTGATATTTAGCATGACTGCATTATGGAGGTTACTTATGTTTACCTTGATCAAATTGTGCAAAATAACTTCTTCTGCAAGGTCATCTTTTGCACTAGCAAGCATATCCGCATCAATTCTACCGCTCTGCAGCCCAATCATTATGAGAGACTCGGCAGAAACATTTTCTCTGGCGTTGTAGTTATGGGGTCGAAGTTTGTAAAAATAGGACTTGTTGATTGCTTCCAGCTTGAATGTTTTGTGTTCAACCCACGCTATGCTTCCCTCTCCAAGGAGATCTCCTGCATAACGGAGTCTCGGAACGATACACTTAATGATTACGCATGCTTCGTCACAGACCACTGATTTGTTCGAGGTGAAATTCAACAAGTCACACCTGCTTACATTGATTACTTGAGATAGCATGACTACCATTGGGATCAGTTTATTCAACTCAACATCTTTAATTGTGGCTTCAATTATTTTTAAGCACAAAATTGCAATGTTCCATTGATGGGTGAGCATACACTGGCGAATCGTTGGAGCAATACATGTTTCTAAAAGAACGTCTCGGTCGATTATAGAATCTTTGACTAACGACGTCACCTGAAAAATTAAATATCAATGATACATGGTAATGGTACTAAATCATTAGCCAAGAACTGCTTTTTGGCCATAGTTTCCCTAAGAAAAAAAATTGCCGTTGAACATACCAGTTGAACAAAATTTACTTCTTCCAAATCTCTCAATTCCATTTGGTTCACAAACTTGATTATTGTATTTGTTAAAAGGCCAGCCTCTTTCTTGTCTGCTTCCTTTCCCTTCATGGGCAGATCACAAATTGGTTGCAGAATTTTGAAAGCTTTCAGCATGAGAATTGTTTGATTTTCATTGGAGATTCCTTCCCCCAGCATCTTCATAAGCAGATCTTCCGGGGATTGGCAGCAAAGGTTGATTAGCTCAGCAAATAACTGAAACAAAGTTTATATGAAGAATAATCCCACATGATATGACAACTTGTCAAAAGTAGGCAGGTTTTTTGTTTATTTCCAGTGGAGGTCGGCAAAAAGCAGACTGCTGTCTTGCTCCTGACTATCCCCGGCAGACCTTTCCTGCGGATCTAGTGAAAGTTAATAGTAGTTGGGTAAAATCTCTTAACTTAAGAAGGTACCAATAATTTATAAAATATTACGTTTTATTAGGTATATTTGCAGCCAAGTGATTTCAATTTTTGTTTTTGTTTCAAAATAATTGATTTAGCCAACACACAAGGTTTCCCCGTAGGCTTCTTGTCATCTTGTGTTTTAACAATTTGAACAGTAGGTAGGTATTGTCAGTTTAAATTTGTGCAAATTGAATTCACATAACAAAAATTTTTCGATTAGGTACCAACAATAAGTGGGCATACAAATTATCTAAGTCTAGTGTACGATTCTCATCCAGCCGTTAGACACCGTAAAGTGTGCTTTTGCTGTTCTCGGATTCAAAATAAACACATTTACAACATTCTAGGGATATAAGCCACCAGAACCAATAAGGGCGAAAGTAATAATTACGTAAGTGATAGGCTGGTGTACCACTCTGTGAAATGTGGAGTACCAACACCTTGTCTCAAGAAAAGTTAAATAAAGTGAGTTCCAGCTCAACAGAAGTCTAAGCAAAATACTACCATACCTACTTGAAACACTCTCCCACGAGACCACTATAAGCATGTACCTAAATAAGATACATCGTAATCTAGTGTTTACAATCTCTTTCTCTTGCAATTAGAAGCATGGATACTAGGCTCATCCTCCTCGTATACACTAGACACAAAATACAAAGTACAACCCAGAAGACATCTGCGGAAGCCGAAGGTATAAATTATTTACCTAATAGGTTAAAAGACCAGTTTTTAAGACTGATAATATAATAATGATACCAAATAATAATGTGTATTTATAATACCTGTTCTTCTGTTAACTTTTTAGATACTGAAACAGCTTTGTTAAAAACTTCAGTGAATACTTGAGAAAATTCATCGGTCTTGAGCAAAGTGGTCGCACCATTTAGTTGAAAATAACTCTTCAAAGCTTCCATTTGTTCACTGAGTGTAAAGGTTCTCAGGGACTTGAAAAGAAGGTGTTTTATTCTTTGACTGTATACTGACACATTAGGATTTTTAAGACAACGAACGGCGAAATCAAAGACTACATCGATCATCTTATAATTGATCGGTACACTTCTTTCAATTGTTGACAAACATTCTTCAAATCGAGCTTCGTCGGTATCGACGTTGAGAAGTGCTGCTAACCACTTTGCATGTGTCTTGCTTTCATTAAAAACATTTTCCAGGATTGTTTGCAAGTCTGCGTGTTCTATCTCGTCATCTTCGGTTGCTGGTTTAATTGCCATCATTTTTAAAATAGAAATTAACTCTGAAGATTCTGAAGAATTTTTTTTTCCCACAGCAAGCATACAATTATACATTTCTTCTCCAATGAATTTTTGAAATGATTTTCCCTCCACATCCGAGTCAATCTCAAACCACTGACTCCACAATAAAGTAGAAATGTCTGCATTTTTTACGCAAACAATACACTCTGTTATTATCATGTGCTCTAAGTGCGACAGAGATAAGTCACTATCATTTTCCCAGTCAGAGTAATCATACTTTATGTTAATTTTATACTCGGCAGGTGGACATGTCAGATTTTCTGGTTCAGTAAAACATAATCTTGTCAACTGCAAAATGCACTGCAACCTTTTTCGATTTAAATTGTTTTCCTCTTCCGCAATGGATGGGAGGGCACTTTCGGGAATAATGATAGAATGTAGAAGAGTTGAAAAATGTGCAAAATACTTGTTACATATATTTGTCTTGTACTTCTGCTCTAAAGCATCAACCGATTTTTCCATAAGCCTAATTTTGTTAAAAATAATTAAAGCCAGATCTCCAGCTGCAACGATACAGTCATTAATATTTAGACTCGCAGCAACAATCAGCGTTATTAGTTCTTCGCTCAGTGCAGACGGGCTATATAAGATGGTTTCATAGTAATACTTTTGTAGGCCTAGTCCCCAAACAATGTGAACTAGCAGTGAACTGTTTATCAGAACTCTGACCAAATGGCCTGATCCAAAGTCAAGTTCTAGGAGTCTGCTTATAATAAGATCAGTTTGAAGTATAAGGAATAATGTAATCCTTCTTTGAGTCTGTTCATTCATGACATCATTGGTAAAAAGCTTCTTTTTTAAATTCTCAATGATGTCACATGACATTTTATTGTCTACTTGTTTCAGAAGACTTCCCTTGCCATTTTGCCTTTCAAACATTCTCAATACTCCAAAAACTGTGTTCATTTCCGAAGAACGATCCATATTCTTTTTATTATAGCGCAGCTCAGGTAATTTTTTAAATATTTAAAATAGGGCAATTCACTTGCACCAATGCTCGCACTTTGACCCTAACCTCAAATAGACTTGATGTCATTCAAATGCGCATTGCGATTTGCGGTTGCGTCGCGGTCCGCGGAGCCCGCGAACGCTGTTTAGTTTTTGCTCTGGTAGCTAAGTTGTGAACTAAACCATTTTCGTTTGGTTGGGTTATCTTTGGTTGGGTTGCTGAAGGCAGCTAAAGGTAACGAAAACGTCAATTATTTAAAAACGTCAGACAATTTTGGAAAGTCAAGAAGAATTGGCAGCTAAAAAAACCACTGATACTGCAGAGGAACTTTAAATAATGGATCCAGCTTTGTTAAGGGAGCGTGAGCTTTTCAAGAAAAGAGCTCTCGCACAACCTGTGTAAGTTTCTAACCTCATTTATATTTTTGACGTTCTTACCGAGCCTATAATTTATTTGTTCTTACCGCTTCTTACCTACCCACCTACTACCTATTACTCGTACCAACAGCAATTACAATTTAAATAAATATATTCCTTTCATTTTCTCCAATATAATAACTTAAATAACTTTTAACAATTATCATTACCATTTAGTAATCACTAGCATCGTGAAGGATAGAAAAAATGTCAATCTCTGGTGATCCAGATGTAGAGCACCTACACAGTGTACAAAAATTATTTTGTTGTCACTCATTGGTGTATAATGTATCTACCTACCTTGTACCACAGATATATGGTTACCCTGAATCTCCACTCTAGCTTCGCTCGCTACGCTCATCAATAACACTGCTAACTCTGCTGAGGGGAGCATAACGTAATACCTGCAGTCAATGAAGGCACCTACAAACTAATTTAAAGTTCATTGAATTGTCAACAGTGTCGAGAAAAAGAAAAAGGAACCAGATGTTTCATCTTCTGCCAGAGATGATTCGAAGAAGAAATCAAAGCCCGGGGGGCCATCTTCAAGTGCGCCGAAGATGGATGTTAAGTTAGTACAGTACTATCTGGCAGACTTAGTAACCTTCCTACCTGCAACTATTGTGTACTTAAATATACCTAATGAAGTAGCCAAGCTATTTTTCCTTTACTAAACCTTTAACTAACAGTACTATTCTCACTACCTACTTGGTTCATATTTATAAAAGATACTACCTTTATTGTTGATACTATTAACAATTACCCATTGAAAACTGCCAAGTAGTCCATGTCAAGTCAGATTTTTGTCAAGTCAGACTTGAAGTTTGTAAATAAATCACTAATTTCCAGGTGACTAAGTTTGAGCTATTAACAATCAATCGAACTCTGGCTTGCACCACTGTCCGAATTGTTTACAAACTAGAGTTATTAATTTTTATTAAACAACTCGCTGTTAAGGACTTCAATCTCCAAAATGAAACAAACAGGCTTTGACCACTTGGTTGTTCAAGGGGTACATTATCCATTATCTAAGTTATTAAAATACTGGATGGGTTCAAGTGCTGATCGTATTAAATACTAACTTAGGACTAAAACTTTTAATCTGTGTTGGCAGCTTGCAATGTCAGAGACACAATGCCATGAACATTGGCTCTGGACCAATCAGAGACTCTGGATTTGCATAACATCATGTTTACGACTGCCACGGAGTCGCAGATTGGTCCAGAGCCGATGATCATGACATTGTGTCACTGGCATTGTTAGCTGTAAACCCAGCTTGAGGTAGCTTCCAATGTTCAATATTCTGAATCCAATATAAATGAGGCGCTATAAGCATCTGTGCTATTTTAGTTCTATATGACATGTTTCATAAGCCGTAACTTATAATTATTTTCCATTCTAGTTACAAGACTATGTCTGGAAGTTCGATGTACAAGTTTGGTGTTCTTGCAAAAATTGTTAAATTTATGCGATCAAGACACCAAGTTGGTGATGACCACCCACTCTCGTTGGAAGAGATTTTAGACGAAACTAATCAATTGGATGTTGGAACAAGAGTGAAACAGGTGAAATTGAGAATTAATACCGATAACATTAGGAAAATGGAAACGATATTCATTGTCAGTACAATTTATCACGGCAATTTCAAAATTTAAGACATTTTTTTTCAACAGTGGCTTTTGTCAGAAGCGTTAGTTGATAATCCAAAGATCGAAGTCTCTCCAGAAGGAACATTCTGTTTCAAGGCCGCATACAGAATACGAGACAAAAAGAGTTTGCTAAGGCTTTTAAAGCAACATGATCTAAAGGGCCTCGGAGGAATCATGGTGGACGATGTAGAAGAATCGGTTCCCCACTGCGACAAAGTCTTGAAGGTAACAACTTTAAAAAATATATGTTTTCCTTTTCATGTTTTCGAGGACTAGTCCTGGGGTTTGTTACCATCCAGCACCACAAGGTGTGCAGCTGGTTATTCTTTGTCATGTCATGTGCTATTATCTACTACAATGTTTAATTCTGTCTCAGGGACTCAAGGATGAAATAATATTCATTAACCGGCCAATGGACAAGAAAAGAATTCTTTTTTACAACGACAAGACTGCTTCGTTACAAGTGGACGAAGATTTTCAAAAGCTCTGGCGGTCAGTTGCTGTCGAGAGCATGGACGATCAGAAAATCGACGAGTATTTGGAGAAACAGGGAATCAAGTCTATGCAAGACCACGGCCTTAAGAAGCTAGCACCGCACAAGCGGAAAGCAAATAACAGAAAGAAGACAAACAAGAAACCACGTGATAACGACCATTTGGCTGATGTACTGGAAAACTACGATGACAAATAAAGCAGAAAGATGGCAGAGAAGATATTTTTATAATTTTTTTTATAGATTAATTACAACCTATTGAATGGATCAGGACCAGAGGCAGTTCTTAATTGTTCAGCTTTTCCATGACATTCTATACCGTGTACAATAAGAACACCTATAAATATGTTTTATTATGATGTGTAAATTATTTTTTAATACTAGGTACTTACAGATTCATAAATATTAAATACATAATAACATATTGTTTACTACCTTCAAATATTACTAGGTGCAACATTCAATTTATTTTGTATCAAAACATTGCAGTCCCCTGGCAAGAAACAAATATCTGGTAGATAAGAGGGGTATATCCGTTTAAAAGTACTCGCTTTCTGTAGTCGGTGAGTCTACGAGTCCATACTTCACAAAACCTGGTATCCCTCCAGTTTTACGGTGTAAAAAGCTTTCAATACGTCTTTATAAATTGTTCGGTACGGAAGAGCTAAAAACCATCTTTCATCGACATTGAATAATACACATACCCATACCTAAATCAACCATACGTTCACTCAATATACAGCAAACTTTCATGATGATCGTAAAGTTCCTTCAATCTTTGGGCAGCGCACTGTCGCTCTTTCCCCTGGAGTACGCTCTAGCGCCCGTATTTTTCGTGCCGAGCATCCGGTTGAGTAGCGACTGCTTGTTCTTGCGACGAACGTTTAGCACTTCGCGGCAAAGCTCGTGGAAAGCGTCCGCCACTTGGGTCACCTGCTCAGCGGCCGCCACCTCGCTGAAACGACACTCGTAGTCTTTGGCGAGGATCTCACCTGCAATTACAAAGACAATGTGGTCTACAGTTGATTGTTGAGAGTAGTGAGCAGAGTTAAATCTTCAGTTTCACCTCCCATCAAAGTCACTTTTTTGTGTGTTTTGAAATGCAAGCTCTGATTTTGATAAAATGTTTAAAGAACCTACCTCTGTTATTGTTCTTAACTTAGACCCCCTGCCTTTTTCAGCCAAATCAAAATCAAAGGAATCAAAATTTCCGAAAGATTTCATTTTTTTTTTGGTTCGCTAACACTGCAGAGCCGTAGTTCATTTTACTAAACTTTGCAGAGGCGGGGAACGAGCTACAAAGCAAATCTTTGCAGATTTGAGGTTTGTTTGACTATTCATTCTGTTTTTTTGTGTGTATATTTTCATGTTTTAACGTACAATTTTAGTTTTGACTGTTTTAAGAATACCCATTTTGAATAAGGATTTCCTCCATCAGAATTACAGAAACCGGGCTATAAGGGCCGGGTAAAGTATTCTCTCGTAGAAATGCTCGGGAATAGACATTTATAACCTCTAAAGGAATACTGCACAATTCGCTATCAAAACTGTTTCCAATGCCACTTTATAATTCCTGAGGTGTCGTGATCATTTTGACAAAATGTTCTAGATACTCTTTATTGAAATAAAGAGCTTTTTTGAATATTCACACTGCCCCCTTGATTACGTTTTAAACGTTGAAAACTTCAAAAAGGCTGTGTGACTTTTCAAAAAAGCTCCGTATTTAAAATAAAAGTATCTAGAACTTTTTGTGAAAATGGTCAGTACTTCTTTAATCTGAAACTAATCTCACAGCTTCCAACTAAAAATGCCAGAACTTGGTATTTATCTTCAGTCGTTCCTGTCAAGTTTCTATGGAGAGATATCAAATAGATTGTGGGTTGCATGAACTCAGAGTGGTTATCAAGCTTAGGTACGTGGTCAGTGCAATCCCTGAACCTGGCATTTCTTCTCATCCGTTTCTCAATATATAAGTCAAACTTGCCTCCATCAGTAGCCATTTCAAAACCTTTGGCAGCTAAGGTACGAAACAAAAACTAATTGTCAACAGTAGGATTGTTCATTCCACTTCCAATACCACGAAAGTAGGTAGAATAATGTTTTACTTGAAAAGACTTAAAGTTGTCACTTCAAAGTCGTTCAATCCACATCTGGATCCACGCTCACTCCATTTAGGCACCACTTGCTTGTAATTTTTTTCGCTCTTTTTAATATGGGGGGCGGGGGTGGCGCCGGATGCCCATTTTGGTTTTGCCAACCCAGAAAATTGGATTACCTCTCACCTCTGATATACACCGTTTGGTTCTTTATCGGGGTTCTAACGATTATACATTTGGCTTTAAAAAGCCATCAAAATGCATGGGTGTGGGATTAGTGGGAATTGTGTTTCTTGGTAAATCACTGGGAACGTCAACCCGGATAAATCTGTTTGCCAAGATATGACACACTATGCCCTCCCAGACGCAAGGCGAGCGAGGGTGATCTTATCCCATGACATCTGATGGATAAAAAAATGGCAATTGTTTGCTGGAAAATAGAACCAATATATTTTCCAAAAATGAGGGTTCACGAAAAACCATCTCCAGGATAGCATGGGTGTGAAAGCTTTGCCTACACATAGGTACTTACTAAAGTCGTTTGGTTGAAACGCGCGGGTTTTACCCCCTCCTACAACTCATATAACGTTATCAACATCCGCTCTGGCTGAAATGGGCGGGAAATTCCAAGACTTGGTGCTCTGCTCACCCAAAATAATTTGCAGTGTTCTGTCATTTTTTACAGATCATTTCACGCAAGTCAATGGTAGTAAATATAATATAAGTACTTCGACTTTTATCTCTACATTTTCGAGGAGGTGATCCGTTTACTCTACTGGTTATATCGGTATTCGGTACCTAATCAATGCATACTAAGTTATTGACCATTGATATGCGTAGGATTCTGCGCAATGTTGCTTAACTTCGGTTATGTTTCGAAAAACGCTATGATTAAGATTAATTTAAATGGCACTAGAAATGTATTGGAACAATAAGTAGGTACCTATCAATTAAATACAATCAAATAGCTGTAGGACCTTCCACAGCATCCCTGATCCAACGTCCAAATCTGAGTACACAAGTGCCTCTTGCAGGCGCGTCAACTCACCCTCTTCGGTGCTGACCTGACGGAGATGAACCATGTCCCCCTTGTTGCCAACGAGCGCCAGCGGTGTCTCGATGCAGAGCAGCTGCTTGACTCTGCGGATGTAGTTGAAGGACCGACGGTCCGTGATGGCGTAGACCAGGAGGAACCCGTCTGCCCAGTGGATTGTCTCGCTGGTAGGGACGTCGTCTTCGGTCTGGAAATTGAATTCGAGGGGTCAGTTCCTGTGGCCACGGCCCGCCTATACTCACAGAAATCGCTTATTCCTATTTCGGATTTCCTAATAAACTCATAATATCTTGTTAATCCTTGGTGTATTTTAATTTAATTTGAGCTAAGATGGCAAAACTTTTATAACGCAGAATATTGTAAAATCATTGAGACGTCATGTCGTAGTTATAAACGTTATAGACGTAGTCTTTCAAACTTGATTGCTGAAGTTTGACTTTTTCCAGGTTTTCCTAGCCTACTTCTACGTAGGTCATCAGTACTTCACGAATATTTTAATTCATGAATTGGGTTGAAGTAATAAAAACTACCTTTACAAGCTTATCTAATTTCTAACTAAAATTTCTAAAATAGAGTGACTTAACTTAACAAAATTTGAAACATTTTTTTGAACTCATATGCCATTGCCGCCTCGTATTTTCTTCCATTTGCATAGAATTAAAAGTTCACAAAATGAGAGAGAATTGCATTTGTGTTTATACTAATACTTATCTGTGCTATGAGCTGTATACACGATTTACTTTATTTTCAACTCAAGTTGGTTCATACCTTAGGGCATGTGTCGAGGATCTCGAACAGGATCGGCTCTCCGTCAACGAGCACCTCATGTTTATATCGGTTTTCTATAACGGAAATGGAGCAAAATTTTGAATTTGCCTGTCTGGACTCTTTCGTCGACGGCGGGTAGGCTAACAAAATATTCGTGTTTCCACGAGTACCTACCAGCCTGGTGGTCGTATTCACCGATATATCGCCTCGTGAGAAAGCGAACTGTGAGAGCTGCGAGAAAAAAGACGTTAGAAAATGTAAACGTATAGAACGTAAGAAACCCTATATGAACCTTTCAAGTTCAAGACGTTTCCGGTGTAAAATTAAGTTCCATCAACACGGAATGTCGCCAAACTATTCGAAGCATTTGTGTGTGACATCGCAAAGTAGTGGGTGTTCCGTCAATTATTTCGCCAGAGGCAAGGGCAGAGCCAGGAGATCGTTTGCCAAAAATATTTTCCTCTCAAGATATTATCAATGTTTAGCTTTTTCTTCTAGATTTCCATCTGTTTGGCATGGAATTGAGTGAAAACATTTTGCAGCCAAAATCTTTAAGTGGACAGGTGCTTACCACGTGTGCAGCTACCTTATGAGGGCATGCAACGGGCTAAAAAAAACTTATAAAACGTCAGAATTTAATTATAACATTTAACAAGGCGCATCTATTTTAGGTATCGTAAAGACGTGGTGTTTGTTTTTATAATATATCCATGTGATAAAAATATCTCAGCACGTGCGAATATCCAAGTAAGCAGGTTAGTGGGCCATGGATATTCCCTTGAGTTATTCCACAACAATACGACATGCACTCTTGCTAAGTTAGCACCGTAATGGTCATTGCCCTGACGTCATTGTCGCAGAGCGTGCTTGCATTTCGTTCCGCTGCAAGCGCAAGCACGCTCGACTGCATTAAATGCAGTAGAAAGGTGTCGGTAAATCGACCGTTTAGGAGTTGGCAAGGTCCTAACACTAGAAGTATAAATATATTAAATCGTAACCGATAAGTTTACCAATTTCCAGCACAGAGATACTATCTCTTGCTAAAGCTCACAAATTAGAACATTTTTTACCTTTTTGATTAAATTTATGATAAAATGGTAATGTGACCAAAATACAAAAGAATGGCACTGGCAATATGGTATGGTGGCGCGAGGGGCAACGGCACTTTGACTCGCTGATAATAATATCATGTACCGAATGTGCCTGTTTGAAAAACACATCTCTAGAGTGCTCGTTAAATTGGAGTGGGATGCGAATTTCTCACAGCTTATTTTCTTTCTGCCGCGTATGGAACGCGTGTCTGTTGACCGGGCTGTGATGCGACGTCTTAATCGGCTACGGATGCTCGTGTTTTCTCCACTCTCGGCTCAAGTTAGACGCGTAGGATAACATTTTAATTATAAATTCAAGTGTGAATCGTGACTACATGGACAGTAGCCAGCAATAAAGTGAAAAAATAAATAGCATAATATATAAACGTTAACTGAGTTACAGAATCATTTGTTCTCGATTTCCGCACTATTGCTAGGTGTTTTCACAATTGATATTTCAAGATCACATTTTAGAATAGATATTAGTTAAGAAGCCAAGAAGTGTCGCATACTAAACGAACAATTTTACAACGTTCAACGACACTATCTCTTCGAGAAATCTTTTCAACCCGACAAAAAAAAATCACATTTTTCACCGCGTTTTTTCTCCCGTCACGACTTTGTCAACGTCCGTACGCATTCACACTTCCAGCATCCGTCTGTCACTTACCACTCTTGCCGACTGCCGGTGCGCCAATTATGGCCACCTTTACCTCAGAAAGCGACGACTTCTTGCGACGAATACCACGGATCGCATTTGAGGTCATTTTCGCGTCATCGACTCATATCAGGTCATGATCGATCACCTATATTACAAAAACCACAGTGCAATACGCAGTTGAAGACACTGGTACAAGCACTCGCGTCGATTACTCAAACGATCTGCAAACTTTGCGAGAACAATGCGGATCCGCCGGCGCTCGCGATTAAGTTTGAATACAAACTAATTAAAACGCATCGATACTTCCTAGTCCGTACCTGGCCCGCGATGCTGTGTGCCAGTTTGCAAGAGACGCGGACGCTCAGAGTGTGCTAAGAGTGCAGTGTCGGCATGGAGGCGGGCAAACTGACTGGCGGCGGAACAGTTTCACTCTGTGAGCATGTTTTCTTACCCGACAACACTAATTCCATTGCCAGAAGTTGGCTGCTAAAAATATCTCACTCCACCAGACTAGATTTTCAAACAATCGGATGGTGGAGAATGTGTGTGTTCGGCGTTGATAATAGGTGTAATAAACAGAAGAAGCAACGGTCACGCGACTTTATAGTATATAGGTTTGTTTTATTTTGGTCTCAAGTGTTCAAAAGTTATACGATCTTGTTAACGAGGTATGGTGGCTTTATAAAATTGGTTATCTGATCACTATTTTTAACATAAATTCGTTTCATTGAGTTTACTGGAATTTTATTTTAAAGTTATGTGTTACATTTCTCTACAACGATAATAAATTTTTACATTTTCTTTGTACGATGCCAATTTTAACTTCATTTCTTCGTATCAACGCAGAAATCACCCACCGTCTCCTCGGATTCGTTCTGAAAATGGAAAACCTCGCGTTTATTGGACATTTATATAGTACATAACTTCAATAGGTTTATAATATGCTCACAGGTTAATAACAGGTATAGGTATATATTGCAGTTATCATGTGTTATCAATGTGGATATACTAGAATTTGCATCTGAAGTGCCCGAAAATAAAAATAACACACACACACACACACACACACACACACACACACACACACACACACACACACACACACACACACACACAATGGAAAAATAGATACCCTATATGCTTACATCCTTTCTTATCTGCTGAAGGATAGCGTTGAACTCCGAGGTGAAATCCTTGCCGAAGATCTGGCTGGTTTTCACGCCGAGCTTGCAAGTTTTCCGCCCCTCGGCGGGGCTGGAGGGCCTCATACCCCGCTCCCTGAAAGGGCTCTGCGTGAACCAGTTCGGAGCATTGGCACCGGTCGCGCCTGCGCTCAGGGCCTTCACCTGAAAGAGCGTGATGAGCTAGGTTCTTCCTGAGGTCGAAAACGCGAGTTTAAAACTTATAATGGAGGGAAATGAATCAACTAGAGTATACACATATCGAGCTATAGTTGGGATGGTCACTTCTCGTATCACTCGAGTTAAAAACGGTTATACAAAACGCAAATAAATAGGAGAAAAGTATAACCGAACCTATACCTTTAGGAGGCTGTATTTAATAATGTACCTGAGCCTGCAACTGTTTGATTTTGTCCTCCGCGTCTGTCATCCTGACGCACCAAGATTTGTTCCTCAACTCCTCCAGCCTCAAGCGACTCTCCAACATTGTCAGCCTCCCCTCAACCAAGGGGTCAATTGTCGCCGGCCTCATCGCCTGCACAGCGACCTCTGCGACCTCTTTCTTCTTATCAACCACCTTCTTCGTTTCCTGAGGGGTCATGGAAAGTTTGGACGCTCTCCCGTCCCGCCCTACCTCTTCTTTAACCTCCGTTATCACAACGTCTTTCTTTTCACGTCCCTTAGGTCTGCGAACTCTGAGTTTATTCGCGATGAAGTTTGGAGGCGAACCGTCAGACGAATCCGAACTGTCCGAAAGCTTTTCGACCGGCATTTGGCCATCGCGGGTTGGTCCTCGGAGGTTCTGCGCCATCTGCGATTGGCGCCAGAGAACTTTCATGCCTTCGAGGGTGCTTGAGGGCAGCCGGGTTTTTAGGTCTTCTGTGCCAGAGATATTGCCGAAGGCAGTGTACGGACGCTCTGCGATTTGACTGGAGGGATGTTTGCCGGTTTTCGGTGCGGTTCGTAAGGACTGTTTTAGTTTAGAGTCGGGGGTGAACGTGCGGAACATGGTTTGGCAGGCAAGTCAGTGCACAGTGGATCGAACAATGTGAGTCATGAACTGTGAGGATGCAGAACTGTGACCAATCTCTTTTGTACGGCGTTTGACTATGGATTTTGCTGGAAAAGAATGGATGTGCGCCTGCACATGTTAAAAACTTTACCAATGAATAAAGTTTGATTTTATTAATTGAGTTATGGGAATATTCATAAATTTACTCACATGGTTTTCAGGAAAAACCTAATTTAAAATTTATGATGTAGGGTTCATAAAAAGCCAGAAACTAAACTTAATGTTGCCCATTTGACCGTTTTGAAAATGCGTTATACTTATTCCCATAGAAACATTAAAGTATCATGCACTCCGAATTAGTATATTTTTTATTGTTTACACAAATATTTTATATTAATAAACTGTGAAAATACGGGGAAAATAAAATTCAACGTTTTGCTGTGTTTATTGATGAAGGTTGCTCAATACCCTCTGGCCTCTGTCCAGAAACCGATCATTTAAAAAATGCACTTTTCTCAGTATTTCCCGCTAACCAATAATCTTACATTGGCTTTCGCTCATCAGTCATCACTATCAGTCATAAAATTGATCCAAAAAATCTTAAGACCTGAGGTCATGTAATACCTATAAGGAAAATGAAAAACTTGACAAGAACATTAAAATCTTGTATACATTGTTTCCTTCCGTGGCGTTGCTCCTGCGTTCTGTACCTGAAAAAGGTTCATGCCGCCGCTTTATGATTACGAGTTTCGATTAATTTACAATGTTTTGTTTTGACTCAGGTCATTAACTCCGCGTACTATTAAGTATGTACCTATTTCAAGATCAAAATAAATACTCTGCCCATTGTCTTATGTCCGCAGTCGACGATCCCACCCCGCGAAGGTAATACGTATTTTTATTCTGTGTGCGAGCAGTGTGTATGAGCTGACTTGCTCATAGATAACCCAGCATTTTCGGAGTCCTCAAGGTAAGATCAGCACATTTGAAACGTGGTGTGGGATTTATTGATTTGATGGTCTGGCAAGGTACTACACCAATTAATATTTAACGATCATCTAATTGTACATTTTTTATCCTTTCAATAAACTTTTTCCAAAAAATGTGGTTCTTCAGTAGGGCAAGCAGACATGAGTCTTCGTAATTTTATCAGTTCCATTGTTCTACCTTTCTTTTCTTTGTAATTACTTATGCCACAGATCTTATGTCCATTTTATACCCCAACCTTCATTTGCACGCTGCAGAGCATTTGTTTACCAATTTTACATGCAAGTGCAGGTCTTTATTTGAAACTAGTACTGAACGATGGGTGCTGTGAGATGTAAAAACTGCACAGTTTGTTTTCAAAACAATGTGCAATGGGAAGGTGAGGTTGCGCCTTCTGCAATAGCGCATATCTGCATTAAAAAAATATTGCGAGCCTACATTTTTAACAGCACCCCGGGCTTTTTCGAGCCAGTCCGCCCCTGGTGGGTGCTATTCTAAAAACATCACGGGGATCTGACAAATATAAGAGCAACAGTCCACAAATAAGGAAGATAACGGACATTCAGACCAATAATATTGTTTTTTTAACCATTTGCCTTTCAAATGTGGCTGATACTGAAAAAATAATGTGTCATGAATGTAGGAGAATTCGTTTTTTTTCTGAACCAACTGCAAGGGATGAGAAGGGATGAGATGTCCCTTGAGACACAAAGAACGGATTTTAAAGGCACCTAAGGAGAAAAATAGAATTGTAAAGAACAGAGATGGCGTACGAATTCAAACAGCATTTTTATTGATTCAAGATTGACAAAACAACGACTTGAAATGTTTGTAATATAATAATACGTGCTAATACATTTTATCACACTGGCGGCTAAAACACAATAATACATATTATATTATATTATCCTTAATGGCTGCGCCTTGCTCAACTGGCTAGCAGTGTGTGGAAAAGATACTTCCAAGAATTTACTGAGAGTTGATATTAATACCCAATATCCCGATGGATAATGTAAATCCACTAATTGTATATGTAGCAACATCTAGGCATGCATTCGATTTTAATATCTTTAAAATAGCTTTAGCGTAGAAGCATGATAGAGTAGAGGGCTTTAAGCAGCAAAAAATGCAACTTGAATCGAATAAAAATGAAATTTTATTGAATATTTTATCATTGATAAATAATTATAAAAGTCAAACATGTACACAAACATTCAAACAATAATATTGGTATAAAACTTAAATTAATATAATATACATAATATAATATTTCAATAAAATAATAATAATAATATCTAGGTAATTAATTTAATGGTTGCTGGACATGGACGCAAGAGTAAAACGTTTACCGGTAATATCTCATACATACTGTTTATAGGAATACAAAGTTCGCACGGCTTCCCAACTCGGATTACATCGGGGAAAATTCCAATCAAATAAAATATTCCAAGTTGAAAACTGACGTTGAGGAAGTCCGAGAAAACCAAAAGGTAACTATAAACTAAATGATGACAGTTTTACATCTACGTGTAAAAGGTAGGTGTGGTATAGGTAGGAACAAACTCAATCTAAAATACAGTCAATCGAAATTGAGAATTACTTGTTTCAACGCAGAACTTTACCAAAATATCACATGGACAGCTAGGTGCCTATCCTAGAGTCGCGTGATAGAGGTTTTCTGAGGCGAGATTATTTCATATACCCATCTAGAGAAAGCCCATTTAACGCAGACAAATGTTTGAGATGATTACCCAAACCTAGTCAAGTAAACGGGTACCTAGCTGGGTAAAAACGAAGATGACCGCTCGGTTATTAACCAAGCTATCACAAAATTTAGCTACAAGCAATTGTTTTTGGGGACTGAGATATGTATAAAGGACGAGGATAAAGCAAGGGATTGGTGAATGATGCATTGGAAATAAAATAACTAAACTCGATGATAATATAACTTATAGCTACGCAAGCCCATTTGGAGTGTTGGTTACTTAGGCAGCGACGAACGTAGTCTGGAGTTTGGCTAGCGCATTTGTGAGGTGTTGCATTTCGTGGTTGAGCGTGGCGATGACGCTCTCGAGTCGCTCGACGCTGTCCAGAACCTCGACGCGCTCCGTCGTGGGGTTGAAACGCACCTCGAACGGTCGCGACATTTGGTTCACCCACTTCCTGCAGGATTATAACGAAAGCAGACGGTCAGTGTCGCGTCGGGCGGTTTTGTCCGAAATTGGGTCGCTGGTGTTTTTGCTGTACTCAAAAAGCAAGTTAACTTTGATCACGAAAAGGTTTATGCATGTGAAATAGTATATACCTTCTTCAAGGAAAGAAAGGCATCAGTCCCAACTTGTTTTTATTTTAAAATGAAGATGAATCATTTCAAGTCAAGGAGAATGAAGGAAAATGATATCAAAATTACAGCTATTTTTTAAATTCCAGCTAGGATCTTTGCTAACTGTATATTTGGCTACTGGACAAATAAGTTTCGACATGCATAATTTCTCTCTATTGCAACCGTGTTCTCGCATTTACCTGAATCTATCTTTGGCATCCTCGAAGCTCTCAGCGACATAGTAGATAGGTTGATATTCCTGGTCCTGGTACCCCTGGATGGCAGTCTGCTCGGGATCGAAGGCCCTGTGCTCGGGCTTGTCGGAGATAGCGTGCAGCAGCTCGCCGGAGCTAGACAGCAGGCCGGCGCCGTACGCCTTGACCTTGTCACCCTCCTTGCACAGGCCGAACTCGACGGTGAACCAGTAGACGGTGGAGAGCTTCTCGATCTCGGCGTCGGACGCGCCCAGAGAGGCGAGACCGATGTCTTGGGAGAAGGTGGCGAACGCAGGGTCGGCCAGCAGGGGCATGTGTCCGAGCAGCTCGTGGATGCAATCACTGCGCATCCGACAAGGATAACAATTAGAATGACATAGCTTACAATACAAGTTGTGCATGTTACTGCGTCGGCGTTCTCTGAAAATGGCTGTAGGTCGCAACGAACTACTTGCACTGGGGGTTAAATGGCACCCTTTATAGACTGTTATACAGGGAGTTAATCTCATTACACCGGGGAGGGAAGTTTCATTTGCACTGACGCCCGATAATTAGATAGCTTTTAGCGACGACATTGCCATTAGCTCCATTAATTGAATATGTAGGCGATTGGCTTTTAGCCTCCATAACGTAGTGGATGGATAGGGGTAGAATGCTCACGAGACTACGCTCAAGTGTCAATCCGAACACATTGATGACAAAACAGTTAGGCACACAGGAATAGATCAGTTACTCTAGCAAATTTTGAGAAGTGGTTTGACATTGTTGGATTGCTTGGTGTGTATATCGATTTCCTAGCTATTCTGCTGATGGCTTTTATTCGTTCGAAATCAGTTGTAATATCTTGTAAGCTGCTTAACAAAGGTCGGCATTTAATGTAATTAAATAATAAATTGATATTTCTGTTCAGTAAAATCCAAATCCTACTTTCGAATCGTCTCCCGAGAGATGCAGAAAGAAAATGGCAAAGCAATTTTCCGATAGCTTTTGATTAATGTTTCGCAATTCACATATACTTTTCCAATGCCGGAACCAAAATAGAGATTCGATGAAAAATATGAAGAGAATACTTACGGCTCGGGCGTGTGGTAGGGAGTGGACATGTGTCGGACGTATTGGGTGCTCTGGAATATCCTGAACGCGAGGCTGGCCAAGAAGTCGCGGGCGGTAAGGAGACCGGCCGCGGGCCGAAGGGTGAAACCGGTGTGTTCTGGAAGAAAGGGGAAAAAACTGTTAGGTCAGGTGAAATTGGGGTATTAAGGGCCCGAAATGTCATATGAACTGGCTAGAAGGGATGAAGACATATGACATACGTTATAGGTTATTAATGAATGTAAACATTGATATCAATTTGAGGAAAAATTTTTCTTGTAGAACATAAATAAGAAATCACATAATGAAAGTGTTGGTATCAGCCCTGTGATCAAGCGATTGCTGTTTCCTCATCACTTAAATGCGACTTTGAATAAAAAATATCGTTTTCAGTTTCTAATATTTGCATTGATGCTTGACGTGTGATTGAACAGATTATCAAATAACAAATAAATATCCCCACTTACTCTTCATGAAAGCAGACATCTCCTCCAACTGCGGAATGCGGTCCGGAGTGAAGATGCCCTCCTCTTGAAGCATGGCGAACACCCTCTGGTACTCGGCACAGGCGTGCTTGGGGTTCAGGTCCAGCACGGTGTGGAACACTGAGGTCCAGGTGGCGGTCTCGGTGTCCGTGTACTCGATGCGGGGGATCTTGTCTCCGTACTTGTACGCGAATGCGATGCTCGCGATCTGCTTGCGTCGCTCGCGGTACACCTTGTCCGAGAAGCCGGGGTGGTTCATGTCGAGCTCGGGCTCGTACTTGGTCATCAGATGGTTGCAGTTGTCCAGGTCGGAGGCGTGGCGGGGGAACCAGGGGCCTGTGGGGATGAGGTGGCTTGTTAGCGCATTCACATTTTAAAGTAGTTTTGTGGATTGCACTTTTGGTCATTTGTAGTGGATTTATGTGTTTTTCATTCTGTGTTTTCTAGGTGAATCACGAAACCGAGTGTAATTTATTGTGTCTCTGACTTGTGTGATTTCGAGACCGTCCAGCCACGAGTTATCTAACCTTGGCAACGATTTAAAAAAATCCATTTATCCACAAGGTTTAAAGTCATGCATCTACGATGCCTATTTTCCTCAACGTTTTGTAGACTAAAGTCGAGAAAAGCTAGTGTTTTAACAAAATACTCGGCGAGTGCAAGAAAGCTAATTCGTTCTCGATGATCGCTTCCGTTGATTAACGTTTGATTTCGAAGCCGCTCAAGCTGAGCAGACGAATCGTACGCCGTTTTTACTACAGCTATAGGTTTCATGGCCAGGTTTACACACACGAATGCATAAAATTTCGAGAAAAAACAAAGCCGAGGCTCAATAACCTCCATGGAAGGTGACTTTGTGCTCCGGGAGTCTAAGAGAAAATCCACTTCTTTGAATGAAATGACGACAAATTGTATATTTCCATTGTCCAGCCATCTATATCGATTACCCGAGCTTGGCTTGTCCTGACGAAGTATCCGTTTTGATACAAAGATAATATGCTGCTTACTTTTAACATCGAGGGTGTCTTCAGCGAGGAGACTGACTCCTCCGAGAGAGGCGCTCTGGCGCAGCGCCCGGATGAGAACCAGAAGGGACTGGCGAGTCATCTCGACCTTGACGAGCAGGTCGAACTGCATGCCATCTTCCTTCGAGGGGCGCGTCTCCACGTGGGAAACAGTGCCCTTGTAGTTCTAGGGCACAAAGGGAAACATTTGTTAGAACGGAACATTTAATTTGCGAATGTTTTGTTAGCTAGATGCTGTTGCTATCTATCGCTGTGCTAGAGAAGTGAGGATCGTTATCAACCGCGATGTTCTGTTTTGTAAAGTTGTATTCTCTAATATTCTTAATGAAATGGTCGGACAATAATGTTGAATTTTGTACGGTTTCACTCGTTGAGTAAGGGTTAAGTTTAAAAACAAAAATATCCGTAGCATTATTTCTGAATTCCGAGCCAACTATCCTCGGGCTCACCTCGATGGTCTTCAGGATGCGCGCCAGCGAGCTGATGCCGTCCTTGAGCTTCAGGACGAGGGTGGCCTTCTGGACCACTTGTTCAGCGTCCTTGCTCTCGGATGCGGCGTTGAAGATGATCACTTCCTCTTCGGTCAGACCCGCGTCTGCAACCCCCAGACAAAGTTCAACATAAGTCCATGAACGCGGGATCGTTGACGGGGCGTTTATTCCTTAAGATCGGTTTATTTTTGTCTAGCGTAACCGCAGTATATATGCACTATGCGACGCAAATTGTGTGAATTTTCAAAAGGCTTAGGTCGCAAAAGGCTAAAATTAGATTGAAACTCGAAAAACTGTTTAACTTAGAGTTCTGAGCAATTTCATTTCGGCCATTAACGCCATTGTCAGCACGTCGCGAGTACGAATTGTTCCATTTCCGTCAGCGCTACACTAAACGAGACCCGCGAAAAAGTACTAATTGTTAATATCGTTTTGCACGCGTCCATAAAGTACGTCGTCGCACTTTATGGACGAGAGTCGAAAGCACTCAGCGGCATTACACAGACGAGTGGGCGCCAAGGAAATGACAGCTAACCCTATTTTCCGCCACTTTGTGGATACCTCAATGGAATGCCTGACTATGAAACGAAAACTTTTGTGTCTCATTCATCTAGATTCGCTGTGCCGATTTTGATTATTAATAAAACTTTTACAGATTTAAAATAATGGGGCACAGTAACGACGAGAGTTCGGTCTGGGATCTTACCTTCCGGTGTCAGCTCCTCGAAGACCTCAACTTCTTCATATTCCTCTTCCGGTGAAGCCTCCAGTTCGACGACATCAACCACTGTCTCTTCGTTTCCATTAAATTCTAAGATACAAAAACGACAACAAACTACTTAGACAATCATTCCACATCAATTAACATCGCATGCAAACGAAAATTGCAGTAATTACAATCAAAGCTATGGATTGCCAGGACAAAAAGAGGTGGTTGCATGCACTTTACTGTGGTATGACGGGGAGAGCATAATATCATGTGAATCGATCAAAAACGCGCCATTCGCGCACGCTTGTATAATGATCTCACTCAAACCAGTTCAGACTGAAGATAACCCGACCAACAAAAAAGTTCTAGTCTAGCGACCTACGGCTGCTAGGTTTTTTACGATTAGCCACAGCATAATGAACTTAACTCTTCGAAAGTCCCCATGCAAAAGTCCGCAATTTAGTTTTGTAGAATGCGCTGGACAGCTTTTTCTTATTTTATTGCAAAACTCGTGCAGAATTATAGGATGCCCGGTTTGAACTGGCTGAAAGCAGATGATGTGCGCATGTTCATCGGCCTTTGGCAATTAATGGTTCAGTGTTTACCTGGAACAATTATGTGCTTGGGTTCCTGGGTCCTTGCTTCGGTGATTGAAACAGTCTCTTGGTGGCCATCTACAATTTAACATACATCCGTCATGCACAAATTCTACAGTGCAATGCAGCAACTAGACTACAGTGCATTAAATTGTAAGTAATAACAACAAAAAAAATCGATCAACAATTAAATTTGTATAATATGTTTATGAACACGGTCAAAGCAAAATAACTTAAATATTCACATATAATTTCGGGAAAAACCTAACTAACCTAACCTAACATATTTTAAATGTGCCTATATACAGGTTTGACCTGTTTTCAATTTATTCTACTTGAGAAAGTAAACTGTTGCTTGTTCCCAAAATACCGTGTTTTGATCGCTATAGTATATTTTTACTACAATTCCTTTTCTTACAAAAATTAATATTGATAAAAATCACTTCAACTCAAAAGGAATGCAAGATGCTCTGCGTGCATTATAAATCAATGAGAAGCATGTAGTTCTAAACATGCTGTCTACTCGTGCCAAGCAGTGCAATGACTTACCGTTCGACCGATGACGAGCCTCTTCCAACACGCTCTGCTTGGTCTGTTTGACGACCAGCGTCTCGAAGCGAGCGTCGTCCACGATGGAGCGACGTCTCGATGGGTAGCCATTCTGAAGACAATTGCAAAGGAAACGCACGTTAGCAGCTGGACATTGGATCGAAGGGTTCATGTTTGAAAAGTATTGTGATACTACTTTGGCTCTAGGCAATATTTCATGTGGTTTTTTTCAAAAGTACTCTAAATCAGAGGTACCAGATAGTAGGTAATGATCATGTGACAGAAGAATTTAAATTTAACCTTGTACTCCACAACCCTACAAATGCGTCATTCTCTTTCGTAGAAATGAACATAAGTTTAAAAAAATGTACAATTAGCAGAATATACGTTACACGCAATTAGACTTAAAAATGTGAATTTTTATGATGTCTTACGACAGTTTTGACTCAGTCCATGGAGTTTAAATGGCTATTTTACACCAGCCGCTTTGTTGCCGCGGTATATCATGCTTGCGTCTAGTGCACATCTGCTAAGGAATGTCCATTAAAACAGGTTCTACGCAGCTGTATCCCGGATTGCCCTCGGCTACTGCAGGAGCATGCAGGAGGGACGTGTGGAGGAAGATCCTATGAAGGATGGCCCGGGGATTACCGTGATAAAAGGAGGCTGGCTCCTTAGGGAGTTGCCGATAAAGTGCACGGAGATTGAATGCGTAAAAGATGTCCATTCTCTTAATAAAATGACCGGAGAAAACACTTTTCGAAATGGAACACGGCTGGAGAAAACAACATTTGAAACCCTGTCTATACGGCGATTTTTTGAGCGAGGAAATTTTTTAAAACGTGGTTAAAATGAAGCGGTGATTCATTTTGACACAAAGCGGAAATTGGCATTGATTACACTCTGAAAATGTGTTTATATATATTTATACTTGGAGACAGAAATAATTTGTTTGGTATTATGCAAATTTTATCAAATTATATATAAATAGGTAAAGGAGTGCAGTAAATGGCGGTCACTCGAGCCAACTATACTTATACCATGGGCCACACCCACAACTCCTTGTACGGAATTAAATTATTTATATCTGCGAGCCAGACAAGCGCTCTGCTCTTGACATGTGGTTTGCGGTCGCGGTTGCATTGCAGTCAACCGTGTATTTAATTTCCTTCGCACCCAAAGTTCCATTTCTGAGAACCACTTTGTGCTGTGTGTGTCTGTGGAGGGGGTCGCTGTGGGTGGGGGGGGGGGGGGAGGCCGCGTATGAACCCTGTGGGCGTGGGGCATCAGGACGACATGGGAAATATTTTAGCACCATAGCCACCTTTTCCTCAAAAGATTGTGGAAATCCCTTTTCCGCCCTGATCCTTGCAGTTCAAATGTATACGAATCCGTGCCACAGAAATGTGGCACAAGATCAACACTTCCTTAGCCATTTATCTTGGATTCAAGACGTCCCTGAAGCAATCTAAGACAACAAGTGAAAATACTTTCAATTTCTAAGTAAATAAAAAAATGTCCACGTGATCAGTTAAAATTCGAAGTAAATCGGCTAGAAATTCGGTTGCACCAGTCGCCACTTAGCCGATTCAACAGGCTGCACAGATCTGCGCGGAGTGCCCCATGGATCATTGTTAAGTCCTTAAACTGCTTCGAATAACGACAAGACGAGGATCGATGAGCCTTTCAAGTCCCGACACTGGAATCAAGTGGATCGTGAAATGCGCTGCCTTCCGACGCTTTGCCCACGTCCTCTAGACGTCGACGACGACGCCATTCCCATTGGGGCTGACTGAGGACTTTCAAAGGAGCCGTTTCCTTCCGCTATGCTACAGCACCAAGAAGGACTTTTGTAAGTCCCGTTGCTAGCGTGAAAACCCGAAAAAACGACTGCTCCATTTGTGGTAATTTCTGCTTTGGCTGCTGGTTATTTGTATACCCGTTGCTCTAAATACTTGGCTTTGTACTTTGGGACTATACATGTTTTTAAGTTTTCTACCGCAATGACGATATTATAGTGTCAGGGTGTGCGCACATGGTAATATATTCGCCTTGTTGACTTTAGTGGGCGGATTTCTGGATGTGCTCCGAGCTAGGTAATTAATTAAATAAATTGTGAGCGTGAGCTAATAGATTTTTACACTTGAAAGTCATTAAGTTAATGATGTCTACAATGGTGTACGAAAATAAGAAATTATTGTTGTAAATGTAATAGTGGTTGTTTCGTGTGTGGTGCTTTAATGAAGGATCTCAGCCCTGATAGCAAGATCATGATCGGAAACGTGCGGTTAAAGGCAAAGTTGCCCAAGGGTCATAAGGAAGTCCAGGAGTTATCGTTAATTATGATCAACATGTATCCTCACCATCGACTTCTGTTCGTAATTATCAGGAAATTGCTAATAAATGAATATAATTTTTGGTTTCTCATGTGGTAAAATATCAATATACCTTGACCGCACAAATGGCATTCTGATGTAGTTGTGGGTACTGACCCCATACAAGAGTAATTAAGCACTTTTTGATTAATTATTCTCATACATCTTGATTGATAGTGACTGTAATGGCGGATGAAAAATTAATAGATCAGTTGCACTGCAGACTTGGGTATGAGTTTTTACTGTTTTGAAGCAAGGTTCATACATACTTGGTTTTGAAGGATATATTGTGAATAATGTACGTACTGTTACAGAAATTGTTTTTAAATTATATTAAAGAAATTGATGTTCAAAGCAATGCTAAAAAACTAAGTCATGAAAATGTCATAAAAACGTATATTAATTCGTTCGATAACGAGCGAAATCCAAGAGACCCCAAAAGGTACTATACCTGAGAATAAAGATGGCTTTCACAAACGCAATGCGTGAAGCTGGAATACGGCAAATCCTAACGAGTGTAGTGCGTTGTATTGACGTGCAAACGCACTGTATGCGTGCTTCGAGCAGGGGAGTTGTTTACTAATTGTGTCAATGTGACTTGAAATTAGATAGTTGTCGTCGCCGTCTTTTTCCGGCATTTGGTTAAATAATAGCCGTCGCTTCCGAATTGAACATGATGTTTACTGGTGACAAACGCACAAACACGATGTTTACCGGTGACAAACGCACAAACACGTGTTTGCTTCTATGGCATCGATAAGAATCGTAAGTCACAGAGAAAAATAATGGAATGTTGATGGAATTTGGTTGCAGCGGGTGGGTTTAAAATGCTTATGGCTTACATTCGTTTTTCGCGTTGTTTACCGAGAACAAATATATGTTTGAGTGATTTGGTCCGGCCTTTCATACTCTGACCTCATCTAAGGAATTCTTCCGGATGACGTTGCTATTATTATAGGAAATAATGTTGGAACCGAAAAAAAATCATGTTAATTAAGGTCTTTATAGAGTGAACGTCAAAAGTGATACACATTCGATCCTTTGTGTATTTTCGTTCTTTCTTTGTTCTCTAGCACAAGGTGTAGAGAACAGGAATTCGCACAAAGGTACTTCGTATATAAAACTGATTGGATTAAATATTAGTGTTCCAAATGGGGAGCAGCGAATTTCTGTCTGATATCTCGCGAACTGGACCACCTTGTGAAGCCCCGAGACTGGAATCTGGACACAGTTCCCTTGAGCGCAAACCGGATCGGTATCACCATAACAACGCAATGTCCAACAAAGACTCGAGTGGTAAGACGCATCGTTTTTTCTTTTTTGACAAGGTACCCACATAAAACTGTCAGAACACCGATCTCTTTATCTTAGGTTTAGAACGCGGAGGTTCAGTCTTTAACTGGCTACCTTCAAATCCTAACGATCTTTCATTTCGCAAATTGCTAGTAAAAAATCTGCAGCTGTTTCTTTTTCTCAATATACGGTTTGTTCTTAACGTGCTATTAAAAAAGTGATCGTATTTGATAATGAGCAATTGATTGCGCTACTGACGGGAGTGATACGAACTGCACGAACAATCTGATGCGTTTTTGCATTTGATTGTCCGAAGAAAGTGTTGATAAATTTACCTTGACATGGAATGTTTGAACGAATGGCTCGAAATGATTTTCCATGCAGAAAACGTGTAAACGCAAGACAAAAAGAATGATCTTTACGGTCTGGCACGACGCTCTTAGAGGACCTTGACCGCTCACTTGTGAATTCATGCCAATTAATGGGGATTATAGTAATTGGTTTACGTAATTCATATCATAGGCAGCTGTTATAACGAATTATTTCTGAATCAAAGTGCACAGAATCATCGCCTACTAGTTGCAAGCTAATCAGTTAAGTAAAATTCTGCTCGTCAGAAATAGGCCAACGCAGTTATTTTGTATCGAAAGGCTATTTTTTCATTAGCGAAACGTATATTGAGAATTACGAAGGTATAAAAATAATATCTCATAGCAGAGGTATATTATTCTCCAGCCATTGACTAATTAGACCATTTCCTCTAGCTTGAGGTGGTTTCAATCATTTTATTCAAGGGCAGATCTGGCGGTGAGAGGCTGCCTACCTGACTTATCTTGTAATATTACGAGCTAGACCGTTTAAAGCTCACCTTGTACCTCTGTTCAGAAACTGGCTTTTAAAATGCAATTATCGACCATTAAAACAATCGTTATATAACTAAACAGCATTCTTGAAAGACAGAACACGGTAACATACATGCTGGCCGAAAATCTACATGTCGCTGGATCTGCAATGAGCTCTCCGCCACGAATTTTGTAACAATAAGATGTGAAAATATAATAGATAAGTGGGCGAATCCATGACCAAGATTTAGCCAGGACTTGACGCAATATGATTTAATAAAAGTAATGCGAACATTAAATTTGCATTATCATTTAATAAGCATGCAATGCTTATTCACGACTTTAGCGAAAGTATAAAAATTGTTTGCGTATTTCTAGGGTGGTTTCTGATTCAACAATCGACACTATACACGAAATTGCCTAAGCAAATACCATTATTGCAAAATCAGGTCATACTAATGAGTATATATTTATTAAAGTTATTACTGAAATTTTGGCCAGTGAAGAGTTTAAAATGCAATTAATTATGTTGTGTGATTATTGTGTTTCGCTCCTCGGATGTCATGTGACATTGGCAATTGACGTGTGATGCGGCGAAGGCATGTGAGGAAACAGTGTAGTGATGATTTTTGTTGCGTTTGGCAAACTTTCGCTGGTTTGTATTCTTAACATTGGGGAATCACTCGCTCAGCATTGATCTTTGCGGTGCTATTAATGAGGTGTGATAAATCTGCAACATCGTGATTGTGACGTAATGGCCGGCAGGTGCCATTGACGCACTAGGTGGGAGTTCTATAGTAGCCGAGTTCAATACTGAATGCAGTCGCCTGCTTACCTGCTCGCTATACACTAGCTGCCTCGAGGCGCCAAAATGCCCTCACGTTCGGGAGTCCGCTTATAAACACACCGTCCGTAAATATCTCAGTATCCGTTATGAATAGGTTTTATCCGATGTCAACTCAATCCTAAGTTACTGTTGTAAATTAGCACTGTTGACCCTACAACCGACAAAGTTTAGAAATTTTGTCTGATCATCTCATTTACAATTCCCTAAACCGCACTAAAAGACTCGATTGAGAAGAAGAAATTGGTCAACTGTCACATATATATTACTTTTAACAAAGATTAGAGACTCGAATCGACTTTCACTGGTAAGTTCACTGGCACAGGTAATGTCTTATTTCTGGAATCGGCTCGTTAAAGACTGTTCGTAACCCGTAAAGTGGATCTTTGTGCACTCACCTCAATGCTGTACGATTTCTTGATGGCGAACATCTCGCGGTTCTTCTGGGCTGCTGCTACGGCCATCATGTTGTCTGTGTTGCGGGTGGCTTCGACAAGGGGACTACGGTAACTGTGGCTAAGTACTCCAAATGCTGCGAACGCCAGGATGCTGATTGCTCACTTCACAGGTTCAAAACAAGCTATTTTCAAAAAAATTACTTTTTTCGAAAACAATCAGGTTTCTTCTCTTGCGTCTCGGTGTTGTTCTTTCACGCCAATTTTCTTCGTCTCGAAAATACGGAGTGCTACGACCACTGAAGTTTGTAACTGGATGTTAAAGTTGGACAAATTCAGTCTGCCGAACTACCGGTGAAGGAGTTTCTCGGTTGCGAGACGTCGCTGCTTAGGCATCCTCTTGCAGTCGCCACCGTCTTTTAAATAGTAGACCGGCCACCCACCTCCTCCAACCCTGCCACCCCTCCGTGCCGACCAATGCCTAGATCGCCTATGGTGCCCCTTCCTCCGCGCAGCGCTTCACCTTCGACAATTATGAAATTTCCCACATTTTGTAAAATCGTTTCAGCGCTGTCCGTATAGCTACGCGTCCCAGGCGACCGCCAGTGCACTTGCCGGCGTCGCTGACGCACTGGTCGCACACCTCACTGCCGGGCGGTGATTGGTCGAAACAGAGGGGCTTTCCGCGCGCCGTCCAATCACAGAACGACCTTTCAGCTTCATTTTACGCTTACTTACGAGCAAGCACATGTACACTTGGTGTGCGCGAAAGAGACGAGAGATAGCTGAGCACGTTGTTGATGTTGGGATACCCCAAACTTGTGGCGGATCGCCAAAAGATATAGAGTCCAGTTTTTGCCTTGCGAATAACGAGTATCGAGGAAATTTCCTGACCTCTTTCGGAGAAGGGTCATTGAAGCGGTTATGCAAACGGCCATCTCTGGAAATCCAGATTAAACCAACAACACCCGAGCATGTGCTGAACTTGGTATCTAATCGTGGTTGGTGGAGATTGGGTTTATCTGCCGGTGGATAACTGTAACCAGAACAATCATTGCTTTTTATTATTTTGTTTTTGTATCGTAAAATGTGTAGGAAATTATCGTCTTGAATATCGTACATTACGACGGCCTATAGGAGTCTGAAAGAAAAGCATTTGGGATCAATAAACCTTTAATCGCAGATTTAATGTGGCACGTTCGTATAGAATTCCGTATAGAATTTCGTATCAAAAACACGTAAACATAAAAGGAAATTACATGAAACTATATGGATCATGGTGACGTAGTATAACTATACCTACGCCTTTGGCGATTTCTTTCATGCAATCCACATGCAATATTGGCGCTGGTCAACTGGCTCAACTGGCTTAACAACTGAAGATTTGTCCCCTCTGGGTTGTGGGATGAAATTCAAATTACTGGATTGATCGCTCCGACTGCACAAAAGAGCCAGCTACATTTTTTTCATTCAGTGTGATTGTATACGCACTACTGGTCATTCGACTGAACCAATGTGGAATCAATTTAAACATTTAAAGAGTGGATTCTTTGAAAAGTATTTGATTGATTTTGTCAGATTTACTTTCTTTATTGATGAGCGAAGCGAAATCTTCAATTTCACTACCCAAAAAAAAGTATATTGTGTATTTTGTTTTGTTTTGTATATATGTGTTTGCGCGCGCTCTACAGACCAAACGCCCGATTTAGATGAAAATTTCGGAGAACCTACCTTTTTTCTCAACCTAGATCCTTCACGTTATTGTAAAAGATCGGTTCGGACATATTTTAACAAATCAATTTTTACGAAATTTTTCGATTTTTTCAAAATTTTGAATCTCTGTAAATGTAAAAGTTTTTTACATATCTGCACCAAAACTTATAAACATGTCGACCTTAGTATACATATTCGTCGGTAGGTCGGTAGGACTTTTCGCTTGGTTTTTATTCGAATTTTTAGAGTGCTTTTTTCGTGATTTGACGCCTGATGTAATAAGAGTCCGGTTTCTTTCGTTTCCTTGGATACCAGATGTTGAATCCAAGTTTGGCCAAGGCAAAGATTTGACAGTTATCAGAACTTCAGAAGTTTAGTCAATTTCGTTTATGGAAGTAATTGTAAGTCTCCAAGCTAATAAGAACCCTCGGTCATAAGTTATGTCTTATGTATTTACGTTATCATTACTCAATGAGTTCAAATCTGTATTTTTTCGCTATTTGATGTCAAATAGATATAAAAAAAGTCAGAATCTGTCTACATTTTCAAGTGGTCAGAATTTTTGAGAAGGCAATTGTCTGGCTTGGTGGTCCATGGTTTTCAAAGGACTTCTAACTGCACCTTTTTATCCGCGATATTATACAAACCGACCTACGCTCATCTTCAACGCAACACAAATTGCTTCCGCGAAGTCCTAATTTAAAATTAATTGAAGCGCAAAGCCAAAGCAGAAAATCTTCGCCAAGATGTACAACCTGTGTGCCACACTGAAATTATTCCTTGCAGCCTAATAATTTTAGATAAAAAAGTGTTATAATAAAATTGTTATATTTTTGGTACCTTTTTTCTTGTGACTTTATGCGGTTTTAATTTCTTTTAAGATCTTTTTAATGAGTAAGAATTATGAAGAAATGAGAAAAACGAATGAGTTAAGAAAAAGAAACATGCAATAATGCAATCATGCAAGCATTAAAGGAGCTCTCCGAATTGCTTTTAAAAGAACATATAGTGCACAGAATACCAATTAATTAAACATCCCGTTTGAATTTTTTGAAAAAAAAATTGCTTAGGAATAATCGCAAATTTTAGTTTTTGCGGGGCACCTCCTAGTGACGTATCCTTGGGGAACTGCTATATAGCGCTAGCCGCATGCACTCGGCCGCGCTACGCAGAGGCAATTGCGTCTGAATGGACAGCGACATTACATCGAATTGTTGTAAAGAGCCATCTCAAATACGAGAGTTGTGTCAGGAAGGCGAGTTAATTACTGAGCACGGCTCTGTCGATGTAATTACAAAAAACATTGATGTGCTAAACAAAATAGACACCACAAGGTATTTCCTGTCCGCCCTTCAAATAAGTCTCCTCGTCTCCTTTCTTCGGCTAGTTTAACATTATTTTCCGCGATTTCTGTTTGCGAGAACTTCGGATCCATATACTATATGGAGGTCCTGCCATTTTCACTCCAAATCGACAAGCGACCCGACCGCGAAAGCTATCGGCCTAATACTAGACACTGCGTAGCGCGGCAGAGCGCATGCTGCTGGCGCTAGCCGTTCCCCAAGGATACGTCACGAGGAGGTGCCACGCCAAAACGAAAATGTGCGATTATTCCTACATATTTTTTTTTCTTCCAAAAATTTCAAACGATATGTTTAATTAATTGGTATTCTGTACACTATATGTTCTTTTAAAAGCATTTCGGAGAGCTCCTTTAACTGGCACGCAACTAAATGAAATGAAATTATACGAGCAGCTACGTTTGTACACAACTTTGTCATCCAGGACTTTCAGCAAATTTAACTCCATTGTTTTGGAACCAATCACAACTCAAGACAAATTTATGAATATTTCCATATTTTCGTCATTTAAGTCAAAGGTTATGAATTTAATGCCTTGCTAAACAAACATGTGTAGCACATTGAAATAACTACATAACTTATCAAAGTTGTAGGTCTTTGCATAAATTAGTACTTATTACACTTGCATTTCTATCCAATTTTTTATATTTTTCGTAATGTTTATACCAGATTTAAAATGAGAATAATCTAAATAGAAGACTGAGTTTCTGTTTTCAAAATAGATATTCTTGTAACGCTATACGCTCATCATGACCTATAATATAACTATATACCAAACACCCTGTCGCAAAGATACCTTCAGCTACACGTTGTACAATATTAGAAAAATAAATTGACACCAATGCTTGAAACGAATTGTACGCCACGAAATTCGGCTTTCGATCTTCGAAGCTGATGCCAATTTGGGGTTGTTCTCAGCTTGCACGAAGTGTGGCATGTCTTTCGATACGAGCATTCCTCAGCTCGCTGATGCGTGCACAGCGTTTCCTTTTTGCCTTCTGATTTCCCAAGAATATTTTTTTATTTTTTTCATAATCTACCTCTATAACATAAAAAAGAAACTGCGGATTAAGAAGCAATAAATCGAATCCTCATTATCACCCGCAGTGATGCGTAAACCACCCGATTGATTTAATGTTTTTTATACTCGGTTCTTCAAGGAAAAACTGTTAATATTGTGTCAGAATCTTTATGTATTAACCTACTTCTCCTGGTAGCCGTCTCATAACTAACTCATGTATACTGCGAATTCAGGCAATATACTATGGCAGGGTACAGAATATACAAGTACCTAATCATAGAAAATTACTGAAGAATTAGAATCAGAACAGGGTCCAATAGATCCTTGATGATAAATTAATTTACTATATATCCGTAGTTGTCTCAAGATCTTCTTAGAAATTGTTGCATATCGATCATAGTTGACTTGACACATCATGAGAGTATCATGCGTATGTCACCCAGTGTTACCTTGTGCAGTACATATTTGCTACTCCTTTTATTGAAGAGAAAAATAGTGATTATTGTGCCAATTAAAACATTCCTCGGCCGACACTGTGCTTGAAAAACAGCTAATTAATCATCTCACCACACGTACGCCTAGAAGCATAAGCATAAGCATAACCTGAGCAGCAGATTACAAAATATCGCTAAAGAAAAAAAATACAAAGAAGTATTGCTAACAGCTATACTGGATCTGCATCTTTCTGGAGGACCCACTGCTGCTAGACACGAGCTAAGAGTTCCAAAACTACCCATAGAGCCTTTTGTCTGGCTCAAGACATGGCTTGTTAGTTTTGAATCTCTTAGCTCGTGGCTAGCAGCAGTGGGTCCTCGAGGAAGGTGCAAATCTACTCCCCTTAACGTGAAATGGAGTTTAGATAGTAACATTTTGGCTATATTATGGCAAAAATAATTCGCTATCAGAAAGATTCAGTGGTTGATCCGGTCTTTTTGTGCAATCGATGCTTGAAGTCAAGGCTGCCAAATTTGTTTCGTTTTTTTCTTCCCGATTTCTTGGGGGAAATAATTCAACTGTGAAGGTGACGTAATGTACAATAGAATTTCGTCAAGCAGCGTCCCCCAATCACATTGAGAGCACTGATACAGAGCACCTAGACGGAGACTCAAGGTGGTAGTTTTTACCAGCACAATCTAGGTAGGTACAGCAATTTGCTTCGTTCGTCCAGCCTCCGTGCTAATCCTGGAGAATGCAGTCTCAAACACGCCCCTATGTATACACTAAAGATAGTGGCTACAATTAAATAATTGTTCATTTAATAATGTATTCTGGTATCTCATAGCTTTGTTCATAAGGGTATAATCACAACGTATATTAATGTTACTACTGATTTTTTCTTGTACATTTATGATACATTTTATGTGCAGCTTGTTAGACATTTCTATCTCATTAGGCCGATATGGATAATTACTTATTTGATTATATATTTACATACCAGGGAGTGTATAACACTTTTCTATAAAATTACTCGTCATTGCTGGCAGATTTTATCTGGATTAAAGAAAAGTCCCATGATCACAGCATTACTCATCGCATATTTTAATTCAACTCAAAGACAATGTCAATATTGTGTAAAAGTTTATTCAAGTCCAAGGTGCTTATGTTATTTCATCACTTCATACCTAAACGAGACACCTGTGTACCTAATTCACCCCTAAAAGAATCGAAATTAATTCCGAGTGCAATATATACTACACTGTGATACAGCCTAAATCTTCAGCTACTCAGACGTTTCTTGTATACATTCCTTTCAATAAAATATTAATTGTCAGTTTTGAACACGTAAATTGACAATCCAAGTCGACAAATAGTTGACAACAAGCTGAAGAGACACTTCAAAATTGAGCCTCCAAGTGATTTTTGGCGGGTTCCAATCTACCAGATATGAAAGCGAAGCAAGCGGCGATTCAAACAACTAAATAAAATAATCAGACAAAATTACAAGCTATCACTAATCAGCTGTTTGCAGCTAGCATTGATCTGCACACGATGCAGAAGGAAACGATCTACAATTACCAACGAGTCATCAAGCAACGCTATCATTTATCTCCAGCGTTCCTGACATTAGCATTGACCTGGGCCAAGGGAACCTTCACGAGACTGTGATGACTCGTCAGCTGTTCAGACCCCTCTTCCTTTGACTGCTGCCTGGAAAAACAACACTCATAAACGCAAGCCATGTACCAAATATCTAAGGTCACAAGCGCAATGCAAGTTAATTGTGGGTAAAATTGGTTAATTACTAAATAAAAGTTGATAGTTATCGAGCGTCAATAACCGAGACACACATAAGAGATACGACAGGGTCAACTCAGCGTGCGCTGCACACTATACTATTTTTTCACTTTTCAATGTTACCGTACAATTTCTATTTTATACTAATTGTATGAAATCTGTTTGTAAACGATTGACGGTGTTGTTGACATGAACTAGTTGAGGACAAGATCAGCCGATAGGATTGTCCATAGATGTAAATCGAGCCTTGAGATATATATGTGAATGTTTGGTCTGACCAAGGTCCACATCGGCTCGTGTGCCATCTTTCACGAACTGTCAACGATCGTGACGGAATTGCTGCATTTTTTCGCGCATTTGTTGTGCAAATTTCATGAAGAGTGTGTGAGTATGCGACGATTCATTTGTGCAACATGTGAACATTTTCTTACATTAATTGTAATGATACACAACTCTAATTGGATGTATTTATATTGATATGAATATGGAACATGGAATATGGAATGGGAAATATTTTTATTAATATTTTTATTTTGAAATTAATATGGAATAACAATTTATTTAACATTGTTAATTCGTCGATAATTAATTTACATTTTTGAAAACATAGAATATCAACTCGTTTTTATGTTATTTTAGTCGAGACCTTGACAAAGTACTAATTACGCACTGCACGCACAAGCTGCGTGATTAAATGCCAATTCTGTAACCAAGCCAAGTGCTCTACTTACAGCTCGTCGCAAGTGCGCCGCACATTGCGCTAAGGGGTAAAGTGCTGCAAAGTGCAACTCCACACTGATGTGCCCGCCTAGATGTGCACGTCCTAGATTCTCTGCCGCGAGGTCGTCACAGTCTTTGAAAACAGTCTAAATAGTTCGGGGATTTTCGATCTATATCGATTTGAATCTTCAGACGCTTGTGTTTGCAGAGTAACGCATATGTGCGTCACTAACAGTTCAAGTTCACGTCACGGTGTCTGTTTCTAATAAAGTCAATTTCGTTCGGACTCTCATACCTTCTATCAGGTTTTGACTGCAATAGAACAAGATTGAGGGAACGACATGGCATTATACGCATGACTTTAGAGAGTACATTCTTGTAAGGCGTACCTCAATTTCAATCATATTCAAATATTGTTCTAAATACATTATTCGTTTATTGATTGCCTTCACAATATGAGAGTAGTTGCGTATATATTCTAAACAAACTGACATTAGTCTAATCCGACAGGTAAGTCACATATACTTTTATCCACAGATCAAAGAAAAGCGACAAAAAGTCCAAGACCATTTACCTTTATATAAGTAATCAAACTTTTTTTCATAGTATGTAAATAAATTTCCTCTATCCCACATTAATCCGCAGCGCAGCCTTGCATGATTGTTCCATATCGTGTTGTGGGCTTGGTATAGTCGGCAAGCTCGGTCCCAGATGTCCGTTGTCTTCGCAAACCTTGGTGGTTCGCGTGCAATGTTCTTCCTTTGCCTGCGTTCATTGTCCTTGCTTGTTATCAATCCTACTGTCTGATAATTACACATTTATTACCCTTTCGCTTGTAAATTGTCGTCATTAGAGAGATGCCCTTCAATGACGATCACTAAATTGGGATCAGAATGAGTTTGCCAATTGCGGCTTGTACAATTGCACTGTTCAGCCGATGTAATCGAACTCTGGGGGCTGCTTCCTGAATCATAAACCTATAGTAATGACAAGTAAACGTTTAATAGTTGAAGAAGTGCACGCTGAAGCTTGGCACCGGTACTGTTTTTGTGTGGTAAAACGAAGCGCTTCGGAAATTCGGGATGTACCTAACTAGCTTGAAACAGCGCTGGCCGCACAATCAGGGAAATTCTGATGAAAATATTAATTAAAACAGGTGAGAATTCTTGCAGATCTTAAATGCTGGTTCATGTTCTGGGGATATTCTGTATAAACTAGCATAAATTAAATCTTCGTTGACATGACAATATTTAGTAAATATATTCAATTACTAAGGTTTAAAAAAAATTGAACATATAATTTTCATGTTAGGGGGAAAATTTTGTTACTGAAACGTCTTCCCGGTTCTATGAGAGCTGCCTACGAACTATCGGTTCATTAGAGACTGCAAAGAGACTAGAAAGCGAACGAAAACACTCATGGCACTTGTAAACACATTATTACATTTTTATGATAGTGTACCTGTGGATAAGTAGGTAATACATAGTTTTTCTCTCATCGCTGGCCGGCTATCCACTGGGAACCCCCGGTATTACTATATACTTTCGCATCATAATCTTCAAAAATCTAGTTTTCGATAACCAGATTTTTGTAGATTATGATACTTCAATTATACTTCAAGAATGTGCGTAGCACGGGCCAATACTGCAATCATAATATGATTGAGTTATCTATTGACAACAGGTATCATTAAAGTGTGAGGACGTCGTAAAATTATCCGTCGTGTCTAATTAAATAATAGCAAAAATTTGAACTCCCTACTTCGAACAACACTTGCCCTCACCCCACTACCACTACACGTGCGTAGCACGGGCCCATACTGCTAGTAATTTTAAATGAGAGTGTATATTGGCATTGTTGCAGTTATGATTTTGTATGATCACCGAATCGTTTTTACGATGTATGACCCGCACGGATGTTAACAATCCAGTCCAAACTCTAATTATCTCGTTACTACGTTTTATCGTGTTTTTTCGTGTTCAGAAAATCGTCAATTTTATAGCATGTTTGTCACTTGCAGGACAACAATAATTATCGTCCACATCATAATGGTTTTATGACCGCGAATTATCATGATTTTGGTGAGAGCTAATAAGCATCGGCACAACACATCTTTATTTGATTGTATTAGATGAAACAACACATTGTTATGTTGTGCGTAGATGTTAATTGTCCCTCGCTAAGTGGTATTGGACTCGGGAAAACCGCCACCACCGATTGGCTCTCTCAATTTTGATTGGCGTCCTGAAGCAATGTATGTTGTGGTTGATGTTTTTACCACCACAACACTTGACGGGCATCGTAGGTCAGCCATCTTGCAACGGAGTACCCTCGGAGTTAACCCGTTACGTCAGCACTCTATCACATTTCGACGGTCTGACCAGTCTGGCCAAATGGCGATGGTGTACGTGACGGGCTTTGTATGATGACGTTCGTAGCCTTGATCTTAAAAAGGTTTCATCTGACTCGATAATTCGACGGAGTATGTCAATATAGTAAACCAGGAAGAATAACAACGTTTCTGTTAACGTTTTGCCATATGTATAATGTAAGTAGGTTTTTGGCGATAAGTAAACAGCCAAGACATGACGTTCTTCTGCGCAGTAGGCTTTGAAAAACCTTCAATTTTTTCGAGTTTTACAGTCGAGTTGGTGTACACCCATCCAGGAAGTCTAGCTGAGCAAAACGCCGAAGGCAACGGAAATGATTGCTCCAATACTTCATACATTTTATCCATCATCCTTGGATTACCTGAATTCACTTTTGCTTTCGTTTTCGTTGAAAACAAGCAACTGCAAGGTTAATGCACGTGAAATAATGTTATTTTCTATTTCTTTGAGTTAATAATATCGCGTGTACGTGGTGTCCTTTGCACGAACTATCTTCGTCCGACTAGCACCTATCTATATCTATCCATTGACCCTGCTCAAAAGTCCACGGGGGAAACTCTGTATATGAATTTAGCGAATTCGTTGCCGCTCACTTGGCATTGGTACAGTTACTAGCATGACTCAATGTGGTATTAACCTAAAACAGTGAAGCATGCCTCCGTGCAGGACGCATGCAGGCATGCGAAATGTGCACTTCTTTCAGTGGCGTGTTCCGGTGCGGATGAGGCGAACAGTGGAACGGCGGAAGGGTCGAGTGATCAAGCCGAATTCAATCCGGCCATGCGGCCATGCGTTTTAACAGGTTGACACGAATCTTTCGTCATTGATGTTCAACTAAACAATTTCTAATCTGGCTATGATTATCGGATGTCGTGGACAAATTAGGTCGGTAAAACAGTGTTTGGACTAAATATTGAACTATGTAACACATACCTAAATTTGGCAAAATTACTGATGAAGTAGTTATAAATTAAATATTGAACGGCCAACCTATTTCAATGCTAAAAAAACTGTACTATTTAAATCCATGGGGTCACTTGAGTTTTGAACAAAGTCGCGATGGCCCAAAGGTTGCAAAGACTCAAAGTCTCAGAAAAAAGATGTGTCATGCAACAAACGCGTGTTTTACAACTGAGTTTTAGTTGAACGTCTCATTAATAAACAGGTATAACTTAGCGATGGAACATGTTCCTTGTTGGTGGCATGGGTTTATCTGGAAGGAAGATGCACCTTCTGACGCGAGTGCCCAGGTTATTCACATCGCTGAAACCAGTTTGCCAGACATTTACAGCACGAACTTTCAAATGAGTCACACTTCTCAGATTGGTGACTCCCAATAACATCAGACGGAAACTCCTCGCAAAAACCATCGCAGCAGAACAACTTATATCTCATTAATCACTTTTTTACCTCTATAAATCTTCAATATTATTCAATTTACACCATACTATACAGAGTAGAAGATAATGTAGCAATGTGAATACACAACTTCTTAGTCAAGGCCTTGACCACTCATCAATCATAGATGCATCTATTAGTCAATCGCGTACCTTTGTAGATCATGCCTCTGAAGTCAAGAAAAGTGCCAACCACGTGTAGCACAGGGCCCCCTTCCCCACTCTGTGAGCACCTGCCCACGGAGTGGGCAAGGCTCGTCATGTCGCAAGACGCCAGTCTGTGGGCATCGTGATCCTGAAGGCCTGACCGCTCCCCCAGCGCAGTGCGTATCCTGATTCCTGAACGAGGCACGTTGGCCGTGGGGGCCGCAGCACTAGTTGCGTAACGCAGCTACCGGTTGCTTACGCGACGCGGACGTCACGCCGAAGGAGTGCAAGGGAGGGATACCCTTTCGCCGTCGGACGCATTCAGATCACTCCTAGTGTCTGATGGCCTATGATAGGTGATTGTGAAGCAATTGTATTCCAATGCACCGACAGGTACCAGATAGGTGTGTCATGTCAGACCTTGACTGGCACAGGAGCAAACATCTGGTAAACTGGAATAAGTATACATAGTTGAAAAATATCAATTATTTATTAGTTTGGGCGTTTAAGGAATACTGATGACTTGATATTTTTACATTATATATGTGCGATTTCTGTCATTTTACTGCAGAAAACTATAAAAGTTAAACATAATTTGCAATTGTATGTCATTGGCTAATTGCTTGGTATATCTTTGACTGAGCCTTGGTTTTATTCATGGTCAAATCACATCGGAGGCAAATTGCGAATCATTAAGTTAGTTTTAATTAAAGTAATTCATTAATAGTTTTTCCAAGTCTCGAAGGACGAAATCTCAAACGATCTTCTTGATAATAGCAAAGATAACGAAACGCAACGCGACTTATCTGTCCTTGTTTCACCCCGTACCTATACAATCGATAAAGGCCTCGCGGATCGGGTCAACTCTATTCTGTGAGAGGGATTTTCACACGTTCTCGCCGTATAAGAGCTACCAGCTGAATCAGAATTCTCAGTTTACATCGCGACGCCGTTGAATAACGTTGCCTTTTCGAATGCCCGTCCTCTAAGTGCTCGACCATATTTTATATTATTTTCAAACTCTCAGTGGAAATGCATGTGGGGAAACTCTGGGTGGAGATTTTTCCAGCGTCGCCCACTCCTGTATTTGATGGCTTGCCCATGTCGTCGGCGATTACGGTACTGGAGCCGTGGTGATCTATAGCTCACACGCTTCATAACCCATATACCTACGTGACAAGATTCCTTATTTTATTTTTATGATTTACTTCAAATTGTTTAATTATACATATATTATTAGACGCAAAGGTGATGTGAATATGTTATGTAAGGAAATAAGGAAGAAAGTTTGTATAATCATACTGGCTCGGTAGTCGTTATTATTTCGCGTTAACCTGGCACCTCCATCACTGGTTATAAGTGACCAAATTCAACACCGATCTGAATAAAAAAAAAAAAAATACGAATTTTTGAAAAACGCAAAATACTTAGTTAAAAATCTTCTTCAAAGATTTGCAGGTTCATTTTTGATTTCGTAACTAGATATAGAAGATTAAGACTCGGTTTTCAGTTACATAAGTTAAATATCAACGGTATTTTAACGGTGTGTTACTTGCTTAGCAATGACTAATCAGAGCCTGTTATTATCTTGCTGACAGGTCGTTAGATTATTAAAGAAACACTGAAAAACCTTCACTGATACATTATTTAATAAATAATAAGCTAATTACATCCGACATGGGATATAGGCTAAGATGATTCAACTATTCAGACCTTTCTCCTCATATAAAGTCAAATAATGGACCTGCTTAACTTTTGTTAAAATAATGGTACTTAAATTTCATCGAATGTACACGAATCTGTAAATATTCCTGCAATAATAATTCCTGTAATATTCCTGTTTTAGATATTCCTTCATCAAATAATTTGATTACATTTTAAAATCCTATCGCTTAATCTCGATACCAATAATAATTTGTGGATAGCTCAGTTCATCAATTTAAAATGGCATCATGTAACATGAGAAGGCTCATCGTCTCTGCTCCGCAAGCTGTGTTTGTTCTCAAGTCTAACAGACTTTTGTGGAGCAATTTAAATCGGTCGTCACGGTGCGCTGCTATAATGACAGACCAGTGAACTTAACGGCGATGAAAAGGCAAAGAAACCTTGTCCCTGAATGTAGAAGGTCGTCCAACCTCTAAATGAACGAACTGCAAAGACTGCAAACGAACAGAACCGAAACAAAACCGTCGACACAATAGATTATCAATTAAAATCTTTGGCCTTGGTATTGAAAAAAACGAAGAAGTAATGAGATATCCTGTTTGATACAGGTGCGAAAAAATAATTCAGATTATTGTTTTAAATTAGTCTTGGTGTACAGTGCCAGGTAAAGTGTAGCAATGGGCATTATATAAAAACTTCTTACCCCAGAGTTACGTAACGCCTTAGGATCGGATAAATGATATCAGCAACGATCGCGGACAGGTGTTATTCAGATTTTAATGATTGTCCTGACAGGAGTTGACAAGGTTAAGATCAAAGAAGCGAAACTGCAATCTGCAGTACATACGAATCAATACACGTCAATAAACTGTTTCGTAAACCAGTAAAAACAAGTAGGAGAGATGCGGTGCTTCAAACTGCTTCGAGATATAATTTTGATAATTACCGATACTTAAATACGTGTTGCTAATTACAAAAGGTTTCTTTTAACGTTTGTAACCTTCTGAATTTTCGCCCATCATTATCTTCCGCTGGCCTGTTACGTGGCATTTGTCATGTACACCTTTGTTTTTACATACTGAAGGCATTCATGCGTTTCAGTAGGCACAGGTACACTTTTTCAATGCAAACAATTTTTTACCTTGTCAGTCGGAACTAAAATACTACCATGAAGAGCAATCAGAGAATGGCGCTGAATAATTACCTTTATAGTGCAGCAATCAATATAAGCTATAACCAGTGTGAAATATCCAGCTCTGTAATTACAGGTGATCATTCCGAACTGATCTCGTGTTCAAATAGCCGTAAGCTGATGCATTTATTTAACCACTGTTGATTAATAATAATATGATGTTTCTAATTATAAAAACGTATTTTTTTCGAACCTAACAGTCGTAAAAGTAGAATACCATTTTAGCCAGACCTTGATTTTGGAATGTAACAACGATTTATCCATTCTTTGAGCTCAACACTACTTTTAGATCAATCCGAGCTGGCCTTGCGCTTTTTTGCTCGATTCGGTTTTTGCGTGCGTTGCGGGCTGCATAGCACACCGGCGCGGAGTGGATTTACGTTCTTCAATTCCTGCATTATTATCGTGAACATCTATAGGTACAATACAATTAATTAAAACGTAGCTATGTGATGAGTGTTGTAATATATCAGTATAATATTAATGTTTTTACATGAAAACGTGTTATCTAAGTCCTTTTATGTAAGGTAAATATTTTTATTTTATTTATTTTGTAACTGTATTTGTAACTTATACAAAAAGTCGATATTCAGTATAAAAATACTGATCTTCCATATAACCACAAACAACAAATATACCGTATAAATCAAGATTACAAAAATAATTATCTAAACATCTAAATAATCAAATTTAACACAATTTTTAAAACATAAAATCTTCTCTTGTAGAGTTGTAGCTACTTGGAGCAGCAATAGAAAAGGAACCTTTGCATTTTTCAGTCTTGTGTTTACTTATTTCCAAATTTTCTCTGTTTCGGGTGGAAGTTATGTGTAAAACTGATTTTATTAAGTTTATTAAATAGGTAAGTAGGCTTATGTGTCTTCAATATTGTGTGCGTAGCTGATAATAAATGGAGGTTTCTTCTGTCTGACATTTTAAGCCATTTTGCTTTTTTTTTATAAAAGGGGATGTATGTTCTTGTCTTTTGATACCATATACAAATATTGCACAGGAGTTTTGGATCTTTTGGATAATACTATGGCTTCAGCAAGTTGAATTTTGGCAAAGGTAGGTAGAAATGATTGTAAATTTGTAAAGTGTGATTGTTTCGAAAAAGCCAATAGTAGCAAAAATATAAACATGAATACCTGAAAACCATGAATACTATGAGAAAACTACAATCTGTTATCTTCGTTTGGACTCAGGACCCCTATTCTGTAACTTTTTCAAGTGCGATGACAAGAAATGAGAGTGACAACTCCAAAGGTCGCCTATGATTTAATATGGAACAAATGGAGGTTCTCACTCTCATTTCATTTCATCTCACATCTGAGAAGTTACAGAATAGGGGTCCAGGAGCTACTATCTACATCTTCAGCTCAAATTTATTTACCCAGACACAGTTGTGTCTTACAGTATTTTACAATCCAATCTTTCTCATAATCTAGACGTTTTGAGCGAGGATTGCGGTCGACTGTGCAAGTTGTTCTACAAACGCTCTTCATCGCGTTTGAGGATGATCGACTCCAGAGACATAAGAATGACTCTCCTAAAATTCTTGAACATAGGAGGTAGAAATAGGTAGGATTTATAAAACCCAATCGGTCGTTGGTGCTGGCGTAAAAAACTCCGAAACTCACGTAAAATCGTTACAAAACCGTGAACACGAACGGAAAAACGGTAAACCTATAGATGTAAGATGCATAATATAGATACAAATAGATAAATACAAATAAATACATACGATAAATACAAATAGATACAATATAGATAGGTATACAATATCATTGAGGTCAACGTCTGTTCCAAATATAGTAAAAATGTTTTCAAAACTTTGTCGTATTTTTTTAAGATTTAAAAGATTGAGATATCAAAAATTTTCGTAAAAATCGTTTGATGCCATCCGATCTAAGTTTGATTTCTAAGATTTCCTGAACATTTCATCCAAATCGGCCAGTCGTTTTGTCGGTGAGATCGAATAAAAACACGGCGTTTGCAAAAAAGTTTGGATTTATTTCTTTGGGCTATTGGTAGTCGAATAGAATTCTTCGCTCGCTCACTCAACAATTATTGATCATTTCTGTGCTGGCACATTAAAACAAAATAATTACCAATTAGTTATCCAACAAAACGAAGCAATTTAAATTTAGCCATATAGATTTAATTATGCAGCTTACACCCCAATTCCCTTGACCACTTGTGCCTTCCGAGGAAGTGGAGCTTCCCGACTGAGTTTACGCAAGTATTGCGAAACGTTATCCATTTAGAGGGGATATGCCTGAAACGTTTAGAAAGAGACATTTAATTTTGAAAAAAGTTTGCATTTTTGAAAATATTTTTTAAACTTGTCATATAGGTATAGTTATAAGAAATATAGAGTTGAGTTTCAAAAATTAAATTACTAACTTATGTATTAAATCCACTTTCAACGAGGTTCACAGAGGTTATAATGCAGACTTTAATTATGTGCAGGCCTTTCAACTTCTCTTTCGATAAAAATATTACGAGGGTGGGGGTGGGAGGGATGTGACGCACTCATCAAAATCCTGACACAGCACAATGACTGATTTCGCAAAGTGAAACTAAAATACGGACAAGGTAACACCGACATGTGAAATTGCACTTAAAAACTGCTAGTATTTTAATTAATGATTAACGTACTCTCTTTAATTAAAGTCTATATAGTCTAGGGAATGTAGAGATGTTTTGAACATTCGGAGAGGGTCCTCTGCTGATCTGTATAAAAACTGTTTTATCTTACCTTGTGTCGTAAAAATTATTAGAAAGAAGGTAACAAGAGTTAATAAAGACATCTTCTTCGCTGCAGCTGTTGCTTCAGAGGCCTTTGGGACAAAATATCATTCCACGACGCACACAAACAGCATCGCTACAAAATTACACACTTTTGTAACAGCTTTTTCAACTGCAATTGACGTGATCATCTAACGAAGAGCGAATCATTTTATATTATACACATTATAAAATTGACAGCATGATTACACGCTGTTCGTTATAAGACAAACACAACGATTAATGTAGTTATAAACATGAAATCAATATAAAAATGAAAATGTAATTATTTCTATTTCTCCGCATATCACTCATTTTATTAACCTTACCCTGATTTAGTGCAGCTATGTGCTGCAGCACTCTTGTTCTGTTACCACACGATTTACAGAACCAATGCTGAATTCGAATAGCACGTTATCCAGAATCATGCAAATTAAATACAGACGCGAGCCTTGAGATTTTGCCAAGAATTGGCACAGCATTCATTAGTTTTATCTAGCAAAATTTAACGGGATTTGAGGAGCAAGGGCATAAATCTCACCTGAATTTGCTTTGGGGCACAAGGTCAGCGGTTTTTCAAAAAGAAAATACAAAATATCTGCGCGTGTGTTTTGATTTTTTTTTTCAAAAGCCTGTCACATCATAATCATCATCGCATCACATCTCTATTGTATAGATCGTATAGTTAATGACAAAAAAGAATTTTCAGCTGAAAACGGAGAAGGGGCATACTTACTTAGGCAACCTAATACAATCTGAAGTCAAAAAATATTGCATGCGATTTTGCACGTAATACACAGAAAAATTCCTGTTATTTATTAGTAAGCATGAATTGTAAAATTGATCGGTGTTGTCTATTATTTAATACCCGAGTGTAAGTGAGAGTGACTAAATAGATTCGATTCAGTTGACCACACAATTGGGTCATTATCACGAGCGCCACACGCCAGTTGCGGTAAAGAGCTATTGTTATTGTAAAATTCACACTGGCACCTTCACTTAAATCATTGTTACCATGGTTACTACTTCCGTCATCATTGTTTCCTGATTAGTGGTCTGACATTTGATTTGAAAGATTCGTTTTCTTGTGTTCGGAACTTAGGTCCAAATACAGTGAATTTTATTTATTCTTTGAATTTATTTAATTCGATGCACCAAAACCAAGGATGTTTCGTGCAAATCTCATTAGTACTAGCATTTTATTTATAGAAATGATCACCAACACTTCATTGTTGAATTCGATTCACAATTTATATAATCAAGTCCTCTGAAATTGGGATGGGCATTCACAAATTAGAATAGACAGTACGAAGGCAAACTCGTTTTTTGTCTTGCTTTCTACAAATCGACGGCATGTGCAGGCTCTGGCCAGGAAGTCGTTAAACCGTAGTACGCCGTATATATGTCCACTTACCGTGATCGACCGATACATAAACACTACGTATTAATCAATGCCATATGCAGAACTACATGCATCTTATGGATACACCTGAAGTACATACGCCTCCGAATAAAATCGATGCGGCGTCATTTAAATTGTTTAAATATGGGATAAAACATAAAGTGGCTGGCCTTAACGTTATTTTGCTCAAAAGGAATCAATATCACTGAGAGGTGATTGTATTATTATTGTATATTCTCTAAAAAATTTCAGATACTGATCTGCAGTTGGTCCAAGGGAAGAAAAGCCACACTGTTTTCGCAACTCATGTTATATTTATTTTACCAAATACAACATACGTTATAAACAAAACCATATGTCAGAGGTGCACGTAGATTGTGGCGTAAAAAGAGAGGGTTGTTGCTTCCAAAACAGCACGGAACACCAAGGTTTGTATCAATACTACTTTTATAGAATTAGTATTTTATACAAACCTTGACGGTACACCAATAATTGGTTTGACTTGGTGTTTAACAGTAGAAATCCATGATCGTCAATGCAAAGGTTTCTTGATTTCGGCAAAATTTGTTCTTGGGGAATGATTTGTTAATGCAAATAATTTATGATTACTAAATAATGTGAAATAATATAGGTTATGAAGCAAACGCAGTGCTTCATATTATGTGAACGCCCGTTTTACCGGCGATGGGTATAACTGGGTGGTCTCTACCATATCTTAGGTCGATTCTACATTTTATTCGATATAATATTAGGATTGATGTATATTATTAACATGCGTGAGTTTTAGTTAGCGATTTGTTTCATTCCAACCACGTTTTCCCGAACTTTTTCACGACATTGCTCGTCAAAAATTACGAACATTCTTTTTCTATTATTATAAATCTCTCTACTTGGATATAAAACTTTATTTGAGTCCCTCTGTATTATTACGATTATTCTCATGTTGTATGTAAAAATTTAGCTAATTTATTGTGTGCTTCTAATAAACACATAACATTGATAAAATATTAGATTGTGTGCCCAAGTTAAGAAAAGGTCCAGCCATATCTTAACAAATTCATTCACCTACTCACTACTTCTAAATCTATACTTCTTGCATAATTTCCTTTCATAAAATTTGCTTAATATCCAAAATAATCTAATAAAAATATAATTATTGCTTAGAATATAATGCAATTAGCTTTGGTGTATAAAGATGGTGTGCTTGTCCTTAAATTCTAACTTATCTTGTAATATGCTTCATTATTGGGTGAAGTGATTATTTTATATGCAAAATATCTCATGATACAATAAGTAAAATCAACCCCTGTCCAAAATTGCCTTAATCGATAATGGTTATTAACTTATTTTTCCTTATTTGAATTCCTTTTTTCATGAATAATGAAAATAAAACGTTAGCATATTATTTGAAGTGAAATGAATGTTAATTAGCTTAAGTGCAGAGCACAATCGAAGCACTTGCTTGTCTTAATCTCTTGGATAGTATATTATTTATAGTTTCCCTCTTTCTTCAATATTCGGGAGCACAATCGTGATATCATATTGGCATTGTTTGAATCACATTGATGCAAAGAATAATAACATAATGAAACGACCTATAATTATCAATAATTATCAATAATATTACAGTGAGTCGCGTGTATCGTTAAAAACCAATTGAAACTTATTTTCCTTGCACTATCTACATATCTTTGCCCGCTTCTCGTCTTAGCAAAATTATGGCAATCACAACCCACTGGGCTTCGTTTTAGCACCTGCATTAGTCTCTACGCATCTACCTAAACCTCACCCTACCGAGCGCAAATTCTAATCGTCGACCGACACAACTCTAAGAAAACAAATGTTCTAGCTGTCTAGCATAAGGACTGCTCAACACAGCGTTTACCAAAACAAAACAACATAATGTTTTGCTCATCTCGTACTATGTTAATTGCGTTTCTAAAACCACCACCATAACTCAGGAAATTGAACTCTCCAAATTCCAGACCAGATGAAATCGACAAAACGCATTGAAGAAACGCACATACCTAAATAACAACACACACTGAACTTGTTGCCATCATCCTTAAACCTAATGAATACAATTTCCGGCGTCCCCTACACCTGTTTGATCCCTATTCCCCTTCCTCCAACAGTACCAGCTCGTCGGCAATCACATCACTGATATGCAGGTAGATATTCCAGTACATCAAGTTGAAGCAAATGAAAAACACTGGGAACATGATGCGCGAATACTTGTCGATGTCGGAAGGCGTGATGCCGAGCAGTTTATTGTATTTCTTGCCAGGATTGATGAGAAACTGGGGTGCGATGGGCGCTGCGATAGCCTCCTCGTCCTCCCGCGCCCCGTACACAGTCGTCGAGCTCTCGAGCGTGATGCCTCCTTTGAAGTGCGCCTTGTGGTCCCTTAGCTTGAAGCGTACCTCCTTAAAAATCGGACACAACAGTTAAGCAACGTCGCGCCTAACACCGCTTCGGCCGCCCGACTGAAATGTACCTCACAATCCACAGATTAATACAAGTCACAATACATTTTCTAAAGTGCGATTGCTTGAGTTGGGACCGTACAGCGGCGCTACTGTCGTTAAGTTACTGTAGTTCATTTCAACTATAGAAGGAGAGGGGATTGAAATGCATTAGTTAACCCACTGCCGCTAGACACAAGTTTAAAGTCTCCAAAAAGTTTAACAAAAGTCTTGGCTTAGAAAAACAGAGTATTGTAAGGGTTACGTCATGTCAGTAAAATCAGTGAGCAGTGATGGACAATTTTGAAGTTAAGTAGGTATATCAGCACAGGGCTCTTTCCATAAGTGTGAAACCACATCCTTCTTTAAATTGAAATGAGGAGTAAATGCCAAAGATATATTCTGGCATAGCACAAATTCATTGGAGTGGCTGCACTCAAGTGCAGGGAGCGATTCTAGCGGCGGTCTAGGGATCCGAACTCTATAATAGTGACGTTATGTGCAAACACCGAATTAAAATGATTTGCGCGTGTAGATATGACTTACCCTTAAAGCGGCTAAAAACATTGCGAAGGGGTGAACCATTTGTGCAATTAAATGGTAGTGTTGCAAGCTAAAACATGATTATCAGAGGACAGAAACACACATTGTTATTTATGTACAATACATGGCAGTGGCACTGAAAACTGTTCAAATGTAGAAACAACACACGCATTTGTAGCTGTTTTATTGTGTGTGTATGTTTTTGTGGGTGTCATGCGGTGATTTTGCTTCTCTAAGAGCAGTGAGAATCAGTGCTGTTGGGTGATCGTGATTTGTGGTTACAGAGAGTGTCGTCAGTTAAACAGTTGGTCACAGAATGATTGTTTGAATATCTGCACCATCACCCTTTTTATTCGGGAAGGGCTCAGTTCTTTAGGACTTCTGATCGCATTCTTAATAAGCTGGAGTTGTTTTATTTTTCCGTCATAATATTTTATTGAAATAAAAATTGTAAGACAAATATAGTTGTCTTAGTCTTTATGTTATTATATATAAGTATCATCTTCACATAACATATTTTTTTATCTTGTTTAGAATATTTAGTTGCTTGCCATAGCATAGCATAGCCATAGCATAGCCATTTCTTCCAAAATAAAATCACGATGAACAGTTACCACTAATAAAAATAAATGCCCGTAATGAATACGCGTACACTTACCATTTTTGCCATTCAAATTAAATGAAAAGGGACCAGAGAAACTGTACCTGACTCGCCAGAATCTATACAATATTTTGCTTTGAAAATGCAATCGATAAAAACAATTACTTCTGGGCGATGAGTCATTGAAAATCGTGTAGAAATATTGACATGGTTTGAGCAAGACCTTCGCTCCTTCGCTGACAGTGCACAAGTTTTGCATGCCGCTACCATTATTTTTACAGGACTGGATTACTTTAATAATATTTCATCGAGTTCTTTCCTTGCAACTTTCTACTTTGTACCCTATTGGCGGAATTTCCAAAATTCTAGTTGTGTTGTATTTTTATAATCAAGTTTCTGGGCATTCATGTTTAGAATGTGAAATAATTTCTGTCTTAAAAGGAGCCTGTCATTCGCCAAACTTTATTGCTCTTCCATGTTTCATTTCTTCTCACATTTTTCTTCGGTATACGTCACACGAACGAACACACGCAATTGAGGCCTAACTTTATATATTAATACATACAATTCACTACTTACGATACCAAAAAACGTTAGAATTGCCGCTTAGTTACTAAGATCATGGACTTTTTTTTCAAACTCTGAAAAGAATGAGTCTCGAAAATTTGCTACTGTCTTCGATCCCTTCAGCGACCGCGGGTGCTTTTATTGATGTAGAACCTCACCAGCTCAATGTTCCAGTTTAGTTGAATAATTTATAAAATCGTTTAGTTGGCTTATTTCTTGGTCAGACTGAGTGTTACCAGAAGGAGTACATGGATTGCGATGTATCCCTCTGCTAGTGAATTTTTACGTTTGATTCGCTGTCACTCTCAGGACAGCTCTATATTGATCAATAACCATTACGTAATCGGATACAGTGACGTTTATAATTCACGCAATTGGAACAAAAAAACTCTGCCTAATTTTTAAAGTGGGTATATAATATTCTAACACAGTTTTAAATATTATGTTAATAATTCGATATTTATTTTATTTAGCCCTTTACTGTTTCTTTATTTTTATATAAAACGATCGTTTTTTAGACTTCATGAACTTACGAACTTGCATAATAATCTTATAGATATATTAACGCTTCAACTTTTATAATATTACATTTTGTATAAAAATTAATTGTGTATTTACATGTTTTTTTTGGGAGAGGTCAGAGAGGGATGAAACTTTTATCAGGGTTTCGTTACTTGAGTAGGGCCAGCCATGAACCATTTAAACCCATTTTAAATCAAGAACATATATATACCTATATATATATATTACCTAATACATATTATTCGCAACACATTGATAAACTATACCGGACTCGTTTACATCGTTATATTATTTTTTATATGATGGGGAATGAATGTTATTTTTATTAATTATAATGTAATGACCTATAATAATAAACTATGAGATTCTACCTTGGTCGCGCCTAGGCCTCATTATACCTATATGTTAAAACCGATCTACGATGTCAATGTTAGATTGCGCTTCGAATCAGAACCTCTGGACCGTGCACTCTAAAGCTAGATTTATCTCGTTACGTCGATTATGTGTATAGGTATGTCTAGGTACCATTTTGTTAAATGAATTGTGCCGCGATGCCACTTAACACATTACAAACTACAATGATGGCGACGGCAGGGAGAACAAAACGGTGCTCCTGCATTTAGCAAGTCGGGAATCGGTATCGTCCTCTAGCCACCAACTGCGAAAATCCGCTCAGCCGCATGGTCTAGTGAAACTATTCGTGATTCCGATTCGTAATCGGAACAAACCAGTGTTAATTCGTTGACAAAATCACTTTGACCGTTCGAATCAACCAGAATAACATCCGTCCACTCGAATACACATAAAATGCAGTTTCATTTCAGGTTCCTTGCCGTTTGTGCACCGTCGTTGACCGCAAAATCTCCGCACAGTTCGCGTGTGTGTAGAAAAATATCATTAGTGGTAGTGTTCACAACCTTGCGTTCATCTCATCTTCGCCGGGCCGTGACGTCCATGAACGACCTGGCCGCGGCGAGAACGTTGATGATGAGTGCTCATGATGATGATTATGGTGATGATAATTGTGACGTTCGCACGTCGGAATAAAGCGTATTTTTCATGTGCCGTCGATGGGCGAGCGCGCCGCGGCGTCCGTCCGTTCGTGTCACGAGTAGGGGCTTCCGGTTCCGATTCCGGATTCGCCCTCTCTCTCTCTCTCTCTCTCTCTCTCTCTCCCTCTCTTTCTCTATCTGCATGTCTCAATCGAGCAAGCTTTCATGTGCCAGCCATCGACTTGTCTACATGGTGATATGAACGGATTTGTTCGCAAGGCCATTTTGTTTTTGGTTCTGAGTGTGTCTATTGTCCACTTGCAGTCGCTTGCTTTCGAATTGTGTTTTTTTTTGCTTTTTTATTTGGTTTTTGGTCATTCGATGGCCGTGCGAGTCGCGTGAGACCACGGAAGGAAACTGGAGAACCATTTTTGCAAAATAATGACTGGATGAACACTTGATCGATTGATGAGAGACGGTTCGATGCTAAAAGTTTTAGCGACGTGACGTGATGTGCCGTGACCGTGACGTGATAGCCTCTTGCTTGGACTCTTTTCGGAGGATATAGTCGTCTCGACGCCGTCTCTTGATCGCGAGATCAACGCGGTCTACAGTCGTCGCGACGTCTACTTATCCTCTCCTAACAGAACCAGTTCGTCAGCTACCACGTCGCTTATGTGTAGATATATGATCCAGTACATGAGGTTGAAGCAAATGAAGCATACTGGAAACATGATTCGGGAGTATTTGTCGATGTCTGATGCAGTAATGCCGAGGAGTTTGTTGAAATCTTTGCCAGGGTGCAAGAGATGTTGAGGTGCTAGTGCGGGTGGTGCCGCCTCCTCGTCGGCGCGACCATTGATCGTATTCTCGAGGGTGCCGCCTTTCGAATGGGCCTTGGGATCGTTTACTTTGAACCGCACCTCCTAGAACAAAGGGGTGCGCGACCACTTACAAGGTACACAAGACTAGTTAGCCTGGCCTGCACTTGTTTCACTGGACTAGGCTGGTCTCGACTGGGTACAGACAATTTTTGTTAGTCGTTTGCTGGCATTCAACGATCCATTCATATGCACACGTAGGTAAGTCACGACAAATCGAACACTTAAGGCGATGCGAGAGTGTATAGGTCAGGATGTACTAATACAGTCATAATAATGATAATAATAATGATAATAATAATAATAATAATAATAATAATAATAGTAATAATAAAAATAATAATAATAATAATAATCACAACGACAATCATTAATGTAGAGACGTTTACAAAAACCAACAGCAGACGTCCAAGGAAATGCAGGCCGGTCTTTGCGGCTTTTACCATGAACTTCTGACGGTACAATATTATAGTATCTTCTATGTTTCCAATACGATCCAAGCAATATGCACACAGACAGCGGAAAAAGTAGGTAAGATTCACATGTACAGAAAAGCGAACGAAAAATGAAAAAGGGGAGTTAAATTTTTACCGCGATAATTTGCTTCATTGACAGGTTTTTAACATATTTACAAATAGTTCACAACATAATATGTATGTTGGGCTTACAAGCTGGGCGTTGGATTGAGTTAAAAGACAAGTTACCCTTGCTATGTAAGATAATTTTCACTTAACACCAAATTCTTCAACTTTATCACTTCAGTTGCACTAGTTATTCTCACTATTAATCACTGGGATGGCTGGGGAATGGAAAAATTTTTGGTCTACATTTTGACTGTCATTAATTACTTTTATTGAAATTTATGACAAACATTGTTATTTTTAATAGAGTCACCTATTTTTCTTGTTATTAATTATCTACGTTATCACCCTTTCCTTTCTTTAGAATATTGTAGTTACTGAGCAAAACAGCATGCTCAAACTGAATGAAAATAAATTTGTCAGTTTAAGCCTGTCACAAGTGCACAAATCTGGTTGTCCATTTGGAGACTCAGCATTAAAAGTTTAACAAAGTAGTCGCATTTGTCTTTCTAAAAGAAAGATTAATAAAGATCTAATGCGATTCTTATCATCAGCATTGTTATAACCAAACTTATCGACACAAAATAATAATGGAAACACGATAGCAATAAAATATTGCTATTTTATAAACACGATGACAATAAGTTTTTTTTAGCTCATTTCAGTTTTGAAAATGAAACAAAGAGACGAACCATTGAAATGCCGAAAGAAAGACTCCACAAAATCATGATATTATACTTGCTACACACTTTGTTTCATATGTCAAATATGGAGACTAATATATTTTGTTTATTGCTGAACTTGTTAAACTAAGTGCAGGGATGTGATTTCAATGTAAGTTTCTTAGCATGGTCCATTTGGATCGTAAAATAGCATTTCTTGTGATCTTCGTACGTGATTTATCATTATTATGTGCAGGTATATGTGTGTGTGTGTTTGTGAGTTGCTGTATGTGTGTGTTTTGAGAAGAATCGTTGGTGGAAATAGAATTCCAGGGAAATGTGTACTCGTTTCTATAGAAAACCGTTGCGTATATATATATATATATCTAGGTATATATGTATTAAGATGTAACGCAAGTATAGAATCACCTGACGGCGATGGCCAAGTCAAAAAGAACGAACACGTCTATTTATTATTTATTCCAGCGTGGAAATGCGAGATTAGCTTTCCACCGCCAACCAGCGAGTTTCCCATTTTCTCGCCAGAGCTATCGTATGTAGCGTACGCTGGCTTGTCCTTACGGGGCATGGCTCATGTTTTCGTTGCCTTTTTCATTATTGCGTTTTCTTTTTGGATGCGTTGAGAAGTAGGTAATACTAAATATTGCTACCCGATATACTAGAGAGGCGCCGATATTATAGGAAAACGTGTTTATCTCCTTTTTCATTGAGCACACCTTAATATTTTTTTCATATGAAAAACCGAGCGTAGAAGTATAGATATATTTGCACCTGAACTTTTGCAGCCACGCACTGTTCCTACGGACCACACGAGATTGTATTTTGAGCTTGATTTGACGTGCACTTTTCCCGATTTAGACGATGCGTTTGAATGCAGTTCATCATCAGGTACCTTGATCGCCGATACGAATCTCAGGCTACAGGTAGAACGCATTCGCAAAGGCATTTTTAAAATGCCGTTTCATCATAGCTGTCACTTCCAGTGCTTCGAATTGGGCCCGCCAGCTGATCCTGATCCTGATCCTGATGGCAACGATCCCACACTTCACTTTGCCGTTCTCAATTGGAGGGTTCTTACTGACATATTATTTTATTAACTTCATTTTTACCTTTAATAGTTTTTTTTCAGCGACTCTTCGAAGGGATAGTTTGCAATATACGCATAAAATGTAACGATCTACCGTTTCCTAAGCAAGTGTGATTATAACATATGTTTATATATATATATATATTTTTTTTACTTGCGTTTTTGTGATAAGTTTGAAGATGCAATTCGTAGTGAGTTGAGGTGTGACTAACGATTACACATTATTGTTAGTTATCTTACAAATCGTGACAAAACTCCCGGTGCGATTGATGTGCTCATTTGAATTATATTTAAAACGAACTCGACACGTCCATTTAAAAATAATAGTTAAAAATATTTCCGACGTGAATGTTTTTTTGTTTGTTTTTTGTTTGTTACGTGTTATTTTGTTATACGTATTATGCTACGAATGGTAAAAGTGTGGCGAGTCTCTGTGCTTTGTATACTGACTCGATGGCTCTAGCCCACTGACAACACACACTAAAACAGCTGACGATTGAGACATGTTCGATCACCATTTTGCACCCTATTCACGAATTATCAAAGCCACAAGTGTCAAACTGTCACTAGATGTCATTCCATTCCACACGAAACTGTCAACACAATGTCGTCGGTAGCACGCGATTTTGTCGAAGACTCAAATCATTTAGGTATTTTAGTGAAATCAATTATACTTATTAGGTGTACGTAGTATTACGTAATGCTACATGTTTATAATAGTATGAGTATGACACTATCTTAACACTTACATAATACTGTGCATTAATCATAATTCTTATCCTGAAGGAGTCTTGAGAGATTTTTGTGTGTTGTCAATATTTCTTGCAACCAACTTGCAATCGAATTAGTTTCGACTGCAGTTAAAACACTTAATTTCTTACATTTTCATTCTAATATATCCAGTTTCTTTGTTGAGAGAAACGAGCTGCATTTATTTCAATTTCCGTGTATATTAATAGATATTTTCTCGTCTTATAGTTAAGTTATATAAAAAGTCATTTCCTCCTAAATATCTTGTTCGTTAGAAGGCTAAAGGCTTCTAGAATTTACTTCTACTGGGGAAGGCGCGTAACACTATAATTATGAGTAACTCAATTTAGGGCCTGCCATAATCAATTATTCTATTTTGCATTTATAAATATGCCTAAAACAAGAATTAAAATTGTCAATAACTAATAATGTATTGAGTGTAACATTCTTAAATCAACTAGTTCTGTGCATCAATGTGTACGCACAGGAACATTCCATGCTGCACCAACCAAGGTTCCACAAGTTCCCACTCGCTGCGGCTTGCATCAAGATTTCGAAACGGAGTGGAAAGATGGCGTACATTCCTCTCTCAACAAGATCTTAACCTACACCTATTCAACATTATTAACTTGTTGTCTTCCATAGAATACTATCTCAAACAGAACTCTCATAACATCCACAACTAAGCGTAAAGATTGCTAATTGAGTATTTTGTGTATCACGTTAATAATTATCATACCTTACAACTATATACTGAAATAATAATAATTTCAGAATGAGTATCTAATTCTTCATAATTAAAATAATTATAATTATCAAATTACGTGCAATGTTTTGAGAAATGCTCATAACGCTTTGCCCTCTGTATTTCTTCACTTCGATAGCGAATCTATAAAGATGAGTGGAAAATGTGCGAATAGCGTTCGCTGAGCTCAAGAACGCGACTTCCGACGAGGTAAAAAATAATTGATTTGAAGTGAATGTGAAAGGCTGGTTATCTAACTCACAGACAGTTTCTTGAAAGTTTCTTCGACCAAACACATTTCGACACGTAGGTAATAATGTTTTAGCACCACACGGTAGTGAAGAAAACGCTACGAGCTTTTGTAAAAACCAATGCACAAAACTTTTCTATTACAAACATTATGCAATTCACTTATATTTTAAAGAGCATACTGAACGGCTTTTCATTTCTAATTCCACTTTTAAACTCTGCACTTCGTGAGTGCACAATCCGATATACATAACTTCAGACCTAGAAAGTTCATTTTTCATTGCCAATTGTAATGTCATTACTATAATATAATAAGTTGTGTATCACGGTTACCACTTTGTCCTCGTTTTTTCTAATAATATTGCAGAATTGAATATCGTTGTTAATGCCATTCAGTAGCCGTTGAGCGGCGTCCGTTGTCGTCGCGACGAGCGTTATGTGGAAGGGCGCCGACGTCGCTGGTGCCTGTGTGCGGCAGGGCGCTGGTCGCGAGGCGCAGGGGCGATTTGGGGGGGGGGCGGGGGGGGGGGGGGGGGGGTGGCGGGGGACGGGGGGGCTGGCTTGCGGCAATGCTGCGCCGCGCTGCGCGGTTGGTACGACACTTTGGGATACCAGTGTACTAACTGCTAGTCTGAGACTCATGTCAGTGATTCCCCGTCCACAACGCATGTGCACTCGCCGCCATTTTCTCAGCGGATACTTGTGCTCCTTTCAGCGGTACTCGAAAAGCGAACAGTGTGAGCAATATAACTACCTTTCAACTCACGACGGTTCCCAAAAAAGAATCGAAATGCATGCACTGTATGACGTGTAGAGTATAATGGGTATAAATGGTGTATAGTTATTCTCTGAGCCTATCTTGAACTATGACATTTTGATGCTGGACGAATAGAATGCAAAATGAAGCTGGATGTTGCACATTAGGTATTAAATGTAGTTTCAATGGAAGGTAAGGCTTTGTCGCTTAAGTGCTCATTACTGGGGGTTGAAACAGAAACTGTGAAGGGTTTGTGCACACAAATACAGTAGTATATATTGTCATGCTGAACAAACATAGCACGGAAGTGTGTGTTGTGAGGCATTCAAGAAAACTGGGAGCGGATCAATCCTGGGTGCGTGGGTGGGTGCTCGAGAGAAATGCGCCCCTACAGACGAGGAGCAACCCGAGCCGAGCGAATTTCGCCAGCAAAGCAAGTTTTACTCGGCTGGTGTGAATCGAATTGAGACTCAGAGTTTGTGGCAATGACTGTGAATCTTTGAAAGTGTCGGACATCCAATCTCTTTCAAAAGAGGAATTTTAGTGCGAGTGCATCAACTATGTATAGGGGAAAGAGCGGATGAAAATGAGAGGCAATCAAAATCGGTAGCAAATATAGAAAAGGCATGCTCGTCTACAAACTCGTCTAAACCAAAAGAACGAAAACGCTGGAACCTTCGTGAACTGAAATCTTTGTTATATTAGTCTATCGCAATTTGTTACCATTGACAGGAAACAAAATTGTCCGCTGAGAATCTAGTCAGACATCCTTTACTTAACAATTTGAGCATCGTTCATTTGTTTCACCACCTCACTTGTGGCAACGTCAGAGATCGAGAGAGCGTCCGAATGAGGTGTCTTACAGACGGCAAGAGGCGTCCCGACGTCTTCTCGAGACCAACTCTGCTCGATTGGGACGTCGCGACGTCTACTTGTCCTCCTCGACGTAGACCAGTTCGTCAGCCACCACGTCGCTAATGTGCAGATATATGATCCAGTAAAAGAGGTTGAAGCAAATGAAGCAAACGGGGAACATGATGCGAGAATACATATCGATAATTGACGGGGAAATGCCGAGGAGTTTGTTGATATCTTTGCCAGGGCGTAGGAGATGTTGGGGTGCGGGGGCCGCCGCCTCCTCGTCCGACCTGCCATTAACTGAATTCTCGAGGGTGCCGCCTTTCGAATGGGCCTTGGGATCGCGGACTTTATACCGCACCTCCTGGAACAAAGGGGTGCGCGACCACTTACAAGGTACACAATACTAGATCGTTCAACGGACCGCGGGGGGTTGACTCATCTGCCTAAACTGCCTTCAAGGCCACCTAAACTGGCTTCAAGGCCTTCTGGCTGGCTGCCTAAACTGCCGTCAAGGCCATCTGGCTTGCTGGCTCATCATTTAGTGGCATTGTAAGGTCGCTGCAGGCTTTTCTTTAATTAGTTTGGAGAATGGAAACATGTTGAAACCGCTGGAAAATTTTCATCTTTGACTTTTTTTCGCTCATTCTGAAGGCCAGTGAATATATAATTCTTAACAGTAACGTCCAACTATGATTATATGTTTTATGAGTATGTTTGCTATTAGCTATCCAGTCAAATAAGGAACATAATCGAACTCATGCAGATCTCAGGCAATAATGAAATGAGTGTTGTCTGACAGGTCGGAGATATTGTCCTCTGAGCGAGTTCTCGAACAAACATGGTTAACATACACTTAGTAAGGCTAACATTCAAGCAAGAGGAAGGTGCAGAGAGTATGGTTACCGTGGAGAATTTCTAATAGAAAAAACAGTTACAACCGAAATTACTTTCTTGAGATTTTCATCAATTCTAGCCGCGACAAAGTGTGAATAGTGTGTACAACGGATTAAGACCGGCTACTAATAGTTAGTTTAGTCCCTCCTTAAATTAGAGTTTGTGTCAATAGCTAGTTGTGATTATTATTATTAATCAACCAAATCGTGTGCTAGTTTTCACGTCCTGTCGACCCTGGATAAATTTACAAAAGCAATTTTTAGATCTTGGTGTGAACAACGATAATGTCTAATACTATTGTGCACTGATTATTATAATTCCATTTGGCTTCCAAGTATGAAGTTGACTTTTCTGATAAGTTGTTGACGACATACTGGATCGGCTTCTTTTTAACACACAACTTATTTGAGATTGTCAAGTATATAAAGTCGCACTCACCTTCAAAGTTTGTTTTTCGTTTTTGAACAATGAAGTTAGTTTGTTCGCTTCACTTTAACCAGTATGATCCGATAATCCACGTGACACTAGATAGCTATAGGCCTACGGGTTCATGTGTATCCATAGAGATCGGCGGCAATGGCATGCGCCGGGCGTTAGATGAACTCAGTCATGGCGATGCAGCGCGAACGAATGCGATTAGTAATTTCTCCCCAGGCCTAGCGGCCAGCGTGCGCGAGACGGCCGCTTACCAAACGTTACAATCAAAAATATTATCAACGCATTTGACCAAGCTAAAAATATAGATAAAAAATTAAATCATGTCAAAATGTATATAGGTAGTTTGTATGTTGCCTCATAGCACTAACATGAAATATCTGTGGTATATTCGTTCGCTGCTCAATCAGCAAATTGGAATGAATTAAATATAGCGGAAACGATAAACAATATATAGAATGATAATTATGGTAGTATAAATTAACTGAAATCATCGATGATAATAATATTAATTGTAAAAATAAGGATACAAAATATAAATCAGTACCATTGAACATCGAGCTAAAGCGCAGGCAACTATGGTATTGGTTATATGGATTGGATATAAGCTCATGATACTAACAACCACAATGCTGTCTCTACACAACTAGTATCACAAAACACTTCTTTTGAAATGGAGAAATTGATCAGTAAGTCCTGAAGACATTAGCACAAGTCGCAGAGGAAGATAATAAAGAGAGGCGAGAAAAGGCAAATGAAAAATATGTTGATTTAGGCGTCATCTCCAGTGCATAAGAAGGTGTCTAAGATATTTATGTATTTTACGAGAACTATAAAACGGTGAACTTTTTCTTTGATCGACTTTGTAAGCGGGGACTAAAAATTCAATTCAATCCCTGTTAAAAAGCTAGCCGATCGAAGAAGAGTTTTAAGAACATAATCATGCCGCACAGCGTGTTCGAAAATCACAAAATGTCGCGCAGTCAGTTCTGTTTGACAACAATCACCAATCACTGATTAAAATATTCGAAATCAAGCGATTTCAGCAAAGCTCGCATGCATGATCAGAACCAAGACCGCCAACGCTCCAACGTTTGCCATTATGCCATTACAAAAACCGCAGATTGTCAAGACATTCGGAAAGATTAGAAAAGTTTCCGCGTCTCTCTCGTTTCGAGTGGAGGTTAATTTTCGAACACGCTGCTCGTTGTATCTCGGCGTGTTGCGTGATTTGTGTAAATAAGTTGTGGCTGGCGACACTCACTGTTTGCTTGGGTGCGTGGTCGTCGCCGGGGGGGCCAGGCGGTGGTGGGTGGGCGGCGTCGAGACCAGCCTTCTTTTGTTCGGCTATTTTTTGAATTGCCAAGAAACGATTCTTTCGCATTTGAATCCTTTTCGCCATGTAGCCGACGGTTGCATATTCTGTTGCGGAGAGAACGGAAGGAGGAATTAAATAAAGAATGAGCGCGCGCTGTAGTATAAGCGAACGCGTGCTTGAATTGACACAAGAGCAAGAATAGAGAATCATTTGTGTGGCAAGAGATAACAATCGGCGCGGTTACAACGCTTCTACATTCAAAGCAGCTCATTCGGCGGAAAACCTCTCTGGGGTGTTGGAGCGTCGTTAACGTCATTCTCTAGCCGCCTGTTTTGACGCATTGCCCGTCAGCGGCGCTTTGATATTGCGAGCACGGGCGCCGGGGACTCTCCTCGTGCAAAACTATCGTGTGCCCGCGAATACATAATAAAGGTGCATATCTGATGGGATTTCAAAACTGAACTTCTCGAGCCTCGGAGTCTCATGTGAAACGTAGAACATCAAAGGCACGCACGGCACTAAGATCTTTTGTCGCCGAAAAACAGGGACAAAGAAATTGTTCGCGAATCGGATAATTGTGTGTACAGATGTGGTAACAGGGAGTTAGCTATGCCGTATGTACCCAGCTGAACTCGTGTATAATTTAATTGCTTGCTGCTGAAACACACACAAAATTACATGTGAAAAATGTAAGTCAACTTTATTTCGGTTAACATTTCGAAGCCACAGCAGCAGTAGCAGCAGCAGCGGCAAGCTCAATTCCCTTGCCCTCCTCGCCGCAGATAGCTGCTGTATGAATTACTATGCAAATGCCCAAATCTTCCCTCTAGTCACACCATACAATTTCGAAAGAGCACGTTCTAATCGCATTGTTTCTCGTTTCGCCGCATATACCGTTTGGATTTAACACCTCCGCCGTAACTTTCTAGAGAGAAAGAGAGACTTGCCTAACAACGATGCGAACACCATCACGAAACAGGTGCCAAGATAGACGTCTATAGACTTGACGTATGAGATCTTGGGCAGCGCCGCGTTGGTCGACGACATGAGGGTGGTCATCGTGAGCACAGTGGTGACACCCAGAGCGACGCGAGCGGGCGTCGCGTTTCGATTCAACCAAAAGCTGACCCAGGAAATGATGACGATCAGACCCGACGGGATGTAGATCTGGATCAGGTAGTATCCCATCGAGCGCACGAATTGGATCTCGCACGCGAGCCGCGAGTAGTTTCCTAAACGAAGGAACGGCAAGCTTGTAATAAAATGGCGGATAAGTATGAAGATAATTTTTGTAATGAATACTTCATTTTATGAATTATTACTCCGTGGCGGTTATCTTTTAAACTGGGATCAAGTTTTCCTTGATGTGAATGAATTTTTTATTTTCGCCACATGACATTTGTTTCAGTTCGGAGTCTACTTCGAAAATGAAATGTTCAAGTTCTCAGCTACGAAGTTAAAACTAAGCTTGAGTGTATTTTTACTAGATGACTTTATTTTTACTAGATGACTTTATTTTTACGTTCAGAATCCAATCTTCATTTATTAAATGCACAAATTGCAAGCTATAATGAAGAAGATATTCACGCAGAGACACGACTCTAGTTGTGGTCCATGGGTGGATTTTGAGTGGCATTTGTCGCTTTTCTTATTTGCCTTCGGAGAAATGAAAATTAGACAGACATGTGATAAAAAAATTAAAACCAACACGTTTTAAAGAAGTTTTTCCTGGTGTACTGCGACACCAATAGTAATATAAGCGTGGCTTCCACGAAATCCACCCACGTACCGTTGGTCTTGAGGTGGAAACTGTAAAGCATGCCCCTCACGTTACAACTGGCCACGGGAACTAGTTGGAAGTACACTGTGTTACCAACAACTACGTAAGCAACCAACTAAAACTGAATTTGTCTTACTCTCAGAGTCATTGAATCCCAATCACTCTTCCAGCTTTCCAAGTTTGACAGTTATGATAAACTTCGACAGGTTAGCGCTGGCAATTACTTAAACGCAAGGGCATATTTTGGTGAACGTGAGCAGAGGAATTATAGCAATATTTTCTCTATTACCCTGCGAAACTTGTTTGACACTTATGATGTAGTGTTTTGGAGCCGGGAGCCAGATCTTAGCATTGCGTAGCGATCAGTGATCACAATTTACAAGTTTCACGTAGCGCACCGCTAGGTACTACGTCGAGAACATTATTAATTATTGATTGAGATGCTATATTGCAGGTTTTAGGGAAAGAAGCAACTAATTATACTCATTGCGAGCGAATTTTTATCAGTTTGAATTTAAACTACACGTCGTCTGTTTCTTATCACTATAAAATAATAAACAAGTGCAAATAACAATGTTTTGACTTGCTGTTGTATAGGCGCGGACAAAATGCGCACCGTGAATATTAACTGATTTTTGCTTGCTAATTTCGGATAATTTATTACTTCGTGTTACACAATACTGCGTTCACCACAGCAAATGAGGCATGTGTAATTATCGACCTACGATATTAAATTGAAAAGAAAAATCCAATTGATTAATATACTCGGTACACAATAAAGCAGAAAGTAGAGCACCTTTGAAGTCTAAGGTCTTTCTGTAGCGAAGCGCTCATCCACGCTTTTAAAATGATATGTAGCAAAGCCCGGTGTCCCCGAGTATGCCCCGTGTCACAATGACTGTCTCTCCCCCTTGTCCCTGTCCTGCATCCCGGCATCTCTCTGCCTCTCTAACTGACGCTGTCGTCAACGTTCAGACTGAATGAAGCGTGGCAGAGGCAACTTGACATTCGGGCAGCGAGTAAATAAATTAGTAATCATACTAATGGACTCCGTGTAATCAAGCAAGAGAAAATATTACTCCTGCTCTCTTTTAATTAGCCACGTCGCCTTCATTAAAAATACGGCTGCGATTAATCAAACGCACTCACAATGGGTCTGCGGTGACAAAAGATCATTTGCCACGAGTACCTGTACTCTTTTGTTGCTGTTACTTGCTCTTTTGCAATCAGTGCTGGTATTTAATTTCACCGTGTTATTTAAATAAATGAAAGTCTGGCTCCTTCGATTGGTTTCTAACGAAATCATTGAAATAGCTTCCGAACAAACACATAAACCAACAACATTGAAATTAGTGGACGATTAATATTCATGTGCGTCTGAAGACGTACCCTTAGGAGAGTCTATGCATTGTCCTTACCTGAGCCTCAATGCCTTCCCAAGTGGCATTTACGTATCCCAGCTAATGTACAATGAAAATATAGTTGTGCATACTTACTCGAAATATAGTGCTTTTGTAGATTTGAAAGAGACAACCAATTTGAATTGATTTTGTTGGATACCTGTAGTAAGACTAATCTCCATTGCCCTCTGCCGATGCCCAAGAACTTTGAACTGGGGTAGCGAGACCTCGTTAGAAACGCCCACTGAATTGGGCCCTTCGTTCCATTTATAACGGATATCCCTCATTGTATAACCAACTAATAAGAAAAACAGGGACAATACATTGTCTTTGGCAGTTCCACCCCGTTGGCACACTTACTGTTATCCAACAACACATTTTTACACTCAGCTCGAAGATGCGCGAATGTCAACGTCGGTTCGAAACAATGTGTGGTCAATTTTCGGAGTTGGCACCTCCATCGGCGGAGGTGCCGTCTTTGAAGCGTAGATCTCAGATCAAACATTTCAAAGAAGACATTTCCAAGCGTAGACTTGAATGTTTTGAAAATATTTCTCCATGATCCTCCATCTTGGAACGTTTTAACGAAGTTCTGAACGATTACAGTAAGTTGAGGTACACCAATTTGATTGCTGTGCGCCGGTTATGATTCGCTGAAATCGATTTAAAATACTTAGCCGAAATAAAGCGGTCTCGTAATGTTATCGATTTAGCCCCAAAAACTAGCCGATATTATCATCGTACGAGATTTTAATGTCATCGTGCGTACGCTCGTCTCGATGTCAGAACTTGCTAGACAAACCGAACAGTTTTGATCACACATCATTTCAAGAAAGCCGACCGGAAGAAAAAACAATTATAAAATAAACAATATTTTACGTATATCTACGCCGATGTACAGGTCATGACGTATATTCACGCTTTACTGTCTGTTTATGATTCTAATCGTGGCTAAACTCTACCTGTAGTCAGGTTAATTTCGGTCGCCCTCTGTCTATGGCCAAGGACGCGAAACTGAGGCAGTTGCACCTCGCTGGAGATACCTACTGATTTAAATCCGGCGTTCCATTTGTACCGAATATCGTGCATTGTGTACCCAACTGCGAGATAGACAAAAGTAAGAGAACGGGAGTTGTAATATCAGAATGTAATAAATTGTCAAATAATAATAGGGGTATAATATGTAGATCACATTCATTAGTATGTAAAAAGTTATCAAATTTTTATGCTGATGTTTAGATATATCTGAAAAAATATGTGATTTGTATATATATATTTTTTTCTTTCTCATGACAAACAAACTTAGACTATTTTTGAGTATAGAATCTACATGTTAGATTGCTCGAACAAGGCAAGCGGCGGTCAAGGGCCGTGGAAATGAGCTTTTCTCTCGGTCGAGATAGACTGGTGGGTGTCAAAGCGCAATCAGCAATGACGCAATATTCGCATGCAGGGTGGGGGTGTGGGTGGGTGGGGTGGGGTGGGGATTGCGTGTATGGGGGGGGGGGGGGGGCAGGGGTACGCCGCACACACACACCCAGCTCTCGACCAACGCAACTCATTAGCTCCAGCATGCAATTTATCATTTCAAAAACTTTTACAATCAATCATATTATTGTAAGGTATTAATTATTTAAATAGGACAAAATAATGTATTCCAACAGAAAAAAAGTCAGGCTTCATGCCAAAACGAAGCCATATCAATCGATCTACTAAAACAGCTGTGCTATTTTAGCGAATGACATAAGCGATAGATATAGTAGTATATTTTTTATGGATATATCAGTTACTGTCATCATCACATCAAAACAACTGAGCAGAGTATAAATGAAATAAACGGGCGCAAATAAACAGCAACACAACAAAACATTGCATGCAAGAGTTTTGGTTTAAAGAGGATTGTGTGTGGTGGCTCCATATTTTCAAGTCCCAATTGAGTTTTTTGGTTCAAAGTGCCTGGTTTTCGTATTTTGCACTTTGGCAAGTGACGTAATTGTTTTTCCTGCAGGGCAGCCACCAGCACACGGAGCAAGGATAATTAGATGCACAATGCGACAGGTTCAGTACTGCCTTTAGTTCTCAATATATAATAGTTACATCCGAATTCCAAGTTTCGCCTTGTTTTCCCGGATCAGCTAGAGAAGTCAATTATTGTTGCGGTGCTTTTAGTAGCATGTGAGCCACAAACAATGGTGCAGCAATAAGGAGAGATTTATTGACTTTTTGTTTAGAGAAAACAAATTGTCTTCCTTCCCTGGGCACGAGCTTTAGTGCGGTTATCGAGAAGGAGACCGAAATTAATCTATTAAAACACACAATCATGTTAGTCAACGAACATAGTTACAACCTGTACACAACAGTAAATGCAAGGAGCTGACACTTCATTGGTAGGTATAGCAAAATGTCAACAGTCTAGGCTAGCCTATGAAAGCTAGTACATCGTACCATTTATGTACATCACAGCAATAATTCAGGGAAATGTTTTCAAAACTGAATTTTCATATTCAATGCAAACAACTTTTTTGAAACTTTTTTCAGATAATCAATTAGATCGAACGAATTAGACCTTAGTTTTATTGTTTCAAATTGTGAAGTTACTTGAATTATGTTTTGTTTCTTAATTCTAGACAAATGAATATTAGATGTGTACTCACAGCTCTCAATTTCAATATGACAAAGTTGTCTGTCCATTGGGAAATATTGCAGATTCATTGGACAAGAAGCTGTGATTGTTAATCTGTAAAATAAAACACCAACACCACCGAAAGTTAATACCAAGCATATAATATTGATCACATCAACAAGTTATGATTTAAAAAAATATGGTAACACGCCCTCATCAAACCCAGTAAATACTTTGCAAGTTTAACGCTCCCTGATAATAATCCAAAAGCTTGAGCGGGTACGTCCAAGCGCATATGGCCCTGTTAATCTTCGAACGATAATTAAAACGAAATTATCCAAGCTAGCAAGCAGATGATTCCGATCGCAGGGTGTTGATGCGATCTCTCTGACGCCACATCTCGACTACCCGGCCACATATAGGATAATATAACAAGCACATCCAAGCCACCGGGGATCTAACGTCGTTCTCTCCCCTCGCTTCCCACGCGCACGCCGATCTGTTCCGGCGAAATATTGCTGGGAAGTTTCTGAGGCGATCGCCTACACCCATGTGCCCGTTAACAACGGACCAACTTTTTTATGCTGGATTAATACTGAAGTTGAGACGAGATATACGCGATGAGAGAAATGAATCGAACGGATTATGGTGGATTTAGATGTGTGGCTGCCAATATTTCGAGTGTGAGCCTTTTGCTAGATTCGACACATCAAGTTTTTTCTTGAAAACGTACCTATACCCAAACCATATACAATATATATTTGCAATAATGGCATTTGAATAAGTACACCAAAATGCTGCCGATGCAGCGAAATGCAGCCAAAATTCTTTATAATGGACAATCATTACTGTAAATAATCTTGGCCTGTTTATTTTTTCGAAGCCTACATTCTGTCACCAGCATAAATCCCTAACCAAGCAGTACCGCAGTTATGACACCAGCCATAGATACACCACCAATTTTCCCTAGTTCCTTTAATTTTCCTCGACGTTTTAGCGTCACCTTCGCATCATAATATTATCATATTATCACAATTAATAATTTCGTGGCAATATATTCCGGTTGGCGGCGACGCTACTCCTCCTCGGGTCCCAGCTTTCATTGAAGCATGGTGCTCGCGGCATTGCTTATTAATATGGGATTACTGGAGACGAGAGCTGATCATCAGCGAAGATCTTCTAGCGTAGATTCTCACTCGAGCTCGAGCAAGAGGCCGTCCAATCTGACGCCCAAAATGCAATCACCCTCTGCTATGTGACGAGCCACTGTCTCCGGTTACGTTGTTGTTATTTTATTTCCCTCTGTAGGTTGGCTAGATTACTTTTTTACAAATTTTAACTATGATTTTATAGATTTAGAACCTCTAGTAATTTGGGGAGACTTTCAAATAAGAATAAACTCTACGGCTATAACAGCTTTCTTACAGTGAAAATATGCAAATACATTTTTTTATACAAGAAATTATCCAAGAGCTTGAGACAGGGCGCAAGCAAAAGTCAATTAAAGTTTTCTCAAAAAAGAACCGCATTCAAAACTCGCAGAGATCAGTATGGCATTTTGTTCTTGTTATTATTACTTTTAACGCTGTTTTTAATTAAAAATAAGTTCGTGATCAGATTAAAGCCTGTCCTAGATTAAGCATGCATGCCCATAAAATGACATAAAAAACTGTAACTCTGTCATTCCTCCCATGGTCACACTTGTACAGCAAATGCTACATGCGGTCCTCGACAGATCACCAGCACATTGCCGGACGTCACGCCACGGTTTGCCCCAGTTCTCTATAGCAATCTAGCGCGCCACTGATTAATGAAAGGACGGTAATTCAGAGAAAGACAGTTGCACATTTATTCTCTGTCCGGTTCGGATTAGCACACGTCGATAAGTGCCACATGACGAGAGCGTCGACGTCGGGCTCGGCGTCGGCGTCGACTTAGCAGGGGTCGGTACTCACCGCATGCTTCTGGTGATGCTGCCTGAGTGATGGATGCGGATGAATTCGTTGTTCGTCGTCGCCACGTGGAAGTACGACTGCTTTTCGTTGACGAAGAACGTATCGGGCACCCAAATACTTTTTATGAAGTCCGAGCCGACGGACAGGGTTTCGACCCCAGGTCGCTTGCGAAACCCTAGTCGTGGGTCCGTCCAAAATTGACGGAAGTAGAAATCGAGGGTGAAGTCCTGTGAAGCAAACGCGGTCAGCGCTCAGATACTCGGCTTTTGTCGCCAACCACCACAAGCTCGTGTTCTGCGCTGGGTGAATCACTGGCCGGTGGTACGATTGCACCCACCAGATGGCCGCCGTACGAGACGAGATCAATCTGGCGTGTCACAAAAAAGGTTTGCTTGACCATGAGATTAATGGCGAGAAATCTGTTGGCTTGCCTTTTGCACAGCTATGTTAAAATGCCAAAAATGTGGGATTCAAACTCGTGCAGTGCGATTGCTAGACTCATTATTTAGTTAAACGAAAAGCACACATGTTACTTTATATTTTAATTGGTTAACGGAAGATTTTGCTTAAACTGTTTCAATTTGTTGCATGACCACAATGAGTGCGAATTCCATGAAGTTAGCAAGGCAGCTTTAATCTGTACCCGGCGCCTCCACCGACGTAGGTAGGTAGCCGAGGTCCCGAGACGAACCGCCACCGACCCTCAAGTCTTGGATTGCGTTTAATATTTGAACGCCGGTTGATTTATTCATTAACTCATGGTCTGTGTGTTCGTACGGGTTTTAGTGAACCATTTAGTAAATCGCCAGATTCTTCTCTCGCAAAGCGACTACGAACCAATGCTTTCAGACAGGCAATAATCCACCATGAAATTAATGTAAGATCTCGAATAAATTATTGAGTCGAATTTTGAATAAGACTTTCTTGCCAACTAAGTTCATGCTGATGAACCTTATTAGAACGCATAATAAGTAATTAATGAATGGTTAAAGATTCATGCAGAACGGCTATGGCAGTGCCCGAAGGGCTCAACTAAGTTTATTAGTATAGGTACCAACATCGCATCACATTAATATAAGATAGCAGCTTAGTGTAAAACGGACAAATTAAGATGAGATAAGAGCTTCGGAGGTCCTTTGCTATTTGACACTCCTTTCTATAATAAATCAAAAATATATACCTGGCCATGGCTAAAGATGTATAGGCAAAGATATATGTATAGAAACACGAAAACTGCAGATTGATAAAAATTGTCTTGCATACTAGTGCGGCTTCCTATTGTCGCCTTTAACATTATAGAAAATTAATATTGAAGCAAGAAAGTCATGTAGCAAAACATCCCTTTTGAAAAAGTTCATGAATAATAGTATATTATGATAATGTCGAATTGCCAGCTCGTCAATATTTCCGAGCGTTCTTACATGATAATCATGGTGGATCTGTTATCTTGTGTGGATTGTATTTTGTTACACATAATATTTATCGATCCGAATACAGAATATTATAATCATTCGCTAATGCCAATCAACCCATTCATGCCATTCTGCAATAACTGAGTGGACATGTAAATACAGCTCCGTGCATCATGCTATTTTGCTCGGTCGAAGGAAGTCAAATAATACTTCATTTGGAAATTTCGTGCTGTCGACGGACCCACGTCGCCGTCGTGGAATCGGAGGGAGAAGAGAATCAATAGTTTGTTGTATGTATTTTTGTCGAATAATAATATCGTAAAGTGACCAAAAATGCTTTCCGTTGTCACGAATGACTTGTACGAGCTCGAGTAACTTTTCGTATGTATACGATTCAAAGCTAATTCATTACATGTTCGCCGATGTATTCATTTTCAACAAATTCAGATATAAAGACTGGTGCATTAGCCTTAACAAGTACCAGTGGTTTCGCTTAATTTGCCTAATTACTCATATCTCATCAAAGTTATAGTTCACAAATCAATAAATAATCAAAGTCGAACATGCTAATCTCGCCTCTAGCTAACCCTGATTGATTGACAGCGCCACTATGAAGTAAACGACCCCTTATCATTCCGTCAACATACCAATATCTCAATTCTCCCTCCACCTAACCGTCTAAAAATGTCTGACCACGAGATAAAGAAAACGTGGTAAACGGCGCCCCGTTGCGTACCCCGGCTGCGTCCGGGCCGGACCCGTGTCGAGGGGCGCGTCGGGCGTCGAGCGTCGGGCGCGTGCGTGCCCGCCGTGACGTCCGCGCACCGCGACGCTTGGCGTCGTTCCAGCGACGCAGTGCGACGCCACGCGGACGAGCGGTGTCCACGGCGGCCCTGCCCGAGCCCGAGCCCGAGCCCGAGCCCCAACGACGCGGCAGCCACGAGCTTTTTGCTGCCACGCAAATCCGCGAAGCAGCTCACATGTCAAGTGTAGGGCCTTGTAAATCTACGCGCTGCCCGCATTTTGGGGATGCGTTTGCTACGTTACTCGGTTGATTTAAGATGTCGTCTTATGATTTGGCCAAAAAATTTTCGCAAATTATTGTGGTTAAATGCACACATTCGCTTGTTTGTGTAAATTTCGTTAAATATTTAACGTCTTCACTTTGCAAGAAGACAAAAATAAATATTTATTTTCTGCATTTTCACAGATTGTTTAAAGAAAAAAACACACAAAGACAGTTTAATCACCGACATTCTCTAATGCCAATTGTACAGTTTCAATGTTTGTCAACTGCTCTTGAAGAGATTTGGCTGCAGCTGGTTGTTTACGTGATTGCTCTAGTCAAGAGGTAGCGACGCCGTTGACACAGCTCGAGTGGCGCGACGCCGACGCCGACGCCGACTCGACGCCTCCGGCTTATCTTAGGAAATGACAATGGAAGCGCCAGCGTCGGGGAAAACTTGAACGAGTTTTTATAATCTGGGAAACTTGTTGTCTAATTTTGACGTGGTTTTTATTTAGAACCGTAATTTGAAAACGAAATGCGGCGCTGCTTTTTAAAGCGGGTAAAAAGTTGACGCGGATACGATACGACCTATTTTATATTTAATATTTTCTCCCCTCTCTCTCTCTCTCTCTCTCTCTCTCTCTCTTTCTCTTTTTCTCTCTTTCTCTCTCCCTCTTTCTCTATTCCAGTGCAGGATGCCGTTTTTCGACTCCCATGCATGATCTCGCAGTCCAACGTAAAGCTTCATACGGGAAAATAATAATAATATACGTCTATTGTAGTTCACTATTCTGTCCTGCATCTACATTATTTGATTCATCACTCATCAACATGGCGATGCCGGAGGACAGCACCGATTCCAAAAGTCCGAGCAAATTTATTCTACGATATTTTTAACGTTCAATTCCCAAGCAAACAACAAAAGCGGTGTCGTGCAGGCAAAGAGGTATTGGGTACATGGAAACTCCCCTTGACAGAGTTCGCAATCGAGTACGATCAATTGATTATGGTAGTGATGACATTTCCGATGCTACCTCGAAATGGTGCGAACAAAATCTCTCCCTAACGGCGGGCGGCCAGGGCCCGCGCCCCGGATTCGCATTACATATTCGGGGTAGCATCGACAAGCCAGTTTGTGAAGAGGTGAACAATAGTGATAAGACAACAGCTAACATAGACATGGAAACAACATATTTTTGGTCAGGGGAAAATTAGACAGAGAAGAAAATTATTATAAATCAGTCCAATTGGCCATTCATACATTAGATAATGAACGAAGCGGATGAACGATCGAAAGAGGAATAGTAATGTTGTTTATAGTTAATATAATCAACAGAGACAATATCGTACGTTGAGTGTACAACGGTTCGGGATTCGGGGGACACGGAGGGACGGAGGGCGGAGGGGCGGAGGGGCGGAGGGGCGGGTGTTTTGGGGGCGGCGGACGACAGGCGGACTGCACACTTGAGAGCAAAGGTGTCGGCCGTGCCTGCCGGGTCACGCACTGCAGTGACGTTCGGCTGCTCTTTGCACGGGGCACGCGAGTGTTCCGCTATTACCCCCACCTGGTTATACACAGTGTACACTCAGTTCGAAAGTGAACCTTCTCAAATTGTTTTTAAGCTTTATTTTGATACTTGGTGGTTTTCTGGGATCCGTTTCGTTCAGACCGCAACGCGAGCAAACCAAGGAAAGATGTCAAAACCATAATCCCGGATTTGGCCATTTTTTGCATTAAGTTTTCGTAAACTGGATTGGCTGATTTCGAATTAAATTTTCTTAACTTTTTTGGTGTGTCGGTAACTTGTGTAAACCAGGTTTGGTTAATGAGAGGGTTGCAGTTACCAATGGAACTGAATGTACACAGAAAACAATACAAATCACAAACGACTACAGAATACAATCGTACAATATGTTTATTTTGTTAAGACAGTATCGTATCTCCCACAGCGTTAACCATCACGGGATTTCTTTGACTGCAGAAGACACAGTTGAAAGTGTCCGCAGATTGTTGGTTACCCGCGTGTGTTGGTTCGCAATTGCCAGTGGTTTTGCTGGTTGGGTTCGCGACAAGCCTGCTGTACGATGCGAGTGCCATGCAGTCAATCATTCAGGAACGCCTTATGGTTCCTTTGGAATACAACGAGCTGTTGGGGAGAAACAACCTTTTTGTTAGATTAGTCCCAGCACTCAAAGAGTTTACACTCAATTCACTCATCACCGGCGAAACGTTTAGCGATAGGTTCGGGCGCAGTAAGGTGCGAGTACGCGTCTTCTCGTGCAAAATTGTGACATCAATCAGCTCACATGTGAGTTGCGATTGAGTGTGAACTCCTGTCTTGCCTCCAGGGCTATGCCGAGGTCCTGTTACCCGGTTTAAAAGGGCTAGTGTACAGGATTTGTAAAGCTGTTTCTAAAGAAGGGATTTATGGCGTGAACGAAACCCCACAGCGGTAATTAAATTAAGGGGGGAGGGGGCAGCGCTTCGCATATTACGCAAAAACTTTGGCGTAGTAATTATTTTCTCTTTTTCCTCCCGCTGGGCGGCAGGATTTCAGGACACTGCAGGCATCGGGCGCTTACACAAGGAACTCTGAGCTAACAAAGTCTCGATTGGGAATTCTCATGGCTAATACATTTTCTAGCAAACTTTGCCAAAATCATCTCGACGTTCGATTGAAAATCGACCGTGCTCGCGCGGATTTTTAGCACGATTTTCTTTTTGTTTCAGTTGAATATTCTAAACCCAAGGCAGAGCCACCATTGGCAGTTTGAGATACGTAGGACGGAAATCATAATGTACTGTCGTCACGTAGATTTTGAGCTTTGACATCCATAAAATGAATGCTTGTAAATTAGTACCATCATCACTTCGGACACGGAGCTGATACTGAGAACGTACATTGTTACACCGACCTCCACAGGGGGACCTGAAACCGTCCAAGTTCACTCCATTACCTCTTGGGTCGCCATTCGAACGCCTCACACTCACACTCACACTCGCACCCAGCACCATTGCACCATTGCACCCTGGCACCCTGGCACTCAGACACCCAAATGAGCACAGATATCCACGGGGTGTCACTGCCCTGCGCACACCACGCCACCTGCTGTGCAGACACCAGATACTGGTAGTGAGATTAGCAAGCACTTGTACATTCAGACAGCAGAAGAATCCCTTGGCTGCGAACCAGTGCACGCCACGCCACGCCTCGCCGCTCCAAGTGAGCCACACTAGTGGGCATGTTCGCCACTAAGTGAGCTGACGATCTGACCTAAGAGAATCGGGACGCTACAAGCTCGGTTTCGCCACCAAAATCTAAATTTGTCGGGGGGTACGTAGAGGGTCGGACGGCGGAGGGTCGGGGTTTCAAGGACGCACTCTCTCTCTCAACCAATCCGTTCATGGAAACACAAAACATGACTGTGGTGTCTTCAATCGGCGTGAAAGTGTGTTCAGAAAGTAAAGTACAAAGTAAGAGCGAGGTATGCTATAGAGTGGTGCGACCGTTTGGTCGAGAGAAGAGTGCATGAGGCGGTGGGTGTTCGTGGCGGAGTGGTGAACGTCTCCGAGGGCGTGGATCTCTAGATCCACCAGGTCATGCGAAGAGACGCACTCGTCATAAAAAAACGAAAATTCAAAAAATTATAACAAAAACGCAGTGGAGGATGCAGGAAATGTTGTGTTTTTTAGACGACAACGTGTCGTATGGTTTTGCTTCGATTTTTTGTTTGTTAAAAAACAAAAACAAAATATGTATTGGGTGAAATATATATATGGTGAAAATTATTGTTCAGTCATTTAAAAACAAAAACAAAAACTCGTTCGACTAGTTAAGTTCGAAAGTTTGTTATAGATGCGGAAGAGAAAATGCGTCTAGTACCATTTTCACTTCTGATAGCGAGCTGATACTGAGCACGTACATAGTGACTCCGACTTCAACGGGTGGACCTGGAAATACAACACAACCCCTGCAACGACCACCTCCGCTCATCGCTGGCTGCACGAGACAAGCGCTCTGCTAGCCGCCCACAATAGGAACGGCCATGCCTACGCTAGCAACGCGGACGCGAACAAAAACCGTGACGACGTTCACATGCGGGCTCGACTCCAGACCCTCGCGTCGCCCGGAGCTCGGATTCTCGTGGTCCTGAGCTGGACACATTGTCGGGATATCGAATGGGCCACAAATAGAGCTATTGTGGGCGACTGAACAACTTAGTCAGCCATCGCTGCCGCATGGCAGCGCGAAGGCTCACATGCGTTTGATGCGTGCGCCATTCTTGCTGGAAACATTTCACACTGCTTTCGAATGCGTGCGCAACACATTCGAGAATCTAGTTCAAGCTGTAATAAAAGTTTCATTGTTATTTTGCTTTCTTTGGTCGTGGTGATTGAACACATGGAAGCGGATGGACGCGGCTCGGAAAGCTCAATTGTCCTCTGCTGCGAGCGCGAATGGGCGAAATTCTAGTTCCCGCCGTTCCAGGACTTCGGTGATAAATGTCTCCGGCCCTGGGTCTGTTTCGGTCGTTTTGTTTGTTTCTCGATTAGATGTGTGTCGCGATGGCGTCGTGCGTCGTGAGCGGCGTGGGTCGCGCTCTCGAAGGCAGGACGCCTGCCATCGCCAGCCCCGGTCCTCGCCTCGACCACTCTGTTTTATTTTACCATTAACTGGTCTCTGATTGCGCGGCACGACTCGGCACCGCGCCGTATGCGAGCACACTCACACTCACACTCACATACCAGGACATCGCGGCAAAGCCCCAGGTGCATCCATCGACCGCCTCGGGCTAACTTTGTTTCCTTCGGCCCCCAAGGAGCGACAACAATTTCATTGCTTTTCTTGTCCGCCGGTTCAAACATGTAGACCTAAACAATGGTCACAGTTGCGGCACCCGCGGGATAGACTCAATCTTCCAAGTTCCCGGTGGACAATGAGAAATTCATTTGCCTGTGAAATGTTCCCGTGCATGGATCTCATTTCCTCGTCGTATGCCGGATAACAATATAATCTTTTCGGCGGCAAGAGTGTAGCGGTGGTCTTTGTTTTCTCTCTCATTGATTAAGAATGATGTGCTCAGCCCACGAACGATGCTATTACTCGGTGAAAAGGAGCACGGATATAAATGCGAATTGAAAATTCTTCTTTGTTTCTGCTGCTAGCGCCATGGGTTGTAATTAAATCTGAAGACTTCAGTTTAGAGTGCTTCAAAGGTAAAGACAAGAGAACGGATCGGATTGAATCATTCGAGAGGAGCTGCGAAGAGAATAAAGGTGTGTAGGAGGTGAGGAAGATGTGTGTGTGTGTGTGTGTGTGTGTGTGTGTGTGTGTGTGTGTGTGTGTGTGTGTGTGTGTGTGTGTGTTTGCCCGACGAGCTCGGTGCACCATGTTGCGAGCACGGCGTCGGCCCGGCGCCGGGGCGCCTGCGCCTCCCTTGTATAGCTGCGAGGAGTAAGGATAAAGGAGCAGGACCAGCGCGTGCTCCTCCAGGACAATCGATCGCGAGCTGGAGCGGCACTCGGCGCTCGGCAGCGATCTGGCGGCAGCGGCTTGTGCCCGCCCGGTTACGACCGTTCGCCCGCCAGCCCGCCCGACGAGCCCCACCCAAAGTTCGGCAAACAACCCGACGCCGACGCCGACGCCGACGCCGACGCCGACGCCGCGGCAGCACCGGCAACGGAGCTGCGCGATCAGCAAGAGTGTTATGCTAATTCACAGCCACTTGGTCTTGTCATTTGACCGTATTGTTCTTACACTTTTCAGCCGTGGCCAGTTTTCGCAGGCTGGGTTTGGATTGTGTTTTTGCAGGAGTACATTTCCGCTCGGTAATATACATGTTTGTCATGCGACTCTTTTGATCAACTCCCGCGCTTGTCAAAGTTTCGTTCCTTCTCGTCGTCTCTTGGCTGCCATAATCACCTCATCAACATGCCTTTTCTCGTGAAAGATGCAAAACTTTGTTTTCACTTAGTATGAGAGACAATTTTTCCGCGAAAGATAAATGTATTTTAGTAAGCCTTCTTGGTGAACAGGCGGATACTTATGCGAATCATGCACTGTTGAATAGAGTCGAGTTGCGATTGAAAACTTCTTGGCATCATAATAAAACTCCCTGAATGTCAGGAAGCCTCTTGAAGAAACAAGCAAAGTTCGATGCTGCTGCCTCTTCAATGCGCTCGATCACCATTCGCAAAGAGCAACTAAATCCTACATTCAATATATCGTATCCAAATATAGATATACCAATTTTGACTAAAACCTCAACTATTATTATTTGCATTGCAATATAAGATTTTCTCTTGAATATTATTGCTGTTTTCGAGTTTGTGAGTTTTCGAGCTTTCTCTCTGCGTTCCTGCCTGCCAACTCTACGATGCTAAGCCGGGAGAACAAAGGGGACCATATCAAATCTCGCATGAGATGGCGCGTGGTCTAAAGCCTCTTGACACCCACCACAGATAGAATCCGAGAAAACGCGAAATTTTTTATTATTACTATATATAAGTTTTAGGTTTTGCCCATTGCGAAAGTCTTCTCAAGTTTACCCACCAACTTTTTTTGGAAGGGTATTTTGGTGAACCAAATGAGAAGCCACTCTGCAGCCTTTACTATGGTGAAAGTCTCTGCAGAGACACCAATATATATATCAACTACGCACTAAGTATTTTCCTCATCTTCTTTGTTCGTGTGCAGACAAACGCTGTCACTATAGATTCCGAAAAACATTCTTTGTTTTTAAGAAGGGCACTACGAGAAGTAACTTTCGGACGTGCTCCAAGGCAATATGTCGATGCCATTGGAAAATAAAGGTGCAGTGCTCATTTCAAGTCCCTAGTAAGATGCTAAACGCCTACACCTAATTGATTTCCTAATGGCATGGCCTGGCTAACGCTATCTACATTCACAAACTCTTCCCGACAAGTTACCAACATCGTTAGGTGTTCTTCAAAAGAGGTATTTCAAATAGATCCAAGTACTATCAGCTTCTTACTTACCTCCATAGTTCGGCCTTACTCTTTTATCATAGCTGACGCTAAAGGAATCCAATATGGCGGATATATTGACATCGCCAAGCATGCTTCCGCCACCAGTCCTGTAACAAATGAAAGCACTTGGTTAGTCGAAGCCGTACAAACGTCGCTCTCCATAGTCCGATTACCCAACCGATTTAGGTGGAACATCACAACACGGTAAATCTAAAACAACGACCGCAAACACACCCACACACACACATAGTTAGTTATGTTTTTGCTCTGGACATCCGGTGGTAACATTCTGCCAATGTTTCACCGCCGCGTGCACTTGTTCCAACTGGCGAGTAAAGATTGTGTACACCTTCCGGTCTCCCGGAATTTCCGGCTAAAATGTGCTCGGGCGGGGGATCTATAATATTCTACGAGCCGAGACCACAAAATGATCCGCACGCGAAAAGTTAGCGCTCGCCGACGCCCGACGCTCGCCCTCGCGCGCCCAATGAGCTTAGCTGGCAAATATACCCCACAGTCCGGGCACACACACACACACTCACACACAAACACACCGATTGCAAGCAAAAACAAAATACGGCATTAAATCCGCCAAAGGCCATGGGTTGTCACATGGGTTTTTGTCTGTGTTTGTTGGTTTGCTTGGCCGGCCGCGCCGCGCCGTTCTAAACGTCCAAACTTAACGACCAGACATTTGGCGGCGCTTTGCAAATTAATTAGGCTATAAGAGATGAGACTGCGGATTGATCACCTTGATGCCTAGTTTTTATACCTTTGTTTATGTATTGCCTGAGTAACGCGTCACGAACCTCGTGTTTGATTGTTGTCTCAAACTAAATCAGTTTCTGACATCTAAACAGGAATAACAGGTCAATATTTATGAAGAGGTGTCTGTCTTGACAGCAAATCATTAGAAGCAGCAGCCTCCGCGATGACTGCTATATCGCACGATTGCATTGAACTTTCAAGTCAAGTGTTGAGGATGCCAAGATGATTTGCGAGGAACGATTCAATCATTGCTGAAGCACAATAGCAATAGTACAGGAGTCGATAGATAGGGACTGATAAGAGCTTGTTTCACTCGGCACAGTTCTGATGGGAAGAACAGGGTGCGCTCGGCGCGCGCAATTTCCTGCGACGTCTCTTTGGCGTCGCGACGCCGCACGGCGCGGCGCACCGACGCCGACGCCGGCGTCTATATACACGGCGTCTCAATGCTCCATGGTCTATGCAATCTCGTGGGACCATGTGATTGTGTACTCTTGAAAAGGCCAGCAGAGAAACAATGCTCACATCCATTATCAAGAAAAAGTTGTTGTTGAACATTGAGTTTCTTGCTGAGTTTCGGGACGGGAAGGGTGGGAGAGCTGTGTTCGTAAATGGACGCGCAGTAATGTCCGTGTCAGCTCATAATTCCCTTAAAATCTAGGGCAGCGTGTGTGTATGTGTGTTCTTTTTTGTGCGAGCTTGTAGTTTATTTTGTGACATAATATCTTGTAATATGTTGACATTATTTTGTAGATTTAAGCGACTTTCAAAAATTCTGTGAACATTAGACAAAATTGCTCGTGAAGTTAAAATACGGTTTTAAAGTGGAGTGTTATCTTACAATGTTCGCTTAAATCACACCAACAATACTTAAATCCTACGAAACTCTTTAGATTTAATTGTATTCAATTTTTTATCTTTCTCCCTGAATGCAACCCGCAGAGCATATCTGGCTCCTCCACAATACGTTCATTCTCATCATTCGTATGTCGCTGGAACCGATTCCCAGCGACGCGCTTATACAAATTTATTTTCTTTAAATCAAATTCCTATTGTACATCCATCCTGCGTGTGGTACTGATACCTCATTTCATTTCTCATTTTGAGCTCCTGAACGCCACCCCCAGAGCCAACGTGGCTCCTCCACAGTATGTTCATAACACAGCTTGTATGCGTCGCGTTGTCTCCAGCTTCCAGTGACCTACCATTACATTTAATCTCTTTAAGAATCAATTTATTTTCGTTTTAATACTCATAATTTTCTCATAGCGACATCATTTCCGCATAGCCCCTGAACGCAACCCGCAGAGCTAAATGATTTGTTATTACTATTTCATTTCGCAATTCATATAAATTTTTCGGTTAAAATGCAATTTATCATTAACGACCTTATTTATTTTTCGGCCTCTTAAGGTTCTTTGGTGGAGCGGATGCATTTTCGTACTAAGCCCCTAAATGCACCCCGCAGAGCAAACTTGGCTCCTCCATAATGACTTGAGATTTCACACAACCATTATCGCATTGGAATATACTCTGGAAGACAAATATGCAAGAAGAGGTCGCTGAATATCAACTCCATTTCTCTTTCGATTGCCTTGTAACGATTCGTTTTGAAATATTTTTGTGTGTACGAGAATAAACATAAAAATGGTCGTTTGATTACACATAATAGTCTTGCAAATGAGTTGAAAGCACGGAAGAAACACTTTGCCGTTGATAACTCCACTAGGCTTACTCGAGAAGGTTTCGAGGCTTTGTGCTGCAGCTTTGTGAAGCATCGTTACTTGTTGTGAGTGACTTTTAAATACTTCATTAGTTTTTCTTTTCTCCGATTCGCTCGTAAAATTGGCGCAGAGAAACTTTCCGTGCTCAACAATCAAGTAAGGCCCGCGCAGCAGCGCACTGCTTTTGCAGCTATACCTACACTCATTCGATTATCGAGATTACATCATGCCACTCGCAGATTGATCGAGAATCGAGCCCGATTTGAATCAAATTGACGGCGTGTAGATGGAAATTCGGGGAAAACTGGAAGGGGGCGACACATTGAACGATCACGCGAACATTGTGTCAACCGAAAAATAATTGACTTTCTAACAATCGACTTTGTCCTTAAACAAAATCAGCAAAATAACGAATAACTTTATGCAAATGTTGTTCATATCTTTGAAAAAAATATCGCATATTGTTCACAAAACTTCATCAATCACTTTAGGCGCCTGTTGTAACGTAAATATTATTTTGTAATGATACGACGGAGTTTTGTTTGAATGTGTTCGCCAGCTAGTGTCGAGGGTTCTACTTGATTTTTGGCACGCGCTTGTTCGGATTGCCCCACCCGATGGTGATGCCCCCCCCCCCCCCCCCCCCCAGGTTGTGACCCGGTTGTACAAGTTTGCCAACCGTACCAGCCCACCATTGCTGGGGAAACAGATGTACTTTAATCCTAGGGTTATTGCGGTGACACTGTCGCTAATTCGTTGGCAAAATTTCCTTTTACCCGCGTTCGGAAAATTGTGTACATGTTTCATTTATCGCACAATGTATATGTTATGTTCGACTGTCATAAATTATACAATTTATTGACGTTAAAAACACTGCCAGTGCTATATATTGCGTTTCTCGGATGAAGTATTTTTTAAATACTACGAAAAAACGACAAATTAGAATCTAGACGGAAATCTCGTACCGGTAAAAATAAAATTCCAACTCTTTCAATAAAAACTGTGCAGCTACTTGTAGTAATAAGTTTCGTTAAGAAATAATAATTTCAGATAAGATAGTAATTCTACATACTACAATATTTCAATTCTATAAGAACGGAGGCTAAGGTGGCCTTTAAAACTGGCCGCTCCAATATTAGAAAAACTATAATGCCACCACCAGGCTAACTAAAGTAGTTTTCTGCCAAATATAACGAGTACCTAAATCAAATCATGTTGTGTGCTTGCACCGTTGCATCTGCTATCTTCAGCTGACCGAACCGCACTGACAGGGTTAACATTGTATTAATGTTTGCGCTATCATCGTTCATCAATTAATGCTCTCTTAATTAAACATGCACCATAACATTGTTTTGGACCGTGTCATTAAACACGGCCGTAAATTACCATGATCAAACAGGGCTTCATATTATTTCATGGAGCATGAACCATCCATCATGATTCATATTTTATTTTCCAGGAAGAAGTTTATTTTCCTTTCGCGTGCAATGCAATTAATGCTGTTATCGATTTCAAATTTATGATACGTAGGTGTATAAATTCTAGCTTTAATATTGTAATTTATTCCTATACCATTCGGTCCGTTTTTATTGCATTTGAAAACCAGTAAACTAAAAGCCATCGAAGCTTCTGGTTAGAATGATAATGTCCTTCGACATTGTTCGCGCCTTCTCCTCAGAGCCGCTCTCGAGAGCGCCTTGTTGTTCCCGCTCCGAAATGCACGCACAGCGCTTTGTTAAGCATATGTTCGCATTTGCGACTCCTCCTGCCCATCACACCCTCGCTCTGCTTTTTGACTAATGGCGACACACCCTTGTGAGGCACGGCACGTATTTTGTGTCAGCTCGCGCTTTGCCCGCTTCGCATCTACCGGTCAATATTGCAGCAGCTTTTAAAACTGAAAACGCTCAGGCGAGTGAATGATTAGCGCAGGAAAATCTTGCTCCTCTGACATTTCAGTTTCACTCGGCTGTTGAGCTCCGTTTACAAAACCCGAGCGAAGTACTTTGCGAAATATTGCATCGTTTCAAACGCGAATGTATGATATAAACCTACATATTATATGTTCCTAGCGCTTTTTCTTGTTTGAAATATATGTGAGTTCAAATTTTTGTAGACGCAAAAAAATACTAGCCTCTCATATCCATCTCCTTCGGAGCCACATTCGAAATCCCAGAACAGCAATTTACAATCCACGTCGAATTGTGTGCGGCAAGCTAAGTAAATTCCAAAACGGACGAAATGACATGTAGATTGTGCGTGTGTCGGGATTAGCATATTGTATGTCGGACGCCGCTCGACGGTTAGGGTACAAACTTGTTACAATGATTCTATCAGCGAGACGACATTGTTTGTTCTCGACGCCTCGTATACGTCTCCTTGTCTTTTGTCGTCGAATCGCGTAGATAAGCTATGCAAAGTGTCGGACGCCTGCTACTAGAAGAGGGGACGCTGCCGAGTGGCGAGTGGCACCACGGTGAAACCCAGCACGCGGTACGGCGCATCTACAGAAGCAGCCTCTTCACACAAGAGTGATGGATGGCTGCGATATCTGCTTAATCGCCCCCACCCCTTCCACCCTCCCACCAGCCCTCTTCACTTCTATCTCGCTGCACCCACCGAGAGTCGATTTTTACTAGCGCCGGCTTTGCGGCGACTGCTGCCTGCTTGTGACGTTATAACTGTATTAAAAATGAATGGTAAATAACAGATTTGTGACACGTCGACGATTTTATGATATTAGAATTGACCGAGAAACGCGCACTTTGTGTTATTATTTGCGTTGAAGTTGGAAGATTTAATTGTTCTCTTTCATCGTGGCGTTTTAAGATGTCGTTTTTTGTGAAACACCGAGTAATTTTTCGAAATGCTTGGGACTGGCTTTGGCAGTACGGCGGCGGCGGTGGAAGTTGGAGCAAAAAATAGCTACCGCGAGACTTCAGACGTGGCACACAGCGTTGTCTTTTCAAACGTCACAATTCGAGGAATTATTCGTATTTAATTATCGAGTTTCAATGAACGGGAACGTTTGCACATTTTTTTGAAAAGGATTTGCGATTGGAATTGACAGTAATTGTTCAAGAACTACTTGGCTTTTTATGAGGCAAAAAATGAATACGCGCCTCCAATTTGCCCGCCGCATTTTTAAATAATGTACGTGAATGAGCAATTTTTTTATCGAACGGCTGACAGCGTTTCATGGAACGATGATTGCTCCATTTTCATATTGTATCGCGTTTGAAATATTCGATAAAAACGTGATAATATGGTAACGCTGCCGGCACAATCAAACATGCCACATATCGTGTGTCAACTAATTGACAAAGATGTCCAGACATGTTAAATATTTAATATTCATACCCAACCGGTCGAGGCGACTGATACAAAATTCGTTTCGTCAGCCGTCGCCACCGAAGATACTGACTTTCCGTTAGATAGGAACGATCGGACAAATTGAACGCACGCAACGCCGACCCAGGTATTTATGTTTTTCCCATGGCCTACGCCAGGCCAAATGGCGTGTAAAATGTCAAACAAGCACCTTTTCCCACCATTATTGTCTCTCTCCCTCGCTTCTGCCGGTGCACTGTCGACGGTAAAATGCGTGTCGCATTGAATATCAAAGCGCGGGGGACCAGCGCTCAGCGGGAAATCCGTTCTCCGCTTTCCCGTGCGCGGCATAATGATGCCCCGGCCCGGCCCCACCGTTTCCCCACACACGGACTCGCCCGGCTTTCCGCGCAAAATGCTGACACGTTATGCCGCACGCTATTTAGGAGTGGAAATAACATCAGTGTTTCTTCCAGATTTACACTAGATGTTGTGGGTCGTTACGGAAGTATCTTTCCCTCGGTAGTGGAACCTGGGAGTGTAATCTGCAACCTTGTTCTGCCAATCAAGCCTCCTATTCACGGGGGAAATGGAAGAAAGGCGTCCGTGTCACGGACAATCAGCATCTATCAGCTCGAGGAAAACACAGCAACAAAACTCGCTGCAGGCACGAGAGGAAAAACAGCGATACCAACGTAAACTGTTATTGATGATAGTTTGTGTCTTGTGCGCCTGCAGCATTAGACTCACGGCTGGCCCGAATCGACATTATTTCACCCCTTTTCGGTTCTGCACGCGATATACCCCGCCACTTTTCAGATTTCAACCTTTTTTTTCAAACTCTTTTCTTACTACTCTACAAAATCCGAAGCAACGCGCTGTGTTGTCTCGGGCGTCGACTCGTCCACGAAATGGCCCCCCTCCGACGAAATCCACTTAAGAAATGAGAAATAATATTAACATGCAAAACTTGTTGCTAGCCGCTCTGGAGAGATGCGCCGCTATCAATGGCCAGACACGCGTTCGACATGCATGCTTGACGGGAGCGCTCCGTCGAGCAGCTCGCGAGTCACAGTGCAAGAGCTCTCGAGGCATCCGCTCTCGTCATCTCATCTCCAGCTCCCGCGCACTTCACACGAGCATCGCAGCATCCCAAGAGTCTAAGAGGAGCAAACTAGACGGGAGAAATCCGTGCTTCGCTCATTCCGGGCAGGCGTCGCCGACTGCGATAATGTTGTCGTTTGAATTCCTCGCAGTCGCCGCTCGCGTTCGCTTGCATAGTGTTAGCCACTGGGAAAAACCGCGTTGAAAAGCCACGGAAAAGCCGCGGAAAAGCCGGCGTGCCATCAAGAAAACAATGAGTTGTGCTTTTTTATGGAAAATCCCTCGCCTAACCGCAACTACTACGTGCTATTATCTCTCGTTAGTATATAGTGGTAATAAGCTGGATTGCATTATTTTTTTTATTTTCGTCTCTAATACCCCTATATTTACGTCCGTATCTGCCATATGAATAAAACATGTCGTTCCGCAGTCAGAACTACTTTTATTTTATCATTTTCATATCAGTAAGTTAAGTGTAACTGCGCCTACTTTAGTTTTATTGACTAGGTAGTTACCCCTCAGTTAGCATTTGATGTATACAAAGTGCAAACATTGCCGGTGAAATAACCTTTCATAGTCACTTGCCCCAGGTTTCGCGTAAAACAGGATTTGGGTCAAGTCGAAAAAAACGACTTTTCAGGACGAAGTCTTTATCCTGAATGAGATTGTATAAATTGAGAAACTATCATAGAGCTCGCCTGAGCCCGGATGGCTCGGTTAGCCCGGATGGCTCGGTTAGCCATCCGGGAAAATGGGTTAAGGATATCGCGATGTTTCAATTGCTCGTGGTAATAAATTGGTATTGGTTTGATTTCAGAGTGCATTTTATCGCCATCGCGATTCAAGGAGAGCGCGGTGACCTTCCTTGAAAGATAACAAATCCAATTTATGTCTTAACAAGTTCAAATCTTTTCCAGACTGTAGGTATAAGTAAAAGAGTCTTGTAGTAATGCAGTAGTATGCTCACGTATATATTCATTAAATTAGCAACTATCCTTACAGTGGGAGTTGTTTATTTATAACCATCAAAGAAACCATTGTTTTCTCATTTGAAAATGACGCAAAGAAAAGAACCCGCCGCTATTGTGAAAGAAAACAATGTTATCCCAGATTAATGCTCTGACGGGCGCTCGGCGCTGAAAGCCCGGTGGTACGATATCAGGTCGGCACTGTCGCCAATATATTGAAGCCTCGTCGGCAAGCGGGTGAACTCGCGGGCGGCAAGCAAGCAGGCCTTGCCGGCACTGCACAGCACAGGGTGGGGTTTCGCCACGGGGTCGATACCATCAGGATATAGGTCGCTCAGCTACTGCCAGGATACGCCAGGCTACGACAAGGATAACATTGCTAAATAAGGTGCTCACCCGCGCACAACTTTCTGCCAGCCAGGACCGACCTACTAGCGAATGCATTAGCCAGCTTATGAAAAGCTAATGGCACTGTGGATTTTGCACTTTCCGATTTGCATCTTGTGTGTACTTGTTTTTATTTGATTTCTTTCGGTGAATCATATATTTTTTTGGTGCTTCATATATTCGATTCAATTCGATTTAATTCGATTGCGGGGAAACTTTGGTTGTGCGATCTGTTTTTAAAAGCTTTTGAGCTCTGAGCAAGAAAACGACCAGTGTGCTAATATCTCCGCAAAAGTGATGCTCGAAACGGCTTCACAGAAAAGCGGCAAGCTCGTTTTTTTCTCCGAAGAAAACTCACACTTTTCCGACTTTTACTCTCGCGGCTCGCAAATTCTTGGCCCGTACCGTTTTTGCATGACGTCAGGAAGTAAATTCAGACATGTTAGAGTCATGTCGATTTATCACCCTCGCCCATCGGCATATATCCTTCGCCCCCTTCCCCCACCCACCCACCCACCCACCGACGCCGCCGAGCCCCTTCACGCCCCTTCGCGCCCCCTTCGAGCCCCGCCAACAATGCCGACGCTTTGGCGCTGCAGTGTGAGGCTTTAACTGTTATTTATGTCCATCTGAGAGGCAAATTTGTAAGTCATTTTACACACCCGTGAAAGAATTCATTTCTCGCGAATCGTAAATAAGATTTACGGGAAACGGAGACATATTTTATCACGCGTGATGCGCTCAGGTGAGAGATGCCACATGCCAACCGATTCGACCGAGAGCGAGAACATTTTATTCTGCACAAGTCAGCTTTTCTCAGTTTGAATTTCCTATTTTTTTTCTTCTAACATCTTCAGTTTCGGACAAAAACTTCATCGTTTCTTTCATCATATAGAGCCTTTTTTTTTTAACAACTAAGCGTGATTGTGATTAAAGCGGTTCCGTGCGGCTGATTACTTGCGCAGCGTTATCAAAAGATGCAAATCGTGGTTTGGGTTGCAGCTCCCGGTGGCGGCGGCGGCGGCGGCGGCGGCGGCCGGTTAACGAAGCTGCTATTAATTATTGCGCCCAGCGAGATGAAACGGCGCAGTATCCAGGTACGAATTGAACCGTCGGTGATCCTGTTAGCATCGCTCTATAAGCTGACTCCAATCAATTGATCGCTTTACGGGGCTCGCCAGCGCTAGTTTAATTACTGCTCGAACAAGGAACCGAGCACCGAACGAGGGGTACATTGGACTATACGAAGCCGAGCATTCCACGATTGGTAACTAAGTAATTAAGTAGACAGCGATTTAGAGCTTCAATTGACTTGTAAATCGCGAGTTAGATTTAAGGAATCAGGTATTTTCCCGCTTTCTCAAACGCACCCCCAATTCTACAGATTATAGCAAAGAAAAACACCCGAAAGTTTACGATCAAGATTCGATTTCGATTGGTTAGATATCCTGCCATATGATCACTCCAACCCCTCCCTAACACTAATTAACCAATTTCCTTCCTTCTGATCACATCTTGTCCTCTGACCCTAATCCAGTTCCACCCCGCTCGAATAATCGCGTGTAACAATCGGATCCGTGTCTCTCGAAGTCGATCGCTCTCACGTGATCGGAACGAATCGACGGGCACGAAGATTAAGTCGGACACTAAACAGACTCTTTCCTTGAGTGAGCACCACTCTGCCCGTCGCCGACGACGCCGTCGTGCATGTGTGCTCTACGTAGGTGTATTTAGTACCAGGCGCCGCGACGGCGTAGGCCGGGTGTCACCCTGCCGCCGGGGGCCGAAGGGGGCTGCGCGCTGCGCTGCGCTGCGCTGGCTGCGCTGGCTGCGCCGGCGACCGTCGTAAAGCCGTGACCTCCGCTGGGCCGCCGCCTGGTGATTGATGGCGGCGACACACGGCGCTCGTGTATATATGGAATCCCCATTAGAACGCGACGCCGTTGGCCTACATTCGATATCCTGCAGAGTGCGCACTGCTCGGCGTCGTGGGCCGAACGGTGCGGAGATTTACATCTTTCGAGACACGCATTGTTCGGTGGTCGAAAGGGCGCAGCGTGCGTTCGACGGGCACGCTACTTGAGGTTGGCGTAATCTTTCTGTAATGGGTAACTTAATTCTTTTGACCTGGTTATCTGAGGTAGACTTCCTTTATGTTAAATGCGTTGTTCACTTTGGGGCGAGCGGCTCTATTTCCGCTTTTCGTTTCAAATGAGTCTAGTGAAAGACGAAAGTGGTTTGGAAAATGATGGCCAGTCACGGATTTTACAGATCTGGATGTTTTTTTTTTGTCGTGTGATGACGCAATGGGTTTGATGTCGTATGTACGTGGAAAAGGTCAATGTTATTTACAATATAAAGTCGAAGGAAATTATTATCGTGGCGGAAAATGAGAAACCTTTTTTTGTAACATTTGGCAACTCCCTTGAGAGTCTAATCTGAACATTCTAGAATGGCCGTTTTTTTTACTGCCAGCATTACTATATTATGGCTATTCACATTTTCACAACCGGAAATTTCTTTACGATAAACATATAGAAAACGTGCTGGTATCATACAAATTTTCCTACGTGATTATTGCTCTGTGTATATAGAAAATTTCTTTTGAATGGAGTCGCCAATCTCAGTAAAAAAAACCGCTAGTTAAAAAGGAATCATGCCCTGATTACCCACGCTTGGTGATTGCGCCTTGTTTTCATGAAAACTCAGGGCGCTTGGGGGAAATAGGAGGGCAAGCCATCCCTGCGAGCCATGACTTGAAAAACTGCTCGGACAGTTCAGTTTCGAGACTAAAAATGAGTCAGTGAAGGATTGTCAAGCTGTTCTTGGAATAAAATAAATATCGAATAAGTGTGGCTCTTTTAATCTAGCGGCACACAAAATGTAACCTCGCCACGACCAGAATTACGAATACAAAAGCGGCATGATAAAGCGTTCAGAAAATCTCGTGAGCCACCGATTTTCTTTTCGGGAAAAGTTTGACTTCTGCAAGACTGCACTCGTCTGAAGCTCAAACATTTTCGGGCCAAAAAGTGGGCGGGTCGGACGAATCTATGAATTTTCCTGCACTCTGCACTCGAAGAATATTGTTTCACGATGAAGCGTGGAAATTTGACATTCAACTCTCGAAAGCAGCACATATTTTGTCTCGAACCATTAGTATTCCTCTTATTACGATCCCAACTAACTCATTCACAATACACTCGCGACGATATTCAAGTAATGCCATATCAGTTACACAAGCCAGAACAATATATCACGACTTTCGGAATAATTACATTGCATTTGCAATAACATTCCAGACAGATAGTTTGTGAAGCTGATCTCATTCAGTCTGCGTCCCCACCGCCATTGAATTAATATATCAAACTTATAGTTTGTTCTCACTAAAATTAACCCAAAGCAGACCCTGACCAGGATAAGAAGCCTCTCTCTTTCTCTCTCTCTCTCTCTCTCTCTTGCTCTAATTTCCTCCGCATTGACAACAAGCTGTATGGCGGAATCAAACGTACCAATTTGCGCGACTAAAGATGTCCATTCAATTGCCGTACATAAAAGAAGATAATATGAAATCGATAAGAAAAGCGTGGTTATTCAGGCTTGCACTCAACATCAAGCTTTTCGATATACTTTGCCTATTGCGGCGTAACGATTGGCCGGCGATCTCGTGTAGGGAAAAGGGTGCCCGGGGGCAAGGGGCAGCAGCGCCCGTTTCGCCGCATGCATGTGCTTCGTCGTGGCTCGCTCGCTGCTGACTGTTTTATTGAGAATCCAGACCGATGAGCTCCGTGATGCGATTGTTTTCTGCTGATGGGCTGCTCAGCGATGTGAATGTGAGTAGGCTCGTCTGGCATCGAGACACAGTTCAGGTGGAGAGAGAACGCGCAAGCAAATCGAAATCACGAAAAGTCTCATCTGTGTGTGAAGAACGCCGAGCATTGACAATGGGAGAGAAAATTCAGTGGGATAATGCATTTTGCAGAGAAAGTGAGTGCGATCCGAAAATAATTTGATATGCGTTTGTGGCGTTGGTGTTCGTGGCTTTTGTGGCGTACTTCTAATCAACTGGTGGAGGTGCCGTGTTTTTGTTGTGGGCCTTCCTCATTTTGACGGCAGGCGGTTCTCGTTACACGTGGCGCGGTATCTCGTTACGCGTGACGCATAGTGCCCATGAGAAATGATCGTATGGACAAAAAAACTCCGAAATCATTATTCAAAACAATGGCAAAAATATACGCAATTAGCGTTAAGTAAGCAAACTGCTTGGAAACACTAAAAACGCTGAGGCACGAGAACAGAAGAGAAGACAAACGAACTTTTTTTTAACGTGAAATGATTACATTTTCCATCTTTGCATCTTCGCATCCGAAGAACCGACGCCGTTGTCGGCGTCGGAGCCCGAGGCGTCCTGACGATCAACAATAATCCGAACAAAGGGTCCAGTCAAGCGGCGCATCCATCGCTGCAAGCGAAGCGAGCGCCGCCCGGTCTGCTAGTGCTACACTGGCTCACTCGATCAAATCTGTGCAGATATGCTCCATAAATAATTGCATCCTCAGTCCTGGCATTCAAATCTACATTGCTTTCTTAATTATTGACAAATGAAGTTCGCGGTAAGCGTTAAATCATAAAACGGTAATGTATATATTATATAAACAGAGTTTCTATTGGTAGCCGGCCGTACTTCGTTAAACAAATCATAATAAAGCAGGTTTAATGCTTGAATTCTAGATTCCGATTCATATTCATGTTTCCACTCGCATTTATGCCTCCAGTTCAGCACACGAGCCATTAAAAGAAGCTTACAACATGCTCTTGACCCTTCATCCGTGATACAAACTCATTATGGTTGAATGGAATTGCAAATGACAATCTTTCTTCGCTTGATAAGATTTTGGAATTCCTGTCGTCCGTGGGTTTTTCTCCCCATTATCTAGACAAGCACGCATGCAAGCTGACAATAAAGTGACCGTTTGTCACCATTTCGCGTGGGGCCGAGCCATTTGTCTGCCCCGCCTTGCGTACAATGACAACAAATAAGTGTACTTGCAGAAATAGCATGAGTAAGAACGCACCCCAATTACTGGCAATCCGGTACGTACAATTCGCGTGGTACTTGATATGAGGATCAATGTATTGATTCCAGAATGAAACACGGAATGTATTCCGTAGACAAACCCACGTAACGTTTTACTTCGACCGTGATGGAACGGAAGATTCCCCCTCGGAAAAGTCACCCCTCGGAAAATGCACCCTAACCTCGGCAAATATCCCCCCTGCAAAGTGTGTCAGAATGCTATAGATGTGGGTTAGTGGGATTATGCTCGCCGGCGTTTGTTTTATTGGTCTAAAATAGCCATCAATCACACGAGCCTTTTGTTTCAGCCACCGACGCCGGATTTGGCATGCCAGAAAACAAAGTAATGGAAGAAAAGACTTAATACAATCCGCATAATGCGAAAGCTGGGTAATTATTTGCGAAACAATGAAATCGTCAACGCTGTCAGAATCAATCAGAACGTGACAGATCCCGCGAGACGGGCGTTGCGTTACGGGCGTGTCCCGTTACGGGCGGCGGCGGCGGTGGCGGCGGAGGCGGCGGTGGCGGCAGCGACACCGCTCTCCGGGTAAACAACCCGGTAAAACAAACCTCGCCGCCCGAACCAAATCCACACATCATGCAAATAATCAAATAGTATAATGTGCTTAAACACTTACGCAGCTTGAGCGAAAGGTCCCTTTGGCCGCAGCAGCGACGTGTTGGCGGCCAACAGCAGGATGCCCCAGGATGCAATCACATCCTGGAAGCGTATCCTGGTCCTGTATAGCCTCATTGTTGCTGATGACAACAATGACTGGTATTTGTTCTCAGTGGCTCAGGTAGACTTGCCGGCGAGGGGTTGGTGCTTCCGCCATTTCTTGATGTGGCTCACGGGTCTTCAGTATACGTCACAGTGGTGTTATTCGCCGCCGCTGGTAATAATATCCCATGATGGTTGTTACTGCTTGCCCATCACTGGGGGAGTGGAACATGGGCAAGTCTTGCCGATTCTCTGTGTTCGTATCTCGGCTGGCCCTGGGTTCGCTGCATGCGCAGTTGGCGCTGCAATCCGGGCACTCTGGGCAAGCCTACCCTACCCTACCTACCCGGCCAGCGCTAGAACGCCGACGCCGCCGCCGCCGACGCCGCCACCACCACTGCTTCGGCGTGTTGGTGTATTGATCCTGGGTAACAACCCAGCTCCCTGGGACGGCTTGGGACGAAATGGGCGGGGTACCCTATATATGTGGAGATATGTACCATACATGTGTGTGCCTACACACACACACACACACACACACACACACATACACACGTACAGTGCACGCACACATGGAGCATGCCGTTGGCATATACGCGCACACGTATTATTATGCGTCTATCTTCCGATACCTTGTCCTGGAGGCTATGTGGTGGGGGGGGGGGGGAGGGGGGGTCGTGGTTTTGCCGAATTGGAGGCAAGATCAGATGTCGGCACGTGGATTGCTTCCCAAAACAAATTGACATGATACTTTTGTGTGCCTAACGCCTCAAGTGAGCAAATATTGATTTCTAATGAATATTCTATTGAAATGAATTAAAACTGTCGGCGGTTTTTTCAGTGACGCGGTGACGCGCCCTGACTTGACTCGTTCTATTTACCGGTTTCAGGTGCGGGGTGGGAAAGCGGTAGGGGGGGGGGGGGAGAAGGGAGGGTGCCAGGGTGCCAGGGTGGGAGACCACCGGCATTGTTTCCTTTCGTTCAACGAACAAGGGTGGAATTAAAAGTGGGGTAATCACTGATCATAACTAATTTCATCTGCCGTTTGTCTGGTATTTTTAATTAAACTTTTGTATCAAAATGTGCGCTCAGTGAGAAAATAATTGGTATATTATGAGACATCGGTGATGTCGCCCCACTTGTTCAGCGCTAACAACGAACGCTGACGGCAAAATCCGTCGATTATTTTCTCGATTTCATTTCTATCAAGTACTTCAACTATATAGATGTACTTCTACGTATATAGCATAGTGCTCTTGAATCACAGGAAAATAAAAGCTTTTCAATCTTACTCAGGTCCCACTCACATCTCGCTAGCGTTTCAAATTTGCCGAGAGAACAACAATTATTAGAGCGCTGCTTAAAAATGCTTCTAGACAATTAAACAAGACGAGATTTTCTTTTATCTCGACGCTAGCATCCTCGGCGCAGCGCGAAGACATCCGGTATCTTAACAGCTTCCCCTGCACGTGTTCGGCTTCGATGGTGTAGGACTGCGCACGCCTTGCGCAGCACGCGCAGCCCGCGCAGCCCGCGCAGCCCGCGCCGCACTTGACGCCATACGCAAAGCACTGCTAGATGCTGCAAAACTTATCAACAAGTCGATAACTTTACGACCCGAATTCGATCTTTTCATTTAGATTGTCACTTTTGACACACTAAATGTTTGATATCACCCTTGAGGAAATAACTGGTACATGTTAGGAATCATCGGGAAAATAGTAAGATTCATTTCGAATAATACCCCAGTTTTACTGTTTATTTTTCATTTCTTATTTTTCATCTTGTTATTTATTTGAAATGCAGGAGACAAATTTCGAGGCGAATGGAAAAAAACACGTTATATATGGTTCTAATGAGTAACTTGCTATTGTGCACCAAAACGGGATGCTAGCCTAAGCCAGTACAGTTTTCCACGACTATTTTTGTTTGCTCAATTTCTACATTGGCCGTACGAAATCGCTAGCATCAAATCGCTCCACACTTCTCTACTAAATTAGTGTTTGTCAGAAGCGCGGGTAAAGAAGACGAGCAAAGTCTCTCCTCGAATCGCACACTCAGATAATCTCAAGGTAAGCGTAGACAAATTGGAAGACATCAATTATTTGCTGGCACATGGTTTTAGACATAAGAAGCCATTTGCAGCGCGCTTGAAATATGACGGCACGGGCTCTCTGCAGGACGAAAACGACGCTCTAGCAAGTAGTTTACTATCAACGTTGGAAAGAGATTGCGCCGAGACTTAAGCTAAGTGCAGTTACCAACAACTTAGTGTAACTTTCTGCGCGAGTCCTACGTCCATTTACAAATCAAAACATGCCGGCAGCGACCGCCATATTGTGCATCGGGAAGGGAAGCAAGATGCATGATTGACTGAGCACAGGAGATACTTTTCCATCTGGCCAGTTTCTTGGGAAATATTTCTTGTATGCTTGAACACCGATATAAACCGAGCGATACGTTGCAACAATGATTATTGATGACTTCTATTCACAGTAAGAATTATATGCTAAGGGAGAAAGTTTGCCATGCTTTTTCAATGGAAAGTGACGAGGGCAGTTGGTTAACAGTGCCGGAAAACTACGCCTTTCTGCCACTTCATAAAAACCATGCGGCTTGTACTTAGAGATAACGCGAGACACGCAAATACTCAGAACGTGCCCAATTTTCGTCGTCCTAATAAAACGAATTCACTTGATTTCCATCGCTTTCAGAACAATCGGTACACGCTTCCTGGAACAGCAAGGTCAATCACTCTTTGTACTTACATTTTTGTGTTATAAATAGTACTTGTTCGAACAACGAGGTGCCCTTATGCAACTAGCCCTGATATTATTTCCACATGCACATATTGATGTCCCCATTAGAATGAGCGTCTGAAGCTTCGACATGACTTGATTTCCAGAAAATGCGTGTCATGTTTCATACAAAACCTGTGCATAGCGTAGGTGACTCTAATCTGAACAACCTGTCACAACGCTTCGCCGCACATTTTGATTTACATGTGGCGACCTGAGATAAGTTTCTTGAAATGCTTGCGTGTAAGTAATTAATTAATCAAGGTTAGCTATATTTCTCCACCAAAGCGTGGTCCGCACGGCACCTCCACGGTCACCGCCAGCCGCCAAATGTGCACCACCAAACCTTAATCACGCATCGACATGGAACATTCACAAAGACATTGTTCTCAAGAGAAACAATGTTCTGGCAGTTGTTGAACTGCGACTAGGACGATATTTTTCCCAATAATCTCCAGTTCATAACTTTCCAAGTTTATTATCTCTTACTGCGGTGTGGTTGGTTGTGGAGGTGGGAGGGGGGGATTCTATGGACGAGGGTGCCTCTGCTTTAATGGTTCCTTCTCGGGCATCTGCCGTGGATATGGGGCCGCCGCGACCAGCCGTGCAATCGTCACCAGAGAGAGAACGTGTGCCACTGGGTCGAGCTCCTCATTGATCATTTAGTCTGAGAATTCTTATCAACTCTGAACGACACACGTGATATTTATATATTGTCTGGGTTGTAGGTCAACAGCATGCAGCCAAGCGGGCCGCCTTTGTCTCTCAACTCCCAGGCGACACTCGACAGAATAGTATGTTTCTTTCATTGTCTTTAAAATTGCAATAAGAAAGCAATTATTATTGTCACTACTTGAAAATGTAATCAGAGTGTGCGACGCGGCAGTTTTTTTCTCAACAACGAAAAAAAAAGTTCTTTTTGAAGAACTTAAGCGTGGATTAAAAATGAAGATCTAAATCCCGTGCTGTACGAAGCTAATTAAAACTTAGGACGTTTGATTGTAGTGCATCCTTGAAAAGTCCTTTGCTACCTTAAACAACTATCATCAGTTGGAAACTTTATTAATTCCCGTGCGCGATTCGCGTTGGAGTGACGTGGGATGGAGGGCGAACTACTTCTGTTGAAGTGTTGCCTTGGAACTGAAAGGCACTTTCAGTTCAGCCGCCCGCTCCATATACCTACACCCTTCGGCCACCGCTACCACCCTAGCTACACCTATAACACTGCAGCGTCTAGCTTTCATTTATATTTAAATCACATTCGACGCCCGATCGCTGTGGGAAGTGCAAGCATGTAAATCGATGTATTAAAGAGCCTGTGTGAAAATGCATAATCGAGTCTCATATCTGTCATAATGCTGGTAGTATAGTGCTGAGCTTTCCGTGCTGTATACGACGAACGCACTGTGCCCGCATTTGCGCACGCAATTTCAGGCGCGCAGTCGTGCTTATTATACATCGGCGGTCTCCACGGCTACGTCATAATGCGATCCTAATGTGTTATGTTGTAACATTAGCATAATATGTTCATATTTTACCGCAAAGAAATGTCGCATTTTAAAAATATCAACCGTGTAGTTTACGTTTCGTCGCGAATGCCATTAAAAGTTCAGGTTGAAAGATCTGGCTGCCGTGATGTCGAGAACGGGTGAACCTGCTGAAATAAAGGACTGGCCAAAAGTCGAGTGCCATTATGATTCAAATTTTTGCTGCCAACAACGTTGAACATTAGGTCGTGTGTTTTTACTTTTATGTCGGCCTGCATGAGAATTGTCACGGCAGTTTTTAGGATTTGCATACTAATTTCTTTGACCATCGAATTGCGAATGAGTTTCGATTGGCCAGCATTCACAATCCCAAAGTAATACCCATTCCGAATCAGCGAGATCGGAGCGTGTTTCACGTTGCCAACGCATGCGATGAAGTATTGCAACGATACCGCTTACATTCAAGGAACATGTCAAACACACAGCACAACTATGTCAGTAATAATAGCCATTCGAAATACATAATTAATGCATTTTGATATAAATTCTATTTACAAAAATCGTTTTGACCGATTTTTTTCTTCGTCAGCCGTACGAATGACACGAAAGTTCACATAGTCCTTCTCGCGAACACACTCTAGGTACACATAGTGCACCGAGAGCACGCGCAAGGTCCACCCATGCAAGCCACGGATGGTAATATTTCCATGCACGCAAAGTAATATCGGTTTTGCCGATCATACTGCGGCCAGACAAGTGGTTAGAGGGTCGCAGTGCATTACGTCCCTATAGGACGCCGGTGCCGGCAAGCCAGGGCCACCTACGGGGCACCTACGGGGCACCTACGGGGCACCTACGGGGCACCATGCAGTCCGACAATCACAACACAGCTATGGGCTAGGCGACCGCAGCCTTACACGGCATCCGATAAGCCCGTGCTTGCTGCCGCTGAGCGCGTGCTAATCTACGAAGCAATACGACTGTTATCATATGCACCTATACCCCGTTCCGATTCGTATCATTGACAAAGGTCTCCATGCAGCTGTTTTGCCGCAGTGTCATTGAATTGACTTTGCGTAAATAGGTGAAACAGGAAGCCTGGCTGTTATTATGTGTCCACGTCTAGGCTGTCAGGACCTGTGGTAATGCCTGTCTCTTCTTCACCTTACAACGTACCGCCTCTTCAAAGGTTATGTATACATAATGTGATGGCCCGCCTTCGGTTGCCGCTTGATTATAAGCTTGTACCTTCAGCGATCCAACCTAGAAGACAGCCAATGGATGCTCAGACAAAAGTCAACACTTATTACAATTGAGTATATAGAACAAATTAAACTTGAAATTGACTACGCGTTTTGTTCATGCTCGATGCAAAGTGATTGAAGTTAGGTTCAAGTGTCTGATTACCTTCCATCCGCGCGACCCTTTCAGCAATAAGGGTCCATCATCGCGGGGCGCCTGGGGCGCCGCACTTGAACGCTCCCTGGCGTCGCGCAGCCCTTGGCCCACCGAGACATCGCTTTCCCGGAAAATTGAGTAGCGAACTCGCTTTTTCAGAGCATGGCAATCACACGCTGATGACATCTGCAATAGTGGCCCGCGGACGCCGCCGTTCCATCGTCCGTGTTTTGCCCCGACCTAGTGCTCTGAAATTTTCTGCTGCACGCAATGTGGTTCCGTTGGGTGCAAATCGATTTCGGTATGAATGCATTTGTGGTGCATTATTATGGAGTGCATATACCGTGGCCAATGCTGCTGCGACCGCTTCACTGCAAAAACGTTACGGGCAAGTGGAATTTTCCAGGATTCCCTCGCTCAATTATTTTAAGAAGGCGACTACCGTTTGTCAACACAGCTACTCTATGCATCGTGCTCAACCGAAACCGTAACCCCGTGATTCGAAAACACAACATTGCTTCGTGGTTGAAGTTTAGTTTCACCCTGGAGGTGTTGGCTAATCTGCTTAGCACTAAATTTCGCTTGCATATAAATGGTGACCCCTGGTTCTCGGGCATAACGTATTGCCAGGTCGCGAGTCATATCTCGGGCTGGTCTTGCCCTGCCCCTGTATTCATCACGTAGGTCTCGCCAGAGTCGTGCTGGCTGTAGGTCCCGTGTTAATTACCGCGCTCAGTGTGCAAGCAATGCGTGAGCGTCCAAACCGTGCGTGTGCGTGTGCGTGAGCGTGAGCACTCGGTCGACGTGCTAGAAGCAGACAAGATATAGGCGCCGACAATTTGTTCTTAAATTGAACCTTGTATCGTTAGCATAGAGGCCTTGTCGAAATCAAGATATCAATTAAACAAGCTCGAGTGAAGATCATATTAATTATTTTACTAATTGACTTGAAATTGGCGATGATAGAATAGTGTTGGTGATATGATGACAGTGTGTTTTGAGCATTTCCACGAGCATTTCCCCGGGTAAGATGGGCTGAATGATTAATGAAATTCTCCGCTAGTGATGTGCCAGTGATGGCTGCAATCAGTCTCATGCCTTCAGTTAGATTCGCATTTCCACGCAACCGAGCTCGCGCTTGTGTGCGTGTGCGTGTGCGTGTGTGCTAGTCGATGGTTCGAATAAATCATAAGCAAGCTCTTGGATCGACTCGTTTTGTGCGTACTATATATCTATAACTAGTTTATAATAATTCCCACTACTTTAGTTCTTTTTTTCACTGACATGAATCCCCATATAGGATATGGGTGTTATGCATGAACGGTCGTTTTATACGCTAGTGATTATTTCAATCGGCCGCCATCAATTTACAATTCAAATCCATCCACTTACCATTAATGCATGTGGAACAACATTTCAATAGGCTTGTTGTTGTTCCAAACTGCCAGATTTTTTTTCCATCCACGCTGTAAACAGCCGCCATATTGAGGCGTTACTCGCAGCACACATTAGATTAATATTGCGAGTTATCGTGCAAATGCGTGCGATTTCGCTCGGCTATCTTGATGCGGCTGCGGTGGTCGTGATGGCGGATTGCTTGGCGATGCCGACGCCAACGCCGACGCCGACGCCGACGCCTGACGCACGCGATGCGATATTAATTACTATTATTATCATTCTAATGCAGGGAACGCATTGAATTCTGCATGTTCGGTGGCCGAACACCGGCCGAACGGTTAACGCATCACTGGCGCTGCGTCCAAGAGGATCGCCGATTTAATTTGCAATCCGATAATTATGCATTCGCAAATCACAAATCAATTATCGCGATGAATTCCATGTAATAAAGCGCCTTTCCCCCGATCAGGAACTCTTGCAGCGTAGAGCACAATATTAAATGTATTTAAAATACTGGGCGATCGCTAAAATTTATTTCTATTGTGGTTTGGTCTAATTTTAGGTCCCTTTGAAAGAATTGAGATTACTACTCAATTTTAGTCATGCTCACTGCTTCTTTTTTGTTGGACTGGAAGTAATTACCAAATCGTCACTTCCAAACCAGATCGCTGCTCGCTCGCTGAGAACTCTATATATATATACGGCTCTGGTGTCGTTTCAATCTCTTTTTATCATATATTCACATATTTATATTTCAACTTTTCTATATAGTGAAAAAAATCAAAGTAAAAGCCCACATCTGTGTTATTGTTGCTTCGTCCACGTGATATTATGTTATGATCGAACTGTAATACGATTGGTAGCTCCAGGCGTGGTTTTACACCATTGGTGCGGCCGGCCATTAAATATCCTCGCAGTGACGTCATTCTGCTGACGTCACCGTGGCACAGGATCAATGCTCAGGAGCTTGCAGCTCCGGTGACCTTCCACTTGGCGGGAGGAAGTCCCCCTCGCGCCGCCGCCGCCGACGCTGCCGCCGCCGCAAAATATCATAATAATTCATAAACATCGGCACAATTATTCAACAACAACAAAAAAACGGTTCGTGCTTTTATAGGTGTCGTAAATCACGACGTGATATTAATATTCAGCCATGTCAATTCGAACCTGAAAGTGTTACGGTTATAAATCACGGGGTGCAAATTTAACTCGGTAGAATCTTTGGGGCAAAACCCTAAGCTAGAAAAGAAAATAGTCATGCAAATACTTCTACTCAAAGACGAGCATATATACAGTCGTTTCCACGCTGTAAAATTGAATTCAGATCAGATGCAAGCCAGCATTTTCTTTTGTAAATTTTTCTCTGGCCGGGCGACAATTATTAAATGGACAAGTATTGCACGGAAAGTGAAATTGCCAATACATATTATTGCACACTTGCTTTCCTTCCGGTATACAAAAATACACTTCCTGATATAGGTACCAAGCAAGCGACACTCTCTAAGAGGCTACCGCGCGGCAGAAGACGCGAACTGCTCTGCGGGCTGCGTCTTGCAGGGGCTTTGCTACACTGCTAAATCACTAGCCACATCCCGCGCAATGCAGGAAAATTACCTCTAGACCTACAACGCTACTTGCCTTGTTTTTCGAGAAGCCAAACAGTTGACATCTTGTAATTGTAATATAATAATATTTTCACTGAGCATCGCATCTAAATGACAACTTACATCGTTTTCTGCGTATAGGTAGGTACGCGTTGTGTAGCGACTAGAAGTTCGTCCTCTGCGCTGGTTATCGTCCACTTCCTTTGTTTCGAAGTGTAACTTCGTCGGCTCTCAAGGTAATGACACGTTCTACCTCCTTGACTTTTACACAAGGATTCGCGTTTGGTGTGCAGGGCAGGGGGCTGAGGAAGCTGAAGTAGACTAGGGGGAAAAACGCCTGCAGCGATTGGGTTGTGTATACATAGGTTAGATTCTTCAACGAGACATTATCACCAGGTTTGCATCGTATTAAAAATCCCTCGGCTAATTAGAACGTGAAGAAAATTAAAAGAGTGGAATCGTGTGGCTGAAACGAACGCTATGTCTTCAAAGTGTTTTTCTCAAGGTGGGTTAAAATCAAACCAAATATATTATTAATGAAATTACGTGGGATTGAGCAAGGATGCTTGCATTAATTTGTTTTTGATTTTAAAAGTAATTCAAGAAACGGAATCAACATATTTTATTTTCCAATTAGATTTCTGTACAAACTGTAAAACGATTTATTATTATTGGTATATATGTATTATTTTTATTATTATTATTTATTATTAGCACAATTAGGTTTGCTTCATATTTGCATGTTTGGCAGCAACTTATGATTAAAATATTATTACAAAGCTTAATGAAAGAAAATGCAATGCAGGCAGGTAAAATGAAAAACACGGTTCTACTTTTAGCAAAAAATGAAAACAAGACATAATTATTTCGGCTTAACACAGAACACACGACGGTTCCTACGCCACGTAGCCAGGAACTATAGCAAAGGTAGGTCACGGGCGGAGCTAGAGCACCCCTAATGAGCTCCCATCACCCAGCCAAGGAACAAATTGCTGCTCCAAAGACATTCAAGCCAGGCTCTTCCTCACGGGCACGTAGTTTCCTGAAAAACTTCGTGCAACTATCGCTAAACTTGACATACAAAATAAAAATGTGCTTCCTTGTTTGCATGTTGGATTTTTTAGCAGATGTTTCTTGATTAGTATGTACGTTAGTACTGACATGATATTGCGTTTAGTTGTCTGTCGTCTAAGTATGACTATAAATATTCGATAATTATGATTGTGAGACCGCAGAGATGAATGATTAAACGTTCTATGGATCATCGTGTAAAGTTATTATAATTATATTTGTTTACTTCAGCTACAACAATTTTGGGTGAATACTTTACAATTCTATACAATCGTTCTTCCAACAATCGCAATCGACATGATTGTTTCCGCCTCTCTGCGTCTAGTGTTTTCAGCAGAGATCAAGTCATCCAGTCGGACGCGCCGAGAAATTGCCTGGGCCGCACAATTAGCTTGAACAATAACAGACTCTGAATCTTGTATGTACAACAGTGGCTATTTTATATATGAAAAGGTTGAAAACACTATCATCTTTTACACAATCCATGAAGGTAATACAGGATTACAAATATCTTCAAAACAGTAATTATTTTTCAAAAACACGAACGATATGATTACTTGTAAGAAACGTTACGAGTAACAAACAAAAAAGAGACACACTCACACATCATTTTCATTTGTTTCGACAATTAGAATAACACTGTTTTTGTTTCCAAAGTTAATAACACGTCATAGCCGACAGATTGAGATCGAGCGCGTTGCAAAACGTCTGTTTCTATCACAAAGTAGAACACTGTCACTTCTAGGCAGGTCACGTCGCGGAAATACGCAACTTTGCCGGTTCCCCCATGACTCCACGGGCAGCGCAGCTAACTTCCTCACAGTCATACTTTATTAAGATTCATCTTTAGAATATTAGTATTGATCAGCCGCATCGGCTGCGTATCCCATGTCTTCATTCCTTGATAGTTCCTTCTTGTTTTCTTGACCGATTCCGACCGTTTCTCGACGTCCTTGGCTGCGAATTCTTCGGCCCAAAAGCACGAAGAGTTTTCGTCGTCCTGCGACCAGAGTTTATCCTGCGACTCCGCCGCCGGTCTACACCTGGGTGTGGGTGTTGCTGTGCACTTGCTCCCCTTCCACAGAGCTGATCTGGTTTGCCGGTGTGTAGTACTGGAAACAAGTAGAAGTTATCATCGTCCTTTGTGTGTCTGCGGACCTGACCGTGGATCAGTGAGATTGCATTGCCTTTGCCATGTGAAGTTGGTGAAAAGCAGAATGTGTGTGAGGACTGAGAACTAGTTCATGCTGCTAAACAATGATCAAATGCACTGGCCATGCAACTTTATCATGCAGTTATTAACATCGTACAAACTATTGTTTTCCGTTGCTCAAAATGTTGTTTCCAAATAATTGCGCTTGCATTTGCGAAGAAATGATGATTTTAGCAAGATGGAAAGTTACTTTAAACTGTTTTATTGTAATTCAAACACCGAACGATTGCATAAAGAGGACACAAAATCAATCGAAACGTTGACTCAAAGTTTACAGCATAATATTCTCATTCTAAACGCATTATATAAACGCTCAAAGGAAAGCTGAGATTTGGATGGGTTGAGTGCTAGTTGTGTGGACTGTAGATGCATCGTGTTGCGTGGCTAACTGTTTGAGCTGATGTATTTCTGTGACTACTGGCTAGTGAGAGAGTTAGACCTGTGGATGAGCGGCCGCTGGAATCTACTTACATCCCTCCAAGCGAAGTGGCCCGCGCCCTAACGACTCATCCCCAACTGTTTGCATCTACGACTGCTTCCCGTACAACTAAGACAAACAAACAAACCAAAAAAGAAAGAACGAAACCGAACGTAACAGAAAAGTTCCATATGCAAAAGCTACTAACGAAATCAAACAAACGTATACATGTAGGTATATACGCTCAATCTCACACACGACATACTAGATAGGTTGATTGATGCGAGTTTGGAATTCGTTCCTTTTTTCTTAAGGATATAGTTTTCGTAATACCCTGGATATAATTTGTCCCAAGCAAACATACTGGCAGTATACAAAAACATCTTACATTCAATTACCAAGACAGCAAGTTTTTTTTTCATGTTGAATATAATTTCCTTATTATAAAATGCTCTCTATTCGACTCTCTAATACAAAAAAAATCAATCCACAAACTTTCAATTCACTAAGCATAATCATAATCTATATTCTATATTATAGAAATAGAATTGAGCAAACCAAGAGAGATTCTAATGCACAGCCTACCTGCCTCAGGCAAGCACAGACCCTGTGGCCCCTCGCAACCGGACCAGCCTTCTAAAGCGTGTTCAAGCCGCTAAGTTATAACACGATTTCCTCCACACTCACCCTGCCATTGTCGAAATCTCGTCCCCCGCCAATAGTGAGTCGAGCTTTTGCCTTCATTGCGTCAGAGAGTGGAATCTGAGGCACACAAGAGAACAAAGTTTGGAAATCAGAGACTCGACAGAGGAGTGACGCAGGGAAAAGTTGCAAACCAACGGTGGTTTGGTTTGGTGCCGACGAATTACGGTACTATAGCATGATATCCCGCTATCGTTGAATTGAGTGAAGGGACTTGGTAATTGGATTTGATTTTAATGAGGCTAAATTGGAATTATAAAATTCATTGTCAACGTTAACTTCGAACTTCGTGACATTTCTTTATGGGGTTATTTTTTTACTTCGTTTTGTATTGAATCAAATTTTATGTGCAGCGCAGCAATCAGGGAACCACGCGACAGCAATTTCAGAACCTGATAAACATTGCTACTAATAAAGTCCATGGGAAAAAGCTCCTTTCTCCGCTCGAATATTTGTAGGTGAATATGGGGCATACCAACACCTAGACTAACTCACATTTTTCATGTTTCTCCTATTTATAACCCATGACATGATCCCCAGATAGTACATAGTTAATTTAATAAATTTCGAACAGCATGCATGTACCATGTGCCATACACCAGCCCTGTATTACTACAGTTCCATATTTTACAGTGTCACGTGTAGGCAGAGTCTTGTTCTGTGTATAACAAAACACATAAATGACAATACACACTGCACGTCATCGAGGAGGTATATATAGCATGTATTTCTCTATTCACTGCTGGCCTGGCGAAAAAAGTATTATTTGTATTTATTAGTTTGCAGCATTTCTGTATAAAAATGCGCTGCCATATTGTTCGGATTTCTATGGAGTGCGAGCAAACAAAGGAAGTGAATTACGTTTCATAATTCAAGAGGTAAACCTACACATTCTAGTCCGAGTAAAGCGTATCGAAGATCCCACCATTTTTTATGGCGTGGTGAAATTCAAAGGAATGACGACGACGACGACGACGACGAATCAGGAGGTGCACGTTTCTTACCTTGGCTCTCGTAGCTTCTGTGTGTGATTTATAACAGAACTCGAGCAGAGCGACAGCCATTGCTAGGATCAAGCCTCCAATCAGAATGTAGAATATTCCTGCCACGTTACTAAGCGACAGTTCGTTTCGAGATGCATCCTGAATTCAAAAAAAGAACCGTTATACCGCTGACCTTGAACGCACTGCCAGTCCGCATAGCAAGAGAGCATTAAGGGTGGAAACTGCACCTGCTTGTCCCCGTGCCTGCATTCCGTGCGGTCGTACCACCAACGGTTCGTCAGCTTCGTCAACTCCCCGTTCTCGATCAGCGACAACACGGCCAAGTTTATTACGTCCCTGGAAAGAACCAGCTTGTCATTTCGACGGTCTCCCGACGTCCGGGATAGAATTTAATCAATGGGCTACATCGCAATCATCACATGCCTAGTGTTCATATTGTCGTCTAAATTCGGAAACAATCACCAACCTCACACCTATTGCTTAGGGGTAACGTTTATTTAGCTGTGAGCAAATGTTATCAGAAAATACCAGAGGCAATATTAGCTGACATGTGACCTTTCGCCATTGTCGCTTCCCAATAGACATTTTGCCATGTATTCAATGCGTCCTCCTGCCCTCCAGCGAATGGCCCCACACCCCCATGCACCCCCCGCTCAACACCACATGATAGCGACGGAGCTGAATGTTTTATGCAACCTCATCAGCGCCTATTAGAACAACGAGCTCTAATTAAATTACAGCTCGTTGCGAGCGGCGGCGGAAAAAAATAGAGAGTCTGTACATTTCAAAACTCGTCCCAGCGCCGACAATAATTGAATATTCATTTTCTGTCGTTATTTCCCATCGCGGTCGGCGGTTTTGTCGAGCAAGAAGACGCTGCTTTATCGCCCTGAAAGGCGGTAAGCATTTCGCAAGGGTCTCGCTAGGCGCTAAGTAACTAGTTCGTTCGCTTTTCCGACACTTTTTGTTGACCAAATCCGCACGCTCGGATCGCGTTTCCTGCCCGTCTGTACGTATACGTGTATGAATAGAGCGCCCACTTCCCCATTGGCTACGCCGAGTTTCTATAGAAATGTCAAAGGTCAACAATATTGCAGTTTATAATTATAGCATGACCTTACGGGGTCTATTACGCATGCGTTATTTAAGTCTATGTGTGAATTATCGTAGTTGGGCATTAATTACAGTTGAGGGATGGTTTTACCCTCACCGCTCTCCCCCCCCCCCCTCCCCCTCCACACACCCGGCATTACATCATGAGCCATTAAACATTGACACATTATCTTTGATTTATTATATATACAGGCAATCATTTAGTAGTCACGCTCGCGACCGACAGCATTTTGTCAGGAAAACTGAAGCTCAATGACACACTTTACGGCTTAACTTCAAGCATAAAAAGTGTTCGCCCGGCTTCACGAAGTTTGCTCTTTGAATGATGACAACAATTGTAGAGGTGCCGAGTTTTTGTTTGCCCGACTGCGGAGATATTTCCCAGCATTGCCCCGTCAGGCGGCGTCGTTCTCGCGAAGCTTTTCAAATTGACGTCCTCCATTTAATTCTAAGTTTCACCTGTCCAAGTTTGCTTTTGAAAGGCCACTGTTACTTTATGCTTTCCACAAATAGCTCGTTTTAATTAAAGCTCTCTCTCCCGCGGAATCAAAATTATGAAACATCATTCAGCTTGAAGATTGGAAAGCTTCGAGACAGGCAGGCTAGCAAAGACGCGCAGCTAGCAAGAAAGCTTGGCGACGCAAGGGCCACCATTCTCCGCTAGTCATGAGGAGCCATCTATTTGATGAATTAATGAATGAATATCAACCATGTTACACTTCCTATACATAACAGAGCGTCGCTCCATCACCATGAATACCGCTTCACGTCTCATTACAGATTGCCGCCGTTATGCAAATGCAATGCCCATTAAATGTAGTCAACTCTTCGCCGTACTTACGTTCTCATGATCCGTTTTACCATATAAAATATACCCATATACCAGTGGTTTTGAGGATTTTTTCCCACGTTGCTCTTACGAATTACCTTATTTGCATTTTTGCTGGTGGCCGCCTGCATGCAAATGGAAGGACATGTCGTTTCTCGCGAGCATGCTTGCAATGCGTGCTCTGCGGGCTGCCTATTCCGGTGCTCGTCGATTTATTATTGACCCTATATGTTTACGACGTATTCGGTTGAATCACGTAAAAAGTAGATTCCATAAAAAAAGACGACCACAAAAGTTTGAGTAGCTCTTCTTAAAAAGCTTTGCGGTCATAAAACGGTGAACAATTCGAGTTTTGAACATTATTACCGGCCGAAATGTCATAGGTACGACATCACAACCCGATGACTGGGTACTTAATAAGCCTGCAGTTGCATGTGTTCTAAAATTCTTTGCCATTCTTTGTGAAACATAACCTACGTTCCTTGCCCAACTTTTAGACATAATTCTGTTTGATCAAAGTTATATGTTTTCGTCAGTGATATGATATTGTTTATTGCCCTAGATGCACGGCTATGCCTGGCGACTGTCGCAAACCACTGCCATCATTTCACGAGGATCTTTGCTCCTCACTAAAACAAGAGCGGAATATTTTTATGTCCCTAACTTCTATACATATTTAATTCTCAGTGCAAAATTTACTACCTCTTCACTCTCCTGAGAACATGTCATAAAACCTAGCTAATGGCATTGCTATGGTATCGTACCTCAAGGGCGAGCCCAGTGGCGTCGCTACCCCGAACCCTTTGGCGTCGAGGTTCCGGCCCACCTTCATGGTGTCGCAGGGCTCTCGTTCGTTGGTGTAGTCGTTCTTGGGCGACTCCACCAGGAGCGCGTACTTGCCCTTCGACTGGCGCACTCTCCGGATGCCCTCATCGTAAGACCGCACGAACACGTGCTTGCGGGAGTTCATGAACTCCCACATCTTGCTGTACAGAGTGATCTGTGACCGCTGCGGAGTGGAGGCGACAGACGTTAGAGACAATATACTTGTTGGGACAGGGCGAAAATTATGTTTCTCCTCAGACCCAGGTAATTATCGGGAGGTAATATTGGAACATTGATGTGTAAGATTGGGAGTGAAGAACCCCCCGACTAAAAGAAAGTGAAAATTGAAACTTCGAGTCAGCTTGGACTCGGATCGCTTGATGTCATCAATAATTTGTAAAGGAAATGAGTAAATATATAAGAAGACAATTTAATATTTAAAATTAATGTTCAATTAAGTGACCTCAAACGATTAGTTTCAATGTTTTCAGCTGTATCCATGTTTAAATTCAAATATATCTAAAAATGAAGCCTCACATCCATTATCGCCCATAACGTACATCCCCGTTGCGTTATTTAATTTTGTTGTGCAAAATACAGTAGCCCGACTATACACTGGGTCTAAGGAGGCAAGCAACCGTGCAATCGTGTACGCTTCTTACGCTGAAAAACGAGTACGTGGATCCGTGTATCAGCGTGCCGTATTGCACCTCCGACTGTGAGGCGAGGTCTTCGGGCGAGTTGATGGGGGCGACCATGCGCTCGACTGTGAGGAACGCAGCCAAGTTGGCAGTGTACGAAGAGATCAGGATCAGCGTGAAGAACCACCACACACTGCCGACAATCCTGCCCGAGATCGACCTGCAGGCATCACACTTTCTCTCAATGCACTCCCTCCCTGAGTCACTCGAGACTCCAAAATCGGAAATACCACCAAACATGATAGCTTTCCTGTGCACGTATATCAAAAAAAGACATTGGCAGAGTAGCTTAGAAAGTAGAACGCATCAAGTTACCTTGGCGATAAATCACATCCCTGTTGCATAAACGCCCCTAGAGCGAACCAGAGGCTGTTCAATATGCTAAAGTCATTAGCCACATTGCCGTTCGCACCACCGCCAGTGTTGCCCGTGGACGAGTGGTTCGTCTCGTCGCCGTAGTTTAATAATCTCCACTCGTAGGGTGAGAATCGAGAGACGATGAACAGGACGATGCTGACGGCGACATACGAGAATATGACGCAGACCCAAATCTCCTTCGAGAGTGGATTGAGGAAACTGAACACCCCAGGTTTTTGCTTGACGGGCTTCTTGATCATGATGCTGATCCCGAGGGACATGAAAGGTTTGCTGAAGTCGATCACTCGCTCCCGTTCCGACGTGATAGTCATCGATGCGATCGCGATATCCGCTTCCTGGGGGACAAACGTTTTTTTTTGTTATGTCTTTTATGTTTTTATGTTGAGCACGTCGGCGACTTGGGAAATGGCTTGGACGGTTTTCGTCTTAGCATAATGCAGAGAGTTTGTAACATGTTCGTTTCATAATAGACTGTTCATGTCAGATTATATTATGAAGCGCTGATTACATTACATGGTGCTATTACGTGTGTGCGAACGGAACGAGATTATTGGAATTGGACAGCTGAAAAGCAAATTTCCTTGCGAGATGATATCGTTGAAATACCGAACATTTCTTTTTATCTGAATCAAAACACATGCCATTGAATTCGTGAAATTACATTTCTCGGAACCTGAAATCAAATTAATTCCCGGGAAAAATCTTTAGTTTGCGAGTCGGCGCACTAGAGGGAGTCTGTTTTCCCGGCATCGGGTTCGATGCATCGCCGCTAGACAGAGCCACCTGCCGCCGACCGCGGCCAATGCCATCCGTCGGGAAAGCGGCAAAGTTCCAACAAGTTCCCACTCGCATACACCCCCCCCCCCCCCCCCATATGGGCTGAACAATATCTGGGCGCCGCTTTTCCGGTATCAACAGTTTCCCTTCTTGCATACTTAGCACTCAATCTCACACCAACGCGCGTCATTTTACGAATTTCCGAAGACGAAAGGCTTCCAGACACTTTTCAAAGGACTTGTTATTGCATGAAATAAAATTGCACTTTGGACACATAAAAGAAAATATAAACTCATCGTTTTATGGTGCGCCATCAACGTGCGAGGTAAATTTTCCGGGTGCAGGCGCCTATTTTACAACCCTTAAATCCCGGTAGTAAATCTATGGGAAATGCCTTCTTCGTAGCGGCGTCTGGCTCACCTTTCTTATGAGCTCCCCGACCATGCCGTCCCAACCCCCTTTCACCTCGGGGTTTTCGGCGCCATAGTTGCCGTCCTTCACCACATGGATCTCGTCTGTAACAATGGAACATGTCGTCAGCGTCCCCGCTCCGGCGAGCCCCTCCCTCGGGAGAGCCAATTACACGAGCGGGCTAGCTCAGATCGCGCTGCTCACAGTTTATCTCGAGCTTCTTGGCAATTAGGTCGGCCAGGTCTTTGCAGTAGCCCTCGTAGCGGTCGTTGCCGGCCAGGATCTCCCCTTGCTCCGGCACCCGCAGCATCATGTAGGGCTCCTCCTGCCAGCCGAGAAACACGCGTTGAAAACAATCCGCAATTAGACGAACGCGCCGCTTGCAAATAAATGTCCATTTTTATTTGCGTTACGGTAAAATAATCTAATTACTTAATCAAAATAATTTATTTTAACTACTTCACTCGACGAGGGACCAAGGAAATAAATTAATTGTTTTTATTTAATTCGCTTTCACGTATGTTACATTATTTTAGGCTAAAAATAATAAGTTAATAATTGGAAGTAACTATTGTGTTGGTAAATGGAACAATATCTCTGTGCATGACCAGTTGATACGTCATCCTTCACTCAACAACAGCTTTTAGGTGCCATGGCTACAAAAGGTGCCACAGCCCATCAATAATATGCATTAACTGCTTAAAACAAATCAAAATAAAAATGCGAGATTTTGTGTATTCGAGCTTAAGCTTAAACAAATGTGGCACCTCCACTTAAGCGTTTCACGGCACCTCCACCACGTTTTTATTTTACTCTCGAAAATCATCACCAAAGGGACAAGCAACCCGCAAATGAACAATATCATGTTTATAGAGAACGGAAATCAGCTTTCGAGCTTTAGGGGGACCGAACCACCTCACGCCCCTACCTCCCGTGGGTGTGATAATAATGTAGCAATAACATTTCCGAGCTGCATTTACTTACCAGTAGCGTGGTAACGATGTAGGTGCGGTTTTTTTCTATCTCGTGCGGTTTTAATCTCGTGTATTTCGCAGAGACCGGCGTGAATCCGTTCTCGTCTGTCCACTCGGCTACCTGTTAAACAAATGCACGGTGTACGTGTGTTTATCTAGGAAAATTCTCTCGAGAATTCATCACTCACCACACATAAACGGACCTTGGTACACTTATGCGTGTATGTATCTACTTATAGCTTCAGCTAACTGGCACATCCACGTGTTGATTTTTATACAGCAGTTCTGTACGAAGCTTAAATTCCTTGTTTGCTGTAGCTATTTTCTTTTTGGTCTACTTTTAAATCATTCTGATGAAAAAAGCTGAGCACATATACCTATGGGCCAGATGTACATGGGACTTAAGAGCCTGTTGCCGTTTCAAAGCTACCTCAGATGTGGTGTTACGTCCAACAAAACCTACCATTCCACCACCGAGATCATTTAAAGAATCTACATGAAAACTCAAGCTATTTTATTTAAGTAATTTTCTTCCAGGAAATTTGATGCTCTCATTTCTCTTTTCACAAACGTGATTAATAAGAATATAAGTACAGAGTTTTCTCTCACCATGGATAAACGCTTTATAGCCATGAATAATAAACCATTATGCGACAAAGTACCTTGACCATGGCGCTGTTTGTCGTCATCTCAACGACGTGTAGCGTGTAGTTCTGACGGCGGCCGTCGTCATTGAAGCGCACCTCCCCCGTGAGTCCCTCGAGTTCTGCCTGAGAACCAATAGAAGGAAAGATGGCGTCAAACTGACGGCACGTGGTCCCAGGTGTATCTGCTTTAACGAGAGTGCTTTGCCGAGATGACGCCGTGTGGACACAGGGAGAGCTCTGAGCCACTGGGTACACTCTACCCAACGCCCCCATCCAGCCACTCTTAAAGCTTTTAAGCTAATTGTTAAAATGCCCGTCATATGGACACATCCCCGAAGGCTGGCAGTCATCAATCATCCACCCGCCTTTGTCCTGCGCGTCATAATTGTTTTACATTTCCGGCGTTGAGAGTCGTCGAGGGTCTCGCGAAGTTTTGTCCGACAAAACCGGACGCCGCCGTCGGTTTTCGCTGTCGCCGTTCGTTTCACATGGACCTGGCGTCTCTATCGAGAATGGTCGTTATCAATATAACGCTCACCCCGTGCCATCGATCATCACTCGCCCGCTGCCCGCTGAAGCCGGGTGACTTTACACAAATTATATCGCGCGACGCGCCGCCGAGAATTTGTTCCCATTTTTCGATCGCGATTTAATGAGTTGGGGAAATCCACAGATTTATCGGGAAAGGAAATAAAAAGAAAGAAAATGGAGGAAGGGTTTGTGCCCGTTTACAGAGTCAAGAGAAAGCTTTATATACAGGTTTCGTCGAGATCAGCTTTTGTGATATTAATGTTATTTTTATACGCCAGTCGTGATATTAAATGAAGCTGAGCCAATTCTTTGCTTTCTTTGCGGGGGTAAATCCTGACTGAGATTGGATAAAGAAGAGATATCTTGATATGAAAGAGGGGATAATAAATATGATGAAATGGAGCACGTAGCTGAAGGCACATGAGTTCAGTTTATGTGTGCCCACGGTTCGTGGGGATCCGTAGGGCTGCAAGAAATCGGCAGGAATAGAACGCTGTGGTCAGTCTCTCGCTTCTCTTCCCTCTAGCGAGCAAGACTTTATCCCAGTCCGCCAGAAACTACAGCTTGACGATACCCCAGTGTGATATGCTCTAACGATTTACGATCCCTAAAGTCTACTGGTGAAACTAGCCGTGTGGCCTGGTTCTCGGTCTGCCCAACCACTATATGGTCGAGTAGAGAGAGAATCAGATCAAGAGTTTGCGAACGTGCTCTCACTCCATTACCTTCCTGAGGAATCGAGAGATCTTCTCTCCATGCTCCCAAGGAGACACCCGCGACTGACTGGTGTTGCAGTCGAGTCCTCTGCTGCCGTTGTTGAAGATCTGTCCTCGTCGGAAGTTGTTGCGGAATAGGTCGGGCTTCTTACGTAACAGTTTGTTGAACGCCTCGACGAGGACGAAGACTGCGTCGTACATTAGTGCTGCTTGTGCCTGCGGGCCATGAAACAGCAATAAATAACGGTGGAACGGTTCGAGAGCGGCACGCTCGTGGTTTATTGGCTATTGATTTCATCCGGTCACTCACTGCACCGGACCGCAAATCAATGATATTTGTTCGCGAGCTTTGTTTTTCATTCTTATGTCAATAGATATAATTGGCTTGTTTGTCTCTGCTATTGCCACTGGCTGAAAATTTCGCTGCCAGTGCGTGGCTAACACAGCAGACGTCCCAACACACAGCGCGTTTGGTTCCACCATTCGGCTATGCAATATTTACGCACTGACGAAGTGGCCTGCAGAGCAGGGGTGATGGCATATTTACACGCGCGTGAACGCATTGCGTTGCGGTGCGGCGTGCGGCGTGGGCGTGCCGTGCGGTGCGGCTTACCGAGATGGTCTCCTTGCCGGCGCCCGGGTTCGTGGCCGGCTCCAGCCTCTTCCAGCCGTCCAGGAAGTCCTTCACGTATCGCCGTTGCGTGTCCACGATCCGGAAGCCGGTTATATTTATCGCTCCGTACTCAATCACTTCGCTCTCCCATCGGTCGTCCATGATCTGCAAGACACACGTTTTCAGCTCATTGTCTTCCCACATCCAGCCCTTCCCCCCCTCCTCTCGCGCCAAAAGCTGCGCGGAAAATCTCATTTCCCGATCCGATAACGGGCGGTGCTTAAGTCGTAATGAAGAGTAAAAAATCTAATTTTCAATGTGTGACCCAAGGGAAATGAGCTAAGTAAAAGTTTGTGTTTAAGCTCTCTCGGAAAATGGGCTCCTTCTCCGTCTTCGACTGGCTTCCCACTCGCGTGGTATTGGAAGGGAGCAAGGGCGGATAGCGGATAGAAATCGGCTTACCAAACCACTGAGCAGATAATGGTAGGTGCGCTTGCCGAGCATGATGTCGCGAACGTGTGTGATCACCACGTCTTTGGCCATCTCTGTCGGACAGTCCAGCACCACGTACTTGTAAGACCATCTAGAGAGAAAAGAAGCAGCTTTTAGCAAGCTGTGTGTTAATGATTTCGGCTCGGTCCCGAATCAGTCTGATGGAAGATGAGAGGGACATTGTGTCTATGAGGACATATACATGGAGAGAGTAAATGTTAGGTGTGTAGTGGATTGCGAACAACATACCGGCCCAGTTCCTCCAGACTTCGCAGGTAATCGATCGCCTCAGAAGTGTTTTGTATTCTTTTGACTGATTCCACTTGAAATGATTCTTTTCCTGGTCGCAAACTTTGGTAGATCTGCTGCAGACGAAGCAGCCCTAGAAAGCAGCAGAAGAATTGTGATAGAGATGGATCGAGATTGTCTGGCTCGATCTGATTGCGGCATGTTTTCTATTTTGCATAAATTTGCTCTGATGTTACACGACGAACTGCACAACACAAGTTTGATCAAGTTTCCGGGTTCTGCTTTGAAGCTCCGGCAGCCGCGCCCGGCGCCTCCACCCCCGCCCGAATGTTTGCCATGCCGTGATGACAAAGTATTTGCATTAGCTAGTCAAAGATTACAGTCGGCCTAATTTGCACATTCCGTTTCCCACATTGTCTTGATGTAACGCGCAAGGGCGTGGTGAGCTCACTAATTATTATCACACGTCCAACCGTCAGCGCATTTCATGTTTTATACGCATCATTTCAATTGTAAGTAGGTAATTTATTACACCGGTATTATTTCAATTCTTCGTTAATGATAGTCACAAGTTAAGTTTGGAGCGTCTATATACTGTTCATTTATTATCCCTTTTGTGGCTAGGATTTTGTATGGAATGGGTTCATGATCCGGCGTTAATGGCATAGTTGTCAGTTTCACGCATCTAGTGCACACAGAGCGAGGAGTCAACCCCCCCCCCCCCCCCCCGCCCCCCCCCCCCCCCCCCCCCCCCTCGTACCCGGGGCGTGGGTGGCGTGAGGCATACGTCACTCCGCTCTCCCTTCGCGGCGCTCCGGCCATCATGTCACTCTATCATCTGTCAGACTCTCAGCTGGCAGCAGCGTCCACGATGCCCGCTCTGCTGCCACATGTCAGAGGTCACACGGGCAAGCGAAAACAAATGCAACCCCACGTCCCTGCGCCCCCCCCCCCCCCCCCACCCACCCCACACGTACACGCACGTCACGATCGCGGGGGAGAATGTTTTACGTTTGACGAGCGTAAATTAGTACGAGGCTTATCGACATTTTTGTTCTGATTGATTGATAGATAAATATATCAGAGAAAGCTGCGCTGAGAAAGTGTGCTGCAGTGACAAAATCATTTGCTGGTAATAAGTAATGTAATGAGAAATTTGCTTGTCGATTGCTGGTGTGTTGCGGGGAATTAAGTGCAGCTTAAAAATGTCAAATCGCTCGCTGAGAGTTCCGGTGGAGGTGCCGTGAACGTTAATAATAACGCGAGCCTCCCTTCTGTATAAACTATAAAGGCGTCGACAGTGAGAAGTGACGTTTTTCACAAACTTCGATTTATGTCTTTCAGTTTTACGGACTTTTTATGAGAGGAAAAGTTTTCAAAGTCACTTTTATTAATTATCTTTTTGCAGCAAACAATGTGTGTCACGCGAAAGTTTTCCGCCCGGGCAGTTTTTGGGTGCCGCCGAGGAGTGGCGACGGCGTGGCTTGCTCGGTAATTTGGTCGAGCAAGTCGGTAATGAGGGGCTGTGTTGGCCCATTGTGTAATATATACATTATGGTTTGGCGGTATATTCTGTGCACGGCAGCATATGGCACAGATATTTGATACTGTTAATGCCGGAAAATACGCTGCCTCACAGGATCGATCCTGGGTGTGTTACGCCTGCGCTGGCACATTTAAATGCGACGTTCTACAAGTTAGAAAATTGAACCGAATTCAAATTTACTGTTAGTATTGTAACGGAACCCTTAGATCGTTGCCAATAAATCCCGCAGCTGTGTTAATGGTTTCAATCTAGCATTCAATTCCTTTGTTCCAATTTAAATTCTCTAAGGATTTTCTATCGAAATTATAGTGTAGCTTCTGTGAGTAAATAAATTTTATTGCGAAAATAACTTTCACGTAGAGAGTGTTGTACTTTAAATTATTAACTGTTACTTTACAAACTTAAAATGACTTCGCATCCCACTTTTTTTACCCTCCGCACACAACACGTTTCAACTTTTAAGTTAGTACGTTAGTTGCAATTCCCACGTTTGCACATACGACTGCTTTTATGCGACAGTTGCAAATAATTTGCATGAAATTTGTATTTATTGTGCTCGAAAGCAACAAGAGCGGTGCGGGCAAGCGCGAAACGCCGGGCACAGCCGATGTTCTAAATGTAACACTGCGGTTGAAACCTTGTGCCTCGCGTCCTGCTACAATATGAGAAGCAGACAGGATGCCTCCACGCTGTGAGACTCCGGCACGCTGCGTTTCAGGGGTAGTTTTGCCTTCGTCGCCGTCGCCGCCGCCAAGTCGAAAAACGCAACTTAATTAAACTGTGGTCCAAGAGGGCCAACGCGTGCTCATTTCCCTTCCATTGGCGCAAAACTCGCAAGGGCGCAGACATGCGTAAGGGTTGGCTTGGGATGGGTGCTCATGTTGTGTATATATATATAGAAGACCGAATATTGCATTCGCTCTCCATAATTTAACGTTGTGGAAACCGTAACATGATATCTGTAGTCCTTCGCAAAGAACGCAACGCATCAAATATGAACACTCTTTTCATTTTATCGTTTGTATCCACTCTTGTCGTATAGCATGCTAAAATTTCATCTACTCAAAATTCGTCTGGCAACAGACTGGGAATCCATCATGAGGACCTCTTATTAGAAAATTAACTACAATGACTCCTGGAGCATGAACAGATAAACTCGGTGAGGACGCCGAAAGCTAATTACCTTAGGCTTAATGTATCTTAGCTTTATGACTCGAAGGTGTGCCCCATGTTCTCCTGAAGTGCTCACGGAGAGCTCTTGGTATCTATAGGAATTTCCACAGCGCAAAGAAAAGCGTCGGGACGCTATTGAATTAAAATGCCGGAACGTAATGGCAAATTAGAGCGAATCCTGAATGGAAGAATGTTGTTCGAAGAATAGAAAGCGACTCGAGGGTAAACTTTGTCTGACAGCAAGATAAAAGCGCGATGTACAGATCAGTACATAGCTAGAATTCGTCAGCTGAAGATCCCGTCGATATTGCGAAGAGTCACGGAGCGGACTCACGGCCGGGAACTACGAGATGGAACGAGTTTCGGTATTGCGAATGGAAGGAGGGTAGATAAGAAAGGAAATTCCTAGCATAACGTCGGAGTCCCGCGCGTTGACTCCTCTTGTTCATGTACCCGTATCTGATTCCGTGTATAATATTTCTACCCCTAGTGTGTGGCTCACATTACAAGATATATCTCTGGCGGTGGCGGGGGCGGCGGCGGTGGTGGCAGGGGTGGTGTGTACATATATAGGTATAGGGAGTCCCGAAACAAGAATTTCAATTTGCTAGGCGGCACGTGACCGGAAAGAGCAATGCGCCCGCGACCGGGCATTACAATAGCCACCTGGTGACAGCCTGATAAGTTGCACCGCGCCCCGGTGAAATATGCGTCGCTGGTATAATTTATTATATTGTCGTGGCCGATCCACTGGATTTTTTTCATGGGAAACTTTTTGTTTTGTTTTGTTTGAAAGCGTATAGGTACCTATAGGTGTAATTAATTTTCGCTGGCGAATGGAAATTGAAATCTCTTTGCTTTGTTGACTGAAAAGCACGAGCGTATTATGATCTCTATGTATAGCAGGTACTTTTTTTTTCGGAGGGGGTCGCAAAAATAAAGTGAAATGGCATGGCCAGTTGTCGCTAATGAAGTACCATGAGCTCCCTATGTTTTAGTTGGCAAAGTATTAACAATTGACGCGAGGTTTAAAAACTCGTCGACATGAAAATTTCATCTCTTTAAAAAAAACATGTGGAACTTCCACACAGGTACTACACCCACGTACAAACACGTACCGCGGTTGAATGGTCGCGCGTTGTTCCATTCTGTGAACGTTTCGTGCACAGCTGATGTTGCATTTTGCAAGACGTTATTATCATGTACCACGCTCATACTGCACTTTGCGTCAATTCTGTAAACACCGTTCTATCAAAGAGCAATGTTAATTGTGTGTTGTATTTAACCTACTTGTGTATCGGAGAAGAACATGAGAGGGGCACAAGTCGGAGCTCTGAGCGTTACGTTGTGGCACAAGTCAAATTGATGGAGAACCGCCACATGCCTGTGATGCTTGCAATATTCCCCGACTCCCTTGCACCCCATTCCACACTCCCAGTTCCCACCCACTGTTCTATCATGGACTATGCAGCGACAGGTATTTTGCTGCAGCTTAAGTTAACTACCGGAAAGATATTCAGTTTAATTAAGAAAATTTAATCGCATTACAATACAAAAGCAAATGCGATTAGACATTACTTGTGTAAAATCTAATGAGTACTGTTTAAAACTAATTTTAACCTACTGAAAACAATGTGAAACATAAATGTGAACATAAATGTGAATCAGTAACCCAATTAAAACGTGTAAATGTATTCAACTGCTTAATTAAAAGTGGAAGTGGGACAAAACTATCCATGATAATCGTATATTACATTTTGCGCATCTGATAAGAGCGTGGTCAAATTACTTGTCAGTAAAAATGCTTGCAAAGCTTTTGCACCGCAACTTTTTTTTAATATCGTTTCTGAGGGACGATTTTCCCTAAAGCTTGAACCATTCCATTCCGTTACTCGTCGCAGAGTTAACCTCAACTCATCACAAAATGTGCTCCGCATTGAAAAGATAAAAGTTGGCTTGATTTTCCCGGGCCCCGCTTCCCCTGAAAGCTGGAGCTCTATAGCTCACCGTCATGAGAGTCGTACAAGTAGATAATCTTGCGCCACCCGTAGTAGCGGACGACGTCGATGATGGCTTGGTGGTAGTCCGGCCGCATGCTGATTGCGTAGTCCAGCGAGCCGGACGACGGAAGAAGCACCTGGAAAATGGCCGGGAAATTGCTTTCTAAAACGTATACATCTTTTCATTGTCAGTGCACGGAATCGTGAATACCAGGTAGCGCTTATGTTAAACATTTATACGTTTTCCGATTTTTGTTTACATGATCAAATCCTATTTGTTACCCAAGGTTATCTCATAGTGCTCTACTGATTTTCCTGAACAGACTGTTGATATACAGACCCTGAACCACCGAAACAATTTTAAATCTAAACTATTCGCTGGATTTTCTTAAAGATCCACATAATTGTCGGCAATTAAGTGCAATTAGTAATCAATTTAAAAATAATGGTTTTGTTAAATTCACAAATGGCAATTATATTATGATACCTTATTATTATTATTTTAACTCAGGTCTATACTTTGTCGATAACCATCATCTGATCCCTCGTCGGCTTATAAAATAATGATGGTGGATTAAGTAAGTTACCTCACTCTATATTTTTATAACAGCCAGCTTTTCAGAGCAGGGGTGATTAAACTTTGCGCTGTTTTTCCACCACGAAGTTTGTAAAAACTGACGCTTTATGGTGGAAAACTTCAAGGCTACAGCGGATGCCATGGCCCATATTCTTCATCACTCTGATTTCGTGAAAGCTGATATTCCGAAATTGCAATTAAAATTGTAACTCAGTTTGTATCTAATCACGCAGATTGTTTATGATCGGAAAATGCGTGGGCAATTTAATGGGATTGTGATGATAATTATCTGCAGTGCAGGATTTTAATTGGACGTGTAGTAACAAACTCTGATTGGTGGGTTGATCGGTTGTATTTGAAAAACGTGTATAGAACAAAACTCAGTGACCGTAACACCGAATTCGTTGGCACGCTAGCAGCTGTCCCAATTACTGCTATACGAACCGGATAATAATATAAGCGTAGCGAGCGAAGCGAAATCTTCAATTTAACTAGCCCCAAAAAAGTAGCTTGCGGGTGTTTGTGGATGTGTGTGTTTTTTGCGCAATTAAGCCAAAGTATAGTTCTGAAATACAATTTCCTCTACCCTTCCTTTACGAAATTGTTATTTCACACACTGGCCGTTAATTACGTACGACGGTCTGCCTTCACGCTACGCTCATCCTCAACGCGACACAAATTTCCCTAAAGAGATGCAAGCCGTTACCTTCTCTGGGAACCAAGGCGTGACGAAGGGCATCTGGAAGGTGTTGCTGTACGAGTGGAGAGTGTCAAACGAATCGGGACTCACTGCGCCGATCATCGAGAACACCCCTCGCGAGAATTGGTTGCAAACTGGAACAAAACAGTATACAAGCACGGCGTTACCCAGAGTTGTTACTTTCTCAAACAACAGATAACGAGACTAAAGAGACGGCAAGTCGAGGAGGGGTTGGAATGAAATAGTTATTAGTTGTGGTTATGTTTTGGTAGGATTTTCTTCTCGTCAGTTAATCTCTTGCAACTGTCTCTATGTCCCACCACTTCCTTCTGCTTTAGTCTAAAGTTCTACTTTCTCGGATTCGTTTTTCCCCACTTTGTTAGTATCTCTCCAATTTGTGTTTGTCCCCTACATCCCAAGTTGCGATCCAAGTAATATTTAAAGTTTTCCTCATTCCATTATCAGACGCGAGCAGAATCTTATCTCGTCCATTGTTAAAACGACTGCTTTCCGCTAGATGAGATGATACAAATGACTGCACTATCCTTCGAAGAAAAACATCCGACTCCCTTACCATTCGACTACAGCTCCATAACAAAGAACACATTGGTACATAAGTTCTTCGTATATCGAGAATGAGGAAAGAAAATGCCACGTCGAGTGCAGGTCACATTTTCCGTTTCTCAGCTCATTTTCTCAGCGCGATGGTGGCAATTTCTCGTCGTGAGGCGGGTGCAGCTTGCGCTGAGTGTCATTTAGCCCCAAGGCACCCGACTAAACCCGAACGCTTCCTGACGACGCCAGCGACGCCGACTCCGACGCCGACGCTGACAACGACGCCTACGCCGACGCCTTTGCCGACGACGATGCTATGAAAACTTTGCTCTGCGTTGGTCCATCATTTTCATCCGCTTTATTTCTTTCTCTCTTTCCGCAGGCCATCAACACCGCACTCTATCAAACCCCCGACCAGTCCCAACGCCCCCCCCCCCTTCCACCCCAGCTCGCGGCCCCCACCCCCGCCCACCTCCTTCCCATAGTCGACCGCCGCGAAGCTGCAGCTAGCTTTACACGCCAACAATCCTTTTTTAAATTCCTATGACAATAGGAGATGAAATCTCTTCATTCTTCTTTAGAAAATTTCATAAACAAAAATTCTTCTCGTTTTCTATGTAATTCATTTTTTTCAGAATCCTCACTCTTTGATCCAGCCATTGTTTTCAGAACTAATTCTGATTGGAAAAACAAAACCGACGGCACCGTGAAAACATTGCAAATTATGTTAGCTTTTTCTCGTGTACGGAAGCTGTTCAGTTGGTTGCGCCCGAGATTGGAAACACGCTTAATTCCCTTCGAATTACTGGCAGCCACCTTGCAGTGCAGATGCCTATTTATTATACACGAAATTGAAAATCTACTAAATTGAAAATCTTTCCGCTATGCCACGGAAGATCTTGACTGGAAAGAAAATTCAGTTCGTTGTTTAGAATTTCCAAGCAGATACCCTGGAGAAAGTTTGAAACTTCCATTGCCATGGGGAAGTTTTCGAGTCGTCGATCGGAGAATAAGTATATTTTGTTGTGTGACGAGTTATAAATGCGTATGTGTGTGAGTGTTTGTGTGTGTGAAAACAATTTTGATAGACTTGGTCCTCCTAGCACGCGATCTTGCGAAGCAATCTGTACGAGCTGTGCCTTTTTTCCGCTGCAGAGAAAGTTTTCTGGGTGCAGATGGCTTGTCAGAACCCTCTCCTTCCCCTCCCCCTGACCAACAACCATGCCCAACTAAACCACTCCAACCACCCCCACTCCAACTAAACGTCACTTGCACGTCCCGACTGCAGAATCAAGCGCGGGTTGCTCGCCAGTTTTCACAACTACTCACACAACTAACTCGGAAATCATGTTACGCTAGCAATTATTTTTGTTCAAAATTTTGAGTCATACAACTATTTCCAACTATGGTCGTACATTTGCTATTTTTCGTGCTATTGAGTGGAGCGATACGGGTTGATGTAGTTTTGAATCGGCTTTTGATGTATGGTAGAAATGAACACTGGCTTCGTTAACAACAAACCAGTGCCCCAATGTTTGCCTTGCTGGCCAGTTACAATTTGTCTCGGTCGTCGAGAAGAGTAATGCGTCGAATTGTCGTTGTTTGACATCGTTCTGTGTGTGCCATCAGTAAAGGTATTGTACCCATCGCTTCTATTGCGAAGCGTGAGTTAAATTAAGGTCACAGCCCCAATTTCCAGTTGCGAACTTGAAATGCAACCCGCAATGCACATGAGTTTCAAAATGACAAGAGCCGGAAACTGCGGTCGTCCGTTGCAGCTGTTCTTTCATCCCAGATTGATAAAAATTCTGTAGCGACAGCTGAGAAATGGGAACGTAATTTGATACCAGTAGTACATAATTGTTTCCTTTACAATTGTATATTTTGTTGATTTTATCAACGCCAAAAATTACATTCTCTCCGCAGCACCGCGAATATTAACACAATTTCCCTCGATCCGATCCTGTATACCTACATATAATTTCATGTTAAGAAGGAGAGTGGATTTTCATCGTCCTCGAGGACCCACTGCTGCTAGATACAAACTAATAGTTTCAACGCTTTCAGCCCCAATGCTCTATGGGCAGTTTCGTAACTCCTAGCTCGTGTGCAGCAGAGCAGCAGTGGATCCTCGATGAAGATGCAAATCCACTCTCCTTCTTAACGTGAAATGGACCTGAAACCACGGAAGAAAATGGACTACATGGGATTTCTTGTGATTCTTTCCTTGTGAGCTGGCACCGCCCCTCGAACCAGTAGGTATATACTTAATTGTGAAACATTTGCCCCAAACTTTTTTTGGACGCCTAGAATCCTTCTCGAACCAAAATCTCGAGTGAAAATTAGACAGATCCGAGTTCCTGATAAGCGACCGTGATCGCTCACGAGCCGATTGAAAAGACTCTCTCCGCTTTTCTTCATCCTTCTTCTCTCCACGTGCTATGCACCGTCTGCCAATCCAAATATCAATTACTGTTCGAAAGAACCTGATGAATAGAGCTAAGAATGATTGATTCGACTTAATCCTCATTTTGTCAGCTTTGTTTGCTTTGGCCCTCGGATCCGCCAGGCGAGGCGAGCTCGGAACTTGCCCCCGCAGTCGTTCTACGCGAGCTTGCCAGTCCGGGCACACAAAAACAACCCCCCAGAATGGATGTCTTGGGAGTCGTTTCTTTGGCCCACATCTCACGAATACATATGCTTGGGTGTGATTTGTGCATCACTTTGATTTCTTCGAGCTCGTGACTTTCCTGAAGCTGAATAAGACCGGGATTTGAAAGTTTTGCATTTCCAAAGCTACTGAGTACCTCAACTGCTTTAAAAATTAAAAACGACTGGAATATCGAGGTCGTTTTACGCTATTTGGGATTTGATAATTAAGGTCAAAAATCTATGGGCAAGTGTAGTCATTGTGCAAGCATGCGCAAATAGAACCAAGCGATGAATTAATAAAGAATGGAATAATTAAGTTCAGAGACTTGGGTAAAAAATAAAATAGCTCTCAATTTCATTGTTATTTCTCTCGGTTCTCCATAACAAGATCTAGGTTTAATTATTCCCTTCTTTAGCTCTTCCTTTAGCATCTGTTTTGTTCCTTCCGTTGCTTGAACAGTACATACATTTACCTGTTGTTTGTTTAATACGGTTTAATACGGTCTCTTGCAAATTGCTTGTGAAAATACTCTTTGCCCTTTGTGCGCATTTCCTTTCATCTGTTTTCCTCATTGCTTTCTAGTGACGTATTCATATAAAACTTCTAGCATTTTCCTGCTTCAATATCAAGGAACTCAAAAATTGAAGTAAATCTCATATAGTGCGGCATCTTCGTCATTTGGCAAGTTTTATGAATGTGTGTTGGAGACATTTTTTTCGTTTTATAGAGTTAGCCAAAAAAAAGCGAAAAAATAAAGTCATTTCACGGCATCCCATACGCATGGTTGCTTAAAAAACAAGTTTAATTATTTATGAGCTACATTACCTCCGTAAAACGTTCGAAAATCATTTAATCGCTTTGCAGTGGGTAACAAATAGCCGATTGTCTTGCTTGCCTGTTAAAGGGGGAAGGGGTAGCAGCGTGCTCCATTACATCGCTTTACTTCGCATCTCGCCCTGTTTACATTCGCACGTGACTACACGTCCGGCACCGAATTAGCAATTTAAGACGCACGCCCTCGGACTTGTGTATCTCGCGCTCTCGTAAACGACGCCCGGCGTCACGACGTCGCCGTCGATGGAGCCGAACGTTCGCGCACGACCGACGCTACAAATCCAATCTCTTCCAGCAACGTTGGCCGCTTTGGCTCGACGTCTTCGCCGCCGCCGAGTCTCTCGTCTTAGCTCGGGTGACAGGCTTCGTAGTCGTGACTGCTTTTCCTGCCGAGCTTAGGGTCATGGGTCAGTGCAGGTCAAAGGTGGAGGTCACGGACGTCAAATCAACGCCTCCGGGGATGGTGGAGGTGATAACATAAACAGGAAGTAAAGGTGAAGGTGCCTCCGGGGAGAGTATCACCAATGCATGTATAACGTGTTTCGAGGAGGTGGGTGGCCTAGGGTGTGAGCTATTTTATGGCGTGATTCTTGTCGGCGATAACTTTATTAGGCAAAGTTTGGTGTGCTAATAGTTTCGAGTTTCGAGTTATCAAAATGCAATGGGGTACCATGCGTGTAAGTCGATTAAAATAATGACTGCGCCAAGGGGTGTAGGCATGTGTAATAAGTACGCGACCTATATTAGGGAGTAGGTGCATTAATTATGAAACATTATATTATTATGCTGGTGAACATTAATTGGGACTTACTCGAAGATGCAAATGGGTCATTTGTAATGGCTAATTACTGACGTTGCTCTAATTACTAAATGAATTACTCACTTGAAAACTGTTTGATGTGATTTTGTGCATGAGAGTTAATGAGTACAGTAATTTTTCAAATTTGTATATGCATTTTGGTAGGATAATACAGTTAATTAGAGCTCTGTGAGTATACTAATTACCGAGTCTTTTGCACTCAATACGCGCATGGACCATTTCCTCTTGAGTGCGACCAGCCATGCTTTCCCCACTCAAACCACCATGATTTGATGTTGACAACAAGGAACATGAACACAAGTTTACCACACTCGGCGAGCTAAGTACTGCAATATTATGTTGACCTGCATACCAATGAAGCATAATTCGTAATGAAATAATTGAATTTACAGAATCCAAATGCCATTTAAATTACCAGATTTGAATTTCATCATGATCAACGTTCGTATACATTTTGTCGAACATGGCCAAATCGCATACGGCTGACACTACCACTAATTACGCGATGCATTACTGGTGCATTGTGTTTACTTTAATTACAAACAAAAATAGAGCAAACGTTAATTGGTCATAATATCAGTCCAGCCGGTGGCAGCCCCCTCTGGTGCGGGACCTGCCAGATGCAGGGTGCAGGGTACATGCGCAGCATCATTTCATCTCCATGCGCCAATCTGGGTCAGAGCGTTCTGCAATTTAATGTCACCCGACACCTTTCTCGCTTGTACGCGATAGAAAAACTTGGCACACAATATGTTGCTGGTAATTCGCTATAATGTGTTATATTTCCAGACCAGACTGTAACATATAGCAATACTAAATGTCTTGTCACATTCTCTGTTAACAAGAGGATTTTCCTTAACTCCTTCAAGAGCCAATGGCATTTTAGTAAATGGTATTTCCTCCTTTGATATGTAAGTAAATTCATTTCCCAAGCATTTCCTGCGATCGTAATTAAAAAGTACACTACTTTGTAAGACTTTAACTTATTTGATTCATCACATTCACATCTAACTAAAGCAACCAGAACAAACTGTATCTTCTTTTGTCCGACTCTATTCGTTCACTGTTTCGACATAGAGAGAGACACTTGGCTATAGGGACTCGACCACTTCATGGAAAGTAATTATTGCAGTAAAAGCGAGCCCTTTGATCGCAAAAAAATCTCAGAAGTTTTTAAGTGCATACAACCAAAGTGATTGGATTACAGCGGTGCTCTTGGTTGATCGGGACTCTATTCAACTCCGGAAACACAACGCCAGCAACAGTAAGTGTATGTAATATCATCTCTTCCTGATTTTCTGTGAATCTATTTGCCACACAGACGACACTTCTCTTGCTTGTAACTTGTCGAATGGGTTGTCATTCTGTGTCGACACTTCGTTCGATGCAATAACAATCACGCGAACATGCGCCCTAGAATAACAATTTGAATGCATTATTTCGAGTGCACTGAATGCTGAATAGAGAGGTATCTTAATGCTGGGGGGTTTTCTCGTGTCTTCGCCGTGGGAGATAATGGCCGAATTAAGTACCAAAGCTATACATAAATAAAACATCAACAGTTGATTCTTCGTTAAGTATGCCACGGACAACAAAAAGCAGTACGTGAACTGTAACTATATCCTGGGACACAGTCACGACACACTTTGTCTTTCGAGCAAGAAATGAGTCCGAGTGTAAACTAGAAAATGTTGCTCATGAATAGTTACTGAGTAACGTTTAGTGGACATGGAGTACAGGAAAAACCTTATACACTTTTATTCCTAAGCTGAGATTGAAATATTTATTTCTTTTTGCCTTTTAAAACGATTTTCTTTTGACAAGCGACACATTTAGAAGACACTTCGTGAGCTCTTGTTGATTTTTTTTTAGTGTAGTGTCTACCCAATTTGTCTTTTGGTATTTCTTCATCTCGTCCTTTCTTGAAAGCTAAATTTATTTAATTGACTTTCCAGGTCAGGGGTGCTGTCAAGGGTTGAGTTTGGCTCCTCCACGCTAACTTTCCTTCCCAATGGAACGTCCACAGACAAACTTCTTGTATTGCCTGAAGAGGAAAATTCCTTCGCGTTTTTATACAGCAACTCGAATTCTGGACTTGTCTCGACAAAAATTGATGCTTGTGTATCAAGCTTTATTTTTGCTGTCTCGCTTGTATGATTCGAGAAAAATTAACTGTGGAAATAAGAACAGAAAAGAAAGCAGCAAATCTTTTTACATGGAAAAACAATTGTTTGTAAATCAGAATCATGGATTAGAATTTCTGGGCGAGCCCAGCTAGCAGTATACGCGTGATGGAATGTTACGACTGCTGGAGAAATGAACTGGGTTTATGCGCGGTGCGTTTTCTTCCTTAGTTTAGTGGAAAACGGGAACGACGTTGATCTATGGTGCTAGGATGTTAGTGTATTACATTATGCAAAATGGCCGTTACACGAAAACTTTTCTGAGAGGTAATAGATCATAAACGAGAGATGGGTGGAAACTGTAAGCGAAACGAATAGGGTCAACTTGGCACCTTAACATTTATATTCATTCTTCATTTTCACTATCCATAAGGGTTAAAAGTCACATTCATATATTGGGCGCCCTATACTAGGTAGGTACACATTTTTATCCGTAGACTTTTGGTACATGCTGTATATGGAATGAAATAGAAAGATGGTATAACATTTTATACCCAAGTTTAAATCTATTTAGTTTGGCAGCGCCCGAACAAGAGAGTTACTCAAAAAAGGGTGACCATTTATCTCCCGACACTCAAAACGCTGTAAAAAAATGTGTTTTTACTTCTCATATGGAAGTTTTTCCATTTTAGTTTAAAAGAGCGGAAAATAGCGACTCTTTTGTGAGCGACAAAGTTCTTTCACTTTGAGTGGCATTCAGTGGCCTTTCTGCTGAAACCTATACCCAGTTATAGAACTCTCCAGGCTTCGCTTCAAGCAGAGTACTCCAGCTCGCGTTCATGCTCTACCGCTGATTGAGTATATTTTCCAATGTAATATATGCTGCATATTTCATAAATTCACATTAGATACGATTCTTTTCAGGAACAACGTACTAAATCAATAGAAACTGTTTGATTTTTAACAAAATAGCTTTCTTTTAAGCCAGAGAAGCTGATCGGAGAGCGAGCTAGCTAGGTCCGTCTACAATCTAAACATGCACATGAGTTGTGCTCTTCTTGAGAGCAGAGCGGCAGCCTCCTGGGCCCCGAATGTAGTCTGCCTCCTCATGCATAATTCAATGCGAGACTGCTCAGACCCCAACCCTTTTGCTTCAACAACCCTTGGGCCAGGGCTATTGCAACTAAGCGTCAACAATATGGAGACGAATAACCAAAGATCTTCATCCCCTTAACTCCCAAGATGGCGATAGCCAAGCCGAATGTACATTATAGGCGTAACGTTTGTATAACTGGCTCAATGCTCGCATTTTCATATGGCTCCATTTTATTCTAATTCCACTTGTTTGCAAAGTTAGCTGCGATTACTGCGCGTTTGTTTCAAAAAATGTGCGTGCTGCTGAAAGCTCGTTGAAAGTTTTCACAAATTTGAAATTAAATTCGCTAACGTCACGTAATTACTAATACTTTTCATGAAATTCTGATTGCTGTGAAACAATTTCATTTGATTTCAGTTAATCATGATTCAAAAGCAATTAAAAGTTTCTTTTCGGCCCATGTCAGAGCTCCTCTATCAGACTCTCTTCCTATACATAAGCTCAATTAACATAATATCCATTCCGCGATCTCATTTCCAACTTTCCAACTTTTTCACGAGTTGATCGTACACTTTCACGAGCGCTTAACTTTCCGACGGCGATGCACCCTCGGCGAGCGTCTCCTCAGGTCCCGGTTGGACGGTCAAAACACGAGGCGCGGCTGCGAAAGGAAGTGATACCGTGGTCCTGGCATTGTCCTTGCATCCTGCGCCGCCGACGCCGACGCCGACGCCCCGTGTAGCGTCGAAGCGGCCCGTGCTCGTTGCCAGTCTAGTCATTCGCACGTGTACTATTTTATTCAGCACGGAACGTGCACGGCCACGTAACCGTGTAAGCTGAGAGCACGAGAAGAAATTGCCGAATAAATGGCAGATCAGTGAATGAAATAAATCTCACGGCAGAACATCGAACGGCAAAAAGATTGTTTAAAGGGAGCCCGAAAAAGAAATGCAGGAAATCATTCTCGAAGCTTATTTCTCACTCACTGTCAATCATAATTTGTATACTTATATATAAAACCTTTAGCATCTGATGATTTATATGTTTTTTCCTGTCCTATTCCATTTTCCAGCTATATAGCTTTGTAGCTAGAATTTTCTTTCAACCCGCGGCGCTTTGCTCCCACCGTAACATAACATGCTAGATGTTTCTCTTCTCGACCGGAAAATGAAATTGTCAAGCTATAATAATAAGTTCGATTTTCAAGAAATTGGTTTAGTATCATAAGAATGATTGCGCTGCGGTATGGTGACACGTCTACGCGGCTACCACCGCTAGCCACGTCAGACGTGATAAATCTAAACAGCCTCAGGCTTAGCCGTCATTTTATCTTGATGTCATCCAATTCTTTTTTCTTCCTACATTTTTGTTTCACTACAGAAAAACCGGCGTTTGCGTCCAAACGTTTCAGCTTTTCTTCTTGCAGCTCCCGCGGTCTGGTTGACCAGCTTACCCGACATCCGCGACCGCTACCGTCGCGCAGGAAAAGGAGAGACAATCTTGTTCCGTCTTTGATCAATCAGACTCGACTGCAAAATCAGGTTTGCCATTTTACTAACTCGCCAGCAAACGACATTTGGCTTTCTGCGCAAAAATGTTTAGTCAGATCATGCAAAAATACGATTTTATTGCACGAACAGAGCTCCAGTACTATCTCAATATTAATGCAAATAAATCTCCGAATGGGTATTGTTTTTGCCCGGACACAAATTGCCAATATCTGTGAATATTTATGGAGAAAGAAGCAAGACATGCGTCTCTTGACAGCACAGAGACTGTAATGGAAACTGCAGCCTTACCATACAGTCTGAATATATATTCCAACAATCATAATCCCACGGGAGCACACGATCCTATTCAAAATTCATCAGGCATTGCATACGACAAGAAGAAAACTCCAATTCGATTTGAAACAAGCATCGCTTTTTCACCACCACAATCCAAGAATGGGGGTGCGAATTCGCTTAAAACTAAACTCATGCACGTAAGGCGTCCAATATTTCTGTGCGGCCATAAAGTTACATTCCGCAGTTTTCTCAAGCACCCGCAAATCGCTCTCCTACTGCTTTCTGCAATCATTCTCATCTGAAATATATTCCAGCGTGGTAATACAGCCATTTTCCCTAGCGCCTTATCTCCCTACGCGGAGCTTGCCGTTCGCAAGCACCCCCCTCCCCCACGCATCTGAACTAACGCCTCAATAACTAGACCCCGAGTAAGCTCCCGGTCTCAACAATGCTACGCCATGAGCGTATAGTAATAACGTTCGGACTTTCTTCCATCTTCCACCTCCACCCTTATCTGCTTGCACGATCTACAGAACGTATATCCGAACGACGCTCGACGCCCGACGCCCGACGCTCGACGCCGCGACGCCTTATCTGGAGCTCGCCGAGCTGGCCGGGTTCGGTGCACCAGCGTCGCTATACGTGCAGCTGACAGAGTGCAGCCAGCGCCGCGCGTACGATGTCGAGGCTCCCCGCAGAGGGATCAACGGCGCGGGGACGGCCGGGAGCGGTGGCTGGGGCGGTGGCGGGGGCGACCCTAAACCCCAACCCCCCCCAACCCTTTCGCGACGAGTCGCGCTGCAACTCGAAACTAATCAAATGTACTGGTGCACACATCGATATTTCATGAATGCTAAACTGTTGCTGTTTATGTGCGCGCAAAGAACGACGGCGACTGGCGGATAGCAGCGCGCACCTCGGTGGAGGCTAGAGAGCGATCTGCCCTGGCGCGGATGTCGCGCATGTACGACGTGTTTTTAATGCGAGATGAAACGTTAGATAATTTAGCGACACTCGGTAAAATACGATTCGCCATCAAATTATCAGAAGTAGAAATAGGAGCCTTTGTTCGTGGCGCATTAGTTTCGTGTGTCTTCATAAATATCGTTTAATGCCGCGAGTTTGGGAGAAACACAGGGGTGAGACTTCCATTTGCTGGAACGCCGTTCTCCGCCGCCCAGTCGGCTCATTGTGCAGCATCAATATCTGTGTACCTATAATAATGTTACATCCCCTTCCCGTCCTCTCTCCCTCCTCCTCGCACCCGCCCACCTCCAAGCATCTGCGTAACACGGACGACGATCAATCACGGAAATTATACGTCAAGATGGCTTGTATACGAGAGATGGTTTATGTCATTAATAATCGCACATGCATTTCCGTAACGCGAGCATTTACAAATTATTGTCATTCATTCATCAAAATGCAGTATTATTGCTCGACCATTTATTAACCTGAGCTGATTGTAAAACCTCGTGTATATACCGAGGCGCAGTGATAAACTGGCATGGGCCGGAGCGCGCGCGGCCGTTATTCGAGCCTGTAATTTAGTTTCGAAGAGTGATGGCCGCAAAAATCACAATGCTATCTGGATCTCTTTTGACGACCCTGATTTCAATCCAAGCGGTCCGTCAACCGCCGTCGTACGTTACAAGCCTACAACAAGCGCACATTGTCGGTCCGCTAAATCAGGGAATCGTATTGAAACTCATTAGTCAAGTGTTCATGTGGCAATGTCGTTTGATTGAGCGACTTAAATGCTTAATATGTTGAATCAATTTCCACTTCTCCCTTGACAACAGCGGTCGACTTTGGTACCTAGATCATTCAGCATCAGCGGTATAGAATGAAACTTTGTCCGCTAACTTTGGCGCCGCGCTGGCAGCGCCAACTTATGCAGCCTTCAGCACTTGCCGTCGCTCACGTGAGACTAACGGGACCTTAATTGCGTTAGCTACTTGTCTCAAGATTATCCCAGATCTATTTCACTTATTGGACTTTGTCTGCAAGTTTCCTTTCCACAAGGAAAAAAATAAGGTAGCTTCAACTTGTTAATGACGATTATAGAGCAACGTACCTTACATTGTATAACACTATTTCCGAGAGATCCATGTGCAGTTGCCAAATTATACAATTACAAGATTACTTCATAAAATATAGAGCTAGCTCATTCGACAACCACTAATTTCTGTAAAGTTTCCGACCTCATTTACAAACCGAATAGATTTCCCATGGTAGGTGCCGAAAACATGGCGCCTCTGTTGAATCCTGCGCCGCTCCGGCGCGCATCCTGCTAGCACATCCCGCCTTGCGCAGCCCCAAACTTTCACATCACTTTAAATAATCGGTGAGCTACATTTTAGTGTTGTCTTGAGCGGTTGTAGCTCTTTCATTTCATTAGACGCGAGCTTCCAGTGCCGTATACCGACGCCGACGCCGACGCCGACACCGACGCCGACGCCAACGCCAACGCCGTGCATAATAGAAAGAGCGACCTAATTGCCCCGGCGTTCGGTCTTATCTTCCTGCTAGCGCCGTGCCTGCCGGTGGTTTACCCGCGCCCCATATAAACACAGAAACTCTTGCAAAATGGACCTAATTACGGTTTACAAAGAACGGTGCGACCCCAGCTCAGTTTGTACTAATTAAAATTTATACATTTCAACCGTAATGCCGCAATGTATTAATGCGTGCATCTTCATATATAGGCATCCCCACAGTCGCACTTGAAACTCCATTCAAAGAAACCCAAAATCACTTTTAAAAGACTTTATCTTTTTTCTCCTTGGGTGAAGTTTCGTGCTTTATTGAATTGTTTCGTCGTGTTGAGGTGGATAGTTAGCTCGCATGACATTGTTGTGTCAAACAAAAGCGTCACGACGGCGACGCCGAAGTCGGCGTTGTAAGAGGCATTCGTGAACGCCGCTGCAAAGTGCTCATTTTGGCTCGGTTCGTTAGGTCCAAGTCTATTTCGGCGATGAAAGGCCATAGGTTCATGCGCCATCACTCCAGCGACGCGGCGCCCCTCTTCAAAGATCTACCTTGCCTTCTGCTGCCACGAAAACCACCCCCATGACTTGCTCATGTCTACGCCAAGCCACGAGCACTTAAATAACTGGCACTTGCGTGTCAATTGCACAGTTACTAAACAAACCGCCAGGTCATATGTAGTGCAAATTAAGTGACAAGTTAGCTTATTTTCTTGCTGGTATTCAATGTTATAGTTTTCTTTTATGCGTTATTTATTCTGCGTAATTTTTTGCGTTATTGGCCTTGGGTGTGCAGAAGTTTTATCCAGGCAACAGGTGAGCTTCGAGCACGTCTTGGCGACAGAAGAAGAGAGAAAATGCATGGAAATTGAGACTATTTTCATGGTTTCCCGCTTCCTAATCCAGCCAGGGTGTGCTCCCACGATGCTCTGAATTACAGAAACACAAGCGGCAAGCGACGACAATGGGCCGTGATCATAATAATCTGCACGAAGGATAAACATTTCCGACGCTAACAAGGTTTCAGGTTTGCGACTGTCGTTATTAAATTTGAATCGCTTCGCTGTATAATTTCCCCATGCCTCACACCTTAAATGTAATGTTTTATTGCCATAAAATGCGTTGGCTCCCCGTCGAAAGTCACGGTGGTGATTTTTGAGATGGTCGCGTTAATGGATGAAAAGGTTTTTGGGAACGACGAAATGGGGGAGGATGCAGGGCATGGATTTTACCGGGAGAGTTGTTGGGGGTCGGGTTGGGGTGGTAATGCTAGGTTGGCGGTGGTTGGCGCGAAAGACAGATCGCAGTACGTCGACTGATAAGGTCACAGTGAAATGGTTCGCGAATAGGAACATCGATTTGTGCCTGTGTGTGTGTGTGAGTGTGTGTGAGAGAGAGAGAGAGAGAGAGAGAGAGAGAGGGGGGGGGGGGTATGTGTGTGAGTGTGTGGAGCCGAAAGCCCTGGCCCTGTGTGACAGTCCTGGACCCGCGGAAGATTTATCCTTGCCACACTTTCTGCATATATAGCCGCCGTGGCCGGAACGGCAATCATTCTTCGCCACAACTGCTAATTGTTAGACTGTGTTTATGCGGGGATACTGTAGAGCGAATGCGAGAAAGAGGTCGCTTTATTTTTATCACATCTTGCTTCCTTTTCAAAACGGATGAGTTATCGTTTACAAATTATAGGGCAGCACAAACGCTTTTTTGGACACGTTTGGGGAAGAACGTATATAGAAACTCTTTTGGCACTAACGCGTTGGCATGGTTGAAATATACAACTGTATGGAAATGGGAAAGAACTCAAAGATCGACATTTGTCTAAAGTAATAAACTAATTTGTTGTCATCAGCTGCTCAAAATGAAATACAATTTAGGATATCCGCCGAAAAAAAACTTAAATGCACAAAATCGTCAAAATTATCTGACAAGATATTGGGAAAACGTTCAGATCTACATTATACGTCAGCAATTCTGCACAGGGAACATAGTGAACTTAGTGAACGTACTCTTCGAAAAAGCTGCTAAACTGCACAGTTCGAGGAAAAATAAAAAATCCAAGGTTGTTTATAAATTTTGATGGGTTGAAAATTTGTTGGTATTTGCTGGAAAGAACCTGCATGCCGACTTAGCCGAGGTATGTCGGAGGATATTCAGAAATGTTCATCAAAATAGGATCAGTCGGACTTGAACACGGACTTGAAATTTGTCTTGGACAACGTGGAATTGAATTCTTCACTTTGTCCAGCCAATTATCGATATTGTAGTTGATTTGGGATTAAGTCTAACTTGGGAGAAATGCAAAACTGAAAATTATTGTTACTGGAGTTTTCAATTATTTTCAATTATTTTCAATTATTTTCAAAGCATTTTAATTTTATTACTTGAGCTGCATAATTTTGAATTCATGATAAAGTTAATTCTTATAATCCAATCAAAATTTAATATCGGTATAGTACCTACTATTTTCTTCCATCTCAGCCCTATACATACATGTCTATCAAATCCCTGGTTTATCCAAAACATCATGGGGATGCTGTTAGTGTTAGCACAGGGTAGACGGTGCCCATTCTCTCGCAGTTTTCAATTGAAATAGAACGTCTAGACCATCTTTCCTATTAAAATTTAAATATTCCTCGATTGCAGAGGGAAATAAAAGGGAGCTCCGTGCCGACGTCCTGTAATTTGACAGTCTCATTAAAACGATTCGAAAATAGCTCTATAAAATAATCAAATTACCATAAAATAGCAGCGCGATGGATTGTGAAAAGAAATTTCCATTTTCTTATGTATGATTTATAATTCGATTAATTGCTATCCTTTTGGGAAAACGTGCCAAAAATGTCATCGAATAAGAATCAAGTTGGTTGCGTCCGTATGTGCGGTCAATCCAGCCAAAGACAATAAAACCGATCGAAAATTTCCTTTCGCTTCGTTAAAAAGTTGTCCCATTTTCACAATAATAGTGTCGCTAAATTGAGCAACACGAGGTGAATACGCTCCTGATCAAAGTTTCACTCCGCGTGCCGACTTGATGAGCTTGTACAGCGATCACGAGCTTCATCTGAGCCTCACCCGAGCTTCATCTGAGCTTCATCCGAGCTTCATCTGAGCTTCATCTGAGCTCCATCGCAATATAACGACTCGAAGTGACCCCTTTTAAAGTTCAGACACGACCAACATACTCATACGATCATCAACATCAACATCAATATCAACAGCATGCGACTCACTGAGGCGCGACAACTTGAACGCGTCGGCCGTGTTGATGACGTCCACGTAGGCCTGCAGCTCGAATCGACGCCCGGTGATGTTCTGGTTGTGCGTCAGCATCGCGAACTTGAACGCTGACTGTACTTCGTCGGTGCCCTGCTCGAAGATCGCACCTGCAACGAGAAAGATCGAACGTTGCACATGTGGTTCATCGACCCAAATCAATTGAAGATCGCTCGGGTACGGGCTTAAAAAATGTGAATTATTATATTACTTTATATAGCGAGAGTTCGTGAACCATGGACTTTTCGCATGGTTGTGTAAGGCCATAGTTTTTTTCTGGCGATCTCCTGACAGTAGAAACTTTTTTATATTCTACTTATATACAGTTCGTTCTTTCTATATATGTATGAGGAAAAATTATTCAAATAATATTTATTCGGAGCGCGTTTCACTCACGGGTATTTCTCTACACAATTTCTGAGCGGCAGGTTTGCTCCTTTGCATCACGTTCCCCTTTGAATCAATACAACCTCAACTACATAAAACAACCCCTTCGTCCCACCCCCACGCCCCACACTCCGCGCGCCCACTTCATTTCTTAACCACCTTCGCCTCCTCCAGCTCTTAATGCCCATCAAAATGTTTCGCTGCGCCTGATATAAGGACTCACACAATCTTGTTCATGCTGCGAAAAAGACTGGAGCAACAAAAAGGAGCTGGCAAAGTATTCTGTAGAGACAATCTAGTGTATATAACTTATAACGATGACCTCTGAGATTATTTCTCATTTTCTTTCTGCCACGATATTTTATCATCTCACGACGAAAATCTCTTATATATTATATATAAACAAGCTTAACGTAACAATATTCTCTTGGGATATTGACGTGCCGTACTAAAAAATAATGAAAATTGATGCTTCGCCATAGAAAATCGCTTTTTTGCTCGCGGAAAATCTACCCGTCCTCGCCCATGTCTGTAATTTCCTCGCAAACATTTTGCTGCGTGCACGCCGTGTTTACAGTTGCCGCTCGGGCTCGCCATGTTTTCCGCGCGACGCTCGTCAGGGCGGCACCGACGCCGACGCCGACGCCGACGCCGGACCCGGCTCTCTTGGACCGTGACCACGCGTCGCGGCGCTTGGTCCGCGGCCAGAACGCGACTTCGACGACAACGACAACGACGCCGACGCCGACGCCGACGCCAGCGATGCTGCACCACCGACGACAATGTTGCGAGGATTATTCTATTAAACCGGCGGTATTATCAAGAATTAGAGTCACTAATGCGTTTAAAGTTTCCTAGATGCCCGGGCGGAAACGTCGTGTGGTTTACGACATATTTCGACAATATTTCGACAATATGCACGATGTGTTTACACGTTCATATCACAGAGGGAGCAAAAATAAACGCTTGTTTCGTTTAATTTTTATTCTGAAAGTATAACTAATATGCTGGTTGGCTTTAGATGGTTTAATGACCATCTAATATGGAGCTATTATGCCACCCCGGAATTATTATATTACAATGCATACCAGCTTTTGGCCGCTCAGGGGGAAGGCCACATAACTCAAGTTAATTAATGTGACAAAGCGATCTTCATCATAATAATAAATGTCCGCACATTTATTCTTGCGGAAAGCTGGATTGTGGCGGCGAGAGAAATATTTTTGCGAACGCGGCAAACTCTTTTATACCTCTGTGTGTATACTCTTGAAACCTCGTGTAGCTTGAAATGGCATTGGAGAGTAAGATGTGTTTTTATGGAAATATGCTCCTAGCACTTCTAGCCACGCTCCTTTGATGCACACTTTGAGCAGCAGGCGCTGCGGTGTCAACCCAATGCGTCGACTGGAGGTGAGCGGTGGGGGCGTTCGACCATGGGGTGTAGGTGTGAATGGCCACGACGGCGGCGATGGGGCGACCTGGGAGTTGAGACGCTCGGGCTGGAGGTGGGCACCGGCACGTCGACGCGCCGCGCCGCCAAACCGAACGGCAGCGCGGCGAGCCACTCAAGGGAGTTGCAGAAAACATGGAAAAACACTTTTCCGAGTGGGACCCGCTCGCGACACATCGCTGCGATGTGCGATTCCTGCATGCCACACCGCAGGCAGTATAGAGCGGCTTGCAAAGACACCATACAGGCTATAGCTGCTGCTTACTTGCTTGCCAGGAGACGGTGTATTGGGGAAAATGGAAAATGGAAAAGGGATTATATTTAGAATTTCATTTTTATGTTGTCACTCAGCGGACGGGGAAAATGTACGAGGCCAGAGATCTGAATTTTGTTTTTCGTACTCCATTGCTCTATCTCTATCTCTCTCTCTCTCTCTCTCTCTCTCTCTCTCTCTCTCTCTCTCTCTCTCTCTCTCTCTCTCTCTCTCTCTCTCTCTCTCTCTCTCTCTCTCTCTCTCTCTCTCTCTCTCTCTCTCTCTCTCTCTCTCTCTCTCTCTCTCTCTCTCTCTCTCTCTCTCTCTCTCTCTCTCTCTCTCTCTCTCTCTCTCTCTCTCTCTCTCTCCCTCTCCCTCTCCCTCTCCCTCTCCCTCTCCCTCTCTCCCTCTCCCTCTTTATTTGTGATGTAAAGAATGTTGGTGCGTATATATTTACACCTAATCGCAAAATGAGCATCTGCATAATTTTTTGCTCCGCTGCATTCAAAAATCGTAAAATTGGCAAATCAGTAATAGATAAGAGCCCAAAGAAATAATGTATAGCTCTGAACACATTAAATTGGTACACAACGTTTCGGTTAGCGCAGACAAACCGAGCAGAAATCCAAAATGTGTTGTGCGCCCAAAAGCTGCGTATCCAAGCCGTGTTAATGGCTTTTTAAACCAACTAGACTGGTCGAGCACGATTCGTTACACTCTACCCTGCCTCATTGTCGGCGAGTCGGCCATGATTAAATACAATGCCCTAATTACGAGTCCTACTGCCGTAGATTACTTTTTGATATTTAAGAGTGCGGCAGTGCGTTAGATGCGTAATCATGGAGAAGAATGAAGGTACGTTGGATCGCAAACCCGGCTCCTCCACCACGGCGCAGCATCCCCCAATCCCGCTCCCATGTCGAGAAGGGAACGAGCGCTCGCAATTCCATTTCGGAAAAATGCAATTAACGGAAACAGTTTGACGTGGAAATAATACCCTCTCAGCAGCTCTTTGCGCAAATGAATTTATTCGCTGCACGGCGCAATGTACAGAGAATGAGAATTAGCTTCATGACCCGCTTTTCTATCCGAGTTCCCTTTTGCACTTCTCATTGTTTTTGTATTTCGAATCGCGAGTGGAAAAGTCATCCCGTGCCAGTGTGGCCTGCACCGCCGTATTTGAGTTGGAGTCAAAATCTTGTGAATTCAGGGGGAGGATGGGCGGGCGGGCGGGGGGGGGGGAGCGAGAGAGAGGGGTGGCGATCGATGGGGGAGGCATGCGCGCGCCTAGCCAGCCTCCAGGGACCGATTACTATGACAACGGCTCGAGATGATAACGGAGATGCTACACATAAAGTTATATACTGGAGAAAGAGAAAGAAAGAGGACGGTATGAGAGCATGATAGCGGCCGAGTTTGTTCCGGATGATGAACGATCTAATAAATGTCTTCATTTAGGTATGTGTGATAAGTCAATTTCAATCCCCAAGCACACAGGAAACCGGAGCTGGAGTTTTTCCAATTAAAAATTTATTTAAATTGAATTAATTGTGATAAGTGTTTTCAAGCTCTGGTATCACTTGCATAAGGAATGTGGATAGTAGGAAGACTCACGAGCAATTCCCTGTCATTGCTGATGAAATTGCAACAACCGTTTTTATTGTTACCTGGACCGCGTGAGTGCCACAACAACGTTTACTATATCTAGTGTGCCGTTTCAATTACCCGCAACTGTAGTAACATATAGCAAATAAACCACACACAATTCACATTGCATCCCAACCAGGGATGCATCACAGAAAGCTTCAGTATGCGTTCTGCGAAATTAATGCAGCTTCAAACACGAATTCTGTCACTCATCTTGCAATAATACTACACATGAATAGATGTATTGACGGCTAATATTCCCGTTCACCTAGAATTTTGTGCACTGTCTCAGATATACCATGCCATCCCTAAATTATTGAACCAACCAACTATAAGGATTACCCAGCATTACCCCGTACCGTCGACAAGGTAGACCCCAAATCCCAAATCTTCCCAATTTAAATGCATGCACAACGACAACACAAATTGAACGACCAAAAACACCGTCTCCCCCCAACCGTCAGCCCAATCTCTACCAAATACATTCCCAATACCGGCAAATCTCCCACGAAACTCACCGAGCGGAATCTTGTCAGCGTCGCCCCCAATCGCCAGCCAGCCACAGCATAACAGCGAGACGAAGACGGCGACCGCCTTTGGCGGCGTCATATCGCCACGTGCAGCTCGCATCCCATGCAACCATGCACTGGACCGCCGACGCCAGATCTCCTCTCCGTGACGACGCCGACCTAGCGCCCCGACGCCGGCGCCTCGACGCGCGTGCGTCCGACGTCCGACGTCCGGCGTGAGACATGACGCCCATCGCGCCATGTGCGGGACTCCCCGTGCGAGGGCTGCAATCCGCACGCACTTGCGTCTGGTGCGTGCGGGGTGGCTGAGTCATGTGCGAGTTGCGGGGTTGGAAGTAATTTGGTCTGCTGGCTGCGAGGACCGCGTGCTTATTCGATTTTGTCAACAAATTGCGAGTGGCAAAGTGTGGTATAAAAATAAGATATTGGAAATACTTTCTGTCTGCTTTTGACCACACAGTCCTGGATTGGACTAATATCAAATAGCACACAATATGCAGTCTTTACTCCACCGTCTCGAACTCATCGGCAGCTCGAAGGCTCTCATGGGGCAAATCATGTCACGTCTTATAGGTGGCAGTCGTACTTAGTGGTGGACGAACTATCCCAGTGTTCAGCCCTACACTTACGAGGAAAGATGCGGCATGGATTTCTGGCTTGTCATCACTTATCACAGGACAGCAAGAATAAAGTACCTATAGTTCTACTTGGGTGCTACTTTTATTGGCCATCAAGCCCTGTTATAAATAATGGGAAATTTAAAAATTTGGGAAGGAATTAATGGATCAATATTTGTAATATCACCACACAAAGTCTTTCCATCCACACACAAAGTCTTTTTTTTTCACACATTAGATAATGAGTACAAAATTCCTACCTACTTTAAAAATATTTATAAGTTAGTACCAAGATAAAATTTAATATTGTATCAAAGTTTCTTAGCTGCAAAATATTTAATCTCATTGAAAAATATTTCAGATCCTAGTCTAGTCTAGAAATTCTGTTGGTGCTTCCTCTTCTTATCCATCGCGTCTAAAAGCGGCTGCCGCTTGGTAAGGTATCTGTTCCGCAGCTCCTCGATCTCGCCCTCCATCTCCGAGTCTAGACTCGCCATCCGCAGCTGCAGGTCCATGAAGCTCTGCATCTTGAGGAACTCCGAATCTCCCTTGATGAACAGCCTCTGAAGATGCACTTGTGCCTCATGCGCCTGCCGGGCATTGTCCAGCAGCTGTTGGTTGTCCAGCCCCTGGATCAGCTGTTGCGGCGGGTACCCGGGCACGAGCTCGGCTGCTGGCATCTCTGGGGGAGCGGCGGCCAAGTCCACGGATGCCTGGAAGCTAGCTGCCGGAGGAGCCGCGTACGAGGCCGCCACATAGTTTGTTTCTTTCTTGTCGAAGTGATCCAGGAACAAGGGGCGGTCTTGGATAGCGTTCCCTTCCGGCCCTGTGTCGTAGCGCTTCATTGTTGCCTCTTCTTCCGTGTCGCTATTGATGACCATTGTTCTCAAGTCGAATTGGAGCATCGTGCCAGAGTCAGACGACACGACCGTGTCTCGCGAGGGAACCAAGGTCTCCATGTCTTGCGACGACCTGAATTGCCCACCATCCGGCTTGTCGTAATCACCCTTCGATTTGCTTGTCGAAGGGAGGTCGGTCTTCCGATTTGTTAAGTTTTCACGAATCTCCTTAGCTTCGGCTATCATTTGACCAAGGATATTTGGTTGTCTTGCATTGCTTATGAATTCGTGATGGAGAAGTTCAGTGGCGCTAGCTCTCTCCTCTGGGTTCTTCACCAAACAGCGACTGACTAGGTCGATGAACTCTGGCGTCCACTGGTCAGGCTTACGAAAGGATGGAGGTGGCTTTGTTGGGATCATGAAAATTGCTCTCATTGGATGGATGTCGCCGTAGGGAGGCTTTCCTTCCGCCATTTCTAGCGCTGTTATTCCTAAGCTCCAAATATCTGCAACACAATCGTAGCCAATTTCTTGTATAACTTCGGGTGCCATCCAAAATGGTGTGCCGATCACCGTGTTGCGTTTGGCCATTGAATCGGTCAACTGCCCTGCGACTCCGAAATCCGCTAGTTTTGCGTGACCTTCTGCATTGAGTAGAATGTTGCCAGCTTTCACATCTCGGTGTATTTTGCGTCTCAAATGTAAATATTCTAAACCCTTTAAAGTATCACACAATATTGTAGCAATTTCATCTTCTGTGAGTGTTTTCTTTCTTAGTCGCATGATGTCCGAGACAGATCCCCCTCCGCAGTGTTCCATTACAATCCACAAGTCTGTGTTTTTGAAGTAGCTGCCGTAGTACTTGACAACCCACGGTGAATCACATTGCTGCATTATAGATATTTCTTTGATGATTTCTTGTAGATCAGAATCTACAGGTACTTGCTTAATGGCTAATACTTGGCCCGATTCCTTGTGTAGTGCTTTGTATACGGACCCATAGGAACCTTCACCGAGTTTACAGATTATATCAAATACCTCTTCCGGCTGTCGGGCCAAACTCTCCTCTGACAATTTCTTCAACTCATTGATCAGAGTCATTTTCCGACTTGTTTTAAAAATCAAAAGGGAGTTATTAGGAAAAAGTATTTTAGTTCTTGTTGATTAAATTAAATTGATTGAAGCACAGATAGATACCTACTCTATACTAGGTAGGTACTCCCTCTGTGTATAGAATGATTTAAACGTCAAATAGACGATTAAAACGGTTATCAGACACCTGAATAACTGAAAACTTATGATCTCTCAAAAGCGTATTAAAGCAAAATAATAAAAAATGTGAGCAGATAGGTGTAGTATTTCGGTTTCTGAGTTATGAGTTGACTTTGACATTGACAGGTGGGGGGTTTACCATTGCACTGATATAACTAGATCTAGATCCACGTGCACTCGGAAGTTGGAAGGCTGTGAACGAATGGCGGCGTATATTTGCGAGGTGTAAATGTGGTTTGAATGTTGTTTACAATAGGTATGAACAACATAAAATTCATTTAATAACAAAGGTACAAAGTTACTACTGCTCTGAGTGTACAGCTCAGTTCGTTTGCCAAAGATGAGGTCAACAGCCTCAACTATTAGCTTATCAGTTTGCAACGTGGATCAGAGAACCAACCGACCTAACGTGTAGGTCTTACTGCAGCTATCGTCATACTTTTAAATAATTTGCTTTTTCTTATCTAACACTTTTATAGCCAAAAGGAGGCCACGATTGATAATTTATTACACATTTTATTCTGTGTCACTATAGTAGGTACCTACTCGTACAACTTTGTGGGTGTGTGAAGTGTCGGAAAAATATTTTGGAGAAGCTTCTCAAGTTTAGTATGTATGTATGGTTTGGTTTGCTGTCATTATTTAATTGCCTACTTTTGTTTACTTTATTTGCTCCTTTTTTACTAGGTAAGAATTTGAAACTCACGAGTCCTTCACTTTTATATTATATTAGGTACTGTTCTAAAAGCTCAGTTTATTCTCACAGGTCCAATGTCTGGTAATTTAACTTATTTTTTTTACTGCTCAAACTGGATGATGTTTAATTTTTTCTAGAATACCATGTCCAACCAAAATGCGCCGGACACAGAACTGAACGAAGATGATGCTTATCCAGGGATTTTTCAACTTGCATCTTCATGCAACAGCTGTATTGAAGATGAACGCGTTACCAGTCTACGGTCACTTTTCATCAAAGAGTTTCATATGGAACCAGTTTTCTATGTGAGAGTGCCTGGAAGGTTTGCTTTTTTTATTCAAAATCCTTTAAAAAAAATCAATTTCCTTAAAGCCTAGCTCTGAGCTGCCTGATATAAAATTCTTCACCTACGTGGTTCATCTACTCGACAAGTCACATTCATTATTTGTTTTGTCACAGGGTAAATTTGATCGGAGAGCACATTGACTACTGTGGTTACTCCGTTTGTCCGATGGCAATTCAACAAGACATTCTAATAGCCGTCAGACCCTGTGATGACCAAATACTTCACCTTACAAACTCAGAGGAAAAGTACCCCAACTTTGAATGTCAAATGAACTCGATAACAATCAGCAAGACTGGAACCCCTTCATGGCACAGTTACTTCATGTGCGGTGTGCAAGGAGTTCTGGACATGCTCGCGGAAGGCCGACCTCTATCCGGCATGAAGGCTGCCGTGACCGGCAACATCCCTCCGAACTCCGGACTCTCCAGCTCAAGTGCTCTAGTCAGCGCAGCAGCATTAGTCACTGCCTACGTACACAAGGTACCTACGTAAAGTTTCTGCTGGGAAAAAGAAAGGTTTCAATTAAAGAAAACAAATGCAACATAACTGGGCACAGCCTAGGAATCACGTAACTTTTATGTCACCTATGCCGTTATCAGTTCTTATGGATAAAATCCCTATTGTTGTCCACGTTATTTTTTTAACTTTGAAACCGAGAACTGCAAAATTAGACCTTTATGTAATCGCAGTATAGATCCACAAAAAAGGGATTTCCAAAATCCCGGGAGAACTTTGTTATCAGTTACTATGGCGACAGCCAATGGTGGCATGCACTGCACACCCATGCAGTGTGTGTGCATTTGTATCATTTAATTTATCTTCGACAGTAAAATTTACAATTTTTCACTCAGATGAAATTCACCAAACAAGAAATCGCCACACTAGCAGCCAAATCGGAGCGGTTCATTGGAACTGAAGGGGGTGGAATGGACCAAGCCATTGCCTTTCTCGCAAGAAAAGGTGAGTGGTAGCGATGATTTCATCATGCTTATTATGGATGCCAGTGAGACTAAACTAAGTAGCCACATGTATTCTTATATTTCAAGGGTGTGCCAAGCACATTATGTTCAACCCTCTGCGTTCAGAAGATGTGAACCTACCAAAGGACGCTGTTTTCGTCATTGCCCATTCATTGGCGGAGAAGAACAAGGCGGCCTCCAGCGATTTCAACTGCCGCGTCGTTGAGTGTCGACTGGCTTCCCAGGTTTGTTACGCACTTTCTCGGTGGTAGGGAAAATCAGTTCAAGAGCATACTAGATAGTATTAAATACAAAACAAAATAAACGTTGGTACCTATCTCAGCTATGTTAAACACGGTGTCACCTTTTTTTAAATGCAAATCTACTCCAAAGAGGAAACTAAACCAAAATTTTAAAGAGCATTCAAACTTTCATGCCTCATGCGCATGCCTGATGGAACTTAATGGGCCATTTACCTCTTGAATTTAACTTTTTTAATCGATTAGGAAGATTTAATTGTTGCCTTTGGACAGTAAAAAAATCTTCAGTCCACGGCCATCCGTACGGAAGTTCCCAAAGTCCATGTTTTTTGCCCCCTAGCACCGAGACAAACCTCTTGTCAGATAAAATTCAAATAATCTGAGCATAGTCCCCTATCCGTCCTCTGTGTTGAAATAATTTGGCTCTTTGATAAGATCACACGTTAAGCCACGGTAAGCGACTTTCCGCAGGTATGTAATTAGCATGCTGCATTTTTTTCATGCAGTGCCGCTCTGAGCGTGCCGCGCCGAGTCGTAGTGGCAGCGACATCGCTCGGAAGTGAGAGTTGGTAGGGAGGGGATAGAGTCACTGTACAAAGAGAATCGTACTCATCTCGCGGATCGCGCTGCGTGAAAAGCCAGAAATCTTATATAGTAATTAATTGCAAATCCATATTTCGTCAACTTCTAATCACGTTATAGTTACGAATCTAAGGTAAAAACTTATTTCAAGATGTAAATGGTCCTTCAATGCTCGCATGAGCGAGGGTGACATGAAATTTTTGTTCTTTTCACTGGCTAGCTCACCAGATGTCAGATTAAGATAGCAAGACAATGAAGCTAGCTTTACCGAAGTAGTAGCTAGAATGTATTAAACTGTTTCTATTTCCAAGAAGCATTTAAAGTCTCTTTCTTGAAACTCGAAGGTTTTGAAAGAACCTCCAAATCTTGCAGTGTGGTTACGCGGCATCCAGTGGTGTAAATATATTGGGTAGGTCGCCGGTCTGATGGAATAGACCCCAAGGGTTTGAAAACTCACAATTTAGCATGGCATGGGTGGCAAGGAAATCATATTAAAACCAGCAAATAAATCAGGAAAGCTTTGAAATGTTTAATGTTAATGCTATTGTTGAATGTATTTATCCAGAACCTAGGTAGTACCAGTTGTATGCAAATTTAATTTTGCATTTTAAAAATATTTTCTGTGACATTTGAAGCAGATTTTATAAATATACTATTCTTGAGGAAAGCAGAAAATGACTTTTTTTCACTTTTAATCTTATTTAAATTACGAAAGCTCGTAATTGGCTATTCATTTTATTATTATGTACACAAATTAGCCTCCCAAAAGTGTTGTCCATTCCGGGATTTGAACCCGGGTCCCCAACTTTCGCGGCTGGTGCTCTAACCGCTGAGCTAAATGGCCATTAAATTTGGGAGAAGTAATTTGCATAAGAGCACCAGCCGCGAAAGTTGGGGACCCGGGTTCAAATCCCGGAATGGACAACACTTTTGGGAGGCTAATTTGTGTACATAATAATAAAACTTTTTTTCATTTTAAAAATATTCTTGTACATTCATCTCTTTGTCAGATATTGGCAAAGAAGTCTGGCCTAGCATGGGAGAAACTGATTCGACTGGCCGACTTGCAAAAAGAACTGGATTTGGATCTGGATACTATGATTCGACTAGTCACAACAACACTTCACGATGGACCATACTCCAAACAGGAGGTATGGTACTTATCAAGTCTCAACTATGGCTATTGCCTATCATTTTAACTCCTAGTCATTCATTGCCTCAGGCATTCATTTGTTGGATAACAGTATTTTTCTCTGACAACAGATCACTTCGATCCTGGAAGTTTCCGAAGAGGAGCTCAATCAGCTGACTCTGTCTGCCAACACGACACACGTCCAGTCGTTCCTGCTCAAACAACGAGCACTCCACGTCTTCCAAGGTACAGAGATCTCGAAGAACGTGAGGCTGGACGTGGGTGAGGCTGAGGGGTTACAAGTTGTCAATAGACAGTCGGTGGTCGGTTCTTGGCATACAGAGGCGTGCGGCTGCCACTGGCTCAGGCCGTATCGAAGATTTTGGCAGCATGTAATCCAGTATTCCAGATTTTCCTGATGATTTTGGTTGGTATTTCAGCAACTTATTACAGTTGAAATATAGATAATTAGTAATCCACCTAATAATCCTCCTAGAACCTATCTGCATGCTTAATCTAATGCTTTGGAGTTGTTATAAAAAGAACCAATTATTTAGCATTAATTTGCCTTTTCCCTCTTGGATACAATTATTTGAGACAGATATTCATATTCATAGCTGGGTACCTTGCCAGCGTCCTCTAAATGAATTGCAAAAATATCATAGTTGGCTTCTACCTTGAGCAAGATTGTAACATGCGCAATTTTTTACCCTAGCATTTACCACATTTATGAATTATGTGACAACATTTGAGCCATAAGAGCAATGATAAGCATTTTCTGTCGATGGTTGCCATGTCAGCCAACACTTGCTTTTGCAGTCAGGTGCATAGAAAACAATGCATTCCATTTCACTTGTGGCTGAGCCATATCGAACCATTTACCATGCGCCCGCCTATGCATTCAAGTTCTTCAATTCAGTCATGCTCCTTCAAAACTACATTTTTCAGAAAAGTACAGATGTTATCACCTCATTCGATTCATGTAATTGAGAAGAAGTAAAATAATGATATTCTCTTGCTATTTGCATGTACTATCTACACCAAACTCTATTCACTAGCTACTGTCTCAAACTTGGGTGTCTAGTTTTGGGTTCAGTGGCGTGCCAAGTCCACGGAATCTAAGGGATCAAAGATTCACTATTATTTCAGAATAATATAAATTTTATTGTTTCAAACTTCAAACCGATTGCAGTACTCGGCCTGGTCATCCATCACCACTCCGTTGCGTTACAGAGGCGAGCCGTGTGGAGCGTTTCTGCAGCGAGTGTCGCCAACCGAAAGTCGACGGCGACACTGGGAGTTCGCTGCGCAGCCTCGGCGACCTGATGAAGAAGAGTCACAGCAGTCTGCAGCAGCTCTACGAGTGCAGCCATCCCAACCTGGATCGCATCGTGTCGATGGCCTCCGAACACACCTTCGGAGCGAGGCTCACCGGGGCAGGGTGGGTGCTTTGTTGATGTGTGGCTGGCACGGGTTCGTTGACGGGTTTTGGCCGCGGTGGGATGGGCCTACCTTTTGGGTGGTTGAAGGTGGTTTTGGGTGGTTGAAACGAAGGTTGGTTTTCAAATGGCTGGTGAATTGTAATGAAGAGGATACAAGAAAGAGGAAAACATTCACTTAGCAGGTGTCACAAGAAAAAAAGTAAAAATCATAATATTGAGTGATATTTTGGCATTTTCTTGTTGTTTTTTTAACCATTTTATTACCAGTATCCAGCCAAGTCCAACTAACGTCACCACGACCACGATCACTGATGAGTGATGACCATCAACTCAAATCATCAACGAGGCATTTAGCCGAGACCTTTCAAGATTGATGATTGAAAACCCATAAACTAGCAATAGTACTTGATGTAAAAGTAACACAATGTAAGAGTGGATTTAACCAAGGAATCACAATCACAGCCTACATGCTTTGGTCAATGCCAGCTGGGATATGGAACTAGCTTAGCAACCTCGAAATCAAAGGGATGTCATTACACAGTGTTCGTCACACCAGTGTTCACACCAGTGTTCGGACAAACCAGTTCCTTTACAGCTGTCATTTCACTTGCAGAACAATGCTGTGACAAATATTGAATCATTATGCATTGTTATGTGATATTTGTAATATATACTAGTAAATTAGCTTCTAAATAAGTCAAATGAGTGTCATAAGTTCCAAATAATTTCCTAGTTTGTTTTTATTTGTGTCTATTCACTTTTAAGATTAAGTACAAACTGACATGGGCATCTAATGAAGTATGAGCTGGCTTTAGCATTCTAGTTGTCAATCCCGTACCTTAGCAGTGATTAAAGCTACGTGTATGACTTTTGAGACATGAAAGTGAGTTGCTTAAGGTCTAATGCCTTGCGTTTGCTCCTCCAGATGGGGTGGATGCACTGTGGCCCTTACCACGCAAGCCAACGCTGGAAAGTACATCCAAGCACTCAAAGATGAGTTCTACGCCAAGAACCCCGACCTGGGGGGTCGAAACGTAGACAAGCTCGTGTTTGCCACCGAGCCGAATGCTGGGGCGGCCATCTTCCTCTTTTGACGAGACAACATGCCACATTGCAGCTCCACAGTGCCAATGGAATGCTCATTCAGAAGATAACTGTTAGTCAGTTTTGTTTAAGTTGTTTGGTATGCCTCGAGGAAATGTGTCTGAGCCACAAAAGAAGAATATGTTTTAGGCCCAGTGTGCGGTGCTGCTGAGCACCATCTCACCATCAAAACATGATCAAGGCTTCAGGAAAAATTAGACCATAGTTCTTAGTTATTATATATTCTTCTTTTGCAACTCAAATCTTTCAGCCTCGTACGAATTTGTTGTACGTCCCATGCATTCAATGCTAAAAAAAATGCTATCAGTAAAGGCGTCGTCTCTAGTAGCATTGGTAAATGGACCGCGGTAAAATATCTAATTTACTATTACCATTGAGCAATGATAGCTTGTTAATGTTACCACTACTTATTACTGTATTCACTGGGGACAAAATGGGAAATGATCATTGCAAGTGGTAGGAGCTATTGTGTCGGTTGTGTTCACTGGCCCAAATTACTTCCATAAACTTCTGTGCTTCTGCCACAATGCAAGAATGGCATTTTCAATAGCATTGATCTATGCCAAAATATGAAGGGGCAGGCTCTAGGTCAACCTGGCCTGGCCCTAAGGCCTCTCCTAGTACCAGATCACTGATCAGGGACCCAATTTATTTATTGATTGCCGATCGGTCTCTATTATAAGAGCCATGATATGGGTGTACATCGACATTGTCGATAATTTTTTTCAATCACTATAAGCTATCTGGGATCAATGGTAGTTACAAAACGTTATAATAGAAAATAGAAATAGGTGACTTGTTCCAAATTAGCACACAAAATATTGATCAGAAATACTACCTGAACTTTGAAATGAAGTCCAGTAAGTCCTATTCAGTCAACATGAACCTTGTGTTGACCTGTGCAATAGAAGAATTAGGTTTTAAAAAAATTCAAAATACATTTGGGTTTCTAGCTTTTGCATCATTTAAGTTTAGTAGGAAAAATGAGGAGGAATAGGTAGACTAATGAAACCAAAAAAATAACTATGAAAAAATATTTATCATGTTACTTAATTATGATTCACCCCATACATAATTTCCATCATTTATATATTATTAAAAAATATTTATCATGTTACTTAATTATGATTCACCCCATACATAATTTCCATCATTTATATATTATTATAGTACTAGTCATCAATGGAACTAGGTGTTGCATGGTGCATAATATTTTCTCTCATGTAGGTAATCAAGATTTTTGGTCATTTAACAAAATAAGCAATAAACTTTCAATATTCAATTGAATCGAATTGTATGTTGGTTGTGGCATCGTTGGATCATTTGTTGATTGACAATCTGAGAAACATAGACAAGTGTAATATCCTTAAGTTTTTTTAGGTAATGTTTTCATCAGATCAGACGCACAGCGTCGCATTTCAGTAGATCGGCAATAGGCCGATATTGCATTATATGCTGTGAACCTTCTTCGAGATTGACTTCTTCATCGCCGTTTTCTTGGTCGCCCCTCACAGTGACACCTGTCACAGTGCGTCTTGCAGAGAGGAATATGTGGGAGTCCAAGTTCGGTGACACTGTGCATTTCTTCTTATCCAGCGTTTGAAAATTGCTGGGCATATGTTGCAAGGCGATCTGCTGAAAGTGGCTCTCGACGCTAGCAAGATAATCACATGCAAACTTGTACTCCTGCTCGGATAGGTACTGATCTTCAGGGCTCCGCTTGCTTTCTTGGTCCAAGATGTCTGCAGTATACGTTTCAATCTTTTCTAATCGGTTACGGAGGTAGCTCGAGATTATGAACCGTATTCTATCCAGCTCCATTCGATGGATTATAATACGAAAGTCACCTCTTTTGAGCTTGGATATATTTTCTTCCATTTGCTGTATTTGTTGGAGCATACAGTCTACTAAGTCCTGTTGATTTGGCAATATTTCTGGACAAAATTTTTCATTTAACCATGCTTCTTCTATGCTTTTTAATACCGTTTGTGCCGTCACGGGTTCCTCGTCGCTGGAAATCACTCCGCTGTCTTCTTCCATTGTTAAACGCAACGCACGTTGTTATCTCAGATAATCAGAAACATTGAAACAAAATATAAATATCATTTCGAAGAAGATTACAACGAATAGAAAAGTATCGAATATTAACGCAAAGTGAGGTTAGAGCCTCCCTTGTTGTGTTTACATTTGAGCGGTCTGTGGACTAGCGCCTGCTCACGCCTCTAGTAGCCAGCTGGTCAACCGTCTTGCGCGCTGGAAATATGAACCGCAGAAGTTGCCATACGCCTCCACAGTAGGTATTCACCTTTGGTATTCACTACATCAGATACCTTAAATTTAAAGGTATTTGACTATAAAATGAAAAGTTCAACAATGGCTTTTCAAGCCAATATTTCAGTTAATTTCCTATTGTCAAATCCACCGCTGACTTCATTCTATCAGCGCTGCGCTTTCCGTTCCGTTAGAATCCATTCGGTGGTCGTCAAATCGGTTCACACGAGAGAAAAATAATTTTGTCACTTACAAAACAAGTGGTATCCTACGAATCTGCCTTTTTAAAATTCAAAATTTTTCTCAACCTACAAATTGCAATGCAGATTTGTTGAACGCTTTTGTTCCGGCATCAACAGCGAATTTGGTAAAATAAATATCACACACTAGGCAAAGGATAAAGTGAAAAATCATTGGTTGTTCACAATAATTTACATCTCAGATAACCATCTGGCCACCTGACATCAGAGTTACAGTGTCAATGAAAATTGAAATGATTTCAATAAACTTTTTTCACTCTTGTTCCATATTATAATTTACTAGGGCTTCGTGAACACAATTCGTATTGCATTGACGATGGATGTAGCTGTTTGTAGCGGTTAAAAAGGTAAATGCATATCGTCGTAAGCAGTAGTCCAAGTATGAAATAAATATTTCTTCAATAATGGGTCAAGGAAATCTTTATTCAAAACAAATTTCATAGAATTTCTTATGGAAACTTTTTATGTGTGAAACAGGAACGAAAAATCAAGCAGACTTCAAATTTTCAAATATGCTTTTTTTTTCAGTGTGCTCTACAATTTGCTCTACGCTTCATAAACACAATGTTTTTCGGCTCAATGGCGCAAGGAAATTTTTTCAAAACTATGAACATTTTCTTAAATTTTGATTGATCGAATTTCTTGAAAACACGGCGGATCTACGTTGAAAACAGAGGTAGATACCTTAAAAATGTAATCAAAATCTGAGCACGTTCCATCGAGTGAAATTGTATATGGGAGGTAGTGAAATTGAAGATTTCGCTTCACTTGCCGCAGCAGGCAATTTGAATGCTGGCACGATTCCGGAAAGTGACGCCCTTACCTGTTACCTATATCGATCTATCACGATTTTTTCCAGTTTTTTAACAGTAATTTTCCCGTTCTTAATAATTTACTGTATGACCTTTTATTTTAACCGGGTAGATAGGTAAATTCGTAGCTACAGAAAGAAGATAACATTCGAAGGCTGGATTTCTGGTTTTATTAAATGTTTATAGGCCGTTACTGTTAATTTCATTTATGATGGACGGTGACACAGCGTTGTTGGACATAAATCTATGCGGGTGGGTGTAGGTATGTGGGTGGGTGTAGGTATGCGGGTGGATGGGATTCGCTTGGTGTAGAGACGGAACGAAATATTTTATAGACAGAGTTGGAACAGATGGTTTTCTGATAATGGAATGCCAGTGTAATTAGTGGTTGTTTACCCATCTGTGCCTGTGCGTACTTGAATGTATTCTCCGATATTATTTGCCGTATATATACGTACCTTTTGTCATAATTACTGCTCGCTAAACAACAAAATTATATTCACTGTCAATAGCAACATAAAACTGAGCATACCTCCTACACTAATATTATGACGGATATATGAGGGAATTTGGAAGAAGCGTAGTGAGTTTCAGGGTCAATCATATTATCAACTGAAACAGCGGGATGTTTGTGGCATATCACATCAGCCAGCGATGTTATCAAACTACCACGAAGAAATGATAACACAATTGACGAATCCACATTTCAACGCACAAAACGTTCTTAACCATCTCAGTTCTCTGCGGTCATCGACCACACTGCGTCTCTCCCACAATTGTTTGCCGCATTACATTTCAAATTGAAGTAAACGTCAGTTTTTCACGAGAGATCAACCACATATGAGTTACATTCCTTTTCGCTGCGCCAAAGATCGGCGTCTAAATGGAAGGCACGACGCCTCTCAAGACGACGCCAACGCCGCCGTCGTTCGCGTCCAACCACCTGCGGCTCGACGCTCGAGTCTGCGCGTCGCGACGCTCTATTTCCGTAGAAAGCGCGTGCACGACGCCGCACGGCGACTAGAAGTCCCAGCGACGCTTCGGAGTCTCGACGTCGCGACGTCGCTGCCACGACGCGAACACACGATGCACGACGCCGCGAGACTAAAACCGTGATTAAAAAACTGTGTTTATTTATTTTTTAGTAATGAAATTGTTGCAAAAACTCGCACTTCGGTTAATGAGATGATGCGTGTAGACGGAGTGTGTTTTTCAAACGAGTCGCGACGGTGGAATTAGGTACCCACTAGAAGCGCACATGGCGATTCTTCAGTCTTGTTGTTGCTGGAGGTCGGTGCGAAAGGGGAGCATTGCGAGTGCGTACTATACAATGGTAAGTTGACGGATCATTCTTAAGTTTGTACAAAACCGGAGTTGTTTTCTTGATAGATTGCATTTTTGTTTGGAATGGCATTTTCTTCCCATTACGTACAAGTTAAGGCTTGATCGTAAAAAAGTTTGTCCGGTTTGTTTTTGGCTATTTGCTCTGTTGACTTTTGGCTCGACGGCAAAGCGGCTTGATTTCCTTCCTGACGTTTTGGACGGCTTGGCATGTTCGCACTGTCTAGAATCTTGTTCTAACTCTTGCGAATGGACATTCCATGCGTCCTAGATGTCTCCGACGGGCTCCATTCAAGAGCAAGTCAACAAACAGATCAAACATCTTGGTGAACTGCACAACATAAATTCAAACAGTGCTCGGAAAATCTCCGACACATTTTTATCCCAGGTTGAATGATGTGATTAGATTATTTTGAAACGAATTCGCTTTTTATTACATAATGCTTTTAAGTTAGTCGTGTGATGACGATTAATTAATTTCGTTTGTCTGGTGATGATGGCTGATGATCTTCAGGTATAACGATTTATTTCAAACTTGAGCATCACTAATGCAGCCAGAAAACACCACGCTCCTGCTCCTCTTTCTTCTTTATTAGATATTGGGCCTGGATGCCTGAACAGTAATTACTTAAAATGCCTTATTTAATGTTTTTTATTTTCATTTTAATATACTTAACTCCGCTGGGCAATTTAAGTGGTGGTTTGTGCACTAGCCAACCCCAGTTTCGTCCGTGGCATCTCAGAAAGTTAATAAGATTTTATCTGAAATTTGTGGCCTGAGGAGACTTACCGCTAAATCCAAGGCCGCTTTTGTTAGTTATGCTTTTCATATTTTACGATGGTGTTGGCTTTTGTGGTTCTAACATATTATATCTTGGTGAATGGTGATTAAAAATCAAACGAAGGTAAAGACCCATTAATAAATGTTTATTATTGGCAATTATACTACCCGAATATTAGGTCCCCTGACAACCCCTTGCATAAGCGTAAGACCAATATAGGTACCTAATTTTCACTTTGGTCCATATCCATGCAGATCTTTGCTACGAACGACGTCGGGCTTAGCACTGGGGCCATTATTATTTAATAAGCGTGTTAAACGAAAAGTAAAATAATACATAGATTCACTTCTGAAGTGAGCCAGCCAAATGTTACAAGACCCGACGTCTTGGCTAGGCTCGATGAAAGACCTGCGTTTCTACATCTGCATGGTCAAGCCAAAAGGTACCTAGTTTCAGACTATTACTGGTTTGGGTCGATCTGCTTCGTCGAATAGGCAAAAATGATACTGCTTACCTCTTGTAATAACAGTAAAATAATAGCCTCGAAACATATTCCAATTTGGATGCTCAACATGACTGTCCATCATAAGTAATCTTTCCCGGAAGTATGGAAAAATCATTCTTGCATTGGTATATAAAATAAATCACCAAATATCCCGTTCGTGTTGTCTCCGACCTGCCTGGACGAGTAGGCATCAAAAGGTCGGGTCTCGGTACGATCGGCTGCCTTGATTGAGAGATAACAGAAGCAATTAATTGAAAGAAACCACATGAAATTGCCTTGAAAAAACCAACTTTTTTCCCAAATAATGGGAAAATTATTATTGATTTGTGAGTGGAAGGAAGACACAGGAACTTTTTTGAATTTAATTGGATCTTCATTTTGAATTTCCTTGATTGGTAGATATGTGCCGACATCGTGCAAAATTCCACAGTAAACCGAATCACGAGAATTTCCAATCCCCATTTGACAGAGTGCTGCTACTGATAAGGAAACAGGTTTATCAAACTAGATCCATGGGCCCTCAAAAGCTCATGGCAAGTCACGAGTTCATTACCTGGCCTCTATACCTATAATGTTGTTTTGAACTCAACAGCTGAACGGGACTTTCTACTGGAATTTTGACCTATAATGTTGTTTTGAACTGAACGTGAACGGGACTTTCTACTGGAATTTTGACCTATATAATGTTGTTTGAACTGAACGGGAACGGGACTTTCGACTGGAATTTTGATCATTTGGGGCGACTGTTCTCAAAGTCAAGGTGGGTCTAATTTGAAAGTGGTTTGAAACGTGGAGGTAATCGAAAATTGTAAATAAATCGGAGTAAGCATTGGTATGTACAATTGAAGGCATCGCTCGCCTCGGACTTACATTTTGAAACTATTTCTGCTGGGTGTCAGGAAATGTAAATGCAATTCGCAAATGAAAAGGAACCGGAGCGAACACAATTTTCAATTGTGCCGTCGCCCAAGTCCACGTCGTCGTCCTCGTCGTCATCGGCTTCCCCGCGAGCAAAGAAAACGACAATTCAGAAATTTATATCTGACGCCACCAACAAAACGCATTTTTCCATGGCTCTTTTGTGTCACATTTAATCACATACGACTGTGGTATACTGCTGAAAGTATCTCTAGGAAAATTGAAGATAAAAAAAAGTGCAGTGTTCTGCACCCTTAACCTCGTCCATAACTCTCCACATTTCATTATCAACCACAAATATTCTTTCGTCTAGATGAAAATGAAATGTGTTTGTTCTTGATGTTCCAGTCTCAGTTGTTCCACGGAAGACATACTGTCAGTTTCAATTCCGATTTCTTGTGTCAGGTCAGCTTCCTTCACACTCACTTGTACTTTATTATCTCACACCATGAATAAGAAATCGGGAAATTGCCTAAAGAGAAGACATTGAACTTGTATAGTATTCATAGTTTGCCACAAAAAACAATAAAATTCAGACATTAATACCAAACAATTTTAATTTCCCCTCAAAACGCTCGCGTTCCGGTTAAAAACAGTGTTCGCAATGCGTTCACGTACGCGCCTGTCCGTTCCCGGCGCTTCCCGCGCACACCTATGAAGCCCACGGGGGAATGTATCCATAACCGTTTGAAAAAAACTGAACACTTTCGACGGCCCAAAGCTTCCGGCGCGTAGCACGTTAGGCTACAAACCAGCGCCAAAACTTTGGCTACAACGCGTTATTTTCGTCTGCACGCGGTGCGTGTGTGCCGTCGTTGCGTCGTCGCGTGCTTCCGACGCGCCGGCTGCAAAGAACGAGCACACGCATGAGATGATCAAGTAATCAGATAAAGCTTCGTCGTGAAAGTTTTTGTGTGTTTATCGCGGTGATCGATCTGCCATCTTATGCCGAGAAACAGAACCTGTCCAATAAGATTGAATTCACTCTTCCCATACACCACGCTCACACGGCGTCGGCGATGGGGTCGAGGGGGGCGGGAACGAGGGGCGCCCTGCCAGAGACGTCGGGCGTCGAAAGAGTGCCCGACATTTGATCGCTCCGAGACGCCAGATTGCTGCTTTATCGTTCCAAGGGAAGGGAAATGTGATTATCACTGCTTTTAGATTGGTCCGTCTGTTTTATTAGCAAGCCGAGAAGGTATTTAAACCAAAGACATATCAAATTTATTTATGATCAATAATATGACGACGTAAACGCGGATGTTGCTACAATAAAATAGAGCTATATATTGTTTTTTATCTGACTTTTGATGCCTCGTTTTCTATCGCACGTGATTGAAATAATGAGCTTATTAAAAAGAGTTTGTAAAGCAATGTGCACAAAAAACGATCCCCTCGTTAGCGTCTACACAGAATAATGTTGGAATATAATTTCGCCTGTTAATTTTTCTGCTGGAATGCACTAATCGAGCGGCGCTGGCCGGCGTGCATCGAATCCTGAACGCATCGCTGCCAGATACGTGTCGCCATTCAGAAGCAGCAGGTAACCACGCGCTCTTTGGAGCGGAAGCGTCGTTAAACACATCACGTTATCGCGCCGCTCTGAGCACAATTTCACCGGCGACTCCGGGCAGCTTTAGCAGTATCCTGTATCGGCCAGGCACGGACATTTCGACTTGCGGAACGAACAGTTTCGGCCGGACAGTTTCCGGCGAACGTTTCAGTTTCCAATCACTAAGGGCGGAATTGTTTTTGTCATTATCAGATACTGGCAGCTATGACGCGCTTTTTGCTAGAAGTTCACCAGAGGTAAAAGCGTTGCCAAAGGCGGACCGATTTTCTTTGGACGGTGCAGGTGGGTTAAAAGTAAAAACTTATTGCGTGGGTGTTCCTAATTGGCTAATTGGTTTATAGAAAATGTATATATAGAGTATGACGAGGAAACGCCTGCGAATGCTTTTTGTAAGGAAATTGCTTAATTAGGCACGTATTTTACGAACAATCAACAGTCGTCCCACGTTCGCACCTTGTACAATGAGTTTTTGTGTTACGTTCTCAAGAAGAAATCGGGAAACTTGAATTTGACGCCCTCGCGTAGTTCGAATATTACGTGTAAAAAGTTCCATGGTCCGATTTTATTACTTGGAAATTCTTTATGAAGTAATTTATATGATATACTTTTCCAAATGAAATTTTAAGATGATATTGGATGGAAAACTGTACAAATATATTCCAATATCGGTTAGTGCCTCTGAAATATATCTTGATCCCTTGTACAGCATTTGATGGTGCCAAACTCCTTATCAATATCAGCATTATTTTCCAAACAATAAGTGATGAAGCAAATACTTGCTGCTGTGGCTATACATCATGTTAAGCGAAAAATAATTTTCCATCAATATCGACTCGACAATGTTGTTCTAGCCGATCAAACAAACGACTCCTATAGCGAAGTTCTAATCCCATCAACGACGCAAATCCAATTTCACCCCGTAGGTACGGTAAACTTGCGTACTTAATTAATTTGGCGCTGTTCTGTGCTCGTTATGTGCCAGCCTCTGGCGGTCGGTAGCCACTCAGTGGTGGGGGGGGGGGGGGGGGGGGGGGCGCATCGATTATCGGGATCCACACATCTTCCGAAGGACTGATGGATTTGACAGTTTCATCTGCTGGACCGGCTTGCTAGCCGACAAACGCCTGTGAAGCAAGTCACTTCGAGCTGTGAGTTGGGTCAAGCTGGGTTCGAATCCTGGTCACGTGCGGGACCGGGTACATACAAGATCGAACGACGACTGCTTTCGAAGAGCTGGGGTGGAATTCCAAAAAAGAGTTCTCTCAGTTGGATCTATACACACTATTTACACTCACCTTTATACAGGCTCTTGGGACATGGAAAGTTTCCTAATTCTATAAATTATTATTTTACACAAGTATAAGTTTCTTTAGCGAGTGCGAACATTTCTGTGGACCAAGAAGCTGTGTTGGGAGTTGAGACGTTGTTGGGGTTAAGTTTGTTTCCTTTTGCTTGCATCAAGTGATGGTTGTAGAAGCTGTTGTAGCGTAACAAAACATGTCTGTCTCGTTCGCTTAATCGTCGAGATGACACGGTAAATGCTTGGCCTGATTTCCCAGGAGGAGGCATAGCTGAACAACTCTGGAAACAATTTCTCGGATAAAAATTTCTGTCAAATATCATTGTGATATAAACAATTTGTTTCACGACTGTTGAGGTTTCAGGCGTAATAGTTTGAAAACCTCAGTGCTTAGATTTACGATTTAGCTTGGCAAGAGGGGTCTGTCTCACTTCATTTGAGTGGCCACGTAAATCGAGGTAAAACATGTCCTGAATTTTTGTTATCACTTATCAGGCAATCAATTTCGAGGATAATGCTACTCGAATAGCGGCTAAGTGCAGAGAATGCAGTGCTCTATACTGTACGATGGGGTTTAGCACTAAACCCCTATTAAAAAAACTTCGGGGGCATGACTCGAAAAACTTCTTAATGATCCTAATGGCAAAAGCGAGGGAAGCTCTCAAATTGTTGCCTGATTAAATTAATTAAGTAAAACAAAAGCTTTCCACTACGATCATGCGCGGAAACAAACAAGCCTTGCCATTTCCCATCGTATTTTCCTGAATATATTTACCTATGCAAATTACGACCGTATCCGCTCTATTTTCATACATAACTATAATACGAAGATGATACAACGACGAAGGCAATTAACATTTTCATCTAAGCAGAACGAAAGTATAGAGTAACAAACCTCGCTGATAATTTCTGTATAGTATGACCCGTTTGTCATCTTAATTTTCTCTAAGTTTTGAATACCAAACAGCAAGGTACCTAATTTGCAATGTTATTTTCCTACTGGCAAATACATAATCGTGCTTTTAGCTTCCATTCAAAATTCATATAATTACAAGCTTGGTACCAGCATGAACGTTCATGCACACCAGCAAAACTGTGACTAAAAAATACTTTGGAGATGAACCGCCCGTACGAGTGACGCTAATTGCATTAGTGAGTAAAGTCTGTAATTAGTTTACCTATCGTTGGTATAGGACGGTATGTAGATTCACGGCGAGCGAGCGCATTCGAGTGGCTGCCCTCGACAATCGGTATTGCGTACCGTTTCACTTTTGAAAGCGATAATTGAATCGCGTTTCGCTGTACATCAAAGCATCGCGTCAATTAAACCGACCGTAGTGCTCGCTGGCCGATATTCATTATTTTAATGAATGCTGCACTTTACAGCAAATATTCAAGTGGAAAAAGAACTTTCTGGGAAATGTGAAATGCTGTGCAAACGTAGGGGTGCTCTTGTTATGAAAAACGTCTTTTTATAAAAATATATAACGCGAAGATGAAAAATATGATTCAATTTAATTTTGCAATCAAATAAAACGCTCTCAACTCTAATGGTGCTTTAAAAAAATAAAAAATAAAAATAATACATCCATTCCAATTTAAATGTTTTGGATTTAATTTCTTGGATAGAAATCGAATAATGTCAATGATGATGATGGTGATGATGTTTGCTATCAAAGGATCTACGTAACTATTCTTGGAAAATAAGCACCTCTCTTCGAAACTGCCCCAGCTAATGCAATTCGCTGGATGCACATGATATTATTTTATTTCTCCACGTTTACACCCATTAATTATTATAATTGATGAGCGTAGCGAGCGAAGCGAGCGAAGCGAAATCATCAATTTCACTACTGCTAAAAAAAACACTTGGTGTGTGTTTGTTTGTTTTTTTGTATGTGTGTTTGCGCGCGCTCTACAGGCCAAACGCCTGCTTCGAGTGGGATGAAATTTTCAGGGTGTCTACTTTTGTTCTCAACTTAGACCCCCTGCCTTTTTCAAGAAAATCCTCCACACCCTTCACTTTCAAAGCAGAAAAAAGAGCGAAATTCGACAATTGGGCATGTTTGGAAAAGTACTGAAATTTAATTAAAAGTACGTATTTTTTTTCAAATGTTCCCAATTCCGATTTGCCTTTAGAAACCATCGAAACCAAATCGAAACATCACACCAGATTTTTCCCAATAAAAACCAACCCAATAAAACCCAATAAAAACCCTTGGGCATATAATACATCTATGTATTAACATGCACAATGCTCAATGATCTCAAAAGGAGCATATTTCCGCTACCCGACAGCTCAGACAGAAACAAAGAAAGGTCAGAATCGTTTACATTTTCAAGTGATCAGAAGTTTTGAAAAAGAATTGGTGCGGCTTGCTGATCCATGATTTGCATAAGCTTCTTGCCTTAATCTTTTTTTGCGCTATATACAAACCGCTACGCTCATCTTCAACGCAACACAAATTACGTTCGCCCTAGTTACTAGGGCGAACGCAATTCGTGTTGCGTTGAAGATGAGCGTAGCGGTTTGTATTTAGCGCATAAAAAGATTGAGGCAAAAAGCCTAAATCATGGAGCGTCAAGCCGGACGATTGCTTTCTCAAAGATTATGATCACTTGAAAATGTAAACGATTCTGACCTTTCTTTGTTTCTGTCCGAGCTGTAGAGTAGCGGAAATATGCTCATTTTGAGATCATTGAGCACTGTGCATGTTAATACATAGATGTTACTCATGCCCAAGGGTTTCTAAATCTGGTGTAAATCTGGTCGAGGGAAAAATCTGGTGTGATGTTTCGATTTGGTTTCGATGGTTTCTAAAGGAAAATCGAAATTGGGAATATTTGAAAAAAATACGCACTTTTAAATAAATTTCCGTACTTTTCCAAACATGCCCATTGTCGAATTTTGCTCTTTTTTCTGCTTTGAAAGTGAAGGGTGTGGAGGATTTTCTTGAAAAACGCAAGGGGTCTAAGTTGAGAACAAAAGTAGACACCCTGAAAATTTCATCCCACTCGAAGCAGGCGTTTGGCCTGTAGAGCGCGCGCAAACACACATACAAACAAACACACACCAAGTGTTTTTTTTAGCAGTAGTGAAATTGATGATTTCGCTTCGCTCGCTACGCTCATCAATTATAATTGATGAGCGTAGCGAGCGAAGCGAGCGAAGCGAAATCATCAATTTCACTACTGCTAAAAAAAAACACTTGGTGTGTGTTTGTTTGTTTGTTTTTTTGTTTGTTTTTTTTTTGTATGTGTGTTTGCGCGCGCTCTACAGGCCAAACGCCTGCTTCGAGTGGGATGAAATTTTCAGGGTGTCTACTTTTGTTCTCAACTTAGACCCCCTGCGTTTTTCAAGAAAATCCTCCACACCCTTCACTTTCAAAGCAGAAAAAAGAGCAAAATTCGACAATTGGGCATGTTTGGAAAAGTACGGAAATTTATTTAAAAGTGCGTATTTTTTTCAAATGTCCCCAATTTCAATTTGCCTATAGAAACCATCGAAACCAAATCGAAAAATCACACCAGATTTTTCGCAATAAAAACCAACCCAATACAACCCAATAAAAACCCTTGGGCATGAGTTACATCTATGTATTAACATGCACATTGCTCAATGACCTCAAAATGAGCACATTTCCGCTACCCTACTGCTCGGACAGAAACAAAGAAATGCCAGAATCGTCTACAATTTCAAGTGATCAGAATTTTCGAAAAAGCCAGGGTCCGGCTTGCTGCTCCAGTATTTAGGCTTTTTGCCTCAATATTTTTATGCGCTTATTACAAACCGCTACGCTCATCTTCAACGCAACACAAATTGCGTTCGCCCTAGTGTTATCGAATGATAATAAATACATCTTATTTCTAAGCAAAACATGGTGATTAAATAAAATTCAAAGGGTTTGAATCAATCACAGTCTTAATATTAAAGGAATACATAATGACAATATAACAGTAGGTAACGGTAAGGTGAATTATCTTCAATCATCACTCCGATATTCTATATTAGGCTAAATTAGGTTTTTTACATATCAATTGTTGTATTTCTAAGGGCTAATTTAAACTCTTCTACAATATAAAACACATTTTTTATCAGGAAAACCCTTAATTGCTTCTTAAATTTATCATAATTAAGATCCTTCATGCTGATGGGGAGAAGATTGAATAGTTGTAAGCCAATTTCTTTTACCTGGCTTTTGATTTGCGTCAATTTTTCCCGAGCTATTTTTAAGTCATTTTTGTTGTCTTGTGTTTATGGGTGTGAGTTGGAAATGATATTTTATTTGTTTGGACAAATAATAATAATCGGTAGATGTATAAATTTGGTAACGTCATTATTGATGAGCGTAGCGAGCGAAGCGAGCGAAGCGAAATCATCAATTTCACTACTGCTAAAAAAAACACTTGGTGTGTGTTTGTTTGTTTGTTTGTTTGTTTTTTTTGTATGTGTGTTTGCGCGCGCTCTACAGGCCAAACGCCTGCTTCCAGTGGGATGAAATTTTCAGGGTGTCTACTTTTGTTCTCAACTTAGACCCCCTGCCTTTTTCAAGAAAATACTCCACACCCTTCACTTTCAAAGCAGAAAAAAGAGCAAAATTCGACAATTGGGCATGTTTGGAAAAGTACGGAAATTTATTTAAAAGTGCGTATTTTTTTCAAATGTTCCCAATTTCAATTTGCATATAGAAACCATCGAAACCAAATCGAAAAATCACACCAGATTTTTCCAAAAAAAACCAACCCAATAAAACCTAATAAAAACCCTTGGGCATGAGTTACATCTATGTATTAACATGCACATTGCTTTATGACCTCAAAATGAGCATATTTCCGCTACCCTACAGCTCGGACAGATGCAAAGAAAGGCCAGAATCGTTTACAATTTCAAGTGATCAGAATTTTCGAAAAAGCAATGGTCCGGCATGCTGCTCCATGATTTAGGCTTTTTGCCTCAATCTTTTTATGCGCTAAATACAAATCGCTACGCTCATCTTCAACGCAACACAAATTGCGTTCGCCCTAGTATAAATTACATATCTACATCTTACGTCCTCACCCTGCACTAAGTGGTTACATATAATTTAAATTTAAATTACTATGAAAACAGACGTTTTCCTGCACAAAGATGCTTCATTCCTGTTTTCAATGTGCAAAATTAGGTCGAGTGCCCGTTTCAATTCCGTTAATTCAATTGACCAGTGTGTTTTTGAACTATAAGTTCACAAAAAAACTGCAGATATTATATATTATATGTGATGAGAGGTCAGTGCTCATTTCATTACTTCTCGTCTAGACACCACGAGCATACCACAGGGTATCATGGAAGTACCTCACATAAGAGAACCCTTCTTCGATAATATAATGTTTTCCTAATCAAATTACTCCATAGGGTCTGACTATATACCATAGGCATTGCTCCCCGTGGAAAATAGGGCTCTGAGCGCCAGAGGATATAGAGATATTGTTGTGAGCGCACCGATAATACGAGAAAAACGACCATGTTGTATAATATACACCAAAGAAAATGTTTCTTTTCGAACATAAAGTAAATGCACTCAACGTCATATCTAGCTGTGAAACAACGCTCTTCTTGCATTTGCATTTTATAATGAAATGGGATGCTGCTCTCAATATATTGTTATCACTTTTTGCAACGAACAGCTCGAGCACGACCCAATCTCGAAAACAGCAACCTCAACTACATGGATTGTGAATACAGAACATCTTTCGTAGTTCGTATTGCACTTCCCATCCAATTACTAACCGGCGCCATTATCTTTGAAGTCTGAAATGATTATATTTTCTTAGAAGCACTGTTCCCCAATTAGCATCGATGAATAAAACTCACCCATATTCTGACGACCAAAGTGCCGTCATAATTTGATTCAAAAGCCATCTATATAGAAAGTGGAAACTTTATATTTTGTGAATGCATCCCATTTTACAATGAGGAAGTTCACATCTCCAAGTTTTCTCCCGGTGTTTCGTCTGTGCACTGCATTTTCTGCACGAATAGCGCATTAAATGCACGTCTTTGGCACTAGCTAGTTATTTACCCTGCCCTGTCCTGCCCTGCCCTGCCCTGCCCTGCCCTGCCGTGCCTGCCCTGGCAGGTCGGTGTCTGCCAATGACGTGCACTCAAGGTAACTCGCGACAAATTGATTTGGACTGAGAGTTGCAACGCCGTATAGTTCCGAGCACCGTCGTCTGGATTATTCCTCTGCCCCCCCCCCCCCCCCGCCACGCCATCCCTCTCCTCTTATATATCCTGCCAGGGATAAGACGTAACGAGCAAAAGATAGAAATCCCGATAACACAAAGCACAAGGTGTTTCTTTCAGAGGTCCAATACTTCTGTTATGGCGGATAAGGGAACTATGTAGATTTAGGTATGAGCTTGATATATTCTTGAATGAATAAGAACAAATTTCTTGATGCAGCCATACCTAATGTCCTCATATCACGCAATTCACTCCTGTCTGTAGCGAAACAAAAGAGCTCGTCGTCTCTTTTATCCCTTTTTTAATACGAACCGGTGGCATAACACGAATGGTCACACTCTTTCTTTTGTCGTCTGCTGCCCCAGTTTCTACGATTGATATTAATCGCTTCATAAATGATTAATTTTCGAAAAGGCACGAAAGAAGCATATCGGATCGTGACTGCCGGCACTGTGCTTTGTATTTATGTACCAAGAGACGCAGCTTCACCCCCTTGGGTTTTAACCAGTTCATCATATAACTAGGTTATTTCCAGGCGTACGCTTACAACTTGAAATCAAATATCAGCTGCGACTGTTTATTTATTGCTGCAGGCTTACCACGGAGTGATGATCCTCGTGATGGCGCCGTTTCTTCACGACGAGCGGCAATACTATCACGGGAACGTCGAGACGCCGTCCAGCTCGAGCATCATCGAGACAGGCACAATCTCTCACGGTGAGTCCGACGCCGACGCCGACGCCGACGCCGACAAATGGGTGACACGTACGGCAGGGGAGAAATGCTGCGCCGTTACTCATTACTTGAGATTTGTCAACACAAATCACCATCATTTCTCAGCCACAGCCGTATTGAACCTGTCGGCCGAAGCATTCCTATGAATGGCATGTGCCGCCGAGTTTGCTGCTTTAGGAGTCATCTGCATGTTTGTGAAGCGTGCATGCACAAAGTGTCGGGCAAACCAAATTCAAACGAACGGAGATGTGAAGCCGTAAACACGTGTCTAAAGTCAGATTGGCATTCATTATGAGAGCCATGCCCTGGGACGGACATTGCTCATGGTTGAACAATTTGTCGTTGTGCTCAACTGTTTGGGAAAATTAATGCCATTTTCTTCGGTAGCCGTTCAACGGTAATTTGTTTCGAGAAAGGAAAACAGCGAACAATTCACAAATGGCTTATTTAATAGCTCATCTCAATTTCAGTTTAGTAGTTTATTGACTTCCCGAGAAATTGCTGCACGGAATTCTCCTGGGACCGTCGAGGAGGTGGGGGCATCAGTCTGAACTTTGACTGAATTTTATAGTGGGGGTATTTATCTCGTCAAATCAATCATTTGGCTAAAGGGATGAAACGGTGGAAACGTGTAAACGTGTAAGAGATCTTTTCAGTTGAAAGCGTAGGCATATAGAAACACGACGCGTGGTTCACCAGTGTATGCTTTCAGAGTTTCAGCTTTATGTACCGTATACCGTGCTTGCTAACCGTAGGCGTTAGGTGCAGATACCGTGTAAGGCTTATATCTAATGATGCTGAAACCATCGGAATCGCGACTAAAATGTTTGCAAGCTTCTTTTCTTATAAATGAAAAGGACATGCTCGATTTCCTTCGGCGTCATCCGGACACTTTACTTCAATGTATATATATCGGTAACTTTATATTGAAAGCAGTTTCAAAGTGCACGAAAATGTTTTAACGAAGTTCCCTTCGCCTTCTTCTTTTCAGCGTTTCGCTTCGTGAGTCAACAGCGAAGCTGCGCTACCTTGACATTTACCATAATTTGCTCGTGGCCTCGGAAAAGTACTTCTCGGAATATCTGATGTGATTTCTATTTCTTAAGGAAACTTGCATTATCTTCCACACATCCAGCTGACAAATCTGTTTCCTTTCAGTTCCCTCGCTACTGAGATTGACAATGACAAATTTTGTATATATGCTAAAAACATAAATTTAAATATCGTATATATACGTGCATAAGGCAGTGACAAAAACTTGTTGTTAAAACTGTTCTCGTTTCGTATTTTGCATTCCAGTTAAATGCGATGCAAATTAACATAGATATCGATTCGCCGGTCCGTTTGCATTTCTGTGGAGGCGCCGTGTTGTGCGGTGTTAATCGCATCGGCACACAATCAACGATGCAGGTCGCGCTGATCAGCGCCTGGTGATTGCGTGGTGAATTATCGTGGCAGCCACGATTTGCACAGCCCAAAGGCGACTTAATTCTCTGACACGTTTATACCTTATTGGCGGCAATCGACAAGCTCGCCAGGAGCAGCCAATCAATAAACGGAAACCCCGATCGGCTCAAGTCGAACCACGACGCTCTATATATACCTATACGTGGTCGCGGAAAAAACCGCAAAACATTTAGCCAGCGCGAAAGACGCGCCCGAAATGTCACGGGAGGTAAACCGTCACAAGAAAGCAACCGACTTTTGAGTAATTTCATTTCTTAATCTATGTAAGGTGCTTTCGGAATGAACATTGCATTTTCTTTCATTTCAGTGTCTATGGGCATTAATGTCACGCTGGTCTGCTTTGCTGCGTGCGGAATACTCGCCTCTCTGTTGCTGCTCGTCGGACTGCGACAGGTAATTCAAAAAGTTCTCGTCTGGACTCTGGTTTATACAACTTTGAATTCCTATTGTGTCTGTCTAATTCGTATTCCCTCACAATTGCATTTTCCGATATGTGTATCTGTCAAGGGATATCTAAGACTTTGAGCCTGCAGCTTCATTCATTTCACTGCATAAATTTCCGCGATATTATTCGCTAGGCTTTAAGTTGCATACAGAACGGAGTAAAGAGCAGTGGGATTGTTTTTAAGCGTACCTATTCCAGATTGCGCGCATGTAACGTTGTGGAAACGGAGGATGAAAAGGCAAGGGGTTTTAGCGTGGCACTCTCGAGTATGAGAGAAACGAAAGAGAGATTGCAGAGGAGTGCTCGATATTTCTACAAAAAGGGAACGGGAGGTCGGAGTCGGCACACGTGTTCTAGTTCACCGGGGTTCTGTCCGTGGCTCGGAAACCGCGGCCGCCTCTGTGTCGGGTGGGCCCATGGGGTGGGCCCTCTTTGAGGCGGGCAGCGATCACTCAACACGAGCCCGCGCACCTTGCGTGTTTCCCAACGAAAGCGCGCGCGATTCCGCTCGAAAATTGCAGAAACCCGAAACAATTCCGAACAGGTCTCGTTGCGAAATTGAATGAGTCCGTTTAGCGTTTCGCAGCGCGATTAGGTTTCCTTTGTCAGGTTTCACAGGGAATTCCAAGTATATAGAATGAAAGATTAAATAGATGCGCGAACAAATTGATGCTGGCGATACTTTTCCCGGAATCATGCTTCGCTTTCCTTTCTTTCGACGTCGCTTTTCTTTGAACATGAAATTGCTTGTCTTTGAGCCAGTGAAAAGTGAAAAACATTGTGTGAGTTAAACTTTCGACGGTCGTGTCTGCCACGAGCTCGCGCTAAACCGTGGCAGACTGCAATTTCCGAGCGGCGAAGGGGGAGAGCCAGGCCGCCGAAAATATCGCTTCCCTAGCGAACGAAATTGCACTAAAACGTCTGAACTTCGGTCCAAGCTATCTATTATGGATTTGTTTTGCCAAGAGAAATAAGATTAGCGTATTTCACACGTGGCAAAGATAAATTTGAAGCTCTTTGCAAAAAAAAATAGCGATCCTCGACAAATGTGTGATCCGATATTTGCATGGAACCTCGCTGCGGCCTTCGCTGAAGTCCCAGCACATGCATCCTACATGGGACACCGTTCTGTGGTACCAGACCTAGTCCACGTCTCTTTCCCAGATATCATTCCGTACTCAAAGCACGTCATTTAAATAAAACGTAGTCTCATGCGCAGCACGTGACGTGCGTTTTTCCGACGGTTCGCGGAAAATGAAACAAGCTCCCCGCGCGCCCCCATACGGCCCCTGGCTCGGTGGGTCGGGGTGGAAGAGGGGGGGGGGGGTTGCGAGGGTAGTCGGAACGAGATAAAGTTACGTCGAATTCCGCGGCGCGAACTGCGCTAAGAGAGATGGGCAACACTGGACAAGCAAATTAATTACTTGTCACGGTACGAATGTGATTAATAACAGCAAAACAAGATACAACCGTCAAGTTTAACATTCAACGCAGCAAGATGCCAAACTCGCTTAATTTCGTCGAGCAAATCTCTAAACGGCGTCGTCGTCGTCGTCGCCGCCGCCGTCGCCGCCGCCGCGGTGTGTCTCTTTCGTCCGCGGGCGTAAACTCAATTGGTGCCGCCGACGCGGTCTCTCGCGACGGCACACAGAATTTCTAATATGCATTAAGATGTTTCGAGCTTCAAGCGGGTTTGATTTGAGTTCATTGAAGACGGTTTAAGCCGGTACCTAAACGCAATTAAAAATGTATTAGATCACGAAGTTTGAGGCGACGCGGCGGCAGTATTTAAGCAAAATATATAACGTGCTTTTAGTTTAATTCAAAGAAAATGAGAAGACGCACGAAGGGAGATCATTAAAAGTTTAGGGGCATAATTTTATGGCCGTTCTGGAAAATTTACGCGAAATTAAACCAGGATTTTTGCTCATTAATCGTTCTTTTAGCGCCCGCCAACTGTTGTAGTTGTAACACATTTGTAATTCGCAACTTAGTTCCACCTTCTGTCTGGTGTCTGGATCTAAAATATGATCGTAATTTTTGCTACGTTCGTTTGCTTCTCAGCCCCAAGGGTGGTGCACAAATACGTTGAAATCCGCTAGAACGTACATTGTCAAGATTGGTACAACAATGTGCCCAACTGGTTCACTGGACTTGATTTCTAGCTCGCTAATTGTCCAATCTGATATATTGCAAATGCATCTAGAAAATCCACTTAATCGATCCAATCACACATAGTTCAATAAAAAAAATCAAATGTCTACATTTTTATAAGAACGATTTACATCCGCATTCTTCTGCAGTAGGTCAAATTGAAGACTTCAACCATCTGTGCTTCAACCAATTATATATAATACACCCTCAATTGTGTCCGCAATTTTCCGTTCATAAATATACGAGGTCCGAACGCCGGACACGGAGCTGTAATAAATCAAGCCCCGAGCCAGTCAGACATTGTTTGCAAAGAGAAGCAAGCAACTGCTGGTTAGTAAAGCATATTCGGCGCCCGCCGATCCATTGTTTCCATAGCCACCCGTACACGCCATCGGAGAATTGATAAATCTCGACGATTAAACATCAGTCTCCGCTCGCACCAACAATAATCTTTATCAATGAAGGCGATTCATCATCAATTTTACTGTGTTTTTACTACGAGCTAACGTTTCGATTATTTTGGAAAGTGACATATAAACGGCTATCGAACGCGCTACATAAACAAAAATGGCAGTTCCCCAAAATAATACAAAAGAAAAGCGTCAAGAATCTTGTTTATGTTGTTTCACGTCCCCAATCCAAGAACAGATTCATTATAGATTATTGATTGCTACCTTTGGCTCACCCCCCCCCCCCCTCCCCCAATACCCTAGAGGAAAGGGTGAAAGGGGGAGGTTTCCTTTTGAGGCGCTCCGTCACAACGGCTTATGACAATATTTGTCGAATGCGAGAGTTCTCTTCGTCTTCCTGATGGAAAGGCGAAAGCAATCACGGAAAGGAAATGATCTAAGCGTTCAGCAGTCAAAACTCAATCTTGTATCTATCTTGCATGTCATACGCGACGCGAAGCAGTTGTGTGCAGTTGACCACGCCTAAAGCTGCTACTTAATATCAACAACGACAGCTGAACAGCATATTGCATGTTACTGCGGACTATCGATCCCAATTACGGCCCGCATGCTTTTCGGCGTCGTTCACGAAATATGAACGATCGTACAGGATATTTCGAAATTAGTTGACAATGAACTTTCGAATCGAATTTCAGCACGATTGTTCTTTCACATTCACGCCGTGTACTTTTCCTTGCTTGAAATAATAAATGATGGCAGCTTAAAATAACAAATAACTTTCAGCTTCAGGACGGAAACTTGGTGTGTGTGTGTCCTGATAATGTCATGCTGGTTGCGACTTTCTGAATGGACCACGTCTGTCCCGACTCCCGAAACTTACCGTGCCTATGGTGCGTAGAATTTTGCGAGTTTCAATAGAACGGGCGCACATTTCTGGCGAGAGAGCTTTCTGAATTGTTGTCGTCGTTGTGTAGAGTTGTTTGGTTCAGGCAGACACCTCCCCCACCCCTATGCTACAGAATTCAACCCCCACGTGGTCCAAGAAAGCCTAACAATCCCTTCAACCTCCTCCCCCCCCCCCGTCACCCACTCCCTCACTCACACGCCCACACACCGATACACGCACACAGAGGGGGGAAAAACAACCCCCGAGTCCCATCTGTCAATAACATTTTCCCAGGAAAATGCCAGTGACGAGTGACGCAGTTCACCTATATGATTGCGCAAATCCATCTGTTTTTCTGCGAACTGCCCCTCGGCATAACGCACATTCGTTGTTTCTTTTGCAGAACGCGAGACACTTGCTTCTGCCGTGGATTTTCGTCATCTTGATCAATCTTACGCTGGACATTTTGCACAGCGGATATTTGTTCGTGCAAGAAGCGGTGAGCACTCATTTTATTGATGATAATTTGTCTTAATTTATAGCAGCTTTTTGGTCACATGTTTTACGATTCCACATCCATTTGTAGATCTCACGTATACAAGAAGTTGTATCCTGCTCTATTTTCGTAATGCATTTTAGTTCCATCAAGTCGCTTTGATGGCACGGTGTTTTGCGACACTGCTCCATGTCCTTCGCGACTGATGACACATCATGTGACACATATAAATGTGTGGCCTGTAATTTTAGACACTCGTCGCGTCTCGCGAAGAGGTCAGCACCCTTGGCTTTTAGGTCATCGTCTAGATGTTGAAAGAAAAGCTAGTCGTAGGCCGCGACGTACTTGTACGGTAGCTGCTCGAACCTCATTGGCTCCGTCGTTCACAGGCTAGAGCCTTGGGGAAACGTTCAAGGTCAGGCACGCTCGAACCCGGCACCTCCACCTATACGTCCAAATTGAAAGGCATTGGGTTTACTAGCGGTTGGTGAAGGGCGGGGGGGGGGGGGGGGGGCTTTGTACGTTGTTAAGTAAGGTTTCACTTTGATGCCATAATAAACTGAGACTGAAACTGATGCGATTGAGTATTTTAACTTCAACCGCAGCATCCAAGTCTGTAATTTAACATCGTGACCATTTAGAATTTCCGTGATTTTTATTTTGTAGTACTCCTATCGCAGATGAAACTAAAGCATTTCCTCAATATAAGTAAAAATATAGGGCCCTATCCTTGCCCTCCCTCCCTCCCCCCTTTCTCTTTCTCATGGCGGCCAAAGCACGCATCATCGCAGGGTAATTGCCAACTTGTAGGACGCAAGGGCGCTGCGTCGGTTCGGGGCAAATACGGTGCAGCTTCTCTGTAACATAATGATGACGCATTGGTATTGTGAATTTCTGCTGTATATGGGGCGTAGGAAATGTGCCGTGTTGCTGTGCGTACACATGTAAGAAACTATCTTTTAAGAAAAGTTTTATTTCAATGCTAATGTTATGTGGAATTTTTGCATTTCAGACGAAATTCAATCCCATGACGGCTATGATTTTCACGCTCGATTTCTTCCTCTTGTCCCTGAACGTAAGTGAGTTGTTCATCTTTTGTCCGTCACCCGTCAAGCATCATGACATCCTCTGTTGCGTAGAAGATGCTACGAAATTATTTTTAACTCAATCCATTTTGAGACGCTACGCGATCGCGTTTTGATTCAAACTTTTTCAAGTCTGTTTGTTTGTTGGGGAAGGGATATCCTTAGAATTTCTTCAAGCCGGTGTATTTGTAAAGGATATCCTGCACGGACGGGTAGTATATCTATATACATTTTAATTGTGTTCCCGGTGATTCAAAATCGATGCGGCTTGAGTTGGAGTCGAAATCGAGCCCGTTCGCTCGGAAATTGTGTCCCGTCGCACTCGATAACAAAAAGAAAACGTGCAACGCTCACCTGACCGGGTGGCAAAAGAGTCGAATGCTATATAATACACCTACATTCGCAGTGTCTCGGCACTCAATGTTAATTCGATCTTTGTTCGTTATTTTACCATCTCAATTTCACGTAGCAAATCTAATTTAAATGCTAATGTGGTGCCGCGTTCGCGAGGAGTCGTTTCCCGATTACAAGAATTTGCGTATATTTTTTTATTTCCTTTTTTCGAGAATGTTTAGATTGATTACGTATGACATAAATTTCTACGTTTCAAATTTTCTTTGAAAACATGCCATTTTTAATTAGGTTAAGTAACATGATAAGTCGCATTGTTTTTTTTTACAGTATATCGTTGTTTACGAGTGTACGAAGTAATTTCATTAATTTCATTGGATACTAGCTTAAATATTTTGCATTATATACACACTCGGGGAAATTTTGCCTGCGAGCTGGCGTGGCGGTGGCAGTCCATAAATTGGCACTCCCGGCACGCAGTTTATATCAGCGTCGCTGCTGTATTCCGAATGAATTACACTTTCAAATATCGCACTGCAGGACAAGGAGAGACCTTAGGGTCACTTCAAACCATTAGCTTAAAACATTTTATACAAAAATATAATATAATATTCTAATCACATTTCCGCTCGACGCTGAACCGAGACTTTTCTTGCATTCGTAATTTAAAAGAATTAAACTGCGTAGAAATCTGCGAACGCTGGGAAACTATTTTGCATAACAGCAGAAAACTCGTTATGGCGTTTACTTTCTAATCCATTTCAAGTCACAAGATTTAAAAAAATTAGAGTAATGCACTTACCGACAAAAACAACTACGTAGTTCATCTTTACACTATAATCGCGTCCTATGTAGCATGTAGCGACTAGCGCGGTATATAGGTATATTCACTACAAGGGGGTGTAATATTTCATAAGTAACTCCCCGCCTATCTGCTAAATCACACTGCTGCATAATGGGCTACCGGCCATAAACCAAGCTGGCATTTCGCAAGGTACACATCCAGAACGTCCTCCACTTATATACCCTTTGAGATTTTCACAGCACCATGCATTAATCAACGTACCTCATACAGACCCAACGGCAACGTAACAGCTCTTTTGTGGATTAAATCTTGTGGCTATAACTGGAACAAAGACTTGTTATTGTGTCCCTGCACAACCACAAAACATTCCGCAACTCTCGATGTATATATATGCACGCGCCCAAAATGAGGTGCACGAAAATTAAGGAGGCACTTCAGTACCGCGGTCTACCAGCAATGTACAAGTTAGTCTTTGTGGAGGAGAGAGACGCTAGATAGGATGATTGCTGCCGTAAACACGAGACCCCATGTGTGTTTGTGTATCCTGCAGGTATATGCGATGCTGTGCGTCTTGTCGCAGTACCAAGAGCTCAAGGCGGGACGGGGACGGGCCGAAGACGATGAGTCCAATTTAGTGGTGAGGGTGAGTAGCTTATAGAAACGCGAGCCCGGCGCTGTCACATCCGATAATATTTCATAACGTTTGCTGTTGGGACGGAAGGGGTGGGTTGTTTTGAACGCGACTTGTCCATTAATACTGTCCGCAAATATTGCACAGCCACGGTAGAATGAGAGGTAGTGCTGCTGGCGGGAACGGACGTGGACATAGGAAGTGGCCGCGGCAAGTCATTGTTCGTGCGATAACAAAATTTTTTTAAACAAAAACGTTTTTTTTTGTTCATGTAACGAGCGCGATCGCTTCGGTTGATTCAGGGAGCTTTTTACGAACTTCGAATGTAGATTGTTTAGAAATTTCATGATGCTTTTTATCTGTTTTATTCCAAAAGGTTCCGTGGAATAGGTGGGTGTATTCATATCAATGTCAGAATTTTTACCATACAAATGACTAGATGAAATATTGTTATCGTGCTAGTTTCGAAAGTTTCGTTTTGTAGCTTGCGCTCTTTACTTTGCAATATTCGCCTGTCAAATATAGGGTAAACGGTACGAAAATCACCTCGTCCTGAGGCATCATCGCTACGCCAAACCTATTTATCCAATTTTCTGTAAAATCGAACCCGGCAAAAGAAATAGAACAAAAAAAACATACGGCACGACGTTAAAATTTAACAATATATAAATAAAATAAAACAGGTTGACAGATTTCCAAAGTTATCTGACATAAAAACAGGTGGACAGTTTTCCAGACACGTTATATAAAAGTATTTGTATAGAACTTTGTAGGAAATAGTTTCCGCGCAGAATTGGGTAAAAACACTGTGTGACGACGCCGTCGCTGTGGTAGACTGGACAGGAGCACAAACACCCGGGAACAGAATGTTCCGTCATGAAACAGAAACATGATCCTGGATACTCGAGTGCTAATCTACGGTTTCCAAATAAAATGTGCAACTTTACCCTTAAAAAAAATCTTTTGCTCTAACATCCAGAGCTGCTAATCAACACTCACTTATCGTGGCGTCTACGGTGAAATTTGTTTTGAAACCGCCCGCAGTTTGCAGTACCATCATCCCCTTCTGTTTGAAATGAGGTAGGAGCATTGAGATAAATGCCCTGACAGCATCATTATCTCGTGAGGAGAGTTTGAATAATGTTTCAATTGAGCTGGGAATCAGCAAGGGTGCTCCAAGCAACGGGCGTCGAAGTTTTTTGTACTTTAAATTCTATAAATCCATTTTATCACATACGCTAACCATATTTTCCATCTTCGAGTCCATTTAATTATGATTCGTGAATTTACAAGTCCGGCAATGTAATTTTAAGTCTAACCAAATGATGAACGCAGAATGGAATTCATTTCTCTACAGGCCATGGTAACGTGAAGTTGCCACACCGACGCAACAACTTCAACGTATACTATACATGAGACGATAGGCAATGGTACAGCCGAGGCTGAGTTTTGAGATTCAAGTTGTACCCTGCTATTTTGCTATAAAAGCCGAGCTTAGAGCAAACTTGTATGAAAGTGGCCCTAAGTTATATAAGTTACTCCATCCGGTGTCTTAAACTTTATATAAATGTGTATTAACGGCAACGAACATTGCCTACGTCACGTTACCCAACACAAGGGGCGACTACAGACCTGAGGACTTTCGGGGAGGAAAAGCGCGGAGTTTCCCCAAAGGGGGAGTTTGAATTCGCATCTCTTTCTAGTAGGGGCCCACTGTTGGTACCGTTTGAGCAAAGTCCGGGCCTTCTAAATTGTTTGCTAATTGCTCAAGGGCTCAATATATACGACAGCTGTGGGAATAGAAAATAAAATAAAAACTACTAGGGGATACTGAAGACAATTTTACATTGATATTTAAAAAGGCTCCAGGGTCAGTAATGGCATTTTTAACTCGCGTGGTCTTTGGATGAACTTTCCACAATTCTTGGGGAAAAATTAAATTCAGACCGGATCAAATATGCTGTTCCATCACGCGATGTTATACACCTACAGATAAAAGTACTTATGTGGGTGACATTGAAACTTTTCCGAAAACTTGCGCGAACGGCCGTCCATTTAGGGGCGCCCCCCTCCCCCTCCCACCCCAAACCTCTATCCCGTGCTCGTGCTGCCCCCGAAAGGTGCCTGCCGTGCGCTACAACGCGCGACCGACGGCGACCAGCTGCCTGAGCACGCGTCGCGACGCCACGTACCACGCAACGCGGGTCTCGCCGACGCAGAGTCCCTCGGGAATGAACTCCACCTACCTGGTCGGCGACTCGGCTCGCACGCCACTGCATCCCTCGACAGTGGGGAACACGTTGCAGCCGCCGCCCGCCAGGGAGCGACACGTCAAGTTCCCCGCGGAGATCCAGCTGTGCCCGCTGCACGGAGCCAGCAAGGCACCCGGCGACGGTGAGTCCACGGAGGTCGCTACCACGGATCGCTACCTTCCACCACTGAATTTACTCGATATCCAACGATGCTGACTTCTTCAGAGTCCACAGATAAACGGTTCCTTTTTATTCCCAGCTATATTACTTACCATTGAGCGACTCAGACAAGGCAATGGGGATATTGCTTTGGAGCGAAAAGAGAAGCGTTGCAGCTCTGAGGAACTGAGAGGTTGCGGACTGCTGATTGATGTTGATTGTTGTTAGGGGACGCATCGGCCTGGCCCGTTACGTCGGCCAGCGTCGCTATGCTTGCACCTTGGTTGCTGGTTGCCCTCTAGCACGCTTAATGAAGCAATGTGTTACTTGCCGATGCCATGGCATCCAAAGCTAGTGAATGCAGATTTCTGGGGCACTGGTTCAAGGAGGCCGTCTGATTGCAGTGAGATGCAAAAAACGCTCAAAACCCAAAATCAAATGCATAAAGTCCACGTCAACTTTCGTTTAAATGAGAAAAGTTATTTGGCACTACCACGCTACAACTATATTTCTGGCAATATTTCCCTGTTTGCCATTGCATAATATGCTGTGAGAAGACCACAAGCAACTGAATTCTGTCAAAATACAATTTAGATCACGTATACCCTTGTATCGGGACGAAATTAATTGAATGTTCCACGCCTATAATTGGCATCCATGTGCTGCGGTATACCTTGTGTGGTATACATCTCTAGCTAACTAATGCCCATGTGTTGTTCATTAGTTGTAAAGTCTGGAATTTTCGACATGCAATCAGTTGCATGTGCTCATAACGACTCGCCACAAATTCTGTCGAGTCCCCGATGCGAACATTGTCTGTGTGTGCAATTAAAGCATTTACTGCCAGTGACGTGTCGAGTATTGATATCGACCACAATGAACCACAAACGATTTCAAACGAACGCCGATGCTGATTCGAAATCGCAAATGATAAAATTATATTATCGCGTTGGAAAAGCACGAACTGCCATTTTAGCCCCGAATGCTCGCCTGAAATGTACAATAATTTGACAAATTTGCATTATGCAAGGGCTGAAAGTGGAGAAAGTAGTCGTTCAGAGCGCTTTGCTCTCAAGACAAGACGCTGGCAAGCTGCAACGAGGTTCGAGCCATAAAATATGAAGTCCCATTTCTGTCGGGGAAAGCTAAAAGCCATACGGAACCGAGTCCGGACAGACGTTGAGTTATGGCATCCCCTCGATATACGTTATCCTCGGTACCCGTTACGTCGCAGGGGTGTTTGAAAAATGAAAGCATTCGTTCTACCAACGCTTCCTCATAACTTAAATATGAAAATGCGTGCGATGCGGTGGGTTGGGCGAGAAGGGGGCAGCTATCTTAGCCTTGCACCCCTAATAACTAACGGATGAATATAGGAAAGTATTTCACTTTTACTAGAGCTTCACCAACGCGATTTGTGTACTCGTTGTAGGATGAGCGAGGTTTCAAAAAGTATACTCTTTATATGCCCCCGTCGGGCCCGTACAGTACTACAAAAAAGTCCCATTGAGGAAGCGCCAAAAAAACATGTGGGCAAGTAGGGAAAAAGTGGTTTGCAGCGTATCAGTACACCTGCACTAGTATTTATGGGCAGAAGGGGCGTTTTAGAAGGATTCACGACGTTCGATTAGCTCAATCCAGACGAGACCGGACGAGAAATAAAATAGAGCACAAAAGAAAGGAAACTGCGGGGCCCATAGATCAAGTTCAAGGTCATTGTTTGGAACAAATCTTTGCTTTTCACGCAAATGAATTCCCGGCAGATGGCGACTTCCAACTTTTTCCGGGAATAATGTTGTATGGTCTTCAGGAATTTGGTATGTGGGGAAAATATAACTGTGGTATATAAATATGAACAGTGAGAGTCTGGTTTTGGTTTCTCATGATTTTTTACAACTATTTCTTCACAACTATAACACTATGAAAATGCCGTTAGTCTGTCTCCTGACTCCTGACAAGTATAATAATATGTAGCTGACCTGACCCTTCCAATTCCATGTTCTATATTATCTCGCTGACTTAGTTTAGAGTTGATACGGAAACGTCTATCTGCACAAAACTACCTATAGGTATATGCAGACAGGATCCAAATTGTCAAAAAGGAGCCTAAAAACAAGATTCTGCCATTAATTGAACTATGAAATTCTTCGGTCGCTTCGTTCGCTCATCCAATAACTTTGGAGAGAAATGAGTCCATTGTTTTTTCGAAATACGCTTCCAGCGATACCCTGCCCTCTAAAGTCGACTTTAAATGTGTTTTTGCATGGCTTCCTGCAAATTGCATTGGAAAGTAATTTTCATTGAGTGGGCACCGAACGGCTTTGCCAAAAACATATATAGGGTTTATACTCAAAGAAAATTATTATACACTTTCAGGCGCTCTAGATAGCCAAATAAATACCCATCCTTGAACTCCTTCATTCTATTACAGGAAAATAACAATAGATTTGGCATTTACGTGCTCGAATAGGGTGTGGTCTGCATATGACACGAAATGGTTCACGCCTCGTTTTATCAAAGCTCTGGCAGAAAGTGGCAGTTGCACTTAGTTCTATTGGTGACCTCCTAAAACTGCAAGCTTTTCCGAAAGATATTAAGAAAAGTAGGATTATTCCTGCAACTCTGTTCTCCTCCCCAGACCTGCATTGAATCGCGGTTTTATCGAGAATCAAAGCACATGCCTCAGACAGGCAAAGATAAAGTTTGGATTGCTTTTTTTCGTTAATGCTGTGGAGTACCAATCGATTATTGATTATTGCCTGCCGAGTGCCGGGATCTATAGGGTTCGCCGACTTTCTATCAGCCGAACTTCGTGAATCACAACAAATTCCATGGAACTTTCAACGTTTAATAATTGATAGAGAGTTTAGGGGTTTGAAGAGTTGTGAGTGAGACGAGATTTGACTGTTTCAGACGCTGATCTGGAGAGCGTCGAACTTGAGGTGGAGAACGGCTCTCTGATCGCGTCGATGATCGGCCGCGGCGTCGGCAAGATCTGCTGAAACGCTGTCGACGCCGTCGACGCCGTCGAGTGGAGCCCCTTCGCGCCGAGCGCTCGAACCAAATTGATCTCTCAACCGAATCAGTGCATCGCTCCGTGTGCGATACGTCAGCCCACACGTGGGCCGATATTGGACTGGCTTTACACATGGTCGTACAGCCGAGAATTTAAGTTATTAATGTCTACCCATGCACGGGAAATCCTTCAAATCTACCCCGTTCCCAAAACACCGCGAACACAACGCTAAATTCTTCCTGTTTTGTGTCAAAATATTGTCGGAAATTTCGTGAATTTTTGACAATATACGACATATTTGCACTGTTAATAAATAGAACGAAATAATAATACACGTGTAATACCAGATTCAGAGTGACTGAACTCAAGCGAAGCGAAGAGCAACACGGACAATATGGATTCTGGGAGCCTAATGAGTCGTTGCCGGACATCGCAGGGAAAGCTTTTGGCATTCCGTTGCTGGAAAAGCGATTTCCACTAGCCGAGGCGAATTTCCCAGAGCGTAAACACGATTGTCAAGACTGGTGCGGATTTTTGTACCAACACCAACAGCGAATGGTCCTGTACACTCCCTTGCGGTGATCGGTATTGGAAAGTTCGGATCAATTCCTCTCGAAATTAGATCCAACTTGAAATTAATTAAACACATTCCAGGCATAACACGCATGTGCGAAGAAGAGACCAGAGACAGACATGAGAGTGCCTTTCCTGCAACCGGGACAAGCTGGAACGTATTTTTTTACGGGACACAGAACTTATTTATAAATTAACTGTGTGTGTATTTTAGAGCACAAGCTGTTTATATAGCTCGGTACGATGGATAATTTGGGTGTTACAGGTACGTACACGTAGCGACAAGGATGTGCGATAGCCTAGGCTGTATAAGTCAACCTAGGGGTGTGCCCGCGTGTTGAATACTAATACCAGGCGAAATAACAAAATGTTAATCAACTTTATAGCCGTGTGGTCGAAAATGAAAATAAGCAGTGGACCGCATTACCGGCTGGAATGTTTACACGATCAGTTGAGTGTGGATACATTTATTCGAATATTCTGTGTCGTGGATACGTATTTGAAAAGTGTACGATAATGAATCATGTGCCAAGATTTTTTACTAAATTATACTATATATATATGTATAATATACTATTATAAAATTGTATGCTTTGTAGTGAAGTATGCCGTCGCTTTCGGCAGACGACTGCCAAGTGTATAGGGATTTTGTCGGTACGCACGATTATGTAGGTACGATAATTACCTACACTTACAATTCACATGCTCACTGTCAAAACTATAGACACAAATACAATGCACAAATTTAAGTGGTGTTAATAAATTATATACTAATCGGTTGATATTGTTTGTATATATAAGCTAGAAATATTGATACAAACGGAAGTTGCCTATATGAAAGCAAACGATTTACACGATGTTTTTCAGTTATTTTCCTTGTGCCAGCCAGTGGTTAATTTCGGTTGATTGAATGAAGCTTTATTTGAATTTCCAGGAGATATTTCGAGATTCTGAGATATTTAATTGGTTTTCAAAAGTGTGAGTATTCCAAAGATGCTTGTCTCGTTACGATCAGATAACGAATGTGGCCTGGAAAGTGTATACACACACAGTAGGTACTATAAACAGTAACTGTACAGTAGCTTGAAGCGCGAACAGGGTTTTTTTACAACTCATGGAAGTTGGAAGTAAGTGGCGGGAGAAATCTTTCGAAATGCAAAAGATGTCAATTTGTTGCCAGAAGTGTGAAGATTCCGTGAATACATGTTTCGTCGCGATCCAGCCTATAAGATGTGGCATGTATAAGTGTATCCAATACGAGGTACAGCAATCGGCCCGAGTGCGTATACGCACCTCTTTTTACAAGGCGTCTATCATTTCCCATTGATTACAAAGTTACGGCTGGGCGTTCGAATATCTGCGAAATATTTTTTAAGACGAATAATTAGTGACAGTCCAAAACAAAATAGCTAGAGCATCCTAAGTAATTTATCAGACTTTTGAATAAAGTAAGAATCCTTTTTGTGCTATGATTTGGCTAGCCGTCTATAGCTGTTAAGTGGTGGATAATTTTCACTTTTCAGCAAGTTATCATAGCACAAAATACAATTTTTATACAATTTTTATTTTGTTTTTTGGCTCCCAGGGCGCGAGCAATTTTGTTCTGGGCTGTCACTTATAATAGTTTGTATTTTAAAATATCCATGTAAACAATCTCTGGTCGAGGAGGTCTGACCGGACTTTGAATCAGCATTCAAAGAGCATTCTTTTTGAGCATTCCTCTGGCCACAATCTGTCCTCCATTTTTTTCGCAAATCGTCGCAGCAGATGTTTTTAGTGCGATTCCCGGATTGTTAAAACTCGTGGATCACGATTCACGATTCACAATGTTTTACCATCTGTCATCGAAGTAGTGGCAGTGTTGCAAAGATACTTATATAAATAGGCTCAGTGTTGCTTGCTTGCAGATGGCACCCCCCCCCCCCCCCTTCCACTATCCCTTAACTCGTTTGACTGAATTCCAGCCGGTTCAGCCTCAGGCCGCTTACCGCGCAAAGTCCACCTCTTACTGGATACGCTTTACAGGCCACACCTTTGTTCGGATCGCGACCAAACAAATATTTATAGAATCCTCACACTTATGACAACCAATTGACAACCTTTAAATCTTGAAAACCCCCCAGGAAATTCAATGAAAGCGTCGTTAAATGATCATGACCTGACCAATGACCTTGAACGGCGCGGCTCAGGGCTGCACGCTTCTGGTGATCCTCTGGAGCGTGCACGCCAAAGTAGAACACTGGGGCGTCCCGCACGCGTTCCGCCCCGAACGCTTCCTGGACGACAACCAGCTGCGGCCGTTCGAGTGGTTCATGCCGTTAGGATTCGGTGAGTTTGAAGGAAACCGTTGGGAACAGTTGGGAACCAGACAGTTTACAGGGACAAATGTCTACAATGATAATATGTTTACAAAATTTGGTGAAGATAATTAGGTATGTTAAAAACTTTGACATTAATAGAGATTGAAACATTTGAAAAAATAATAAAATTTAGTTAAAATCCATTAATTTAAAAAGTTCAGAACCGATCTTTTCCAAAAACGCATGGGGTCTAAGTCAAGAACAAGGGTATAGGTCCTCTGGAAATTTCATCAAAATCGGAGCAGGCATTTGAGCTGTAGAGCACGCGCAAACACACAACCAAACAAACAAACATAGGTTCACAAGTAGGTACCTAAACAAAAACCAGTGAGACTTTTGATTCAGCATTCAAATCCCAGTTTGAAATAGTTTTTTTCAATACTAGTGCTAAAGATAGGGTATAGTAGACATGAGTCTAAGAAATTTAAAGGTACACAAGTGCTTTTTTTGGGAGTAGTGTAATTGAAGATTTCCCTCCGCTCGCTTCGCTCGCTCATCAAAAACAGGGAACTCATTGCAGCATCAACTAGGAACAAGCCACTTTAGCTACGTTCTCAAGCCGTTTGCAGTGCCGTGAGCGACTTGCGACAAATACCATACATATTTGGGCCTCTCATTAGAAAAGTCTTTACGGAATGGTAAGCTTCTATATAATAGGTATTGTGTCTAATTTTTGGATGTCCAGAGCAAACTGGTATTCTATAATGTTTCAGTGCCTGCCCAATACTCCAAGGCGCAGTCTTCCGAACCTGAGATACAGAAAAGTTATGAATAATGTATTCCAAACTGATCTCTAAGACTTCGTTTCTCTGCTCTGATCTTCTCTGCTTTGAACGACACGCAAGGTGGCACCAGCACAACATCAATATCTATGTTATCACTTTAATCTGCAGTTTTCAGATGCTCTGGGACTTCTGATCTTTCATCAACAATGGTCTGTAAAGGAAGAAATCATGCTGTGAGCCTCACATAGGTAGTTGCTTGTGCCGGGAACACAAGCAACTGTGCTTTGAACGACACGCTTGTCAAGCGTGTCGATGTGTTGAGTATTCGTACCGGGTTGTGACTTGTAACTTTTACTAGAATTATTTATAATCAAAATATACCGGCAGAAAAACAGACTGGCAAGAGATACAAAGCTAAGCTCTACCTCAACACTCACCATCGATCCAGTCACAAAGTCGATCAGTGACCAACGAACCGGTATTCCACTCACTTCAATTAGCGGCTGGCTGCCAGATGTAAGGTCTTTGATCACATGCGCACAGGTCTGTAGAAAATTATTTTAAAAAATACATAAGAATGCCCTGTTGAAGTTTAGCCTGGTAGGTACGTGACCGCCACTATTTCATCTTTTATGCCTGTAAACGTACCTGCATGGGGCCATCACTCTGTGTCACATAGAAAATCCAGTTTTCCGCAGATGTTGTTGGTATAATTTCTATCCGAAATACCCCCAGCTTTCGGTTTCTTTTCCATTTTTTCAGCTGTTCATAAAGAGCAATGGCGACAACTCCTCCTACTCCAGTTTCATGCGTGACGTCACGACGGTGTGTGAGTACAGCGAAGGAATGGCGACAACTCGGTCTTCTGCTCTCCTGATACAAAACAGCAAATTTTAGTTCCGATATGTTCGATTGAGCGTTTAGAATGAAGCCGGGTCAGTCTGTCGGGTAGGCATCGATACGTACTCATGAGTAGCACAAGTTGCCTACCCGCCAGTCATGCCATGCCATGTCCTCGAATCAACAACCTTTCGTCCTGATGGCCGAGGGAATAGATTTGAGGGGTACGCCATGTAACATTTTGTTCTGGTATTCGACAATCACTGCTCGAATTTACTCCGAAACCAATTTCACCTTGTGCTGACTCTAAATAAGCTGCCCTAAACTTAAGAGGCTACCAATGTAAAAGTAAGATCCAGCCAGACTCCTCTCGGTTTTTCTTTTCTTCCTCGGGTGTACTTGGTCTTTTAAGGCTCCTGAGTCCTGCGTGGGTACCTCCATTGCCTTCACACGTGCGGCCATTGCGATTATGCAGTTTTTGTCTAAACAGTAAGAGGTAAGCTAATAAAGCAAGCGAGGGTGTTGTTTAGAAATAATCAATCTGTGTCGGCAACGGAGCCTTTTTCTCATTTTTTATCTCCTTCGTCTTGATCGATTCACGAAAAAGCGCAAAAAAAAGAAAAATACAACATTTTAGGAAGCGGTTTTGGCCCTTTTAGACCCAAAAAATGGAAAAAAAAACGCATAATAGCAAAGGTCTGAATCTGTGTGGCAGTGGAGGTACCCAGAACCATAAAGTGTCGGTATAATAAGCCCATGGTCGGAACACCGAAATTGGTAGAAGGAATTGAATTAAATACTCAATATGCATGGATGCAGCGACGGCAAGACGTGCTTGTTACGGTCTCCTTGAATCCCGTAAACTGTTGAAAGGGTTGTGACCGTACAGACAGGGGCGAAGAAACAATATTTTTCGTGGGGGGGGGGGGGGGGGGGGGGGGGTCAGAGGAGCTCGTCGAAAAAAATTGCAGCCCCAAAAAAATTTTGAGTTTCATTGGAGCAAATCTACGCGTTTGCGGTAAATTTGGGGCTTGAGAATGAGTTGGTCAGAACTGCATATTATTTCATGGTTGATTTATTCTTCAAGAATGAAGCTTACCACATTTCTTTTAATTAAATAACGTTTATCTTACAAAGAATGGCATTGACGCATTGATTTCTAAAGGCTTTATCAACCAGTGGTAAACGGGCTTGAAAACACCCGGTATGCTGTTCAAAAATAAGGCCCGTATGCCCATAGCCATAATATAGCCATATGCCATATGCGAAGCAGTGAGCAATTCTGCAATGTTCTTTTTTAAATCTCCAAAACTAATTTAGGTGTCATTCAGTTTGCCACCAAATTTACCATACCTTTTGCGGCGCAGGCGAAAATTTTACGGTTTTTCGGGTTTCTAGAGCCCAATATTTTGTGTGAAATGCATGCTTAGTTATGTCCGCTGGCTGCTCGAGTACTTCTAAGTTCTTGGTTTCCTATACTTATTTGAAAGCAAAAAAAGTGACCTAAACTTCATTTCATGGTGAGAAGGAGCGTGGATTTGCATCTTCCTCGAGGACCCACTGCTGCTAGGCACGAGCTTAGAGTTCCAAAAGTTACAAGCCACGTCTTGAGCCGGACAAAAGGCTCTATGGGCAGTTTTGGTACTCTTAGGGCCGGTTTTACCAAGTTTGCCAACTCCTAGTTGAGATTCCAACTAGGGGTTACAACTAAATTCAGCCAATCACACGCCAACTCCTAGTTGAGATCCCAACTAGGAGTTAAAACTGAACTCGCTGCATGTGATTGGCTGAATTCAGTTGTAACCCCTAGTTGGAATCTCAACTAAGAGTTGAAAGATTTGGTAAAACAGGGCATTAACTAATTTCAATCACGGGCACGATCCAGTTACGAGACCCCAGGGGGAGTAAATTGGCTTCACTCCCCCCCCCCCCCCCTCTTCCTACGCCCCTGCGTACAGACCATAATCAGTTGCACATTAGATTATTATTAGCTATTTCTGCGAGATTGGTGACGCTTTCAACGGGCCATTAAGATAGGTTCATATTTTCATTTTGCAAACTGCTGATCTTGTGGGAGACTGCTTGAATCCGGGCTTCTCACATGGATTGGTCATTTTTTCATTCATATTATATTTCCACTTACTAACAATTTTGTTTTATTATGTTAACTTTATCGTGGACGCACATGTGTCCCAGTCCAAGTGTGGGAACAGTGCGTGTCATGCCAAGGCATGGAGTCAGCAGGGACTCGTAGTTTACAAGAGGCAAGGCTCGGGCTGCACGGGAGGATTGTCGGTTGGGAGCGCGACGGAGACGGAGGTCCCCTCTGAGGGCGGAAGGCCTGGTGTATCAGGAATCAAGCGAGGACTGCGAGTTGGGACGCTAGTGAAGAGAGGCACTGCGATTTATTGTTCGACGCCGTCGTCTGTGCGTAGCAAGAGACGCCACTGCGAAGTTAAAGTTCGGCGCTGCCAAAACGCCACCGTGATTGCCGTTGCCCGTGAAGAGGATCGTTTTCGCTGGGACTCAGCAGGAGACACCGCTGCTATGTCTCGTCCGTCGCCTTGAGAGTAACGACAATAGGATTGCCACCGACCGTGCCTGAGACCGCACTCGTGCCGCCGGAGCATTATCAAGGGGCTCTCTTCGCATCGTCCGGCGTTCCTGAACGGCGACGCTACTGTCGAGAGTCGTCGACAACGCCATTCCTACTGCTGCGGACACCGCATTACCTGCCTCTGGCGACGTACTTCGTCGCGACGCTGCGACTGCACTGGTCTTTTGGTATCGTTTTAATTTAATGGTCATTTGCTAGGAGCTTTAGGGACAAGATTTAGCACATCACCCTATGTTGTACTGTATGATTTGAAATTATAATTGTAGTCAGTGTAGACAGCATTTTTTTTATTGAGAATGAATTGTGTCTTGTTAGCTAGCTTTTATGGTACGACGAATACCACTGTGGGGCGAGGGGCAGCTGCAGCAGGTGGGCCAAGTTATAGGGTGATGGCCGAATGGTTCTCGATAGGTACGTTTTATGGGTTAAGCAGTGGTTAATTTGTGCGTAAACTCACGTAAACCCAGTTTATCGACCCCCTTTCATGTGTAAACTCCGTTTAATCACCATCCAGTGATTATTTCGAAGATCAAGCTTTGTGCCCGTCCAATTGTATACGGAACGTAGAAAGTTACGTTGCTCCGAAGGCTTGCATCAAAATTTAAGAATTTATGCGAATTCATCGAACGTTATGGGTTCTTTACTAGCACCGCAAGCCGCAACCCTTTGAACCCTTTGTCGGCAGCACCGACAAAACAGAGCGAGCGTTAAGAGGAAAGTAAACGGTTGTCGTTTTGGTCGATTTCCGCAGAAATTTCCCATTCAAACGGAACGTCTCCTGGCTTCAAATTATTTACAACAACAAAAAAATAATACACGTGTTGTTAAAGACTAAATGAAACTGAACAAAAAAGAACTGAAGAAACTGAAGAAAAAGACTGAATGGCGGATACTATTTTTTTTAGTCGTTTTTTTTAACTTGCAGCTGGGGGAATTTTCTAAAAGTGCCTAAAATGGCACGTTTTGAAAATTCCCCCTGTTCCCTGTTGATTCCTAATGTTTTGTATTGTTTGCCAAATTATGGCTACATTTATTCAGTTATAACTTACAAAAAATCAATGCAAAATATGTACACTTTTATTTATTATCTGCTACTTAATTTCTATCCTCAGTGTTAGTTTTCATACAATTCAATTCAAGTAAATTACCGAATACTGAAAATTACACCCCCCCCCCCCCCCAAGGCTACAATGGGGCTTTGTAAATTGCCACTTCTTCATGGTTAAGGGTTTACCCATCTTTTCTGGTACAAATTAACCACTGGAGTCAAGTTATTGAATCAACTGTGATAAACTCGCAGTAAACTCATTACTATTATAAATGTGCAGGATCCTGTTGCAAGCCAAGAAAGTCCAGTTTTGTCTGAAAATGACTCTTTGGTCCAGTATGTTCCTGCAACGACGAGGTACCTACTACCTAAACCATACATACAACAAAAGTCATAAACAACATCTTGGCATTGACATTTTAGTTTAGCCATACCAATGATTCGACAAAAAATTCAAATTATGAGTCGCAGCACAGCTCTGCTATTAGGCACTCCAAATGTCCCTGCAAAATAACTTTATCAAATGCATTCTAGTTTTATGTGTGTATTATTTATACCCATACTTTTATATTACTGGCAGTTTAGTAGCTATGAATGAGTTAAATTAAACAGGTGAATAATTAAAATCTAAAGTAACAAAATTATTTTTTTATGACAAATGAAATCGACAACAATTATTGTACATTATGGTTGACGAAATAGGCACTATATTATCGATGGACTTGAGACACATGCAATCGCTTCCCTTAAAAACATATATGGTACTATGTTACATTCTGTTAAAAAAAAAAGTTGTATTTTGCAGCATTAATAACTTAAACTCAAAAACTTGTATAACAAGATAGGTAGGTAGTTCAATTCAAATCTACCTGATAAATATGAGAGGTAAATTTGACGACATGGTACTGATCAGATCAAGGCAGCTGAAAGGCAAATATATAGGCACGACACTTCCCAAAATACAGCTATGGCAACACTAAATGGTGGTAAGACTCCGTTGGCTCATTATAATATTTTAAACTTAACAATGCAGAAACAAGGCTCTTTGCTTTCAATGATTAGCACTTCATTTGATTCGTATGCCAAGACACTAAGACTAGATCAGACCAAAATACTTTGTTAAAATTTAAAGCAAACATCGATTAATTTCAAGTCTAAATTGTAAAATAGGCACTAGGTTTAGTAGTTACGAAAAGTAGGTTACATTTCCATCATACCTTCCACTTTTAAGAAGTATTAATAAAAAACTCTCAAATGCTACATCTCGCCAAATTGTAAATACAGGTGATGCTTCTCGATATAAATACATTGTTTTGTTTCATACCCAATGAACCTGTTTGTTCTTAATTAAAATACTTTATGATGCAGTGATCACTGTCAATTCTGGCTGTATGAAAATATCAAGGCTTCAACTATATTCAGCAAAATATCATACAAATATATATTAAGCACTCATGTTACGGCTCTATGGTTACGGCTTTTTGCCCAGATTGCTAAATGTGTGGCCATGTTTGAAAAATCAAACCTTTTACTGGGGCATACGTAGGTAAAAATTTGCCCACATCCTATTATCACTTCATGTAATAACTTAACAGGTACATTTCTAGTTGAGGCAGTAAAGAACGTTCGAAGGTACTTAAGCCTTCATAACAGTTTCAATGTGACAATCCCAGGCATAAAACACCTGGTAAAAATAATACAGTTTTACTCTCAAGCTAAAAATTGTTTACCTATCACTTTTGACATTGGTATTTAAAAAAACCGTACCTACCATCGGTTACAGTAAACTTAAAATTTGTTTCGAAGCTTACAACGAAATAGTAATAGGACTTTTGTTAGCCACCTCCAACAAAAAGATTAATCTTCCAAAGTTCATAGTTCTAGCAATTTGAGATTCGTTCGGCAAGAAGTTGTAAGTTTCGTTGTTATTGTTGTCAGCAAGACATTCTCTGATTCCATTGCCACCCCAATGGATCACATTGACCCAAAGCGGAAGTCACGGTGCGAATTTTCGTCGAGCTAACGCTTCATTTTGTCGAGGATGGGTACGACCATGTCGAATGTGGGTCGCTTTCCGGGGTCCTCGTTCATGCAGATGCGTACAAGCTTGGCGAGGTGGGGGGAAATACCAGGTGGGATGCTGATTCGCAGACCTTCCAACGCGACCTTCATGCCCACCTGCAAAGACACGGAGAACAGTCACACACAGTCCAGCAAATCCAATCCAATTTAGGGATTCAAAGTTAAAATTGACTCTTGCAGCGAATGCTCTGACGGTCCCGCTAAATGTACGTGCACCGTTTTTAAGTGTACTTGCAGTGCAAGTTGATGTTAGTGAAGTTAAGTTAAGTGAGAAAACAAAGAAATGTTGCTAAGTGGTGGTTTGTGCTTGGGTCAGGGGAGGCTTGGCAAGGAACAGTCTCAGTCCTATATTGGATGATAGAGCAAGTTTACGGCTGTTTTCTGCTGTTTGCTTTAATAAGTTATATTTCATTAGCAAAATGAATCTACCTTATCAACACCATGACACCAGCCATAATGGCGCCAGTTCGCTTAAGTAACTATATTAGCAACGTAGTGTCATCTCATAAAAACAGATCAAGATCCAAATCAGTTTTAAGTGGTAAAGCCGATCAAATCATCGCCATACATGTCGATGCTCAGACAATAAGCTCACCTCCATTGCAGAGAGATCGGCGAACGGCACCTCGCGCGTCGCCAACTCCCACAGCAGCACCGCGAAGCTCCACATGTCGCTGGCCTCCCAGTTGCGATCGCTCGGCTTCTTCTGTAGCGCCTCCGGCGAGATCCACGCCGGGTAGTAGACGCGACCCTTCTCTTGGAACGAGAACTTGGCGTCGGCCATGCTGATCTTGGCCGTGAGGTCCTCGTCGATCATCACGTGCCGACTGTTGAGGTGGTACTGCGGGATGATGCGCTCGAGCGAGTGCAGGAACGCCATGCCGCGCGCCACGTCCAGCGCGCACCGCAACGCCTGCGCGGTGTCCATCACGACGCTGGTGCCTTCGTGCAGGAGAGTGTACAGGGAGCCCCACGACATGTACTGGTTGATCACCACCAGATTTGGAGGCGAGTTGCAGCACCTGGAAACAGGTTGCACTGTTGGTTAAGCCTGGATTCAAAAAGTCAGATAAAAAATCACCAACAGAGTTAAATTTGGTGCAAATCTATTTTAAGACAATCATATTCAATATTCAACAGTTTTGAAACTAAAGAACCCCCAAGGTTATGATTGACTCAAAATTTTGAGTTAAGCTGGTACAAAGTTGTCGTATAAACTTGGCATCAGTGTTTAAACATGTATTATTTCATAGGCCAAACAATGACAGCACCAGTGCTTCCTGTGTATGTCACGGGCAAACATATCAGCAGGAAACAGAGTAACTCAGGTTCCGCTATTCTCAGCTATTCTGAGAAAGCCCAGTGACTTACCCGACCACCGGCAGCACGTTCGGATGCGAAAAGATGCGCAGCTTGGGGAACTCCTCGTTGAAGTCGCGCGACACCCTCGGCGTGCACTCGCGCACGGCCAGGATCTTGGCAACGATGTCGTTCTTCTGCCAGCGTCCGCGCCACGTCTCGCCCGAGTGCGACGTCGCGATCTTGGTCTGCAGCGACAAGTCGTCGATGTTGATGCCCTTGTGACGGGACAGCGTCGCATCTCGACTCCTCGTCTTCAGCCCCAGCCAGCTCTGGTCTTTGAACTTGATCTTCTTTAAGTCTTGCCCCGCCTCGACGGCCAGCTCGTGCAGTCGTTTGGCCAGCTGTCCGCGCGCCTTGTCCAATGGGGTGTCTTCGTCTTTGTTTGCTAGGGACACCAACGCGCCGGCGTTGATCAGGTCTTCGGCGACGGCCTGGAAGCCCCAGAAGCACGCGTAGTGCAGCGGCGTATTGCCATGCTCGTTGGTGAAGTTGACGTCGGCTCGGTTGCGGAGGAGCTGGGGAGTGAACGCGGCGGCGAGTTTAGTTGAGTGGGTTGGTAGCTCTGAGGGTGCGTGCTAAAGAAGTTTGCTAGGGACACCATTAACATTGTTTTTTAATTCTTTTATAGAATTTATATTATTTGATAAATTGCTAGTGCAATCTTGTTGAGTAACTTTTCTAATCCAGCAGTGATAATATTGGTTCCTGATACAGTCAAACAGCTTGGTAATTAACTATCTAAACCAGCCTAAACTGAATGGTACCTTCCTAGTCTTAGGCAGCAGTTTTGTTTACATTTGAAATATGACCATGTAAAGATTTTGGTAGGTTGATCAGAGGCTACAGGCAAGCCAATTTTCTGGGTGGGCAAAACCAAAAGGGGCATCTTTTACTAAAACCCGATACCTTACCGATACTATAAAGAGAAAAAAAAAGATAAGCAAGTGGTGCCTAAATGGATTGAACAACTTTAAACTGACAACTTTAAGTCTTTTCAAGTAAAACATTACCCTACCTACTTTTGTGGTATTGGAACTGGAATGAACAATCCTACTATGGTCCATGACACTTGGTCACAAGCTATTTTGACTCTTTGTAACTCTATATGCATATTATGACCCCATATAGGTTTTGTTTTGTACCTTAGCTTCAAAGGGTTTGAAATGGCTAATAATAGAGGCAAGATTGGCAGAAATGTTGATAAACGGATGACAAAAAATACCATGTCCAGGGACTGCACTGACCACGTACCTGAGTTTGATAACCAAGCACATCTGCTGAGTTCATGCAAACCAGCAAACCACAATCTATTTTGATATCTCTCTCCCAGAAACTTAACAGGAACAACTGAAGATAAATACCTAGTTCAAGTAGTTTTAGTTGGAAGCTGTGAGATAAGGTCAGATTACAGAAGTCCTGACCATTTTAACAAAAAGTTCTAGATACTTGTGTTTGAAATACGGAGCTTTTTTGAAAAGTCACACAGCCTTCTCAAAGTTATGAACGTTAGAAACTTAATCAAGGGGGCAGTGTGAATATTCAAAAAAGCTCTTTATTTAAAATAAAAGTATCTAGAACTTTTTGTCAAAATGGTCATGATCTCTCAGGAATTCCCAGTCCTATGCTTATTATCGTGATTTGTGCTTTATTTCTCAGTACTAGTGATGAAAATCTATTCCCGGAGCATTTATACGTAAGAATACAACCCTTACCCGGTCTATATAGTGTGGTTCATGTAATGCAGATACTCATCTGCAAATTATTAGTTATTGGCAATGCAACATTGGACATAGGCTCACAGACACAAGCACCAAAAGAACAATTTCTTTTGACAATACAAATTTCCAGCTAAATTATTTGCTCAAATCTCCCAGGTAGTCCCAGGAACTTCAAATCTCAATCAGGGTAGAGATATTTCCCAAACAAATTCATTCATTCATAATCAATCACAATTTGTCACAATTCATTCACCATCTCGTTTTCATATTTTACTAATCTTTTAACAAACGCCGTCGCTTGGCGCCTTTTGGCGCCAAGTGCAGCTGACACCCCTGAGGTTGATCATTTACTATAAAAATAATATAATGTGTGTGGTGACATGCTAAGCTGGTACTGACTGCTGCTCCAGCGATTGTAATAATTTTCGTGCACAAGAATAAAGTGAAATTGAGCTTTTAAGTTTATGGACTCCGTACCACAAGCACGACATCTCTGTGCCCATGGGCAGATGCAAGGTGCAAAGGAGTGTCATCCCCTCGATTGGTAGCGTTAATACGTGCACCCCTTAGCATCAACAAGTCGACGATTTTGATGTGGCCCTCTTTTGATGCCCAGTGCAAGGGGCTGAATCCATGGTCATCTCTGCAGAAAAAAAAACTTCCTGAATTAAGTTTTGTAACAGGTGACAACAGAAAGGCAGGTTTCTTGCATTCACTACCATATATGTAATGAATTGCAAGATTCTACTTCCCCTCTTCTGGGCTCAGTCGCATGTGGGCCAAAAGTGGGAGGGGGCACAAGTTGACGTCACAAATAGACTGGTTAGCCCACGTTCCCAAAAATGGGCGCGGTCACGCTATTTTATATAATCCATTCGAAACTCATTCTATATTAATTTTTAAATCTAATTTAGACGTATAACTGATAAACTAATATACAAACGCGAGCTGGTCAATTGTTTGGAAACATACCCTTGGTTCATGTCATGTTCGGTGTCATCTAACCAAACTCTCACTTGCATTGCGTTGCCCTCACGGCACCAATGGAAAATATCTTCCATTTCTTCCTTGGTTCTTCTTAAAATACCATAAAAACAACTTCGCAGTCTCTTCTTGACCCTCTTTAGTCTATTAATAACAATACTGTCATGAGGTTAATTGACCGAAGCAGTGGAAGATGAATCGTTGATGAAAGCCAAAGAGCTACATGGTATCAACATGTCAATAAAGCGTGTAATTGGCGTATGTGTCAACAGGAACAACAAGCAACACTTGCACAGGAAGCCTGCACAATTCGATTACAATTACTCTCCACAAAATAATCACACAACACAGCCTCACGTCACACCTCTCACTATTCACTAATGTACCAAAATGGTAATCTTCCAATGCCAGAGTCAGTTCTACCAACCTATTGCAGAAATTTATGGGAATAATAACAGAACAGCAAATAATGTATAAAACAGATGGACTTAACAGTATCACTAACTGAATGCCATAACATACATTTCTGATTAATATTATTTATATTTTATTTCACTTGTGCGCCTTCATGCGTATAGCTTGCATTTTGCGTAGGCGAAACCAGAGGCTACAACTTGTCAAACGAAAATGGCGGATCATTTGAAATTGAATAGTCAGTTTCAGCGTCGAATCGAGCTTCAAGAAACCTTAGAAAGCTCGGAAATTCCATAGTAAATACCGCCAACTACACAATGCATAGCATGTTACCTGTGTTTTGAAGGCTAAGCAAAGGAATCGAAAGGGAATAATGATCGGAATGAAGACAAAGATTCATTGGTATCCTGAATTCGCTGCCGCAGATCCAGTTGACCAAAAATAACGCTTACCAAATGCAAGATTTAATATTAATTTAGGCAGCATACTTTAATATTTATAGTATGTACACTATAGGCCTAAATCATAATTATTACAATCTCGTAATAATTTACATGAGTGGTGTAATGATCATGTGAACCAGGTGTGGCACTTCAAAAATTTAATAAATAATAAAAACTACAAAATGAACGACAACAAGGTTTCCTTGAATCTAAACATAATTTGCACCATGAATATAATAAATAACATAACAATGTATACTCAATATACTAATAGGTAGTAAATATAATATGACATGCAAAGTGCACACGACTATTGAAAATTATTATGGTCATCAGGCGGTGAATATTATAAGTAGAGAGAGCACTCACATTCAAACACGCACATACACACACGCATACATACCGAGACGAGTAGGAAAAAAAGACATAACAAAAACAAAACAAGGAATACCCAGTGCGGAGCTTGTCTCTTTCGCTTCCTGAAGAACGCAGACTTTCGAGTCAATCAAGCACACGGTCGATAGAGCATGGCGCTAGCGAACATGATTTATGAACAGAGGTTATGTACAGCTGACCGTTCCGAATTGAATGCCGATTGAGTATCAGCCAGGGACGGGACCGAATGCTCTCAGAGCAGAGTAGAGTATAAAAACTGTTTGAGCGGCCAGGTCCCTGGCTGAGTTGCAGACTACTGACTTCAAACTTGATTTGTTTGGTTGATTGGTTTGGCATTTCAGTGAGACTCTTCTTAGTTATTAACTTGTTACTTAGCTGTGAGCTTACGATATGTTTTGTTCTGTTTTTATTCATAGCTCATTTAAAAGTAGCATCAACAATTATAATTCATAACAGAGCAGAAGAAAGAAATCGAAGCAATAGCCTTTTACTCTCGTACAAACACAACATATCTTTTCTTCAAGATTAAGTAGTATTTACTTATGCTTCACACATCAGCATGAGCAGGCATCCCCTTGCCGAAATGTGTCCCATGTAAAATCACCGTAGTATCATGTTTGCTTCTAATATGTAATTAGGTACTCTTCTATAATATATCTTTTTTTATCTCATTGTCATGTGAGTCTTCTTTCAAAGCTATGTTTTTTTTATATTGTTTTCATTTAAACTCCGAGGCAACTATGTGATCGTGACAAGGTGAGAAAGATGCAAATATTTAAAATCATTTAAACGAGCCAAAATAAAAAGTCCACTCATCTTCCCAACAAGCATTTCACAGCTTTGTCAATATTAAATATCAAAGTAACAAAAAAAGATCATGAATCAAACTTTGCAATACCTCTGAAACAATATTGAACATCATTTGCTTTTGGAAAGCCACATAGAATTGCTTAAAAAAAAGGAGATTAAAAAACTGGTTACTTATTGTAAAATTTCCTTCCGTTGCCCACTTTCCTCTTCTAGCCCGGACGCAAAACTGAGCGATACGCGTATAAATGAGATGTAGCGAATTACTTATCATATTGCAAGGTCCTATGTACCTGGGAACAATGTCTATCACAGTGCTGGGATAACGAGCTAGCACGGCCACTACTTCTTCGTGGGCGTGCCCCTCTGCGTGAGACCTTCGAACCGCTTGAACGTGTAGTTGATGAACACCCAGTCCTTGTAGATCACCTCACCGTCTTGCGGCAGAGGAGCGGCAGCTGCAAAGGAAAACGCTATGTCAGACCAACCCGGCGCAAGCTACCAAAGCGTCAAAGCGATTTCGAAACAATTGAAATGTGTCTGGGATAGAAACAGCAACTTATATAGTTTCTTTTGAACAGAAATTGGCGCTTTGCTGTGACTAATCAAATGTCGGGGTGCAGCTGGTGATTGGAAAAAACATTTTCATAGGTCCATGAGAAACAAAATTCAAATTAAATTCACGGCCCTGACATTTTCTGGTAATGGCCAAGCCGAGCAGTGCGACAAATCAACTATCAACTGTGGAGCAACTGTAGAGAATAGCAGTAGTTCCAAAGGTTTATACCTACAATGTGTTCAGTCAAACAAAAGATAGATAAAAATTTTAATTAAGACTTGCAATTATAAGTCCTTGAAATATTTACATTTGTAATTATTTTAATACAATTCCGAAAACAATTGGATCACGTAAACTTAGTGCAGCAAATATGCACAAGGTCTTTAGAATGAACTATGAATTTATATGGCATAATTTTAAATTTGCAAAACAGTTCCTAACATTTTTAAACTTTTTTTTACATCAGTACTAAAAACCTTTAAATTTAACATGCATAATTGTCACCATAATTGAAACCATTGGTACTTGAATATTTTGATCTGCACATTAACTAATCTCTCTACTACAAACTGCATCAAAAGGTAGCAAACAGCAGCACAAAGAATAAGACGAGATCAAAGGCCACCACGGCTTCAGTAGAAATACACACAGTGCACAATATCTGATGCAATATTCACATAATAAAAGGAAAAACGCGCAAAGATTGCAAAAAAACTTACGAATCTCAAGCTTGACGTCTGGGAAGTCGTCGAAGTTGGACGTGTCATCTATCGACCGCACCTCGACGGGTATCGCGGCCGGCCGCTCCCGGATGTGCTCCCAGTCGACGCCGCGGTAGAACGACGAGAACTTGAGCTCGTCCATGCCGCGCTGCGATCCCAGCCGGCGGTCGGCCTCGCAGCAGAACCGCACGATGGTCTCCTTGGCCTCCTCCGAGATGGGCACCTCGGGCGGGAAGACGAGCGTCTCGCGCCAGTTCATCACCTTGCGGTACGTCTCTTGCGGGTTCTCGGAGCAGAACGGCGGGTAGCCGATCAGCATCTCGTACATGATGACGCCGAGGCTCCACCAGTCGCACGCGGCGCCGTACCTGTCCAAGGGAGCGACGAATGTTAGAGTTTGTTGTCGATGGACGACGAACAAAACACGTTTTTCATTCGACAAAAACAAACATCCACCGTTTGGTTTGTTTTTAACAACAGTTAGGGTTTGTTGACATTGGAGTTACTGATTTATTACTTTGGAATGGATCAAGGTCATGGATCATGATTGAAACTTGACTCTGCAGATGCAAATAAAGATATGTAGGTAGTCAGATGGAAACAAGAATAAAATTACTGACTTGAGGAACGAATTGATAGTTAAGATAAAATAATGCCATTGTATGAAGGAGGCTCCAAACAGCTTCAATTTCAAGTAATCAATTCTTAAACACGCTTACAGCCCATTTAGCTCACACGGTAGTTGGCAAGCCACAACTCGGGGAGTCTGGGATTCGATTCCCCTAATGGACGATACTTTCAAAAAAGAGATTGGTGAACTACATATCTGTAGCTGTGTCTTCATATCTGTAGCTGTGACTACACGACCGTAGCAGTAACGTTCGATACATTATCTGATGACCCTAAGGCGGTGTTCGTACCCGGTCTGCAGGAAGACTTCGGGAGCGATGTAGTCGGGCGTCCCGACCGTGCTGTACGCCAACGCCCGCCGGTTCTTCTTCCAGCTCTCCGCGCGCCGCTTGCTGTCCATCGGGCTTGACGTGAAGTCCGACGGCTTGGCCTGGCTCAGGTCGCGGTAGAAGTCCGTCCGGTGCGACTTCTTCAGACCGGTGCACAGCCCAAAGTCGGACAGCTTGATGTGGCCTCGCGCGTCCAGCAAAAGGTTGTCCGGCTTGATGTCTCTGTAAACGTCACGCTTGCGTCAGTTGCGGCTCAGGGGAGGGGCTAGTCGATTTTCAAGGGAAGTTCGTTGCAATGAACTAGAGGAACCATACTTTACTGATACTTAATAAACGAAAGTTTTACTGCTCTGTTTGGAAAGCTTAGTCGGTTAAGATTTAAAAATTAATTTTCAAGAATCACGTAATTTCTTATCGTCAACTGGCAGGGATGATAGAATCAGATACAAGTAGCAAGCCAGACACAGTCTTTAATATAGCGTAAAGTGAACAGTCAAACCCCAAATACCTGTGAATGAATCCCAGCTTGTGTATCGAGTCGATCGACAACGCCGTCTCAGCAATGTAAAACTGCGTGCAATCTTCCGCGAGCGTATCCTTTTTCATGAGCAGCGTCATCATGTCACCGCCGGGAAGGAACTCCATGATTAAGTACAAGTTGATCGGGTCTTGGAAACTATAGTACATCTTGACGACCCACTGGTGGTCGGCCTCGACCAAAACGTCCCTCTCGGCCCTGACGTGCGCCACCTGCTCCTTCTCGAGCATGTCCGCCTTCCGTAGGATCTTCATCGCGTACACGTGGCCCGTGTCCTTCTTCTGTACAAGTCTAACCTCTCCGAACGCGCCTCGACCTATCACCTTGAGCGGCTCAAAGTCTTCGACGCCTAAGCGCGACCGCTTCAGCCTCAGGAATTCCGTCTCTTTCTGGGCGTGCTGCTGCCGCTTCTCCTGTTTCTGAGCTTCTGAGAGTCCCTCGTCTTTGAGTGACTCTTCCAGTTTGGCCAGCCTTTGTTTCCGCTCGAGATGCTGGGCGATCATGTTGCTGTAGTAGTTCTCGAGCGTCACCTTTGCTTTGGTCGCCTTGTCGAGTGTGTGCCCGCTGAAACGGATGGTGTTCTCCGTGGCCGACATCTCCAGCACCCCTGCGCACACAGAGAAACGGCCATCAGGACAAATTGTCTCATGGCATGGAGTGGCACATACATATTTTAAAGAATTGAGCTGCAAAGTGCTGGAATATTCGAAAAACAAGTAGGAATGTTAGCTGGACTTTTTGTTTTGAGCTACATCATGTAACTTGTAAGCTTTAAATAGTAATTGAAGTAGTTTTATAAACACACATTTTATTTTTTCATTGTGATGGTATTCAAAAAGGCCAAGGTACAGGCACAGAGTACAGGCTAACACTCAGTAGTACAACTGGATTTGGTTTTCAGATAGTAGAAAGTTCCTTGTACTTGTCAAGATAACAGGTCTTTGTTATTTCATTTTGCTACAGCAAAACAATGCAAAATCCGTAAACACGTATAAAAATCTTAATCCTGACGCATGTACTGCATGGTGCCAGCACCTAAGCACCTAAGCTAATTTGCACCCACCCATATGACGCGCACGTCCGTGCATAGTAAATGGCTTGGAACTTGGAGTAAGTGATCCACAGAAAGTGTAACAATTACACCGAACTAATGAGGCGTGATTATCGCCTGCAAAATGATAATTGATATCTCAAAGCTTGACACTCATGCCGGCAAGGGTGGATCTGCTCTCTCATTATTGTTAAATTGTTCGAACTGTGAATGCAGTACCATACAGACAGATAGAGGCTTGTTAAAACTATACCTATTCAAATTTTAGAAAGTGCAAACACGAACGAACGTCCCTTGGAGACATTTTCAAACGCGATGTCCTCAGACCAAATCGACCTGTATGCTAATTATTTCCCTCCGAGTGAGCGAGACAGGAATGAAACAAAGCAACCCGACTACAGAACAGGCCACAGGGCAAAGAGAAAATTAGACTACTTATTCTAATTTCCAACTGCCTACTTATTTCTCGAGTCCGCCGGGCAGCAACCGAAACGCTGTGCACAATCGAAACTGAACGCTTGTCATTGTTGTGAGCAATTAACTATGTGGACTGCAAGCACACGTCAAACAGACGCTGACATGTGCACCGCTAAATCTGTGTAATTTATTTCGAAACGCGTCGAAAACTGTGTTGGAACGAGGCGAGCACACGAGCAGCGAAAAATGTAGTCGGACAAAACGGCCGAGCCGGAGCGGCGCGGTATAATATATTGACATGGAGCGTGACGAGCTGGAGGAAGGATAAAGACCGCATTGGCACCAGTCCGTGAACATGGCCGATCGCCGAGGAGGACCCTGACCTCTGACTGGCAATCACTTGACAGACCACACTCCACTCGACAATGGATCCCAATTTAGGCTTTGCTCGATTGATGGACATCGAATGCCACTATCTTGTTCCTGTACGTGCGAATCTCCGATATGAATATGACTCGATATTTGGTTTAAAATTTTCTTGGGATTAAGAATAAATTTGATGATTCATTTCGAGGCAGGGCAGAGAGAAGTTATAACCAAAGGTAATATTATATTTGACTTGCCTTCAGATGATAACATTAAAATAAATTAGATACTACACATACCCAGGGTGTCAAACTCTACAAATTGTAAATATAGGTCCTATTAAAAATTATAACTATTACACTGATAAAAACATGACAAGCGGAACACAAGATAGTGCACATGATTGCAGAAAGGATTACTTGTCCATGTTCAAAGTTATAGTTGTGGACGAACTAGTTACGGACTAGTCAGTATAGTTAACTTATCAGATAAGACTGTCTGTCTAAACAATGTGGTGTTATTTTTGTTGCTTGGGTGATACGTGATACTACAGTTTATTACTCCTATGTGCCATGTGTACTTATTTCATACCGCCACGCACTGAAGATAAGAACATTCCCAGATAAGCCGAAATTGTGAGGGCAGCTTTGTGAAAACGAAACGCCTGCTTTCATCGAGAAAGGAGTAGGGTAATGCAAATTGAACCAATCCTAAGTAAGAGGGCCCGCAGAAATATACCCTACCCAGACCCTACTTCCATGGATTCCAAGAGAGCAAGAATTTTGAAAATAAAGCCTCTGTGTATGAAACGAATACGTATTGGACGCAGGAACACCGACAAAAAAATAAAACCTAAGCTCGAAATTAATAGTTGTCAATACAAAAAAGTCGTTATCCACCTACGCAAAATCAAAGATCAAATTCAAATACCATGGTGCACGGAAAGCCTGTAAGTGTGCGTGAAAGCCAGACAAGCTTACCCTGAGGTGGTGTTAAATTCGCAACGTCGCTATATAATATATGCGTATGTTTTTCTCGTCTCTCCTAGAGAAAAATCCAGCAGTCCACCACGACCAATCTCAGATGGTGTGGGCACAAAACTGATGTCATAATAACCGACTGCAAAATGTCAGGGTATATAACATTCATACACACACCACGGCAAGGAGTATGGTTCACGCGTTGCGGCCAGCAAAGCAATGCGAATCCAAGGCAACGACGCTTCACGCACAATCCCATTTATTTTTTAGCGTGTGGGCGCTTTGTGTAATTAACAAAGATGACTCGCAATGTACAAGACAAACGCAATACACAAGGTACAGCACCGCAACCCGCCTTAGATCATCGAGAACTTCGTGTACCTACGTGGTATAATAGGAAACGCAAGGCCAGCGCAAAACATTTAGATTCCTTTCAAAAGCAAACATCACGATCTGGCGAGCTGTTGCAGGGATTGTGCGCTGCATAGAATTCTAGCGACGAAAACGCCGCCGGTTTTGTTATCAGCCGCTGGCCAGCTGGCCTGCGTGTAATAGGAGCTCGCTGCCGTGATCATCATCAGCGAGATACGATATCACGGCTCCATACGGGACTAGAACATTGGATGCTGGCACAAGCAGCGGGATCTCGCAAATCGATATTAGACGACAACGGCGAAATGATTTCCACTGTATATAGCTAGGTGCAACGCGGCAGCGAGTGGAGCAAGTTTGTTGGGAAACTAGGTTGCGACGACGACGACGACGACGACGACGACGACGACAGCAATGGCCATCTGCAAATCGGCGCCGCCCGCGCCACACTCGCGTTTCCGTTTTTTTCTGCCCTCCGTTACGACGTTGAGGGTCGATTTCGTCATTGTATCCCCGCCAGAGTTGGCGTCCTTTATGGGTGGTCGATTGATTATTTATGGTCGGCTCTAAAATTTGGCATAGTCTTTAAATGTTTTCATTCCATAACCACAAAAAAGCGAAAATATATAATCTCTTGCATGAGTAAGATGTATTAGGTATGAAGTTTGCAAAATGATTCCATGAGTAAGATGCAGCCAGGGAATATCCCAAAGATGCGGCAGCAGTTAGCGAGCCAGTATGTGCCCCACCCCCATTATCTGCATTGGCCTATTTTACTCGATTCTCATTGCATCACAAGCATGGCACACCGTGTGACACCTAAATCAATGTGTTGACGCCACGCCTGTCGAAGCAGATGGCTATTTAGATACCCGACAGAGAGACGCGGGCTGCATTTACTCTCATTGCTTTTATAGTTTAAACAACGCGGGGTGGCGGCACCCCACTTCCCCTCGCAGGTGACCTATATTTTTCGCAGTCTTTCCATGCGATTGCACACTGCACACTTTATACCAGATCGCTACTTGATTTATGATATTTATTACTATCACAAGCCTATTATTTAACTTGTTAAAGGCCCTTGCCAATTAGACAATAAATCAGTGGGCGTGAGCTTACAACAGCTATGTAATGAATTGCAAACCGTGTGTAAGCTATATAGTAAACGTATAGTATCAAAGTAATTGCAGTATTACAATTTACAATGTTAATGCATTTAATGCAATCCTTAAGCTTTCCTAATTTTCCACCTTTGTATAAATATATCAATTTCGGAAATGTATACCCGCACGTACAAGCGCGCATTACTGCATTTTTCGCCTTTTTGCCAACCTAGATATACGATTATTGCGTTACTGTTATGTTCAATTCAACCTCCGCGTCCGTAACATATAATTTAACGGTACGACACAGAAAAGCTACGTCCGAGCCCAGTCATAGAGAATCACAGAATGATGCCAAACCCAACGTGTGTGATCTGCATAATGAGCAGGTGGGTGTGCATGCCATGAGCCTCCGCGTGCTCGCGCGACTCTAGTAAATAGCGATGCAAATTTAATCAATAAACTTCATCATAACAACATAACAAAGAGACAACAAGAGGAACAAGCTGCTCATCAACACTAAACAGTCTCCACGGGCAAACATCGATCGCGACTCGCTGGAACTCAAAGATCGAAACTAACCGACAGCTCACGAAATCCCAAATTGCACATCACCCGGTGACCCAATTAATTTATAGATTGGCTAGCTCCGGCGACCGCGCGGCGAAATGTCTATTAAGTTGTCCTATCCTAGATAGAGAATCTCTCACGAGTGCGGCGCAATGGCGCTCGCGAGACCATCACAACAGTGACCGTTTGGCGAAAGGGAGGGAGGGCGGGCGGGCGCCGAGCACGGGTCCCGGATGCGCTATTCCGTTTCGTGCCTCGTAGACGCAATGTTAACTTTCCCGCATTTAGATTGGCTTTTTGGGCAGTTTTTCCGGAGCTGGCCTTAAAAAATTACACAGGGTACACAGTTCGAGAACCTACTGTGATATTTCAGGAGTTATACTATTAAAAACTAGAGTACATCCTCGACAATGCACCATCGAGTTCGGAGATGCACAGAGAAATGACGCAGATTTGAGGCAAGAAAACGATTTCAAAGTGAAATGCGATGTAAATAAGATGATAGTCGTCCAATTGACTTTGATACCAGTTTGCTACCGATATGGTACCAATATTTTACACTGGCAGTATGATTGCCAAACCGTTGAAATTTAACATTGTGTCTACGAGGCACGAAACGGAATTGCGCGTCCCGGACCCGCGCTAACGACGGGCTACGCGCGGGGCCGCCGCGGACTCGACGCAGTATGTGTCACCTGCACCCCGTAATCAGGTCACGGCGGCGATCCGACGAGTGCGCGGCATCGGCGAACGGTACCATTACGGTATTGCCATCGTACGACGCGGTGTTACCATGTTGCTATTTACCGATGCGTTCGCTCGCCCACTTTCGGTGGCACACATGTGAGAGCTTAATTTGCAATGAAAAATGTAAGTGGATTTTGCGACTGCGTGATTGTTATACCCTGCCCTACGCTACGCCGCCCCCATCCTAAAACAACAACGGTCCACGGGGTTTTGATGGGATGAATGCATGACCAACAACATCGTGTTACCGCAGTAGCAAGCAAAATAACAAAATGCGAGTGCAAGAGCATTCCTATTTTGTTTCTAATAGCTTGCAACATCTATATGCTGTGACATGAGCTACCATGAATTGTTATTCTGTGACCCATGTGATTTCATGGTTTATTGCAATAGGGAGGGTGGTTCCTTTGCGTTTTAATTGGCATTCCAAAGCCGATAACACGGGTTCGTCTCATTTCCCTGCCAACGATATAGATACGACACAGAAAGAAGGCAATGTATAGGTATACATTACGAACTAAAGATATTTGAAATTAGGTCTTAGTAGGTATATATCGCACTTAAATTGAGAAACGCCATGGCGTGATATATTGTCGCCCCAGGAAATGGCGAAACGCCTTATGACCGTATCAACATCCAATAAGGAACTGAGCGTATATATATGCGTGCGCACAGAACAATCGGCAGTCGGCAGTAATTACAGAATTGGTTGAGAAAGAAAGCAAATAGAATGCAACGAAAGCTTGAACGGAATCGATACGCGCCATGCCGAATGATTCGTCCTGGGTGCGGACCGTAATCCCTGAAAGGAGAGGATCCACAGTCCGATTGCTTCGCCGCGTCGAAAACTGACATCTAGAGAAAGCATCGGCGACGTATTCGACGATGCAATCTCAAAGATCGGATTTTCTTCTCACTCTCCCCATAACACGCCCTTCTGGCGACATTGGCACGCAGCGTCCGCAATACACCACTTCGTGTGCATGTACGCAACGGTGATCAAATATTAACGACACTTCGATTCAGGGTCACGTTCAGTCAATTTGCATTGCGTACGTTTCGATTCCGCACCGGTCATCGCATTTGCGTACCGGCTACATGCTACACTAACGCGCACGCATTATGTAACCCATCCCATCGCGTTCTATCTACGCACATCAGCCAGTGGCAAACGAACGATGCGCCGATCCCAGATTGGATTCCCATGTCGATATCATTCCCTTTTGCCCCACGCATGATTGCGTGCAAAGGTCGAAGCAATTCGAATCGTACGATCGTTCAACCAGCAATCATGCGTGTACGTACGTATAGGTACATATACACGACGAATGACGCATACTATAGTCATTCCCATTTCTAATTCAGATAGTGACGACACATATTAGCGCCGTCTTTATGGATAAGGAGTCGCAAATCGGTTGTTATGAGCCATGCCAGTTGGTACGTGCATTGGATGAACAATCATCTGGTGGAAGACAATGGACTCGCGGTCGTCGTCTCGCGGGTTCGAGCGTTCGGTCCAACGACGACGACGACGACGACGACGACGACGACGACGACGACGACGACTCCAGTCCAAGGTAGCGCGATGTCAGCGTGCGGCCAATAACCTGAACGCGCGCTGCAGCCCGGCGAGATTGTTTCCGCTTCCCGTTGCCGCACCGGAGCAGCTCGCTCGCCATGACACGGTCTTGTCACGGCTAGGTGCATCTCCTCGCGTCACGCGACCGACGACAGAACGGCCTCATCCAGATGACGTTTCCGGGTACCTCTCATCGCTCCCGGTGGGATCGCATGCCGAATCCCGGTCTGTCGGTCGGCCGGTCTGCCGGCCTGCCCGTGGGTTGGCGGACGAGCGCGTTGCACCGCCAGGAAATTGCATCCACCGACCACTGCTCCGTGGCTATCATGACCAGCAGGCCAGCGCGATTTCCTTTCTTTCGCGCGACTCCTTGCTTCTTTCTTGCGTCGCGTTTGTGTACCACAATGATGTTGTGTTCTTTTCACGGCATCTTGAGCGATCGGCACAAAGAAACATTCGAACGAAACAGTTACTCTCTCTCAGCTCACCGCGGTATAGGAAGTACATGACTGCGCGAACAATGCCGCTTGCTAGAAAACAGTTTCAATTTCTGCTTCAACGATATTTCAATCGGAAATTAAAAGCAATGTTGTAACGAATCATGCAATAAAGGTTGTTTACAAAATTTTAATTATTGGCACACTCAACGCTATAGCTGGGAGGCCTGGCAAGACGTGCCATATCGCGGAATATCGCCAATTGCATTAATGCATCATTTGCATCATTGCACGTGTGCGAGCATATCCTCCGTTAGAGAGTGCAGTAGAAAAGTGCATGAACAAGAGACGGCAAGTGCCCACGCAACAATAGCACCAGCTAGATGCCCATTACGATAAAAATATATAATAATAATATATCGATCATGCTCTAGAGCATGGTCATAAAGCAAACATCAGCTAGCCGCTGTCAGATTTTGCTCGCAGATTGGTAGTTGGTACAGAAATACCACTTTGCCACAAGACCATAAAACAAGACATTACGCGAGCTGGCTGGAGACGAAGCGAGTTGAGTGGATCTAGTCAGTATACGCGCCATGCCACACAGAGCATGTGCATTCAATTTCTACTATGGTGATAATCAAAGAGGTTATATTTATTGACCTGAGCAAAATTATTCGCTTGATTGACTTCATTGTAAACTGTCTGCAGAGGAAAAATCCGAGGTCGATCGCTAACCATGGCTGCCCTAACACGTAGGCTGAGCAATGCAAGCACAAAAGTGTAGAAGGAATCCGGAATCTCTTGCAATTCTCGCCTTGGCTCGCTCTAAATTAGATTTGAGGAAATGCACTACTTTTTCCTGCAAGCTGACGTCAATTAAAACGAATTAGCATTCGGCCAATAAGCCAAGCAATGTCATGTGGCTGGTAAGTGGCTAAACGCAGGGCGCCAAGATCGCAGACACAGGAACGAAGCAGAGACAGAGAGCACCTATTGAAGATCTGCCCGCGGAATTGGCAAACATCGGACGTGCACGTGGGCTCGCCGTGTGCGCGGAGTGACGGGGCGGGACGGGGGAACAAGATTGAGCTAGGCCAGTGGAGCGTGCGAACCGTGCACGGGGGATGAATGGGCAATCGATGCGCACTGCAAGGGTTCAATGATCAAAACGTCGCGGCGCCCGTCGTTTCGAGACACTTCGCGCGGCCAGCGCACCATCGATCTGCCAACTCGATTTGAATATGGGACACCGCGCCGCGACGTCCGCTGTTATGCACCAAAACTCGGATTAGCAATCGAGCGCCGAAAGGTGATGCGAAATGGCCACAATTCAATACGATCCAACAGAACGATGCGAATGTATCATGATGTGACTGGTCAATCAAAATAACTTATTCTGTTTGACCATAATCCCATGATTCACTGCATAATCCCTAGTCAAGTTCCAACAGCCCGTCCGCGTGTTGACTTACATTGTTAGCTCACAAAAGCCGACACAAATTGATAAGGACTCTCCTTATACCGTCTTGACACACAGGTGTGTGTCTTTCCTATCAGCACGCACACGTTGATAACGTGGACGCGAGCTGTTGCCGCCGCAACGCTAGCGCAAGTCACCTGTTTTCCCGCTGATGTCCGGCCTGCCGAGTCGGGCAATCCATTGCAAAAAGCGACGCGCCGCCGTCGTGTCCGTCGACTCGGCGGCGTCGTTTCGACACCCCGTCGAGTTGACGGTGGCGTGAGAGTAGCTCCTGGCGAACGCATGATCTTTCTGTGCGGCACGTGCGCGGGAGCACGGGGACATTGGTGCGGTGCGTGCGACGACCAGTCAACCGCGCGAGGCGCCAGCCCCGAGAAAAGTGCCGCTGTCCCCAATTACAAGAGAGTACCGCTCCCAGCAATGACCATCGGCAACGTGCCGGGGATATCGCCAAAGCGGCACTTCTTATTCACTATTTGCACACACTAAAAATACAATTACGTTGACGTACACTGCAGCGCTATCTTTAGTAGCAGCTGATAATAAACATTGCTTCTATTCACCGAGTGCATATTTTAAACTTTAAAGGTAATTCAAAAATAGAATTTCATGAGCTACATTTCGCAATCGACATATATATATAACACACAAAAGAAACTATGGAAGACTCGCAAACTAACAAGCGCAGTTGGCCAATATCTGCCACGGTGTTTACGGTTTTCCAAAAATGGTATTGTTCCGATCACGGTAAGTGAACCGAATTACCAAATTATCAGACTACCAAACAAAGGCACGACGACTGTGCTGCACGCTCGGCGATTTCGTCGGCGCGGATCGCGAAATCACACGCACCGTTCCCGCGAGAGTCCGCGCACACAGCAAAGGGGTGCGTACAGACAGCTAGCTCGGCTACCGCAACACCCATGCGAGTGCGACACCGCGAAAGTCCCGACACACACTGAAACTTTTATCATTAGCCTGCTCCGCTGCCGTACTACGTATACTACCCGCTGTCACTGCAGCCTTCATCATCGTCGTGCCGCACAATACCGTCCACCGTCGCGGTCGTCGTCGTCGTCGTCATCATCATCACAGTCGTGGTTATTGTGCATGCACTAATTAACGCGAGCCGAGACCAACTTATCGCCGATTTCGTATTCCGTCTCTGCGTATACTGCTACTGCATCACTTGCCGAAACCACGAACGAAAATGCAAACTTTACGACGCAGTCAGGTGTACCTAGTACTTTTTGCCAGACAACACTGCACACGCTTGTCTAAAACACGCTTCCTTTGGCGACTGCTGATAAAAATCGACCCCGTCTGCCTCCGAATGGCTTATTACAATGCGTATTGTTATTGGTTTGGTGATTAACGAACAAGGCCATAACCGGTTCACTACTGCTATCACTGGCAGTCACTAGTCGACTGACTGATATAACTTCTTTCGCTAACAAACACCGTGCTGCGAGCCAACTAGGGTACCTAGTGCTCATAGCGGTACATTACACCTTGCAGGAGCAGTAATATTTCGGCCAAACTCTATGATATAACACAACACTGGATGGCCATTAGCATTAGCAGCCACGCTACTGGTGGAGTTGTAGTGTGAGCCGTTGTCATTCGAGCTTGACTACAGGCAACTTGCTTTTAATGGAAAATGTCATAACAACTTTGCAACGTTCCACATGTTATATAAATATTTAGCAAAATTTCGAAATGCCTTGGAGCGAAAGTAACTATATTCTACGCAAGAGCATATGGTTCGAATCCCGGATTAGATGTCGGGAGATTGGTCTATGCCAGTGGAAACAAAGAGTGCGCTTTTGTGTTTTCTTTCCTGTAATCCTTCAAGTTCACACCACCCGGGGAAGAGCCCATCGTTATGCTGCTAACACGAGGCATTACAGCCCTTGTGCTTGAAGTGAATGCGAAATAAGCTGACAAAATAAAATTATAGAAGCTCACCGAGATACGTTTTTTCTCTTCTGTGTGAAATATTTAGATTTCATGTCAAGGCTCCGAGGTCATTATGACCAATTCCCACAACGACATTGTCGCGAAAGAATACGAAACCGTACGTAATATGTGTGATGATCTCCTGCCAGCGTCCCATGAAACAACTAGGTCAATGTCGGTTTCGGAACTACCAATTGTGGATAGTAGTTACACTACAGATTGTAGTTATTCTATTAACCTCTTGACATTGCCTTATCTAATTTTATCTGAGTCCACTCTCTACTTGGAGCTTTTCCATTAACTATTCCTGGATGATGATCGTTGGACATCATCTTATCAACCCTTCCAAACTAATGTTTATGGTCACCACTCACCATTGGTCTTAACTTTTGTGTCCAGGCCAGGCAACATGCGATCCAGACAGGGGCAATAAAATAGGTAGTTATACATGTAATTGCTATTGAATTCATCCTGAATCCACAATTATGTGTGGAAATAGGACTAAAATGAGGCAAATGCAAATACAATACATATCCCAGAAAAAAGTGACAGTAATATGGAAAATTTTCCAAAGCATCTCTTCGTGAACGCTATTGAAACTAAACGCTATTGTTTTCTTTGTAAGCGGGGGTTCACGCCACGCGGGAACTTCTTGGACACAAATACTAACACAGAGTTTTGGAAAAATACACGTGTAGTTCAAGGGTTGTTGGATGTCGGATGGTGTGTTAGGAAATAGGATATAATACTTTCAAAAATGCACCTTTCCATAGATGGTGCTAGATTTAAGATTTGTAATACCCATCTGCCACAATTCAAATTGTCACCCTCCTGGCATAATGTAGGTAATTGTACAGATATAACACATTTTTTTAGTTATTGCCATCTCTCAAAATTGAATTTTGTGGTGGGAGAACCATGGAATTCGAAATAATCACCCTTCCAAGTAGGTAGGTAGGTAGGTAGGTAGGTAGGTAGGTAGGTAGGTAGGTAGGTAGGTAGGTAGGTAGGTAGGTAGGTAGGTAGGTATAGGTAGGTAATAATCAAAAAAGTCTTTACTTTCCATTGATGTAGGTATTGCCCCTCCATGACCAAAATAGATAAATAAAGGTATCTAGCCAGATACTACCTAGACTATCTCCCTAAATGCTTTGCAGAGGTGTAGCCCTGCCTACTGCAAACAAAGTGGTGAAAACAGGATCAAACTTTAGTAGAGAAGCTATATGTGCAGTTGACAGCTTAAAACTATGTAGATGGTTAAATTCTTTTTATTGGTATGTGCTAACAGAAATCAATAATGGTTACGCTAACAGAATTTTCAAGTGGGTGACTAGACACCAGAATTGTTAGTAGTAGAACAAACAACCCTATCAAATAAATACCAATCTCAAATCTGGACCATGGGTAACAGAGTTCCTCCTGCACTTTGAGCTAATAAACGCTGAATCGCTGAATCGTAGAATAATTAGCACTGTAGCTACTCCCAAAAATATTTCATGGCATAGTAGGCACCAGGTATTTAAAATTGCATTTTTAAAATAATTGAGCAAAAAAATAACCATAACAATCATAAAAAATACAAATGCATCTTGTGTTTTCAACTTAGTGTGGGAAAAAGAGTGCCGCTCAGTTACCTTGGTCGGAGACGGGTCGCCGACTGGAGACCGGGTCGGGCGCCACGGCAGCTTTTGGGCTTGTCGGCCAGCCTAGCCCAGCCCCATCCAGGGAACCTGCACCCCTGGCAGGACAGGATAGAAATGCAAAGATAAAAAAATGTCTCAGATCGCAAGTTTTGGCTAGTTCGGAACACACAGGGGCTAAAATTGAAATTTGACAGCTAGATGAAAATTTGAATGTACCTGAGATAGAGCTTCTAAACAAGTTCAGAGTGCACCACACTATTATGAAGTGATAGGCATAGTTTGATTTGAATGGGTGGTATTTTGCTTTTTTAGGTAAAGGGTAATAATACCCAAAGGGGGTAGGTAAGAGATTCCAGACTGAGATTTGACCTTGGATATAAAACGCTCCCTGGACACTGCAAAATCAACTGGACATCAAATTTATGAGATAAAGATTGGAGAATATGGATATTTACCTTGTCCCGTTCGTGTTCTGAGGATAAATCACACACGTTTGAAATAAATTATGTATAGGCCTACGTACACAACTATGGCACAACACGAAAAGACACCAATCTATTGTAGGAATATTTTCTAAATCAGGCTAAATGTCAAAAAACCGTCTATCTTGGCCGTAGGGTCAACCGATAACGAAACTACAGATCTCTGGTCAAATAATAAAGGCCATTGCACGATTTTTGAAACGTTTTGCTTTATTGTGACAAGGAAAATGTTAGCCCCCGAGAGCTAGGCCTACTTTACTTCTGCACTACTCCGTCCTCGTTGTCTTTCTCTCTCGCTCCCCCCTCTCCTCGTTCTTTTAGAACTTCCGGATCGAACAGGATAGCCAACTGACTTCATGCGCGAAATTTAAATATTTTAAAAGGCAATGGCACGACTGCACTGGTTTACATAGGTAATCCCTTGGCATCTTCAATGGAATGCGTCAGGTGGAATAATATAACATTCAGAAACCATCCTTCGCGTAAGTGGGTTTAGTCACAGACCTGCACTATTGCTATACCTCCCACCAATGGGCACCCGGAGGCCGAAGTGTCCTTTCCATGGGAGCGCAAAAAATGTTGTAGATTTGACTGCTACTTCGCGTTGCTGGGCATCGCGAGTTCCTCCCAAAACTAATCTGGTTCCATTTGCTATAACCTCTTCCCGATGTACACCGAAACTTTAGAGTAAGCCGAAACCATCGTAGCCCAAAGCCATGTTGTCAGTTTTGCAATGTACCTACTGAACGAAAGTTCCACCGTACATTTTAAATGCCCACACTTGCCAAACCACCCTCCCCCCACACACTGGGCACTCACCTGCACACTCAAAGGCAGTACTTATTTTAACGAGGCACAGTATTAAAGTGTATAATGTGGTAACTACCTTCTGCTTAGAGTAAGTAATGGGTTAATTACTTAATCTAAGCCTTCTGAAATCAGACAATGTTTATAAATTATAATTGATTTCATTTTCACCAGGTTATCAGATTTAGATGGATCTAATGGCTTCTACTTTCAACATTCTAGGTACAAAATAAAAATAGTTCTTGTTCCTTGTCCAATTCATTCAATGATCAATTGATACAATGTTATTTTCACATGCTCGTCACCAAAAAAATCATACAATATTGAATATTGATAAATGATACGGAAACAAAGCACAGATACATGATGAAACAAACGTTCATTCCTTTAAAGAAATCCATACCCACATCAACCCCAAGTCATATAAAAGTGTTGAAAAGGAGAAAAATTACAAAAGCCTCGAGTCGATTGTAGGCCCAAATACAACTATACAACATTTTTTTATATAATATTTTTTCCTATTTATAAATTTGCTTTTGTTATTTCAATCATAGTTCCACATTCATTCACAGTTTTGTTCATTACAAATATGCTAAATGCACACAGCCATTTCGTTTACAAAATGAAATAATTACAACAAGAGATTGATTTGGAGACCTCAAACATAAAGGCACAATAACTATTACAGGGTAACCTACTTGAAAGGCATTAATTAATTTAACATGGTGCTGTGCTGTGGCTAATTTGTGCTTAGCAGTCCCAGTGAATTAAAACCCCAGCTGGTCTACAAAGCATTTAAAATCAGTTGTTTGTTCATTGCCTGCTAAATTTCATATCTATCTCTACCTACGATTTCACACCTAACGTTATCTTTGATTGAGAGCAAGCTTATTATGGCAATCAAGTGAAATATAGAGTTCTGAGTTATGTATTGAACAAACAGTCATATTAATACCTGATAGTGTATGCACGCAATATAAAAGTCGGCAGCCGCAGAAAATGTTGCGTTTCTGCCAAGAGCATCATCATGCAACTCCAAAGAAAATTGTAAATGTCTGAATGGTACATTATCACATACAAATTCACGAAGCCCAATCGAGAAGGAAACGGGGCATTCGAATCCTGCCGTCAATTTGACGATTGGACACACTACCATTACAAACACGCGCGAAGAAGAACTTGGTTTATATTTACACAAATTAATTGATAATTTCCAGCTACATCTATAATATGAACACTAGAAAGATTCCCCAACTGTATATATAACGTATTCATGTAAAAAACTTCAGGGGTTGTTGTGGGTATCATTATCATTTAAAAAAATTATAGTTGAACCTTTTGAGTTTTGACCATCTGCACCCATTGCCAGGCTCCAACTAAGTTCCACAAACAATTAATCGTGGAAGTTTCGTTGCTTTAGCCCCTACTCGAACATGAAAAGATAACAATAATATGGCATCGACTTTCCCCACCAAGAAAAATCAATTTCAAGTATAACCGTTTCAATAATAGGACTTTTTGCAAGTAAACTCCTAGTAATAGCCGTAATGGGTGTGTATTGAATATTGAATATTATTATGCTCTTTTTATAGATAAGTAGTTGATAGCAATTGTCTAGTTCATTGTACACTTGTATGACCTTCATTTAGATTTAAAAAATCGTCGACAATCAATTCCTTTCAAATACAATCGATACTTGCCTCGCTACTTTTTTTTGTTACTTTTATTTGGATTGTTTCTCTTGATACGGCTGCTCAAATAGTTTACAATACAGTTTACATAATTAGTACAGTATTTCGTTTCTCTATTTGATACTTTCTCTTCACGAACGGGTAACACACGATCCACGGCTCCGAGCAACACGCAAGCCATTACCGCTACTTGTCGAGCTGACCGGCAACGCGAGGCAGCCGAACGTCGGGCTTGAATCCGGGCGTGCCGTCGGGCCCTCGCGGCTGCCGCACGACCGTCAGCTTGGGACCCGACTCGTCCACAGAGAGCAGACGCAGCTTGCTGATCAGACGCTCCGGCCGCTCCTGCTTCGGCGCTCCGCTAGACATCGCAAACACGCAGCTTGTCAGCGTCAACCACTAGTGACTAGTACATCATATTATACTCTGGCACTGTAATATGAGGTACGTTTGGGATTACATGGCGACAGCAAGCATAACAATTTGAAGATGATATCTAATAAATGTTCTGTGTCATAGAGAATTAAGTCATCACAAGATAAATGCACAGCCAGAGAATTAACCAAAAGCCACTAGGTATCACTGTTTTATACCCACATTTTTGGGAACCAAATAGTTACTGGCATATCGTATGCCAGTGAAAAGAAAAGGACTGTAATAAGAATTATGAGTAAGAAGGATTTGATTGGCCTCATTACAAAGAACTCTGAAGTGATTTAGTCGGACAGTGTGAGGCTTTGCTTACCTGACTTTGGTGACGTTACAGGCCGAAGACTTGCCCGTCCGTTGGTTGGTCACGATGACAAACTCGACCAAGTCTCCGGGCTGCAGACTAGATCCATCTTTGACTTCGGACATGTGGAAGAACAGCTTTTTACCCTCGTCCACCTCGTAAGTTAAGAAGCCAAACAAACCTGAAAATGCAACCAACATTTTCAGTTATCCAGTCAATCAATATCAATCAACTATCAAAATATTAATGAGGGATACAACACAGGAATTCTTGTTTCTTAGAACGTACCAAGAGTACTTTAATAAAGTAAAGCCACATAGAACATGTTTTACAGTTCATGCCTTCATAAACAGCAAGAGATGATGAAAGATTTCAATTGCTGTATACTTTGAAACTTCCTCCAGAACAGATAGTTTATGAAGTGTCAGGTAATCCGGCCGCAAAGTCCAGCCCATTTACACCCAACCTCCGTACGGGACTCATAATTACATCATAAAGACATAATTACCCTTGACAGCGTCGACTGCCGCGGTCCGCCGTTTCCGGACTGCCACGATGTTGGCCGCCCTGCCGTCGTCGTCGATTTGGAACATGACTGGGTCGCCGACTTGAAGCAGATCTCTTTTGTTGGCGAGCCCGGTGATGCCGAACTCGTACTCCTGACCGGGCGCCCCTTCTGCAGAGGAAACATGGAACATATCGAGTCAGTTTTTGCTTCTGTAGTGTTTTGTCTTGGTGACGTTGAGCTGATTGGAGACTGATTTTTAAAAAAAGGTATTCATCAAGAACATAAATACAACATAAGATATACTCAGACAACCGCAAGGGCACCCACACTAGCTGCATTATTGTCTGTTAATTCGTAAAACCTTTGATCATTGCTAGCTGGGGTATGCAACTAGCTTCAAACTAGTGATGTGGGTTTTCCGGAAAAATTCAAATTGGAAAATTTTCTGAACTGTTTTGTTTGCAGCTATCAAAGCCGGAAGTTTTCTCGGAATTCAGTTACCTGACGAAACCGTACTGGCTGTGATTATGAAGTTTGAAGCCTGCTTGCCAAATAATGCAGCCAACATCATTTCCTTTAAACACATTATGCATAGTTTTCATCATGGAAGAAGAATTTACAAAAAAACATGGTATTTAAGAAGATGACATAGTATTCGAGATTTGAGAATCCTGCCTAACAGCATTAAAGTAATACAAGCCCAAGCCTTGCTAGCTGTCATTACGCTGTGAATTTCACCCAGCGACGAAGATAACGTGTGTTGATTATGGTAGTTATTTGAAGGCTGAAAAATATACAAGTAGCTTCTAAATAGGTACAAATTAATTTAGAAGTTGTAAAAGAATTCCCCAGTATATTTGTGTTCATGTTTACTTATTCACTTTTAAAATGAAGTGCAAACTGGCATATCGTACATCTTGTCTATCTCGTACCTCAGCAATGATCGAAGCCTAAACACTAAACAGCCCGCAGAAAATTAAATTCTCACTTGTTTGTAGCTTGTAGGTAATTCGTTGACTTGTTTTGGGTAGGCATACTACTGAGCACAAAGGCATTCAACTATTTATCAGTGGGAGTTTTCTGGCTATATCAAGTCAACCATCTTTGACATTACATTTCTCCTCCAACTTCTTTACATAATTTGACACAGTTTTAAAAAGGTATCAATTTCCTTATTTGTATATTGTCCACACCACCCAACCCTAATGCCCAAAAAGAAAATCCACGCACCTTCCCCGTTAGCCTGAACCAGTCCGGCGTAGTCAGTCTGTTCCGGATTGACGGAGCGCAGTGGCCTCAGAATGGACCCTTGGATCGTATTGCCTTGCGTCTCTGGCAGCACGATGGTCCCCTTCGGCAGCACCCGAACGTTCTCCGCCGAAAGGCACGTGCCCTGCGACCCCCGCGTGCCCAAGTGGTATTCCACCTCGGCGCCTAGCTCCAGTGTCGACAGTTCTCCCTCAAAGTTACTGAAGTGAAAGAAGATCTCGCGGTCGTGCGCGACTGTCTCGATGAAGCCGTAGCCGTCTTTCAACGCGGCTACGAAGCCCTGGCACAGCGGCAGGTTGCGGGTGACACCATTCTTGTTGACCAGCTGCACTTCCACGGCGATCAGCTCTTTGTTACGTTTCACCTGGCAGATGTTGAACTCCACCTGAACGCAGACAAGGAGACTCGTTGGCACAACAATATTGCTTAAAACACACACCAGTGATTGCTATGGTATGTTTGGAACAATTGGTAACAGACAATATAACTGAAATTTAATCTTGAAACTCAACCATCAAAAGTAAGAGAGCCCATTTTTAAGTGCGGTTATATGAAGCAACCAAGTTATTTTATCTGTATTATATCAACTCAAGGGAACGACAAAGCTTGCATTAAGGGAAAACAGTTTTAAGTTCTACTAACCGAATTATTTTTGCTTTCAGCCATATGTGAAATTCCTTTACACCAAAAGCAATTATAATAACTAAGCATCACATGCACACCTGTCAAAATGGCTTTCCACACAAAGATGCCATGTTAATTCTAGGAAAACACACTACACCAATTTTTCTAACAAATTGGAGGTGACAAGAATGAACCAAGCTCTCAGAAAAGGGTGTGGCTTTTGCAGGAAAAACAATAGGATGTTGGGAAATTCAAAACAAAAATCTTACTAATTATTTGCCAAATTCCTTTTCCAAACACTAGAAAACACACACTTTCTCACACAAAACAACCAAAACCAAATACAAGCCAATCAACAAAAAAGCCCATGATCCACCAATACCTTCTCGCCAATTCTTGGCAAAGTCTTTCCTTCACAATCTTTGGAGAAGAACACGATAGCCCTCTTCGTCCCGTTGGCCTGATAGTTGATCAGACCCGAAGAGTCGTTGGCCGGCTTTTCAGGCGACGACCCGTTGGCCTGGTTGCTAGACTTCGAAGGACTTCGAGGGCTTGCGGTCGCCTCTTTGCAGATCACTCCACTCACGCCTGCGACAGACCAAGACAATTGAGCTACTTTTATCGCTTTGCCTCCGGGGTTTATATCTTTAGGTGTACGAACTTGGCCACTCTGACATTAGTGATTACTGATTATCCCAATCAACTTCACTAAAGCAGGTCATAATCGGCAGATGATGTATTTTATGTAGCCCTGGAGGACAATTCTCCAGTTCATAACAATCCATACCGCGCGTTAATTTATGATTTAAGATCACGTGACGTAGTTATGACGCGTACACCGCATTTTACGTATTCTTCAATATTACCGCCTCTTAACTTATGATTTTCAGTTATGATCTCGTAAAAACGAACGACGAGCTAAAGCCCCCGTCGTATGCGATAGGATTTTTTACGAACTCGTTGGTTTAGCTCAGACTGACCTAAAACTTTTAGCTATATGCTTTATTTCAGCATTTTCTACTTCTCTGCAAAGTTTCGTAAAAAAATATTCAGAACTTTCAGCTCTATAGCGTTAGAAAATTTTCGAAAATATGTTTAAAAATAACCAAATTGATTCTGTTAAAGATACAGGGGGTCTAAGTTGATAACAAATGTAGGTATTCTGAAAATTTCATCAAAATTGGAGCAGGCATTTGGGCTGTAGAGTGTGCTGAAACACAAAAATCCCACACACAATCAAGGGATTTTCTTTTATTTTGGTGGTAAAATTGAAGATTTCGCTCCGCTCTTTTCGCTCAATACAATCATTAATAAATTGTTTACATATTAAGACGGCCACATTGTATATTTTTTACCCCTAGATGGGGTAGTTTTCCAAAATTAACCCTTTTCAACCCCTATTTCAAAACCGATGTTTTTTTTAGGGCAGATTTTAAAAATATATTTTGTGCTATTTTGTTGAACATTTGTACAAAGTTTGAACGAGGGCCGAGTTCGGGTTTAGCTGCTAAAAATTATTATGTGTTTGAGGTGTCTCATTTCAGAAAAGTGAGGTTGTAGTTTAGATCCGACAAGTCATATCGTGCGCCGCGCGGTAATTTTTACCGATTGTTACGATTCGCGTTGGAGAATGGCTGTTATGACGAGCGGCGAAGTCAGATCGTAATTTCAGAAGTCGTAGTCAGATCATAAGCTATGGCCTATGACGCGGTATTTCATATGATTTGGAGAATTGCCCTCCTGGGCCTGGCAAAACATTGCAATTTTCAGTTAACTTGAAAATGGAAGTTTAAAAAATCAATAATTTTGTATTTTCAACTTTAAGCATTCTGAATTTGGCTTGTATTGCCATTGATAATTAACTCAGAATTTGAACTCAGAATCCATTTTCACGACACAAGAAAAGACTCAATGCAGCCCTACCTTCTTCCGTGATCGTCTCGAACTGCACGGTACCCTGCGGCAAGTGCTTGATGCGGATCGCGCTCTGGCGGCTGTTGGAGAACGACGACGACGGGTCCTGTATGACAGTGAACTCGACCTCGTCGTTGACGGCGATCTCACGGTCTGTCTCGAGAACCTCGTTGAAGTGGAAGAAGAGACGGGCGTCGCGGTCCACGCAGCGCAGGAAGCCGAAGCCCTCCTTGACGGCGGCGACGACGCCTTGCTCCCGCCGCTCACCCGAAACCACAAACGACTCGTCCAGCAGCACGATTCTCGTCGCGCGGTTCAACTGGTCGCGGCGGTCGGTCGCCAAGTAGAACTGGACCCAGTCTCCGTGTCTGAGTGCACAAGGTCAGGCAGGATTGTAACCTATCCGTGTCGTTTGGTGGTTTACTTACTATCGTATCGGTATATGTTACTGCACAAAGCATGCATAAATAATAAAATATCAATGCTGTTTGGCAAATACAATTCGAGCTAAAAGACAAACGTAAACGTAAACCTAAAAATATTATTTTTATGAAGTACCTATATTACTTTATACATTATAGACAATATTAAATAAAATCTAAACATAAACTGACAAATGTTGTTGAATATGTGCCGGCAAATGATTGTGGTCTGGGTGACTGGGCCTGGGGTCGTTAATCCCAGGAAAGTTGATAGGTCACCGCACCGTAAATGTATCAATGCTGTTTGGACTGCCGACTGAATATAATAATAATTCTCTATTAAAGGTCAGGATCATAATTAAAATCTAAGGGTGAAACATTGACAGCACAGACTATCTCGTTATTGCATAATTCTTGCATGGTTGGCATGTTTTAATAAGGGAATAAAATGGATTTTAGCAAATGTACATTTTGCATCATACCTCTTTTCTTTGGCTTGCTAGCTAATTTGTTCAACGATTCCAAGCAGTCATTGCATTTTAATCAAACTCAAGCCCTAAACAGCATGCATAAATTCATTGAGATATTCATTGAGTAATTAAAAGTATACAAGACAGCATAGACTCACTTGAGAGTGAAGTCGCCTTTCTGGTCCTTGTCGCCGAACGGCACCTCGACCTCTGAGTGGTCAGCAGCTCGGTAACGTATGCGCCCAGAGAGCGGGTCGCTCTGGTGCGTGGCTCGCTGCCCCCTCTCGAGCGGTTTCAGGACCTGGCCCTTCATCACGTCGGGGTGCATGTCTTCGAACACCACACTGCCCGCCTCCAGACGAGTGATGTTGCACGCAACTTCTTTGCCCTGCGGAACCAAATGTTGCAGTCCAGTCACGGGCTCGACCGATAGTTGCAGTCCTTTGGGTTGCACCAGTGCGACCATTTGGATTGAAGCCACAGACAGCTCATGACTTCAGCATTGCAAACTGTGGTTTAGAATAGTGTTGCTGCTCGTCATAGTTATCTCTTTCATTATTAATCACTTGGCACTCAGTACTTAAACCACACCCACACAGATGCAGATAAAAACAGTGTAACTACATGTGTAATATTACTAATATAGTATTAAATTTCCTTCTTAAGGTTCCTGGGTACCTCCACTGCCACACAGATTCAGACCTTTGCTATTATGCCCTTTTTGACTAAACCGTAAGAGATACTTTTTGAAACCGTAAGAGATAACTTAATAAAGTAAGCAAGGCAGTTGTAGATAAAGGGTCATTCTGTGTCGTAACGGATGTTTTTCCATTTTTCGAAGGGCCAAAACCGCTTCTTAAAATGTTGTATTTTGCTATTTTTTGCGCTTTTTCGTGAATAAACGAAGAGACGAAGGAGATTCAAATTACGAAAAAGGCTCCGTTGCCGACACAGATTGATTCTTTATCTTCAACTCTCTTGCTTACTCTCTTACGGTTTAGTAACAAAGTGCATAATGATGAGACTCGGCATTTGCGCTATTTCGCAGCTGCGAGCAGCCCCAGAATTTTACTCGCCTCGGTCACTGGTTCGGATATCGACACAGATTAACTCTTGATCTACAAGTCCCTTGCTTACTTTATTAGCTTATCGTTCAAGGTTAAGTAAAAAACTGCATAATAGCAAAGGTCGTATCTGTCACGGCAGTGGAGGTACCCAGGAGCCTTACCTAATATCCACTGTCCGTAACACCGTCGTAGTATGGGACTACAAGATAACACCATACTACTGTAGCTCCGGTCTAGCTCCAGTCTTTAGTCCCGATCTAATGTGCATGTTCTACGCTGGGATTTGGTTAGTACTGGTACTAAACCAGAACAATCGACTCTGATCTTTCACTATTGGCTAAAAAGACCGGCCCTATGATGTCATTGGCTGTCGGACATCTTGCATTTGGAGCGATTATTAACCGAGGCACTGGCAAATGCCATAGGTCGGTCCAAGTCTAGTGCCATCAAAGTACTGCCACCTAACGGTTCTACGATAGTCCCACAGAGTTAGTCTACGAAGTGGATATTAGATCGGGACTACTGCTAACTCCCTCGTAGTTCGATAACCTTCATTAACACCACCACAGTACCGATAAAATGTGGATATTAGGTAAGGGTCCTGGAGCCTCAAGTTAGTGAGAGCGATAAATCATAATTATTGGGAGTCGTGATCATAATGTACGTTGCGTCAGATTTGACATCTTATTTTAAATAATGTTCATCTAGATTATCTGAAATTAAGTATTAAAAGACAGGTGTGCCCTGGAGTAGCTAAACTAAATAAAAGTATGCAAACTACTCAATTTAAACAAAAACTCACGTTTCGGGTCTGAATAATGAACTCAACGTCATCCCCCAGCTCGAGGTCCCCCTTCAGATTCTTGACTTCCGAGAAGTGGAAGAAAATCTCTTTGACAACATCGGCCCGTTCAATGAAGCCAAAGCTCTCCTTCATCGAGCAAACCACGCCCTGGTACTTGACTGGGTGCACCGGGTTCTCCAGGCGTATGTGGCACGCCCCCAGGTTTCCTCTGCGGTGACAACACAGGGAGACTTTCAAGTTGCAAGCAATCACCACCATTTGGCTCAATAACACAACCAATCTACAAGTGAAGGGCAGTAAAATGGGTGTGCCATTTCTCAAGTTAAATGAGAACAGAATCACATCTAAAGTGAAAATGGTTCGTACCTATATGGCAAGTCATTTTCAAACTTCATTTAAGGTTGGCAACAACTATCGACCATAATTATACTGTACTTGTTGGAACATTAAGTATCAGAGACAAATCAGCATAATAGATTCAGTCTTTAATTAACAAACAGTGAGAACGGACAGAGATCAGAGCCAAGAGCAAGACAACTTATAAATGTGCCAAACAAAACTTACCGTTGGTTAGTTGCAATCTGGAAGCTTACTTTGTCTCCCGACCGAAGCGTAACATTTCCCTCGACGTCGTCTTTGTTATAAGGCAAGAAGAAGCACTCGCCGCGGTTCTCGTAGCTGATCCGGCCCTGAGTGTCTCCGCCCGATCCTTCGGCTCGCAGCTCCGTCGTCACGACCCCAGTCACCCGCTCCTCGCTGAGCACCACTTCTGGCGCAATCTTCGACACCGCGCTGGCGATCGGCTTGCCCGTCCGTCGGTCGTACGTCATCTCAAACTCCACCGGATCGCCGATCTTCAAGTGCTCGATGTTGCCATTAAATTGGCTAAAGTGAAAGAAAAGCCGCGCTTGTCTTTCGCAGCATTGAATGAACCCGTAGGAATGCAATAATTTCTCGATGATCCCCGTTTCTCGAGTGCTCGAGCTATCTTGGGAGTCATTGTACGATTCGTTTCCGCTGACGTTGTTGGATGACGGAGAGGTAATTTCGTCTCCGTTGTATTCGTTGCTGCTCTCAGACATGATGCTATTGAAGTTTCCAGTGGTGAAGCGTCCGCTTCGAGAATTGTTTGTGGATGGGTAGGACGTGTTGTAGTTGGGAGAATAATGGTTACTAGCACTGGGCTTCACTGCGTAACCGTTACTAGGAGAATGATTCGCGCCTCCATTGCTGTAGCTGGGTCCATTCGAGTAGCCAGAATTCGATGGGGAAGTATTGGGAAGTTCCACTGAGTTGAAGTCTAATATTGCAGTGTCTGAGTTCATGGTTGACGGCTGGAAAGATTTCCACTGAGGATTGTTGGACATAGTCTTAATAATTTGATTTCGGCTTGATTGACAAAATTTACAATAATTAATTAGGTTGCGCAAGAAGAAAGTATTGCAGAAAAATATGCGCAGTCTTAAAAGTCTTAAATCACAGCGCAGTTTCTTTCTTCAGGAGTAAATGCGCAATTATTGTGCTAACTAATAAATTGTATTCTTTCAACTGAGATAAAGTGTTGTTTATTTGGGAAAAGCGTTTTGCTTGAACTAAAACGCTCAAGTGAAACAAAGTCCAGCCCACAGATAAAAAGTCTGTGGCCTGAGTGGAAATGCAATTCGCACAATGGTGGGATCAGTTGATAGTATTCTAGTACCGGCAAAAATAATTATGTTTGGTAGGCTATGTTTAGCCTTAGATGTAGTAGGTAATTGTACAGATTTTTGGAAATAAAGTTGGCAAAATCCTCAGATGTCTTCAATGCGTGCTGAGTGCGGATTGTGTTTTCTTTTAAGGTCGTTATTTTAAGTTTCCTAGTCTAGGCCTAACAGTTACACAAGCTGGAAAAAAAGAAACATGGTTTGTTAATTAAAACATTTTTGTTACCTAGTTATGTAACATTTTTGTTTACAAAACAAATATTTAGTGGATATTTTAAAGCTGCAAATCAGCATTAAGCAGATACTACCTAGACATGGATCTGCATTGATCCATCATCAATCTGCAAAAGATCTTCCTCAGGATCCTAACCCTAACCGTTACTAGCCTACCTACAATATTAAAGTGCAAGGCAGCACTAGGATAAACATATTTGCACCATAATAATAAATACATCAGGTAATTTAGACAACAACAAAATGTTACCCAAGCAAATGGGAGGTAGACTGCTGTTTGCCCATCCATAAATAAGAAGTAGGTACCTATGTAGGTAGGTAGGTAGGTAGGTAGGTATACCTGGGCAGGGAAAACTGCCTAAAAAGAATTTTATATTTTCAGGGATCTCAGCGCTGGTTAGGTCATTAAAAAATGGTCCAGATAATAATTGAAAAAAATATAGTAATTTAGGAACCAAGTTGACCCTAACAAAGAAATGGAAATTGAAGTTAATACAGTAAGTCTATATTTTATTCTGTCAATGACACAGCAAAAATACGAATGTTATGATTAACCATGCTAACGATTTAAATAAAGACAACTCAATTTCATGTCTTCATTATTAGTCACATTTCCCTACTTAGGCCTAGGAAGAGACTAGAAAAGACTGAAATTACTAAATGTAGGCTGGGCTAGACAATGCTAGCGAGGCCTAAAAAATATATTTAATTAAAAAAAACGTGTGAAGATATTACGAGCACGTGCCATGATATTTAATGAATGGACACGAGTAGAGACAAATTTGTTGTGTTATACTCGAAAATTACATTTACTTTTCGGTCATTTCACTAAATTAAATCTTACCTCGACACAGCACAGCACTGACGACATGCCGCCATGTTGGATGTCAAGTCAATCTGATTGCAGAGTCGATGGAATTGATAGACCACGATCTCTCGATTTGTTAGATTGGTATCTCCGAAAAACTGAACATGGAGTCCATATTTCATGAAAAGGTTTGACATTTTAATAAAATTTATTTTTTTATTTCCACTTTCAAGTTGTTATTGATTTTTTCAACCCACATGTAAACCATAGACTTTTGAAAAAAATGTACATTGGTTTGAATTGTATATTGAGTTAAAGCTGTTTCAAACCACTGATGCTAAATTGGTGAGGTTAAGTTTATTTGAAACAAAATGAAATCTTAACCATTTGTTTGTAATTTGCAGCAAGAAGGTTCTCTCTGCGCTCAGCACTGCCTAAACGCATTACTTCAAGGACCTTACTTTACACCTGTCGATTTGGCTACTTTGGCTCAGACGCTAGATGATGAGGAACGTCTTAGGATGGCAGAATCGGGTGTTGACAGTGAGGACTACCGAAGGTTTTTAGAGGCAAGTTTCAAGTGCAGAGCAAGTGGTAAAAAGTCTGATTCTACTGTCCCCATTTATCACATATCGGGCATGGTTATAATAACTACATTTCTCTTGATCTCCTTTGCAGCAACCTTCGGGCAACTATGACGATAGTGGCTATTTCTCTGTTCAAGTAATTAGCAGTGCTTTAGAGGTTTGGGGACTGGAACTTGTTCCATACAACAGTACAGAACCTAGAGCACTTGAGGCACAGAAGTGTCCTGCGTAAGTAGTAGTAGTATTTATTTGTCACTTAGAAAATACAGTGTTTTGACATTAAACAATAATTTTGTATTGAAAGAAAATATGGTAGGTAATCACTTATGGGTGTCAGATGACTAGTAGTAACTATCTATCGAGTTAACTTTTATTACATTTCCAATTCTGCATCTAAAAATCTCTGCAAACAATTTTGTGTTCATCAGAATAGACATGCATGCTGCATTGTACGGTTTGTTCTTGTTAGGTAGGTACATACATTTATTTTGCCTGTAAAAATATTAAATTAAACTTTACAATTAGATATAGATACAGATACCTTCAATAATTTTAGAACATATTGTTTGTCTTAACTAATGTGATAAAAACACTGTTTCTATTTTATTATGTTACTATTACATTCCTTAGGAACATGAAGGCATTTATTTGCAATTACCGTGATCACTGGTTTACAATTCGTCGGCTAGGACGCCAATGGTTCAACCTGAACTCCCTTCTTTCTCAGCCTCAATTAATTAGTGACACCTACCTTGCGATGTTCCTTGCTCAACTACAACAAGAAGGTGCTAACAAATCTCATAGCCAGTAGGCACAACAAGTTCCCAACTTACAGCCTGGAATCCATCGCATTGCAATGTGCCTAATTGTCGTCCTTCTTGCTGAATTGCAATGCAATGTTTTCAAACCAAGAGATGATAACTTATTGTGTGTTCTGGCTATAAATTCAACATGACATGAAATGAAATATACAGATCTTGATATCTTAAATGTTTTTTAATCACTGCGTGTGTTGTAAAAAAACTAACATAAAATAATTTTTCTAGGCTACTCTATTTTTGTTGCATTCGGAATATTCCCGGAGTGTGAAGCTGACAACCTGTTGATGTTGGTACCAGCTGTGCAAATGGAGAAACCACAGATGGTTCAGAAGATAAAACCATTTGCGTCAACGGGTATCAGACTTGGAGGTGCATCGTCATCAGTTGCAGCCGAAGATGAGGACGGTGAACTGCAGAGAGCTTTACGACTAAGTTTGGGACAAACTAGTGACGACGATGCTTTTAGCTCAGTCCGTATGGACACAAGGACGAATGCAGGCGAAACCAGAAGAATGATTAGCCAAAATAGTCAAGACGACGATGAAGACTTACAGAAAGCTTTGTGCCTCAGCTTACAGAAAGAAGCAGTTGACGTAGATAATGACGCACTGGAATTAGAGAGGGCTCTGCAAATGAGTTTGGAATGTAGGTGAAAATAAGAAATCAAAATCTTGTTAAAAATACTCTTACCATGGACAGGGTCAGACCAGGGCCAAAAAATTCCCTGGGAAAAATAATTTTAAGCAGCCCAGTCTACCCATATTTTTCAATTGTTACATCTGTGCAGTGGAGTAGCTATCTGATGTTGCAGGGCCCTCTCACCCCCTCTCCGGCCCCCCTTTGTCCATCGGAAAATTGGCTTCAAGATAGGGGGCTAAATTTTGTTATTTTTTGCCACCACACAATATAATAGAGTTATTTAATAAGTTGCATACATCTTCTAGTCTATAAGTGAGGTATTCCCCGTCGTAACAAGGACTTACTGATTTTTACGATCAGTAAGAATTAGGAACATGCATATGTATTATGTATCATGGCCGCAACATCACTATCCCCCGATTCCCCGATGGGCCAGTCCACCCTTGACCATGGTACAGTATTGAAGAATATTGTCACGCTTTTATGTTGTTTCAGGCTGTGATTCTACTCCACCCACAACGGATGTCACCACGGAAGAAATCAGAAGGAGGCGGCTTAACTATTTGGACGCCAGGAGCAGGCGACCAACGGAGCTCACTCCCAAACCAAGCACCGAGAGCAAAGTGAACACCTAGTCTTGGCCATGTCAGATTCTAAGAAATAGTACAACTAAACCAATCGCAAAGGTTTATAATGACCTTTCAAATAATATTTATTAACTTCAATATTTTTAGGAAGTTTTTACACAATTTTTGCTTTTGTCTTACAGTTTTTTTTACCCTTATTATAGCTAATTGCAGAAATTGCTGTGAATCCATTTCAGATAAGATATACACAATAACATGATATATTATATACCTCGCTTAAAATTTTTTCTCGTTAAAGGTGCAGTTCAGTGTTCAAAGGGCATTTATTTATTTGTGTGTTAACCAAATGGTTTACTACAATAACATAATTTGTTTAGGAGTTCTGTATACCTAGCTGTCCGTGTCACTTGCTAGAAATGTGACCATCACCAATGGCAGATCAACCGCTCACGAACACAGTGGGGCTTTCGTTGCATCTGGCTTACATCAAATTTTATCATTATCGGTGTCTTACTATGTATTTAACACCATCTCTTGATTAAAAAGGTATAAATTTGTAAACCAACTGAAAGATGTTGCTTAAAGGTATGCTCAATAATTTATAATAATAAAAATAAAAATAATATTATAATTTCCTGGCAATTGCTATTTTTCCAAATAACATTGAATAAAGATTAGGAATATTTCACTCGCCCTTTCCATGTGTATGGTTGTTGCTTAACTACATGCCACTTCCCATGCAAATAAAATGAAGTCAACCTAGCCATTGCAGTCTATATACAGCAAGTTAGCAAGAGTAATGACTCGGTATCCAGCAGGTTCTTACATTGCCAGGTAGGGCAGGAGCCCACACAGACAGACATTGTCAAGTTTTGTGCACCTTAGCAAGATGCAAATAAAAATACTGAAGAGATGGATTCAAAATCCTTTGAGGTTTGTTAAGGGTGGGGGTTTAAAAATAATGATGTCGTCCCCTTGGCAGAAATTGAAGCAAAGCCCTGATAGTAAGCTGAAAATTGGTAAATAGTTGGGACCAGCGCTGCGATAACATCACTATGATTTTGCTCTTCTCGGTTTCCAAGTTAAAAATTAACATTGACAACAATAGAGAATTTATCAATCAGAACCGATAACGGCAGACGTAAAAGTTATAAAACCACTTCTCAGGTTTATAGTCGGGTCAGAACAAGCCCAATCGACCAAAAGTGTGCTCGTGGATTTTTAATTTTTTTATGAAAATTCAGGGTTATTCCCCTACCTTTACTGAGTTCAGAACGTTTTTAAAAAAAATTTGCGACGAACCGTTCTCCAGATAGAGCCCCTCAAAGTTAGGAGAAAAACGAATGTTTGGCAGTTGCAGTGTGACACAAAATCCAATGCCGAGTCTAAACCGTTAAAGATATCAAAAAACTTCAGAGAGATAATTTGTTCGGAAGAGTTTGTTTTACTATGAACTGTAGCTCAAAAGTCAGAATTTTTACTTTTTATAGGGTAATTAGAAGGTCAAAACATAGGGTAAATTTTTTGACTTTTTGCAACTTCAGGGTGCATTCTGAACAGCAAGGGATGAAAAACGGGAAACGATAATTTTTTTGTAGGTACCCTTCATGTAAACAAATGTTTACATATTGGATTCGATAAGGGTTTCTACCACCTTCATCCCTTAAAAAATCATGAAATTAGAAAAAAACCGAAAATGGCTGTTTTCAGGGGTGTTTTTCGTCAACTGGGAGTGAACTTACAAAATTGAAAATGTATGGATTATGTGCTTTACTATTTGAACTCAAATTCCTGAAAGTCCCGATTCCCGTATTTTACTCGTTTAAAAGTTACAATTTTTTTTTAAAGGGTCTACTACCTTCAAATTTCATACACATTTGCATGGCGAGTCGGCGAGTGGCTTACGTGCAGACGCGGATTTAAGGTTCAAAAAGTGCGAACACACTATCACTAGGGCCTCGGGGCCCCTGGAGTTTACGGATGAGGGGAGGGGGGGGGGGGGGGGGGCATTTGCAAACAAATGAACTATACAGCTAGGAAGTTTTACAACTTTTACAACATTAATTAGTCAACTCACTAGGGCTTCGCGAACGCAATTTGTGTTGCGTTGAAGATGAGCGTAGGTAGCGGTATGTGTATAGCGGATTAAAAGGTGCAGGCAGCAGGCACAAGAAAACCATGGAGCACCAAACCTGACCATTACCTACTCAAAAATTCTGATCACTTGAAAATGTATACGGATTCTGACGTTCCTTGTTTCTCTTCGAGGTCAACAAAGCTGGTAGGTAACCAAGGAAACGAAGGAAACTGGACTCGTATAGAATCAGCCGTCAAATCACGAAAAAAACACCACAAAAATGCTAATAAAAACCACTTGGAAAAACCTACCGAACTAAGATATGCAGGCATGATAAATATGTATAAGGTCAACATGTTTAGAAGTTTTGGTGAAGTTATGTTAAGAACTTTGAAATTTACAGGGGTTCAAAATTCTGAAAAAATCGAAAAATTTCGTAAAAATTGATTTATAAAAGATTTACTGAACCGATCTTTTCCAAAAACGCAGGGGGTCTAAGTTGAGAACAAAGGTAGGTACTCAGAAATTTTCATCCATATCGGTTCAGGCGTTTGGTCTGTAGAGCGCGCACAAACACAAAAAAAAAAAAAAAAAAAACATACACAAGTGACTTTTTTCTGGGGTAAGTGAAATTGAAGATTTCGCTACGCTCATCAAAAATACAAGATACACACTATGCGAGGTCCACGGGCTCGCATGCAGTGCCCCATGGACGCACGTTTCCAGGTGTGCCTCAGGCTCCGAGGCCCCAGGCGCAAGCTCAGGTGGAGTTAATTAGCCAGGGTAGATTGCTAGTAATCCCGGGACTACAAGTGGCCGAGCTAGGTAAGGTTGGCCTTACCTAACACGGCCATTTGGTGGTGCTACGGAGGTATATACGACCACTGGTTTTATATAACCCGGACCTAGAGCGGCCATTTCAACAATGGACAGTTTGTTGATTTCTTAGCACCGCTAGCAACCAGTATTACGGTGGTGTTACGATAATAGCATTATCTAGAAGGCATACTGCTTTTTAAACGATCATCATTGTGCAGTGAAGTCAAATCAACCAATCTCACGGTTCGTTACTAAAGTCAGAGTCATATGTGCCCCGGCTATAGCCGGTAATTAAAACCGTGTCTTCATATCCAACGTATCAACATCTTCATATCCGGGTTATGGTATACCATAACCCGGCCGTAATACTGCCGCTCTAGGTCGGGGTTATTGCTTGGTGCTAAGGTGGTATTATATAGCATGGTGCTAGAGTTCATAGCACAGTGCTACAAATGGCTGGTCTAGGTAAGGCCCCTGGGGCCTCGCCTGCGAGGTTTCCATAGGCCTCCGAGATACTCTCCAAAGGGTCCTAGTCCGCATTTGCGGGATTGCTGACCGTTAAATCCACCCCTGCTTACGTGGTGTTTTGTTTTCAGCCTGACTTTCAACTGCAAGTTTAAACTTTAAACTCTTTCAACTTTAGCGATCAACTGCAGTTAATCGATGCGGGGCCTCGCATGCGAGCCCGTGAAACTTGCATAGTGTGTATCTTGTATTTTGAGTTGACTAATTTGTTAAATAGTTCATTTGTTTGTGCATGCCCCCCCCCTCCCCCCACCCGTAAACTCCAGGGGCCCCGAGGCCCTTGTGATAGTGTGTTCTGACCACATTTTGAACCTTAAATCCGCGTCTGCACGAAGCCACTCGCTGACTCGCCATGCAATTGTGCATGAAACTTGAATGTAGTAGACCCTTTAAAAAAAAATTGTAATTTCTAAACGAATAAAATACGGGAATCGCGGGACTTTCAGGGATTTGAGTTCAAATAGTACAGCACATAATCCATACATTTTCAATTTTTTAAGTTCACTCCCAGTTGACGAAAAACACCCCTGCAAACAGCCATTTTCGGTTTTTTTTTCGAATTTCATGATTTTTTTAAGGGATGAGGGTGGTAGAAACCCTTATCGAAACCAATATGTAAACATTCGTTTACATGAAGGGTACCTACAAAAAAATTATCGTTTCCCGTTTTTCATCCCTTGCTGTTCAGAATGCACCCTGAAGTTGCAAAAATTCAAAAAATTTACCCTATGTTTTGACCTTCTAATTACCCTATAAAAAGTAAAAATTCTGACTTTTGAGCTACAGTTCATAGTAAAACAAACTCTTCCGAACAAATTATCTCTTTGAAGTTTTTTGATATCTTTAACGGTTTAGACTCAGCATTGGATTTTGTGACACACTGCAACTGCCAAATATTCGTTTTTCTCCGAACTTTGAGGGGCTTTATCTGGAGAACGGTTCGTCGCAAATTTTTTTAAAAAAACGTTCTGAACTCAGTAAAGGTAGGTGAATAACCCTGAATTTTCCTAAAAAAATTAAAAATCCACGAGCACACTTTTGGTCGATTGGGCTTGTTCTGACCCAGTCCTATTGGCAATTATTGCCAAAAGTTAAGTCACTTGCAAATTTTCAGAAACATGGCATTATATAAGTTGTTGCATAGGTAGACTTCCATACTGAATTCACAGACAGGTAATATGAACATGTCATCAAATTTACTGGCTAATGCAACAACTTAAATTCTTTGTGCCTAGGTATTGATAAAGATATTCTAGCAGCAATGGCAGTGATATGGCTGTTTTCTCATCACTTCATCAACATGATGACAATTGAACTAGGTACTTAATGAACAAGGCTCTAAATAGTAACCTATTAATCAAGTGGTCGATTCATTTCCCCAAATGTTGATTCCATTAGCATTGATGACCAGAGTCAAGTTATATCAATTAAATGGGTAGGTAAGGAATAAAGCAGACAAAAATCTAAATATTACAAAGATTACATTTTATTTAGAGTATAATATTATCCACATAGGTATCTTGAATATTCATGCCCAGATTCTGTAAAAATGCAACACCAGTTTTGATGATTAGGTACTGTATATAAAATATATAACAATTAGATGGAGCAGACTGATATAAAGTAAAATGGCTCCTATGAAAATAAAGCTATGTCCAATAGAATCATCTCTCTGTCTAGCTTTACACCTGATTTTGGCAAAGATACATAAACAAGTTGCAAAGAACAATTATTTCCCGATTTACTGATGGAACCGATTGCGGACAATTCCCTTGCATTGCTGGTGAACTAGGTAAGTGATTTGGGAAAGCTTGTCAAAACCCTAGCAGCTTAGTAGGGAAGACATAGAAGAGCAATAGAACTTGGACGCAGCCAAAATATGGATTTTATCTTAAAAAAACAAACAGGACTTGAGAGGTCTAGCAAAGCGGAGTATAAGTGGGCTGCACAAAATGTCTAGAAGTAGATACTTTATAATATGAAAGGCCTGCAATAGCTTCCGGTAGCAAAATACAAAATAATTTGTGGCGTATATTTCAGTATTAAATGTAACCACAGACAATCTTGCTACACGTACATACCTATATAGTTTTGTAGATTTGTTGTTCTCTTGAATGGCTATACTATACATAATGTATCACTAAACTACATTATAAGGCTTCATAAGATTATCATAACTTTGTAAGGCTTCCAAAGTGCTGTAAGGCCTCATACCACAAATCACAATGTTTTACTACTGTCAACTATTGGAGCAAAAGCATTACAAATTTTTAATTTACACATGTGATAATTTTTTTCATCGTAGCAATGAAAATTGAGGTTTAATTAATAATTTTTTGTGTTGAATGTTCCACCAAACATTTTTTTGTAATATTCCTTATTTATGCTTTTTAGGCTGCTGAAGCTAAACCATTTCCCCCTGGTTTTCCGCTTTAGATTAACACTACTTAGTAGGTAATTACTAATTAGTTACATAACACGGTCATTCAGATGAATGGTGAACACACTTAATTACATCTTAGTTTTAGCTAGTTAGACAAAAGTCCAAAGTACAATTTTAGTCACATTGTAATGAATTGCTTAGTGGCTGGTACCAAAACAAGTATTAGAGAACAACTATTGAAGAGCCTAGATGAGAATTTAGTCATACTCATTGCCAAAGATGTAAGACCACACTAGCCTCACGAGACCACACTAGCCTCACGGCATTTCACCAAGAAATCACAATCGAGTCTACACATAGGCAATGGCTGGAATAGTGTGTGCAGATAAAGATTTCAAGTCACGCCCATGCAATTAAAGATGAAAACACCCGTTCCATAGGAGCTAGGGGCGTAAGCACATAATATTATCATTTGCCAAGATAAGGTTTTGCAATTGTTAAAACTTTAAAAAATTCCCAGATGCCAAATTTTGCCACTTTTCCTCTACGGGCAACCTAAGCGCTGCATCATTACATCGCCATGAGGCTGGCTCGACATCACGCGGCTGCCAGCGCATGCCCACTCTTATGAGCGAGCTTGGTGCTCGGAGAGTATAAGCGATTCGATGAATGACTATAAAGAGAGCCACAAATAGATTTGCTGTGTCAACTATAGAAAAATATCCTCGCCAAGTCGAAACACAAAATGAGATTCGTTTACACTTAACCGTCGACGTAACTATAGTTTGGTCGTGGCAGTATAAGTGATGCAGCCATAGCTGCGTGAAGGTATTCTAATGAAAACAATTTCCTTCACAATTACGTTGGATACCAGACTGCGTTAGCGGGGGAAACCCCTGCATGGCCACAATAGGCGAGAATCATGAGGAAAAGTTGATAATTTTTAAAACGTTATAAATAAATAGAATAATCTAGCTCCTAAATGCAGTTCTCCATATTTTGTGTGTATTTGAATCGCACACTCGTGATAACATGACTGCTGCCTGCTGGTGTGTACATAGTTTTACGCTACCACGTTTTTCCGCTACATTCTTGACAAGGGTTGTACGCTTGTAGCACCATCAGAGTCGCTCTGTAGTTCGATCAAGTTTTCCTTTTTTTCCCTGCATCGTCGCTGCTAAATTCCAAATCTATAAGTTCCTGCACTGACGGTGGTGTACTACCTAGACTCCCGATTACTGAAAGCCGGTATTTCATAGATGCAATAAGGTCTTGAATGCGGGCTACAGATGTATATTATTGCGTGGATATTTTTTATTCGGTAACACGCTGTTTCATGTGATAGAAACTCGCTGTGCTAGAAACATATACTTTGAAGAGTACCTTCGGAAGGGGCGGTTTTACAATACTTTTCAACTCTAGATTAAGCGTCCAACCCACAGTAACAAATGAATTCCACGGCATCCTATTGGCGGTTGCCATGACAAATAACTTAACTCCGACTTTATTTTTTGGGTTGAGACTTGAGACTCTTGTAAAACCGGCCCTTGTACACGTGGGCTACCGGCGCGCAGTATTTTTACGTTGCGGCAAATAGCAATCTGTTGCAGGATGAAAAGTAAAACAAAAATATCTTTAGCACGATTTAGTGACAGTTACTGCACCCGAGTACCAAGCAAATAGTCATACTTTGCGGAATTGACGATGTTATGTGATTCGTTCAACGCGCTGTGGCTTTGTATACTCAGCAGAGCGGCGCAAAAAAGCGCGGGTACCATTGTTTTCGCCTCGGAACTGCCTTTCTGATTCTGAAGCCAGAAAGTCGCAAAATGGGGTGTGTCCTCCTTTAAGATCAAATGTACACTACAATGTACCTACATTCTCGGTGGAAATCAAAGGATTTGGCACCTGACTCCTGGTCATGATTGGCAAATTTTTCATTAATAAAACTTTGCCTTCCTATCTATAGCAAACACTGTCAGGAATACATTGATGATTGAGCATTTTGGGTTTATTTTATAATTAAACTATGAAACCACATTCAAGATGCTTGAAATTTTCTTTCAACTGCATTTTTCTGGTGATTTGCAGCCATTTTCCATTCTCATTAAAAGCCAGCTATTATCTATCAAAGGCCTAAAGGATCGACAGCATATTTTGGCATGTACCTAAACACGCTTCACTATCAAAGATCCAATCCATCTCAGAGATTTTTCTAACTCCGCGTCTCAGGGGAGAATTTTTCATACCAACTGACACTTTGACAACCGACATTTTGACTTAATAGTAACTAAAGCTTCTCGAACGCAATTTGTGTTACGTTGAAGATGAGCGTAGCGGTATGTGTATCATGGACAAAATGTGCAGGCAGAAGTGCTATGAAAACCATGGAGCACCAAGCCAGACCAATGCCTTCTCGAAAATTCTGATCTCTTGAAAATGAAGACGGATTCTGACATCCCTTTGTTTCTCTCGGAGCTGTCAGATAGCGAAAAAATGCAGATTATAAACTCATTGAGTAATGATAATGTAAATTCTTAAGACATAACTTAGTTATGACCGAGGGTTCTTATTAGATTGGAGAAATTTCTGACACGGATTTACTTACAATTACTTCCAAAAACGAAATTGACTAAACTTCTGACAACTGTCAAATCTTTGCCTTGGCCAAACTTGGAGTCAACAAAGCTGGTAACCAAGGAAACAAAGGTAACCGGACTTTTATTGAATCAGGCATCAAATCGCAAAAAAAAAAACGCTACCAATAAAAACCAATCAGAAAGTCCTACCGACCTCAGATTTTCAGGCATAATAAATATGTATGAGGTCGACATGTTTACAAGTTTTTGTGAAGATATGTAAAGAACTTTGACATTTACAGAGATTCAAAATTTTGAAAAAATCTAAAATTTTCGTAAAAATTGATTTCTTAAAAAAGTTCTGAACTGATCTTTTCCAAAAACATGGAGGGTCTAAGTTGAGAACAAAGGTAGGTCCTCTGAAATTTTCATATAAATTGGATCAGGCATTTGGTCTGTAGAGCGCACGCAAACACACATACAAAAAAAACATACATAAGTGATTTTTTTTGGGGGTAGTGAAATTGAGATTTCGATCGCTACGCTCATCAATTAGCTAGTATACTCGCACATCTTTGGCAAAACAGTATTTTTTCATTTTCCCTTCAATTCTATCTATTATTAGCCATCCACAACATATCCCTGAACTGAAGATTTGAGTCCCTACGTCTTTAAAAAAATCACAATAAAAAATATATATGAGAGATAATTCAATAGTAACATTATACATAAAGCATGAGTTAGAAGAATATCGAAGAGATAGCAGCATAAACAAAAGATAGCAACAAGTATTGCGACATGACGGATGAATTATTCCCCCACCGTCTATCGACGGTAGCGTCCCATGTATGCCTTGCAGTTGGGGCAAATGTGGTGAACATCCATACACTCGTCGATGCAGCATGGAATAAGGCAACATCCTAACCAGCATCTGCAAAACATAATTGGATTTTGTCATCAAGAAACTCGAAACACGTTTTTAATTCATACCTCACATTGAGTCCTGCTTATAGCAATAGTAGGTACTACTAATAGTTCATTATTTAGGGTGTATTCTGTTATTCGATCAGAATGCACAGAACGCTGATTGGTTGATTGCTTTGACCGTCATTATCGTCACCAAATGCTCGGATAATAATGGGACGCGGGATACTGGATATGTACAGAAAATATTGCGACCTTCAAATTTAAACGTAGGTTAGATTCATACGATTCATACGTAGGCTAGATTCATACGTTAGTAGGGATGTGAATTGACTGGTCAAATACTTTTTTGGTCGATTTACCGGGCAGTTGACGTCAATTGACCGGTCGAATTCAAATTTTTAAAAAAATGTATAAATTGGTACCCATGCAGTTTTATAAAAAATGGGGGCTTGAAGGATGTAGGCTACAATGGCTGATATTCGACAAGACTGTATTACGGTAATTAGTTTACTGACAAATACAGAAAAAATGATTATGATATACAATTAAAAATGGCAATTACTGAAGGAATGTGAAAATATTGAAAATTTTAAATTCATTTAAAAGTGTTCAGTTAAATTGAAAAAATGGCAAAAACCGTCGGGTAGCTACGTTTCTTGCGAAGTCAACGGACCGTGTGTGGGGTTGGCGGCCGTAGGCTTTAGGGGCAGAGCCCGTAGTCTATTGTAAACTTACAGGAAGACAGCAAGATACAGTTATGCTATTGCTGCCACGAATTACATGATTCATCAATTAAAATATCATAAATAATTTAAAAACGTCAAGTGTATATTTTGGTCAATTGACCAATAATATTTGACCAGTCAATTGACATGGTGCATCCCTATACATTAGTAAGACTTTTGTCCATAAAATAGATTTTTGAACGTATGCAAGTACACATTTGGACTCGGAAATCCGCCTAGTAGAATTTCGGCTACGTCCCCAGAAAGGTTTGTCTGAAAGAGCATAGGCAGGCCAGGTACCGACCACGTGGATGAGCACAATTGGCAGGGAATGTCAGGTTCATTGTATAGTTTTGTCAAACCAGTTTTATTTTCAGTGCCTCCCTCGCAAAACTCGCGAATTTGTTCTCCGGCAAGTTTTGTATCCGATTCCAGTGCCACACACACCCACTGGCAAACAACACCTAATTTTAAAGTTTGAAGAGAAAATAAATCCTCTCTTTGATAGGAACACTTCCATGTCACCACTTTTTAAATATTAAAGAAGACATATGTTTCCATATCTCGAATTCATTTTATTTTTATTAATTACTTAGGTTAACTCAATATCAATTTAATGGTTATTACCTTTACCTTACCTTTCCGGTGGCAAGTCCTCGTCTAGGAGGGTCGGAGGTAATGTGAGATAACAAAAGCAATTATGCAATTTAAATTAATTCACATTGCGAATACCAACTTTTTTGCAACTACTGAAATAGTGATGGCATAAATGTGTTTTTCGTACAGAGAAAACGCCGGAAACTTTTTGAATTTTCTTCTAGCTTAAAAATTACTTATTTTAGTCCATTATATTTGCCTGAAATGTATAAACGTATAACTCCACACTGCACTGATCTATCAGTTTTGTCGATCCTTATTTCACGGAGCAAGGCAGCTGCTGATAAGAAATCTGGTTTCTAAAAACGAGATTTCAATCCCCTAAGCATGATATCCAGTTCATCCATGTGCTCACCCACGTGGTCGGTACCTGGCCTTACTGAGCGCATATCCGAAATTCTACTAGGCGGATTTCCGAGTCCAGAGGCGCACCTAAATTCATGGTTTAAGTCAAAAGAGAGAAGATACGTAAACTGTCCACCACATGAAGGTGCTGAAAATGGCACGCATTTTAGATAAGCAGCAAACGTCCAGTCTCGAACGCCGATCGTTTTTTTTGCCATCGAAAAGCGCGAAACGTAAATAATGGAACGAGAAAGCTGTGCTTTCTAAGCGATCGGTCACTGTGACGGAACGGATTTCGACAAGTTAGTTTGCAAACAGTGCGTTCTGAGCGAATAACAGAATACACCCCAAGCATGCTTGAAATAGCTTTTCGGTTGTATTAGAACACAGGCCTCGTCATTGGCTGGAAATAAAGAATCGGGGATTTTATCACATAATCTTGCCTACAATTATCATTGGCAAGAAAGACACCTGTCCAAAATTCATTTCTGAAATATCTACAAATTTTATTAACAGAAGTTACAAATGATTTTACAGAGAATCTGCCAGCACTGCCTTTCAGCATAAACTAGTAATAGCACAGATATACCCACATTTTCCACTCCCATACTAAAGCAGCTACGCAAAAGCCCTCCGCCCGCAATAATAGTTTTGCCGGCTGCCACGGGATACAGTCACTGCTTATTGTGTAACCGAGGTAACAGTAACCACCAGTGAAACATTGCTTCAAGGTTAATATACATAGTTACACAGGTTGCCTCGATCGGGATGTTTACAGTGACGTCAGCGGTGCCACCCGGCTCTCTAGACTTTCTGGCCGATGCACTGGCTCTGCCACACAGAGACATGCAGTTTGATTCAAGCACGATTTTCATACAACTGTCATTGCTGACAAGTGACATTTGCTGTCAATGCTCAACTTTATTTCTTGTTTACCATGATGTGAAAGTTATTTGGTAAACTAACAGCTTCATTGTAGTCCATATACTTCAATAACTAAATTTGTATATCCCATAAAGTGCTGAGCTGGTTCGTGAAAAATGAAAATAAAACAGAAATGCATCTTGAATGACGTTTGTAAATGGTCAGTCTGGTGAACTTTCAATTTTCTAATAACAAATTTCAGTTGTGAGAGTGCACATGCAAATGCCGCAGAATTGACTGAAACCTACGTTTAGCAGGTACTTCCCTTTTTATATTTTATAGGCGTTACAATTAGCTCATCGTTTCAAGCTGTTTTAATTTCTATCTATATGTCAAAAAGATGACTGGCTATTTCAAAATGGCATCCATTCCAAAAACATAGCCACTGCTTATTGAACACGTTAGTTTCACACCGAAAATCACAGTATACAGGGAGCAGTGAGACACCGCTGACGTCACGTAAACCTAAAAACTTGAGACAATGAAAATGCTCGATCGAGGCAACCTAGGTAACTATGTATGAACCTTGGGGTCCCTTGATTATATTGAGCTTGTACCATGGCCTAGTAGAAGAAGCCGTAACTGTAACCACCTGGGGAACATGGGGTCCCTTGATTATAATTAACCTTGTGCCATGGCCTCGTAGATGATGTTAAAACGGGTGGCCAGAGCGACCCAGCGATTGCCGGCCAAACTACTAGCATTAAATTTTTGCCGTAGCCATAGCTAGGTTTGGTAGAATGTCTGGGTAACCTTATGTCTGTGGTAAAAGTTGTCATTTTGAAACAGTTTCGACATAGAAAGTAGAGTACTTTGTGTAACATACCCAAGCATTGCGATCACAACACCCGAAATGTAAGCGATAAGTCCAGGTTCGGTTTTAGTGGTCGTGTCGATTTCTGCGTGGCATTGAGGACATATCATGTGTGTGGGCTGCGGTCCAACTGGTACGACAGTTGTAACTATCGAAGGTCCTCCGGCCACTAAAAACCAGAAACGAGTAGAAGAATACCATCAATGTAGGTTTTAAGAAGCCTTATATACTTAAGAAGAGAACTGATAGGCAGATACCTACCTGGTTATAAATGTTTGGAATAAAAAATTGAGAAATAGTTTTTGTTGAAAGCTAGGCCTGGGCCTAGCTGCTGAAATTATTACTGCATCCCACCTATTTGACATCAATCCCCACCAAGGGACATTAAAAAGCAGGGGCAAGCGTCCTATCCCAAGTAGCACAAAAACGCTCAGCAAAAATTATATCGAACGTTCGCTGGACGTCGAAAAGCTAACGGGGGATAACTTTAGTTCAACGTTCACATTCGCCAAATTTTCGATTTGGTTCAACCCGAACTTTGAACGCAAGTTATCCCCCCTTAGCTTTTCAACGTCCACCGAACGTTCTAAATAACGGTTTTTGTGCTACTTGGGATGAGACTGTATTTTCCCTACAAATGACGTGCTGAGGTCCTTGAAAGATCTTGGCGTGAGATGCAAATGTGTTCATACTCGCGTACAAAGCTTGGCTATACCGCAAGGCAACCGAAGAGCAACAACCGCGAGACGGGGTCTCTTGCAAGTGCTCTTACACACTAGCCCACGACACATCAAGCGTGATTGCCAGGTATCTGCTGCAGTGAAATTGCTGCATTTGAGACGAAGTCTTGCTAGTCACTATCCTACCGTCCTGAAAATATCTGCTTCGAGAACCGTCCCTTTGAAGCACAACCGCATTCCGAGGCGCAGAACATTATTCAGAGTTAATAACAGCGCTAGTCCAAAATTGAAAGCGAGGAACATAGCTTTCCTGCTCAATGAAAACATTAACATATGCAAGCATATTTCGCCCTAACTAATATGTATTTTAACTAGGGCGAACGCAATTTGTGTTGCGTTGAAGATGAGCGTAGCGGTTTGTATATAGCGCAAAAAAAGATTAAGGCGAGAAGCCTATGCAAATCATGAGCAGCAAGCCGGACCAATGCTTTCTCAAAAATTCTGATAACTTGAAAATGTAAACGATTCTGACCTTTCTTTGTTTCTGTCCGAGCTGTCGGGTGGCGGAAATATGCTCATTTTGAGATCATTGAGCATTGTGCATGTTAATACATAGATGTAACTCATGCCCAAGGGTTTTTATTGGGTTGGTTTTTATTGGGAAAAATCTGGTGTGATGTTTCGCGCATAAAAAGATTGAGGCAAAAAGCCTAAATCATGGAGCAGCAAGCCGGACCATTGCTTTTTCGAAAATTCTGATCACTTGAAATTGTAAACGATTCTGGCCTTTCTTTGCTTCTGTCCGAGCTGTAGGGTAGCGGAAATATGCTCATTTTGAGGTCATAAAGCAATGTGCATGTTAATATATAGATGTAACTCATGCCTAAGGGTTTTTATTGGTTTGGTTTTTATTGGAAAAAATCTGGTGTGATGTTTCGATTTGGTATCGATGGTTTCTAAAGGCAAATCGAAATTGGGAACATTTGAAAAAAATACGCACTTTTAAATAAATTTCCGTACTTTTCCAAACATGCCCAATTGTTGAATTTTGCTCTTTTTTCTGCTTTGAAAGTGAAGGGTGTGGAGGATTTTCTTGAAAAACGCAGGGGGTCTAAGTTGAGAACAAAAGTAGACACCCTGAAAATTTCATCCCACTCGAAGCAGGCGTTTGGCCTGTAGAGCGCGCGCAAACACACATACAAAAAAACAAACAAACAAACAAACACACACCAAGTGTTTTTTTTAGCAGTAGTGAAATTGATGATTTCGCTTCGCTCGCTACGCTCATCAATAACGATAAGGTTCATAATTCAAACGAGCATGAGATTAAGTATTCGCCACGCTTCGTAGAAAGACTGTATAGGATCAAACTTCTATAAACGTAAAAGGTAAGACTGCTATTAATTTCATTATACCATGCTCAAGGGACATAATGGTACCTCTACGAACATGCACCTGCCCGATATACGTACAATTAAGAGGGTCTCTCCCTTCAAAATACCTATGCTCAGCCCCTGGAGAGAAGCATTATCATTTCCAAATTGAAGGTTGTAACAGTTCCCAAACTTTCAAGGCTGTAGAAAATGCCAATGGTTAACTCAGAAAGAAAAATACAAGTAGGTAACTGAAACTGGAACTACCTATGCAAACAGGTCTGGTATCTTAATCCCTGGATAATCCCTGGAACTAAAAACACGATAGTAAATTATTCTTACAAGAGACTCCAGGAGTATATGGGCTGGAAGGATGAACGCCACCGACGGCTTGGGAATAACTCGGTGGAGCCGCGGGCGGAGGGCCGTAAGCTGGAGGCGGTCCAAACTTGCTCATTGTTGTTGATCACTGGCTCCTGAAATAAAATGGAGAATGTTAAGGTAAATCTAAAAAGTCTTGTTTACAAAGTAAGAGCAAGTAGGACCCAGGTAGGTAGGTAGGTAGTTGACGTTAGTAAAATGATTAGTAACAGTTCAATGGTAACACTAAGTAGGTACAGAAAGATTGCACAAGAAAATGCTAAATTAGGATGACTCCTTTTGCAGAGTTGACAGCAGTCAATTTATTTATTTGGCTGAAAGTGACAAATATGTTTCTGGAGATGAATATTCAAATAATGAACAAGCCATGTAGGTCAACTATTATTAAGACACTATCCTAAAATTAGCTGATTCTGTAGGGTAAAGTTGGCCTTGAGTGGACAGGACATTTTGCCGTCCAGAACTGTCTGCATTTAGTTTAGGCTTCAAGATAGACAAAATAAATATAATCTATTAGTACGATAGCACTTATAATTGCTGTCGTTATCTTCGTTGTTATTAAAAAAGTTGTGCAACGTTTACCTTCGGACTCAAAACTGTGTACAGGCCAAAACACTCTGACAGCAACAAGGAAGATGGTTGTGCTACGGCCAAACCTCTTCAGTTATGCCACGCTGAAAACACTAATTTCTTTTCGTAGAGAACATAGGGAAAGAGAATGGGAAAGGGCATTTGTCTATTTGCATATTTTGAAACTTAGCAATGTTGGTTTCAGTGATTTGGAGTTGATTGTTTATTTATTTTAAAACAGCAAACGTGCCCTCACGTTTAGATTTTCGGAATTTGCAGGGACTCATGACAACATTGATTTACTGCACGACAGGGATAATTATCTTTTCAGGCCTGGTAGCACTGACTCACATGGTGGCGACAGCCAATAGGAACAATCCAACTTATGCACAGTGGATTCTGACAGCAAGGAGTGGATGATGTGGCCTTACGAATAGCAATCATAAAAAACCCGTCTTGGCGATCATCGAAGGTAAAAAAGTGAAAGCAGATCGTTGAGGCAGGTGAAGGCTCCCGGTCTCTCTTTGCGCAGTGCTCCTAGATCACGTTGAAGTATGGCGAGGTTACTCCTCGTAGTTGTAAGCACTTTGGTCATCTTGCAAGAGGTAGTGGGCCCACCTGTCACATCCAAAAAACCAGATGAAGCTAAAAATGTAGATGCAGCGGCAGAAAATCAACAGGACTTGGGAGATGCCATCGAGTACAATCGGTATCTGAAGGAAGTTGTTTCTGCTTTGGAGAGCGACCCTGAATTTCGAGAGAAATTAGAGAAGGCAGAAGAAGTTGACATTCGTGTAAGTGTTACCAATGTTTACACTGGGAAGGATTTAAAAATCTTTAAAGTCCTAGATAGTAAACCTGTGATCAAAGTATTGAGGCACCACTGCAAATTACCCATTTTTTATTGTTTGCAACACTAGCCAGCTTGATTCAAGGCCAAGTTGTCATTTTTGTTTAGACCTGATAAACTGCTCATATTTAGGAACCATGAAGGAACCATTGAATTTACTACCTACCTTCAGATCATTACCCGATTTAATTGATAAATAGACAGAAATCAATAACAAACTCATTGCATAACATTTTTGCAGACTGGAAAAATTGCTCATGAACTTGAGTATGTCAACCATCATGTTCGAAATAAGCTAGATGAACTAAAACGGCAGGAGCTCGAACGGTTGCGACATTTTGCAAGTAAAGAGTATGAACTACGAAATGACATTGATACAGAGCACATAAAAATTACTAAGGATCATGTTGACCATTCAAACCCCAATACGTTTGAAATTGAAGATTTGCGTAAACTTATTGCCAAGGTAAGCGAAAGCTGCAAAATGGACCATTACACTCAAACCAACATAATCAGCCAATTTTTGACAACTAATCGTTTAATTTTCGACTTGATAGACGACAGCCGATTTGGCTGAGGTCGACAGAAAACGACGTGAAGATTTTAAAGAGTATGAAATGCAAAAGGAATTTGAAAAGCAAGAGAAATTAAAAGATTTGGATGAGGAACACAAAAAAGCATTGGTTCAGGAATTAGAAGAGAAAGAGCAGAAACACAAAAAACATGAGCCAGTAAGTATGATCATCTACGAATTCACCCACTTGTTTGTCACCTAATAAATGTTTAAACACAGAACAATTGAGTTGCTTCGCAAATCGCAATGACATCAAACCCCCATAACTCCAGTTACATCACCCTGGAAGCAAACAGCAGCTGGAAGAAGTTTGGGAGAAGCAAGACCACATGGAGAGCCAAGATTTTGATCCGAAGACATTCTTCCACCTCCACGACCTCGACGGTAACGGTGTGTGGGACGAAGATGAGGTCAAGGCCCTGTTTCTGAAGGAGCTCGACAAGCTCTACCAGTCAGGCGCACCTGAGGACGACATGCGCGAGCGGGCGGAGGAGATGGAACGCATGCGCGAACACGTCTTCAAGGAGGCGGACGTCAACAAGGATGGCCTCATCAGGTGAAAACAATATGAGTGCCAAATTAATTTTATGCTCTCCATCTTGTATACCTTCTACCTGACATTGGGGAAAAATTAGAGGCTAGAAGGAATGTATTTTACCTTAAATGGAGTTGAATGGAGAATAACTGAATGTTTGATGTTTCAACCAATTTTGGTCTTGTTCATGTAGAGGTTAGTCATATCAGTGACAAATTACAAATTACAATGCTAGGAATTTTCCCTATGTTGGGCCAGAGAAGGGGTGGGGTTCATTTTCTCCTTTTTATAGATAGGAAATTTCCCAATGGGGAAAAAATTAGGGGACTAAATGGGTCTAAACGCTTGCAAGATAAATCTGGAACAATCTCGGAAACGCAAGTAATATGCAATACATAATAATTGATGGGCGTAGCAAGCGCAGCGAAATCTTCAATTTTGCTACTGGTAAAAAAAGCACTTGTGAGTTTTTTTTTTGTATTTTTTTGTATGTGTGTTTGTGCACGCTCTACAGGCCAAACGCCTGCTTCGATTGAGATGAAATTTTCAGGGTGTCTACCTTTGTTCTCAACTTAGTACCGCTGAGCCCACACGCTCAACTTCAACGCGAACACTTTGGCAGCGTTTCCTAGTTGTAATAAGTAATAACTCAATTGGCCCTTGCACTGCGGGTATTATAGTGAATCATTTTACAACATTCCTTTTATGACATCTGCATGAACTTCCGTCACCAAGATTACATGCTCGGTTGCAGCTTCCAAGAGTTCCTGGCCCAGACCCAGAAGCCGGAATTCGAGAAGGACGAGGGCTGGGACGGAATTGACCAGCAGCAGATCTACACGCAAAACGAGTACGAGGAGTTTGAGCGCCGGCGGCAGGCGGATGTTCAACGCATGATTGCGCAAGGATTGGTGAGTCGGGTAGGCCATTTAATCTTGTAGCCAGTATGGACGGCGGCTAGACAGCTAGCGGATTGGATCCTTTTTTCATTCCCATTTGGAGGTTGGTAATTTACTGTGTTTGGTCAGATACTGGTTGTAAGTAATATACATACTTTTTGCATTTTGTGTGCTTTACCTAGATGACCAATGCCAATTTTATGGTAAACCTAACAATACTTTCTTTCTGGTTTTGATTAGTGCCCTGTCTCAAAGCTCCCCGTCAGCAAATCTTTGCTGAACTTTCCCACATTTTGTAGGATTGGTGCAACAAAACAGTATAATTGTCTCCTGTATTTATGGTTGTATACTGCTAACTGGGTTTTGAATGCACCGTACAATAGAAAATATTTTCCCAATGCTGTGTTGTGTTACGTCCTAGATGGTTCTTCTGTTTAATGGGATATTTCAAATGAAAAATTACATATCCATTACTTTTGTACAACTTTAAGCTTCCGAGGACCAGGCCCCAACCTTCTTCGTATTAATTTTGAATTTTGGCCTTCCTTTTGCGGCTTTTTAAAATATATATGACTAAAATTTCTTTGCCTTACCAAGAAATACAGGCTAGCAATTTATAGCCCCACCGTAAGAACATTTCTTTGTGTACCCCTTCGATACCTTCGGACTAGCTCTCAATGCCCCGATGAGAACGTGCACCGCAGTGGACAGGGCTTTGTGTCGATGTGTGTTCCTTTGTCGTAACGTGTTGGTTGTGTTCTCTAACGCCACGGTGTTCCCTCAGATCCCCCCCCATCCTAACGCCATGCCACACCAAGGATACCCGCAGCACGGAGCACCCCACGGAGCACCGCAGCACCAGCAAGTGAGTCTGTCTGGCGGCACTCTACTTATAGCCAGTACACGTCACGCTTTTTCCACACGTTCAAGCCCATAGGCTGGGCCCGTCGGAGCCCAATCGCCCGAAGAGGTTGAGAACGTGACAGATTTGCCATACACACTGTGCTTTAGAATCCGATGGGCTCGAAAGCGGAGGTGGATATTGGCCAAGGCACAGGGTTACACTCGATCCCGTGAGAGAAAATGCCCAAATAATCTCGCAATGTGCAATGCAAACGAAATGCAAAAGGGCTACTGGCGTTCCGTTGAAGCGGAAAGTGATATTCTCTCGTGGGATGGAGTGTATGTGCCGACATTGACGGGAAGGTGTTTTGTTTGGGGCGTGTTTTCGAAATAATTTGGCAGTACTTCTGTGCCACGGTATCTTTGCCGGGAAGGATTTTAATTATAGGCAAAACACTGTGTGAGTGTGTGTGTGTGTGAGTAGAGCAACTTTTATCTGGTCTTCCTCTGAGTTTTAATCAATTTCCTCTCTTTACTGAATGACAGAGTTGATTAGCCCACTTGCTGAAACCTAGCTCTGGTAATTTTGGAATATATTTGGTAAACAAATCCCTACATCTAAAAAACTATACCTACCTTAGGTTTAAATGCGTAGTCTCCACTGATAGGGACCAGGATCCAAGTTGCTGTAACTTTAAGACGCACCGACTCTGGTTCGGTCTCTTGTGTTTGTGATAGTGGCGTTTACTCTGTGCTTTTAGATATATCTTGCTCTTTATTGTACTTAGATTATTTTTTGTAGCATCTCTTATAACACGTATCATTTCGAAGCCTCTACGTTTTTTTTCCTGTGCAAATTCGTGCATATCGGTGTTTTGCTACTTGTTGGGCAATCAATGGATCCCTGTCTAATGGGTTCTTGTAACTGTTTCAGTTCCAAGGACAGCAACAACCAGGCCAAGCTCCCCAATACCACCCAGGCCAGCCGCAGCAGTACCATCCTGGGCAAGTTCCCCAAGGTCAAATACACCCAAATCAAGTTCCCCAGTATCACCCCAATCAAGTGCACCCGGGCCAACAAGGACAGCAGGGCCATCCGAATCAAGCCCCGCAGGCCGGATACCACCCTGGACAACAGCAAGGCCACCCGAATCAAGCCCCGCAGGCCGGATACCATCCAGGCCAAGTGGCCCCTGGGCAGCTCCATCCCAACCAGGCACCACAATACCATCCCAACCAGGTCCCCCAATACCATCCCGGACAAGGCCAGCTCAACCAGAACCAGTACAACCCGGGACAGGCGCAGGGCCATCCTAACCAGATGCCGCAACAAGGCCAGCAGTACCAGGGCCAAGTGAATCAAGGGGTACCCTCTGGACAACAGCACCCGGCAGCAGCAGTGCCTTCCGGTCAACAGCACCCGGCAGCGGCAGTGCCTTCCGGTCAACAGCACCTGGCAGCCGGAATACCTCTGCAACCATCGCAAAACTCGGGACAATTCCATTCGGCAGAGAAAGACTCCGGTAAACAGGCGCAAGCAATCGTACAGCAGGTCGATGGACATGCCCCTCCTGTATCTGCCGAGCACAAGACGGGGAGTGTTGGGAATGATCCCAACGCGATTCCAGCGTTGAAACATCCAATTCAGCCTGCCTCACACGAAAACAAGTTGGCTTGAAACGATCTGGGAAGCTAGGAATCTGACACGAGATCTCTATACATGCCAATTTTTAGTCTAATAACTGGACAACTTTTTATTAAAACAATGCAATGACTTCACTGTGTAACTATGATTAGAAATAAAAGTTGTTAAGGATAATGTTATCTTTAAAATATACCTATGTCTTTTCTACCATAAACTGCTTGGATGGCTTTGTACCACACATGGGTTAGGTACATTTTAGAGCGAGGAAGCAAGCACGGTGTTAATTCACAAGCAACGAAACACACATGGTACTTTCATACAGATACAAACTTTTATTAGCTATGAACAGGACTGAATCTCCAACATATGCAGCAGGTGTAAGTAGATTGGTACCAAAACTTCAAAAATATCTTTTCGATATCATGAATTAATAATAATATGTTAATGATGGGTCACATCAAAAAATAGAAGACTGCCGAATCCACATAATGCCATAGGTACAATTCAGGCTAAAGTAGTGTTTAGATGAACTTGCCATCACATCAGCTCCAGACTAATAGGAATTCTAGAGTCAAATTTCCCATTGGATGGCTTATTATTCTTACTATTGAATTTAGAATGTTATTAACTTCAATCATTGTCATCGAAGATATTAACGACTGAATCAATTAGTGTATCAATATAAAACAATGTAGGTACATAATATGAATGTTTTTAAGAGAGATAGTAAATACAAATTAACCCTAGATATTATGATGTTATTATGGATTACTTTATTACACATAATGGGCTGGCTCAAGTACTGCCTAATTTGCCAACTGGAATGATCAGTGAAAACTTGCCTTCAAATTTGAATATGATCCACCTGCAATACGAAACGCGATTACGCCAGTTATAATCATTACAGCATAAGCTGGTACTATTGAAGCTGCGTAGTACTCATAATAATTCAACAACGTAAGGCACGATACAAACATGTGGCTTGCCACCACGTAAGTAATTTGTAAATAGTTCTTCTTGTCAACTGCAGAAAAGAATATCACTCCCCAGAAGGTGTGGAGTAAAATAAAACACAATGCAGTTGCCGCTGACGTGATGAAGAACAACGATGAACCACTCTTCAGCCCCATTGTTGCAGGTCCCAGAGCATCGGCTAATACATTGAGAAGAGAGAATGCACCACTTATGATTCCGAAACCCAAGCCTGCTACATATGCTAGGATATGCTTATTCTCCACCATTTGAAGTGTAGAGCTTTCAGACAGCTTTTTCAGGCCTCCTTCGGCTTTTCGCAGGAGTAAATAGATGAAGTATCGGAACAGCTCTTGAAACAACACGGAAAACACTAGGCCAAAAGCCAATTGTTTTTTGAGCGGCACAACTGCTGTCCATAGTAACGCTGATAACAGCAGCGATAATAACCAAAAGAATGCACTGGCTATAAGTATTATAATTCTGATAGGGTCTTTCGCGATTGTGAAGCAGAACATAGCAAAGGGCGGACCAAATGCAAGGAAGGTGCACCCCCAAAACTCCATTACAGTCATGGCTGAATCTTCTCACTAAGTATCTTCTTTCTGTATTACGTGAAACTACGAATAACTGATTATCACACTATCTGTCCTTAATCATTGCCTGGACTTCATTGTTTTCTGACACACCTACAGATTTTCGGAGATATAACCCAACGAAACCGTACGGAATGAGTAGATGACAGTTCTTATCGTCTTGCCAACATCTGCTCGTTAAATTCCTTTCTGCAAAACAGAAAACAATTAACTTTTACTTTCATATTTTCCATTTGTTTCTGATAAATCAACAAGTCATAAAGCGTTTAAACATTTATTGATTCACTTCAACTGGTTGAATCGAAAATGAATCAAGTTTGCGTTGTGAGAAAAGAATGGCACACTCATGCAGTGCTAAATGAGAAGCGTTGGTAGCAATGGAGGGGCCCTCGGGTGCCGCCACTGATCTCAAAGTAGTGCCGCTAACAGCAAAAATGGTTACACCTAGTTTTGTCATATATTGGTAGAGCATCCATGAGAAATCCTATTGCTAAAAAAACACTAAAATTCGATGTTCATACTTGATTTTAGATCCCAATTTCGCTTGCGATTATTACATAGGAGTTGGCCACAGACTGCACCAGCATGGGGGCGTAGACGCTAGCTTCATGCCCGCCGGCGAATGTGAAGGAGGCAACTGGGAAGTGACGTTTGTTTATTTTTCTGTACAATGTCAACATGAAAATATAGGTTAGCTGTAGTCTATTTTAGGACAAACTAGTTGGTAATGCGAATGAAAATTTGCAAAGTAGTGTTTCGTCGCGAAAATGTTCCTAAAAACCGGGTTCAATGTACTTTTAGGTCTGTGTGCTTTGTTACTCACAGCCACTACACTCTGTAAATTATTATATTTTATATCGCATACATTATCTCCAAGCGAAATTGCCTCCCACAAGCGAATCTACACGGGAAAAGGTTAATGTGGCAAAATAACAGCATCTCTTGTAATTTATAGAGACATTGAGACAACACTCGAGGTTACCTAGTCATATGCTTTGAATTTTCTTAGGAGGAATCGAAGAACCGGGGTTGGAAGCCACGATGTGGGCCACACTTGTTGACGTAGCGCTACTCATCATGTTCGTCCTGCAACACTCGGGGATGGCAAACCCAAGCGTGAAAGAAAAGATTCACAAGATTGGCTTGAAAGTGGCAGAGCGTAGCCTTTACATAATTTGCACATCCATTACTCTAATGGTGGGTGGGTGCTCAGTCATTAACAAAGTTTGTATATGAATAGCTACTAACGACAATTTTTTTGATTTGGTAACATTTTGTTTCAGCTTCTTGTTCATTACTGGCATCGAATAACCTGGATTACGATATGGCATGCCAATACCCATGAACACATCTTTATCGGATGGTTTTTCACCTCGATGCATACCGTGGCATGGATTTTGATTGTAGCAGATACCTTTCTGTCTGATGTTTTTGAATTTATAGGAGTCAAACAAGTCTACAACCAGTTAATTGGATATAAAGATCCGCTTAACACTAAATCAACCGAATTGTGCAGGCTTTACAGACACATGCGACATTCAAGCTTCATATGCTTTTGCATGTTGTTTTGGATGCAACCAATGATGAGGTATGAATTTTTCAATTTATCATTTAGATACACATTAGGATTTGTAAGTATTTCTTGTAAAAGATAACAGTGTATCTAAGTTTTGAAAAATATTGTAGATACACTTCTGAAATCATAAAGTGCGCCCGCAAAATGTTACAAGTCCCGACGTATGGGCTAGGCTGAAAACAGTTGTTTAAAACTGGTTAGGGGTCGATGAAAGACCCACGTCCCAACAATTGCATGGTGGAGCCAAAAGGTACAGGCTTATCTTGATTCAGCCCGTGACTGGTTTGGGTTGTTCTGCTTTATCGAATAGGCAAATCCAAACATATTCTGCATCGGATTATGATGATACTAATTAAATTATGTAATTAACTTTTGCTTCAACGCTCAACATGACAGTGCATCCAATAAATCTTTCCCCAATGTATCGAATTGGTGTAAATCATAAAATCTGCCGTTCTTGTCATCTCCGACTTGCCTGGACAAGCAGCCATCAAAAAGGTCGGGTCTTGGTATGATCGACTACCTTGATTGAGAGATACGAGAAGCAATTAAAAGAATGTTTGTGAAATTATGTTTAGAAAAACAAATTTTTCTCAAATAATGGAAAAGTAATGCTAGATTTGTGTAAGTAGTGGAGGGAAGATGCAGAAACTTTTTTAATTTTAGTTATATCTTCAAAATTACGTGTTTTAAGCAAGTAGATATGAGCCAACATCGTGCAAAACTCTAGAGTGAACCTAATCATGAGTCTTTCCGATCGTCATTGGCCAGAGCAAAGCAGCTTCTGATAACGAAACAGGTTTATCAAACCAGTCCCAGGCCTGCAAAAGCACATGGCTAGTCACGTGTTCAGTTCCCGGCCCATACCTACTCTGTTTAAAACCGAACCTGAAAATGACTTGTATATTTTTTCGACAGGGGAACTTTATGTTTCCAAAAGTTTACCTATACCACATAACATACACGGGTAACATACATGGGTACGGTACAGGTACCTACACCAATATTAAATATTCATTTGCAATGATTTTACAGCCTCGACAAACTCCTGCTGGCGATATTCTGGACAATCCACATGGCATCCGAATGGAGAGTAGATTCCCATGATCAGATATACACGGAATCCCGATATCATGTTACCGAAACTGCCTTTCAATTTAATCGCACAAAAAAATATAATTAACAACATTGAACCACAAAACTATATGGTGGACTAAAGAATTTAAATATTATTTTGCAAGAAAAGCTAATTAATTGCTTAGAAGACATTTACCACTGCTTATTTATTAACACAGACGTTATAGTTCCTTGTGTCAGAGAAGAAGACTTAACGACACCACTGCCATAGTACAACTTGCCATTCTTATGACGTGTGCGCTTTAAGCGTTGCCTAACAAACGTTCCTTAATAAGCCGAGCTTGTGTTGTGACTAATTTATTTTACACACTAAATCAAATAATTCTATTTGAGTAGGTACTCATGTTATAGTTTAGGTATTTAAGAAATTTAGATCTTAACTCAGTGTACTTAGTCTCTTCTTAGTAACTACTTAGGGTGGTAGGTAGTTTTAAAACTACATAACTGACTTAAGTTCAATTACCCTGCTATAAAGTACCTGCAATCAGTAAGGGAGAAAGCCCTAATTCTAAAGAACAATCACATAACATTATAGATTGATGCAATCTGTTGAGCACTAATAAATTTTGCACTACATTACCTATTTTTTATTTGCAACGCTCGCCAGTTGGTCGCGAATGCGACTCATTCCTTCCACAAGCGTGTTCAACGTCGATGGCTGCAATTCCAAGGTGACGGTTGAGAGATTAGGTCGGTCAGTAGCGGTGGCGCCGTTTTCGAGCTGGAGCTCCAGGATGCATGACATGGCAGCGTTACTGGGATCCGAAGGAAGCGTCTTGGAACAGATTTTTGCGGAGAAGTCGGCTAGTTGTGGCAAGCCGATGGGCGTGGACCCAGAAGGCTCCATCCTAAAAGAAAAACAAGAGACCATTTAAGCACCTAGTTAAGTAAAGCCAGCTTTACAGTAAAGCCGTTAAGTAAAGCCGGCAATGTCAGTGACACAATATCATCCACATTTGCTCTGGACCAATCTGAGACTCTGGATTTGCATGACGTCATGTTTGCAACTCTGCAGGGAGTCTCTGATTTCCAGAGCCAATACTGATGTCATCATGTCACTGACATTGCTAGCTGTAAACCCAGCTTAAGAGTGCTGCCCACGGTTAATCCTTTTACCCCCTCCCTCACTTCAACGTTGAAATGAGCCCCTAATATATGCCAATCTTCAGTTTGAAACATAGGCGTGCGCAGCGGTGCGGCAGACGCGGCACAGGCCGTATCAAAAACCGTGATGGCAAGTTTCGTTGTTCAATATCTTATTGCACTGGAAAGTGGAAATATAAAATAGTACCTATCCATAATGCAAGCTCAATGAAAATCTAGGTACTTTGTAGGGGTTGTGTGATTTCGAGGACTGATTGTTTTGTATTAATTTGCCATTTAGACAAGAATTCAAGTGAAGTAACCTTGCCACTTGCCAGCGCCTTTGAATGGATTTGTTTCGATTTGCTCGTCTGGAAAAAAAATGTCTCTAGGTGTCTTTGACCTTGAGCTAGATTCAACCCAACTATTTTTTGACTCTGCCATTTTCCACAGCCTCCTAGCAACATTCGCGCCATTAAAGCAAAGGGAAACATTTTCATGCAGAAGGCACTGGTTGTGTGCTCGGACATAAATTCAATGTGCTGTCGATTGCTGCTATGCCTTGTCACAACACTTGCTTTCGCGGTCATGGGCATCAAAAACGATATGCATTTTGTGACCATAATTTTTGTCACCCCCCCCCCCCCCCCCACCCCTTTTCAAGGCCGTATCTAACTATTTACCTGCGCACGCCTATGGTTTGAAAATACCAGAAGTTGAAGGAAGAGAATTTCTAGTTACTGATAATCATCACAATTTGATATTTTCAAAAATGTATATCTTGCAAACTTTCAAAAATCGCCTAAATGAGCTCATTAAGGCGATTAGAGTTTCTGTTCAATGAGAATTGTACTCATTGCCCCGTGGGAAAAGCCATAAATCTTAGTTAATCCATTACAAATCCATATTTCGGACAATTCTTTTAAATACATCAACTTATAATCATATTATTATAGTTACAAATCTATGGTACAAATTAATTTCAAGAGGTTAATGGTCCTTTAAGTGGCAGTCCTCATCAGTTCTTTTCACAGTGACACACAAAAAAATAGCTGCAATGTTGTCCACACCACATGTGATTAGGTGTATTCGGTATTTCAAACCAGAGCGATCTGGCTGACCGGCCGGTTGATGGATCACACCAACCGCTGGATATCGTGGGTCGCTCTGGTTAGCGACCACACATAAAACAATGGCAACTGAACCATCAAGGCTGAAGTAAGGAACGGTCCGCGGTTAGTAATAATCAAAAACTTAATCTGAATATTTATAGCAGATGTGAAAAGACATGGTTTAGATGAGGGAAATAATCAACTTCGGTTTGAACTAGACCACCTGTTTGAGGTTAGAACGTAGACCTCCATGTAGACCTCTATTTTCTATCAACAGATTGTGATGATCAGAACTTGAAGGTGGGAGAAAGATCAAATCAAATTATTATAATTTCGCTTATTACCTGTAGTAATGTGTCTACCGTTTATCGAATGATGAACAGTCGACCGGAAAAGACTAGCCGTACGCACCAACAGCAGCACAATACACACCCACCCACCCACGCACAGCACAGCACAACACACGCATGTGACGGCTGCGAACCATGGCGGCTACTTTAAAAATATGTTAAATTCGGTAATAAAATCGCCACTTTGGGATGAATATAATAATATAACCACGGCACGGACGGTACTGTACTTACTTGCTTGCGTATTTACAATAAAAAATCTGTCATGCTGTCATCAAATACCGCAATTTACGGTATTTGCTGTCATCACCGCCTGCTGTATGTCGCTCATGTACTGCGACATAATATAAATGATCATACATGCATGATCATACAGCAGGTGGTTGCTGTCATGCTCCACCACGATGATTTACAATGGTTTTTTGGGTGGCTATTTTTAACGGCCATCTAGGATTCTGGGTGCACTGATTTAAAAAAAATTGTCTGTGCCAAATGAAAATACAAGGTTACTAGTTTCCTCAAGGTAACCATGAGGAAATTAGAATTCAGTGCAGGGGTTGAAGCTCTGCTTAAGGCCATATTGCACTAGGGTTGCAACCTGCTTATCCTAGGCCTTCTTACAGCAAATTTACTATCACCACCAATGGAACAAAACCATTTAGAGGGCCATGGATCGGCAGGCTGCAACCCTAGTGGAATATGGCCTTTAGCGATTGAAACCGCGAGATAGACAAAATCAGAGCTACGTGATAGCAGACGCAGTAGTATGGTTCAGGGCCGGATAGTCCTGTGGTAGTACAGGGATGGTCAGGGATAGTCCTGCGATGGAACGTAGATGGTTCAGGGACGATCGGAGTTGTGGGGTAGGTAAATGCTGGTTGTCGGGGGGGGGGGGGGTTAGTGACGGACTTTCTACCCAAGGGCCCCGGCGGCGAGGAGGTGGTAGGGGCCCCCGACACCAGGCGCGGATTTATGGGTCAAAAAGTGGCAAGCTTAAAAAAACCTCATCGCCTCTTTTGCGGATTAACTTTCAAGAAATTCATTCCCTAAAAAAAGTATAATCGCCTTGGGGGCCCCGATGGTCGAAAACTGAGGGCCCCGCGGCCAAATTAGCTCGGGGCCCCGGCGGCAACCCGGCCAGGCCAGTCCGACACCCATGGGGTTATTATATAGTATCTTTGCCCATGGGGGTCGGCAACAATTTAGGGGCAATAGCGATTCCGGACTCGAATTCTCATCTTTGAAACACGACTTCAAATGACTTCAAAAAATGTAGGTAAGCAAAACGACAAGGCAGATACAAAGCTTGTCGTGCTTTGCATACCTCATGTATGTCAATGCCATAATCATGGTTAGGTACGCGTGCATGGCGTACGTACATGCGCGTGCGGGGGAGGGGGGGGGGGGGGTGGCCGACACGACACATGCCTTGCTAAGATTTTGACAGAACTTCAATTTTACTGATTCATTCAATATCTACATAATAATTGATATATGGAAATATAACTAAGTAAATCCATAATACAAGCTAAATGAAAATCTGGTACTATTTAGCGGTTCTTAGCCATTTCGACATCTTCAAGGCATGCATTCATCTTCGGAAGAAAGAACCAGAACCTTCCCAGAACATTGCCACATGCCAGCGCCATCTGAATGTATTTGTTTCGATTTGCTCGTATGGCAAAAATGTCTCTAGTTGGCTTCGACTTTGAGCGAGATTCAACCCAAGGATTGTTTAACCATGGATTTGTGAATAGACCGTCCATGGTTTAACTCTGACATTATCCACAGCCTCCTGGTAACATTCGCGCCATAAGAGCAATTCAATGGGAGACATTTGCATGCAGAAGGCCCATGGTTGTGTTCTCGGATATAAATTATAATACGTGTGCTGTCGATGGCTGCCATGCTAGCCGACGTCGCGCTGTCGCGGCTTCGGGCATAGAAAACGATGTACTTTTTGGGACCATAATTTTGGTCCACAAGTATATGGTGTATGGAATATGCTTGGTGGGTCAAACTAACATATTATTTTGTATTTAATTAAAATCCCTGATGTGCATCAAGGTTAATCTCGGACCAAAATTTAACTCTAATTGAACAAAATTAGTTTATTCAATTAGCGTAAGAAGAAGTATTGCATTCAGATACTATAACACCTGTAGGTTCATAAACTGATGTTAATACTGTTCCAACACATAGCAGGACCCGGAACAAAATTGTAATTTTTCTAGAGTTGAAGTAGAACGTTTCTATGTAGCCTCGATAGTACGTTTTTAGTTTTTTACCATGGAAGGGCACACGTCTAAACGGACAATGCCTATCTGTAAGAACAAATATGTCAACTTAACTGAACGCACAGTTAGAGGCTAGTAACTCAATATATCTGTTCAACCATGAACTATTTTGAAGGTCTGCTAGGATGACAATGGGTTAGATTTGTGTATATTAAGCTCATTAGGTTGGCAAAATGTGTAGGTAAAAGTAAAAATAAAACCTTTGCAGTTTCGGGATGTTTCATTTCGAAAAGTTTCATTTTTAGAAATTTGTTTGTATTAATGTAGCCAAAAATGCACGGTCTCAGTTAGGGTGTGAACACTTTTTAATTTGAATAAATTAGTACCAGTCTTGTAAGAAAAACCCCTTCAATATCACCATATCAATATAATATACTTTTCTACTGGTCTACCCAATTGGAAAGTTTGTGCAGAAAAAATAAAGTCATTAAGATATCAGTAATTACATCATAGCTACGCACACTTACCACTTACTGAACACTTACCTGCAAAAGAAGGCACCCATACTCGAAAGAATACTCAGATCAAGGGTACGCGTATAAAACCTGTGTGATCGCAAATATTCATTCATGATAAATGGGAGGCAAACGACAGTAAAGCAATAGTAATAAATACAAATGCCAGGACATTTAATTGATTGCCTGTTAAATTTAAATGTTTTGTTACTAAGCTATATACCATAAAAACTCAATATCTACAAAACCCATAAAAACTCTTAAGCAATTTTGTGACCCAATAAACCTATACTTTTTGCGCATATTATAGTTATGACTGTTAGGTACTGGACGCGTCCGCACTCACCATTGAAAAGGTAATTTTTTATGTCAAACTCACTGAGCTAAGAGCTTAGAGAATTCTGCCGAAAACATCAACATTGACATTTTATAGTTCAATGAAACCAGTGCCGAAAATGGATCATAACTTAGGGTTCGAAACAAAAAATTTTATAAGACTTCTTTTCTGTAATTCCCTGCAAAGAGTCTAAGGGAAAAAAAGTGTCAAATGTTTAGTTTGCTTTTAAAGGTAAATAGGTGGACTCATATAACAGTTAACTAGATTGCTCTTGCATGTCGCAGCAGATTCCCAAAATTCTAGACGGAAAGGTTTTCTACTTGATCGGAAAGGTACAACGAAACCAAAAAACATAAGACGTGTGTAGAAACAGAAAAATACTCGCTCGATCTTAATCAGTTTAAAAGTTTTATTGGCATTGAAAAAAGCACACACCTCGTAAACCACGGTAATTGTGGTGCGAGACGAGCGGCGGGCGGTTTGATAACATTATCTCCTGACATCGGTTGGTTGGATCGGATGGAACCTGCTGGGACCGGGACCGGGACCGGGACCGGGACGGGGGACCGGGATAGGGGACCTGGACCGGGCGCTCGAGCACTGCAGCGTATGCTGTGCAGCGCTGCAGGGTTAGCTATCTTTCTGTGTTTTCGTTTTTTTTTTTTGTTTGTTTCATATAATTATATACTTGTAACAGCGATGAGAAACAACATCACTTGGTATGGCTTCAACTTGCTCGCCTATTGTCGAAATCACCACCAACTGCCAGCAATCAGAACATAATTTATAATTTAAGGAATTCAATTCATATCAAATCGAAACGAACAATCAATTTCTCAACTTTTTCTCTCGTTGAAACAGAAATCATCAAGTAATATTATTTTTTGTTGATTTACACTATATAAGAACAAGATCCAAAATTAATAAATACATAGCGACATCCAACGATTTCCATCAACAAGAATAACAGTAGGTATATAATCTTAGTCGTGTATTTTGTTTTCAACTGCATGAGATCGCAAACAGGATTGCGCGGTGCATCACGTCTTCAAGTAATTACCATTTTGATTACAGATAAAAGAAAATTGGGCTGTCACCTTGCCAACGGTTCTCGCATGGCTACTGGAACGTGATGCTTTGGTTCCACTCCGATTCCCCGATTTTGAGCCATGGGAAATCGGCGTGCAAACGGCGCCATTTTGAAAAGTTCCACTATAGCGACCTTGATATCGGTGGTTAGGTGACAGCCTAAGCCATGTATAGACTGGTCGAGTACTCTTATGAACCTTGGACTGGTCGCACATGTTTCAGGGAATGCACATGACATGTCTGAACGAACACGTTGCAGCGGTCTTTGTTTATATTATTACACTCGACAGATTAATGTTAGGAGCTTGATTTGATTTCATTAGACAGCGTTCGGTGGAGCGAGGTCAGGTATTTCTGCATTTCCTAGATTTGTTTGCTTCCTATGCCTCTCGAGTCTCAAAAGTAGGTATACATTTCAAATATAAATAGTGAATTTGTTTGCATTATATTATATTACATTATTTTGAAGATTATCGGTTAATAGATCTCAAAGTTTTTAGATTAAATTTGAAAACGCTGGTCATGTTTGATTGGGGCTTTGATGAGATAGGCAAATGAGATGGTTAGCCAAGCTTTCGCGGGCCTAGAGCGTTCGGGCCCTAGAGCCTACAGCTGCAGTAAAACAAGACTATTTTCTTTGAATAGATAACACGAGAAATGCATCTCTTTTTAAACGTATACCGTTGCTTTCGCGATCAACGAGTACTTTTGAATGTAACGAGTTAAAAATGACTGTATAAGAGTTGAAATAGGCTTTCATCATCTCACCTGCGCAAAACTTCACGGAGGGAAGAGTTTTGGTTTCTTTAACATCAGTTTTTTGAATCTAAGAGTTTTTTTCATTCATTTTTTAACCGATTAAAAAAGTAATATCATTTTACCATTTAAGGTACATTTTCTTTAAAACTGTCAACAATAAGCTTTGTCAGGTGAAAAACAAACGATGGTGTCATATTTACATTTTATGTACATGTGGCAATACAAAGAAGCGGATATAAAAACGATCATAGTAGTATGTGTAGATTGTTTAATTGACTCACACTCACATGTTAATTTGATCAAAGCAGGCCTACGTCTTGACGCCATAATGCCGCGGGACAAATTTGCGTGGATGCTCTCTTAGAATTTGCTTGACTATGGGTTTTCCGGCAATTATGAATGTCGATTGCAGTGTTTCATTAAACATTTTTGTACGCTGCGTTGGCTACATTTTCCTTTGGCGCGGGATTTTGTTCCAAATGAACTGTATATACTTTTTTTTTTGGTTTGTTACACTTTTTTTGGTAATTACATAAATTGTCTTACACTCTTGTCTCTGGCTTCGACTTTCAAATAACTGTCGCGTCTCCGACTTTCAAAAAGGCCGTTTTGATCTGTCACAACTTCAATAAGTTATCGTTGTTTTACTTTTTTTGTGTGTGTTAATTAATATAATTTGTGTCCGAAAAAACAATGGCTACAGCATTTCCATCATTAGCTTTACCCTCCAGCGCGTGAAATATTCAATCATAACCCTCTAGACACCAATGCCTCTATTATTGCTCTGGCAAGCGCTGTCCACCCATGAGCGGTATAGGTATGGGAGGTGGACACCGATCAAGTATGACGCCTTCCCCTGCGCTGCAGTCCACGGCTAACTAGCGAGGACTGGACGCAGCATACAGATTTATCAATCGATTAGTTCTCTCAAGTATTATTAACAGTATTATTAGTTTAGTAATTATTATTATTATTATTGATGATCTTATAACTGATGCGCGAGTCCAGCGAGTGCATGGCTATCGTTAAAGTCGTTAAAGTTATACCGAATAATAATCGAACATAACTCTATATGCAGCAGTCGTGGGCACCATCGCTCGCAAAAACGACCCCCCGCTATTACGAAGAAAGTCTATTTCATTTTATATTTTGTTTAGAACGCAATCGAAATTTTCGGTTCGAGATAAAGCTATTATAGAAACGAGAGCTGTATGAATAATCGAGAAATGGGCAACGAGCAGCAGCCCCTCACGAAGGGGTGGTGTGATATCGAACATCGATTGAAATTGCATTGCCGGTCTATGCCCTACAAGATTGAAATATTAATTAATATCGATAGTGAATTATTGGTGGTGTGTGGCGGAGTTGTGCTAACATTGGCTTCGTCAAAGCGGCACGCGGGCCGAACCGGGCCGAACCGGGCCGAACCGGGCCGAACCGGGGGTAGGTATACGTTGAATCTCTACGCTAATAGAATTAGAGAAGATTTTAGGAATGTCATACATATTATTCAACATAGATATAAAAAATTTCAAATCTTATAACAAACATGTCTAAGTAATGCCATTTTAATATTCTCTAGTTGAAGCAGCGACGCGAATAGCTTACTTTCATTATAAGAGGACATGCTCAGACTTATTATATAATATAAATTATTATTATGACGAGATCAGACTTTTAAAAATTAACATTTCAAAAATAGACCTAACTAACGAATTAATAATTATAATATCATTGTTCGCGCGCGGCCCGATTTCGCCTCCTGATGGAAATGCTCTAGTCATGATCGTGGTGCCTGCAGGAGCAGACAGGGACAGCCGTGGTGAGGCCGCTGCGCCGCTGGCTGCGCCACGTGACGCCGCTGCGCAGGCCTGCGCCGGGCGCTCGGCTGCGCAGCGTCGGTCGGGACAGCTCGCGAAGAGAGCCGGTCAAAGCGGGATGGATATGTATAGTTTGTTATCTGTATTCCAAAAATTTAATGATCGCTTCTAGCTATAGATGCAGCAGTTTTTTATTTTTTATTTTCTTTATATATACTCTAGCTGCCTGCGTTTCGAGGTGGACATGGACAAACAACGTTTCACGGTTGAGGAATGAATTTGAACGCCATAACTGGTAAAATTTGGAGCTAGGCAAAAAGCTAAATCCAACCCTAATTAGCCTTCACACAGCCCAAAAATACAAGCACTTAAAACAGTGCTCAAAACTAGTTTGTTCACAATCAACAAGAAATTATCTTCAATTTTACTTATACAATGGTTTTCAATAAAGTATGCCTACGTGTATTTTTTATGTATAATATAATTAGTTTCTCCGGTGAGCATTAAACATCCTCGTAAGATTAACCTTATAGTTTATTTTAGGTAATAATGTATTATAATAGCTTCACTCGTTCAATAATAACAAATATCACCAGGGGGAGGAGAAATTCAAAAAAATATCTCCTCAAACAACCTCGTTCGTTGGCAGGATAAGTCTCCCTGCTCCCCAACTTCACGCATATATCCATTCACGCACGCTCACGCATTCACGCACGCATTCGCACGGGTGCCGCGCACGCATTCGCAGCTGTGCGCGTGCACGACGCCGGCCGGCACGCATCGTACAGCGCGCCGACCGGCAAACAAGTAACAGAACAGTAATCTTCGTCGTCGTCATCAACATCATCATCGTCATCGTCATCGTCATCCTGGCACCAGGCCGACAGGTAACCTGACACTGGCGGAATGAATGGACTAGAACACACCATGCAATCGGCCCAAGTCCTATACAAAATGGCGCTAAAGTCGTCGTCGGGTCCTGCGCTGATTTCCAGCGACTCTGCCCGCGCATTGGCGCACGCGCTCTAGCACGCGCACGCGGTCGGAAAAGCCGAAAGGAAAGGATGAAACGAGTTTTTCTCCTACAAGTAGCTACAGACTTGCTTTGCCTCTATACCTCATTATGCTGCTTAACGTTTTTTGGAGTATTAGTTAATAGTAAGTATTCTTATCTAGTCTGTAAAATAGCGTGGCGTGATCTCTCTAGAAACTAGTTGAGTCTAGAGACATAAGAAATGGTTATCAAGCTATAGTTTATAATGGCAGGCTTTGATTCGCATTACTTACTTGCTTATTATTTCGAAATCTAGTTTGACTTTATCGATTCATGTTCTTTCTTAAAAAGTAGAAACATGTTTTTTAATCTTGAAGAAAAGCTGTTTCCTTTTTTTTTTTGTAAAATCAGATTTATTTCCAAGGATAATCTAAATTTATCTTTACTTCTCCTGAAGGGCTGACAATATAATATTATGTTCTAACTGGAAAACGTCTACGAGTTAGTGTCGCTGGTAATGGTAATTGCTACTGGAGCCGAGGCCGCGAGTTCTGACCGCGAGCTCTGGCCGCAAAGGCCAGAGGAGAGACGAGAGTCCTAAGAGAGCGAAGATAAGAGAGAGAGAGAGAGATAGAGACGATGATAAGAGAAAGAAACATCATGTACTCAATGCGAGTGTAAGGGTGGGGTGGGGTGGGGTGGGGGACGGGTTCGGAGGGTGGCGGAAGGTGGGTGGGGTGACGGGCCGGTGACACGGATCAAGGCAAGGGGTGGGTTCGTGCACTTGCTTTCGGGCCGGCGGCGCGTAAACCCACCGGCCCCGGGCCTCGCGGCGCTTCGAGACGCCGGAAACGTCTACAATTATTTCATTTTACAATAATATAATGATAATTAAAAAATAACGAGTCGTAATAAAAAATTTGATGGCAAGAACAAAATGCTTTGGTTAATTTCTTTTTCTTTTTATGAAAAATCTCCGGACCGGTACGATAGTACTGGTTGATTGTTCTCAGGTCCCTCGTAAGGCAGGCTGACACGAGGGGACGGGGACCGTAGAAAGCACCTGGCGATGGCCGACGCCGACGCCACCGCCGCCGCCACCGACGCCGACGCCGACGCAGCCGACGCCGTCGACGCAACAGCGCGCGAGTAGCCCGTTGCGACCAAATACTTGACCAAGCAGCAAAATCGCCTCATTCACTGGAAAAGCGACCGAACCAGGGGCGTATGAGACCAAATGCTTCGTAGCAATCTGCCTGTCCGATGTTTTACAGATCCCAGTTGGCGCACCACCAAAATGTTCGATTTTTAAATCTATGTGGGACATAATTTGTGTGTTAGTAATTGGGAACACGTAACTCAAGTCGTTACTGTCTTTACTGTCGTTACTTTGGGTATAATTCATTTTAATATAGGTCTAAATGATTTAAACATCCATGCTGTTATACAACATTTTCTATCGTCAGAAGTCGTGGTAAGTTAAACGGAACCAGTCACGTATTGCACAAGAACTTGTTAAGAGCTACTTGATTGAAGGTCACAACAAACCACGAGTTCTGCAATGGTGCATGCTTCTAAGAAAATGTCTAATTTATGCAGCATTCAAAATAAAATCATCCCCTTCTTTTCATTTCATTTCAATTCTAGAACTATTCATTTTCAGCTATCGAGTTACAGCACAGTCATAACCAGCAATTTAGCCATCAATATATTTCCCAACCCAACGATCCAGTCTACCACATGGCGCCCAACTTTCCCTCTCCCTCTCTCCAACTCCAACCATTACCCCGATCTAGAGCGTACCCAAACACCCCATGAATCCAATACACAAAATACAAAAATGCATGCAAGATCGACAACAAACCAACTCTAGGACCCCCTGACTTTATAAACACTAGTAAAGCTGCGAATAAAGCTTATACAGGCGCAGAGGTGACGGCATATCGTGCTGTGGAGTGTGGACTCGCTGCGAGACCCCTCCATGGCCCCATGCTTTATTGATCCTGCCCTAGCGCTACGGCGCGGTGCCCCCTGCCCCCCTTCCCCCCCTCCCCCCCCCCCCCCCCCCCCCCCCCCGCACCCAAGCGATACCATGATACGAACATAACGTTATCACTACGCCTATCAGGAGTTGTGTTATGTTAAATACATTACCCAGTGGTCAGACATCTGTCTCAATGGAGAGCGCGTTGATGTTGTTATTGTACCTAGGGTTGCAGTTCTGCTTCTTTGTCATTTCCCGTGGCAGTAGGATTCCCTCCTCAAGTTCCATGATGTCTGAAGACGATTCGGACAGAGAATTCTTCTTCATATGTTGACCTGTGACAAAAATTACCGCGTTAGATCGATGTACAGTGCGAGTAAACCTTTTGAAACGGCCTTGAACCAAACGGTGTCGGTGGAAGTGCCGTGTTAAAAGCTTGAAATGTAAGCTGAGCTCACAATCCGTTGGTGTGATCAAAGTTACAAGGTACCAATCAAGTTGTTATGATTTATCCGCGTTAACTAATCGATACCACGCATCAGGGCGAAGAAATACAAAGCTAATGGCATTAATGTGAGGGTTTAACGGGCGATTTGATTTATACAGCAATTTGGCAGCAAGGGCACCACTGCCGTGACACTCGTTCGGGGGGGGGGGGGGGGGGCTCGAGGGCGCATGCGCCAAACACGCACCACAGTGATGATGGGTGCCCAACGTGCCAGGCAGGTACGGGCAACTCGTGACGTGGTTGAAGTTCTGCGACTGCATCTCTTCCTGGTCCGTCTCTCGATGGTAGAAGTAATTGAAGTTCGAGACGATGACGGGAACGGGAAGCGCGATGGTCAACACACCGGCGATAGCACAAAGCGAGCCGACAATCTTGCCCCACACTCCCACGGGCCTGAAACACGGTAGGAAACGCACGGGTGTAGGGCCACGAGTAACAAGCCGCCCCCATCCAACCTCATTCTGCAGTCTCCCTGCCCCCCTCTCCCCGCAAGGTGCAGGTCAGCAGAATGTTGGGTATTATTTTGTCGGAATCATTTCGCATCGGGAACTGGGCAGGTCTAAGAATTTCGGTGGGTTGAAATGAGGGAGGGAGGGGGGCTGAGGTGCATGAGGCGGTCGGATCAATGGGAAATACAGAATAGTTCATTGGCGACACGCACTACGTTTTTGGGGGTGGGAGGGCGGGAAGCAAATGCAAAGAGCAGTTTAAGAAAGAAAACATTCAACATGGAAGCAAGAGAGAGAAAGAACACTCACACACACAAACACAAACACACACCCACAGCACACCATAATATAATACAAATGGCACGAGAAACATGGAAGCTTGATTCGGAATGGCAGCTTAATTTATCCAATCACGGGAATTTGGAGCTGCATGTTTTCGGCGGTTTCGTGATTTCCCGTTGCAGAGCTGCCTATACAGTTCTCTTTCTCTCACTCTCTCCCTCTCCGTCGCTCTGCTCAAAAGCGTGGATTTGATTAAAAACTCCGAATCGAATTTCCATGTAGCGGTTTGCCCTGGAGTCGGATCGCGACGACGCGTTTTGACCGAGTCTAAGGGCCGGCCGCGCGGGCAGAAGACACAGGGAGACACAGGTCCAGCAGTCAGCTACCGCGAGCGATGCGTACATCTCTGTGACCTCGGTGCTGGGTGCAGGGTGCAGGGTGCAGGAGGCGAAAGCTCACCACGGACAACCAACGGCATGCACGTGCTCTATGATTCTACGAGTGAACATGATGTAACACAGAATATAACGTGTGCGATATTCGAAAAGTAGGAAAACTTCTAAATTCAATTTCGCATAACTTGATAGAAATTCGCAAGCCTTACTGATTAAAAGTTTTCCACTGACATTCCACTTAGAAAATTCTTTGTTTCGACTTTTTTTTTGTTCTGTGTTATCCTAACAAAAAAAACATTTTGCATTTCGATCAACAACGACATTAAGGTTTCTGCGTAATAAATGCACTGACCGAGAAGTGAACTAACGACCACCAACATCAGACGTTACGTACGAATAGACCACACCGAAGGCAGGCCAAGGGAGGTATAGCTATGGGCCGACACTTAATAAAAGAGATATACGACAAGAGCCACAACTCGCAGGCCATCAACAGCGTAGAGAAAGAGTACAATGCTCAAGACAACATCAATGACGTATATATGTGTGACAGTTATAGGGTGGTAGGGGGTTCACATTAATAGGTATGGTATACATTGATCGCATCCAATAGCCTAGTGTGTGAGAGCATATAGCAGCTGGTATCATCATCATTGTTATCAGCTAATATATATCTCTCAGGTGAGAGCAACGGAGGCTGAAGCCAGCTCGCCGCATTGCGTCGTCCGTTGCGTAACTCTGCCGCGTCTATGGGCTGGCGTTGGCGTCGCCGTCGTCGCCGCCGCCGCCGTGCCAGCATCCGCCGCCGCTCCACGTCGCTGTGTAGGTACCCCCCGTCCCCCCCCCCCTCGTCCCACGTCCCCCCCGTTCCCCCCCACCCTAACGCCGTTCAAATTCAAGCCCACCGGGCAAAGAAGCTGCTCTCTGTGTGCGTCCTGTACAGGGCTTCGGGGTAAGTACGCGGTTTGGGCTAGAGGGTGTCTCCTTTTACTCCAACAAAGAATTTTCTTCGTTTCTGCATGATTCTGATTTTGTGATGCTTTGGTGAGAGTCGAAAATATTGCGTGACGCAATGATTTTGTTAGTGTGGCGATGATGTAATAAAAACCTATAATCTTTGCAATTGCAAGCTACTTTTGGAGAAGGTTATTGAAAAAAATAGTTATGTAATATATTATGAAAAATGATATTATAGTAAACTAGAGAATAATGGAACTAAATCGTTAATTTAAATGAGTACATCATACGTCATGTCACCGTAGCCCACGGTCGTCATAGTAACAACGGCCCACCAGAACGCATCCGGAATCGACTTGAAGAAAGAATTCTCAGAGCCGGCTTCGGCGAAGTAAACAGCACTGGAGAACAGCACGACACCTGTAAGACACGACAACCAGGCTGAGACCAGATCATTTTTACCTCATGTCACCATATCCCACTGTGGTCATGGTCACTACCGCCCACCAAAACGCGTCGGGAATGGACTTGAAGAACGACTGCTCGGAGCCCGCCTCGGCAAAATACACTGCACTCGAGAATAGTACGACACCTGAAACAGTCGATCAAACAACCCATGATCTCAACGCAAAGCGCCGGTTACCGCCCGTACGCGAGCAGGTGAGAGGTAAGGTGATTGGGACGCAAGACACTCCGAGCGATCCTCCGACAACATGAATCATTCTTCGGGTGACGGCCGGGCGGCCGGTGGCGGCGTCGTCGACGTGACCGACGCGCTCAAGGAGAAAGCCTCGCCACTGGCTAGCGTCCAACGTGGCCACGTCATCGTTGACGTGCGTGCCGCCGTGCCGTCGTGCGGTCCACGCACTCGAGATCTCGCTCTCGAACGGCGCACGTCTCACACAAGAATAATAAACAAGCTCTAGCCACTCGGCCATGCACAATTCGCACTCACCTATGAACAAGAAAAATATGAGCAATCCGAGTTCTCGCATCGACGCCTTCAATGTTCGTCCGAGAATTTGTAATCCTTTGGAGTGTCGTGATAACTTAAATATTCGGAACACTCGCACTAGTCTAATCACTCTGAGAATAGCTAGAGACATGGCCTGATTTGTGCTCTTATCCTGAGGGGAAACGGGTGCCCGCACTACATTCACCGTGCTCTCCTCTTCGGCCACCACTGTCGCCAGCGTGATGAAATAAGGAATGATCGCGATGATGTCAATTATATTCATCACGTCCCGGAAGAAGTTCAGTTTGTTCGGACAAGCGAGAAATCTCACTGATAATTCAAACGTAAACCATATGATACATATGGTTTCTATAAGGAAGAATGGGTCCGTGATATCGGGAACTTCGTCCTCTTCGATCTTGGTGCCGTTCGTCGTCGTGTTGAACACTTTGTAGTGTTTGAACTCGGGCAGCGTCTCAAGGCAGAAGATGACGATGGACAGAAGGATAACGAACACGGAGATGATGGCGACCACTCGCGCCGCTTGCGAGCTCTCGGGGTACTCGAACAGGAGCCACACCTTCCGCTGGAACTCGTGGTCGGGTAGCGGCCGCTCCTCTTCCTTGATGAACCCTTCGTCCTCCCTGCAGACAAGAAGCAACGCGTTGTTAGAGCCACAGCATCAGTCATCGCCCGGCCATCAGAGCTTCACATCGCATCCAGAGCTCGGCCGGTGCCAAGCGCTAGGAGGCGACGTGCGTTCTCTCTTTCTCTACACCCGTGTAATTACATTTCACTCTAGCTGCGGGATCCGATAACTAGGTGAAGAAACGAGGATTGTTCTTTGGCCGCGCTTTTTATAGCCGACCGAGACGACGACGAAGGAAGTGAGCGAGCAGCAGCGCGAACCACGTTGGCCAAACCACTCTGGCTATTATTATAAAAAGATTGGCGATTTGATATGACGTTCAATTTATGATACGTCATCAATCACAAGCTTTCCGGCAAATTGCTTTACATTCATTATCTTCCCGATAAGGATGCGTCCTCCTCGTAACGCCGCGCGGAAAATATATCTATATAAGGGAGGTTGTAACCGGTGTGTATCGACAATCTATTTGCTGGGGGTTGAGGGATGGAGGAATTGTTATTTTCAGGAAGGTGCTATCGGATCGTGATCTTTCGACTATAGTAATTTCCCTGAGAGCAGGCGGTAAGGAAAGTAAAGCATCGGCATCGGCGTCGGCGTCGGCGTCGGCGTCGGCGTCGGCGTAGGCATCGGAGTACGAGCGCCGAGCTAGCGCGAGGAGCGTCGTCGGATCAATACTGGGCTGCCGCTCTGGTTGGCCGGACCGGCACATGCCAGACGCGCTTGTTAAAATATAAAATGTCTTGCTGCTCGTCGAATGCACCGCGTATAGGTACACGTGTTGGAGGCAAATCCTCGCTAAAACTCGGCAAAGCCGATCCCGAGAGAGAGTGCGAGCGCCGAGGATAAATCACGGGCACTTGCCACTGGCTTTGCATTCGCTATATGTATAGTTGCACGTGTGCGCAAACCGCGTTTGGTCATCTTGTTCTAACAAGTCGGGCGCGCTGAGCTGGACATTTTTCCAGGCTTCCCGGGCCGATTCAATGCCAGCGCCCGAACGGGATAAGGCTCGGTAATTTTCAACCGCCCTTGCTATCTCTGACTCTCGGCTAATTGCCCAATGGGCACTGGAGTAGACAATTTTGACGGTGAAACTAATTAGCTATCAAATTGCGTCGTCGCCGTCGACGTCGTCGTCGTCGTCGTCGTCGCCGTCGTCGTCGGCGGCGGCGCTCTTCGTCTAAACTATCCGCAGGGACAGGTGCGAGAAATGATCGGCGTTTCGTGCCCGTCTCAAGTTCAAACAAGCAACACACCAAGCGGGCAATTCTCACCTAAACTTGTTGGTCGCCAATTCTCCCAGCTCGTAAAACTTAATCTCCTCCGAGAAGACGTCGAGCGGGACGTTGACAGGCCTCCGTAGCCGCCCGCCGCTCTGGTAATAGTAGAGGATGGCATCGAAGCTAGGTCGGTTTCTGTCAAAGAAGTACTCGTTCCGGAGGGGGTCGAAATATCGGATTCTTCTCGCGGGGTCTCCGAGCAACGTGTCCGGGAACTGGTTCAGAGTCCTCAACTGGGTCTCGAACCTGAGTCCGCTCACCTGAAAAGCAAACGAGCAAAGTGCGTTGTAGTTTTTGTTAGCTTTCTCCCTTTTTATATAACGTAATTTCCATGGCTCGAACTATGAAATTAAGTACAACGTAGTCTTAAAACAAATAATATGATCAATGATGGTAATGAATTTGGAAATAAAAGTAGTGCATTTCTATCAACCGTTGTCAAATGACCAAGGACCAGGTGAGTGATATATTGCCGCCTGCTAAAAGGCAAACATCAATAAAGTAAGTTTGTCACTGAACATTTCTTGTACTCTTTCTAGCGAAGCGGGTTCCACATCGCGAGTGTTTGTGTAATACCTTGGGCGGGCAGGCAGGCAGGCAGACAGGAATCACCGCGTGTGTAGGGGAGTTAGGGTTGAATATGCCACGGCCGCGGCTACGAGCACCAATTACTCTGACCGGGAAAAGTCACGCTATTGTCAAACGTGGCCGAGTCACGTGGTCAGGTAGCGCGATCGTGATTGGCCCTCGCTGCGCGGCGTTGGCATGGAAATGCACGATAAACCGCGGGGACTGAAACCCCTTGAAAACCATGTGTTTTGTTAAAGACGAACACAACCCAAGCTAAATTTAAGTGTAACGCAGCTGCGACGGCTAAGGAAATGATTCACATTTGCAGGAGATTAAAATTTAATCAATTTCCATGGGATATTAACACTTTGTTGGGTCGGTATTTGGTATACGATGAGAAATAAACGAGAGGTTGGTCTTCTGGGAAGACTTCTAGGACCAAGAAATCGTTTACTTTTCAGGAAGTAGGAAGTGATCTGTTATATAGCAAGTTTGTTTGACGTTGCCTCTCAGCTAGTTGGATTAAAGAGTAATATTGTATAATATCACAGAGTGTATCACACGGATTTTTATATAATTTTGTTAAATACTAAGTAGGATCGATACTTCTGCCACCTTCTTTTCTGTAGTGTAAGTTCCTTCAGAAGAGAGTTTAGTCTTGGAAAGAAGCAAAGAAAGTTTTCACATTAATAGAAAGGGTCATGCGGGAAGTTTCTAATCATCCAACTTGAAACCATCAATTTCTTGGCTGGAAAATAACAACATGACTGAGGTGAAGGAAAGTAATTAAACCATTTAAGGGTGCATGGATTCGAGCTCGATTTCAAGAGTTTCAGGCATATGTTCAGTACAGGTATGACTTGACTTTTATTAACACATCTTTTAGACTTGGAAGTATTTTACTATGTTTAAGTGAAAGGTTCATTTTTTAACCTTTAAAACCTTCTTTCAGCATACAGCCGCAAGGGCTTTAAATGCCCTCCAATACAGAATAGCCCTTATATCGAATTCTAAAGGGGACGGTGGAAATACTAGGAAACTCAGTCACAATAAAATATTACAATTCAACCTTTCGTCGGAAATGGTTATGATTCTGGGAAATCGGAGTATATAAATCAGCATATAGCATACTTCGAAATGTGCAAGGCTCCAAAAGGCATTGGGCAAATATTTCAAAACAGGGGCAACGATTCGACCTAATGCGTTCCGGCATACTATCCAGATACACACCAACATGTTCTCCTCGACCCCCTCCCCCTCCCCCTCTCCTTAACGTGTAACAGCATTTCCTGATTGGTGTTATTTAATGACTTTATCCCCGCAGTACAGATTTGACTGCTTGCAAATTCAATTTATGCCAAATGAAAATGAAAAGAGAGAAAAGTCTGAGTGTTATTTAACAACATATTACTTCCTTGTCACTGACCTACCAATGATGACGGAAACATTTGAATAGTCTTGGCAATGTTCTTGGATTTGTGCTCGGAATTGAATATAGCTATCGTTGCGTTTACGAAAGTAATTATAAACAAACATTTTTATAGCATTGGTTCGGGAAATTAACTCAGTTTTGAAAATGATAAATATCTGAAACGGTTATCGTACATTAACTGTCTCGTTTAATCTGTCTCTGAATAGTAGCGTATAGTGGAATATTAACTTGCACATTTGAACTGGTTGACTCACGATAAAATTATATCGATTGGGGTTAAACCATTACAGTCGTAACATTATATTTGGTGAAACATTAGGTAATACTTCCTGACAAAGGATTGGTCAAGGGGACTTATTTACGCGCAGGAAACTTAAAGTCCCAGATACAGGAACTCATGTCACTGATTTTCTCTAGTCGGGGTGTATTCCGGAAAGCAACTGCCCCCCCCTGCCCATGACTAAGAATAACCGGAGCTTACGGTATTAGGACAAAATGTATTCATAATTTATTAAATCAACCAGAGCGTTTGATGATAATAGTTACCATCCAGATTAAGTCTAACTATGATTATAATTAAATACAGTTTTAAGTCCTGGTTACAATAAGTTTTCAGGTAAAGTGATGTGATGATAGTGATATAAAATTGATAAAAAAATCAGCATGAACTTGTAAGCAAACTGAAAGTAATACAAGAAATCATTTCCAGTACATTTCCTGAATACCACAATTCCATAAATTTTCATAAGAAACACTTCAATGTCAAATGATACAAAGAATAGTTAACAAAGCTAGTATGAAACTTTCAGTCCAAAGAAAATGGTTAAATTATAAAACCACTAGAATCCTTATCCCAAATCCCGTTATAGCTACCAGTAGCTTAGTAATAAGATAGAAGAAAATCAACTTACGTTAATGACGACCCTCTCACAAAAGTCATGGTCGTGAGGAATGGGTTCGAAGTTGACGACACCGGTGAATTGGGTGTGCGGGGTTGGCCCATCTTCGTCTTGGCTGCTGAGTTTCGGCAGCGACCTGCAACATTGACCAACAATCAACTCCACCAATAACAACTCTGTCCTAACCCTGTAACGTGCGGGCAGCTAGCATCGCAGCAAACACAGGAGATCAGACTAACACGCCACAGGCTCGGTAGATCAGACAAAATGCCGTCTGGATTGGTTTGAAAAGTTCATTCAAATTTACACTTTAAGGGTGATATCGAAGGGTCATCACCAAACAAAATCAAAACAATCGAAAAAATCAGTCATCGAAACAATGATTTGGATAGGACCTATCGATTCAGCCCATAACCAACCTGGCTTTCTTTCCAGGTGGAAAATAATTGTTACCAAGCATTTGTTCCCATTATATCGAATTAGATTTGTGTTTTAAATTCAAGTAGGTTTGTGTTTTAATGCCATTCGAATTCAATACTGAACAGTTTAAACTTTAAAACCCATCGGCACTCTTCATGTTCCCGTGGAGGTTTCAGAATCTTGGATGTTCAATTGCTGAATTTCAAACGTCAAAAACAGTCAAGATATATTTATTTGTCAGATTTGTGTTACCCACGGCTTTCGAGCAACATTCTATAATCTATTATGATTAGGCAATAATCAACATTCTTCCATCGAGATACGACGTAATGATAATCATCTATAATTCAATGAGATGAGAGAAAGACAGACTAGTGAAGCAAGTATTGTTAACCATGATTATTTGTTCGTTCTCTTATACAAACAGCTGGTCAAATTCATGGGCACTTTATAGAACTTTGAACAGACCATAAGAAAAATTAACTTAAGCAAACAATTCACCTTCCCTACTTCGCTTTCAAAAGTTCGATGTATATATATAAAATTTATATAAATAATGTATTTAACAAATATAAATAAAGTTTTCACTGTTCAATATTTATTTGAAAATTATACATTTTTTTAAATTAACATTTTACAATTAAAATTGTTTAAATTAAAATTGTTTAAATTAAAACTTTTAGAATGCCAAAAAAATTTAAGATATAATGTAGCATATTCCCACGACGATATTTTAAAATGAAATCCACAGATTTTATCTCTCTAAATGTACCTACTCTAATTTAATATACTCGTTTATTTTTTGCTCTTGCACCAGACAGATTATTTTGCAATTTGCGGGTAGACCCCATTTTCCTTCAACGTGGTTTCTAACGTCTGATACGCCTTAGCAACCAAGATTAGATTGCACATAATATTCAAGCGTAACGTACCTACGTTCATCTCATCTCCCTTCCAAAACCTCTTTCCCAAAAAATTACAGATAAAACATTTTTTACGATTGTAAATCATACTATTTGCTATGGGCCAGACGTTATTAAACATTCATAATTCTAGGAATTCAAATACACGATCCATTTACCAAGGTTGATGGTACCATCCGTGCCGCAGCCGCGGCCGACTACAGCGATTTCAATTGCTCTGCGGGCTGCATTCAGGGGCATTCTCCTCGTTTGGCAACATTGTAAATAATTTGTCAAAACTAATCGACAGGCCGAAGGATACACGCGAGTTTAAGGTAAACACGTTCTACGGCTCCTGTTTGAAATAAAATGGGGAATAATTTTAAAGTTCAAATTTGCTTTGCGGGCTGCGTTCAGGGGCCAGAGCCACAAATTACAGCATTGCAAAACATTTATCAAATTTGTTGCCTAGTTCGAAGGATACAAGCAACTGAAAGGCAATAAGATGGTACGACCATTGTATGTAGCAAAGCGGAGATTATTTTGAAATTTAGACAATTAGTTGCCTCAGACTCAGTGAGCATCGGAATGACGATTATTTCAAGGAAATAAGGTAAATCTTGCTCTGCGGGTTGCATTTAGAATTAAATTTTTTACATGAATATGAAGCAATTCTTTTGAATATTTCACAAACCTAGGGGTTAAACTCATTTTGAATATAAAATAAAGTATCTATCATTTTCGTTTCTTTTTATTATTCATATTTGCTCTGCGGGCTGCATTCAGGGGCAAATGAACGAGATTAACAATATCAGATTATTTTGTCAAATTTTTTTTTGAAGGCCGTAGGTTACAAGTAACTGGATACCGATCAGTTCTAAGGACAGCTTTGTGTACCAAAATGGCGTTTATCTTAACACTTAAAGTTTGGTCTGCGGGTTGCGTTCAGGGGCAATCTGACCAAATATGCAAGATGACAAGAAACAGTAAATATGTTTCAGAACACTAAATATCACCCTCGATTTGAAGAAAAATACGCAATTTTAGAGGCGAGTGCAACAAAACATTGCTTGAGAGGAAATTGTTACCGGTTTAAGCAGTTACCAGTATGCAATTGATGGAAGGGAGGCGAAGCTGGAAAAATGTGCACCCGAACCGGGATACGAGCCCGGGACCTCCTGCTTGCCGGGCAGGTGCTCTACCAACTGAGCTATTCGGTCACACATTCTCCCTGCTTCGCCGGGTGGGGCAAGGGGGATCTACAGGCCTCCAGGATCTCCTCGGCCTCTCGTCTCCCAGGAGATCCCCCTTGTCCCACCCTGCGAAGCAGGGAGAATGTGTGACCGAATAGCTCAGTTGGCAGTTCAGCCCGGCAAGCAGGAGGTCCCGGGATCGTATCCCGGTACTGGTGCACATTTTTCCAGCTTCGCCTCCCTTCCAAAACATTGCATGTTTTATTTTCTCAAATTTGCTCTGCGGGCTGCGTCCAGGGGCTAGCAGACACTTGCTTGCAGCATCGCCTGTTATTAGCCACACTTTGCAAATACTAAAGACTAAGGTTTAATTGAAAGCTATCAGCTGATGTCGTTCAGTGTGTGTGTTTTCTGAAACGTCGTTAAATTTAAAATTGCTCTGCGGGCTGCGTTCAGGGGCGACCTGATAAGTTTTGTCAAATGTCGAAATATCGTGAGTTTCTTTTAATCAGAATTCAGTTTACACATGACTTAGGCTTAGTCACATGAGAAAATTGGTGTAAGTGATGAAATAGCGTTTACTTTGGCCAAACGGTAAAATTTGCTCTGCGGGCTGCTTTCAGGGGCAATCGGACAAGATCTGTCAAATGTCGATAATATCGAGAGAATCTTTTATTACAATGCACAATTACGTGATAAGATAGCAATAAGTGACGAAATAACGATTATTTAAACCGTTGGCAAATGCTCTGCGGGCTACGTTCAGGGGCAACTTTAAATATTATTTACAGATAAGTGAGAAAACAACGAAGGTTAATGCGTAAACCATAGAAATATATTATATATTTATTTTATTTCATCAGCACTAATTATAAGGAAACAGAGAGAAGAAATAATTTCCAAAATAATTTTTAAATACTACGGTTTTATTCATCTTTATTTAAATATATTCGGAATATGGTATTTCGATGATTGAAAATCAAACATTTACGTTTTGCTGCCTAACTTTAAATATTATATTTCGAATTAAAGCTCGCAACATCTTAAGTCCAATGTATAAATTTAAACTAACCTGGTGGACACTATCCGTTCCACAATTACAATGTGCACTACAACCTTGTTTCAAAAATGTATTTCACAGTTATACGCTCTAAAGCGCTCACAAAGTGTTTCTTAAATAACCACGTTTAAAAAAATAAAAATACCTGATATCCAATCGCTCATACCCACTAACAAACAACAACAAAACTTCCCAAATCGTCCCAAATCGTCATCGAACCCGAATCCGATCGATCCCACCCAATCGACATTCGATCAGCAGAAACGACTCTATGATGCCAATTTGTTGCCGGAAGGACAGCCACGCGACAAGCGCACACACAAGAGAGAAAAAAGAACTAGTACAGTTCATTCCTTGCAAGGCCGTCTATTCTGGTATAGCGCTTTTGGACGCGGATATTTTTAGCCGCGATATTATTATTATCAGCCCGATGTGTGTGTCTGTGTGCTTCTAGAGTACGTGTGTGTGTGTGTGTATAGTGGATTCAGGTGATAGCGTCAGGCCTTCTCACATCACGCTTGACGTCGAGGCGCGCCTTTCAGCCGTTGCTGCGCGGGTATTGGGGTCAGGGAGAGAAACCACACCGTGCGTCCACTCTAGATGAAAATAGTCACCTCATTATTACGTTTCGCTTTGCAAACAATGCGCGGACGTGGGGGACACTAGACCGAGAAGGTGACATACGAAGTAGGAAGGACGAATTGGGGTGGAAATTGAAAAGTTGGATCGATTCTATGAGCCATTTAACATAGAGCAGCGTCGAATAAAATCGTGTGTAGTGCAGCGTTGTTTGTGTGAGTTGATAGCGAAGAGAGAGACACTTTGGAGGCAACAAGAAAGCGTTTCACTGATTGATTTGCCGAGTGTGAGCGTTTAACGGGTCCGTGTTTTTTAAACGTTTGGTCCGGCGCGTTTGATCAGCTATTTGGCGTCGATACGACGATGATAGCTATTTTTCTATCCTACCTGTTTTCAATCGGTGAGATGTTGAAGGGCTCAAAGCGTTTTGTTTGGTATTTTTGAGCTCGGATGGAGCACGTGATTTCGTTGGGAATATAAACAGTTATCGTGTTTGGTATTTCAGTCAACGTGTTTGAGAACACATAAATGGTGAGAGATGTGGAGAATTAAAGTTTGCTTCATCCACGGATTTAGGGTGTCCAAGATTTCTTTTTTGCCAAAAATCGCCAGAACGTTAGAATAACTTGAAATCAGTTTAACGTCACTCTGCCATATTTCACGACACGCGTAAGCGACCATCATCGTATTTTATAAATATAACATCGCGATAATATTATTTATAACGTTCGTAACTGAGTGCTTTGCATGATTTCTCAACATATTTTCGCTTTCCACTTGCGTTCGGACTAAATTTGACTCTTGTGGTCAATCATAAAACTATGCCGTCTATACTGAGATGCAATAGGACCAGAAGACCGGCTAAACAATGCTAGATCTCGAACACTGGAATGTTGCGTTGACCTTTCAACAGAGAGAACGAACATTTGCTAAACTTATAAATATTATACAGTCACTGGATAAAAACTCTCAACACATGACTTGAATCAATGTGTCATCTCCAAACAAAACTTTCTTAATCTTTTTCTCCTTCCAATTTGCAATCATCGACTTACTAATTGGAAGTAAACTACATTCGGTCCGTATATTCTTAAAAGATTGACAAGCAGAATCGTGGGTCTACACATTCGTTTCACGATAACCACCTAAATTGATTCGCAAATTACGCGATGCACTTCCTTGCAAATTCTAATCGGCGACCCTATCGTATACGTTCCGGACGTCATCCAGATATCTCTCATCAGGCCCAGCCTCGATATACAGCAGCCATAACCCGCCGATCGGTGAATTACGATACCGCGCCGCCGTGTCATTGGCGGATGCTGCTGTTGATACGGACCGGGCCAAACGGGTTTTCGTGAAATTGTGCGGAGAATGTGCGGCAAAATGCGCGGGTACGAGCATCGATCGCACGCCGTTGCCCATGCCAGCCAGACCGACGCTACCGACGCCGACGCCGACGCCGACGCCGCGCGGGAGGCTGGGTACATGCTAGCCCGTGGAAACCCGTGGGACAGGATACACTCGCACACATATTGCGACATACCACGGGCCGATCATTCATTCGTAAAGAGGAGCGTTTCTTGGTCTCGGCACTAGCACTAGAATACAATGCAGAGTCTCAATGCGGTCCTATAGTCCCAGGGGACTTGGAACAAAAGAGAATTGCAATTTTACTTCCCGTTGCCCGATAGCCCGGCTGATCGCGCGCCGTGCGTCCCATTCCAAGGAAAGAATGTAATCAATTCCGCGGCTAGCTTGTAGAGACCTGCACGCAAGATTCAGACATTGTTATATCGCGGCGCGACGACAATTCCTGGGCACAGGCGGTCGCGACTTCGCGGTGATGATCGCGACGCGCATCTCATTGAAGTGACTACCTTCGTCGACGCAGCGCGGGAGGCTATTCTTAGTTAATTGGTTCGCCAGCCGGACTTCGCGCCCTAACAATAGAATCATACGAAGCTGCTCCCCAATCCCCAACGCATAGGTGCCACTTTGCCACGGTAATGACAGATTTTCGCGCATTTTTGCCGGATTCTGATGTGTCTTGCGCCGAACAGGCGGACACCGCGACGGCCGGCGTCTCTAAGCGCAACATCGGCGTCGGCGTCGGCGTCGGTGAGTCGTATGAATGGTCATGCTACCGCATGACGCAGGGTGTGCGTGAAGGCGGGCGTCGGGCGTCGGGCGTCGGGCGCCGCGGCGCGCGCTCTGCAGATGTGCGGAAGTGGCGCGCGGATCAAATCGATATGAAGGGAACAAAGTTACGCTATATCCCACTCACCCGGCACCGGCACCCATCTACCCCCCCCCCCCTCCGCCGCATCTAGGGCGCCCAGCGGAACTCTGGCGAATGCCGAAATTCTACGCATTCGCTTCATATTTATATAGCGTGTATTTTTTAGTGAAGAAGAACATTAGGGCTATTGATGACTTCCGCTTGGAACGACGATCGAACAGTGATTTCTTGACAGTAACGACGATGGCGTCGTCGAAGTTAGATGATGGATGAAAACATCATATCGTAGGCGTGACTGTCTCGTGACATCTGATCGACGCCCGACGTATTATCGACAGCGCAGTGATTAACATACAACTCCCTGCGTCGCGACAACATCACCAACAACTTTGCAGCCGTGACGTCAGGCCGTGCGCTGAGCAAGAATAATTCCTAAGTGCGTTTGTACTAATTTTACTAATAGTGTAAGAGTCAAGATTTTGGCAATTATATCACGAGCAAAAGTATGTAACTATTGCTATTATAAGATGATCTTTCTTGCAATGTTTGTTTGGCGCATAGCGAGCGAAAGAATTTGTTTTCACATTTATATAAAGAATGCTGAACCGTTGACTAATTGGTGTACTGGCGCGCAATTAGTGCGAGTGAGCGCGGCGCGGGGGCATTCCATCGCCTCCACTCGTATATATCGACATTTGGCACCTTGCGAATGCGTGGCTTGCGACGAAAAGAAAAGGGAACAACTTTGCGCGTCGCTCGTTAGTTATAAAGAAATCGTGGATGCGTACACTCCAATTTACCCCAGGGGAAAAATCAATATAGATCAAACTGAAAGATCTCTATTGTCATCAATTTCCGAAGAAATTCGTTAAGAAGTGCAAGTCGGCATTCTCCCCCCCCCCCCCCCCCCCCATCACCCGGCCGCACGTGTCTTAGATGCGTATCGGTGCGTGCGTATCGCGTCTTGCCGCTGACGCGTGTACGCATCTTCTCGGCCGAAGGCTGGAAGGTGCTGGAACGCAGGCAGGCACGCACGCTCTCCAAACTTCTTAATCAACAAAATTGGCGATCCATTGAGAGCTCACTTAACTCCGTGCACTGTCAATTAACCGGTTACATCGACGCCAGGCAGCGCTCGAGTGTTGACTCGTTCTGAAGACGGGCATGCGACGCCGGTGGGGACACTAGACTGGAGTGCACGTCGTGTGCGGAAAGGCGGGGGTGTTCGAAGGGATATCTGTGCTGAGCAGAATAGCTTTTTATAGAAGATGTATCGATGGAATATCAACGCAGTGTCAGTTTATTATTAACGTTTTTTCATAATTTGTAGCAGAAACTGTATGATTTTTCGCCGGGCTATTTTTAACTCGCCCTCCCCCCCCCCTTCCCTCCTTAAACTGGGAGTGGAGGCTGTAAAGATGGTCGTTTCACTTGCAAAAGTTCCACAAAAGAAGTTTGTCATGTATATGTACTCTAAATGTCGTAACGTTCGTATAGCCATTATGCATCGATAGACTGGATCACGTTTCGAGCATTGCTACATATACAAGCGTCTATAAAGAGAAGTCCCTGTAGCAGAGTATTTAAATGTCATCGCGCGTACTGTTTTAAAAAACGCGGGATTTTGTGCATTAAAACAGAAATGACATTCGGAGACGTCTTCGAAATGATTTCCGTATGCTAGAGTAGGAGCTGCGGAGGTGGCCGAATCAAATTACCTTGCAACGAAATTGAAAATGTGAAATTTTCGAAAAAAGCGCACCGGCGCCACAGGAAATCACTTTAAGTTACGGCGTCGTCGACGCCTCCGGATAACAAACGATTTTCACTTACATCACAATGATTCGCAAAAGTATAAGCAGAGTTGAAAATACATTAAAAATCAAATCAAAATTAGCACTTATAGCTATAAAAATCTGAAGAAGAAGCGCTTTTCAAGCGCATTGATTGAGGCCTCCAACACTGACACATTTAGAGCTCATCTGACGGGAGTGGCATTGGGCCAGCCTCGCCGAATTCCAGCTCCCCGATGCTGTGCTAGGAAAAATGTTGACTCTCTTGACGGTCGCCTTGCGCAATCTTGCCCATACGTTCTGGCAACTTCACTTTCATTAAACGCCCGTGGTTTACGCTGTGATTAAACGTGTTGGCCTTGCGATCTTATTGATTTTTTAATTGGTTTGCTTATAAATGCACCCTAATTAAATTTCAGGAAACAAGATGTGGAAGCGATATGCTGTGCCAATTTCATGTACTGCAAATATAACATCGGCGTGGTAATAGCTGGTGATTCACAAACATTCCCAGCGAACTGCTAAGAGATATATATATGGATTGTATAAGAACGGTCGCATTCGTGTGTTTCGAGGAAAAAACTATTCTCGACTACCCAAATCGCGATGTAAACCGAAATGACTGTTTCCGGACGGAAGATACTGGTATAATGCCACACACGCTGCCGAGCGGCCGAATATTGCCAGATCCCTGACCAGACTGGCGACCAGCAAAGCAGTAAATATGAAATCATACAGAAATTCTTGTGGCATTCGTTAAATTTCTCTAGTTTCTGTGCCAGAAAAATGTTAGAAACTCGAACATTGATTCCTTGTTGTAGTAAAAGTGAAATGCTGATGGTGCCATTCAACTGTGATTTCAAACATTATGCAATACTTCCCATGAAAATTCGTTAAATATCCGTTACTATGACGTTGTTATTGCTTTAATAATATTGATTCGAATGGTGCTTGGATTCCAGACCCGGCATGGGGGTGCATATTTTAGTATCCGAGATATCGCCGTATCTCGCCCCTGTGGCCATAACCGGGACTCGTTTACTTCCTATACACGGGAGTGTTTTCTTTTTATCGCACGTAAAATTTATGTCGTGTTAATCCCATGCGAAAATTTGCAGGCGAACGATGACAAGGGGGGAACTTAACCCAATGAAATGGAGGTTTGCCTTAACACCGTCGAAGAAGCAGTTTCAAATCAATGTAACAACCACAACTTGAGGTGGAAATATCATCTAGATACACGCCCTTTTGCATTTTTCATCTCGTGATGTGCCTCGCACGAAGTTTAATTATCACAATTCCGCGCAAGATTCGCGAGCGTTGCTGTAATACCAGCTGAAGGATGCGTGGGAGGATGAGGTGGCCCGCACGCCGTCTCAGGCACCGAAGCAGGCACTCAACTCAACTCAGACAGTCCGCTTGGCAAGGCTCCACTTGCACACTCGGCTCCTCGTTTGGCACCCTGCTTACCGCTCGCCGCTGCTGCTGATGCTGCTGCCGCTAGCAGCTACAAGCTACAGACTACAAGCTAGCTTCCACAAGCTAGCAGCTACAAGCTAGCAGTTGAAATCTAGCAGCTCTACAAGTGAGTAGTTACAAGCCAGTAGCTTCAAGCTATCAGCTATAAAACGAAAGCTGCGCAGCCACGAGCTTGCAGCAGCCGCTCAGCGAGTCCCCAGTGACCGTTGGCGGACACAGATTGCCTCGAGGCGAGCTTCCTCCAAGCCGACATTTTACAATGACACGAGTAAGGCTCAAAGTCTCTGCGCCGAGATGGTGCAAGCGCTTCGGGTGCAGAGCAACCCTTCGGAGCCTGTCTAGTACAGCCCTGCTCGGGGCGGGGGTGGGGCGAGGGGTTGGGGTGTGCATCGGATTGCTTGGGGGTGAGGGGCCAAGAAGCATAGACCCAGAAGGTCGGCATCATGTTTTGGGTTCAGTATCGCATGCATTCGATAATTTTTCCGTGCCCACAACGCAAGAGCTACACGAACTGGCTGCAGGATTTGGTCATCTGCATCGTGGGAAAGAAGGTGGGTTGGGGGGGAGGGGAGGTGACATTGGGTACCATATGAGCTTGGTCTCGGGGACAGTTTACCAGTACCTGGCATCCCCTGCTTCGTCCCCATTTCTCCGGGGGCGTTGTTCCTGCCTCGGTTTGAGGACAGGGGTCAGCCCCCATTTCTCGATGAACTCGATACGGGAAATCTTGACGAGTAGCGGTTACGAGAGGGGGCGGCAGCTCCCCCTCCCGGGCCTCATGGCCTTTTCCAAGATGGCCGGCACCACAATGGAGCTAGCACTTCAACGGTGATGAATTGTAAGAATGTTTTTTTTAATTCGCACAACCCAACCACTGACACTGACGTTGTTCACGCACCGTTACACAAAGAATCGAACCACACACACACAGAACAAACAAAAACACACAAACAACACACTCGCGGCGTCGTGGTGCGTACGGCGGTCGCGAGACACGCAGTCCGACCGCAGCGCACTGTCCGAAATGTAGCACCACCGCACGCTGCGTAAACCGCGCGGGCGACGACGACGACGACGGCGGCGGCGGCGTCGGCGGACGTCGCGACGCTCAGTAACGGCGTCGATCTAGCAACGCCATCGACGCTGCGTCTCGGGCCGGGCCGGGCCGAGCGACGCTGCGGTTGGAGGCAGTATCTCGCTGGCGATGCGTTCGTGGCGACGGCTACTGTCACACTGGCGCCCGCTCTCCTAGCGCTCTCCCAGCGCCCACCCAGCGGCGCTCTCGTCCGCAGCAGCAGCAACAGCAGCAGCAGCCGCCTCGATGCCTTGCGCCCGGTCGTCGGCGTCGGCGTCGGCGTCGCGACGACACCAGATCCCGTCCGCGCAGGGGGGCCAACCGTTGCGAGAACACACTTGCTGGTGTGCACGTAGCAGGTCTGTCGCTCGTGCTCTAGCACAACGCGGAGTATGTTTGGTGGCTGCACGCTTCTACCGTCGCCGTCGTCGCCGTGGTCGTCGTCGTCGACGTCGTCTGTGCTGCAGAGAGATGCCATAAACGTGTATTGCAGAGATAAAATGCGCGCGCTGGTGTCCCGGACGACTTGCAGATGTTTGTGACGTAAAAAAAGAGTATTGTGATGGTAAGAGTCAATCAAACTTTAATGAGAGCTCGTAAATGAAGGACGTTTCATTAAGTTTCTTTGAGACTCTAGCTGGGCGCGAGCCGAGTCGTACCTGGCAGCGCCCGTCTTTAGGGTTCAGGTATTGCATTCTGCAGATACTATTGCAGAGGAAAATAAATACGGCACTTCTCTAAAGTGGTAGCTACTAGTTCTCGTGCCAAAGACGAAACACTCCCTTACTGTCGTAGATCGTCGACTAACTTAGCCGCTAAGAAAACAATTTTAATTGCCTGCAGCGGATGAAAAATGATTTTAGCCTTGGCATCATTGATCAGCAAGAATGTATAGTTATCGTTGCGATGTAACCCAAGAGCAATCAATATGAGCCTGAGCGCGCTTAGAGAAGAAACGCCAGTCGACTTCCCGCTGCAGCGCCGATGAGAGGCTTCGCAGGCGAGTAGCAATACTTCTCGTACGGCGATAACTTCAATCAGAGCATCATTGATCAATAAACCTCCGACAGATCACATTTCTGTTCGTTTACATGATTCTCTGATCGGCGGCGGCGGCGGCGGCGGTGGAACGAAAGCTGTCTTTTATTGGAGTCACAAGTGAGAGCTTATTTCGCGTGCAGCGATGAGGGTCTGCTCACTATGTGCTCTTCAGTCGCCATTGAAACTTGATAGTACTGCAGTTACAAGTACTTAGAAGCGGTGACTTCAAGCCGAGAGAATCGGGCTCTTCATTCAGCCTTTGCTAATGGGTATAATATTTTGTAGACATAGATTGTGCCTTTAGTGTGTTTTCAATGAGAAAAATACCATCGATAATATGAAAGCAGTAAAAAATTGGCACATTCTTAAAAAGAAATTGCCCTGAAATAATCAAAATGATTTGACATTTTCATTGAAACTCGTTCGGAGGCAATCAAATGGAAATATATTGCATTTATATAAATGCGTTTCTTTTCTCTCCTGCTGTTCTGGGCCACGCTAACAGGATGAAAGATCGAACGAGAAAATTAAGTTTCATCTTTCGAGAACAAAAAAAGGGCGATTCCATCAAAATGAAGTGAAGCATTTTCCGACTTAGCCGAGCTTCCTTCCTGCTGAAAAAAAGTTTGACGACGACTTGACGAGAGTGCAAAATATTCTCATTTCCTACATATTTATAGCAACACATTCCTAGAAGCGAAATTGCTCGAGCTACATTCTTGCGCTACAAAAATGTAATGTAAAACATTTTGCTAGCAGGGCTAATTGGTCCTACAAACAGATTGGTTCCAGACAGCTTCATTTATAGACACACTAACTACTCTGGTGTGTTCTGGAACTGGAAGACTAATTCGAACGATGCTTTAGTTTGCTTTGAGGGCTGCGTTCAGGGGCTTAGTTGAAAATTAATAATGGGGTTATATATATCATTATGACCATTACGAGTAACGAAGTTGTTATCTACGTTCTGTTTCTTTAAAGTAATTTAAACGATTTTAAATACCAGTTGATAATATACGAGAGTGAAGTTGTCAAAGCATGATATGTTATAATATGTTCTTCCCAGATGCAAATAACCTCATTATAAATGCTCTAATTATTATCACCGCTGGTGGCTTTATGTTTCACTTCGTCTAACATTCATCGTTGACAAGAAACTTTGGTCTTGTGACAGAAATAAACTTGAAAACTAAAGCAAAAACACGTTCTGTTTTATCGGACCAACTTTTGTTCTGTGGGTTGCGTTCAGGGGTATTTTTACAATTAGAATGTATTCCATCAAACTCGTGTCTCTCCTGGCGTGTTCTGCATTACTCAGACTGCGTACACAATGTCTCCGCGATGAAACAAAAATGGTTGGAAGAATAACCCTGAGATACCAGGTAAAAGGCAATCGAAATACGTTCTATTTCCGCTTGTGATTTCTAAAGTTTCCAGAATTGCTTCTTGACTTTTGATTGACCGTTTCACATAAATTTGGTATTTCATTCCTTAAATATAGAGTTCTTTATAGGTCCAGAGGGGAAAATGCCCTCCCCCCTGTCCCACCCATTAGTATATGCTCCCCGAATGAAAAGATAAGTCGTTAATTGATTGACAATTCTCAAACTGAAATATTACCTATTGCATGTACCAACAAATTTAGTTTGTACTAAAGGGTTTTACCTCAGTATTTACCCCACTGATTACATGAGTAATTAATCTTTAGAATTTACTGTGGCTTACTGGAATTAAGGTGATGACTAGATGTGTCAAATTTGTATGTATGATGCGTCGAATGTTTCAAGACATATAGGAGCAAAAGCAGCCCAAACAAAGCACAAATTTGACATTTTCCTATTGACTTTACTATGTTCACATCCATGGTTAAATGTTGTATGCATTGCACTCGGGCCTCTTGCCACGCAGAATTATCTCGTATTCACTAGTCTTTCTCTACAACTTTAGTCATATATCGCGACGAAACCCTTACGGAATCCTCACGCTCTTTGCAACAAATGGTCTATCTTCGTACTCCGAAGTGCCAGTTGCAAAATGAAAGAAAGCTCCTTTTAGTAATCACCATAAAGATCAACAATCAACCAATAACTTCAAACACAAATATTCAATTTCGTTCCAATTTTCGTTACTGATGCTTCTTAGCTTTCAGATAAAGTATGGACTGTCAGATCACTCATCAAATTGCTTTGAAATGTGTTGAATGTAAATGATGTTATGAAATGTTGAGTCTCTGTCAGATGGATGGCGCTCAGCACAGCTCACCCCTGTTGCCCTTGGACGTTGCAATCCCATGGAGCTACATTGATGCATCATCAAATTCATGCCTCTCATCTAATTCATGCGCTCATGATTTAAATTCTTTAAAGTTCACAATATCGTAGAATCCAATTAAACCTGCGTTTCTATGCTGTCATTGTGACCAGCCAGAAGAATTACGAAAACTTTCTAGCAACATTGCCCCATATCCTGGATCATGCAAATAGCAGTGTTAAAAGAAGCTCCCAGCTAAAGACGCCGTTAAATTATTGTCAAGCTCTAAAAGTAGGAACTGCACGATAAAGTGCAAGGAAACTAATTATTTTTCATTTCTGTACATAAAGAATGAGAATGTGGTGTAAATTCGAGGTGCGGGCAGTCGTATAAATTGTATTTTAATTTAGTATAACCTAAAAATAGCCGAAGAACAACAATAGACGTATCGTAGGCACTCCCAGCTGATCGTCTATATAGCCGGGTCCAACCAGAGAGCAATTTTACTCGACTTGCCTCTCAAATATTACCCCCCAGCACGCAGCTACGGTGCGGGAAGCGGGCTTCGGCGACGGGCCGAGGGTACGGTGGCGATTCGAGGACTGACATGCGAATCGAAATTAGTAACAGACTTGATTAAATAATCTGAGAGCCGGTGCTGATAACCGGTGCAGAAACGATCTGTTACATCTTAAAACTGATGTTATTTATTATACCTAGGTAAGGATGGATGGACCTGACAATAGCTAGCGCAATGAATTCGCAAGGAGCAAGTTCAGTCGGATCACGGCATACGATCCGTTATCCGACCGTTGATGTTTTGGGACAGGAATCGGGTTTCTGGCACACTTTATCTGTAAATCGCGTGACGTTGAAGCTGCATGCAAATTGCAAGTCCAAGTACCACCGTTGTTGTCGGGTTGGTGCATTTATCGTTTGTTTTGTATCATTCATTGGATACTGGAGCTCCAATTGCTCTCCTTTTGAGGGCATTAGGACATGCATCTGACCACGCATTATCATCGTCAAAGTTGCTCACAAGAAAACAGTGTAATAGTTTATGATATTGTATAATCGACTGTAAAAAAAATATCTATACGCATATCAAGGCATTTAATATGGTACGCATGATTTTCAGAGTCGGTTCACCAAGTATGCTAACCCCGGGCTAGCTGCAAATTGATATTTTCCTAAATATGTTCAGTGCCTTACAGTAAAGTAAACCTATACCCCGATTTCCTGTAATTTAAGAGAGTCCGATGATAGTCGTCTATATACAAGCTATTTACCGTTAACCTCAGGGACAACTTTAATCAGATGGTGACGTGTAGTTTGATATAAAACTCAAGGCTTTGCAAAGTGTAGTGGAGTCTTCTTCGCCAAGTACACAGAGTTCGAAGAAATGCAGAGAGAAAGTATCGTTGTGCCACCACGCTCCCGCTTCCCCCAAACCGCTATGCGGCAACAGCATTTCACATTTCCATCAGCTATGCATGCGAAATAAAGAAGCAAGAAACCAGTATTAGGTGTTCTCTGTCTATCCTGCATCCTCCCCACCATCTTGTGCGCTATGATCTGTCTCTACGTCCTCTTGCACCTGCATTCAACCACAAGACACAAAGCTACTCAATGTGCCTTCCATGGCGGCTACTGAAATATGCATCAGCACACAATCTGATGCAGCTACTATACGACAGATGGCTGCACTGTTGGCACTTTCTTCATATAAATATCCTTGGTCGAACTCGAACACATGAGAGGCAATGGCTAGTGCATATAAAAACAAACACCACCTTCGAAAGGAAGTAATTACTGCCGCACTATTGTTAGTTTGAATTTATTTTGTAAGGTTGCCATGATGTCGAATCGATTGCCCCACCCCGCCTGCTGGCGAGACGGAGACGCACGCATGATCCCCATCCTTCTCTCTCTCTCTCTCTCTCTCTCTCTCTCTCTCTCTCTCTCTCTCTCTCTCTCTCTCTCTCTCGCGCGCGCTATATTTTGATGAATAAACTATGACGTATTCACACTGCTGCAGAGGTCTCTGACGTCACTAGCTCCCCTTTATTCTATCTCGCAGAGACTTCAATATATTATTATCTGTTTTCATAGTGATATTTATCCGGGGAGGTGCAAAAGAATTCAACGTTCAACGAATAGATTAATGAGGGAAGTTGATGTGTAGCGTGTAACTTTATCGAGGAACGGGGGATGGGGGATGGAATGCATTGATTGTGTAGACTTGAAGTAGGTTATGGTCGACAAGCACTAATTCTCGCTGTGGAAATTGTTGTTTGAGACCGAGCGGCACCACCCGGGCTTGAATATGGGCCCCGGGAAAAATAGCTCAAGACTCGTCGCAGTGTGGGAAAGCCGACGGAAAATTGACAAAGCGTATCGTTCACCACAAAGGAAAGCAATTCCTTTCGCGTTGCCAGAAGAAGTAAATCAAACCCACGATCCCAAAAAACTGGCAAAAAAGATTTGATATCCCAAAAATCTTTTATTGCCACAATTCGTCGAAAATAAACAAAGCGTCATAGCAACAATTACAAACATATTTACATGATCATAGCATCTTAACATGAACAGACGCAGTGACGGTGCATGCTTCCACGCCGCGTGTGAGCCGGATAATTGGCCTCGATGCGTATGATATTTTCGCCGGTAACGCTGTTTTGGGGCAACGCGGCATACGCGAGACCCGCACTGGCAGTGCGACGGCAGCGTCGGCGTCGGCGTCGGCGTCGGCGGGCGGGCGATCGATCCGACCTCCAGCACAGCGGGCCGGGCCCAACTTCTACCCCCCAAAATCTTCAACAAAACTCAGCCCCGAATGCGACTTTTCCCTTTCTCGGCTCCACATTAAGACAGGCCCACGCGGCCACTGAACGCACAAACGCAAAATATGCACCTGGTGGCAAAAATGCCAATCATGGGGCATGAGAACAATTGACCAGTATTCTGCATAGTCTAATTTATCTTGAATACGTTTGTTTTTACAAATTAATTGCCAAACATTTACTTTCTGCAAGCGTGGTTAGTTTCTTTAAAAATCGTAAAAAAAAGTTACAGCTTGATTTAAAGCAGAAATTTAAACACGGCACCTCCACCAAAATTGAAGATATGCCTTACACACGGAAACTGGGTCAAACGACACTATAGGCTTTAGTGCAGTGCGTATCACTCAGGTATTAGCAATATACCTAGCACACAACAATAATGGGCCATTTTATACAAAGACAAAACACTGTAAGGCGACGCCGAAAAAAGATAAATCCTTCCACTAGAAGGGTTATTGTCCAACGAAATCTGTCATTGGGGCTATAGAGTCACCCCTTCCCAACGATCCTTTGACGTCATAGCTTTAGTTCATTCATGTCCAGCTATAAATAGCCTCATATATAAGTGCTTCTAGCTCACTATTAGGAGGTCGACCACAAAATAATGACCACTAAAATCGTCAACTCTTAATTGGGTCAATTCCCAAGGTTATTTAATTGGTCAATGACCTGGTGGAAAAGCCATCGCAATTTCCGGCACTATTAGCAGAGCATCTATGTCCTTTTTCTGGCTCTATATGCTGGAAATATCCCACAAGAGAGGGCTAAATATAGGCAGCACTTAATGTCTATATGTGTGTGTGTGTCGGTGTTCGTTCTGACGAGTTCGCCGATTCTCCGCTAGGAAGCAGCAGGCGTCGCGTGGCGCGGCGTCTGTCGCGTGGCGTCGGTATCGGCGTCGGCAGCGAGTCTCTAGGCCGACGCCGACGCCGACGCTGGCGCAACTTGTTTTACTTCCGGCGAAGCTTGCGTCTCGTGGCTCCTCGGCTTAAAAGCATCCGAGATGCGTTAGCGAAAGCGGAAGTCCGACAAGGGGGCTGCCCATTGGATACATTGTTGTTTCTCTCTAGAGCTTGACGTTGATTGGTTGTAACGAACGCATCCGATGACCTTCAGTCAAGCGCTTGGCATTGAGATCTTAAAGTCAGCTGTTGGCACTCTTATATTGTGTTTATAGCCCATTTACTCATTGACGATGCATTTAGATTTTAAGGTACGCACATGGTGCAATTCAAGTGTCATGACTCGCGAGAAGTTACATAATGCGGAAAATCGCTCTTTAAGTTTCCTTGTAAAAGCAATAGAAATTAAAATATCACAGAAACAGTGTGGATATATTCGTTTAGTTTTATGATGAAAAATACAAATAATTAAGCGAAACCATCCGAACCAATTAACGCGTTATAGAGTCAAAATGTTGGCGGTTGAAAGTTCGTAACTGAATGGCGGATCGTGAGCACCATCTAGCGGGCGTCGGTTTAACTTGCTGGTACAGTCGGTGAATTATTCTCACAGACATTGCAGATGTTTCGAACAAAATAACTTGAAAACTCTAGCATGGACACTGCTACTCGGGCTATGTATATATGACAGCTTTTACTAGAGAATTTTCTTTAGTAAATGTCACCAAAGCATTTGGCCATCTTTTCCTTTACAGCCTAGAGTGGACGGCGGTCGACCTAGAAACCGTGTTCCCTGCGATAAGAAGGAAATGCCGAACGCTTGACCAGAGAGACGTGATAAGATTTATCATTTAAGTTATTGAGCTTTAGATTGAGGTCTGTCCCCATGGCAAGCACAAAATCGTTAATCAAAAATAATCTGTTGTCCCCAGCGTTGGGTTTCACGGAATTATTTCAGAATACAGGCAGCAAATTTCGCAACGCTGTATAATTTACATGATGAATGGAGTTGTGTAAAGTAAGTAACCCTCGGCGGGATCGCTAAGGAAAGACAGATGATTCAGTTTGAAGCTAAAATGTGTTTAATCCTTAGGTAGCAGGGCAACGCTTACTTTTGCGAGGCCGCTTTGCGTAGAGGCCGGAGTGACTGGTGTGGATTAATAGGGCCGGGGGGGGGGGGGGGGGCAGTACAAAGCAGACAATGCAGAACTAATATCCTTCAACCAAAAGTCCATTCCAGTCTTTGCAAAGGTCAATTTCATCCACGTTGGGTTTAATTAAAATGCATGGTAATTAATTGGGAAAACCTCTAAATACTTTAGAATGAAAATAGGAAAACTTTAGTGTATACCTGCATTTTTTCGTATTTTTGTGGTTTAAAATATTAAAGCTTAAATTTATTATTCAAACAAAAGGGCACTTTAAAAGTTCGCCTGTCGCACCCTCGACGCGTAGCGGATTCGAACTGATCTCTCAACCGCAATAAGAATTAATTAACTGGTCTTGAGGAATATAAACCATAAGAAAGCATTTTTCTTTGATGAATTATTTATAGCTGAGCTATATCAATGAATGGCTGATTCGTTAAAAAGTGTATCATCTTCGTTATTTCATTTCTTCAAGTTATAGTGTATGACAGTCTGAGTTCTGAATAGCATAGCACCATTACATCTACAGAAATAATGAAACCGTTGAACTTTCCAGTTTCCATTATGAGAACTTGTCAGCTATACATTACAACATATCGTTACTGAAAAAATAAGCAGGAAGACCAAGTACCCAACTTTTCTATACACACCGCGAAGGTAAATATCCTCAAACAAAACAAATTCCCTAAAAATACACGGGACTATGGACTTTATTTTTGCATCCAAACAACCACGCTATCAGATTCTAAATATAGCCAACAAATGGACCACCATTAATCATCAGCAGTAAAGTGTGAAACCCAGCTTAATTTTCAGGCCTTGCCTGTTAATTTTCAGACATAAGTTAGCTACCCTGTTACAGTCGAATCAGTCTACAAATTAAAGACAACACATAAAACAAGTCACGGCTAAAACCCTCGAAAACACGGACAAAATGCGACAGTATGAAGTAGAACCAACTCCGTTCGCTCTTCACCAGCATGTTATATTTCTGTTTCAATGACGTGAAACCGTCATGTGGTTATTATATTGTTATATTCAGACGTGTTGCGTTGCGTGTATTGTTGCTGCGTATATTACACAAGGGTATGTCGCTGTGCCGGTGTTACTCGCTTTGCACGGTGGTAGGTATAATGCACTTTACGTTTACCTTCATTATGGGGCCCGCACCTAGCCTTTGGTGGGGGGGGGGGGGGGGGGGGGGGGGTGAGCGTGTATGCGAAAGGGCGGCCGCCTGCGTCACATACGGAGTCAAACAGCTAGAACCAAACGCGACTGCAAAGTTGTACCAGTCGAGTGCGAAGTCGAAATGTCGTTAACGCGGGACAATTTTAGGTCCACACAAAAGCAGCGGGATACAATGTAGATGACCGATGAAATTTGGTAGATTTGTTCAGTCTCATTTTGCTTTAGTTATAATGGTGCCTTTTCATTGTTTCGATTTAGTTTTTCTTTGTGAGAAAATATAACTGTTAGCTTTTGAATTGGAAAATAATGGAACATGCGAACCTATATATTTGAAGTATAATTGAATTAATATATTTGGTTTTTAACATATTTCTTATGTGTGGGCGGTTTGTGCAGTGTTTTTCTTTTGCTGTTTTCATCGGATTTTCCAACGTGATAATCAGTTTGCTAAAAACCGTAATGGCTTTCGTATTGGAGATTTGAAACCAATAGCTTCAAAGTTATATCCAAGCGCTTTAACATTTTGCAATAAAAATGAAATTCCATGAACATTTATTTCAGGCATACACATTAGTAATTTGTCGATTGGCTTCATATTCTGAACAGTTTGAAAACACAGCATCTGCTAGCGGTCGGATAATCGACTGGGAAATCTGTGGACAGTAATTTCACTGACCTGACTTGTATAATAATAACACAAGGATGCGGTTTATGTGAGCTATGTTTTAACTTTGAAGAGTCGGTTCAAATGGTCTTTTATCGTACCTATAAGCATGAATGAAAGCACAATGATTATTTGAGGTCAAGAACGGAGTGGGATTGATTGACAGCTTCTCGTGCGGTTCGTAAACTCTTTACCGTGAAATCTTTTGTTGATTTTGTTATCAGAAGCAATTATCGTTTTATCCGGCGATTCGGTTGCTTTTCCAGCCAAAAAAGCAACGATTCTTGACTTAAAATCATGAAATGTGGACGTTTCATATTGATAAAGGGCAGTCACCTCTTTCTCGTGTACAAGTATGATTGCAAGATACGTGGTCGCACACTATAGGCGCAACATCGAATTTGGTCCAATTTAGAGTTGGTGCAGCATTTCAACTAATTTCGAATAATTTCCAAGACATATCGCTTGCCTGCATTTATTTTGCTTCCTCTTTAACATGTGTTCAATACATGTTTATAATTCAACCGCTTTCAGTTCTTTCACTGGATGTTTGTCGTTAATTTATGATGGATGACTATAGCATTCAGCGATTACGGATTATCGATTACCGCTGCAGCCACTCCAAGAACTGTGTCACAACTCACAATCCAGTGATAGCATCGCCTTTGTGCGAGCTACGAAATTGAGCTCCGCATGTTCAGAGCCCACGCACCTAACCCCTGACTTTACATATACCTTGGATTATATGCACATATGCAAATAGGCACTTGTTTCTCATGAAATCTATGGTATTACATAACCCCTTTTCTCTATTGTACAACAACTTCGGTATGAGCAAGCGTCGATGCTGATATAAGAGCACACTGTCTTGTCTTCTTTGGTAAATTTCCTTGTTTCATAGTATCACAGTGATCTCTGGTAATTCATACAAAATAACACTGGTTTGGTGAAATTTAACCTACCATTTTTTTAACGGCGCCAATATATGTCAAGTTTGCCTCGGTAATCAGTGTCTCAAGGTCTCACTTCGAGGCGACAAATAGATGGTCCAGTAAGACCCCAGTTGCAGCTTCCCTTCACAAATTTGGACTGAAATCACTCAACACGTGGCAGATGATTGTCACAGTCTCTCAGCTTGGACCACTCTTCTCCAGCGACTACATTTTCTCTCTTTTATTGAGATCCCTGGCAGCATCACAGAGTCATGAAGGCAAATAGGGCTGGAGAATATATTTAGGGAACAATCGTTTCCTGGCCTAATTCTGACAGGTTCTTTTTCATTTTTGTGGTGGTAAACGATGGACATTTTGGGTGGTTTTGTTGGAGGTTGGGGGGCGTATATTTATCAGCAACGTCAGTTTGGCATTACACCAGAGTTTGCTCGTGTAATGAGCTTCCACTGTACTAATGCAAATTCCTTACTGAACTAGACACAGAAATTGCGAAATTTCTGAAATCAGAAACTGCAGCTTGCAAATATTTGATAGTCTGATGAGAGTGGACTTGGAGTTGAACGACAATACTCATGCATGAAGCCTTGTTTCGGTGTCCAAAAGTTTGCTACCAACCATCGTTAACCCAAACAGTCCAAATTAGTGTTGTTGTTCATATAATAGCATGCAGTATAAATCTAGGAAATTGCAAGCCTGAAATCTAGCACGTACTATTAATCACAAAATAATATTTATAACGAGCATGCTACAGTCAGGCCTTGGCTCTGGGCTGGCATGCAAGCAAATCGATATTATTATTACATGGCAATCATGGGAGTGGATTTCCTATACCTGACTCGCCCTTCTGTTTCTTGCCACATCAAAGCAGCCCTGAGAAGCAACCTGCCTACGGATCTTTCATCGGATGTGACTTTCCGGTGGGTGCCATCTTTTATTACCGTTAATAATGTTAATTAGATGACCCCCCCCCCCCCCCCCCATCGAACGCTACGCTTCAGAACTCGACCAAGGAGTTTCGCTCCGCTGTTTTGTTGTCAACGTATTCGATTTTATCGCGAGGCACTGTGTACAGTTTTACGCCTGCAAGTAGCGAAGCAATGATATTTAAGTAAACATAAATATAAATTTAAGCATCAACATAAATAGTAAACATAAATTTAAGCACTGTAAAAGAGACAAAAGTCCTTATGCAATGGGCATCTTATTATTTAACAACCTTCCCAATGATATAAAATTTCAGGTAATGGACAAGCAATTTGCAATAGTTTAAAAAAAGTTTTTATTTTCTCATTGTTTTTACACAATTGATGAATACTTGTCCACTGGCTACTAACTGACGTTCCTATATATTATGTATGTAATCAAAAGGAATAAAAATTAATTATTATTATTCTTAAATGTATCTTCAAAAGAAAACGCACCAGTTTCCTGGAATAAACATACAACACGTACATTTTCTTTTAAAAACTAACACAAATTTAGCAGGGGTGTAATCAAGTCAAACTATACTAGTTGTTAATTATTCGTTTAATAAAGTTTCTCTATTGAAGTCATCACATTTATTTTAGACTGCAGACAAACTTGTACCAGATACCACGGACAACTCATATTTTGTTGATGTGAATTGACAATAAATTTAAAATTTCTTTGATTATTTATTGACATTTTCGATTCTATTAGCCGCTTTGTTCTCGCCGGTATACTCGCTTTGACGGCTTTGTCGCAAGGGAGAGAGGGGCATTTGAATTAAATTCATGGTTTTTGTAGATTACATCTAGCCCCAGATATTTTCTTAGACAATGATCCTTCAATAAACAGAGTTGAATTACTGGCAACACTCGTAATAACCGACAAAAATCTCTGCAGGTTACGGTTCACTTAATCCTATTCAAACAGGAAGAGATTTTTTTTTATAAGTTTTAGCGCACCGGAAAGAGATGAGCCGGTACGGCACCAACGCTTACCGTCAAATAAAAACACCGAATTAAAATTCAACTTTTTGAGCACGTGCTAGCATTTTGTTTCGGGGTAAATAATATAGCATGAATGATAATATGTCTAGCCTGAAATGGCTCGCGGCCCGCGGGCTAGCCACCCCCGGTATGACGTCAACATTAACCAGATTTGCATGAATTTCGGCATTGCCCTTAATTTTGAACAGCAGTCGAGTTTCAGCTGGCATTTGCTGCTGAAATTCCGCAAACATTAGCTAGAGCTGTATAACCGTAGAAGGTCGGCTCATTAGCATCGGCAAACATATACCTACCACACTCCCTCGCGAAGTCTCTCACGTATGTGTATAGACAAACATACATGCACAAAAACTATGTGCCGCGTTATTTCTGGATTCAATTAGTTGAATTAAAATGTGTGCATCGCTCATCAACCATGCATAAAAGAGCGTTATGAATGTTTGATCGGTTTGCTATATGTAATTGATATTTTTTGCACTTTGGTTTTATTTATCGTTGGACGTAGAGTTTCAAATGTGCTTCTGGACTTTGAGGGTGAGCCAGTGTAAATTCGGCGATGTCCTCAGGAAGGTTTGCTTGAAAATAGCGTAGGTAGTTGCGAGAGAGTACAACCACGTGGATGAGCATGTGGATGTATTCTTCGGGGATCCAAATCTCGTTTCAAAAAGCCAGTTTTCTGCCTTGTTCCGTGAAAAGAGATTCGCCCAGGTACGAGTTTGAGTTATGCATGAGAATAGACACACGACCAAAGACTTACAAATGTGTTGCTTTTTTTCGGTATCCGCGAAAAAGTTGGTATTAACAATGCGATTTTATTGATGAGCGAAGCGAAATCATCAATTTCACTACTGCAAAAAAAAACTTGTGTGTGTTTGTTTGGTTGTTTTTGTTTGTGTGTTTGCGCACGCTGTACAGACCAATCGCCTGCTTCGATTGCGATTAAATTTTCAGGATGTCTACTTTCGGTCTCAACTTAGACCCTCTGCGTTTCAAGAAAATCCTCCATACCCCTTCCCTTCGAATTAGAAAAAAGAGTAATATTAGAAGTTGGGAAAATTAGGAAAAATATTGAAATTAATCTTAAAGTGCGTATTTTTTCAAATTTTTTCCAATTTCGAACATTGCTCTTCGAAACCATCAAAACCACATCGAAACTCCACGACCGGCTGTTTACGACGTCCTGAATTCAACTTATCTGCTACGAACAGCGACGCTCATATTCGACGCGAACACCTTGGCAGCGTTTCCTGGTTTAAATTTCATACCTGTTTTTATCTCGCATTACCTCAGACCCGCCTGAACGAGGTATGAAGACACCGTAAAGGTAGAAAACAGCGAGTTAGCAGAAGCATTTAAAAGTACTAGGAAACGCTGCCAAAGTGTTCGTATTGAAGATGAGCGTAGCTGTTTGTAGCAGATAGTTGAATGCAGAACGTCGTAAACAGTCAATGTTACAAATTTTAGCTCGAATGCGTGAGAGGACTTGGGTTAATTAGTATTTCCAAATATGGTCACACACAGAGTCACAATTAAGTTTTGAAAAAATTTAAAAAAATACTCGCTTTTAGATAAATTTCCGTATTTTTCCTAATTTTCCCAATTTCGATTATTGCTATTTTTTCTAGTTTGAGAAGGAGGGGTTTATAGGGTTATCTTGAAAAACGCAGAGGGAACAAAAGTAGACACCCTGAAAATGTAATCGCAATCGAAGCAGGCGTTTGGTGTGTAGAGCGCGCACAAACATTCATACAAACAAACAAACAAACAAACAAACAAACAAACAAACAAACCAGAAAAGAAACACACGCACTATTTTTTTTTACCAGTAGTGAAATTGAAGATTTCGCTTCGCTCGCTACGCTCATCAAAAATGAAATCAAGCTGGTAACATTAAACTTCCTTTGATATAAAAGAGTGACGACATAAAAGTCTTCCCATGGCAAAGAGATGATTCGAGAGATTGTTTTATTTCTTTTATAACAGCTATCAAATTTTGAGTTTCAGGTCAGTTTGGGTAACTTGCTAGTTGCTAGAGAACAAATTCATGGGCGTCGCAAAGAAGGTACTGAGAAGAAACCTGGTTCATCAAACGATATTTAGCCCCATCAAATCAAACGATCTTCCATGGCTCATGAGGTCATCCACGCGTACCGCGTACACCTGACCTACCAATATTATGATATTTTCAAACAAACTACTCTGAAGACAGAGCCGGATTTCGAATGCATCCTCATGAAGGTACTGTCACCTAAAAGCGACTAAATAACAGTGTACGACTTTTATTAAATTCATCAGTTTTAATAATAGTAAAATGTCCACTGTGACGTAGAATATTCGCGAAAAAGATCCGAGATTCAACTAAGAAGTACGACACCAAAGCAGAGTTGATGCAAAAAATGCGACGCTCGTTTGGGGAAAAAGGTTACTTTCGCGGGTCAAACTATGTCATTTGGTAAGCGTCGAGCAGCGCGCGCTGCGAAAACATTAACTAATAACGCTTTTTCTCGTCGACGACTTGGAGATAAATACAGTCGAATGAGATTGTCTCTGTCGCGCTGCCAGCGAAAGGGACTCCGGCAAGTAAGGAAAGGGACCACCTGGAACAGCGTGTTAGCGACGGAGCGGAAGGAGACAAAACAGCTGATTTTACCTCGCAATAATCATCGACGTGTGGTAGCTCATCGATCCATACGAGATAAAGAGAAGAGAGAGAGAGAGAAGAGAGAGAGAGGGAGAGAGAGAGAGAGAAAATGTTTTCGTGATTTCGTGATGAGCAGTTTCCACGAGTTTCCACGAGTTTCCACGCGCTTCCACCTTATTTTCCCTGCGCTTGTCTAACATAGAGTGCGTACGCGCGGCGCGGGGGCGTGTTGCCAGAAAGGGGTCAGGTACTCGGGTGAATCTCGATACGCCACCCGGCGCAAAGTGGTTGCTGGTGCACGCTTTGAGATCAATCCACTTGCCCATCGGCATGACCTCTGTCGCGCAAACAAGCCGCCGAGAAAACGGTGCAATGAGAAATAAAATAACCTCGATGGAAATTTACGCTTTCTTCCTGTATAAGGGAATCGGATGAAAGAAATTGAGAAAAGCTGAGACATGGCTTTATCATCCTCGCGTATTAGGGAAGGAGTTGATTTGTCTTGGGCTGGCTGAAAATTGGTTAGACGTAGATCCCATGGTTCTTACGTCATCCTCCTCTGCGTTGAGGGGATATAGAGCTCCTTATAAATAATTTTCTCCGGATAATTTTAGAGCTAAACAGATTTGTAAGATGAGCAACAGCGACGCACGATTTCTCTTTGACGACATTGAAAATTGTTCTCTTTTTGTTTGCTTATAAGATACACAGGTAATGGTGATATAACAAAAAAGATAAATTTCATGATTTTTATGTAATCTGGAATATAGCTGCTCTGTTTTGGTCGTCAGGTGCCAACATCAGGTCTCGAATATTATTTAAAGTGAATTATACTTGAAGGGAAGTAGATTTCATCACCATAAAACGAATATTTTACAGTCGGCTATAAGGAAAAATTTGAGAAACAAATTTCAAAATATTTCCCACATCAGAGCGATTTTAAAATACTCTGCTGCAAAATGCTACTATTTCCACTTGTTATAAATAAATGCATGTGAAAATCAACAAAAACTAGGCGGTTCAAAACGCGATTGGAACCATCCGGCTGCAATACGAAGGTGTCGGAAATGAATCATTCTATTTATTGCCATGCGGTTTGGCTACAGAGGGCATCTTGGCATAGGGCCTAGTAGGCAATTATGTACAACTCCGAGCCATCGTTGAGCTCAACTGAACAAGACTGTCCTATCAAATCAAATTCTTACATTAAAACGCTACGCGGTATACCTCTATAGGTCATACCATCTGTCCAATTACACACGAATCCTAAGTGCAACAAAGTTATTGCCTAAGGTCATGCGATTCAATTCAAACAAGAGTAAACAGAGAGATGTATATCTCTAGGCTGTGTGGTCCTGCATGGATCTCTTTGCCGAAATCTCTGCCCGTTATTTACCTTGTATACTGCTGGGTTAAATGAAATTCGGAGTAGGGGATTCGTGTGCTACGTCGGTCCCTCTATTTTTCGCCATCGAAACTTTATCTACTTTTTTTTCAGCGTCGTCGCCGAATCGACGACGAAGCAACGCAATAAGCGTCGTTCTCTACAGCACACTGCGCCGTTGAGCTATTACATGAAGTCTGGCTGGCTGCATGCTTCGCGAATTACTACATTTCCCGGCTTTCCTTAGGCTTTCCTTCTTGAAAGTGGTTCTAAAGTGTGCCTTAACTAACGCTAGGTATTTCCCGAGACAAGAGCCGTTGTGTTCGCCAGTGACGTACGAGGCAACTTTCATCGAGTAGTATTTAATGGATAATCTAATTAGCATGACCGCGCCGAAAGTTGATTCACGGCGAAGTTTCGAGCGTCTCGGTGCAGTGTTGGGCGGCGTCAGGCGCGGGGATTTGATTGTCCGTGATTGCATGGCGCCAAAATTGCCAACTTCTGTCTTATAGTTCCCGTTTCCGGCGCAAAAAGTACAAGTTATGTTATACCGCTTCCGTCTAAACTCTGTGTTTTCATTTTCATCGACCATATAGCTTCGGCTCGTTGGCTGCAAAGCAACACAAATTCTTATGTCAGTCAGTTACGGTTTGGTCCCTTATGAATAAAGCAATTTAGAATTTTGCAAAACAACGATCTCACAACAGCTCGCCGAGGCGGCATCCTTGGGTTACCGTTGGCTGGTATTTCTGAAAATGACGTATTTTACAAAAATGAGTAGTTTAATTTTATAGCCCACACATGCGAACGAAATGTCAGCACATATACGATATAACACCATGAATTTTTTAACACTTTCCATGGCTATATTGACATTTTTGCACCGTTTCGTCGTGTTATACCCAAAATATACCGACCGCATAATATTCTGATTCTTATTCCACCAGTTAAAAACGGAAAAAATTAGTATCATAATTTTTCACTCCCACTTTAAATTACCAAAAAGACGGCACAAGATTTAACGAAGGCGTACGTACCTACTTATATAAATGTCACGCTTTGGGATCGCGCGCTATTTTCATGACTCGCTCGTTTTATCCGCAATTTCAAATAAAAGCACTCGACTCTCTTGAGAGCCTCGAGGTAATCGATGGTGATGAACTGTCGCCGTTGGCCACACACTTGCGTGACTCCGACGAAGCCAGGCCGCCGTGCGATGAATTTGTACTGGCTGATATTCGGCGGTGTTTCTTGTACAATAGATGAATCAATTGGTATATTACCATTATCCGGTATATCGGCTATTGGCTATAGTTCGCCAAAGAAAAGAAGAACGTTGCACTCATTTAGGTACACTTCAATCGGGAACAGGTGAAGTTCGTAAGCTAAAAGCTGCTTTTTTTATCACTTTAAAACTATTTTAATATAGAAGAAAATGTTTCAACAAATTGAAACAAAAGTTACCTTCAAAACTATAGAATTTGTTATAATTTCCGTTTAGTCTAACATCAGCGGACCACTCAGCACTAAGCAGCACCAGACAAACCGCGCCAAAATCAGCGATCTTTCACAAAACGCACCACAAATTCATTTTAAATTAACCGTAATCTTTAAATGAGCATATTACTCACGCTTCTTATAACAAAACAGCCATTCGAATCATGGCCGCCATCGGGTCAAATAAATCATGTTATTAGCGAAATGCGACCAGCCATTCTACGCGTTCGGGCCAAGCTTGGCCGAGCTTATCTTGCTCCACCTTCCTTTCCCAGCTCAAGCCATGCGTGTGCTGATGTTCGATAAGTCCGCTCTTCTTACTAATGTCTTACACACAAGGTAGAAGCTGAAAGCAAAGCAGCTTACGCCGTATACCAAGGGCAGGTCTGGCGCCGTGTGTGGGTCACAGTCGCATACGCTGATAAGAGAAACGTGTATAGCTAGTGTACATACGCTTAGCGTTTCGTTTCAGATATATCTAAAACGACATGATAGCTTTTAATTAAACCTTACACTCGTAATGACACGAATCCGTGTAATGTGCCTTCTAAAGTCATCCTGTTAGAAGTCGTTTTGTGTAAGAGGGTGCGAGGAAATTAAGAACCTCTAGAACCTTTTAAACAAACATGTGGAAGTCAGCGTGACATGGGCAGGACGAAGGGCAAAACAACGGAGCATCACTCTTCGGCCAGCTGCGACTATGTTTTTAATCGTGTCATAAAAGTTTCAACTTTTCCCAAGAAAAGCGGAGAAAAAGTGTGTTCGTGCGAACGTAAGAGACGTAGAGAGAGCGAGGAAGGCGCGCGATACTGAGAGATGAAATTGGTAAAGCGTCCGCAGGCAAAACGTGTCGTGAACGTGTGGCTGGCTGTGAAACATAACTTGCACCTTTGCGCGACCAAGGCAAGAACCGTCACGGAGCATGATCTATAATCACGCCGCTCTGACAAATTGTTGCCGACTTTGATATGGGAAAGGAAATCATTACATGTTATGTCTTGTAGAAATATTATACCGCCGTGATCCAAGTTAGCAATTCGATCGGCTAATTTACACTGCAAAGATAAGACCCGGGATTGATGAGAACCGGAACACTGATTTTTCGCTGCTCATAGATATAGGTATATAGATATTATACCTCTATCGGCTTCTTGCCATGATATTGTAATTGGGTCAAAACCATTTTTATCATGAGCATAATTACGCTGCATTAAAATGCGATATTTCACTTTCTGCAATCGCCTGGCCGCATCTTTAGACCTTTTTTCGCAATCGTTGAAAAGAAGAACCGACTTGTGTGTTGGTTCACTGGTTTTATATCTACATTATAGGGGATGGAGAGTTTCTTTTCTGACAAAAAAAGAGTACAAATAAAACTGCGATATCTTTTTGAAAAACGGAGCAAGTTTTCGCATGCTGAGTGTATATAGTGTGAGATGAAAGTGGTATCTAGTCTCGCCGCTATCGCTATAGTGGCGCAGTGACGTCATGGTGCAGTCATGGGCAACCGATTCCGCAGAAGCGTGCAGCGGGTGCTTTGTCATTTGCCCACAGAACTCATCTCCCCCCCCCCCCGAGCCCCCCGCCGTGGGGCACCGCCGGTCAAGCCAATCGTGATTTAAAATATCGCCGATAGGAATCTCAATTCAGGTCGAGCGGCTCCAGCCGAGATCTGCCCGATATTTCCGTGAGCCAATGATGGGCGCACTTTGGACGCCACTTGCCGCACGTACGGCGGCGACGGCGACAAGAACGACTGACAGTTAATTTACTTTTGCCTTGTCCACCGAGCCAAAAATAAAACACATGCAAATCCTGTGCGGGTGTTTTTTACTTCGCGTCTTTTCCGCGCTGCTTGCAACAGAATCGAGTCAAATTGACTGGAATTCCGTAGAGATTTGCAACGTTTTTTTGCATACAATAGAGTCTCCTGCGTCAATAATTGGATTATTTCGTTACGAGTATGAATTAATTTGCAATTTAAAAAGTGAGCGAACAAGCGAAAAATTCACATTTATACCTGAGAAGACTCTTTGTCTATTTAAAAAAAAAATGAAATGCTTTTCTAAAAGCAGAGACGAGAATTAAATTCAACTATGCGAATCCTGGCCGGGGCAAAAATGTTAAAGCAGGGACAGCTTAACAAACCCGGCTCCTCCACCATCACCCCATTCACAAGTAACACACGCATCTGCTTATTGGTATGAGATATCAAATGTTATAGCTGAGTGAAAAACTTTGCACATTTGGATGCACATGTAATATTAATGCCATTTGGCTTCCCGTCCGCGACCCCAGATTCGCCCAGAGTGTTAACATTACCCGCTCGCTGACAGGCGCCACCTTGCCCCCCCCCCCCCCCGTGCCAACTGCCACCCACGGCATGGTATCGTCACGAGAGAACCACGCGAAAATCATACCAGCCAAACCGAAGCGGCCAAAAACGCGGGTGATACTTTCATGGCTTCCTTTATGTCACTCCATTTGACATTCCGACACCGACCCCGAGAGACAAGTGGCTCGCGCGCACTCTTTCGGCAGGGGGCGCGCATGAAAAATAATCCCTACAAAGAGCCGACGAAAAGGAGACGATTAACGTCTATCGATTTGTATCAACTGTACCTGGTATATATACGCGATATAGAATGTGTTATCATCCCCCAGCACAGAACGACATGTGATCTATTATTTAACTAGCCATTTCTCCGGGTCGAAACGATTCGAAAAGAGGATCCATTTTCATCGCGTTGATATAGAAAATGTATACTATGTACCATGCTATAGCTAACACTTTTCTTCTAACAGAAAAGCCAGACTATGTTTGACTTCCTTCGGGTCCCTCGTGCACACTTCCACAGTTATATAGCATTAGAGAGCAAGTGGTGAAATCATAAATGTCCACCGTATATATCGTATCCTATCTCCTTGAAAATCGTATATAACAAGGTCCTGAAGGAACACAATCGTCCTGGCGAGCCTTATTAAGGATTAAGTGCAGGGACTCACTGAGAGAAATGTAAATGATCCAAGACTCCCGGCGCATATCTGGCAGTGTGTCGACGGATTACCGTGCACGGTTTGAAGAGATCAGTGAAAACATTTTGCAACTCTATATAGGAAAGTGTGCAGTGCTCGCCATGGCTTGCTGATGCTTATGTTGCTAATGTTGCTAATGAGCCGGAGTTATTCATTGTGGTGCAACAGCGGAGCTCAGCACAGGTAGCGATTCAGCGTGCAGTCGACTCTTATCGCCGGATTTCTGAGTCAGGATAAGCGGTAAACGGTGACTAGCATGTCCGAAGCGGAATCGATCAGCGCCGGGGCTTCGACCAATACTTCTGTCAACTTGTGTTGTGGCTCTACTGTGGTTACTCTTGGAGACGCAGCGACGCCACAATAATAAAAATATCAGACATAGGTAGATAATATTGCATTGTTCACAAAACGTTTCGTGCCATGCGTTAAATTTGCGAATGGTAATGTTATTGTGGTGCTCGATTTTCGCATGACATTTAGCGCGGAGCTCGGTATTCGTTCGTTTTACAATGCAAAATAGTTTCGGGCTGTTTGTTATAATATACGTTAGGTATACGATAGAATTTTCATGAGCGAGGTGAGAAAGAATATGGCAGTGCGATTTGTAAGTAAATTTAGTCTAGTTTTTGACACACGCATGCACAGAGATCGTAATCTAAATTTTGATCCCTTTGCCTGTGGCATTTTAGTACGGCTTAATGTATGTTCCATGTAGCAGGCGTGGACCCATTACTTGAAGCATATACACCAAACGATGTAAGGTAAGTTACCTACTGCAGTGCATTAGCACTTTGTAAATAACTCACATTGCCTGTATTCTTGTTTATTATTTTCACATAATAATTCAGTAGTTGGTAAATTATTAATGCACTATCATAGTTCTAGTCGGAAACTCAATTTGCATGCAATCACAATATGTTATAATAAAGACGTTTTCAAAGCGTATACGATTTTGTGTTCAAAGTTGGTAGACCTGCCATTTCATTTATACATTTTTATTTATAGGAATTTATGTCTCTTAACGAAGCAATTAAAATACTCTCTAAAGGGAGGGAAACGATGCCGAGTGCGAACTGGGGAAAAAACGAGAGCTGCTAAAGACAAGTTTAATTGCTAGCGACTGGGCGAATTTCGCGCCTTGTGGTCTGACGGACACAAACAGCCCGCCAGCGCAGTTCTGCCAATTAAAGACAACAATTACATGCTGATATAACTTTTCTCTCTCCACCCAGCACACATAATTTAATTAAAAAGAAATCTATTTGCCAGCCATTAAACGCGAGTCACAGCATGACGCAAGCCTCGACAAACGAAACAGAAAGAGATCGACCTACGGCCCCGCGAGCCTCGCACAGGGCGTGAGAAAGAGAGACAGTGCGACAGTGCGACAGTGCGACAGCCATCGTGCTGCGACGGGCACCTCGCATGTCATGGAGGCAAGACTCACGTGTGAGCTGTAGACGAGGTACCGAGGAACGCTCGGGAGTATCGACTACCCGAATCGTCGCCGATTCCATAAATTCCCGCGACTGCGGCTGCCATAACCAGTTAATCGCTCACTGGGGCACCCGTCGACACCACCGCCATTCACATGATGACAGTCACATCGACGACGCCGTCGACGGGTACCCATTCGTAGCACGAGCACAAACTGTCGCATGGAACACTCGCCGATCGACACCGAAATCACGAGACGACATTTCGAACCCCGACATGCACACTCACACACAAAAAATCAGGTAACGTCACTCGCAAATACTTTGACAAAGAGGAATTAACGTCTCAGAAAAGCAATCCGTCGTCTAGAACAACACTATCACGTCGCGGTCGTAACTAGCCCGTGATAGCAATAGAATACGGCACTGACACATGTTGCGTATTGCCCAGCTAAACAACAGCGGCCGCTCCTGCGTCCGCACATGGTGTTTTATTATTTCTTTCGAAACGGGACGCAGCGTCAGTGGTGTGTAGCGCTTTTGAGTCGGCGTCCCGGATAGCAAGCGGAACGCGGGCACCCGGTGCAGAGCTAGCTCGCTCGGTCGTCGGATCGGTCTAGCTGCCTGCTTGCGGGCGGGCTGGCTGGCTGGCTGGCTGGCTGGCTGGCTGGCTCGCTCGCTGGCTGGCGTACACACACCACCGCCGTTTGAAGCGAGCGTCTACCACGCGGACGTCGACGTCGCTCCACGACGCCGGGACGCGGCGCGGAGCGTCGTGCTCAGCGCTGGCGCGCGTGCGTCGCACGACCAGAGCACGAGACCGCGTATTGCAGCGCGACGCCTCGAAGACTAGTTGATTTTAGGCGATTCGCGTTAGAATTATGGTTTTGTCGTTATTTTCCGTGATGGAAATGTAAAAGAAATTGGAAAATTGGCTGGGTTTTGCCTGTTCACAGGTAACTCGTTGAGTTCGTAGACTTGACGACTGTGGCGATGGGCCAGCTGTCACCGGGTGTCTATTGACGGTTTGACAGTCGCGTTGATTTGACGAGCATTTCCTATTGAAGGTAAAACCTATTGTTCATCTTGACGCCGACACGGAGCCGGTTCATTATTTATAAGTCAAAGACAATTTCCTAGTCTAGTTACATTTTGCCGAGTGATCAATACGCCATGCTCTAGCTAGAACAATGACTTGAGGGTTGCTGGACGCCCGGGCTGAAAAACAAATTTAAAAGTAATGACGTGAATTCTGGAAAGCAGCAGTATTCAACTTTTTTACCGAGCTCATGCGAGAGAAGTCCTTCAAAATTGAACTGATGGCATCATGAAGGGGATTTAAAACCAAATATCTTGCAGACATAAAGCATCAAAAAGTATCACGAAAAATTCGTAACGCTACGATTATAGCAAAGCGTAGGTGTTTGCTAGTTATATTTTTAAATATCCAGCCATCGTTGAAAGTATACTATATGAAGCATGGGGGGAAAATCGACAGCAAGCTAAAAATTAAGTCAGATAATTATTATCTTCACTTCGTCTCAAAATATGCACGCAATTAACAAAGCACTTATACACATTCTTGAATAGCGAAAGAACTGCACTGAGTGTATAGTAGCATGGCCTTCTAGCGTGGTAAACAAAAGCACACCCGCCCCCAGCCCGTTCACCCTGCACGTGACTTTGCCAATTTGCACGCAGATTTTATAGCAGACGTATACGTTGACGGGGAGGGGGGGGGGGAGAGGGTGGGGGGAGACAATAAAGTCTATTGTGCTTGATGAGAATGGATCCGCGCTCACAACTGTTACAATGCGGCAGGCGTGGCCGGCCCAGGAATCCGGGAAGACTGTATCACGGACTGTTTATTAGCTGATGATGAGTGCACATCATTAATTGCTTTGTGAATCTAGGTGACAGGAGTGAGAGTAGGAATGCAGTCTAAAAAGGTGACGCGTTGCTGTTGCTAGGTTGCATATGTTCGGCAGTTTGCGATGGATTATAGGCGAGTAGAGTATTGGAGAGTAGAGTATTGGCGAGTGGAGTATTGGCGAGTGGAGTATTGGAGAGTAGAGTATTGGCGAGTGGAGTATTGGCGAGTAGAGTATTGGAGAGTAGAGTATTGGCGAGTGGAGTATTGGCGAGTAGAGTATTGGCGAGTGAAGTATTGGAGAGTAGAGTATTGGCGAGTAGAGTATTGGAGAGTAGAGTATTGGAGAGTAGAGTATTGGCGAGTGGAGTATTGGCGAGTAGAGTATTGGCGAGTGGAGTATTGGCGAGTAGAGTATTGGCGAGTAAAGTATTGGCGAGTGGAGTATTGGCGAGTAAAGTATTGGCGAGTGGAGTATTGGCGAGTAGAATATTGGCGAGTAGAGTATTGGCGAGTAAAGTATTGGCGAGTGGAGTATTGGCGAGTAAAGTATTGGCGAGTGGAGTATTGGCGAGTAGAGTATTGGCGAGTAGAGTATTGGCGAGTAAAGTATTGGCGAGTAGAGTATTGGCGAGTCAAGTATTGGCGAGTTAGAGTATTGGCGAGTAGAGTATTAGCGAGTAGAGTATTGGCGAGTAAAGTAATGGCGAGTAGAGTATTGGCGAGGAGAGTATTGGCGAGTAGAGTATTGGAGAGTACAGTATTGGCGAGTGGAGTATTGGCGTGCCATATAATCTCGGCATGGTTCACAGAGTTGCAGCCGGCTGATTCGGCAATATCGAGGCAATGTAGGGGCAGTCAGCGGGAAGATGGAATTCTTTGCAGAAGAACCAACGTAAAGCCTCTTCGTTGTTCTCGAAGATATATGAGAACGAAGAGTATTACGGAAATAGAGGTGGAATATAAACTATAAAGAAAGGTGAAGCAGCGCGATAAAAGAAAACTGTGGAGAAAAAATGTAAACAAAAAAATTACACCGAAGAAAAACAAAGAAATTGAAAGAAAATCGTTATTCTAAATATACATATGTCGCCTTCGACTTTATGGACTCAAGAGTGCCAAACCTGACTTTGTATAGCACCAATGCGAAAGTTTAAGAAAGTAAACGACGGATATATAAATATACGTTTTACAGTCAACTTATAATGTTTTCTGTAATTTTCATTCACTCAAAAGTATAACAGTGAGAGTGTCGCCAAAGTTTTCACCAATTGAAAAAGAGATGTCGCACCATCGACGTGGCAGTAAAAAATTCAGATTCAGTTAAGGGCACTTTGACAATGAGGTGGACGACCCCCACGGGGGTGGGGGGGGGGGGGGGGGGGGGGGGTAGAGGGGGGGGGGGGGGCGCAAGTAGCCAACATTTGGCACTGCACCCATTCTGCGCATACTGCAGTGATAATGTTTTACAACAGTATACTGGCACTTAGCGTTCTACTTGCTCATAATTAATCTGCACACGTTTGCTCGGAAAGCTCAGACCATTAGAGATTTGCCTTCTCCGACGACATGGCAGCGATGTCAAAGAGTTTTCAGACAAGACATTGTCATGCTCACTCGGTCGCTTGATTGTTTTTTCAAATGAGGTCGAAAATCTGTTGGCGAAAAACGTTGGTTGCTACCAACGCACGTCACAAAATAAGTCACTTTCCGATGCTATGCGTATGCAACTGCTTCATGCAAAGACTGTAAATACGTTGCCGCTACGTTGTGTCAATTCTACATTGTCATATTTTTTTATATAACGACTATTTGTCTAGCAGCGTGCTTGCTTATTTTCTTTATCTGAAAGCTTCTTAATCTTCAGGGACGTACGTTAAAACATAAAAATTTGTCACAGACTAAAGTCTTGGGAATAAAATGAAATTGTTACGGATTTGAGTCGTGGTGGCTGCAATTCGTTGCTCGAGCGGTCCATTTGCTGGGAACGGTCGCGACAGATGCAGACAACGGCTGCAGAGACTGCACAAGGAGGGATTAGAGAAAGCCCTTTTCGAGGGCTTCCTGAGCTGTGCGAGGCCCTCGGACATTCTGTGGACAAATCTTTGTGACGACCCTTTCGCTTCAAACGTGCTTCAAACGAGAATTTCACTTATCATGGCAAATCGGCCCAGGAACGGCTCCTCCACCGAACAAGTTTTTGTTAACGAAAATGATATGTTTGTGCAAAGTTTGACGTTTGACTTTGCTGGATGCACCTGAATTTGACAACCTAGTTAACTTGTCACCCGATAGTTGCATCGGTTGGCTTAATTTATGCAGAGTTTATTGAAAGTTTTCTTTATACAAATTTCCGACATGGCAAATTTCAATATCATTCAGATTTGTTTTCACCGTCTTGATTTATTAAGGTATAGTAAACTCTCAAAAATACTTTCCACGATCTTATACTTACTCTGATGCAAAGTTTTGCGTTCCAGTACAACGATAAATTGGTTTCAGAATATAATAAAATATTGTCAGTAGTGCACTGCTATTATTTTTAATAAAGTTCTCACTTTTAGAAAAACCCTTCCGTCGAGGAACCTCTCGCGCCCATTTGCGGCCGCCGAACGTGTTTTGTTTTATAGCGGCCTCTCGATGAGTGATATGGAGTGAATTATTTTCATCGATTCGACTCTTCCACTTTCCACCCAGCCTGTCAATTCATTGCAGGGTGTTTACACAATCAGAAAAACGTATCGAATCAATACGATTCTGGTCAAAATGATAGACTCCCGTTTAACCCAGCGCTTTTCCTGAAGCACCGTAGCAAAACAATTGCACAGACAGCCTCCACGCTTCCGATTAAATACATCGTCGGTGCAACTTTTCCACGAGTTTTCGGGATGTAGGTTTTGTGGAAATTGATGGTAAAGTTTAAACTTCCCCGCTACAGGCTCTAAACGAATACCGACACACAGAAACACTATATAAAAAAAATCTTTTTACAGTATACTCTCTAAACTTGATACAAAATTATTGGATAGTGTCGAAAATTTTGCAGCGACCAAGTTAAAGAAGGCAAACTTTAGACACTAGTTAGTACCGACTGTTCACTTTACAAACTCTCTCATTATGAACTGAAATCGTTTCTCAATCACCGCGCTCCTCGAGTCTTTTAAAGCTATTACCGACGATGAAAAATGACTTGATGGAACCGGGCTATTCACGGATAGAAGGTATATAATCGTTCAGAATGCCCGCTTTTGGCGGCATTATTCTGCCCTCCCTCGCCCCCTCGCCCCCTGTGTGCCGGATATTACGCAGGAGCACGCAACCACACGCGTGTGTCGTGCTCTGCGACTGTGCGGTCAATCGGCTCGGGGCGCTTTATCTCGCCTCAAAGTGCGTACTACACGCTCTAAATAAAAACTTGCTTCTCAATTTTACACTCATAATACTCGGTTTACTCAGAGGGATCCTGTGTTTACTAAAAAGGTATGTGGATTGGCAGGTCAGCATTTTTGAAATCTCAGCTTTAGAGTATTTGCTATAAAATTTGAACCTTATATACGAAGCATAATGATTTTCTACTTTCTTAGAGGATCCACTCATATTCCAAGATACACGAAATTTTAAACTTACAGCCAAAGCTCTATAGGCAGATTAAAAACTTTTAGTTGTGCCTTAGGAGTGTGTTCTCTAAAAAGATTCAACACCATTCCCTCCTGGGATAAAGATTGGCTATAGAAAGCCTATATGCATTGAAGAGTGTTCGAAGCAGCAGAATGGAAGCATTTCTTTATACCCATATTTTCCATCAGTACAAACGTTAAGATTTAGAAAATGCTCGCGGGCATTTTCCAAACTCGTATCGTTAAAATGTCCGTAGCATGGTGTGTATACGCTCTCTGTGACTGCCAGTATGAAACTAGGGCATGGGTGCCCAGCCCAACTGGTCTCTCACTTTGAGTATGACTAATTGGTTAGTTGAGCCCTTATTTGCAATGGAGTAGAGTTCCTTTTGCATCTGAAATCATATCTCAAGTTGACCTGATTACTCACGCCAAAATACTGTAACGATTTTGCAGGGAATATTAAGGGGTGGATTAAGTTCGAATAAGCTCTCGTCATTGGCAATTCCTGTGAAAATGACTACGTTATCAGAACCAAGATCAGCAAATATATTTATACCCAATAGAGAAATAACCACCGGAAAATATCTGATATAAGCCAAATAAATGAATTTTTCGATCCAGTTCAATTCGAATTTACATGTAATATTAAATAGTCCAAACAAAAAACAGTGGCGAGCCCTATATTTTATTACTCTACATTATACATAGGTTAAGTTGTAAATGTTTTCTTAGTCATTAAACTTAAAGATAATTCATATCTAAAAATACATTATATGTTTACTTGTGCTTACTTCATGGAAAATATTAAAGAAGGTATAAATCTCAAGCCAGCCTAACACCTCCCCCCACCTAATGCCTCCTGACATCTACGAGTCGCCAACATACACGACATTTAGTACTTATTTAAGTATGAACATCCATCTAAGTTTTTGCCCTTGGACAAAACTTAGTTTGCATGCAAAGACTCCGACATTGCTTGTCTCCGCAATTAATAATTATTCATGAGAGAGTACAACAAAAAGGGCCGTACATTAACCTTGCCGGTACTTGTGCAGAGTCGATGGGTGGGCAGGGGCAATTGCATCAGTGCGTTACTCGACGTTACAATGGTGCCAGCGGGATGCTACTGCAGCGCTGAGAATAATTTTTCTTTCTACTTATAGAGTAACCATCGATTTTTCCGCGATCAAATCCCTCCGATGTATAAGAGTAACTTATATGCTATTTAATAAACTCCTTTCCCAGCTTTGTAATAGCAGAGAACCGAGAAGAAACCCTGCATTGCAGCCATGAAAGAAATAATTCGGTTTAGGTTATTTTATTTCAAAAGGGTCTTAAAAACCAATTCCCGTTCAAATAGGCGGAAAGTATCGTTGTCAGGAGATGTTACTTTTCGTTATCATTTTCTCAGCCTGGCATGCAATCAAATTTAAGAAAACGAATAAATAATTATTATCACAATAGCCGAAATTGTTTGAGAGTTTCCACAAACGAACAAACTTTCCCAAATGAATTAGCATTTACAAACTACGCAAAAACTAATTTAGACAATTTAGCAAGTTTTAATCGCCGTGACAGATAGACGGCAATAAAACTAGTTACACTAAAATCTACCAAAGCACACATACAGAGCCATTAACCGCGAAACGACTGCGGCGGTTCACTCAAAATATAGAACTATAATATTATACCCTATACACATAGAAATGTATAGAACATGCACAACACATTCGCGAAGAACATCCACAATGCGCCGAATACAGCTATTTTCTAGGAAACGCTGCCAAAGTTTTCGCGTTGAAGATGAGCGTAGCTGTTCTAGCAGATATGTTGAATGCATTTTGCAGAACGTCGTAAACAGCGATGAGTTAATAAGTGTGTCCCAGTTTGGTCACACAAAAAGTCACTATACATTTTTGGGAAAATTGCTCTTTTTCTGATTTTAAGTGGGTATGAAGGATTTTCTTAATAAACGCAGGGGGTCTAAGACAAGTTGAGAAGAAAAGAAGACACCCTGGAAATTTCACCGCAGTCGAAGCACACTTACAAACAAAAAACAAACACACAAAAGTTTTTTTTTATACCAGTAGTGAAATAGAATATTTCGCTTCGCTCGCTACGCTCATCAATAAGCAGTTCACAAAACAATTGAAACAAAAGACAGCAGCTGTGCGGACGCGTATCGTTTGTACATCAATGCGTCGCCGCGTCCCCAAATCGCGTGCTCCCTTGCAGGAGTGCCACGTGGGCTTCGGGGGCACGAGCAGGTCACGCCAAATTCGGACCGCCGAGTGCCAGCTACCCCATGCACCGACAATGCCCCTTGTACCTCTCGTGTCCGTCGGCGAGCACTGCGTTTCATCTACCCCCTCCCCCTAGCGAAGCGTCGAGCCCCCCCCCCTCCCCTCCCACTCCCCCGCGGCGTCGAAAGAAACGATTAAAAGCGCCGCGACGCCCCTCGCTACTCAACGTCATGTAAGTTATCCTATAAGTGTATCAAACCGAGGAGTCTAAAGTGGAGCTTGTTTGGCTTCCCGCATGGAAGAGGCGATACTTATAAATATACATAGATATCACAATGTTTCTGTTATAGAGTTGCCTTACACAGTAATTTTGCAATCATCTTCGTATTCACTGGTTCGAGCCACGAGACAGCTCGACGGTATACGTTTTCCATCAATGCAGAGGGAAACTGTCGTGCAGTTGATGGAGTCACCTCTAATTGCGGGGTGCAAAACTAGTGGCGTTTAACTCACCTTGCTCAAGCTCCATAGAGCACAAATGTGGTAAAGAGACGACTCCATAAAGACACTTCGGTTTGCAATTAAGAAGCGTTACGAAACTCCATCCCTGTATTTCCTGGCGACGAAGACAAGACGAAGACTCGACGGAGACAGTAAGTGTTTTCCTTCGATACAGATATTATGGTAGTGGCATGTCAAGGAACAATAAGGATACTCACTACTCAGTGAGCGTATCCGTCTCCGTCTTATACATCCTTCCTTTCATCGAGGCGACAAAGCCAAATTGCATCTCGAGTGCCACCGGAACCAGTAATGAAACGGCATTCCGAGTATTGCAACAAAACAGTTCTAAACTGAGTTTAATTGATATCTCACTTGATAGGATTCGAATTTAATTTAATTGCCAATTATTGCAGCGGCAGCTAGGCTATATTATGGTGAACTGAAGTGCATACAATTACTATTTAGCTACGTGCTCGAGGTGGTGTCTATAAGCTTTAAGACGCGAGGAATGTGGGCTCAGCACGGTGCCACGAGGTAGATTGTGGTGGTAGGTGTAGGCCACACTATACGGGCACCGACGGTGGCAGGGTAGGGAGGAGGGAAGGGTTGAATATTCGGCATGCCGTAGTATTGGCGCATAAGGCGCCCCCAACTGCGTTCCAAATAGCCTAGCTGCACGAATTACGAAATACCACCACTTCCACAGATCTTAATATTGCAAGAATTTTGGACAATTATCAAAATTGATTAATGTCCATTTTACAGATGAGTTGTTAGGCCGTGGGCAAATAGAGACAAACGACTTTGTTATATTCTTTACAAATAAAAGCGTTTAAATAAAACACAGTTATTATTTTTCCTTTGCTTCACCACGTATATACGAATACACAATATGATTAATGTACCGTGATGATATAATAATATATTAATTGCACCGTAATGAAGTAAAGTGTTAAATTATTAGGGATAGTTGCACACTATGCACAAGCGTGGCTATTATATCCCAGCAACAGAGCGTAGAACGGCAGATTAGGTGTGCAACAATGCGATTTAAATGCACTCCCACGGGAGCTGCATTCAATTTAGTCAAGCCGTGGTGCAATGTACGAATTGCTGTGTGTTCCAGCACCACACCGGCGTTATTTATTCCTGAGCGTTGACTGGAATGGGTAAAAAAATTAGTTGGCGTTGTGCAGTTTAACTACTTGCTGCACTGGCAGTGTATTCGTAAACACAATTGCATTTCGCATCAAAATAGTTGCACTCGATAAATCTGGCTGGAAAGCAGCATGTGATTCTCAGCGGTTCTGCTACGGAACCATGCGTTACGTGTTATCCGTCGGCTGGGTAAATTCAGCATTGCAGATTTGCCTCCAGCGTAACATAAAAGGTAACATAATGGCCATTATAAAATGGATAACAGCTTATTGCGCATATACTAATATGTAGCATATCCGCAAATTATCAGAGTTTAAAACCAAATTCACACTCACGGTCATCGCTTTTCGCTCCTAGAGAGCATATAGCCATTTATAGGGACACTATAGATGTATGTTGTGCTCGACATGTTTTATGAATATTAAACTCGGGCGCGCGCGCGCAATCAGGGCTTGGAAACAAAACAATGTGGAAGCATGTGGATGCAATGTGGCGGTGTGGGGGCGGGGGATGTGGAACACAGGGACACAGGGAGCGCGGGGATGATGACGCGTCACACGAGTATTAATTGGAGTCAGATCAGCTGATAACAAAACAGCCATATCGATCGTCGATATTCGCATCATCCAAAAGTATTTATCCGCTACTCGACTGTTACAGATGCAAATTAGCTTTAGTAGAGTGCCGACGATGCTCACTCAGAATTCAATTGGTTTTTCTATCGAAACTCTTGACTTCGTTGGTGCAAACACAAAGTAAGTATATCTTGTTGAAATATATGGAGGTCGAAATGCTAATAAAGACAAACATTCCTAAAGTCTGGGTTCAATCTCAAATAAACATACTGAATCCGTAAATCGATTCTGCCGTAGAGCCATTTCCACAAGAAACTTTATAAGATTAGGGTCAAGTAGCGCACGTACCAGTAATTTGTATTTTTGTTCTACGAAATGAAAACTCACAACAAGATTCATTACCTTCAATCTTCCACATTTGAGCTAAAGATTGAAGAGAAAAATACATAGAGGGGTGCAGATCCTTTCAACCCCTTCACGACCGTTCACGACGCGCAAAACTCACGCCGCTTGATATTTGACTTGAGAATCCAGAATTACTCAATCACAAAGAAGCTTTAACCACTCAAACTTATCCAACATCTTCGATATGCTTTTCCAATCTCTCACCGCGCAAACAATTTTCCATTGCCTCGCCGGCAGCGACCAAGTTTTCCACCTGTTTTCCCCTGCCAGCTATACCAAGCAATTCAGGGAAGCAGGGAAAAGGTGGATCTTGACGATATGATATAATAAAATCCATACAAAACCATAATATCTCTAAGCGAGTTGAGTGATATCTCTTCCGACCTACTCACCCTCCGGCACCCACCAAGATCATCTGCATATTGCAGTCTCCGCGATCCCCCTCCCCTGGCACTACATCATGACGTCGCTCCGTCCATTACTACCGTCGGCGCCGACCACGTGGCACCTCCACCGTCTGTCAGCGTCGTCGACGTCGCGACGTCGTGTTGCCTTGACACCATCGATGGACATCACATCACAAGACAATCAGATGATCAACACTCACTAAGTCACACTAATCCACATTGAAATCAACACTAAAACTTTTAATTAAGCAGCACTCGGAACCAATTTAAAACTTTTCACGATAGCTGTCAAATTGATTCGCAGCAGCAGTGACAGTCAATTTAAAAAATAAAAAATCACCCGTTACTAAACACCCAACTGCCGCGAGGCATGACAGTTACGAAACAAAGTCACGTTTCCACTAGCGTCGATTCGCACGTGTCGAAACGACTGTCAGATGATTCCCGTTCGATCAGACAGCCTCCAGCATTCAGCGTGTCAGACGAGCGTAAGCGCCGCGTGGACCGAATACCGGCGACCGGCGTCCATGCAGGCATCGCACTGGAGCAGTCTCCGCTTCGATTCCCGACCGCGTCGAGGCACACTGCAGCGCCCGCCGTGGGTACATTGGGGGGCGACGCGTCGCGATCCCACCGTGGAGTCGATAACCCAACACTCATACCAACCCCTCGGATGGGGCGGCTTGGCGACGTCACGTCAACCATGCGCCCGCAATATTGCTAGGGCTTCGAGATTACACTGGGTAGCTGATTTCGCTAACAGATGGAGATGGGAAGGATGACGATAGATATATAGGGGCTGTTTAAAATTGCGACCTGGGTGTCAACTTCCAATTAAGATGATGGGTGTATTTGTAAGAGAGTACTTTTTTTTATAAGAGAAGAAATATGGGGTGTGTGGAATAGTAATCTATTTCAGTTTTTAGAATGATAAATCGAGATGCTTGCCATATCTGGAGAATTGATAAAAGAATACCATCCCTTTCGTTTTTGAGAGAGAAAAATAAAGTTGCTCGAGGGAACACATTTCAGTAAAACGACCGGAGATGCGAGTTAGAAACGCATTTCCAAAGAAGCGTATAACGAAGATTCAAATCAATACGCGGCAGAGCAGCGCGTTACGCAGACACAGAATTTAGTGGGATGAAACTTGCCGATTATTAACGCGGCACTGGCAAGTCCCACTGGACGCCAACCGGTCCGCAATCCACGCCACTGGCTAAAGCCCAATTATGCGCAAGTCGAAATTGCACCAAAAACACACAAACACGGCACTATTTTGCTCCTGCCGCCCGACCACCACTTCTTTAGGAAACGCGATCCCGTGCGGCTAATGGATAGCTTCTCGGTATTTGCAGAATGTATTATGCAGCTCTTGTGGAATGTAATACGCTATTATCATGGTCTTAGCGGATGAACCCATTGACCTAGCCTCCTGATCCGCACATTCAATGAGCTTGACCCGAGCCGCTAGATATAGGTATAGCACCAACATAGTGGCACCCCCCCCCCCTCCAGTTTGAAAACAACCCTTGCCACGGTAGGAAATGCAGGCGACACTTTACTGGGCGCAATAAGCCAATTGAACTTGTCGGATGATAACTCAGGTCGGGCTTCCGTCGGTGCGGCAGTGGAAAAATGGACGCGCGCGAAAAACTTTGCGCACAAAGCTCTCCTATATATTCAGCTCATTCATTATCTGTAGGCACAGTATACAATTTTAAAACGTTTTTCACGTATGAGTTACGTTTCATTTTGCCATGTCCTCATAACCACTTAAAATTAAATGGCAATTAAGTATTACACACAAATAGCTCACAATAAAGTGCACGCGTTGTATTATTTTTCCACACGGAAATCCAACGGCGAAACAGAAACAAAGAGAATCGAGTCGACCGCTTGGTGAGAGTCACGGTCAATAAGGGGCAGCATTTTTAATACACCGACGGCCGTATCAGCGTCGTTTCGCCACAACGTGGCCAGCCCGTGTCCGTCGACTCAGACGCCACCCGTGACGTATGCCGGGCTATTCGACGTCCGCCGTCGCGACGCTCATGTGTGGTGTAATACCACGGCTGTGTATTTATTGCCGAGTTGGCGTCGCGTATGGCGTGGCATTCGGACGTCATCTTTCGGGTTTAAATCGAATGATTTTAGACGTGCTTGTAAAATTGTGGTATTGATTTACGGATAGGAATATATTTATCCGCGAAGAACATTTTATAATACAGTGTCAGTTTGGAATTAGGCAAATGTATCATGTTTGAATGGTCGATACATTCGGTTTGCGCTGTAATGTTTTACCTAATGGTTACATAATTTAAATAACGCTGTCATGCTCGAAATTTAGTATCAAGCTTCGCGGCGAGTGTATAGAGCCAATGTTCCCTTTTCGAGGAATGCCGCATTCTTCACTAAGACTCGGGAAAATCTTTTGAGCTCCAAATATATCACATATAGAGGCACCTTGACTTGCGTTTCGATTTGTTTAGTGCCGGGAAAATAAGAGAATGCAAGAAAATGGGTCTAATGATTCACGAAAACGTCTACTGACTTTTGCTTTATTCGGCCCAAACGAGCCCCTTATACCCTAACACCAACATCTTTCAATATTACTAATCAATATATCAATTTTCTTTCAAACACCGAGCTATTTTTTGCACGAATGCAGGTTATCTACGATTCCAAGCTATTTCCCCTGTAACACAACGCAGTACACATGCTACAATAGTTACCATATTGCCATTCATTATAACCAAACCTTCGTTTAGCTTTCCCAGCATCAGCCCAAAATGCCGATATCTTTATTGTCATAAATCGTATAAACTCACGTACAGCCGTGCAAAAGCTACACACACAACCAGGCTATCGGAAAAGCACGCTGCTCACGGCATTTCCATTGTCTGCTTTGTTGTATTTCGAATGCATGCATATACATTTCAAGCGTTTCGGTTATATTTTTAAATAAAACGCAAGTGTGATCGGATTGGGCCCACCTTGGAAGTCGGTTTGATATTTCGGTACCATACTCGCCAAGGCTGACCTATTTACATCTCGAGATCATCACCGAGTGCGTCGTGCTATTTTCGACACACATCATGACCTCTTGATATGAGTGAATAATCGCGGCGGGAGGGTGGGGAGCTCAAGGCGCGCGATTATCAAAATGCCTCCTGCGATGAGTAGGTAAACAAAATACATTTCAAAAGACATTTACGATTCGTATGCAAAAATATGCCAACGCGCTCTCACATTCTAACTGTGATGAAATGCATTTAAGCTGCTGCTTCAGTTTTCTATAAAAAATAATAATTACTAAGAATGAAAAGAAGTAAAATAAGAATAGGGAAGCGAACACGTACAAAAGAAAGTACGATGAAAAAGAATGTCGCTCAGCCTTGCCATGTAGAGACAGCTTTTAGTCAGTTATGCTGGTGCTTGAGAATGTCATGACACTGAGCAGACATGCAGCGTCTGAGCGGGTACATCTCGCAGCACCCACATCTATTTTTCAAACGAGTCGAGATGCGCGTTCTACCTTGGTGGGATCTACCAGCGACGCTGCGAACTATCGGCGTCGGTCTCTGGGTCACGTGGTCTGCCGCGGCGTCGAGTGCGAGTGATGTAGAGCATCACCATCGGTACCTTGGTACGGTGGTCAGTGCTCAATGGAAACGAGTGGTCGCCATTAGAACTATGCCGTTCAGGGCGCATTTTCAGAACAGTGCGTCGTTAAACACAGAAAATCAATCTCTTGCCAAAAATAACCGTGCTGGCTGTTCCCCACGAATAGATTGCAAAAGTAGATTGTACGTTTGAAAAGCAATCCGCGCTAATGTCCGTTGATTTTCGTTTACACAAATTAGCAGTTCTACGTCATGCAGGCGTTTTGCCCCCTCTGTAAAATTTATTTTACGCACTTTCAATAGACCCAATACATATCTATCTATAGAATCTATACCAGAGATGTGTATACTTTATTAACAATGTCGTCAAATTTGACGACGCAACAACATCGAACATCTCAGTTGATTGCAAATAAAAAATTTAATTTGCCCTGGCGACAGATTGTTGAAAAGTCATTTACAATTGGCGCCCGTTACAATTGGCAATTTCCTATTAATTACCAGGTAGTGAAGGCTATAATTGGAGCATTGGTTAGACAGGTTAGGTCGTCCACGCATTCGAAGGTAGGCCGGCCCACGCCGGGGCAGGAGCGGCCGTTGGTGGGGGGCGGGTGGCAGTGGCAATCGATCAGCGGAGGGGCGGAGGGGCCGGGAAGGAGGGGGCTCCTCGCAGCAGCGGTACTGCATTGCACCAAGCGAAGGGGGCGACATATTGCAGAGGCAGGGAATCGCCGGCCACGAACACATTATTATGTTTTTAATAAAAAGAAAGAAACGAACTGTAAAAAAATACTGATCGCAATGCAAGGTGAATTACGGGAATAATTGTGATGTTAGCTGAGATAGTTTGGGGTGCATGCACCCATTGTTGACGCATGGTTCGTGCGTGTTCGTGCGATTTGGCCATATTTCGATGCGCCTTCGTGGGGATATTGCAGAGTTGCGTTCGTATCGGTGGAGGTGCCGTGTCTACGAGGCTCAAGGTGGAGGTGCCGAGCACGTGAAATTATTTTCCCCTAATATCGGTCTTGATTTTATTTCTAGACGAGCACGGCGAGCTTTTAAAAGCTCAGCGTTCCAATTATCGGATCGACATCATCATCTTGAATATTATTTTTGAGGGTCTTAAATAAAAAAATAACAAAAAATTGGCAGCTCCTTTGAAGGCCGGCTCAACGCTAATGATTTTTAAAACGAGTTTGTAAAAATATTATGCTAAGCATTTTAAAATTGATCCATGCAAGTTTCCAGCCTGGTCTGGCCACCAGCGCGCCGGCGCCCCGTTGAGTTGTCCATCAGTTTTGATTTGGACAAGAGGCGCCGCCTGGCAGGCTCAAAGGAAAGCAGCCCACGATTGGCCTCGTGGGCTGTCACTGTCACTGTCACTGTCGCAGCACGCTTTGAAACACCGCGCCACGGTTTTGACAGGTCAACAATGTGTGGATTGCGAACGAAACCGGCTATCATGCATGCTTGTGTTGGTTGGCGATCGCCCAATCACATTATACAACGTACTTAAATAAATAACTGAACGCTACGTCTTGGATCTCGCGAAGACAGAGTTAAGCGGACGAAGATGCACGTTCATCACTGACATTATGAAGTACAGTTGTAATAAACCTGCTTCACAAATAAATTCAGCCGGAGTTATTGCGGTAAAAGTAATGGAGTGTCTACGACGTGGCTTGAACCGAGATTTCCCGCCGCCGCTGCCGACGCTGAACGACGACGCTAGCGACGCCCCTAAGCGACGCCTGGAACCACGTAGTGGCAGCGTCGCGACGTCGGGCGCCGATCACATGGTCTTGCGCCGAATTTTACCGACCCTACTGGAACGCGTTATTTCCTGGAATTTGATTACCTAGTAGTGTGCTCGTGGGGAAATGAAAATTCGCTACCGGCGTCTTCTCGGAAAAGTGGTAGCATTTCAAGTGCCCTTATGAACACAAAATCGTTATGAAATTTGCATATCTTCGCAACGTAGGGACAAGGAATTTTCCGGTGAAACGTTATGGGAAAATGAACCCGACTCGCCATATGCAGAGACAACTCTTGAGGGCGCCACGTTTTGAAAGGGCGCCCACGACGCTGAAGCTAACAACAACCGGAAAGTATCGTCCTTCTCGAGGCTAAACAAATAACATTATTTTCCCCATTAAATATAAGTGTAAAGTGAACTAGTTTCGTGATGAAGCACCCCTGGGCATGTTATTCTGTGATCACATTGATCTAATTAGTAGTTGTCAAAAGACCGACATGTTTGAGTATATATATATATATATATATATATATATATATTCACTAGCTCATGTGTGCTTTTTATTTCAGCTCATGTACCTACCTCAAAATAAAAATGATTTCCATTCGAATGTGATTACATTTTTTGTATTTTCTCTGCATGATGTTGCTTGCGTACAGTTGATGGCAATGGGAGGGGTTTTCCGGAAGCAGTTCCGGTGATATTGGTGAATGCGCACCGAGGCGAGGGACTACCGAGAGAGTGATTACTGATCACCAATGCGGCACATGTTTTGCCAGGAATTGCAGGGCGAGGTGGATGCTGTGACGTGTACCCCCCGCACTGATCCTGCACCGCGTCTCTCGTAGAGTGAAGACGTCGGCGATGGCCCGTCGTGTTCGAATCTTTTGTGACTCAAAAAATCAATCGGAAACGGTCGGAACGGTCCGTGCCCCCAGCCGGAGAGTGAATCCGAGATGCTAACGCCGTTGTCTCGCAATTTCCCATGGCTCGGCTGCTCTTTTGCATTTCAAACACTGCTGCCTATATTTTTGCGCTTTTTGTCATTTTCGTGCCAAGAAATTTCGCGAATCATAACCGTAAACAGCTCTCTTTTCAGACGTTCAAGGGTAGAAAATTCTGCGATAATTTGTATTCATTTTTCAATTGCTATGTTTACGATGAGCAAAGGCGCTTCAGAGGGAAGGAAAGTCTCTCGGAATATTAAAAAGCGACACTTAAATTATTCCACGAAAAATTTAGTTTCACTGCGAAGCTAAGGCGACTAATTTTATTCATATCAAATTTCATGCAAATGCTCGTCTAATGTTTCACTTCAAAACGTTACGCGTGCAGAGGCGTAATGTATAATTCTCTTTCTGCTGAAAGTATTAAATATGCTGGCGAATCGCCTTCGCCCATAGAATCTGATTCTCTCTTAAGATACATTGTGGAGGTTACCGAGAAAGATGCTAATTTTGATAACCTCCCTCGGGAGCTCTCCATGTTTCTTATAGACTTTTTCTTGGAATGGTTTTTCTTGTCCAAAGGTGCTACATCCAATAGACGTTACATGATCACCTCTCATTGGGCATTATAACATTGATCTGTTTCACTTATGAGAGTTAATCAATAGACTTTTGGCAGAAGACCCTTAAAGAGCATTTTTTAAAAGGTTTCCCCATATATTGTGATATATTTAAGATTTCATTTAAATCAACAACCTTTCTTTCCCAAAAAGGAAATATTGAATCGAAGGGATATTCTAATTTTATGCATATCTATGACAAACTGGAAGTACAAAATTTCATAGCTCCATTTCTGTTTGGAATGTATCTTGGCAGTAGTTGCTCAGTCGATAAAACAAACGGTTCTGTTGCAAAATAAACTCATAAAAGCAGAACCCAAACTTTCGGCATACTTCACGTCTTCCTCCTGGAAAATGATGTCTCTCCTTTTTTCTTGCTCTTAAGTCCAGTCGATGAGTTATAGCATGCGACTTGACCGTCGTAATTCAAAATCATGTCGAACGAAACTATAACAAACGCGGTTTGAAACGTGCCAAGTAAAATTGCGCGAAGAGTACGCAATCCCAATCACAGCGTACCTACCCTAAAAACGCACCGGGCGCACATTGTAATGCAACACGTGGCCACACCAGTACGCACAGCAATTGCAATTCTGCACCAGCTTCTCGTCACTTTCCCACAAAACCTAACCTAACCTCAAAAAGTCAAAAGCTTTTCACTACTGTGAAATAAAACATACGAGCCACCTCCAAAACATTCACCAATATCTGTCAATCACAACAAATCCAAAATTCAGCTGTCAATGCCACTCCATAAAATACAAAAACCCAAAATATAACACAATAAAACACCAAATTCCAAACCTCCCACAGGCTCACCTCGGTATGGCGAATTCGCCAAAATACTCTGTCATCGCAAACATGTTGCAGTCTTATTAATTCTGTCATCCCAGCTGGCGAAAGTACCTGTCACGCACTCGCACCACGAACTGCACGTCCTAGCGACATTCGCACATGCACCCTTCGTCCTGATCAGAGTGCACCGCCCTCTCGCCTCAGTTCCAACCGCACTCTAGACGCACCTTGACCACAGCAAGCACCCATCACTGCTGCTTAACGACACAAGGACGGCTAAGTGACAAGCCAGAGGGTCCTGGCCGAGTCCCTGACAACTAGACGACTAGACTACTGCCCTAGCGACCCTGCAGGGGCGGCCACCGCTCCATGCAGCTTCCAACGGCACGGCACGGCACGGTCGACACCCCCCTCTTGCCCCTGGCGCCCCGCCGTGCCCCTTTTCAGCACCACATCCGAGGAGCAGGGGCTCGAACCCTGGCAAGGGGCAGCTGCCCCAAAAACATATACCTGGCTCGGGACTTTCTCGGCGCGGCGGCGGCGGCGGCGGCGGCGGCGGCGCGGGTGGTTTTGAGCCACTACTTTGGTGCCAGTGGGTTGTGGGATTTTGGATCAGTTTCTATGCGGGCCGCTGGTAAACTATTTATTCGTGTTCTTTTTTTCACTACTTCTAAACGCAATTATGGTACTATTTTCAGACAAATAGAAAACGAGTAATTTTCTATGCTGAAGGCATGGCTGGGGTGGAATTTTCCTCCATTTCGGCGCCAGTAAAAACAAATAAATAAAACGAAATTAGCGCCATTTTGTACGCATGAAAAATCAGTTGTCGCTGGCAAAGCAATGTCCAGACACGACTCAACAGGCTAGTCTGGGCGCCCCCCCCCCCCCCCCCCCCATTCCCCCCACGCCGGATTGTCGGTGGAAACGCACATGCGATCAAGGGTTGGGGTGGTCGGGACTCGTAAGGGGGGGGGGGAGGGTCGGGGTGCATAGACCCCTACTTAGTCTCCATTGATCGCAGCGCTGGGGTGGTCGGACGCAGCAGCCAACTAAAGTGGCAGTCACATGACAATAGGGGCTTGCCAAAAGCAAAAAACTACTATCTCAATTGCCCCCTCGGATTTCTTACTATTCTTCTTTGCCCTCGTTTTTTATGTGTGTGAATCTTACCAACCCGCCTCTTCCTATTTCGGCCGAGACAGTTTGAGTTTGCTCCTTTGAAATTACGCAGCCCATTGTCGCGCATCTCACTTCGAGGTGGCAATTAGAAAAGTGATGACATCAGGGAAAGTCGACAGGTTCGGCGGCGGCCATCATTAAATTTATACGTTCCAAGCGGAATGGAGTTGGACAACAAACATGGGAAATTGGCAGGAAGAAAACAGATATTTCCTGGTGAACCAAAAAATAGAATGGAACCATCCCGTTCCAATAAACATGCGGGGGGGGGGGGGGCAAGGGAGGCAGACGCGGTCGCAAACAAAAATATCGTCCTGTTTACGCACACTGCATGCTCGCAATTTCTACCTTTTTTCGGAATAAATCAATTCCACTGTGGGCAATAAAGTCTGTATGCCTCCACTCTGAATTTGAGAATTATTCTGGAATACCATGAAACGTGAAGCTCCGTTTAAAGACAGCTCCTGGAACTTGAACGAACGCTTGATGAAATCTCTCGCTCGCTGTGATTCGAATGGCAGACAAATTAAGACCTTCTTGAATCTAATTGACACAAAATTGAGAGGGTGCAGAATCCGTATAATTCGTATAATCAGATTCGCTTGTAGACACTCAACTTTCCAGCCCGAGCGAAATTTATGAGGCATTACAGCGTCTGAAGATGGCCTGCAAATTGCATGAGTGGCTAGGGCCGGATCTGATTAATACTTTCCACCTCTTTATGGAAACATGCATTGCGTGCGAGGCACTTGCGTACACGGAAAAGTGCGTAGGTACACGTAGTTAATATTCCTGGGATCGCAATCACTGTCACTATTTTCCGTCTGGCTAGTTTTGTTACAGAAATTAACAGTCGTAAAGTTTGTTACGTTAATTACAGACGTAGGGGAAAGAGAGGAAAGGAAAACTGAAAATAAATTTTCGAGTGACTATTGATTTGGCAGGTAGGTATTCATAATATAATTTAAAACAATTTTTGGTGTTTTAAATACATCACCGGCCGTTTAAGGTTTTTCATTTCCAATTTTCATTCATGCACAAACCTAAGGATACAATACCTATAGGTATATAGGTATAGCAAACTAAAATGTATTAGTTATAATGTGCCGTTTTGAATATTTCCATGCAAATAATAGTAAAGATAAAGATCACATAATTGAAAAACTGAATGTATTTGTTGAAAGAGCATGAATTTCTTAGGCACCTTTAACAGAGCGGACGAAGAAATATAAGTACCTATCCCCATCTGGCGCGATGGAGTGAATAAGTAGTGTGATTTTTACTGTAAATACTCTCCAAAAACAGCAGCGAATTAGCGACGATCGTATAACATACATGAGTATATATTCAAATGTTACCACACATTATACGTGTTACTGTTGCAACCACCTTTTTGAACTTGGACCTGTTTGCGGTGGCCATCATTAATATTAAAATGTGTACCAAAGTGTCGCCGTCAAAACGCCAAAAACACAGTTTCTCGTTCACATACACACACCAACATTGTACGAACTAAGATAATGAATGTTTCATGCCAGAACCCACACCATTCTATACATTATGTTTAAAACATGTCACACCCAACTTTACGGCAGGCTAATTATAAGAACTTCGGACTCTATATAACGATGAGTTTTAAATTATGTAGAATAATTTTCATTATTATAATTTTACCTCGTACACGTGTGTTCAAATGAGAAAATGCGTTGCGGCAAAGACCACGCATGGGGCACGCACGTTCACGTGTCTGGTTAAACCCGCTTCATTTCCGCACTCGCGTGGCCGAGTGCGTGACTTGCCAGGGAGTTTTATCCCATGCCACGGGGAGCGGTTGCTGGGTTCAACCTGTGGTTCAACCCTTTTTACGACAATACGTTGCCCGTTCGCATGGCTCAATCGTCGACTACATGCCATTTGCAATGTGATCACTTGTCGAGATTCATTTTGCACCCTATTTTTCCATGTCAGCAAAGAGCATCAATCTTTGTTGTTGTACTTGCTACATCCATTTGAAAGTTTTAATTTATAAGTACAGAACGATACGTTACATTTCCATGGTCGAAAGGACTTTGTCCCTTTCGGCATTTCCCATAAAATATAAAGCCACTCCCAGTAAAATTGGAAACTTTCTTGAAAGCGTAATTGAGGCCTGTGATTTTCTTGTCAATAATTGATAAATAATAGATATGTAAATTGATGCATCATTTTCATTTCAAGGCGATTGTTCACGGTCGTCTACCGACGCCAGGGTCTCCGTCGACATGCAATCGACGTCGAATCATGCAGAGCGTCCTTCATTACACGCCAGTTGATACTGGCCAGCGCGACGGCCAGAGCGCCGTGCCCCTCGCCCCCCCCCCCCTCCCCCTCCCCCTCCGCACGACCGCACGGCCGCCAGGGGCCAATTGGTAACAAGGTTACACCGCGCGCCGCTTCCCGCTGAATGCAGCGCGGCCTGGCGCCAGCACGAACGAGCGCCGGTGCACTTGCATGTCCCGATGCAGTTTGCAACGAATGCGCCAACAACGGTTACCCCATCGGCTACCGCCGGTGTGTCGCGACCGCCATTGTTCCCATGCACTCACTGGGTGCTCCGCGTCGCGCAGCGAGACGCGGACGTGTGTTGCAGCACGTTCAGCCGAGTCGGCGCGTTCGCCGAGCGACGCTGATCTCGGGGAACAGATCGAGTGGGTGCATGCGGTGGGGTGGGGTGGGGTGAGCAGTGGTGCTCACGTGGGAGCCATTTTGGCCAGCCACGGACACACATTTGCAATCAACAACAAACCGTGAGATAGAAACGTGGAAAAATAATATAATTGTCACAATTCGCAAGCATCACAATGGCAAAACAGTGGCACATGTACCTATTATATACAACACATTTTATGTCAATTCCCAGACATAGAGTAATTGGTAATATACAGCAGCGTGTGAATTTCAATTGGTTGCAGTATATTGATTGCTTTACAAATATTATTGAAATACTGAAACAATGTGACGTACTGAGTTGCGTCTAATCACAAAATTGCCATCAGTCAAATGCTTAGCAACAACATTAGCTGCCACCAACGAGCACATTACAACGCCGCCATTAGACGCATACAATTCAAGCATAAAGCATCAACTCCCTCCGTCAGCCGCACACACACACACACACACACACACACACAGAGAGAATCATGAAGCGTTAATAACGAGGAAAAGCTTCCACATCGATAAGCAAATCAGTGTATCTTCGGGGTGGCGCCGCTGACATGGCGTCGCGACGCCTCGCGTGGCGGCGACGCCGACGCCAAGGCGACGCCGTCGTGGCAAGCAGGGGGGCGGCAGTGGCAGTGGCAGTGGCAATGGCAGACAGGTGATGCCCGTACAGAATGTGAGAGCAGCGAGCTGCAGAGCATGGCCACCCCGTGTGGGTCAACTCAATCCCCGGCACCACCGCACACAGACGAACGACAGAAAGCAACAAGTCCAGGTGTCTCGACAGTGCAATGCAGCGGTGCGACATTGATAAAACAAGAACAATCGAAACGAAACACAATGAAAGAAGTATAAAGAAGCTTGCGCGTCGACAAATTAATTGTCTCTGCACCGCGGCGAAGCCATTTCAAGTGTCTGTGATGTGTGAAAGTGTTTTTTTTTATTAGCCATTGTTTGCAGTGGAGATGCCAGAACAGCACGTGGCATTCCCTTACCTCTTCTTCTTATTTCGCCTAGGTCTGCGCACGTCCCCATTCATCTGGTCCCTTTTGCCACCGCCACCCCCTCCTTGTATCCTCCGAGGACGTCCCTTCGGCGTCGATGACATGTTATCACTATCGATCAAGATGATCTGATGGTTGACTTTAGGATGGACCACGTGCCGATCCGCGCTAAGCTCGGATAAAGCCGTGCCTGGTCTACCCATTCACACGCAGATGTTCCCCGTACGGCTGACTTTTCGCTGAAGACCGCGTCCTCAAACTAGCGCTCGCGCTAATGCGTTCGACAAGATCGGTACTGTCTTACGAAATATCAAGTTCGCTGTGATGTGTGTGTGCTAGCTGTGTCTAGCTGCGGTCGGTCCGTGGTTTGTTCTGACACGTTCGTTAATGGAGAGCCGACGACGGCGAGTGGACGCCGACGGTGGACGGTCGATACCTCGATGCGGTCCCGCACGCCACGCTCGGGAGCGCGTCGGTATCGTGACGAGGTTGCACTCGTCGCTATATAGGCGGCTCGCTCCCGAGGACGCCTGGCGTCCGAGTGACCGACAGCGACGACGCTGGCGACGCTGCTAGACGCTGCTAGACGCGACGCCGCCCCGACCACTGGTGTGTTTGCTCTAGGGGTTGCCTGGTCTCGCAGCGCGGCGCGGCGCGGCGCCCTGCCCTGCCCTACCGCACCGGCACAGACATAAGCACACGCCGCGACGGGGTGGCTTTCACGTATCACCGCGGTAGCAGCCAATGAAGCGATCTCTATCGAGGTCGCGGACGCAAGACGACGGGAAATTTATTCGTTAATTTACACATGCATTTCCGACTGTGGTGAATTATGGTCACGTTATTGCTGTGGATATATAAAGATCGATAGGTTGTGTTACCTGTTGGTGTGGCTGTTCGGGGTTTTTTATTTTTGCATGTACTATAGGATTTTCCGAGAGTTTTCTTTCGATTCAGCGTGGCGATTGGGTGTGGGGCAACATGGGTTGGCAGAACTTCTGGGCCCTCGTCGCTCCGTTGAATACAAGATTTGCGGGTCGATAATATTAACTCAGTAGTCTAGTGGAGCAATTTCGGAGGGGAATTTGTCAAAGCTCCGATAAATCAGGGGCAACTTTGGGCAAGGATTGGAGCCGAGTAATGGATGTGGGTATACCGGAAAGCAGTATCGAGCCTTTGGGTTGCGATTGGAGGCCATTATAGAGTCGCCGAGTGGGTACGTAGATTATCGTCAACTTGTCAGGACTTAAATCAGCCGGCAAACAGACACACAATCTGCATTCTGCTCCGAAACGGAAAAGACAGGCTGGGGCGCTTCAGCATCTGTCCATGGCTCCGCGATAACATCAGATTGAGCGATTCGCTCGCTGCTGATGAGAGAGCCTCTTATTTTTAATTTTAAATGAAGCGTCCGTTAATTGCCACTATTTTTATCGCCCAGCTATTACTCCAGCAATAATTTAGACTGTGAAAAAATATTATTCGACTGGGGGCTCATTTAACATTTGGCACCTAATCCCTAAGCAAAGCAATTTCGTTAAGTAGTTTTTAAGCAGTCCGATTGGCTTGCCGCTAGTGTCAGAAAATCGGTCGTCTGAGAATGTGTAACAATTAATTTCGAAAAGAAATTTTGATTTTTAGGTTACATTCCAAATAAACAACGCCATAAAATCGGCGTCGGTGATGGGGAAGTTTGGCCGGACCGAAACGAGCAGACGGCACACACAACGCCTTCACGCTCATTTATTTCTGGAGCAGCCTCTTGTTTTCAAAACGCGCCAGACGTTCTGCCAATTGATTCGCCGTGATATAGAAGAATAGAAAAAGAACGGATTCGAGATTTTGTCCGCAGGATTCTCATACAAGAATAGATTTTTCCGGCTAGTCAGGCCGTACGATACACCTCAGAGCTAAATCCATCGACAAACTTGACATACATTGCTCTCTGTTAAGAAGCACTTCGCTCAAATTTCACGCTGCACAGGAATTCGCATTACGATTGAGAAAACATCATAAAAGCTCAAATTTATTAATAACAACGCATATAGCTAGCACATAACAGTTGTCAGAGCCTTTGTTAAATAGCTGCAATATATCTGTCGCTTTGAATGGGTTATCAATTTTCCAACATCACATGCCCAAACGCTACAAGTTTTTCACACCCCACACAGTGAAGCAACATTCGAGCTAGCAAAGCATTTCAGTCGCCACCTTCGAGTGCGCTTTGATCGCCGCGCTCGCTGCAAAGGCGCGGCGTGCTCAACGATCGCTCCCGAGGAGCAGGTTAATATATTATGAACAGTTTCCAATACCTTCGTCCTACCTTCGGGTAGCACTGGTGGTGCTTGTACCAGTGAGGTAGGACATTTCTGCGTCATCACAGAGGCTCGAGGAAGGCCTAATCCAGGATGGCCACACAATAAACAAAGAACTACCGTAATAGCAATACACTGCAGAGAGTAACGAAGCCACCACGATCTGTGCTCGCGACACGCTGGTAGGTAGGCGACTGAAATTAAGGGAGCCAAGAATATTTCACATTGTCAACTCTAGTGCACAGTAGAGATAGTCTCTAAGCACTTCACACACTCATTTGTATATTTAGACCAAGGCGGCCGGCACAAGAAAACCACCGAAAATAAACTCGGGCGCCGAGCGACCGCTAGCTCTCTCGTGGTCTACCGGCGCTGGTCGCGTAAAGTGACCAGTATTCTTTTAAACAATCCATTAACTTTCGAAGAGTATCGATTGCCGTTAACTGACAGACGTCATTTTCTTTTGGTCGAGTTGATAGATCAATCACTTTTTACGCGCCACAGGGGTGTGAAAAAATGTGTTCAGACGTGGCGCGAGAGTAATTTCACTGGAAAGCTTGCAATATCGCAACATCACTAATATGTTTCCCGAGTAAGTATATGCCTACCTATTACTTTTTATTTCTTATTCACAATGACCACGATTTAATACGTTGCCTTAATATTTTGTATGAAGTTCTTAGGCGTCAAATATTACATTTTGCGCATAGAAGCTACGACGGTTATCGCATATTTACTATGTGTAAAAGTAGTTAATATTTACGTCATAGTTCTCAGCTTGACAGTCGCCGTCGTTCACCGCAAGAAGAGGCGAGTTCAGTTATTTCCATGTGAGTCGAGAGTCTCTCGAATCACCGCACAAGGCACATTGCGGGGCCGCACATATCGTCCAAAAATTTCAAGCGTCTCGCCAGCCAAAACTTCACTCTCAGCTTCGACAAAACTGGAAGCATAACTAAAATATTACGCATTCACATCGAATAAAATCGCTACGCTGGCACTTTTCTAAAACGTTGCAATGCATTTTCCTTGAGCAATGTGTTCTCGAAATTTGCGACTAGGTTCGCCGCATTGCGCTGACAACCGGCGCTCGCCCGGATTCGAATTTCAACAACACTCAACGGCCACATCCGTAAAATTTAAAGCGAGCCAAAAGAACTCAATTGCACATAAAAACCAACACGATAACGTCCGCGTAGCACTACAACCATTATCACAAATGCCTAGAATCGAAATTGACGCACATCAATAAAACAAAAAAACACGAAAATCACAATTCTCATGACATAACCAACAACCTAACACCACTCCAATCACAACACTAAAAAAATCACTCACTCGCACCCAATATAAATCCTTTCGCCCGCTCGTATCGTCACCTCCCGCCACGTGCTACAGTCAGAGGGTAACGTCGTCCACTGATACGGGGCACGGACCCTGCATGCGGACGCCACCTAAGGAGGTCGCGAGATCGGCCGGCGTCGCGGATGCCCGCTACGTGGAGACAGACACACCGGCGGACTACCGTGGTGCTGCAGGCGTCGACGCTCCATCCCTGCACCACCCTGTGATCCCACTCCGACGACGTCAGTGGCAACGTGCTCCACCACGTGCTTCTGCAGCACGTGGCCGCTGGGCGCGCCGGTACGCGACCTCTGACGCGGTTACGGTTTTGGGGAGTGAGCTTGGAGTTTGTCGGCTGTCTTGTACTGTTTTTAGCGAATCGATCATTGTTGTTATTAGAGTTTTGTTTCTTTTTTGATCTCTCAATAAGCGACTGTCGCAGGAGATTAACTTACAGGAGCGAACCTGCTCCTGTCGTGTTTGACTTGATCTGAATTAGAGAGCCTAGTTGTGGTTCGACATTTTGGAGACAAAACTCAAACAGCAAAATGTGATGCAGTGGTATTTAATTTTTTTTTAAATATTATCGACTTGGCGTGAAGAACAGACTCGTTTTGATAAATATCACATTTCATTTGAATCAACGTCACACTCCAATTATCGTACCCAGCTGGCGATGGCGGAAATATTATATTTAATGTAGTGGCTCATAGTAAAATTTTATATTAAGTGTAGTTTTACCAGAAATAAAATTCTTTAAACCCCCAGAAATATCATGGTCCAAAAAGACAAATGGGTAACGCAAAATTTTCCAAATTAGTTATTTAATGTTCATTTCGTGGGTATAGGTACCTACATTACAAAATGACAGTGCAAAATGGAATACCTACCAAAATGGAATACGCAAAACCTACAAGACTAAGTGTTCGGACTGTAAAAATAAGACAGATTAATTCCCTTGACGTGATCCAATATCCTGCAGGTGACGTCCGGCGTATTCTCGTTGATAGAGAAATGCCGCTCAATTAAAAGTGACATGGCCGATAGCTGTGAAGTGAAACAAGGGGCACTCGCCTACCACTTTTATGGTTGTCGCAAGATTTTGTGACGTCATGAATGGGGTACGAACGCATGGCATCTTTGGGAGGGGGGCGGGGGGGGGGGGGGGGAAGAAAACGACGCTTCAATTTGTCTCTCCTATCGCGGTGTGTGTAGATTATTATAGTAATCGCTTCACGTGGAAATTGATCGGTAATTTCTTCCTAACGAGGTTATTGCGATCAAGATGAGAATGAGATATAGTAATTGATAAAAGCTGCATCGGAAATACCCTAACTTGCCGGCGAATGAGTAAATCTGATGATCTTAAACTAAAAACGCGGTATGTTTTTTAGCGTCTGCACTATCACTAAAAAATTATGTTTATGGCTTTGATCGTTTGATAAATGTTGACGGTTGTTTCAATCTCTAATTGCCTACTTTCAAAACAATTTGAGGCTGTAAACGAATGCCGAGTGGGTACACGTTGCCAGGAGTTTTCACTCAAAACACGCAACTCGGTTCCCTTCGCTTCATTATAAACATCGAACGAAATTAACATAATTGGATTTATGGCTCATTTGCTCCTGTCTTATACTCCCTAACTTGCGATTTAATTACACCCCATAAACATCTCCTTTGACTGAGTAACGTCGGCATTTTCTTGTCTAACCAACGAAAATAAACATGCTATAAAAGCCAATTGCATAAAATAAAAATTCGACATATTTTTAAAACTCACTTTCTGAATTTGGTCGGACGCCTGTTGTATACCTTTCTGGTAGGTCGAAATGATGACGACATTCTGATATTGCTTTGTGAACGGATTAATATCACTCAAATCAGGGCTCACAGACGGCAAAAGAAGCACCACGAGTCGCAAGTCTGATGGTTTACTATGTCATCGCTCAGTGGATCGTGTCAAACTGCTAGTGATTGACGCCAAGATGACTGGTGGAGGGAGGATCACAATTGACAATTGCATTCCTCGAAATTAGAGCTATTTAACGTTTGTCAACTCCACTGTGTGGTATGCTAACTATACTGTTTTCAGAGCTGGATATTTCCAGTTGCTTTGAGTACTTCTATCAACAAAACAATTAGGTGGCATAATTGTGACGATGAGGGCACCAATTATTTGAAATTGAAACTCGCATATAGAAAAATGAGGAAATTGTGGTACATAATTCTCTGGTTTTATGTTTTTGATGTATCAAGTCGGAAAAAGTAAAATTGTGTGTATAAAAATAAGGATATCCAGTTATTATAATTACACACTTCTTTAAACTCTGAAATTCTATCATTGCTGAATAAAATCTATTCATTTTGTGCATCTTTTGGGTCCATATTAAAGCATATGTCTATGTCTCTAGGCTTGATGTCTATAAAATCTATGCCTATAATTTGATGTTTACCACAATTATCTAGTTTGTATATTGTTATTAGTTATATTTATTATATTAAAAATTGCTCGTCAGTATTACTCATGTACAAAAAAATCTAAATACTGTCTAAAACAGCTCTAGGTATATACTAATGCATCGCAGGTCTTTATAAAATTGCAATCATAATAAGACGACAACATAAGCGTGGATTCCAGATTAAGACTCGAGTTCTTAATCTGGAATCCACAGACCAAAGAAAACATCGTTTAACAAATGCCAAATTAATATTTAAAACTTAATCAAATACAGATACAAACGCCGGCACAGATTGCCATGCTTCCGGCGTCGGCGCCGATTGTGGTGGCAACGCACCCTGCAATGCCGCTAGTCCGAACAGCTGATGCCCTGCTCGGCGTGACGTCACGTGGCTCGCTAACGCTGGGATCGACCCCGGTTAGCGGCGTCGCAACGCGTCTTGCAGTACAACTGATAGGCGTCGAAACACTACCTTGGCGTGACGCATTGGCGCGGCACCTCCACCGAACCCGCGTGCGGACATTCGATCAGGAACACGTCCCTTTTTGGTATGGTTCGGCCAGTGTGTTCGGACCTTACTAGCCCTTCCTTTTATTTTATTTCACAATTTTATTCTTTTTTACCCTTGTTCTCTTTGTACCATTTTGGTATGGTTCGGCCAGTGTGTTCGGACCTTACTAGCTCTTACTTTTGTTTTATTTCAAAATTTTATTCTTTTTTACCCTTGTACCCTTTGAACCCTTTTGGTATGCTTCGGCCAGTGTGTTCGGACCTTACTAGCCCTTACTTTTATTTTATTTTACAATTTTATTATTTTTTACCCTTGTACCCTTTGTACCCTTTTGGTATGCTTCGGTCAGGGCGTTCGGACCTTACTAGCCCTTTCTTTTATTTTATTCTACAATTTTATTCTTTTTTACCCTTGGACCCTTTGAACCCTTTTGGTATGCTTCGGCCAGTGTGTTCGGACCTTACTAGCCCTTACTTTTATTTTATTTTACAATTTTATTATTTTTTACCCTTGTTCCCTTTGTACCCTTTTGGTATGCTTCGGCCAGTGTGTTTGGACCTTACTAGCCCTTACTTTTATTTAATTTGACAATTTTATTATTTTTTACCCTTGTACCCTTTGAACCCTTTTGGTATGCTTCGGTCAGGGCGTTCGGACCTTACTAGCCCTTACTTTTATTTTATTTTACAATTTTATTCTTTTTTACCCTTGTTCCCTTTGTAACCTTTTGGTATGGTTCGGCCAGTGTGTTCGGACCTTACTAGCCCTTACTTTTATTTTATTTGACAATTTTATTCTTTTTTACCCTTGTTCCCTTTGTACCCTTTTGGTATGCTTCGGTCAGGGCGTTCGGACCTTACTAGCCCTTACTTTTATTTTATTTTACAATTTTATTCTTTTTTACCCTTGTTCTCTTTGTACCCTTTTGGTATGCTTCGGCCAGTGTGTTCGGACCTTACTAGCCTTTGCTTTTATTTTATTTTACAATTTTATTCTTTTTTACCCATGTTCCCTTTGTACCCTTTTGGTATGCTTCGGCCAGTGTGTTCGGACCTTACTAGCCTTTGCTTTTATTTTATTTGACAATTTTACAAAATATGTTTATTATAGTTGTATTCTTTTTTTAAAGATTAATAAAGCGCTATCAAGGCACCTCCACCAAAATCACGCCACTCTACAGGCAAAACACATCCATATATGGCAGGTTCAGCCAGGGTGTTTGGACCTGATTAACCTGAACTTTAATATTACAAGATTAAAACTTAAAATAATAATTTTATGCTTTCACGGTGCCTCCACCAAAGTCACTTTTAATTTACAGCCAGAAGCCAGAACATATCAATATGAAGCCAGAATACATCAATTTATGCCAGGCTCAGACAGGGTGTTCGTACCTGATTAGCCATTATTTAAAAAAAATTTGAAACATTTTTTTCCTACTTTTTTTTCCTAATATAAACATGGCGCTATCACGGCACCGCCACCAAAATCATTCCACTTTACAGCCAGATCTCATCCCTTTTTGGCAGGTTCAGCCAGGGTGTTGGGATAGATTATAGCCTTTACTTTGACGTTCAACACGAGCAAAAGATTCATTTTGTGTTTTTACGGCGCCTCCACCAAAGTGGCCCAGCCACAGAGCATCATTGGAGCTAGAAGAGCTATGGGATTAAAATCTAATTGGAAGGACACACTGGCAGTTCTTGAGTCTTTAAAGGGTTTTTTTGTGATTTCAAATTTGGCATTTTCATGGTTAATTCATGGTTTTCGTGGTTAGCATGGTCGAGCAATCATAACGGTATTATAGCAATTCAATTTGGAATATCTTCTTGCCTGGTCAGATTTGATTGTGCCCAGACTTCAAAATTATTCAAACATAAGTTTGAGTGATAATGATGGCATAGACATATAGACACGTATCTTTGGTCCGCCCGCATCACCGAAATTGGAATCAAATGTGAAATAAAGACTACCCCAATCGGCTCGGCACCTCCACCAAAGCTCACACTGTCAAGTGGTTGCAGGGTTGGTGTTGCATCTCAAGTTAGTGAGGACAAAATGGGCAAATATACCTCACGAACGGCCAGAACTAATGTGAAAACTACTCCTAAACACAATGACGTTGGAGTGGGGAGCTCCCCCCCCTCACTCTTTCGAAATATGGACTTGCTGATAATTTATAGATATATAAACTTTTATTAAACAAATTTTTGGTCAGTTTACAATATACCTACAGTTTTTTTTTTTTAACTCTGTGGTATGCATGTTCATGCACGTGATTCTGTGACCTTGACAAACCGTTAGAATGGAATCAGCCAAGGCCGAAATTTACTGTTTCCGAGAGTTAGTTAATAAACCCTATTTGGTGTAAGCAATAAAATTGATTGTACGAACGTTTACAACGTATTTTCTAAAATATTAACAAGTTTCCCGAAACAGAATGACTACAGCCTTGCAAGTACACCACGGACCCCTCAAACCTACTCGGGGAGTTGAGTATGTTGTAAAAAGATTCCACACTGGTTCAAAAAAATTGAATATTTTAATATCAATTTTATCAACTGTTTAGAGTTTTAACGTATACATGATAGACTGCTGCCACGCCAAGTAACTTTACACTGACTACATAATTTGTATAGTTGCATATATATCGTACTCCACGACCTTTTTCGTCATAAGCTACTCGCGGTAATTTTCTGGAGGAAATTAATTTCAGATGGCATGCAGTTGAGCCATTTGTCTTGACTCCATTCCCAAACTGACTGTATTAGAACCGATTTGCAAATATCCGGTCAACCCCCGCTAGAATTTTACAAAACGGACATACGTGATTGGCTGTCAACGATCCTCGACCTACTATTTTAAGATAGAGCTTAAATAAAGATGGACAATTGATATTATGGAAATTAAGGCTGAGATAATCGGTTTTAAAATGCTTTGACATGAGTCAAATGTAATGATTCTTATGTTTTGGACGGTTTGCTTTCGTCAATTTTGGTCAAAAATTTGTTATAGTACAGCAAATAGAGAAATTTTGTATTCTGTACCTACTCTAGCTAAGGCTTAAACTCTCATAGTTATGGTCCTAAGGTATGTCTAAGGTATGTCAGGATCGGGTAATCTAAGAAAGCGTTGACTCCATCGTCAAACAGTCAACTTCTAGCTGCTCAAATTTAAATAATAGAGAAGTGCAACGAATTGGTGCGTTCAAGGTCATCGATGAATACCTAACCCCCTTTACAGATAGTTCGCCCGGGTGCTGTGGTCAAAAGTAACCCGTCTCTATTTCATCTTGGGTAATGGGTTTGCACTATGTGGTGGCGCTTGCAAGAAAGGCCCTCATCCATCAACTTTATCCATTATCCACTATCATTATCAACAAATGTCAAACGTTACTCCCCGTTTCCTGGAGGTAGTACCGTCCAATATCCGCCCAATATCTTGGGGCTGGAGGGATTTAAGCATGAAAAACCATGCTCAAAATTAAACGGAGCATAACGGAACTTGAATCCTGGCACCTCCACCATTACCGAATAACCTCGATGTGAAATTAATTCAAATTATCAGACAGACATTCGCAAATCTTTAATTTTAATGCTCATTAACATGGGCATTGTCAATTGAAGTGATTAATAGAAGCTTTATACCTATATAGTTAATTTTAAAACATACATTGTTTGTAGAATAATTACCAAAATGATTGCGAAATAAGATTGAAGCTAAGTGGTTTGTGTGCCCCGGGTTTTGCAATAATCCCACCACTCGCTATCCATGACATCGATTAACTTGAAAATATATTAATTGCATGCAAATGAGGGTAGCGACGGGGTGTCGCCTTGGAGGTGCACACTTGGGCGATCTCGTGACAAAGAGGCGCAACTCGCCGAACGGTGGTATTGATTCGCAGCGCCTCAGTCGGTAAAGTGGTCAAAGCCGGTAAAGGAGACCACGGGATTACGTTGTGATATGAAGGGTAGGTACTCATGTGTCGTTTAGATGTGAAGGTTTGCGGGAAATATGCGGGAAGTATGCATTTATCAAGCAATTTTGGCTGACACTGGAAGTAGTTTCAAAAAATTTGTTACATTTTGTGTACAGTTTGTGGTGGGATGTCAAGGGTTAAATTTTTTGAGTTAAATTTTCGGCACTGTAGCTTAATAAAAATGTTGGGAAAGTTTTGCGTTTGTTGCCCTACTAATTTGGCTACTTTTTTTGGCAGAGGTTCTGGGAAAACCGCCATCACTTTTCGGGAATGAACTCAGAATTAAAATTATATACAATATATAAGAAAACATTGCTCAACTAGCTCAAGAGACTTTCAATTCTTGAAAAATGTTGAGACAAATATATAAGTAAAACATTCGTTCATCCCATGCGCGGATTTATCAATGGATTTAGCAAATTTTTGAGAAAATTTATGAAATGAAATTTTCATTTTTATTTTCATTGAAAATTAAAAAAAAAAATAAGGACCTCTTAAAACATCCTTGAATGGGTTGCCTCGAGTTGCATTTGCGGTTATGCTCATGATAGGGATGCTGGATGACATTTATTTGCATTCATTTGGGACGTTGGTTGGTCGCCGGTTAACATTATGGTCATGATTTCCTACCAAATGTCTACGTCTAGGCAATACTGTGATAATGTGGAAATTTGAAATATTTTCCCTTGTTACCCGTTGATATTTTTACAGGCATTTAAAAAATATTAAATACGTGATACTGTGAAGATTATCCACTCATCGCATATAAAGCATTGTTCAATTTTAAACAAAATATCCCGCCCAATTTCCCTCAAAAAAGTGTTCAGCTTATCCTAGCAAACAAATCAAGAGCAAGTCCCTATAAAAAAGCATGACATCACAACTCCTCAAAAACAAATCCCGTCCATAAACTACCCCAAACCCCTGAAATCAGTCAGTCACGAATCTCCAGCAGCGAATTTCCCCTCATGTCTACCAGATGGCACTAGCACTAAGGCCTTCCAAAGCCCCGCTATACCCTCGACGGGGTAACTGCAGATGGGTTAGCCATGTCGCAATGCGCCGCGACGCCGACGTCGAATGACGTCATCGCGTCGGTTCGCGCGCTCAGTTTGCCGCCGCACCGCCAGAGTACTCGACTTCGCGGGCGTCGGTGTCGGCCCCAATGGCTTGGTTTGCTAGCACCACCTTCTTGGCAAGGTTTCGGTCATGTAGCGGACTTCTCAATCACCGATTTTAACGATAGGGGTTCGATCAAAATTATGTTTGTATGTGGAGAAATCCTTTGGTTTGTAGACAATTCTGATATTTGATTTCATAGAACTGTCAGTCAAGGTGATTTCTATAAAATGTGTATTCGTGTCGAGTGCCAATCAATATCTGGCACTGCTGCTTATTTATTATGGATGGCAATGCGCTTTAATATTAAATAGAAGCAGCGTCGTGACGTGCTTTGGCGTCTAGCTCAACTAAATATATAGTTAAAAAAGAAAAACAAATTTATTGTTTTTTTGTTTGTGGCTGTTTTACTAATCCGTTCCTGATCCAATTTGAAACTGATTCGTGGCTAGAGTTTTTGAGAGCCAACTTAATTTCGTCGGTGAATTTTGTCACGACGAAATATACATTTACCGCACAGAAAAGCGAGCGATCGCTCATCCCTGATCTCATGAACCAATTTAACTTTTTGACAAGAATTATTTCTGGTCCAGTGGTCTGCATGTTTCAAATTAATAATAATAAATAATGTCCTGTTATGAATTGCTTTCGAATACCTTATTAAATCTATGTGTCTCTCTACCAGCATTGAGAGGAAAACTTGATAAATTTGTAGACGTCCCATAAAAAAGCACTTTACCTATACGCATGCGCACACAGTGCAATATTTACTAGGCCTTAAAAATTCGTACGCTCTCATATGTTGGTGAATTCAGTGCATAGACGTTGCTTTGCTTACTAAATGAATGACGTTCTTACAGAGCGTCTTTGGAGATCTCAGAGAATATGCAAGCTACCAAGAGTGCATTATCTCCTCGTGAAGCTTGGCAGCATGCTTAATTAACCCTAATTGAAGATCGCTTGAACTGTGAGCAACGATCTCACGTGGCACGAATCAGGCACTTGTTTGTTTCCCTTTGGTGAGCATCTGGGAGGTTTATTACAAATTTGGCCAGTACTTTGTGTGCGTTGTTATGTTCCTCTGGGTATCAGACCCGAGCAGAAAACAACACTTACTGTTTGGTGGGTGCCGGTGAAGTGAACGAAAGTGTTTGGTCGTTTCGCCGGGCCCCGAAACAATGACCGCAAAGATAAGCGGGGGTGTTGCGAGTTTCACTGCATCATAGTCATTTCGCTAGCCACAAATGACTACTTGAGGGCAATTTTCTGAATGCCAAGCCTAATTATGTATTGAAAATTCAATTAGAGACTGAGTGTCATACATAATTAGTATCGCCCTCTGCGAATTCGTGTTTGCTTCGTAAAGGTTACTATGGTTGCTTTATAGACTTACTCGCATGCCGCCGTCGTTCACTTTCTCATTTTCTTACATGTGGGCGAGGCCATGGTTACTGAGCTTTTCGCAATTTAAAAAAAAATTCTCCATGCATACCACGGCTTTTGGCTCTTTAAAAGTAAGCCTGGGGTTTTTTTTACGCTGTTAACAATTGTTTTTGTGTAAACTTTTTATTCGTGGCGTTTAAAGCGATGTTCCGAGTATGAACGCAAAATCGCCGTAACTGAAACTTGTCATTTAAAATACGTGCAAAAAATTAAAAATTCACTCGTCTTATCTCAAACACTAAGCAGGTACCTACTACCTTCAAAATAGAAAACATGTCCTGCATCCGTGAGGGATTGGATGCTCTACTGGCGATAAGTTTAAATGTAACAAAACGTATTTCATATATTCCACAAGACATTTTCATCATAAGTCGGTTATGTACAAACCACGCAAAACTTGTAATATTTCTTTCCCAGTTAACTCAAACGTACATCCCGTGATTCTGTGTAAAGAGACAATCGCGAAGACACCGCATGATCCAACTCGACTGCACAAATCTTATACAAATAAATGAGGAAAGGGTTTAAACCCAACCCCGAAATCCTTTGCTTTGCCCAAAATCCGCTGACGACTGAGTGAACGCACGCATTTTGCCTGACATGCAAAGGAGGCTCCCAGTCCCACCCACGAGAGATGAACTCCGCGTCCAGATGAGAATCTCTGTGATACATTCACGGGCCGTCAACTCGCGTAGGCAGACGCATAAAGACGTGGCCGGCTGGCGCTGAGATTGCCGACGCTGGGGGAAAGAGAGAATGTCTCTGATCTTTGGCATACGTCACGGAGAGTACAGCACAACACGCCCCTGAGGTTTCCTTTTGACGAAGTTATTTTCCCCATAACAAGTCCATTCCTCAATGACCTTTACTATTTTACCTTTTTGTCAGTTATTTTACACAAGTTAATTGGTTTACGTCACTGCAATTTCAATATCGAATTCAAGACGAACCCTTTGTGTTCAACATTCTGCTCAAATAGTTTTGGGTTTGCTTGTATACTTATTCGAAACTGAAAATCACTACGAAAAAAGTAAGCTCAAAGGCTCTTTGATAGAAAGATGTTTGCCTGTCGTGAATAGTATGGCTTATAAGGTATAGGCAAGAAACCATGGCGCACAGATTTCACGGTTAAGTGTAACATAATTTCGGAGGCGAAACTTGAAGTATGTGCGCAGCTGAAGATTTAGCCAACTTGTACTCAAATCTCCTATGGAAAGTTGTGTGAAGCCAACAAGAAACAGCATCTTAATAGTGCTATTGTTCCGTACATGTGCAGTGAAAATTGTTTCTGTCGAACGAAACACACCCTCGAGCGTAGCTTCAATCTCGTGTACACCGATCCACAGCCAATCCCGAGCATATCTTGCCAGTGGCGTACACCCTTTGCTGCTCTGTATCTCTCGTCGACATTATTAAGGTTCAATGGCTGCAGTGATCAGTGTCTGATTTCTACTTTAATTCTTGTTGTTTTTTCTTTACCCAAATCTAGCATCAAATTTTATTTTCAATGTAATTTGTGGTTGTAACTTGTTGTAATTCATAAAATTTGTGATATTAGTATGATGTGAGGTTAAATAGTGTCAATCTATGATAGTTCCATAATAATTACAAATTTTGCAGCCAGTATGTATAAAAGTCCTGCAGTGTTATAATTTTATGTATTTCTTTAACCGGCTTCATTGAAGAATTTAAACGAAATCAAACAGCTACAGCCGACAACTTTCGACCATTCTACATGTCTAGACTCTCTCTCGGTTTGCAAAATGTCCGCCACTGTTATCCCAGGAGCGCTAGCTTGAACACGACATAAGTCGCCATTTGGGTGGAAATATTGCCGCTGGATGCGACCGGGCGGAACCGAAGAAAAGAAACCCCCGCGAGACGTCGAACCGATGACCTATTGCTGCCAAATTCACACTCCTTTTCCATTTCCTTCTAAACCACTGCATTCCACTATCGCAGCCCATTCATATTTTCTCAATATCATTCAATTCCTTTTCACCAAAGTCATTTTCTAGTGGATGAAAAGTTTCGATTGCATTTGGCGAGTCTCGGAAAAGAGACCAGGTTTAAGAAGAAACACTTCGTCTGCCAAGTTTCTTCGTCGTCTTAGTCTGATTACGTCACCTAACGCGTCGCGGCATGCCCTTGCCTCTCTCCAACATCTGCTCATAGAAAATGAAAAACTTTATTCAAGCGACTTTCTTGGCATTCGTATTTTATATGAGTCTGTCCTAAGGATACATATATACCTATCTGCTCAATTCTGGAACAACATGTTCTGAACTACGCTCTTGAGGTATACATGTTACGTATTATGCATGAGATATGCATGACATTCTATTCTTCTCTCAGCTTGCAGTTTATGGAGGAGAGAGCAGAGAACATCTTTTCAATAATTTACACTTGTAAACGGAGAAGTTCATAGTTTAGTGTGTGCCTAACATCCATTAACCTGGAGAATGCGAATTGCTGGCAGCGATGCCGACGCCGACGCCGACGCCGCTACCGACCGACGTCGACGCCGACGCCACCGCTTGGTATATCACTCGGAACAATGAGAAACACGGGTAGAAGACAGAATCTTAATTTCCCAGGCTTTCACTCGAGTCTTGTCGGCAAATGTTTGTACGAAATTTTAGGGACGCACTGGCTTTACGAATGTTATGCTGCGAAATCGAACTGCGCATCTGTGCTCAATTAATCTCGCTCGAGTTCACCCTCTGAATGAGATCTTTGCAGAAAGACTTAGGAACGTATCGTAGTTCCAACAGATAGACATCTCGCAATATGCCTCACGTATACCTTCCCATAACCTGCATGATAGCTATTATTTCGAAACGAGGTCTATATCCTGTGTTTTTGGAGGGTGATGCTACTTTTTTCAACAACTGCGCTATGAAAGAGAAGATAAAAATTGGCTTTACATAGCGTGGTGTTGTTTTTTGGTTGGCAGCCCCGTGTGATTTTGTCATGAAAAAAATGCTGGGCGTTGTTATAAAGCGCTTTGTCTGCTAGCTGCAAATGCGGCCGTATGTGCCGACCGAACGACAGACCGCATTCACTTGCTGCGTACTCGTTCATAATTAAACAACTGATTGATTAGCAGCGGAACGCACTTGTCCAGAACATGGCTTAATCGAATAGGGGTCGCCGCCGACCAAATGCTCATAGAGTGCTGAGCCCGAATGGAGAGCGGAGTCTGAATTCAGAATTTTTTTGCTCATTATTAAATTAGTTCTCTGAGTAGAGAGACACAGAGTATTGGAAATGTCGATTTTGCAGTCGCTTTGACATCCAATTCCGTTCCCTGTTGCCATATCTGAACACGACTGAATTCTTTACATGATTTACTGAAATATGTATGAATGCGATTGAAGATGCTTGAATGTTCACGTCTCAAAAGAAGCGAATGCAATTTGTCACTAGAGAGCGAGGGTAATTCAACAAGACGGCTTTGGTTCTCGAATCGTCTGAGATTTTTTTTCTGAATAGCTGTGAAATGAACATGACTCCGTCGTTGAAATTAGAACGTGCTAACAGAAGAACCACGTGTATGTACAAAGTATTGATGTCCACTTGACCCACAAGTGAAGCGACACGTGAAGCAGGGATTGTTGTGCTCTGATTTTCCCGGAAAATTGCCTTCCATTGACCATTATTAATTAGTTGATCATTGGTTACGGGTAAACTATTAATTCACCTCCACTGGTCACTGATGGCTTTAATGAATTGCCTAGCGCTATGGAAAATTCAAAACTTTCAATTACGAGAATTTAGTATAATGCAAGTCATATTACATTTCCTTTTATCCTTGTTTTATACAAAGAATTTTTAAGCACTAGTTCATTGGTGGTTTATATAGAAATGTTTGAAAGGGTAAACTCATGGAAGTCATTTCTCTGTAGCCTTAAACCGTAAGAAACCATAGAAAAAATGAACTCATTACACGCAAGTAAGGACAGAACCGGGATAAGTATACATTCAATATTATTACGTAGGTAGTACCTACATGATACCTATCTGTGATAATACGCTTATGAGCTATGACCAAAGAGTACCTATACGGCAAAGAAAATCTTCACGAGGCGTTTATGCGAACCATAACTCACACGGTGCTGTCACTTCACTGTAAATGTAATTACCCCGTTTTTTAAATAATAGTCTGGAGAGTGGAGAACGATCCATGCGGGAATAGTGATTCGAGCGTAACCTCCCAAGCGCAGTGTAGCTCACTTGACCCTTTTTAACCTGACCAGCACCGCACTGGGATTTCCTTCCCAGCCCTCTCAATATATTTAACCATTTTGCATTACTTCAGGCGCTCCTATATGGATTAGTTACAACGCTTATTGGTTGGCCAAGAGAAGATACCAGCTATATACCTGTATTATAGGAAATATACCACTTTGCGAAAATCCCGGAAAATCCTCGGGGTAAAATTTATGTAGAAATATTGTCGAAAATCCTATTACTTGTTTCCTCGACCTCGTGCTCCAGAGCAATGAAGAATATCTTGATGTTTGTGTTTGTAAGCTGCACTGCTGTAGTTGCATTATGCAGTAGGGTGTTGCGCTTCCACGTTCGCTGCGCGATTGTGCTGCTGCGCTGGCAAACCTGATCAAAGCATGCATTATGTAAACACAGCTGACACCAATTGTCGTGGGATTCGCGTCTTTGTAAATGAACCGTATTGTTGCACATGACGTTTGTTTATGTGTGAAATTAATCGCATGGTTCAAATATTGATCAAAAAGAGAGCAGCGTGCACTCGTTATACAGTCATACATGCATGCGTGCCACCTGCAAACTGGGTTACTGCGAACGGACGGCCAATCGAATTACGCAATTTAACATAATTTATTAAACAGATAATTATAAATTCTCTCTAAACTAAATTTATGCAGCATTGGGAAAGTTGAGTGTCTGTATATTTATATACTTACACAGGGTAGTACAGTGGGTGGTAAATGTTTCTCTTTCACTCCCCGCGAGAGTGTTGCTTGAAATTAAACATTTATAGTGTGGGGAGGGGGGGGAGGTGGCTTTCGAGATTAAATAAATCCCTGCATGAGTAACCCAGAGAGATCTGCGAACATTATCACTGGCGCCTCTCCAGCAACATGAATGGATGATGGAGCCCCGACCGCATAAAGCCCGAAAGTTGTACCTAAGATAGCATTGCCAAGAGACGATAGATCAGTGCGTAATGCAAAAATCCATACACCAGTTTTTGCATGTGAGTATATAAGAAATGCCTATTATGCCATGCAATACCTACTCCATGGTACTCACTCAATTAACTCTTGAGCTATTTCTGTGTACTGCTGACTACATATATTATTATTGGGTCACAAATTCTAAAAGTTAGCACGAGAAAGGTTTCTTTGTGTAAAAGCAGCATCAGCAGATCAAGACTAATAGGAATTACATTCGGAATCTGTCCTGTCCAACTCGGAACATCATTCTATTGAGAGCTATAGAAAACTGCGCATCACAATACACTTTAACCTGACAATACCTACAATCTATTGTAGACTATTTGGAGAGTATAGGTTATATTCTGTGTTCACTATTATTTAAGATGTTTATCTACTTAAGACTGTTTCATGGTATACATTGACGGTGACATTAGAGTTCATGAGCATAGCGAACTCGAGTGAAGCGAAGAGGTGAGTACTGAGTAGTGGGTGTGCGAATCAAGTGATCTCGGGTTCGAGTGGTCGTTGAGGCGTAACATCTTGGAGTTGATGGCTGCAGTATTGACTAGATTATCGAGCACTTTACATTATACTCTATCAAGATACATTGGCAACTATATATTACTATAAATGGCACTTTACACTAATTTGTTTTAATACGAGTGAACTTAATTAGGTATACCGTATAACTAACCTCAAATAATACAATTAATTTACATCTATTATGTACATGGTTCAATATTACTTATTCCAATGATTGAAGCTTATTCAATTATAATTTTTGATATACAGTTCAAAGTCAAACACTGCTACCTGTAGCTTTCTGTTTACTGATCGAAGTTGTGGCTATATAAGTCTTCAATTTTGATAGCTGGAACGAGCATCTCGCGATGGCGAGACGCCAAACTTGCAAACACCCGTACGGCACAGCTGTATTGGAAAACTTCTTCCCTCACAACTTAGCCCCCCCCCCCCCCGCTCCCCACCGCCCACCGCAGTGCAATATTATTATTTACTTCGCAGTCGGAATTTCAATTTACTCAGTACTCAATCGGCTGCAGACAGCTGGAATAAAGATTGATGTGTGGAAACTGGGAATACATTATATTCCGACGCATTTCGGAAACGCGTGCGCCTTCCTTGCTAATAAATCGGTCGAGGTGCCGGGTTCGAAAAGATCGACGGTTCGTATTGCAACTTCTTTTTTTACTTCCTACCACGTCCTGTTCTGATATCATGGATGATCATTATTTGTTACTATCTGCAGACCGGGTTGTTTTCTTTGATCTTCATAATAATTTCAGGTACTTTCTTTCGTAAACTGTTAGTTAATTCCTGTCATGCCGGATGCACTTTTCCTAGCTAGCTCTCTGATAACCAAGACTGGCAACGCCGATTTACTGTAGGCTTGCGCAGCGGTGATGCTGATACGGCACTACAGTTTATCATATGTTTGTCATATACATAATTGCATTTCGATATGCATTTCGATTGCAATAAGCTGTTGTAATAGGAAGGAAGTATATATACTTCTTTCCTATTACAACAGCTTATTGCAATCGAAATGCATAGACGCTAAATGCAAATAAATCGGGGTTTGTGATTACAATTACAAGAACTAAATATTTTGAGTTCATTTGCCATTAGGACATAATATTATTATACAAGACATCATTTTCACAAGTAGGCTGTACCTTTCCAGTGCCCTCTAAACGGATTTGTTGAGATATGCTCGCATGTCAAAAATGTCTCTCTACGTGGGTTCGAACTTGAACGAGATTCGATAGAACTTTTTACTCATTTCCCACTGCCTCCAAGCAACTTTCGAGCCAAAAGAGCGATGGGGAAGAAACCAATCCAGACGGCCCTGGTGTGTGCTACGATAAGAATTAAAGTTGAAAATTTGGCCGATGAGCTTTTTGTGATCATAACTTTGCTTCCCCCCCCCCCTCCCCCCCCCCCCCAGCTTCACCCGAATTCTGGTTAAAACTATACAGGCAGTATCTATAACCACTTTCCCTGCACACGCCTCGTGCAATTTACGATATGAATAATATAATTAATGTTAAAAATAAAGATGATAATATGCACAATATGCTAAATATGTTTGATAATGTTATCTTATTACAATTTATTGTGTTCTTTTGTTTCTGAAAACTGAGGAGGGTAGAAATTGGATAATGGACGAGTTGGACCGAAATAAACGTTTAAGAAACAAGGTACTACTGTTTCGTTACAATTTTCCAAGAATCAAGCCCCGCGTTAGCAGCAATAATGATCAAAAAGTTCGCTTGGAAATTTGACTGTAGGTACACTGTATACAGTGCTGTGACTGTGGACTGCGTGTGCTGTGGACTGTGTCGACTTTGGTATTCCTAACTTGTCCCGACTTTAGGAGCAGCACTGGCATGTGCTCACTGTCATACACATACCGAGCGTAATGTGATATCGATTGTAAATCAGCGTGCTTCCCTGATCGTCGCCGAACGTCTAGTAAGTGATTAGTTAGTTGGGGAACCCGCGGCTCGGTAATAAATACCAATTAAATCAGACACCACCGACATATTTGAAATAATCGAGAATGCAGATGTGATGCGGTATTCGATGTAATCGAAACTTAGCCGCTTGGCGAACTCTGCTGCGATGAAAATTACACCGCAGTGTTTGAAAGTGTTTTATAAAGCGTTCGAAAGCTTGTTTATACAACCACCTCGATACTGTATCAATGCGTTAATTATTAAAACGAGGGACAATGTTTTTCAATATAATAATGCACCAGAGCAATTGCGTATATGGACTTGTAGAGACATAATGTAAAGCGCATCGCTAAAATATTTTCAGTTCTCACAAAAAGTGGTGGCGTTAAGGAGCGTACTGTATGTCGTACCATGCTTCAAGCATGAAGTACAGCTTTACTTTTCAAGCTTGCTACCTAACGTACGGACAAGTTAGCGTGCAGACCAACGTTTTACGAATAAACACGCAAACCAGCTTAGAAAATCGTTCATACTTTTTTATATTTATTTTTACCCATGTACTATTTTAGAATTACGAAGACATTGAACTATCAAACACATCAGCATTCAAATAGAGGGTGTTGTTAACAGTTACACCAAAGGTCAGAAACAGTCGAGTTTTTTCTATTTTGGTGAATGTGGCCATCTATCTAGTGGCTTGGGCAGGGAAATTCCAACACGGTTGCAGATTGAGTGGGATCGCACGCGACCGGGCGACTCGCCAGACGGCACCTCCACCGGGAAAGTGTTGGGAAAGTCCCGGGTTCCTTCGATCCACGCCAATGGCGTTTCGTTAAACTAGTCCAGCGTCACATTTTAATTAGTTTCACGATCTTATCGTCCAGACTACTTTCAGTTACCCACGGCAGTTCACCAAAGGACGCTAAGGAAAACTAAATAAAACAAATTTCCTGTAAAATGGTAGAAATCTGCGAGTATTTATTTGACTTTATCTGAAATGCTTGCGCTAATGGCGCTATAAAAAATTCTGGTTGCTCTCGTATTTTCACGACTTTTTTTAATGTATAAGATGATACGCTTTTCCTGCTTTTCCTCGCTTTCCCTCGTTTTTCCTTCTTTTTCTGCTTTCCGCGACACAATAGGAGACGCTCACAACAAGTTCCTCAAAATCTCGCTCCTCACCGGGACTTAATAATATATACATTGGCATAGAATTGAAAATTCTTTGTGCAAATGCCTGGAGCTGATCAAAAAAATTACAGAAAATAGGTCGTGTCGTAGGTATTTTCGAAGAAGAATGTTTGATTATGATGAATATTCAGACTTCAAACAATTTTGAATGCAAATGAACTACAATGATATTATCTAAGGTAGAACAGAATCAATTGATGAACGAACGATCCAGCAAACCATAATGTGAGTGCCTCATATGCAGCGCTCTGGTCTAAAGTCTGAACACTATTTTGCAAACTGGTATGCCCAATTAATTTGACCAATTAGACTTATTTCGCTAATTAATGCGTTTAGTCTATCTCTTTGAACACGAAGGAATTCCCGTCGAAATGAAAACACATCAAACAAATATGTCTTCCAAAATACGTATACGCCAATATAGTCGTAGGGTAATAATCCAACAGAGAGATGGGCCACTTTGGCAAACTTATAATGATGAAATTTGCCCAAAGGTATACGCGCGATGTAGTACCTACATGTACTCACGACGTATAGTTATCAGCTTTGAACCCAGCACGCAGAATCGTACCATGCCCCTGAATTTCGATCGAACATCGGCTACGATATCTCTTAATCCAGTTAATACCATTGATTTACGGAATCCTCGGATTAAATTCAATGTAGGATGTGTGCAGGCTTTAGAACTAATGACAAGCTCCATCGACTCGTCACGTACAACATGTTAAAATTATTCGTCACTCGTACATATAGATTCTATACATCGATTGATGCTCCGCACAGGAACATCATTCTTACCCCTCGTGATTCCCACGATGTATATGGACATTCGGCTGACAGATTTTGCACATAATATAACCATTTCAGTTCAATATCTATATGAAGACTGTGTCTGCCTCGGTGAGTTACCGCGATGTTGCGTGGACGGCACCGCTCTCTTCGAACGCCGCTAATCATCGCCGAGTTGGTGCCGAGGAAAATTTAGATCGATTGGTGTACGTTATATATCGCATTATTCCGGAAACTGGTGGCGGCCGTTTTGTGGCTCCGTTTTGTGGCAGATACTTTCTATCGGTTGTAGCTAAGGGTGCTGGCAATAGGCTGGGCTATAGGAATCACGTCGCTGTTCTGTGCGTGCCGGCAGAACTCGACTTGCCGTTCAATTATTTATAACAGCCTTTTGCCCTCTTGCCTGTGTGTAATATCATGATGCCCGACTCTAATTCCACGATCCGACTTTTACGGGTTTGTTTCAAATTTTAAATCCAATCTCGAATGCGAAAATGATCGGTTCGTTTGTCGATACCGTCGTGCATAATATAGACGTAGATATTTAAAAAAATATTATGATTCATTTTAGAATTATTCGCAAGTCAAAGCTGCGTGAAATTGAAAGCTTCCCGCGCAAATTACATTTTGCTTTACTCGCAGCTTTATTAATATTCAGGGATAACAAGCCCACCGTATATACTAGGATCCATGAAATATTCATATATTTTTAGTCTGGGTCTAAGTACAAAACGCTTGAATTACTATTCCGATAATCCTCTATATACCTTTGGTAGTATATTAACATATATCCAGGTAATTGGCAATAGAAGCCCTAGGAGCGCCAATCTCCTATTTGAGTCTTCTTTCGAAATCGATTTTTCCTCATTATTAGAACATGGCACAGTATTGGCGGCTTGTATCCGCGTGTACACAAACACTAAGGAAATTATTTCAGATACGTAACCAGAAAGTGAATTAGAAAACACGGTCGTTTCGATGTTGTTCAAGATTGTTTTGTTTGCAAACAGCGCAGCAGGGAAAGGACCTCGAAGGACCCGAGGCGTCTTGCGAAGGAAAAGGACCTTTGCAGCGGCGGATATAGAGAATAATAATACGTTACAGTTCCCTTCCGGAGAATGGAGGTACAAGTGTACCAGGCTTTTAATGTCACATACATAAGTAAAAAAAAGGAGATGAAACGAATTTGCATAGCTTATGCTTGAAAGTAGGGACAGAGTGTTTGCATTCTATTAAGATTTTATTCTTATAGAGTAATTCCATCCCTTTGCTTGCAGCGCGGTTTTGTCGTTGAAAAAGAATAAAGTGAAATAAACTGCAAACTCTTCTCGGAGAAAAACGAATCGAAAAACAAAGTACGCCGCGAACAATTAATTTGCGCGCGGCTCTTTTCTGCATGGGCTTCTAGCTCGATATCTCAGTTCGAGTTACGTGAAGAAAAAAGGCATCCCCTGAGACCAATTCAATATCTCGCTGACAGCTTAAGGACTGCGTAGATCTCATCTGCATTGAATAGCAGCTGGAAGTCAATTATTGCAGATTGTAAATAATTAAATGCACTGCACAAATGAAAGCGTGTGTGAAATTGAAAGTCATGTGACGATGAAGGTGACTTCTCTGACTTCAGCGTCGAGTTCAAGACTAAACAAAATTCTTTCATATATATCTAATTGCTAAGAAATGCGTTACCAATTTAGATAATTGTAACAGTTTCTCATTATAAAAAGTATATTTCTGTCATATGGATCAACTTTGAATTCTAGGCATGCTATACACATACGTATCGTGGTCCCTCACTTCTTCGCATCTTACCTCCCCTGAGCAAGTTGCTCTCTGAATACCAAAGAGACATTTCCATGGCTTTGATAGCCTTGGCGATGTAGTAGATGGCATAATTCCGTCTTTTTATATTGAAAGAAAATTTCACGCACAATGCAAAAGTCGTGCCCACGCATTTCCCGGGTAGCTTTCCGTTACCAACTGGTGTAAATTTTCACATGATTCAAAAACACGTTTCTCACTTCATATGCATGATAATTTTTTCCTTCTCAACAAAAAAGTTTTGATAATTTATGATTTTGTAAAATAAATTGCTGTTTGCACACAAAATAACATTTTTACAAAAAAAACGTGCCGTTTTATATTTCTGGTAGAATTGCACTTGTTGATTTCCTGTACATGAGTATACTGATAAATAGCCTATTCGAGATAGACGTTCAACCCTTATAACGTTATAGCTTTTGTTAACAAGAAGCTTATTTATATTAATGGCGGCTTACTGCATGCACACAATGGCAAACGGTGTACTATTGAGTGCGATCGATTCTTCTGAATCGTATAAACCAGAGTATTATACGCAAAGTTATGCCAACGAGCATTGCCATATATATATAGCAACTTACTTTGTACTTTCAAACTGCGCCGAATTAGTATCACTTCAAAAGCTCCGCTACTTATTGTGGATGGTACATAATGTAAAGTTTGCAGTCGGATGATATTTTAATTTAATTGAGGTAATATTTTGAATTATATCAAGCGTAATATGGATCGAATATATCAGAGGCTACATGTTTAGTACCTACGTGAAAATTGAGATTGGGTTAGCATGGGTTGTTTTCTTTTTCAGAAGTGCATGACTACCTGAAACTAGTTCGTGACTTGGTCAAATGAATAGCTATAAGATTCAAACTAAGATACATCTGAACAATAATGGGAAAACTTCTATCTACAATAATTGATATTAAATTGATCAAAATCATTAAATTGCTCAAATATCCAGTGGTCTTGCATTTAAAAAATAACGATGCTTTAACCACAGCTTTAACTATATAGATATATATACGTATTATAAAATTGCAATGTGAACTGTCGTTGTACGTCACTCGATTAACCATTGAGCCCTGATGATTGGTAGCATGTTGGTGGGGGGGGGGGGGGGGGGGGGCAATACAATATCACAACTTACTATTTACTAATGTCGTGTTTTAAATTGACTCGGAGCCATGTCCTACGGCACTCGGTCGGTTTATATTGACAAAGATAAAATACTGCCCAAGCAGTCAGAGGTATACGTCACAACGAGTCAATAACGCTCAGCTTGTTTGTCATCGGAAAAACTATTACACAATGTTTTCCCATTCACTGACCGAATTTCCTCGGGAGCGGTCGCACACCAAGAATGCATCTGAGGAAATTAGCGATGACAATAAAAGGCCGGAAGTGAGCCAAATATAGAATTATTTTTATGACAAAGTTGCCGAGGTATCGGAAAGAAAAATAACGGTCTCTCAAAGTTCCGTTCGTAGATTCCGTTGGTAAAATAAAGAATGAGTTTGTCTATAACGTCAGTTGACTGTGCACATATAAGGAATGATCGATGCACACAATCTAATTGGATTCCGCTTTAGCGTGCTTCGCTTAAAAAATGTATAATAATGTCCTACAGAAATGTAATACTTTAGAAGCTTCTTTCTTTATTCTATTTTTTATATAGGGAGTAAAAGAAACAACCTCAGCATTTTCCGAGAGACGACGCTGATGAAAAACTGTGCTAGTGCATGTTATTTTATGGCCTAGTCACGACTAGCGAGTATATGCGCAATACATCCACCAAAATTACAGAGTGTGTTGCCGCGTTTTTGCACAGACAATATTGCCTGTTTCCATCGCGCAGACATCGTATCTCTAACAGGAAAAACAGCCCATAGACACACCAGAAATTGGCACTATTTACGCCAAAATGCGTCGCTCATAAGGGCAAAAGAATCCCTAACGCTTGCCAGCGTCTCCAAGTAAAAACGCAAGACAAACTGCTTGGCCGTATTAAATAAATCGTCTCTTTGGCGGCTGTATCGCCATCGAGCGTCATGGAGATTCGACTCTTGACATGTGTGCCCTGGCTGCGTCGAGTCGCCGCCCGGCTCCCCTGCGACCTCGCAAGTGCCAAGTGCTTTTGGTGCTCCTCGGGGAGCTAATAAAGGTGCGTTACGTCCGTCAAAACGCTGTGCCCCCACACGACATGTCAACTCTCTTTTCTGATTGCTCTCTAATTGAAATCGAGTCAAATTCGAGGCGATTACTCCAGTGTCAAGGCACTTGGTGTTTTGATTAAGACGGAGCGGCCCCTGTTAATAAGGAACCACTTAATTTAAGCGAAACAAGGGACCTGGAAAGTGGAAACTGTCTGATGAAAATTCTCCTCCATCCAGGTGAAGAGTGTGCGATGGCATCATTTGGCGCGACGTGGAGGTGTCATATTCTGGACAGGGAATAAATAACCGGGACTAAATTTATAATTTCGTACACATTTTTCATCGCACAAATTTCGTCTCGATACACTCTGCTCTCCGCGTGATGTCCTCCAGATATACGCTCCGCCTCGCGAGGGTGCCGGCTGATCGTCTCAACCGGTTGGTGCGATGCCAAATTGAATAACATCGATCAGAATTAATGTTCCGACGATCATGTTTCGCCGTTGACATATACTGGCAGGGGGGCCAATTTGAATATTCAAATTTTGCTTATTTCGTGTGTGTATGAAAGACCCAAGTACGTCTGCTCCGGCTGAGTGATGCAATTTCGCAATTACCAAGTCTCCATGGAAGAGTATAAATATAGTTCTCTTTCAGACTTCTTGAGCCAATTATATCAACGGTTGAAATTTACGCTTTTTTCTCTCACCTAAATGATGTGCGTGACCGGTTTGCAAATTTCACAGCGAAGAACATTTTCACACCAAAGCATGGGTTGTAATTCATTTGAAATCTTATCAACTTAAAACAATGTAAGTGCATTAAGTTAATGACATTCCACAATTGAAATCGATACAATTAACCACCTTCATATAGAGCGTTTGGTCGAAATTTACAACCACTAAAATACGGATTAAATCGCAAATTTCAAAAGCAAATTGCTTAGAACACAATTACTTAAAGCGACGAGGCAATAGCAAATAACACGGTCTCTAGCTATTTTCCGACATCACACTCGCCGTGGATTCCATTCGCAAACCGGATGATTTGTGACAATACACATTTCAACGTTCGCGCACCGCGGTTGCCGGTCAAACTTCACCGTCGCACCTCCATCATGATTACTAACACTCGATGCATCTCTGTTCGTACGCCTCGATGGCCAAATAACGGTCCAGCGCTTTCCTCCGTAAACCGTCGGCGGCAGCTGGGCGCTGGCTGCCGTTCCATCCACACCATCGAATCAAAATTGTGTTCTAATTCATAATATGATGGACAAGGGGAAAATGTTAAGCGTATTTACACATTCGCGTTTATATATGTGCCAGTGCTTTCATTGTGTTCGAATTGTTAGACGCGTTAAACGAGAGGCTAGCGTATGTTGGTGAAATAATTACCATGCTGAAGGTAACGGGGTTGTAACGAAGTTGCCGAGGAAGATTAAAGCTTGTTTGTAAGCACCAAGTACCTAGCTAATTATGGATGGGACGCATTATAATAATAGGATGAGCAAGGAGCATGCATAATTTCATTATGAGACTGGTACGTGTTGTTATAGGTAGTGCAGTAGAGGTGCCATAATTTCGGAGGAAATGTTCATGAAGTCGTTGCTACGATGGGCTTTTACGTGTTGGGAGTGTATTGCGGACTTCATGATGACGCCTTCATTCTATGTCACCACTTACAACCGGTCACAAAGGTAAATCAGCGCCACTAAACCGATAGGTTACCTTCTTCTTCCGGATAATCAATAGTGGCCTTGCAGCTCTGAGCAGTGCAGCAAAGAGCACGCATACAGACTTCTCTACTCACGACTTCCTTCCATTCTCATCGCAAGTATCTATCAAACATGCTGAACTGCACCGTTCAAGTACTGCTAAATGTGACTATTCTGCCATGGAATCACTGATAGCAGCAAAGGTCGTGAAGGTAACTACATAATATAATAACCTTAGATGCCAGCAAATTACTTGAAATTTTAATTTGAAAATAAGCCTCTGTTCACCAAAATATGTGGCGTTAGTGTCGTGTCGAAGACTTAAGAATAGTTTTTTCAAGTATCGACTTTATAAATCAAGCTTTAGAAAATAATGTGGTCATCTACAAAATCATCCAAAATCAATCAGTAAACTGTGTCAATAAAGCCAGAGTACCTCAATATCTGCGATCTTAATGTTATCTAGTTTAGGTACCATACAGAGTCTGACCCCTTCCATTCAGAGAGGTCGGTAACGATTTTTTTTTTTGCTTTTTGGACGAGCAATATTTTCAACGTTGAGTACCTACTTAAAAATAATAATAGACAAACTCAATTAATTTATGTTTACTAATTTTATCTTGGTGACAGGTAAAGAGTAACCTTTCTGAATATTTTTAACTTGTAAACACTTATAAATGGCAATTGTTATATTAACCTATTGCCGCTAACCATCAAGGAATAACCCAAGAGAAAAACTAAAGACCACTTTATGAAAATTGCAATCCTTTTTTTCGCCACGCCGGTATTTTATCGCTACACAGCCAACACCCACTATATTCACAATTTCTTGTCCATTTCCTTGCTCGCCAACGTTCGCGCGAAGATATTCGCCCAGCGAGACACCGCCTTCTAATGGTCTCTAAATCAACGATAATTCACACAATAACATCACCCTAAATTTGACTACATTGCGTTAACCTATTGTGTACCCCCAAGTTTACTTAATTTCACGCTTGTTTGGCCGATGAGTAAGCAGGCTAGGCTCGGCGCTTGATCCTCGAACGCGACGTAATTTTGTCCCGTCAGCGTGGAGATTGACGGACCCCTCCGTGTTCACACTTCGCTCACGTTACGCACGCAGTGTAATTTGCATCTGAGAGGAGAAAGCAGGGAGGCTGCACAGTGATTGATCGACTTGCAACAAGGCAAATAAGATGGCGACTCTCAATGTAAAAATGACATCAATAAAACCTAACATACTACGCTATTTATCGATAAGCACTTACATACCCAAGTAGTCTACGCTTTCATTTCCCTTAAATTTCTTTTCTGGATCTTCAGACCACAAGCATTAATAATTAGGTAGTCTTCTCAGCCAAGCCAAGATATAAAACTTTTACTAGGTCTGCACCGAAAAGAGGTTGACTTCCTAGCTCGAGTTATGTACTAAATCGTAAGCGTGACAAAATTCGCTAAAAGAAAAATATCCATGCGGAAAAAAAAGTATACGGTGCGTTGTATAGCAGCAAAGACTTACTACAGAAGAAAACAAGAAAAACGCAGCTCTCATATTCGCGCTAGAAAGTTACGACGGCCCAGTGAAATATTATCGGCATAGCTAATATCAGCGATCCGACAAATTGTTCAGCATACAATAGAGCGGTCTGGTTTGAGTTTTGAATGCAAGGCATGCCTGGGTGCGTCTAGGTCCAGCGTTCGACGTCCGGGACTGGCACTAGGTGTATTTGTGACGTCACGTCGCGCGCGAGCATCGACGTCGGCGTCGACGGCGTCGAATATATGCAGCGAAACTAGTCGGCGTCGTTCTGGACAAAGCGTACGTACCGAACACGCCAGCTGGAGGAGGCCTAATTGATTCGTTGCTACAGTTTCTAGGGCTTCGCGGTAATTTCTGTGTTCGTGGAATGCAGTCCGCTTTTTGTCTGGCGCGCTGGAGGTGCCGAGTTAAGGCAGGTGCTCGGTTTTCATCATGCGGTACATAGCACTGTTTTTGAAAAAGGAATTATAGCAAAAATTTTGTTGAGTTTTGTTTTGTTGATGATGAGTATAATTTAATGAGACGAGCTCACGCCAATAAGGGAGAAGGAGATGACCGGTACCATTGCGGCGTTTAACCCTCGCTCATGAGCTATGGTCACCGGTATACAATGACTCTGCCGAACGATGGCAAAACTCAAATACCAGGATACATTTTTCCAGGCTAATGCGGTTGAGAGGTTTATTAACAAGGGGCAAAAATTTTGTTTTCCTTCAAATGCCGACTTACTATATATATGAGGTAACTTTACACCATGCTTTTTTTTTTGCGAACTTATCTTTAAAAATCCTAAAGTAACAAATGTTAGGTTAAGAAGACTTGCAAGAGACAGTTTATTTACAAAATTATTTTTGAATAGTCGGAAAAGAATACCTATTTGACCGGCTCTAATTTTAATTACCCACTCCTTTCTTTCTGAACAAAACGCGTACAGAATATAAATCCTTCCTTTGACAAAGAACAGTCTATGAGCTTGCTCTTCATTTGGAAAATCTCACAGCAAATCTTTCAACACATACTCTCCGCCTTTACGTGAGGAGAAAACATAGTTAAAAATCCGCAGCTGCTCATAACCTTCGTTTAATTGAAAATGTTTTACATACATTTTTAAAGCAATTTCGTGGGAGGCATGTAAAAATAATGTTAATTTTGCAAGAGAAATTTAACGACCAGACGAAAGACTATGTGTACGCCAACATTGGTCACCCTTACATTAAACATGCTGCATCACCCCTTCCCCTAAATACCTCCCCCCCCCCTCGACCCCATTTTGCCACGCCAACCAAGATTCGAAATAGTAGCATGGAAAGAAAGTCTGCATTTGAATATGGATTTTCTCATAAAATCAAATTTACGAACACGTTTTTTTTTTAGCTATTTAGTGAGCTAACGTGAGCGACGCTCCGATATGGAAGGCACGGCGTCGGCGTCGGCGTCGCGACGCTAGCTAACAAGTGGGTCCTCGCGGATTGAATTTGTTCGTCACTGAACGATGCATGTCATTTGACGGAAATTACTCGTAATTAATTTCAATGGCTAAGCGAGGTTGCCATTCGCCTACGGCTAAAATAACATTCGCTAGTCTGAGTTAGCATGGAAATACCAATATGGATTTGAAAGTGAAATGTGGCAATTAGGTGATTACTGCTGACGAAAATTTAATCGTACTATACTTTTCGACGCTGCAGGCAAAATGACAAAGTGCAAGAGCTTTTATAGAGGAATTTCAACCTGGGGTTTATCATTTTAATGTACCGAGATGCAAAGTTTTAGAAAATAACTAAACCAACGTTTCTGTTAATATGAATTGTTTTTCGGATGTAAGTCCTTTTCGAGGAGCAATTAAATATGATTGCGACGTTCTTTCTCTTTCTTAGATCTTTTTTCGTTTCTATATTCAATGTAATTTCTTTTAATAAAAAATATTTAATCATGCATATTCTTTGTCTTTGGTGCCTCTTGCAGCGGCGGGCCAGGAAATATAGGCTTCTGCGATCGGCGGTAGAATTTCCGGTGGAAAACAATGGCAGCGATCGACCAACGCAAATAGGCCTCGCAACGGCGAGAGAAAACTTTCTGCTCGAGAAAAGAAAATGGGAAATTTACAACGGCTACCGCGAACGTGCAGCTTGCATAGAAGTTAGATCCAAATTAAACTAATTGTTTTGGATTTCAAAAGCTTGGTATCGTGGTGATAAAACTTGTACACAAAATAAAAAGAACGAGCTAAAAATTCTATCAAAACTCCCCCGGCTGGTTTCCTTTGTTATTTAAAACTATTGATAATTCAATATACTTTTTTTAGTCTTATTCGAAAATTTATTTCCATTATACTTAAAATATAGGTATACAGTATTGTTTTTTCGATTTCGGCTTTTGTGCTAACCAGTTCAGTTCTCTTCTTGTACCTCTTTTCACGAAGACAAATGACTGTTCAAGAGATATTAATAACGTTGGATGACATCGCAACCAAACTGATCCCAACAACTCACAAAATACGCAGCAGAGTTGAAATACAAACATTGTGCCTGATATTTCAACTTACTGCTTCGCCATCGCTACTATTCCGCGCAACGAATTGTACTACCATTCCAACTGCATAAAATAATAAGTAGAATAAATTATGATTCAATTTCAAGTGCCATTAGAATTTTGAATAATGCAATTCTACTTAGAGCTCGCCTCAAGAACCAACTGCCCATGAATTAGATTCCAAATACGTGCATACAAATCTAGTATACTTTCTTAACCTCCCCATGCCAATCGTCACCCTTTTTCTCCACACTACAGCCTCCAATCTCAACGGAAACGTAACCAAAGACCGTCAAGGGACGCAGCCATTTGCATCACTGTCACATGCGTCGTTAAACGAACCCCAAATAAACCAAATCACCATGTGTACACCAAGGGCTGAAACGCTTTGAAACACCAACACGAGTGCGTATTTGACTCGGAGGAAATATCATTCCCTATGCCATTTTATCGTGCAATAATTCCAAATATCTCCCAAGTGAAAGTTACTCGAAGGCGCTCGTTTCTCTTCTGCCCATTGTTGGTCCACGGGGAGTTTCTCGCCTCCAATTTGCAACCACCCCCGCTTTTCTTGCAGCCGTTAAATTCTCGGATAGCACATCCTGCTCCGGTCTGCCGCCCTCGCTCTCCACATTGCATCTGCAAACACTTATTTTTCATCTCTTTCTCATTACAGCCAAAAGAGCAAAGACTTGGGGTTCGTCCACATTATTCTTCATGATAACTTAACAATAATTAAACGGGTTAAGTCTTTCTCGCTGCCAATGGGCGTCAGACTGCCTCCGAGGCAGACTTATTTGTCACTCCCTCGTCCCGGCTTCGATCCAACGGGCTCGACACTATTCATTACCCGAGCAGCAGACGGAAATAATGAGAACAGATAAATAAGAATAACAATTGTAATCAACCACAGACAATTTCATATAATAAATCTTATCATTCGGAAATGAATCTCATAGAACGAGTTTTAATGCAAACGTTTGTGAAGCAGCTTGATTGAATTTTCTATAAGAATCAAAATTTAAAATGAAATTGCAAATCAATGAAAAGAGATGTCACCATTGGATGAGAAAACTTCGACCGAGTCACAGACGGACACAGAGGTAATGATTCTTACAAACACTCCCGTTTCTTGACTTGAATCTGATATTCCAATTATAAAAACGTGGGGGACAGCGATGGACTCTGAAAGGATTGGCTTTCTGTGGAGCTGTAGCATGTTAGAATCGCGGGTACAATATACAGCGAGTGTAATGCAATAAACAGATCTGATTACCTACTTGGATTGCCCCGTAATGTACCCGGGTCCATTCGATCACTTGCAACAAATGAGGCGATTTACACGGGAAAATATACAGGCGTACATCTTCGTTTCCTGTGCATAGAATCGTAATGATATCGAAATATGCTTTCTCTTAAAGCATTTTAATCACAATGAATCATAGTACAGAACACTAATTCAACCCCATTTTGAATTGTCGTTAATCTAAATTAAATTGTTTTGTATTCTTGCCAGCACTTGAAATAATACATTTTGCGGCTCTTCCTTTCTAAAAGCCTTTAAGCCCCTCTTTAGATTCCAGGTAAACATGTAATTATCATTATTGTTATCTAGAAAATTTTTAATCTCAATTTTAGGAGCGCTTTTTCAAATGATTTACAAGCACCTAATAAATAAAACCGTCCATGAAAACAAATTTACCAAAGGAGAAAAGCGAAGACTTACATTTTCCTCATTTCCTATTATTGAATCTCTGATCCTTCCATTCATTAAGACTTATAACACGAGTATCTTAACACGCCTCTACCCATCTCTGAATCTAAGATAAGCCACGTTAATATAACCGTGTTTTTAGAGTGGAGGGAGTGGAGGGAGCAAACAAGAAATCGACATCTTGAATCTAATCTCGTCCTGAATATTGTTCTCTGTGAAAACAACCCATGGTGCGAGAAGCAGCAAGAAAGCTAGTAGCAAACTTAAATAGAATCCAAAATATCTACGTTACTTTCCCAACAATTCGGCAACAATAGGGATCGATGCCGCAATTAATCCAGCCATTACGCATGCGATCACGAAGCACTTGCCCCCCCCCCCTCCCACCCGCTAAATATCCAACAGACCAACCGCCGCCGTAAACATTTCCTTTCTGAAAGTGTTGTGTTTGGAAATGTGCCCCAGATTTTGACAAGTCTGCGTCGCCGCCGCTTTGACGTCTCCCAAATGGCTTAGCAGCTCGCAGCCCCGTATATTTGTCATCCAGCGAATCTTCCAACTTCCACGTCATCATTCATTAAATTAATCTATATTATTTTTATCGTGTGGTTCTTCTCAAAGGGTCACGGATAGGTATTACTATTTTCTTATGGACATTTTTTTATCTTACAAATGGCCGCTTTCTGGGCTCTTTCCTATTGCGATTTATAACCTTTTGCGTTTGATAGTTGCACGCAACGATTTTATCTCGGCCAAGATTCGCTCGCTACCCTTGCATTATAGAAGGCATGATCGAAGCTTAACTCGATGTATTTTGCATACAAATGGTGGATTCGCAGGGAAAGTTTTACCTCATTGAATGTGTATGTAGTAAAGAGCGGCAGCCGTCTTATTCATTCAGTGTATATAGGTTTAAATATGGACCATATTTTCAGCGAAAAGATGTTCGTGTTGGAGTCATCTCGCGCGGATCCTTTAGGGGGGAAGTTGAGCGAGCCGAGCCAAGGCAGTGGGGCTACAGGTGGCTTTCAAAGTCTCTTTTCTATTAAAGATGGAAGGACAGAATGGAACAATCTGGTTATTGTCCAGAAGGCGGCTGTGTTTTACGCTTTCCCGGTGTGTTCGCCGATGTTGCGGTTTGTTTTTGAAAACTGAACGTGTTCACGTCTCTATCACTGTCATTTGCGGGCGCAATTGCTTTTTTCCAATCACTCCGTGGTATGTGCTGAGCATTCGAATTTGAAACTCATCGTCAGGAACGCAATTTAATTGATTTAATCTCGAACGACTAGAGAGACATTTCCAATAGCGACATCCTACTGATACCGTCCATTGCACATTTGTCACCCAGGATTAATAGCTTATAAAATAGACAGCGTGTACATTTAATGACCTGTTCATTACAGCTGATTACAAAATAGATTTGTCATTTAAATTACACCCAAATTCATTATAAACTCGCTATTATGATAACGCTTTAAATTTCTTTTTCAAACAGCCACCCTTTTAGATGGCGTAATATTGCTTCAGCAAATTCAGGAGATAACCACTTCAAATCGCTGTCTTCAATTTGCAATCGAAACACACTGCCGTCTCTACAGACCATCCCTGAGTTCTACAAGTGTTACTGACATACGGAGTCAAAAGTTATCCAGCTCTCTAAGCTCCATAAAGTTGGCGACATCAAAGTGATAACTTCCGATCCGAGGGCCCTTAGCTACTTACTGATGTAGATTCCGGTCGTTCGAGCCCGTCGTCGAGGTGGTGGTACCCCCGTCGTGGTGTCGCCTCTCCTTCTGCACAATGCCCATCAGCTTCATCCAGGGATTGTTGGCGGCATGGCCTCCCATACCCCCGGAATGCCACATGATGACAATTTAATGGACACATTCACACCTTACACAATCACACGCTAGCTAAAATCACGGTCACCATTTGACGAAATCATTTTCTACCTCACTACACTTTCACGCCCACGACCGAAATGTTTGCGCTTTTTTATTTTTTTGTGAGCGATATGGTCTTGCTAATTTTTTAATTTTGTCAGGATGGTTTTTGCCGGGTGGGTCGGTAGCCGCCACGGTAGGACGCCCCGTGCGTTCTGACCGGCTAGAACGGCGACGCCGACGCGACTAGCGGCATAGCAAGACCGACGCTCGACGCCCGACGCCCGACGCTCCACGGCGAAGGGCAGAGTAGGCGGCGAGCGTCGTGCTGCGACCACGACGCCGATGTCGAGGTCGAAACGTTACGTCGGGGTGTCTATTAAGCGCGTCAAGAGGTGTAACGAACCGGGATGAAATTTGAATTTTCACGTAACTACGTCAGTCGTCAACTGTCAACTGTGAACGAATTATGCGTGGAATTTCTCAAAGTTTATTTTATATTGGATTGATAGATAGTATCACATATATATTTTTTGATCGGTACTTCAGTTTTCACACAACGTCCAGATTTAGTTTTGTGTTTGGTCGTCGGAGTTTAAGGTAGGCCGCTGATATTATTCATTATTGTCATGATAATCACATCTTTATGATTTTTTTTAACGCAGATACATAATAAACAAAGTGAACCACCTTTCTACCACAAAGTCAGTAGTTTATTTACTGATTTAGGCCATTCATTCAACATTGATTCTTTTCCTTGGTTCATTACCCTCTGAATGATTCTTATCTCTGAATGAATTTATGTAACTCCGACCATACCTACTACATAATAATAAACGTATATATATATATATATATATATATATATATATATATATATATATATATATATATATATATATATATATATATATATATATATATATATATATATATATATATATATATATATATATATATATATATATATATATATATATATATATATATATATATATATATATATATATATATATATATATATATATATATATATATATATATATATATATATATATATATATATATATATATATATATATATATATATATATATATATATATATATATATATATATATATATATATATATATATATATATATATATATATATATATATATATATATATATATATATATATATATATATATATATATATATATATATATATATATATATATATATATATATATATATATATATATATATGTATATATATATATATGTGTATATATATATATATATATATATATATATATATATATATATATATATATATATATATATAAGAAATTAATGATTTTAGATCACATTAGCACACAGGTTAGTCGAAACTTGTTGCCAGGCACAACGCGGTCAGCCCAAGAAGTTAACCAATTCAATAAATAAACAAAAAGGATACGTAACAGTGCCGTCCGGTCGTTGCAATGTTCACAAAACGAGAGTCATCTGAATGAGAACATCCACGGCTTTCACTCATGCGTAGATACTGCCGCACGCACTTCACAAAAGCAGCGCGTGTTTGTACGCGACGCTATCGCAGCGATGCGTAGACGCATGGACGTCTCGGCGCCTGGGCAATGTCACCTGGACGCCGACGCCGACGCCGACGCCGAAGCCAACGCTGAAGCCACCCGCTTTGTTGTGTGAATTAAAAATCATCAAGCTTCGCAAGAAGTGCTCTCGATGTAGGTTGTTCTCTAGGCCGGATCGTATCAGCTAATATAAAATTGTTGTCTATGCCACCGAGTTTGGGTTGTGCGTGGCTGACATATTTTTTAGGGTGTTCGGTTTAATGAAAGGAATAATTAGTGTAACACGTATCAACAGGTTTTGGCCGCGCTACATGGTTGAGTGGGAGGTGCTGGAATTTCAGATGCATGAGAATGGTCAATGGTAATGTGTGCTCACAGGCGCGGTTGATGTTTTTTAATGGGACCCTGAGGTAAAATTATAGCGGGTGGGGAATTGTACGATGTTAGGTGGGAATTTGGGGGAGTAATGAGACCGCGTTATAAAGTATTTAATCATCTGCAGTTGGCACACTGAGCTATAATTTGCTATTGCGTTTGAATTCCTTCTTTGCGAAACACTCAAGGTTCGATTTTTTATATGAGGTTGTAAATAAATTATTGATTTCATTTTAGTTTTCTATATTTTATATTACACATACAAAAAACGCAAAATCAATATAAATATATAGTTTTTCCAATAGACATTGTCGTTGATTAATTATACGCTTGATGATATATTATATTGCAATTTTTTTCTGAACTTAGTAATGGAAGATAATAAAGCATATGTTTAGGTATTTGGGCAATTTGGGTGACACACATTTTATAATAGGCATGCAATAAAGTTACGCACAACAGGTATCCACGCAATTGTGTTTTTTTATGTCTGGTTAATAGCTACGACATGTTACGATTGCGATATCCGACATGTAGCGGGCCCGAAACAAGTTCCCTTCTCCGCAACTGAGCACGTCTTGCATCAACCAGCTCGATCTGTGGAATAGGATCACTTTCATCTCGTAGTTTTGCATGCGTATTCGTAGAGCGATTGCTTTGGTAGGAGGACATGTTTATCAGGCGACACCCTATCAGAGGTAAGGTTCATTTTTCTTGTAAAATTTGCTACCATTGCATTCTTATGCATGTATTTTCCGTAATTAAGATAATGCGTATGTTGGTGTAACGAAACGTTGTTTTACAGAATCCCAAAACAGTGTTGTCTCTGCCGAAACGGAAGCTCGGAACGATGAGTAACTTTTACAAAGATGTTTACAAATATATACAAAGCTGCAGTAAGCCATACATTTATTTGTGGATAATTTTAATGACAGTTTTCACAACAAATCTAACCGTCTCAATGTACATCGATGAATTCCGGCACGACAAGCACTTCAAACTACCAATACACTTAATCACCGACTACAAAGAGCCAAAAAAGTACACAAGGAGCGGCAACCAAAACATGCCACGTCGTGGAGAAAATCAAATTTTCTTCGTCGAGTCCTCATGCACCGTATCGACGAAGGGATACGACACATCCGAACCTGCTCTGATCCTGAGCGATATCCAAGCATGTGCGATCGAATCTGCCGCGACCTACAACCCCGACGCCGCCGTCTATCTGTTTTACACCTGTCCCCTAGACTCGGCGAGTCTGAACAGATCTAGTGACGTCGTGCAATCGCTGTTCGCTCGTCCCAACGTGAATGTCTGGCACGAAAGTATGGAGAGTTTCTTCGAGGGGACGCCGCTAGAGGATTTCCACTCGGCGAGTGCACTTCGCTGGTCGTTCTACCCGATATTGCACGCCAGCGAGGTCCTTCGCACGCTCATCCTGTGGAAGTACGCCGGAACTTATTTGGATTTGGATGTGGTCATCAGGAGGTGAGATCACTTACACCTTTAACAAAGAATGTGTAGCTATTTGGCGCTTGCTATTCCGTCTACTTATTTATTTTAAATTTGCATTTTGATTTGCCTCGTCATTTTATCTATAATGGCGAAATTCGTCAACGAATTCAACGAATTATTTTTTTAGACCTACACTCAATGCTTTTTTGACTGAGATTTCTTTTATAAACTCACAATTGCCGAGCATTGGCAGTAACATAAAGGCTATATTTATGTTATTTAAATGCTTTTTTGATCACAAACCTTGACCGCTAAGCCGGTATCTATCACCGCTATTGAACCGAGTTTAGGTATCGATAGATAGTAATTACTTTCATTACCTCTTTCTGTGTCCTCGTAGGCCTTTGTCCGATCTCGCGAGTGACTTCGTTACGTTGACGGAGAGAGGGGTCCTCAGCTACGCTGCCGTCAGGCTAAGCGGTTCGGGAGTGGGCAGGACGATAGCTGACAAGTTTGTCAGGAGCATGCGGGATAACTTCCAAGGTCATCTTGCGAAATACAATGGACCCGACATGATAACTCGGGTGCTGAAGGAGCACTGCAAAGAAGATGATGTACGCATCATAGAACACAACATGTGATTGTGATTGTTATATGCTAAGATCGAATCATTTAAATCTAAATTACTGATTTTCCAGGTGGATAAGTTCACTAAAGAAAAGTGCGGAAATCTGAGCGTTCTTCCGCATCCAGTGTTCAATCCAAGCGTGTGGAACGAAAAGGACGAAGGGGAATACGTCAACCTAGTCGAGGGAGGTGAACAGCTGTTCAGGCCACATGCCGTGCATCTGAGCGCGGATTTTCGCAAGGGTTATTTGCCCAGGCCAGGATCAAAACAGGAGATCGAGGAAGTGATGCAAGCGTACTGCCCCGAAGTCTATGCGCGCAGAAATGTGACTGTTTCAAAATAAGTTCTGAATGATTAAACAGAGATTTCTTGGAAAATTGAAATATGTTCTTAACCCTCATTTACCGATATATTTTAAAGCAATATACTATACTATTTTAGCAATAAATACATTCCTATTCCTATTTATTTCAGTCGTTGACAGGGTTGCACATTATTCCAGCTTCGTCTTCCTTCCTTCCTTCCTTCCTTCCTTCCTTCCTTCCTTCCTTCCAATTTCTATATAATATCTACAATACCTACTAACGAATTATACTATCATATCATGTAAACCTTGACATCTGTTAAATTAAAAATTAAAAGAATGTTGGTCCCAAAAACAGTTCTCTGCTTGCTTATTTAATACGAGGTATACTTATGCGTAGGTATATATCACGATTTTTTATAGCGCATGGCGTTCGGCACAGATGCAATTCATCTGTACCTATCTGAGCAAACAAGGCTAAAAAAGTAACTTCCAATTATTCATGGGGTTCAGGGTTGTGAAAACATTGAACAGGGGTAAGAACTGAAGAAATTTAACCGCCGCAGCCTTATGCGTATGCATATATATATATATATATATATATATATATATATATATATATATATATATATATATATATATATATATGTGTGTGTGTGTGTGTGTGTGTGTGTGTGTGTGTGTGTGTGTGTGTGTGTGTGTGTGTGTGTGTGTGTGTGTGTGTGTGTGTGTGTGTGTGTGTGTGTGTGTGTGTGTGTGTGTGTGTGTGTGTGTGTGTGTGTATTTATTATGCAATATGCTTATTCTGTATATACTTGATTGATGCTATACTACTACTAATATTGATTGGTTCCAGCTCTGGAAGATCATGGCTACCGATTCATCTTTGAACGTGGTCCTCGTTCTTCCGGCCCAGCCGCGAGAAACCGGATGCTTTTAAAATAAGAGTAAATAATAACGTTCCCGTCGTGATAGCTGGCATGCAAAAGAATACAGACCCTTATGGAATCACCTCAAAAGGTAGGGCACACTACCAGCTCTTTTCTGGGAATTCATTTTAATGGCTGTTCTTTTATGGGTTTCCAGACATTTACCGTACGTACCTGGTTATTATTGGGTTATTCCGTAATTGATATTTCTACACTCTCTATTATTGCCCGGGTCAAATTATTCACTCACATGTAAACACCGATGGTCGTTTTTATTCACGCGGTACGGCCCTTGATCAGTAGACTGCTCTGGCTTTGGGTATATCTGGACCACACAGGCTCTGGCCTGAATTTACATTACGCGCGACATCTCTCGGGGTAAGGTAAGCAGGGGCAGGGGCAGGGGCAGGGGCAGGGGCAGGGGCAGGGTAAGGTACGCACAAAATCTACTTGGACATCTACACATCGAGGGTTCCTCGCCCGTGAAACACTTCACCATTCGCGGGTCCGCTAACGTAATTATCTCCGTTTTCACACGACTAATTAATTTAGGACATTCGTTACTCTTTTGACCCCTAGACAATTTGATTTGAAAAGAGCCATTCCTCTAGCTTAAATTCCTTCCTCTCTCACTTTATATACCCTCGTCGTGGCATGCAAAACATCGATTACCTACCTTTCTGACCCCTGCAAAAGTATTAACGTATAATCTACATGCAAAACCTCAACGAACGTCCCAATTTTTATATACACACTAAACGCCATGTTATTTAAAAATTGAATAACATATTTTTATACATAAACAACAACTTTTCTTTATAAAAGTATCACTTGAAGCGGTCGATAATCGTAAAGACTGATACCGCTTTAGATTGAATCAATTGACATTTTTTCTCTCACGGCAAAAGTTCCTAATGGTCTATGGTTGTCGGGCTATTAGGCACTAATGGTGTGATCATTACACGGAGCCCTATCGACTTTCATAATATAGATGCCGCCTTTTCGGCACTTGGTGGCGTGCCGTGCAGCAAGAAATCCTGCTACCGGACTGGGACCAGGGAGTCCATATCGCCATCGGTATACCTATATAATCTCCTTTTGTCCAGTAAAAACAAAGGTGGGCATAATTTCAAAGCAACTCTCTCGTGTCCGCAGATCTTTGATTCACGTAAACAGTAGTAATCCACGCCATTTTGTTCCAGAAAACTCCTATTTCCTTCTCTAACATGCACCATGGAGGCCTGATCATTCGATCAACTGCTGGCAACGTGCATTGTGTAGGCACCAATCTTGATAATAAGCTGTCAGAAAAAACAAACAATTTCACCCGCTAGAGTTATGAAGCCATAGGACGAATGAAAGAAAAAAGATTTTGACTGAGCGCTGTAATATTTTTCGTTGAAAAACCGTGCTGGTGTGTGTCTCTCTGTTCGTATCGACCTCTAGGTCTATCTCTTGAGAAGATTGAGCCCACCTTTAGCTGATACTCAGCGTGATTTACAGTGATAATAAAACGTTTTCCGCATTTATTGTTTAACTGTCACTTTAGCAGCAGCAGCCGCAGCCGCAGTAGTAAAACGCGATGCTTGCTCTAAACAGATTTGAAAATAGAGGTAAGTGGTTTAGTTTACACCACGTTGTACATTATACAGATGTATTGAACACTGAAAATGTACTATTTTTGTGATGATATATGTACGACTGTATAGTAAAATGTAGCTAAAACATTATTAACTGTCTATATATCAACACCGCTTTATGTGTACTTTCGTGTAGCGTAAGTGTTGTTTTATGAATGGGAGAAAATATTAATATATATAGGAAAATATATGTAGGAGAAAAATTAAAAGGTCCCAAGTGAAAGGTATCCGTGAGAGTAATAATGTGACCTAAGATTAAAATCAGTGCAGTACCTACATACCCAACCACAGTGCATCCAAAAATCACCAAAGTTTAACCCACATCGAACATGGGCTCTTCGAACTCAAAAAAAACGATATCTTGATTTCACGGTTCGATTGCGATTTATTTGCAACAAACCAATTACAGCTTCATTATGTTGGAAGTCCAAACCATACAAGTATAGATACGACTTTTCTTCAACAAACTTTGATAAAAATTTTTAACCGTATACATCGTTCGAATATATTATACACATATAGATCTATAATATCTACCCATGCCACATGCGTTTCTTATATGTTTTCATGAAAATATCTTTGACCTGTTTTTATTTTCTTCAAAAGAGCCCACTCCCAAAGAAACTAAGCGCATATGAGACTACATGGGAATACCTTCAGAGTTCAGACAACTTATTTGAAGACTGCCACACTTTTACAGATCATTAGCAAATTGTGCTGCATTGCATAGATCCGAGCTCTCGTAAAGTCGATGCTAAAATGTACGAGCTAGCCATCAACCGCGGCACCAAACGGAAACGAGCGCATGACAGAAAAGTTACACCCTAAGTATTTCCCGGATTGGATCAACGGAATGATAATGGACACGAGATCCCATTGGACAAGTTGCATTAATCACAGGGAACAAGCTGGACCAAGCCTTTTGTTACACATGATTAATCTGGAAAACGGAAGAAAAGTTTTGATATTTTTGCCGAGTTTTTTAATATAATATTTATGAACTGCGCATTCGATGCGCCATAATATGATAAAGTTTAGATTTTTAAAATATAATATCAAAGCTCATAAAACTCAATGTCCATTTTCAATATACAGGTGGGGACACTTAAATAGGATGTCATTAGTGGGGTGGGAAAAATGTCAATAATATTATGAATGGAGTTAGGTCAGAACAGCGGAAATTTTTTTTTAAATAAATTGCTCCTCATCACCACAGCTGTATGAAACCGTCGCGGTACCATCAGATGATATTACATTCTTTATAATTGCTTAAAAGTTTTAACATGTAACCGGGAACCATGTTTCGTCAGTTTATAGATAGGTAGGTATTGAATTTTATCAATCCATGCATGATATCTCAATATATTATCCTTTTCAGTTCTCAGCATAGCGTATTTCTTTTTTATTATCAGTTAAAATTATTGGTGATAATTTACCAATCGTATCAATGCGTGTTGTTGACTCGGTATGTATTTTATATTTTAACACACATTCACATATCATCATATTTGCAAACGCACAGATACATTTTGTATCATTTCTTTAACTCCATGTGCCAGTTGTTCCGCCTTGTGATGGGGGGAGGGGGGGGGGGGGGGCAAGGCCCAGATTAGTATGGGAAAGACTGCCCGGGCGGGAGCTGGGGGGGGGGGCGGGGGGGGGGGCCGCCCCTTCCCCCGCCCGGGCGAAACCATCAAAGGGTAATTATACTCATTAAAATAAAATGTATTATATTAGACAATCTTAAATATAATTTATTTGGTCGCATAGGTAAGAAGTAAGAAACCTAATATTATTTTGGCCGTTGTTAAAAAGCAATTTTTGAGAAAACCCACTTGTGTAAGCGGGAGTATAACCCAGAGTGATATAACCCCCATCCCGCCCCTAAAACCATGGGTCGCCCATACACAGCCATCTTCACGAAGAAAACGTTTAAACACTTTCGCAGCCGTCGGCATAGGCCATGTTTTGGCCACTTCCAAAAAATAGCCGCCTAATAAAAGCCGAATATACCAGGGACACCAGTTGCTTTTGTCAATATAGTGCGTCGTTGAACAGTACAAAAACAAAATGAGGTCGCAGCGAAGTGTAGCGAATTATCCGCATCCCCACGCGCAAATAGGTGAATCGACGTCGGCGGCGTCGGCGTCGGCAGCGTCGGTCGCCTAAAACCAAACGCACGCGATGCAAACTGGCGCAACGATTGGTGCATGCGGATTTTAGAACAATAATTATTAAATCTAAACTTCCGAATATAAGGCCACGGCAATGAGTCGGTCATGGCACCGTATAGCTTACCGTGCTGCCCCGATTCTCATCTATTATCACGCTCGACGACGCAAACTTGGTGTAAGGTACTTAGGTACTGTCTCGTCAACTCGTGCCTTTAATTGCCCTGCTCTTATTGTCCGTCGAACCTTGAGATGCTCGGGAATTTGATGAATGGCCAAACTAGTGCTTGGGAGAGTTTCTTGGGGGAGTACAGAGGGGTCCGTTAAGGTGTATAGCGTCCAAAGTGTGATCACCAACACAAATATTATCTGGTTTTAATGTGCTAAAATGTTTTCATTTTTTTTGTCTATCATCACTGTGAAATCTGAAAGTGGAATTGATTATTTGGCTACCATTTATTCCAAAAGATGTGCCTCTTACTGCTGTCTTTCGACCACCGTGAGTCAACTCATTTATATTAAACTCGTTAAAATCGTAAAATCGTATTGTCAAAACACACAAACAGTAAAAGAGCCAGGACCGAGAGATATTTACTTATATATGATATAAGAATGAGTAATGACAGTCAATCTTCATTCAGTTGCCAAAAAGGGTGGCAGAAATATATAAGGAGGAAAAAATACGTAATACCTATATGGGTAGACTGTGTATGCACATGTATACCATCTATTCAGTCATTTTCACAACTTAATTTTAAAAGTTACATTACAAAGTTATGTTTTACTCCGGTGCAAATAATTTGCCGTGTAAAAAACCAAGCTACACTAAAGTGCGTTTCGCACTTCTACAAGTCATGTTCATGTGTACAATATCATGTTCGAACCGAGAAACATGTTCAAGAGCATTTAAACATAGAACCTAACGGCCAAAATGCGTGAAACTGCACTCTACATATATAGTTTCATACCTACCTGGTCGAAAAGACGTTGGCATAGGTATGGAAGTATTATCGACCACCGTCTATATTTCCTCAGCGTCTAGCCGAAGAGTGTATGGTCGTGCGAGACTTAAGGGGGTCGAAATTAGACCGTGAGATAAGACAGATAAAATTCTTACCCGGCTGACACGCAACGTTGGCAAGCCGGGGCAATATGTCATGCAGCCACCATTCACCAAAAAGCCTAAAACTTTGGGGGTGCGGCAAATGAATGTAATTTCACCATTTATCAAGGTATGATTATATATTTTGTTGCGATCCACAACACCAAACGCTTCGTAAATGCTTACTGTATAATGTCAAGATTTGTTATAAAGTAGAATGTTTATTTTGAATGGTGGTATTATTTTACATGAAACTGACATGACTAGTGGGTTAAGTTACATAGTTTAAATTTAAATAGGTCATTGACCGCAACACGCAGTGTTCCTTTCCGCGTATTACCTACTAATGCACCTAAATAGACCAATAGTCAGATCGATGTCGAAGAAACGACAGGAGTGGGCTCAACAAACAAAACAAGGCCTAGATTTCCATACCGAATGCAGTTACAGGCTGGTACAGTCCATTTACAGTGCATCCGAGCAGTTACGTATATGTGCCATGTACTTTTGGATGAATTTAGTTTGAATGTTGAGTGGTGGGGGTCTGGGACCAGGGCACTCACTACCGACATTACTAATTCATCGGCACCGATGAAAAGGTGCCTCCCTCCCTTCTCTCCCATCCACACCCTATAAAACTCCTCTGACAGAGGATGCGAACCTGATTTCCAGTGATTTCTAGAAGTCCGACATTCTTGCTTGCAAGTGTCTTTATGCTCTGTTCCGGCTCAAGTGTCTTTATGCGGACTGGCACATGAGCGTACAAAGGGCGTCATGTTGCCCTTCTCACGTGACTTGTGTATATCTGCACGGTCTACCGGCAAGTTCGCAGCACTCGAGGCTTGTGTTTATTGACTTCGCACAGAGCTGAATATTTTATTAGATGATTTCTATTTTATAATCCCTTTCAGATTTAAAAGGGATATAAAGGTATTTTATAATCCGGTTAAGATTTTAAAGGGACGTACCTATGTTCATGGAGATGAGAAGATCGTTTCGTTAACCGTTATATTATAATTGCTTTTTCTTTTACTCTTTTGCATTGTTACCTGTGTTACTAAATAGACTGTCCAAGGTTAGACTGTTGTTTTTGATCTTCTTGGTTGTGCAGCGCTCCTGGCGAGTAAGGCGATAGCTTTGGTATATTACGGTAGAAAATGTAGGTCATGCACAACAAATTAGGAGGAAGCACCTAAAGAGTTGAGCGCATAAATGTGCGAAATATACTGATTTTTTACTTCGGCACTATATTAATTTATATTGAGGTCCCTATAATGTGGCAAACTAGTTATTTTTATTTTATAGCATTTATAAACAGAAAATAAATGCCACTTGCCATTCGGCACTGATCTGTAGGTATGTACTCATGACACCACAGCCGTGACATATAAACTCATTTTCAGCGAATAGGGAAGAAGGTTAAGCTTGTAAGTTGTAACACTGTCATATAGGTAGGTATAGTTACTCGCCCTTTTATAGAAACTGAGTCTAGGAGGATTCCTTCTCATCCCTCCCTCTTTCATTGCTCGCTTCCTTCCTTCCTTCCTTCCTTCCAGTTCCAGTTCCGGCTGCTTATAGAATGCCGGCGCCCTGGACTTCCGTGGTCAATTGGAGGATGTTCTCCAACTGGTACTACAAAGCATACACATACGCATACCAATTACCAAATCCAGAAGAGTCCTCCCTTCACTAGGACTAGTAGGGTCTTGGCAAAGGTCTGATAGGGACAGGACCCGTCCAGGAGGGACCGAATGACATCTTCCCCAAGCAACGAAGACTCAGGTTGGTATGTCGGTGCCAGAAAAATTCAATATAGATAGTAAAGTAAACCTATGCGTAACTTTTTCATACTACACATAGGAATGAAATGTAGATAGCTTTCTTGACTGCTATTCTAGCCACTCGGTATATGACACGACATTCCCGCACCGTAAAATTTAATAATGGTTTTGGAATTTGGACTGAGCAAAATGCTATAATATCATCCAACGTCATCTACCTACATCGTATATGCCAATTGGCCCAACTCGTGGGATTCATTCGTGAAGACATAGGTACCGCGGCAAGCAGATAATACTATTTCGCCCCCCCCCCCCCCCCCCCCAACATTTCCACAAAGAAGGCGAAATTTCCCAAATTTATGGTCGAGACCACAAACTAGGACCACATTATTTCCCAGCCCCAACGTGATGTTTCAACTCAAAATTCAAACTTCACGTCAAAAAATACTTGTGTCCTAGATCCATGTATAGAAGATACTTTCAAAGCTCCAACAATATCTATATCTACGCTTGCATTTCCTTTATAAAGGTGTCAACTTCATTTTTATTCAGCTGCTCTATATGATATCTACATTAAAATAATTGAGTACACATACCAATAATATATTCAATAAAATCATATTCATGACAAACCAGATCAAGATATGGTATAACGGTTATTTTTAATAAAAAAATGAGCTGAAACAGCATTCGGTTAAGAATTAAGTGCAGGCCAAAGCGTTCTACGCTGAACAAAGCAAAACTTGATGGCAAATAGCTTATTCAAATATATACCCCGTTTCGCACAACCGATTTGAAAGTTGGGCAAATAAACTGTTGCGTCGCCTGCTTTTTCCGGGCAACGCACGTCGACTCAAGTGCGAGAACGACGTCGACGTCGACTTCGGCGTTGCGGTGCTCGGTCGATGCAGCCCGCCCGTGCTTTTGCGTGCGGGCGTGCATGCGTGCGTGATGTGCTCTCGCATAATATACGTAGGACCACGCACCAGTCAACCGTTTATTGGATTTGCGACATTTTATATAAACGTCGCTGGCTGTCAATGTACGTGGTAGGAAATGAGCTTTTTTCGTATTGATCTAAATGGGAATTTCTGAAATGGAATGATAAGTGTACAATAAATAAAGTGGCAAAGGAAAAGAAAATAGCCTTCTTTGCTTATACGCTTATACGTACATTTATTGATTATTGATTATACATTTTTGATCTCCTTATGATACATGGGGCCAGGGAAATGTATGAGATTTAATAAGAATAGAAAAATATAAATGTTCGTGGCGTTTAAATTTCGTATTTTTTTTGTATCTTATGGGGGTTTTTGATTTCACGGATGGCAGTTGGTATCACTGGGCATCCGCAAAAGTGACGCTGTATTCGTCAAAATGGCGTCTTGTGCGAGTTGACTCGGGTTACAGCCTCTTGAAATTCTGTTGTGGTGTTGTTAATTCTCATCCTGACTGCACTGCGATCGCGATCGCCTTCTGTGAGGACTGCTGGCCGAAAATCTGCATTGTGTTCATAGCGATTCAGCATGACGCAGTTCTTACCACCTAATTTGCTTGCACTTTTTGCCCCACGCGATGCCATTCCCTACCTACCTCCCTGCGGTAAACTACCGCACGAGAAGAAAAACGGTGGATATATTGGAGTAGGAGGCTTCTTAAATCTGTTTGAGGTACGTATTTTTAATTATGGACCCTTGGTATGGATGTGGCCCCAGTTATTCACGCGAACTAATGTACAATCGATATTTGGATTCTTAATAGGTACTCGTTTTGCTAGGGAAAGGCCTACCACAACCTCAAATTAATTTCAGATTTTCTCAATTTTTTCCACGTAGGTCCTACATATTGTCCTGTCGGTCAAGATGGGCCTGCAAAATATTGCTGCTTAATTGCATTTGTGCATTTGTGTTTTCCTTTATTTTTAGGATCCGAATGACACGCCTCCGCCACTTCGGGTTGAGACAAGAGATGAGCGCATGGAAAGGCGGCACCGAGAGCGGGCCGAGCAAGTTGCATATAAGTTAGAACAGGAGATTGCTGTCTGTAAGTCTATTTTGAGCTGAATTGCATTGTACAATTATTTCATTTTGACCTAGTACCTACCAAAATGGATCTGTCTATATTTAATTTTGTTTTAGGGGATCCTGCTGGCATTCCTACTGCAACTGGTGATCCATTCAAAACTCTGTTTGTTGCACGAATTGTAAGTTTCTATCATAATTCATAAGCATTGTCCACTATTCTTACCTGTACCTACCTAGGTAAATTTTACACGGGTCCGTTGTCTGTTTTTATTTTGATCTTTTTTATTAACCGCAATGTTTCTTTAATTTTTCAGAATTACGATTCTTCCGAATCAAAATTAAGACGAGAATTTGAAGTATATGGGCCTATAAAAAAGGTGTGTGTTACACTGCTAAGAAATCTTGCTGTTGCTAAACATTAATCCATGTGGTACTATTTTAAGGGCCATAAGTCTAACTCATACCCTGAAAAGCTGTGCTCAGAATACATATTTAAACTTTCTATAGCGTCAAGTATATATTTTCCAACATTTGTTTTGATTTTTCAGATTGTCGTCAGCCATAACACCGTTAATGGGAAACCCCGAGGTTACGCATTCATTGAATATGAGCATGAGCGAGACATGCACTGTAAGTATCGCTTAGAAGTTACCTCAAGTTATTTACATATTATATATTTCTAATAAAACAGGACAGCAATATGCTTGTCTGTGTTGCATGCTCTTAGAATGAGAGCGTTTGCAATAATTTCCAAGACAATATCTACTAGATTTATGAATATTTTGTGTCAATTTACATCAAAGAGCAATTTTTGAATTTTTCTTATTGCTTCGATATCTCTTGACATTGAAATAATAATGTTTGGCCCAAAATGTGCTTCAAACACCACATTTAGTCTTTCCCTTCCCAGATCTGTCGATAATTTCTGTTGCTTTTTCTTAAATTACTAGCCACTCTCTTCCAGCATATTTTATTTCCCTCCGGTATGTTGCTAGGTAGGTAGTTCTTTCTCCTTGGTCCTTATTAGGCAGTTAACATGTTGTGGCCCCTACAAATAAATTACTACCACACTACCTACTTAAAAGCCAGATATATTTCCAAAGGAGTCAACAGGCCGGTTGCAAGTATCCAATCTCCCCTCCATAATCGATGTGAAACCGTCACTGTCTAAAGCGATCATGCATACTCACGATTCGAAGCATCTTCATCCTTGTCATCCTCTCGCTGTCGGTTAGGCTTCCCCCTCTCGAGCAAAATGTCAGCCACCAAGCTCAGCCGCATCGGATTATATTAATGCACTTTTATCTTGTTTTTGGTACAGCATGGCCGGCTGGTGAATGCCCCCCTTTGGCCATTTGTGTGCAAAATCCATTGCTGGCTTAAATAGGTTTGTATGTGTGGTAAGACCCAACATACAAAAGAGATATAACGTCTGAGAACCTTAAGTTGTTATTACCTACCTATTTATATGGTTCAATTTTATCGGGGTTGGGCTTCTTGATGGAAACATAATTATGAATTATGATCATCCAAACAAATTGGCAATTTTATTATCATTCATAAAAAAATCACTTGCTTTCATTTGAAAGCTAGTCTCATTTGCAAGGAGCATGAATTCTGAATCTACCGGATGTTTTTCGTGGCATTCCAGTTGCAAACGTGCTTGACGTCATTGATTCTGCCAAACGTGTGGATGTTTAAATCAGTAAGAAATCCAGGCATTACATTAGAGTGGGTTTTTACGTTGGGTTGATTATTAAAGAGCGCGGTGACGTAAGTAGTAGCGCACCAGGTAATTGGAAATGGCTCGATGGAATCTGCTTGTTTCGCTCACTCGTCCCTTGTCTCTTAGCTTCTCAACATTGATAATTCGCGTTGCGTAAGCGTAAGTAACGATGGGGTAGGTATACACGGTTACTGCGTAGTACGGTAGTACTATGTATTTCAATACCTAATACTTATGAAAGTTTACTTACTTGACAATTAGTTTGGTTTAGGCTAATCATGTTACCGATCTTTTTGGTATCGTAAGTATTGTGATTGAATTAACCCAGATGAGTTGATCGGTAAGCAAATCATTGATAACTTTAACGCGGCGTTCATACAATCAAAGTTAGGTGGGTATTGCACACGTAATTTAGGAGGACCCTTGGTTGATGTTTCCCTGACAACCCTCTGCGCCGGTAGGTAATCCCATTTCAGATGTTGGTGTCCCTCTTGGATGGTTCGTTCTAATGAAAACATGTATTATTTTAGTGATTAATCAAAGACAAGCAAATAGCATTTCAAAGCCGGTCATCTTTCATTAAAAATCAACTTCTTTTCGGAGACATTGCTGCTCGTATGCATTCGTTAAGGAACCGATTTACTATGAGTAAAGATTTCCGTGTTTGAGAGGTTGCAGCTTGGTAGCTAGGGCCGTGCGTTGGGCTTGCGATTACCTAGTGTTTCTTGCAGCCGCGTACAAGCATGCCGACGGGAAGAAGATCGACGGCCGACGGGTCCTCGTCGATGTGGAGAGGGCTCGCACGGTCAAGGGATGGCTGCCTCGTAGACTAGGTAAGTTCCCGGCCCCGGTTTCGCTGTCCTGCATGTCGGAATTGTTTGGTTCCTCAGGGCAAGTCAGCGTCTAGTTTGGAGAGGCTTGTGTGGATGTTTCAGCAATGTCAAGGTTTTCAATGTTAAGGCTCAATGTTTGCAAAGTTAAGTTCCTTCCTGTAAGTTGCATTGTTTAGAAGAAAATAGTCCAATGTTTCCTCAATGCCACTACCTTAAATGTATGTGATGTGAATGTTTTGAATAGATGATTTTTAGGGAGCATTGAACACTTACTAGTTAAGTGTAGTTACTGTGATTTCGCATCATTTTCCAGTCTGTCAGTAGAGAGATGCATACTTTCGAGGCATTGCCCTAGCTCGGACGAGTAGGTGGGCGGGAACTGTTGTAGCTTTGCATGTAACTTCGTCTTAAGTTGGAATATGTTCCCTTTGCTCTTGTGGTGTTAAAGTTAGCGCTTCCGATAAAACTTATCCGTAACGATAGAACTATGATGGAACCAGCTTCTTGCGTCTTCCCCACACATTACTTGAATACACGCGATTCTGTCACGCACAGGTGGGGGTCTGGGAGGCACGCGGCGTGGCGGCCCCGACGTCAACATCAAGCACTCCGGCCGTGAGGACAACGAACGCGAGCGTGAACGCTACCGCCTGGAGCGCGAACGCGAGACAGTTCGTGGTGGTGGGGAGCGTGACCGTCCGGACCGAGAGCGCGGAGATCGACCTGAACGGCGCCGCACACGCAGCCGGGAACGAGAGCGCGGAGAGCGGGATAAGCGCCGCAAGTCGCGCAGCCGGTCGCCGAACAAGGATCGCAAGCGGCGGCGTAGCCGTGACCGCGTCAAGGAGAAGGACCCTGACATCGAGGAGATTGAGCGGCCGCCGAGGGACGAAAGGCCACGCGAACGGGACCGCGACAAGGACCGTGAGAGGAAGCGCAGACGTAGTCGGTCGCGCGAACGAGGGGACCGCGATCGGAAGCGCGAGAGACGCGACCGGGACCGTGGTGGTGAGAGGGAGAACAAGGACAGAGAGCGGCGGAACAGGGGAGCAGGCGGGGATGACCAGGAGGAAGAGAAAGTCAGGATAAAACTGGAACCAGTTGATGGTGAGTGGATGTTTCATTATTATTGCCCTGATTAATGTTTTGTTGCTTGAGTAAATTAAAGGTTACTTCTGGTCTGTAAAAGCTCCAAAGTCAATTATTCTTTATTGAGGGTGTAGACTTACACAAGCCATTACAAAAAGGCTTGCCTTCACCTGTTATTAACCAATTTTGAATCGGTGACACCGAAACAAGTTGTTCTTAATGTCGTTACTTTTGCAGATTATCCTGACTATGCAACGAGCCAGTATGCAGAGAGCAATTATGACGAAGCTCCTGTCAAGTACGAAGATGACGAAGGCGAGGGGAGGGAAGCAGAAGATACCGGGGCAGAATCGAATGGGAGGGCGTTCAATAATGAATTTGAGGGCGAAGATTACTGAAGAGACATTAGTAAAGAGGCATGATGTGTACTTTCTGCAGAACTGTGGTCTTTGCAAAATTGTATTTTCTTGTCTGTTAATTAATTGCATGGAGGACATAGCATAGTGTAAAACAGTGCTGTCTTCCTTTTTTGTTTCATGCCATCGCTTTTAATTTTCAACAAGCAACGTTTGTTGCAACACATCTTAGGCGTGATTACTTGGAAAATACCCGATTGTACATTTTGCAGTTCTGCTACGAGTATTGTAGAGTCTCCTATTGTCTATCCTTTCCCATCTATTTGTTTCAGTCAGGATATTAAAAATAACAATTAGCATCGAAGGCTGGTTGGAATCATGCACATCATCTGTAAGGGGCTTAGATTTTAGTAATGAAACTGTAGAATTTAAACACATCGAAAATTTGTACATTTAAGACCATTGCCAAGTAAGTAGGCGAATTTTAACTTGCTTTGTGCAGTTACATGTCAATTTTTAATTCATTGATCCAAAAGTAAATAAGTCGCTGCACCGAGCGTTGCCTGCCACCTGAAATTTCACAGAGCTATGATTCAAATAAATTAATTGAATTACCTACCCACGTTCTATGTTTTACTGTCCGAGTTTCTTTTCGACATAAATTGAATACTTAGGGCGTTGCATCTTGCCACTGCGCTTTGCGGCATAGTTTGTCTTACCCGCCATAGTACAATGACCTGTACTAAAATTAGTTCACATTTCTCAAGCCATGTGTTGTCATGCCACATCACCCTACGAATTGAAGCAGAGGCCCATTTCATGTTCCACTATTTAGTACATCTATTTATCGTTCATAACACATCAAATAACTGCTAGTTATTGCATTGATAATGATTATTTGATTTTAATCCTCGATATTTTTCGAAACTCTTTATTTTGTAAAATCCAGACAGGAAGGACGTATGTTATCGAGACGTGACGTCACTCAACAATAGGCCTTTTCGTACTACTACTTGCCACTACCTTTTTATGCACACATCTGTATGGGCAGATCATCATGAGTGCCCCACAGCCACAGATAAAGCGAGGAATCGTAAAACAGGTAAGGGAATTGATTAACCATTTGCATATACATTCCTTCCAACGAAATGTTTTGTTTTATAAAACGTCAGTAGCATACGTTTTCGTCTGCTAGCAGCCGATATGTGCCTTGTTGGCAGGCTGGCCCATTCATTGGTCTATGCAGGGGGCTTGCCTTCGAATGTAATGTCATGTGTTGAAGCGGTAATCTTGTATGAAAGATCCGTGAATCTCATAATAAATATGCTTATAGGTTCTTTCCGGAGACTCTGTCATCATCCGGGGACCTCCTGTTGGTGGACCCCCTCCAGAGAAACAGATCAGTCTGTCGAACATCCTTGCTCCAAAATTGGGCCGACGTGCTACTAACAAGTAAGAACTTAGGGATGCATGCTGAATCTAAGCAATTACCCATTATTTAATTTGGCTTTTGATGGGGTATTCATAAATTCATTTAATAAATAATTGTCTAAAATTTCAGCGCGGATGAAACGAAGGATGAGCCGTATGCTTGGGAGGCACGCGAATTCCTGCGAAAGAAGATCATCGGCGAAGAAGTGCTTTTCGTTGTTGAAAAGTCACCTAATACCACTCGGGAATACGGCTGTATTTACCTCGGAAAAGGTAAGATTTGTCTATAAACTTCAATTTTTAAAATCTCAAAACAATCGGCGATCTTTTAGTATTGTGCTTCTAGGAAACAAGGTACCTACTACAATGATTTCTAATACTGCTAGGTACCTACCTACCTATTGAGCTATGATTAACATCTTTTTTTAAATCATTTCAAATTTGTTCTCTCTAATTAGACATCGCGACTGGTGAAAATTTGACCGAGTCACTGGTCTCTGAAGGGCTTGCGACAGTTCGACGCGAAGGGATCCGCGCCGGACCGGAGCTGACCCGCCTGATTGAACTCGAAGATGCTGCCAAGTCAGCTGAAAAAGGCAAGTGGTCGACCTCCGAAAACAGCGAAGATCACATCCGAAGCATCAAGTGGAACGTCGAAAATCCTCGTAACTTCGTTGACAAGTGCGGCGGTAAGCCGATCAAAGCCGTGATCGAGCACGTGCGCGACGGATCGACTGTTCGTGCCTTCTTGCTTCCTGAGTTCCACCACGTTACTATCATGATCTCTGGCATAAGATGTCCGGGCTACAAGCTGGAGGACGGAAAGCCTGATCCCAATGGAACAATGCCATACGCTGACGAGGCCAAGTTCTTCGTCGAGAGCAGATTACTGCAGAGAGACATCGAAGTGATTCTGGAGTCGGTCAACAATAACAACTACTACGCCAGCATCATTCACCCTAAAGGTAATATTGCAGAGGCACTATTAAAAGACGGATTTGCCAAGTGTGTAGACTGGTCGATGGCCTTCATGAAATCGGGAGCCGATAAGCTTCGCCAGGCAGAAAAACATGCTAAAGACAACAAGCTACGAGTCTGGAAAGACTACCAAGCGTCAGCCGTGCCCCAGATCTCGTCCAAGGACAAGGAATTTTCTGGAGTGGTCAACGAAGTTGTCAACGGAGACGCATTGTATGTAAAGCTCAACGATGGCACCGTCAAGAAGGTGTTCCTCGCCAGCATCAGGCCTCCGAGAGAACAGCGAGCACAAGAAGAGAAAGTGCCTGGCGAGCCCCCCGCGCCTCTTCCCCCTCGACCAAAGGGCTTCCGGCCGCTGTACGACATTCCTTGGATGTATGAAGCTCGCGAGTTCCTCCGCAAGAAGCTGATTGGTAAGCGAGTCAACGTAGTGGTGGACTACATCCAAACGGCTCGAGACAACTTCCCCGAGAAGATCTGCTGCACGGTGACCATTGGTGGGGTCAATGTTGCCGAGGCTTTGGTCAGTAAAGGACTGGCCACTTGCGTGCGATACCGACAGGACGACGACCAGCGCTCATCGCACTACGACAGTCTGCTGGCTGCCGAAAACAAGGCGCTCAAGTCCGGTAGCGGTGTCCATTCCAAGAAGCCGATCCCGAACCATCGAGTGGCCGACGTCGCCGGCGATCTCGCAAAGGCCAAGCAGTTCTTGCCGTTCCTGCAACGCGCTGCTCGGACGGAAGCCGTCTGCGAGTTCGTGGCCAGTGGGTCGCGGCTGCGGCTGTTCATTGCGAAGGAAACGTGCCTTGTTACCTTCCTTTTGGGAGGCATCAGCTGTCCGAGAGGGTCGAGACCTGCTCCTGGGGGCCAATCGCAGATGGAAGGTGAGCCCTTTGGCGAGGAAGCGCTCATCTTCACCAAGGAGAAATGCTTGCAGAGGGAAGTCGAGATCCACGTCGAATCCATGGACAAGGCTGGCAACTTCATCGGCTGGCTGTGGGTCGACAACGTCAATCTCTCTGTTGCGTTGGTTGAAGCCGGCCTCGCGTCGGTACATTTCACCGCCGAACGGTCAGACTACTTCCGGCACTTGAAGCAAGCGGAAGACGATGCCAAGGCGAAAAAACTCAAGATCTGGAAAGACTATGTGGAAGTTGACGAAGAAGAGAAGAAAGTGGAGGAGGACCGCGTCACGGAGCGCAAGGTTGATTACCAGAAGGTCTGCGTAATCGAGGTTACTCCTGAGCTACACTTCTATGCTCAGCAGATGGACCAAGGAGCGAAACTCGAACAATTGATGGCGAAAATCAGGCAAGGGTTGCTCTTTTTTAGGCTCAGTGGTTTGTTTATATTTAGCAATAGTTTTCAAAGCAACTGATGTGAGATACGAAGATCCAAGATAAATTTCAACTTTCTTTTAAATGGTATTGTTTTTCATTGTATTAATTTTGAAATATGGCGTTTGAGGAAAATAGTAAACTAACAAATACTCCAGTGAAATTTTGCTAAAGGCTATTTTGACCATTTTTGCAATCTTAACCTTTCTAACAATCTTATTCTTTGACCACCAGACAAGAGTTTACCACCAACCCCCCTCTTCCGGGAGCATACACTCCGAAGAGAGGTGACCTCTGCGCCGCCAAGTTTGCGCAAGACGAGCAGTGGTATCGCGCCAAGATCGAAAAGGTGTCCGGCTCTGAGGTCAGTGTATTCTACATCGACTACGGGAACCGAGAGGTGCTCAACTCGACAAGATGTGCGTCTCTGCCCTCCAGCTTCATCACAGAGAAGCCGTACGCTCACGAATATGCGCTCGCTTGCGTTCAACTGCCCAATGATGTGAGTACAGTACCTATTTACAAGTGTTTGACAGTTTTCATTTTGGCTACAATTGCAAGGCGTTTCCTAATTATATGTTCCTTTCTCTTGATTTATTTTATTTTTTGAATGTTACACTTTTCTAGGTAAAATACATAGATTAGATTCTATCAATTTTCTGTTTACCCCCCTATTTACATGCATTTTAAATGCAACAAGAACACAACAAACTAATGATTGAAGAAAAAATCTAAAAGGTTGAAAAGTTCGTACAAAGCAAAGGTGCTTTAGATTTCTTAACTTTTTGTGGTGCCATGCTGAGGGACCATGTAAGGTAACACAGTACTAGAAAACAAAACAAAATCATGAATACAAATTGTACCAAGCACTCGATTACTCTGGCTTTGCCTCTACACAATCATTTTCAAACCATTTGTTAACTTTTTCCATCTCTTTTCATGGCAAGAGAAAGCACAAACACAGGTATAAATTACACAGAGAGTCCATGACTATGCTCAAATTTGCTATGCTCAATCTTCCGTGAATGGAACTCCGCAAGAATGACCCCTCCCCAAATTTCCAAATCAGTGAGAGTAGGTAAACTGAAGAGACGGTGATGTTATTACAGTTTCACTTGATCTGTCGTTAGTCTGTATTCAGATCTGTCACTTTCGCAACTCTATTGCGATGCCAACAAGCTTTTAGTAATTGGTAGTACCACAGGTAGTACTACAACCACTTAATCTTTCTTACGTAGCCTTGTCTCCATAATAAATAATACTAGACCACTTGTGAAATTTGAAAAAAGTAATTATGATTCCCATGCTGATTCCAAAATGAAAATATAATATTTAATAATAAACATTAATTCTCTCCAATTCCATCCAACCGAGCTCGTCAGGTTTTTTGGCAAAACAACTCTACTCGTTGCTTGTTCGCCAGGGGGAGTACCGCGAGGAGGCGATCCGCGCGTTCGAGCACGACGTGCAGAACCGCACGCTGAAGCTGAACGTCGAGTACCGCAACGGCACACTCGGACACGCCACGCTGGCCGACCCGACGACCGACGAGGACGTCGTCAAGACGCTCATCGCGGACGGCTTGCTGCTGGTCGAGAAGCGCAGAGAAAAGAGGCTCCTCAAACTGGTGAGCACCACGGTCGACCACTCGAGTAATGAGGATTTTATTCAGTAGGTAGGACGCGGTGCCAAATAGCCAATAGTAAAAGAAACCTGAATGCGCAAAATTCAATCAACACCCACGATTTAGGAAATGCACATTTCCCTGTCTGCTCACATGAGCTACTGGCTGCAAAAATATTTAATTCTAAGAATAATGATAAAAAATGATTAAATAAATAAAATAATGGTTACAAATTGTTTTTTTCAAAATTAGTGCTAAAGATAGGACATAGTAGATATGAGTCCAATGAGTCTTAAGAAATTTAACATGAATCGGTTTCTAAGGTGGACATAAGTTTCTGGAAGAAACCATTTGAAACTCAACTTAATATCCTTGGGTCTCCTATGGAGATCCTCTTATCCCACCCGGCAAAACGGGGAGAATGTGTGCCCGGCTAGCAAAGTTTGTAGAGCACCTGCCCTGCCCTGCAAAGCGTTGGCACATTTTCTCAGCTTTGCTTTCCTTTCAACTAAAAAAGGCTGCACTCACACTTAAATATAGGAAACATGCCAAGTTTAAATTGTGTTGGTTATTGTGTTGATGCAGACAGCATGCAATTGAACCCAGCATAAGCAAATTAAACAATCGGGATCAAAAAGTAAAGCGATGGGTTTCTACTTTCTGTGCAGGTCTCGCAATACCGGGACGCTCAAGATGAGGCGAAGAAGAACCACTTGAACATGTGGGAGTACGGTGACATCACCGAAGACGATGCCAAGGAGTTTGGCATCGGCCGTTAAAACGGTCTGGCCCAGACACTGGCCCCTCGATGGGGGGCGAAACGGCACGGCGGATTGCTGGATGACATACACTTCCCTCAACACAAGGTCGACTTTGATCCACGACATGGTCGTCAGCTTTCAACTTTCATTACCTACCTACTGGAACACACACGGGGATCGCTGTTGAACTGGTTTCGTAGACACAAGAACACTTCCAGGTGTAAGAATACATGCCTTGCTCTTGCATATTTTAAATACCTACATTTAATAATAAAAAAGAGTAACTATAACCACCATATTAATTATGATATGGGATTTTAAATCAATGGTTGGCAGGGAATTAAGGAGTCTATAAGACCACGACTGATACTTATTGTGAACTAAATCAATTTGATAATTTTGTTACAAATATCTGTGTTTATTATTTTGTGTGTACATTTTGATTTTGAATGATTTCTTGACTTACAATTTTCATTTATTTGAATCAATTTCGCATGACAAAAGCGTTACGAATAATTTATATCTGGTGAATGTTGGGGAATGTGTTATGGCAAATAACAAATTAAATTGTTGAATGAAGAAACTGTCTTTTACATTACTTGGAAAGCATCGACGAATTACAGTACGACATTTTATACAGAAACATACATATTTCGCTCAGATCTAATTCGAACTGGACTGTGTCGTGTAGTGTTATAATTGTGCACGTAGCTAGAACGCTTGGAAAGTTATTTCGCGTCCATGTTGGTAGCAGAGGGATCGACAGCGTGCGTGTAAACCTTGCGGTCCCATCCACACGAGATGAGCTTGTGCGAGACCGGATGCCACGCCAGGCCTCGGGCAAAGTCGTTGTGTCTGTCGTCTTCGTAGCTGGGAGAAGCAAGACAACACGATTATGTAATGGCCTTTCACATTGTAATGCATTGCACTTAAATTGCTATAAAAGGTGCAGATATACACCAAAGATATTGAAAACAACTATTTCAAACTGGGGTTTGAATGCTAAATAAAAGTCTTACTATTTTATAGCCCACTATGGTCTTTATTATATTTATATTATAGTCTATATAGGCGATGAAGTTGAGCTACCATAACCCTTGAGAACAGTGAAACTTTAATTAAGCATTCCAAACCCAGTTTGAAATAATTTGTTTCAAGACTAGTGCTAAAGATAGGACAATTAGACATGAGTCTAATAACTTTAATAACCAAAGATATTCAATCAAAGCTGCTCGTTAGCTGCCAATGCTCCAGAGTTCATGAAATGCCATGTTATTGGCAATAATGGCTTGTGAAATATTATTCAAAATTACTCAACTTGAATGAGTTATGGGCACGGCTGCATCTACAACACTGGGGGTGGCATTGAAAAGGCATACTTACATCACTTTTGGAGCGTCAGACGAGCAGTCGAGTACTTTCACCGGGGTGTCGTTAGCACAGACAGCCAGCCAGTCGTGACTGCAAATAAAAAAAATATATTATTTCTGTGCTTGTTTCATAAGTTAAACAAAGCACACCAGTAATTTTCTGGTCAAATGTATAGAATAGCTTAGAGGGACAAACTGGAATGACAGGAATAAGTAATTCTTAGCTTGTCAGATGTATTTACTCTTTGGTATGCTTTTGTAGACACTATGATTTGAAAAGTGGCAACGTCTCAACAGTCTCCGTAGGTAGAGCACCGATAACGAGCACCACAAGTGACTTGGATGGGTCTGACTAAATAGTATTCTTATTCATACCAGTGGCCAGCAAATCGTAGCCGATGTATCGGGCGGTCAAAGCATTTTATTTCTCGGACTGCTTTGCCCTCGTCCATGACCAGTTGGCGCGTGTCGACCAGCGTTACCCTACCCTGATTCGAGCCAACTGCTAGGATGTCCGTTTCAGACAGGTGCCAGGCAACAGAAGTGAACTCGACCGAAGGATCTTTCAACAAAACCATGGCAGGTTTGCTTTTGCGAGTGTCCCAGAGCATGACATATCCATCCAGCGAGCTGGATGCAAAAATTTGATGGTTTCCTGCTTCTGGTTTTCCACAAACAGAAGTGACTCTTTTCCGATGAGCAGGCCGATAAGTGTGCTCGGCTACCAGTGTCTCAATGTCAAACACTTTAATACTGGAAGAAAAAAATATATCATTTTGTGATTGATGTTAGGTACAATGGATTCTAATCAAAGATGTTTATAAAGAGACGGACGTACTTTCTGTCATTGCCTCCGGTCACAGCATGTGTCAGGTCTGAGAAGACGGAAAGTGTGGATATGGAATCGTCATGTTCGCACGTAGAGCTGAGTATGTTCAGTGTCGACAAACGTTTGTTCGTGGTAGGATCATCTTTGGTTATTATTGCTCCAACAGCAATGACTCCAGAGTCCTCGGCGACAATGATCTACGCACAAAAATCTGTTAGGTGACAAAAGTAGATTTTTACGCATTGTATTTTTTTACTATAAAAACTAATTGGAAGCCAAAACATACTCGTTTTCCGCCGATAAAATTGCCCTCCACAACGCCTGTCTCGCACTTCAAACTGGCAATAGCTTTGTCAGGGGCATCATCAACATCAGCACAGTAATAAAGAGATCCATTCCAAAAGCGGCCTGTCAATGAAGAACATCCTAAAAGCAGATTGCCATCTAAAAGCAAAATAAATGGTTAGTTACAAAAAATCAAACAATGACACTAGCATCTACACAACACAGAGGTATGGAAATGAAACGGTACAACTTGATTGAATGTCCGTTTACCTTTGTTGCATTCCACGAAATCGATCTGGTTTTCCAACAAATTTGTAGGATGATGATTCCTGTACCCTTCGGCATTCAAATGAGGCTCAAGATCATTGAAATTCATCCTAATTTTGATAAATGTATAGTTCCGCTATCACAGTAAAACAACAACCACGTTTTTAACCTAAAACTTGTGACTTCAGTGTATGATCCGCCAAGCCAAATCAAGGGATTTGACCTTCATCAGATTTGACCAATGGGAACGCAGATAGTGCAAAACAGCTGTGATGTGATGAGGATCAGCTGTTGACAGTGGCTGTCACTTAATCGTGTCGAGCTGTCAAGCTTTTTTATATAAAGCTACATATTCCTCCTAAAGTTGTAATTTTGTCATTACTATGTGCCTCAAAGTTTGCATTTTACTCCTTTTTTCCATTGTGTGCCACCTAACGCTGGTAAATGTATGTGAATCATCTATAAAATTTTGAATTTTTACAGCATAAAACTTGATGTATTATTTGGTGAAACCTTTATTTCTAAACCAGCATTATTAATATTGCCAAATAGCAACCCAGATCCCAAATCTAGCATGTTTTTGTGTGTGTTTTCTCTCAGGCCCAATCATACGAGGATGTACGCTGCAAATGTGTCTGTCCTAATCCTTCAGTCGTGAATGGCACTCATTCTAACAGGAAACTGTACATCGGGAATGTGCCACCAAACAAGTGGTGAGAACCATAAAATATCTTCTGCTTGAATGTATTTCAACATTAAAAATATACATTAACACTAAGATTTCTTCTAATTTCTTTTAGTGATTGTGATAATGTAATCCTGCCTCGGGTAGGAGACGATATTAAAGGCAAAGAACAAGAGTTTTGTCCCCGGTGCGAATGCAAATACGAAAGCAGAAACACAACGATAATTAAGGTTGTTGTTATCATCGTCATCTGGATCATATCACTTCTAGTCATCTACATGTTATTTCTCATCTGTCTGGACCCACTTCTCAATAAACGTGCAAAAGGCAGCTACCAAGAGCACACAAATGAAGAGGTAGGTATATCCTCAAATCTTTAATAAATCTTGACAAGTGTATAGTACTTCAAACAGTCAAATTGTTCTAACTTGTAGCATTGTTCCATTCCAGCACGAGGAACCAAGCGGTGATGGGGTGGCAGTGGCAGGTACTTCTCACGCCATGGGTGTTCGCGGAAACGTCCTCAACAGGGTCGGACACCAGCAAGACAAATGGAAGAGACAAGTCCGGGAGCAACGAAGAAACATTTACGATCGACACACTATGCTGAACTAATTGCACAACAATTTGGTATGCTACCTCTTGGCGCAGAGCTGCAATTTGCCAAGTAACCCAGCTGCATAGGTCATGCATCTGAGCAATACTAGTATTATTAATACCTATCAATTCTATATTTGCTAAGATCACCCAATTGATTGGTTTTTTCTTGTATGGTAAAGAATTGTGTTAAAAATGAAAGTCTTTAATTTAATTTATATGTTATAAACTATTATCTCATCTCATTGATATCCTATCTCTAAGCTATGAATGCAAAAAAATGTACTATACTATAATCAATTAGGTTTCTGGAAGCAGGCTGTGTCAATGTCACTTGTTGAATATCATTGGTTTTCAAGTGTATGATAGTTCTACCTAAATAAAAATGTATTGATATCTAAATTAATGTCTGCTGGAACTAAAAATGATCTACTCTTTGAAGTCAGGTCCTGGTGTAAAATATTTCGACATTACAAAAGATTTAGAGAGGTCCAGTCTATGCGAAATGATGACTAGAATGAAGACCGTGCCAACTGATTTATTTTCTGAACTAGAATATAGGTCAATCATATTTTTATCTTCTTTTCTTGATGCATCCAAAAAAAAATCAAAGAAAAGTGATGACAAAATTATTTTGCCTAACGTTATGTTTGTCTGAGTGAAAATTCTTTTAGCTGGTGACATAATCGAAAAATACCAGTCGAAGTTATTGTTTATAGAGAAGTGTTTATAAATCGGGAGGATAATTTTTGGCTGTTATCCCGGCGCACCGCATGACTACGGGACCACATGACCATACCAATCGATCCGCCGGCTGCATCTCCAGTCTTGTGACCAACCAAAAGCGATGTACGTTTTGACGTCAACGTTTCTCTATCAAACGCCGCCTCTCATTGGTCAGAATCGGCGATACGTACACGAACTTACACGAATGAGAATTCGTGTTGCATAGCCGAGCCGGGATCTGAGTCTCGTTACCGACAACCTACCGTCGTTCTTCCTCTTTCGGCTGCCATCACTCGAACAACAGTCCGGTCAAGATGTCGCTCGCCGACCCAGTTTCGTTTGCTAAAGATTTCGCCGCCGGTGGTATCTCTGCTGCCGTATCGAAGACCTGTGTGGCCCCCATCGAGCGTGTGAAACTGCTTTTGCAAGTGCAAGCTGTCTCCAAGCAGATCGCGAAGGAAAACCAATACAAGGGTGCGTGCAATTTGCAATTAGGCCTAGGTGGATTTTGTCAGGAGCCATTTTGTGCAATGCCGGTAGCTGACAGAATGTAAAATTCGCTGCATGTATTACTCTTGCACTAGTACTTTTGTCTACTGCCAACGTCAAGTAGAAAGATCGTTTACACCCAGCCATATGAAAGCTTTTACTGTAGTCGAACAAGAAATTAGACTCCTTTCCCATTTTTCTAGGAAGACCTTGAGCTAGAATCGGCACGCGTGTAATAGAATGATAATCGACCGCCTATCCTAAACTTCCAGTTGTAAGGCATTTAAACTCGATAACACTTCTGCAGACGATATCCATATGTTGAAGATAACGTCATGGGCGATCCAAATGATTTGCCTGTAAATTGTTCCTACAATATATTAAAAGTCTGCCAAACCAGGCTGCAACCTCTTGTGAAAGAGAATATTTTTGGCACACAGCCTGCCCAGGCCTTTCTTGCAACATAATAAAGGACGTCAGTTAACCCAATCTAAAACATCCAAATTGATGTGTTTTAGGAATCATCGACTGCTTTGTGCGCATCCCCAAAGAACAAGGATTCACCAGTTTCTGGAGAGGTAACTTGGCCAACGTCATCCGTTACTTCCCGACTCAAGCGCTAAACTTCGCGTTCAAGGACAAGTACAAGCAGGTGTTCCTTGGAGGAGTCGACAAGAACACACAGTTCTGGCGTTACTTCGCCGGCAACCTTGCCTCCGGTGGAGCTGCGGGAGCCACCTCCCTCTGCTTCGTCTACCCACTAGACTTCGCCCGAACAAGGTGCGCAAGCAATTCCTAAGCAACGGTCTCGTCCCATCATTTCATTGCTTTTCTGGTGACTTCTGCTGAAATATGATTCACTACTTCATGATCCTTTGTAGCTTCAGTGGATTAAGATTTTACGTATGTCATAGAAAATGTCGAGATTACCTTCAACTAAATTGACATTGTCATATATTTCAGGTTGGCAGCTGACATCGGCAAGACTGGATCTCGGGAGTTCACCGGACTTGGACACTGCTTGTCATCTGTATTCAAGAGTGATGGCCTCCTTGGACTGTACCGTGGATTCGGTGTGTCTGTCCAGGGCATCATCATCTACAGGGCTGCATACTTCGGCTTCTTCGACACCGCCAAGGGCATGCTCCCCAACCCCAAGACCACACCTTTCTACATCTCGTTTGCCATTGCTCAGGTAAATGAGTTGGATTACTTTCAGAAATGCTTATAATTTGTGTAGTGACAGCGGTAGAGCTCACGTCAAGTGTAAGCTGTTCACTAACGATGTTTCCCTTTATTTTCCCAGTGCGTAACAACAGTGTCTGGTATTGTGTCGTATCCCTTCGACACCGTCAGGAGGCGAATGATGATGCAGTCTGGCCGTGCCAAGGCTGACATGATGTACAAGAACACCATCGACTGCTGGGGCAAGATCCTCAAGAATGAAGGTGGTGGTGCTTTCTTCAAGGGTGCTTTCTCCAATGTGCTTCGTGGTACCGGTGGCGCTATGGTGCTTGTCTTATACGACGAGCTCAAAGCACTCATGTAAAATCTAGGCCAATTTCATCGTTGTGTAGCATTCACTTTATTCTATCGGACATTCCATCCCCCCGGTTCATTCCGAAACTCATCTTGGAATAACTTCAATAAAGGTGTACAGTCGATGGCTACCGTTACATGTATGTAAAACCAATAATAATAGGCACTAGACATGCACCACAATGTTATTCCAGATTGTTCTGAAAAGTATTTAAAAAGATGTACTGTACATTTTAATCGAAAAAAGTAAATTGGATTGTACTACACTAACATTGTGGAAACGAGAGTATTTTTTCCCTGCACTGTATTCAAAAATTGAAATGCCATCTAATTTTTGAGTCCGATAAAAGTGTGATTTTGATATTGATGTGCAATCACTTGGGCTTCCCGTCCTAGTAATTATCCTGCTCCTAATTCGAGCGAAGTGAGAATTGTAATGTTGACATGACGTTGAGCAACTTATGTTGTCCTCGCCTTCAATGTGCTGGGCAGTAGCTTCTATACTACACGGCAAGTTTACCTGATGCCTGGGTTCCTACTTACAGAGGGGGAGTATTCAAATCTGTTTTGGGCCTTTGGCATTGATGGATTCTTTCAGTTCACACTTGACTGGGTCTGAGTGTGACTGAGCGGTGCATTGGAGCCAGCCACGTGAAAAGGTTTTATTTTGGAATTATCTATTTGAGCACGGGGTCGCTGCCGATCAAGGAGCCACTACAAAAAGAACAAGTGTAAATGGGCGGGGCCCCTCCCACTAGTTAGTGGGAGTCTCTGGGCGCCGCTGTACTGCCTTCTGACATTGACACTGTCGTATTCTCAAATATATTTCTTATAATAACGATCGACGGAGTTATTTCCGTTAGAGATCTATTCTATCGATTTGGTGTGACAAATTGTACAATGGCAGCAGTAGGGGAACCTCTTACTTTGGCCAGAGGTAAGTCTGGATTTCGTTTTGATCAAGTTTAAATTACGTTTTTAGGTTATGCGTAATATATTGTCATTGATATTGTGTGTTTGTGTGCCCATTAGATGTTAAACGGGCCATTGAACTGTTGGAGAAGCTGCAAAAGAGTAAGTCTTTGGATTTTATAGCTATTTGAATAAATAATTGATTGCGCCACAAATTTCTAACCTGTATTGCTTCAGGTGGGGAGGTGCCAGCTACAAAACTTGCTGCGCTTCAGAAAGTACTGCAAAGTGACTTCTTAAACGCTGTACGAGAAGTGTACGAACATGTTTACGAAACAGTCGACATCCAGGGATCGCAAGATATTCGAGCATCAGCCACTGCTAAGGCTACCGTTGCTGCATTTGCAGCAAGCGAAGGTCACGCTCATCCCCGTGTAGTGGAGCTACCCAAGACTGAAGAAGGTCTTGGCTTCAATGTTATGGGAGGAAAAGAGCAAAATTCCCCTATTTACATATCACGCATCATCCCCGGAGGAGTTGCAGATCGTCACGGGGGTCTGAAACGGGGTGACCAACTACTCTCTGTGAATGGAGTGGTAAGGAAAGAATTCACTGTCATATCTGAAAACAATAGTTATGCTCATGATACTATCTGTAAAGGACACATTTCCTTTATTGATGAAGATCTTACTTTGCAATCTCACAGATATTTAGTCTGTTTTAACTATAGCATTTTACGACGCGGGGGGCCAATTCACGTACGATGCACGTGAACGTAAAAGATTCAAAGTTGACGCTTTGTTCACTGCTCCGTCACAGGATATGCAACTAGTAAAATTAAATGTACTTATTTAGAATTAACTAGTAAATGTCAGCTTTCAAATGGCAATTTACAAATCAACATAATCTTTGTTAAGGAGTTGATTGGACCAAATATGACAGCTGTACTGGAATGTTGCACTGGTTACAGAGTTAGTTGCATATCACGGCTATCAATGATCGAAGATGGATGGCTGCCATGCCAGCCAATACTTGCCTTGATTTTGTGGCTCACAGGTATTGAATTTTGACCATCATTTTGGTTCACCCCATTTGCTATTTCATTTGTAGCTGGGCTGTTTCTAGATATTTACCCTGCGCACCCCTGCAAGCATTGTCGTTAAAAATTGAAGAAATTAACAAAGTTACAAACTGAACCCGCAGTTCTTTTTGTTTGAATTTGGTATCTAAGAATATCCAGGAATTCTAATGACCATTGAGCTTCAAAAATATGTATTGCCTTTCAGATAATCTCCTAAATTTAATTATTGCTACCACAGATTGACATAACCAGATAGTCCATCACGATGTTAACAGCGCTACGCGAAATCTTTTGATGCGAGGAACCCCTAAAAATTACCGCTGTCCCCTCACCCAAAAGCTAAAATAAGTCAGAAAGCAATTGGGTGATGGAGCCATTACTGTTCCTATTGCTAGTTCATCTGCTCTTTTCATTTGCTCCATACAGCCTTCTCTCTTATCACTGCCAGTGCCACGGCCAGGGCTTTCTCATTTACTAGCTCCTTTTTATGCCGTGGCCGTAGCTCCCATTTGATAATATATCTAACTACCTATGTAAATCTGTGTTGCTACTTTTTAACTGAAAGTTAAAACCCATATCCCGTTTTTAAAGAAATAGAAGTTTCACATATTTGATCTCTGTTTATGACGTTCTGTCATCACTCTTTTATCCGCATCAAACGACTACCAGTAGCGTGCTGTGGAAAAATGACAGGAATAAATCAGGCCAAAAATTGTTACCATATCTATGGTGTACAGGCAGGAGGGCGTAAGCGACATTTTTGGCGAAATCCATGTTTTGGTTGTTCCTGCTCAATATTTATTTCAGTAACCTAAAAAAAATACCCTGTAAGCGACAGTCTATTACTTTAGCCGATATTAACATTTTAATTTGGGCGTAAGCGACATCATGTCAAAACTGGAACAGGAAAAAGGGCATGCGCCTTCTTTTCTTGGGGAGTAACCACCATAAGCAAGCAGCATGTCAGCAGTGTTTTAAGGCGTAACCGCCATTTATATTTCATTATTGAGAGAATATAATTTTTACTATTGCAGAAAATTCATAAAATAAAATTAGAATGATCCATTAAAAATTTGAATTGATTCATAAACAATTGATTAATTGAGAGGTATTTTTCACTTCCTGAACAATTTTGAAAATGTCGCTTACGCCCTTCTGCCTGTACACCATCGATATCTTCAGCGTGGGGTCATGAATTCATATGGGCTAGCCATTGCGGTAATGGGTATGAAACATTGGCGATATACCTGAAACTAAGCTAGCCATTCCCTTTTTCCACCTCTGAAAACTGCTTGCAGCCCAATATTTTAGCATAACATAATGGATTTTTTCCTACATTTCGCAGTCCGTCGAAGGAGAGAACCACGAGAAAGCTGTCGAGCTTCTGAAGCAGGCTTTGGGGTCCGTGAAGCTAGTCGTTCGCTACACGCCTAAAGTGCTCGAAGAAATGGAAATGAGATTCGACAAACAGCGTGCCGCTCGGAGGCGACAATTTCAGTAAAAAACAATCGTTTGCTCGCACTTACTGTCGGTACATGCATCCCTCATCGGAACATTCAATTTATAGAAAGTCAATTTATTTATTATCACCCTTCACTTTACAGAAAATTCTCTTTATATCTATTATATATTATGCATTATTTTATCTTATTACCTATTATAACTATCATTATTATTTAATGCCTACGTAATTAGCGGCAGGTATTGTGAATCCATGAACAAATGTTTGGCTTCGTTCGATGCCGTCATCCCCTTTACCAAAGGCACTGAACGGCAGCATATTTATAATTTTTAGCAAAGAAGTTGTGTATGGTGAGATATTGTTGCCAGCTCACAATTAAAAGAGCTAGGACGCTTTGTTTATGTCTGTAGATTGTTGACTTAGAGTGCAAAAGATTTATGCGGCTAGGGTACCTTCGCTTTTACGGTATAACCTTCTAATACTCGTAGGCAGTATATAGAACAGCTGCTCACAGATGCCCAAGTGTGTGTGTTTCACTTCTCAACATAGAGCTCATTAAACAAGGTTCCGTATGTCATCTGCACCTGGTGGTAGGTAGGTCCCTGACAAAAATCTTGGAAATTAAACATAGGGTTTTTAATTTAATTGAACTGACTTTGTAAGCTGTTAAAAGTTGAGCTTGTTATCTTTTAGGTAACCAGTGGAGCGATTACGGTGCTTTTGCGGTTCACGTCGTCAGTTCTTCTTGGTTAATACTCTTTTCTTTCTTGCCAATGGTATTGTTAAAATGCATGCATTCAATATTATTGTAATCATAAGTGGCATTAAGAGGGTAAACCCTATGTGGGTACATACATTATTATGACAAAATAAATTTGAACCCTTTAATTGCACTGAAATTATTTTTAACCGGTTTTTCTTCTCCAATCTGCTTCTAGGTTTCCAATTACTATTTTACTTTTTCATATACCTACGTTTGCGGAATTGGTAATTACTAATTAGCGTTGCATATTATTTGTGTTTTAGTTCAAATCACATTGTTTGACCTGCTCCATGATTTGATTGCTAGGTATATATCAAGATTTAATCTCCTCAGCGGTCACTTCTCAGGGGAAGGGAATGGAGGACAGCGCCAAGAATTTAATAGGACGTTTTGTCACCGCGTGAACGAAGCCTGTGTGCCAAATCTCAGATTGAGTGGATGATGGGAAGTGGGTCCTTTGCAAGATTTGCCAGGTGGCCACAAAATCAAAATTAATGCAGTGGATTGAATAAAAATTAGCATACCAAATAAGCACTGTTGTTTTAGTGATGCCCTGGATAGCATTAAGTAACAGACAGCATGATAAAAAGTGTTACATCCATGTTGTACAATATACTCGGGGTAAAATTCTCTGAATCTAGTTACCATGGCATCCCATGGTAACTTGATATTGAGGCTTCTCTCTGTTTCAGACAGCCAGTGTTGTTTTTCCAGTAGGCTGCCAGTGATATGTACCCCTATACGGCTGTAATTGGCATATTAATGATTGATTAACCCATGGGATTTTAAGTATGATCTGTCTGTAGGGATCGATATAGGTAGGCAACTACTTTTTTCAACCTCACACTTGACACAATATTTTGGCAGCATCGATCTCACAGCTCCTGGCCAGATATTTAGAAATATGCGCATATTAGGGTTTATATCAATATGGAGCTCTGTAAAAGAGGAGAGTATCTAGAGAGTGGCATGTTCATGTAGGTTTATGGAAGGTTACAGTAGGTATGAATTTAATACTTATCACTTTTAATTTGTATTTCTGAGTGGTACCATTTATTTTTCAGTGCCTCTATGTGACAGCCTAGGCTGATCTGTACCTACTTGACTGAAGTAGGTACTGCAATAAAGGCAGATTGCGTTAACAAATTTTTTTGTGACAAATTTAAATTTGAATAGAGCAGATATTTTGAAATGCGACAAAAACATTATCTGTAATTTGCAATGTTTTTGGCGTAACTAACGGCCTAATAGGTATTTTGGTCCAGGGGCCCCGCGGTGTCTGAAATCTTGCCACGCCACGACATAAGAAAATAATAATAATTTTCTTTATAAGATACCTTCTAGGCTTTAGTTTGATGTGACATGAAAAAAATCCAGATCATTATGAAACAATACACAAAATGTGTTTAGGATGGCGGGTTCACTATTTATTTTAAACTGATAAGGTACCAGTGACCTATGTATAGGACAAAAATTCATCTAGGAGTCGAAATATTTATCCCGGGACAGTTCTTAAAAACTGCAGTCGCACAGTATCGAAAATTCGGCCAATCCATGGGTTTTGTGCGACCAAGTGGGAGTGTCTTGAATGAAGTTGCTCAATGGGACATTTAAAGCAAGATGGCCATCGTAGTATCCTAAAGCAGATCGGATTGCGGAGTTGTGTTTGGAAATTCGTGTGCGTGCGTTCACGCACGGCGGAGGGAAGGATTTTTTTTTGATACTCCATCGATAAGGATATTTAGACACGAGTTTATTGCTATGCCATTCATTATTTGTATTTAAAATTATAATCAACTTGACACCAAGTAGTGATTGTGGTTAAGGTACATATTTCGTTACATCCACACAAGATCTAGCTGTAGGAAGTGTAACCTGCTAAATATTTTATGTAACAGTGCTGCAATTATTCCACTTTCACCTTTGCTGTACATCTTCATCACGTAAGTCCAAGTTGTTTTTATGGTGACCAATCATGTCAAAAAACCAAAGTTAAAAATGTGTGCCATTTTTGAATTGAACAGCCCCTAAAAAGTAAACAGTCCCTTTTTTTATGGTATCATTGAGTGCCATGTGTTAGCTTTCTTGTCAACACCACTGCATTCATTATTTAATTTAGCTTCTTGATTATGATCATTTAATTTTAAAAGAGAATCTTGTATGACAATAGTACGTGCCAGATCATTTGATTTGGTATTCTCAAGTGCAGTAGGAGGTAGGTACCTATTTTTGGATTTTAAATACTTTATGCAAGTGTCCGTAAACCCAATTCTGTCTAATATTGACACCCACCTATGTGGCAATCATATGGGGCATTCGCAACGGTATACGTACAGATTCCAAACTCATTTCTCAACATGCCTGTTCTGACAATTTTAAAATTGTCCACGTGCTCTTTTTGAATGGTATACCAATAGGGTTCAAAGAGTAAAGTCCTAGCAAAGTCCGTGTATATAGCTTTGCTCGTTATGTTTCCGAGTTCAAAGGGCTACTTTAGAGTGCAGCCATTGGAATCTCAAATATTCAGAAAATGTTGTATTTGTACAATTAGTAGATAAATAGGTATACTATATATACCTATATTAAGCTTTAATGTGATTTTAGAAGGTAAATATCTATGTGTAAGGAAACAGTTGTGAAAGTTACAATAAATAATAGACTTTCAAATCTGAATTACAGATCTCAGGCCCCCCTTTCTTAATTCTATTATTAGCTATTACCTACAGCTTAAGTTTAGTTATCAGTTGTACAATACCTATGGCTGTTTTTATGTATGAAACATTTTTATTTTGTGACTTAACAGATTTGAGCATGCATACATATTATTCTGATTTCTGGCTTCAACCTATGTTGAATTTTTATGAAAACAATAGCGAAAGTAGAACCTCGAACTGTCTATAGGTACATCTACTTTTACAAATTACAGGGCATGCATTCTTGTTCTCATGTTGTTGACAAACATTGATTGGTAACATCAGAAATATGGAGAGCTGTTAAAGCCAGTTCAGCCACTAAGAGTCTCAGCCTGAGCCTGACGCAACAGACACAATTTTGCAACACATCAATTCAATTTCTAACTTTTGCCAGGGATGGTACTAAAATTGTGATTCATCATTGACTTCAATCTAGATGCATTTTTGTGTTAATAACCTTGGTTTTAAGTCAGTTCTATGAGGTTATTAGGTCCATATTATTTGATTGGGTACCTGGTCTACAGTATAGCTACCTACATCTATGAATTAAACCTACTGTTAGGTCTCCCACTTCATTAGGTAATACTGCAAACAGGAAAGTGTGTCCAGCTAGTCTGAAAACTTGGCAGTGCACCAAATGTATGAATTAATCATGTCCAGCTGACATGGCTCAATACCTACACTCATTGATAGATCAATATCACAATCACACTATAATAATATATATATATATATATATATATATATATATATATATATATATATATATATATATATATATATATATATATATATATATATATATATATATATATATATATATATATATATATATATATATATATATATATATATATATATATATATATATATATATATATACTACACAATCAATCAAGTGCTATTTTAATCAATGTTTTGATATTGACCTATATATGGAGTAAAACCTTTGGATTGTACCCTCTTCAGATTTACAGTGGATTTTGCCCCAGGGCAGTGGGATAGAGGATATTATAATGAATTGATTTGATGACATTGCAAGGGCATTGTCTAGCAAAGTCGTAGTAGTTCTAGTAGTGCATGAGTAATGCACCTATCTTCAGGAAATTCAGGGCATTGTGTTCTAGTAGATAGGTTAAATCTGCTAGTACCTACACTAGTGGCTTCACCTCAGAATAACTAATCACATTCCATGTGAGCTGCTTTTAATCACACTGACAGTTACAACAATTTTGTCAGCATAGGTAATTGGCCTTTAGATAGGTACTAGTGGCTTCAGTGCTATTGGGTGACTTGTCATTAACTTAGGTTGTAACAAAATTTGCCTATTTGCATAATACCATTGGTTTTATCAACGAATTAATTCAGATTTCATTTTAACTTCAAGGAAATGAAATTTTTTGCTCAAAGTACCGCACTTTGATTGGAGGCTAACACTTATTAATTGATTTACACTTGACCTTTAAGATAATATGAAAATAAATAATTACATTTAATTTGGAAGCTAATAATGTGTCAAAGCTTAGTCTGCTCTTACTTCATTTTGCCAATGTAGGTAGGTACCTGTACATAATAATTTGTTGCTTCACAGACAGGCTAGTATGGTGGCAATGACCAGCACTTTCTGTAATAAGAATGTCTTTGTCATGGCTTTGAGGGCAGAGCTAGCTATGTGTTAGGTGTAAACAAAACAGGTGGCCTTTGGGCCTTTTATGCAAATCCCTACTATTGTAAGATAACCAATCTATGTATATTGTAATTGAGTATGGCTTGTCAATATCCCATGGGATCACATCGAAAAAAATCCGAATTATTATTATTATAAATTGTTATTTTTATTACATTTGCCCAAGCTAGTTTGTAGTAGGTACATACAGAGTACCAAAATGCAGATGATTGATCACCAAATAAGATTCTTGCTCTTTGTGAAAACCACTATAAAATAAAATTACCCAAGTGCATTGTCTAGGGACTGTGCCTACCCATCTCAAAAATTGATGGGAATTTCATTATGATCTTGAGAAATCACATAAAACCACTTAATTCTAGTTTAAAGTGATTAGATATCTTGAAGGTTGATCATAATTATATTCATTTTTTGCAACTGCTTTGTACCTACATACCTGTTCATAGGAACTGAAGTTTTTTTACACTTACTACCTACTCGAAAGACAGTACCATCAATAAAGATGGCAGTACCTTAGTGCTTTTTTATCATCCTGATTTGTGTGACATTCATTGAGCAATTCACATATTATTTCATATTGTGTTTAAAAATCCAGGTGCTAAAATGTTGCTAGTAGGTAACTGTGTACCCAGAACCATATATAGCAAATGTATACATTGAAATAATTCAAGGACAAATTTAATAAAGAAGTGAACACTTCTGGATGCAGTAACAGCTGACAAGTTTTTTGTACTTCCAATCACAATTATCTTGCCGTCTCCAGCACTACCTTTAAAATAAGGTTTCTGTCTCATTGCAGTAGCGTGTGCTGTAAACAACCAAGATGGCAGAAGCACATTCGGCCGTCGCCTTCTCGTTCTCGATTACTCACGAAGGGTGGGACGTTAACTTTGATCGCGAAGTACTTCATCTCGTCTGGTCATCAGGCATTCGCTCGTGGAAGAAACGTTTGGCACGGTTCAAGGTGAGTTAAAAAATATGGAATAGCAAGGAGCAATAAATAACAGTACACCAGTTTGCAAACATTTGTTCACTAGGTACAATATTTTTGTTTCGTGAGGATTCAATTTCACGTATTACTACTTCTTTAATATAGCGTAAGAGCTAACCTTGTTAAATTGTGCAAGCTTTGTTTAAGTCTTTAACTCTATAATTAATGGAGTTTATTTGCTACTATGGAGTCTCCACTTTTCAATGATAGCAAGTCTCTATATGTTCAATCATCCAAAGCCTACGTAACCATTCTGCGTGCAGTGGATATTTTTGTAGGTAGTTAATATATTTACCATATGATATTATGTACCTACAACTTTAGCAGTGCAATCATAATCATTGGAATGTTTTGATCACATTATTATTTTTTTACTTTGCCTTGTGGGTGAGATTTTTTTCTTTTGGTGGTTTCTAGAACAGCATCAAGAATGGAGTCTACCCTGCTCCGCTGTTCAGCTTGTGGGCAACAGTGGCCGTCTTATCAGCCATTCATTACTCAGGCATGGGCATCACCAACAGACTCGTCACCAATTTACTTGAACAAATGCCAGAGTGAGTCGATCCTATATGCAATCCTTACTACTAAATTCCAAGAGACATTAGCATGAAACCCTTCTGAAAGATTATAGGTACGTACTAGAGATGGGACTTGTTTGTTTTCCGTCGGCCCGACACCGGCCCGACCTGTCGTGAGTCCGGCCCAGTCCGAGGCCCGACGGGTCTTACATTTTTCAGTCCAGCCCGAAATATTTGTCCAAAAGTCCAAAGCTGTACAAGACCGGTCCGAGGCCCGAAATTGCAAAAAAAATCTGTCCGGCCCGGCTCGAAAGTCGTGCCGGACTCGGGCCGGGCCGGACTTTCGGACCGTTCGGACTTTTTTTCCCATCTCTAGTAGGTACGTATATCAAAATTAAATCAATATTACTACCTTCATGTATCTTGCATTTAAAAGAATCCCCTAGAAATCTCCAATGACGACTATTATTTTAATGTCAATGCACCCGATACTGTTCAGTACTATACACCAGCCAGTGTTGTGTCTTTTCTGAATTCTGGTTTATTATTGACACCTGGTATAACTTCATACCACCAAAGCGTCAAAAACCATTTAGAAAAGCACACCATTATGTTGATGACGCCCAAAATGATTGAAAGATTACTTAAAGCTTATTAAACGAGTTGACATGAGAAGATAATTTACATAAAACTGACAGAAGAAAATATAAACACTGTCATAGTTATACCTGCCTCACGGTGGGTACCGGGAGGGCTAGGAATTGGTCAAGCTTTATTTTAACTGCCAAATTTGAATCATTTTATGCATCTTCATTATCTTTTTTGATTGGTTTGAAGCATATTTCATTTATCTGTTTGAGTGCACGCAGCGTTTTCTCGAACAAACCTATTTTGAGTTATTTCCAATCCTCTGAAACCTTGCACAAATCGCTAAACCTCACTAGTCCTCAATAGTCCTGCCTTATGGCAGAATAACATGGGACTAAAGAAGGCTTAGGAAAGTTATACCCGGACTAAGGGGGTATAACTTGCAAAGCCTTCTTTAGTCCCATGTTATTCTGCCATAAGGCAGGACTATTGAGGACTAGTGAGGTTTAGCGATTTGTGCAAGGTTTTAGTGTAATGGAAATAACGCAAAATGGGTTTATTGGAGAAAACGCTGCTTGCTCTCAAACAGTAAATGAAAAAGTGCATAAAACCAAGCAAAAACAATGATGAAGATGTGTCAAATGCTTGAAATTTGGCAGTTAAAATAAAACTCGTCCAATACTTAGCTCTCCCTATACCTACCCTGAGGCGGGTATAAGTATGGCAGTGTTTATATTTTCTTCTGTCAGTTTTATGTAAATTATCTTCTCATGTCAACTCATTTAATAGGTTTTAAGTCATCTTTCAATCCTTTTGGGCGACATCAACATAACAATGTGCTTTTCTAAATGGTTTTTTACGCTTTGGTGATGGGAAGTTATACCCGGACTAAGGGGGTACAGTGAGATGTACGTGAATTGGCCCCCCGGATTTACATGTTCCCTATTAAATATCACACACAATATATTCAAAGAAATATCAAAATAAAACAGCAGATCAGCGTTCCCTGCATCTACTGTCTCCTCGCACTTAGCCTCAACCTGTTGAACTCCGCAGCACATCACTTCGGTGGCAACTAGTCTCACTTTTCCTTGCCGGCCTGCTGTTCTGGCTGACCGTAATCTTTACGATACGCTACACACTTCGGTTGCTGCTCATCTACAAGGGGTGGATGTACGAGGCGAGAGGGAAAGGTGTCACCATCTCGATGCGCACCAAACTGTGGGTGCTGCTGGTCAAGTTCCTGGCCGGCGTCACTAAGCCGCAGCTCTACAGCTTCCAGGGATCGTTGCCGAGGCTGCCACTGCCCAAGGTTGCGGATACCATGGCCAGGGTGAGTGTTGTGGTCGGAAAGATTTGTGGTTAGTTACTCGACAGTTGACACACTTTGCGTTTCCATGCTAAATTCTATAAACAAAGGCTTATGAATCATTTATGAATAGGCCGAGTCAAAGAATTGTGGGTGACATGGTTCTTATGAATTTAAAGTTGTCTGAGCATTCATTTTAGTGTAAGAAACTGGTTAAATAGTGGTTACATCTTAGTTATGGGTGACTTATGAATAATCCACTGCTTTGAGTAGGAAATTGGATGGTAATTGAAGAGTGGCCAGTACATATATTCTGCTCCATCTAGATTAATAAATTTGCTATCATCCTATGAGCCAATCTTTTAGAGAGTAGATCACCATTGGATTGAAACCCAAACTTAATTTCACTCCTGGAACCCTATGGACATGGTTATCTAGGAACATAATTTGTAGTACCTAACCAAACGGGCCATCTCAGAAATCGGCGTGCCGTTTGAAGCTCTCAGTACAACCATTGCTGTAATTTCCTCCAGTACCTACGCAGTGTGCGACCTATCCTGGACGACGAGAAATACGAGCGCATGGAGAAGCTCGCCGACGAGTTCCAGAAGGGCATCGGACCGAAGCTGCAACGCTACCTGACGCTCAAGTCGTGGTGGTCGAGCAACTACGTTTCCGACTGGTGGGAGGAGTACGTCTACCTGCGAGGTCGCACGCCTCTGATGATCAACTCCAACTTCTACGGCATCGACGCGATCCTCTTGGAGACGCGCTCGGTCCAGTCTGCCCGAGCCGCCACGCTTATCTCGACGGTGCTCAAGTTCCGACGAATGATCGAGCGGCAAGAGCTGGAACCGATTCTCATCCAGGGTCTCGTGCCGCTCTGCTCGTGGCAGTACGAACGCGTGTTCAATACGACGCGGGTGCCTGGCGTGGAGACGGACAAGATCGTGCATTATTCAGACGCCAAGCATATCGTCGTCTACCACAAGGGGCGGTACTTCAAAGTGATCATCTATCTTAGCGGAAGAATCCTGCTTCCCTGCGAAATCGAAGTGTAAGTTTCATGTGGGTCTTAGTTTTAGAAAAACTTATCTTGAAATTTATTTGGCTGATAGCGATTGCGTTCCAATGCTGATCTGATCTTAACGGCAGGATAGAAAGCAAGGTAAGGATAATTTTTGCATGTGAAAAGTGCATAAATGGGGTCATAGGTACGCGCATTCATCACTCTGGCATTGAGTTTCTCTTTCGGATTAATTAATGGGCTGGTGGTTTCACTACAATAAGAAAAATTATCATTCCACCAATGATATTTATCAATGGCTTTAGTCACTCGTTGGCTGTTATTTTGCAAAACCGACCCCTGCGTTGAGTTGGGAACAAAATTCTATTAAGCATCGATACAAGGGATTTTGGAGATGCTAAGAATTCGGCTAAAATTTAAAATTTTTAAAACTTTTCATCGATGGCTAAATTCACAAATTGACTGTTTTTCTGCAAAACCGACACCTGCGATGCGTTGGTCTCGCAATTTTTCCTTCCATAGCATAGATATTAGATACGCGACATTTCGGAGATGATACGACTTCGGAATTCGGTAAAATATTGAACATTTTTCATGATGAACACACCTGGTTTTTTTTCAGGTGGGTTTTATCTGAAAATGCCAGTCAGGTTTTTTCGGATGTTGTTTATCAGGGCCGACCCTGAGAGAGGGTGTTCTCGCTTTCAAATTTGGCAGGAGCACTCATTGCGATGCCAATGGGCGTTGTTGCCTGTTTCCTCACGTAATGACACCAGTTTGTTGAATTATGAAATGGAATAAAAATAAATATCCATACATTAAGCTATAAAGGGTTAAAGGTTAATCTATTCTAATTAAATTTCTTAGACTGTCTACATGTGTCCTATCATTAGCAGTATTTAGCATTCAAAACCCAGTTTGAAATATTTTTTTTTTAGTGTACATATAAATTTTTTCCCCCAAAACATGAAATATTGAGCTAGTCTAGCTACTATCTAATGCACCGACCGAACGATCTCACCAATCACTCACCGCAACTCATTGCTCCAGCCAAATCAACGCGATCCTGAACGACACTTCCGAGCCTGTCGCCGGCGAAACTCAGCTGGCGGCTCTGACGGCGGGTCCGCGCGTGGCGTGGGCCAACGCGCGCCAAGAGTTCTTCATCAAGGGCACAAACCGACAGTCGCTCGACGCCATCGAGAAGGCAGCGTTTGTCGTGGCGCTCGACGACTTTCCGTACGAGTTCGACGTGAACCAGCCGCAGAAGCTGGACAAGTACGGCGCCATCCTGCTCCACGGAAAGGGCTACGATCGGTGGTTCGACAAGTCGTTCACGCTGTGCATCGGATCCAACGGCAGGGTGAGTGTGGGCTGGATTCGACGTTTATGTTGTTTACAGACACGTTTTTACTGGTTTGGTTGGATTTTTTTACTGACATATCCTATTTGGTTGCAGGTTGGTTTCAATGCAGAGCACTCGTGGTAAGCAAAGAGCTGGTCTTGATTACATCCACAGATTAGCGATATCTTTGATCTAATTCAAAGAAAGAACATTCTTAAAACAAAACATAATTTTATGTATGGTACATACATTGCTACGTAAGATCAAATTTTAACATTGGAGTATGAAACTTCCCAGTTTACAAAAAACCGTTGTAGTGTTTCAATTTTTACATAATCGCAACTATTCAATTTGGTAGCAAAGCCATTAAATTTAATGGAAATATTTTAGAAACTTATGTGCATGCTCGAGAAACTCAGGAAGAATATTAAGTACCTACACATTCCTACACATTGGAACGTCATTGTACATTAGAATCTCTACAAACCAAATCATGTTTCAAAGTGAGTATGCTAACACTATGCTTTTGATTGAATTACGAGTGAGTTTTTGGGTTGCACTCCGAAATTCCGGGCAACGGTCTTGCATTAAAAATCATCGCACCGTGTTATTTCCTCAGGGCGGACGCTGCCGTCATGTCACATCTCTGGGAGTTCGTCATCTGCGAGGAGATGATGAACGTTCGGTAAAACAATTTCCCCACGCCACACAGCCTGTCAGCACAAAGACGAACTCTTCTTAACTGCACTGCCTCTTTATTTCATTTGCTTACCTCTCCCGTTTACTTATTTTTTTTTTTAGCTATTTCGTGCGCGATTGCTGCCGATGGTTTTGGTATTGTGTCGCTAGCTTGAATCGATTACGAAATGTTAATTACTTTCTTTTAATCTCGTTGCTTGAAGGGCTGATGCGCCAGTGATGGGCCATATGTGGGAGTACTGTATATGCCAAGAGCTTTCAAATAGGTAAAGGACGAGTAACTGTTAAATACGTGTGATTCATTTTGATTTTGTGCAGGTTTGAATTTAACCAATTTAACTCTAAAGCTAACATTTGATGGACAAGAGTAGTGTTTTGTGACCTCGTCTAGTGTGCTTCCTTTCTTCTCTTCACTCATCGTCATCGTTCATTGTTCTGTGATCACGCTAGCTAATTAACGTTGCACTGTCTGATGTCGTAGCTCATCAATCATCATATCATTCGAAGCATCATTGTCTGTCTACTATAATCCATTTTTTGTTAAAAAATAATTCATCTTCTAATTCCAACTTCATTTTTCCTGCATGTACTGTGCTGTTGAGTTTTGTTTGGTTTTGTCCTTGGCATAGGCTTATTTTCTAATTATTTTCTATTTTTTAATGTTTACTGCAAAGTGCAAATCAACTTTTACTGTTCAATCTCTTGAAAAAATTGCTAAATGCTTTTATTGTCAAACTTTTCGTGCTGCTTAATACCTTGAATTTATTGATCAATAAGCATACATTCTTTATTTCCTGCCTTAGCTTTTCTATCAGCTTCGCTTAAAATACGCTAAACTAAATTTATTGAAGACACATCTTCGTTCTGTCGACAAAGTAACCACTTCGGTTTGCTGAAATTGCAGATACCGGGACGACGGTCACACTTTAGGGGAGCCGGAGCTCCTTCCGCCTACGCCAATAAGACTTCAATGGGACCTCAACAGTCAATGTCTTGCTGTCATTGACAGCTCTTACCAGGTATTGCCACCCACTTACCATACTTACCACTCACGTACCAATCACTTCACTAATTCGTAGACAAAATTGTAGGTCCACCCAGGTGATTTTGTTCTCTGAACAAATTCTTACTGTTATTGACTCACTTAACTTGCTGTCATACATACATACATACATACATACATACATACATACATACATACTTACATACATACCCAAAAAAACTGTAATTCTGGATTGAACCCAAACTCGAACCGGGATCCAGTAAATTTGAAAACCCGAACCCGAACCTGTATTCTAGTTTTCAAAAACCCAAACCCAAACCAATATTATTTTTCGGGTTTTTTTGGGTTTTTCTACACCCTGTGTTAAATATTTAATTATGCAGTACTTATCCTTTTACGAGTGATGCAATGTATTTTTGCGGAACTGTACCAAAAAGTAATATTTAGTTACTGCTACTTCAAAAAGGAATCGTGTTGCAGAGTAGTCTGCTGGTTAGTTTGCAAATTTAATCGGCATCGAACCCGAACCCCTAACCCGAAAAAAACCTTAATTCTGTGTTGAACCCGAACCCGAACCGGAATTAACAATTTGAAAAAACTCGAACTCGAACCCAGAATAAGCAAAATGAAAAAACCCGAAACCAAACACAAACCATAATTTGACATTTACCGAACCTGAATCTGAACCCGTCTAGCGATTTTGTAACTTTTACGTCATGCCGTTATCGGTTCTGATGGATAAAATCTCTATTGTTGTCCATGTTAATTTTTTAACTTTGTAACCGAGAACGGCAAAGTCAGAGTTACGAAATTGCACTACAGAACCAATATTAATTTCAGTTCGATGCCCTGGGTGAAGTGGTTTATTAACAGTAACCTAGATAATATCTAGTACCTAGATTTAACATTTATATCTAATCTATTAGGTATTTATTATTTATATCCGTGACCATATATTTAAATAGAATTGGCAGGGCCATGAAAGCATTTACAAAATGACTAATGAATGAGAGATCTACAGAATGATGGGCATACTCTAGCAGAGTCGTAGACACATAAATGCAAGTAGGTAGTACTGCTTGAGAAGTGTTTATCCATTTTCCACTGTGCCTAGATTCTGCTCACTGAACTAATTAGGTACTGTGACATTACATTACATTACATTAGAAAACCTTTATTGTAACAGGTAGGTATACAAACTACACACAAGTAGGTACAATATAATAAAAACACAATAAAAAATAACACGGTCACATATAAAAACCAAAAAAAGCAAAGCACCAGTAGCATTTTGTTTCACACAAAGCTCAGTCATCACTTATCAGTCATCAGTCCTCATCACTCATCAGTCATCAGTCATCACATTTGTATTACAATTTTTTTAACTGTTTCTTTAAACTCTACTGCAGAGGCAACGTCTATATCGACGTCAACGCCGCCCTTTTGCGTACATATATAGAAAAAAATATTGCCGTCGATTTATGCATGTGTGTTTAAAAACATTGATTCGACGTTTTGCAGACTGCGCTCGGCCTGTTGAACGACGTTGATTTGCGCATTCTCTTGCACAACGCTTACGGAAAGGGCTTCATGAAAGACTGTCGCATCAGTCCAGATGCGTACATCCAGATGGCCCTGCAGCTGGCCTATTTCCGAGTAAGTACAGAAATGCAGAACGCTCCACAATTTAATTTTAATGTATTACATTTTTTAGGAACAACTCACTAGGAAATTAAGTGGTGTTCAGTTGAGCCCAATGATTTCATGTTGTATGTGGTGTTGAGTGTAGTAGCGCCAGCTCGTAACCCTTCATCTGTGTCGCAATGTTTTCTTAATGCGACCTGTTGTGCAGGATTCCGGCCGCTTCAGCCTGACTTACGAGGCATCGATGACGCGGTTGTTCCGAGAAGGCCGCACGGAGACCGTCCGACCGTGCACCATCGAATCGTCCGCTTGGGTTCGCTCCATGAACGATCCCAATGCAACGGTACGATTGCTACAATGCAATCCACATCATGTGTTCAGTTTCCTTTCAGTCGCAGCTCATTGTTTCATATTATAATTCCCTGTAGATTAATAAAATATTTAAATCCATGCCCTTTTTTTCATAGTAGGCTAAGTATGTTTGTTTGTGCCAAACTCTGATGCTTTCTATTCATTTTTATCATCTTTTGAATTGCATTGCAGTATTTAACAAGGCTGCTGGGTTTTTATGTCAGCTGTCCTCCAAACAATTCTTGTTAAGCTAGATCATAATTTTAAATTTAAGCCAGGATAAGGTGAATAAGATTTCAAATCACTTGATTTGTCCTTTGTTTTTCTACCAAGTATGCGGTGTCTCTACATCAACCTCTTTTGTTTTGTGCAGCAGTGATTATTCCACTGGAACTCGTAATGCTCAATACTTACTTTCCCTTCTGAAAAAATCTACTCTTCCTGCTCCAGGTGGAAGAACGTATCCAACTGCTGCAAAAAGCGGCCAACGCACACCAGCTCGGCTACCAAGACGCGATGTGCGGCAAAGGCATCGACCGCCACCTGTTCTGCATGTATGTCGTGTCCAAGTACCTGGAGGAAGACTCAGAGTTCCTCAAGGAGGTGCTCAGCGAGCCGTGGCGGCTGTCCACTTCACAGACTCCGCACGGACAGACCACGCTGATGGACCTCAAGAAGTACCCCAACTGCATCTCGGCGGGCGGCGGTTTCGGACCAGTTGCCGACGACGGGTACGGAGTGTCGTACATCATCGCCGGGGAAGACATGCTCTTCTTCCACATCACGTGCAAGCGCAGTTCGCCGCAGACGGCAAGGATTTTACAATTTTTCGTTTCATTTTTGGTTATGGGAGGGGATATGTCCCATCCCAGCGTTTGCGTGGGATGGCTTTTCAGGACCGTAAGTCAGTCAAACCAGAGGATTAGCGAAGAACTTACCACCATCTAACCATGGGTCTGAACCACTCCGTCATTCCATGTAAGAAATTGTTGCTTTTTCCACGCTTTTGAGCCCGCGGGCTGGGCCTGTCGGAGCCTGAATTGCTGAGAGGCTGAGAACAAGACCGATTCTCAATACACTAATTGTTTTAGAATCTGACAGTCTCAGCCCATAGGCTCAAAAGTCATTGGAGAGATTACTTTTGACTTCATAGCGATAGATCGCCAGAGTGAGTGGTCGGATACTACCAAGATTGAAGTAAAGATTTTTCATGTACTTAGCTTGTTTACAGGTGAGGTGAGTTCTGGAATTTCACTGTGGGACAGATTTAGCAAAGATAATATTATAAACATAGCTCCTAGTCATAACTAGACGTACGGAAAATTCGCATTAACGATGACCGCGATGAAACTTAAATAGTCTTTAAGTATGAGTTTTTCATCATATCTTCATGATTCATGATATTTTAAAGCATTTGATGAATACTTTATTTTTGCGATTAAACGCTATAAACACCATTTTTGAGAAATAGACGCGAAATAGCCAAGAAATTCGCTAATTCCTGCGAAATACGCGCCAATTAGGTATAAAATCTTCATTTCTAAGAGAATTCATGCATTTTAACTGCGCTTAAAAACCATTGACGACAAAATATCAGTCTCAAGTATAACACAGGATCTGCATTTTCGCAAAATGTGTCTGCAATGTTCGCTATCTGAAGGATCTAGATCACAGAGTTTGGGATTACCCACCCCTGTCAGACATGAGGTGCTTTGTTGTAGCTTATCTTGTGTTACACTTACAGCCATCAGCAAAAGCAGTTAGTAAGAAGAAGATTAACAATGTCGTTCTCATTGGTATTCACCAAAACATTCCCTTGGTTGTTTGAGCGCCTATTGTTGATTGCGATTGTTGAGGCCCACATGTACCACAGATGTACCTGCTGATGTCTGTCATTGGAATTTGCAATAACTATTTTCCCTCTTTTGAGATCCTGGTTCCCAATCCTAATTCTGTCCAGTAGACGTTTACTTGTGACAGAGACAAGATGTGTCGCCGGGAATCTGTTATCATTCGCGAGTGATCCAAGTATTCTGAAGTTTTACGTGAGCAGGCGTGTGTAATTTTAGATTATATCGGGGAAAAAAAGGATAATTGCATAAACACCGCCAATCAGCTGTCCACAAAAAAATACTCTTGTATTTAATGGCTTAAATTAGGAAGAAAATTAATGCTAAATAGGTGCTAAAATTTGGTCTCATTAACCTTTTATATATAAATGCTAAAAATTCCGATAAATAATGTTATTTTTCCATAGGTACCTCTAGTCATAACTCATAAGCATGGACTACCAGTGTAATCTTTATCTGTGTCAGAAGCATCTTAAGCCATATTATTTTCCTGTTGGTCTGAAGACTAATTGTAATTTATTCAATGAACAAAAATAGTGCCTAATAACTTTTGGTAGGCTTATGAAATTAATATCCCCAATGAAGACTGAATAGTTACTTAGTAAGTTACCTATATGTAGACAGAGGTAGGCACCTATAGAATTTAATTTCCAAAAAAGATACTCCACCAAGCTTTCCAGATGATGGCAATTTTTTTAAATAATTAAAAACATTTTCACGTGCATTTTTTATTTGTTTCACAGGACTCGAGCAGATTCGCACACCAGATCACAAAGTCGTTAGATGATGTCAAAAAGCTATTTCTGGAAGCCAGGCGACTGAAGAATGTAAAGAAATAACGTCAGTAGTCCGTAAGCAAGTCGAAGTAGAGCATGTTTAGCTGGGAGAGTGCAAGTCGGCAATGTACATACGTATCGGTAAAAGCAAGCCAAGAAACGTTCCTGGGATTTGTTGAGTGTTGTGCAAATGGACGAGCGATAAAGACAAGGTATTCGTTGACCAATCTTAGGACGAGCACTCCGTTAAAACTCTAATGCAATCCTGTATGTACATTTCAGTTATGATATTTGAACTTGCTTTTACTTTCAGAAATTGTTGATTTTACATTAATAATAATATATATATATATGGAGGATGGAGTATGGAGGATGCTAAAAAATGGGATATATATATATATATATATATATATATATATATATATATATATATATATATATATATATATATATATATATATATATATATATATATATATATATATATATATATATATATATCCCATTTTTTAGCATCCTCCATACTCTGCCTTACAAGTTACAACTGGTTCAATACTGCCAAGTAGTGGTAGACCAGTTTATGTTTCTAGGATAGTTTTTGAGACCATCCAATCCATACACTTTTACCATCCGTACACTTTTTAAAAGTAGTTCTATCTGCCTAACATTTTTGAGCAACAATAAAAACTATGTGCAACTGTCAATGCAACTGCAGTAGACTAACGTAGTCTATTGCACAATATATTATATTAAGTTTGTTTTTTAGGTTGTTTTTTTTGTGTCTAGAATAAAGGGTGGCTGGTGTTAAGTTAAATTGTTGTCAAAGGTGTTTGGAAATGTGCTAGCTTCTTAGTATAATCATTCCGATCGATTGATAACACCTTTCGACTCTATTGCTGAGCGACGATAGAAAATCTTTCGGTCAATGAAATCTCGCAACTAAAGATTGAACAATGCAACCAAATTGAAGGATTTGTCAAGTATTCTGTGCTTGTATTTATATTTTTGTGACATCAATTTCCACTTGCCTACTAAAATGTTAGTACACTTTTCAAATATACCGAAATGTACGCCAACCAACCTCTCAGTACCATCGTTCAATTAAGAATTTATGCTTCAGAGAATGGAGGGAGTTGTTCTGTTTGCTGATGGAAATAACACAGAGCTTTCTCATGTTCATAAACAATCAAATATATCAGAACAGAATTGTATACTTTATTTATCACATAAATATAATACATAGCATAATATATACATATTATTATACTGATAGATTATAAATTATTATCGTAAAATTGTCTTAATAAATTACGTTTTTAATAAGTGTCATCTTTCCACGGATATTTAGAGCAATGCCATGTAGAGATCCGAACCGGAACTTGAACTCGAAAGTACCGTTATAATATTGGTTCTTTTGAGGTTCCATGAAGGTCACACTAATTCAAGAGTTATGTTATTTTGGTATGATTTTTCCAGAGATCAGAAACAGAACCTGAAAGAAACATTGTTTTTATGGAACTGAAATCAAAACCTTTATTGATGAATTTTGAAGAACTGGAATAGGAACCGGAATCTATATTTCAATTGTTAAAGAACCAGATCCTAAATTTGAATATTTCATGAACCGGAACCGATTAAATGAAGGTTCGGATCACTGATGATACGTTACCATACTAGATTAATATATTTTATAAAATGTATCACACAATTTAGTATTTACACTGCCTTTATGGCAAAGCAAAGATCATACGAATACATGGAGAATATGGAATGTGTTGGATCGCAAAATGAGGTGCAATTTAGAGAAGGAATTGTACCTTCTGATACACCATGGGTAAGTATTTGCAAAATAAAGGTCAAGAAAAGCAGTTGTTTTTTATGGATAACTGTTAAGCCAAAAAACCACACAATTCGGGATGAGCCATCAACTGCACACCAAGCAGACTCGAGAATTAAACGTCTTTAAATCGAGCATGTCGTTTTGACGTTCCTTCGGTGGCATTTTGAACTTCTTCCAAGAAGCTAGTTGTGTTGTGGATGTACGTTCCGCCCAACACTATCCGAACGCCCGAATTGTTTTTGTTCAGTTGATGCACGACAAATGCTTCTTCGTAAGTTGTGCCGCCGATGAGAAAGACGATAACGTCTTGTACACGCCGCGCAGATTGGTTGCTGCCGAGAAACGGAAAGACGTCTTCCCGCAGCTTTAACTTGATTAAATCTTCCAAGATCTCTCGTAAAACTGGATTGTGCTGAGTGTAAACATTCTCCACTCCTTTTAAGCCCTGTACACCAAACCATTATTAATCAAGGAACCATTAACGAATTATTACACCCTAAGTTCTCGTAAATCCTGAATTAATTAATATACCTTAAAGAATCGTTTGGTAATTTTCCCAACGTCTGTGGGTAGAAGCTGTGTATGTGTTGCATGGGTGCCTCCATATTCTACAACATTGCTAATAGCCTGTAAAACAAATTTGCAATCGATTCAGAATTGATTCAGTAGGTAGGTACTCAGCTTATGATTGTTATGTGTTGTTGCCGGATTTAAATCCTACCTTGGACAAATGCTGCGGAACATTTCGTTTATTCAAGGCTTGAATTAGTCCTGAAATGTCATTGTTAGGATGTTTTTCGTAGTGGAGAGCGTACAACAAAACGAGCCTCGTCGCATCCAAGTCTCTGATTCGATCGCTGGCTACCATTCTTCTTACAGACTGCAAAGCAAAAATGTAACTTAATTGACATGATAAATATACATAACAATTGTTTTGAAATGTTTAAAACTAGTATAACATAAACAAATGAAACATCAGGAAGGAGAGCAATGAACAGGGATTAAAAACCTGTCTGGGATTAGTACCAACTGTCGTACTCGGGCACAAAGTCTCCTGATTCTCCGGATAGAATAAGGGAACTTCGAAAAGGCTGTGCGAATAAGAGAAATGACTGCTTCACTCACTTGCAGGTGCTGTGTGTGATCACTTTGGCAAGACAGTTCCTGCTCCAGCTCCGAGACTTGGAGTAGGCTGTGTTTGGCCACGAGGGACGACAACTCCCCAACAACAGTAACATGCTTCGATACCGTCCCAGACATTTTCTAACAGAAATTTACTATTAGTTAGGTGGATAACTAATTAACTAACTCATAACTAAAGTAACTCAGATTTTTTGTATGTATCTTCAGAAATGTGAGAAATGAACATTTCTACCTTGAAATGAGGATAAGTTTCAACAAATGTCTTCATGTCAGCAATACTTTCTACTTTTTGATGGTTCTTAGCTTTCTTCTGGAAATCTTCCATAAGTTCTTTGATTGTCTGTCCAATCTCTCCAAAGTTAAGGTACAGATTGTTTGCATAGAATTCGTCTTGTTCAGCGGATAAAACCACTTCTTTCAACTCTTTGGCAACTCCCGACACGTTTGAGAGATCGACACGGTTGTTGGCGATTGTTAACAACTCGTGAACCATCGCTTGATATGTCCACTGATTCAGAAGAGGTGTGATTGCATCTCCTCGTCTGTCCAAGATAAGAAGTAGCGGAGGAATCTCCGCTTGTCGAAAATCAAACAGTGACGACTCCTTAGACAATGTTTCCTAGAACGGGAGAGATTGATCAATTTATTGTTAAATTTTACAGCGCATCAGAATCTAGGCAATTTGCCACTGCCAAGATTTAAGTTGAATCCAGAATGAAATTTAACAATATGTCAGGACAATTAAAAGTGGCCAAACTTACTCTAATTTTTTCAGACAGGCGTTTTGCCATCTCCGAATTGTTTTGGTATCTAATAAATGGACATTTTTTCAATGACAACAATACAGCAGTGACTCCTTGAACACTTCTCTGCAGTTGTACTGGATCCCACATCAAGCCTGTGATGACATAAATGAGTTCACGATAGGTTGCAGAAGTATGAGGTTGGTCATCAAGTAAAAAATGATTTCTATTACCTTGGGAGCATGAAGGGATGCTCAAGGAAAATAAGTGAGGGCTGACGGCCAAGTAGTCTCCATAGAACTCTTGAATTTCTCTTACTACCTCATGTTCGTCTGACTCTGCAAGGGTTTTAATGTCTGCCTTTGCTATGATGTTGCTGAAATCTAGAATTAATAAGATAAGGTTTGTGCCTACAAAGTGCAAAAAGAATCGATCTTAAATCCATTTTGGTACCTAGTCATATTACATTTGGTATGCAATTTCCATGCCATTAGCACAAAAAAACTCATGGATTACTTACAAACATAATATACACCATACTTAGGGTATCGTAGCTCTTTTGACAAGTATGCAATGTTTTCTTTTGTGGGTCTTAAAAACACTATACATTTTAAATGTTTCATGGGCTCTTGTCCAGCACCAAAATCAATCCTTTCGAATAAATATACTTCTTTCTGTAATATTTCTGATTGGCTGTACACCATGCTGACTATGCTCGTCTGTAACATAGCCAAGAGGGCGGATTAAATAACTATTTAGCAGAATCAACTCTGGTTAGTGTTGGCTTATAATGGTTTCGGAGTTGTTGGTATACCGTATGGAATGGAATACAGTGTTTTATACCACACTGCAACTAGTGGGGAAATTTTAACAGCAGTGAGTACTCTCTTCTAGGCTGAGCCGTAACACGAAGCTCTCAAAGAAATCAAATGGTAACACAAAAATTGTGCTTGAAAGTCGAAACAAAATCCAGTTGATGAGGTACAAGTCAGATGGGTGGACATTTAACAATTCCTAACCTCACTTTTGCAAATGGGAATTTTACCGTGTATTTATCCATTAGAAGGACCTTCATCCCAGGTCCACTCTCCTCCGTCATTTTCGTGATGTACATTTTAACTGCCGTAACCACGTTCATGTTTAAATTATGGCTTATTTGTTGAGTATTATGAGAATTTTATGGTTGATTGACGTCCAACTACTGCTCTGCAAAGTTCCGTGTGACGTTTCGACTTACGACTTTCGAGTAACGAAATCAAAACAAAGTTGGCTGCCTTGAATTTGCAGACCAATGCTACAGCGCTTTTGGGGGTAGTAGCCAGTACAAGAACTTATTGATTGAGCTGATTTTCAAATCATCAAAAATCAAATATGAATAGAATTCGATATAGACATTTGAAAACAAACGCAGTGTGATCGCTTTTTTATTTTTCTATTTACTTGAGCTATAGTTCCAGGAAATCACATCCTTTTTGCAGATGCTCCTGGTGGGAAATCCTTCACAATATGCAAGAACAGGGTAGCAAACAAGATTTCTAGACTAGGTAGGTAGGTACCTATTTTCAAATATAATATTCCCCTTCCTCCCGCCCCCCCCCCCATCCAATTGTACCTACACACAATCCTCACACAATCCTTTTCGGCCCAGTAATTTCGGCTCTACCAGGCTCAAAGATGCTTCATTTCCAAATTACGGCAAATATACCCCCAAACGGCAAATATAGGTACCTATCATAATCGTACCATATGCCATGGCCAGCTTTTTTATATTTATATCACATTATAAGTTTACCTTCCATGAAAAATCATGAGTCTTGTATCACATATGAAGTAGGTAAATTTCAATTCAAAGTTTGTAAGTGCCACATTAACCTGGACAAATCTACATCTGAAGAACCTTAACAAATCTGAAACGAGCGGAGCGAAAAACTCACAGCCAAACTTCTGCTCTGTTATTGACGACATTTTCGAGGACCTATACCTTAGTGTTCAACTTAACCAGTCAAAATTTACGAAACTTGTGATCATTTTTGAAACCTTCTCGACGCTCTAGAGTCAAATGTTAGAAGTTAAATAAGTTCAGTCGCTTACTGTCCCGGTACGCTGGTATACGGAAATCCGTACCGGGCCCCTCTTAAATCTTTACATTATTTGGCTACTGAGACCCCAATAGAGTTTTTTTTTGCATGAGGCGCCAGAGTAATGACAACGAATCACGGTGAAATCAGTGGATTCCAACGCTTTTTGAACAATTTTTCAGAAAACCTTGCCGACATTTTCACAAGGAAATTGTACACTGCTCGCCGTTTACATTTACGTTTACATTTACGTTTACACCAGTGGCAAATTATTTCGTCCATGTGCGAAATTAGGGATGGATACTGATGTACTGATAGTGATTTTGCGGCCACTGTTAGGTACACCTGTTCAAAATACCTACTGAAAACTCCTTAGAAGGTAGGGGAATACCTCATAAAAGGCTAGAATATGTATAAAATGAAATAATTACATTATATTGTGTAGTGGCAAAAATTAACAAAATTTGGTCCCTTTCCTTGAAGCCAATTTCCCGAAGGCCTGGGGGGGGATCTAAAATCTTGCACCGGGGTCCTTCAACATCTAGCTACGCCACTGGAACGGGGCCCTAAATAATATTTCCGTACCGGGCCTCTGGACTCCCAGTCCGCGCCCGAATATATTTTTATAAAAGTTATTAGCACTTGGCAGAGATGAAAGGATTTAATTCTCCACGACAATTGCTGTTTTCTTTTCATTGGCAATTTTCATTATTGAAGTAAAAATTTTCGGTTCTTAAACTCAATGAAAACTGTTTTGGATTATTATGATTTTCTTAGCCAATGTTTAAATGTAAAAAAAAAAAAAAAAAAAAAAAAAAAAAAAAAAAAAAAATATATATATATATATGCTACATGCTTATTCTACATATGCTACATATACATGCTTATGATAACAACCACAATAAACTTGACAAGTGCGAACACAGAAATAACTCAGAAATAATGCAGTTCAAATATTCCGGGAATTGCGATATGCACAAACACAATATATCATCTATATATATCACAATATTAAAAACCATATAATTTCTTGTATATCGAGTTGAGATTAACACGATAGGGTTCGATTTTGATAGCTGATTACAATCGATGTTGAATCTAAGTTTTCGTGCACCAAATGGCCATTTCTCTATTCGATTGGACCTCTGCATTCAACGTTTCAGTGGGGGTGGTGGCTAGGATTAACCGTGAGGAGCACTCTTAATAAGGTCGCAAAATCGATCATTTAGTTCGCAAATTTTATGGTCTGTTACCGGAAAAACATATATTTTGAAATCAGAGTCACGTGGAATGTCGATCTCCTCATATGTTTGCAATTCTGAAGCACTGTGCAAAACGCGCCATCGAAATCTTCCCACCTACACAAAACAATAAAGCGCGTCGAGTTCATTTGATGTCCTTGCGAGCAAGGCCATCGAGCCCTGACTTCCTCCAGCACTGCGGACTGGGAATGGGCATGGTATATGGTACCTCTAGCTAGCTATTATTCTGTGAAAGGAATCCAGTCAACCTATTTCGGTGCATTTTTCCATGTTGCGCACTCCTTGGAGCGGAGTGGTTACATCTCAGCCATTCGCTCATGGAAAAGCACTCGACACTATCGGACTTCCAAAACGACCATTTTCAGTGCTGCATGGCGCATACCGTTTTCTTTTTAAATGTCAGTCATCCAAACTTGCATGAGTAAGAGAATTTCTTATACGGGCTTTCAACATGAATAAAAATGAGATCAATTTCCCATTTACCATCGAAATATCTTAAACTAAAATTTTTGGGTTACAGAAATTGCTCTTTCAAAATTTCAAAGAGCTGTTGGCAACTCCTACTCTTTATTATTTCATTTAAAAAAATGGGTGGGCAAGCTGATGGGCTACACCCTCGCCTTCCCGGATTGACGCCACTGCACGAGTTTAATATTTCCAACATTTGAGCGACCTATCGCAAATAATTCCATGTAGATTGCCCTTGCTGTGTGTGCAAAGATAAAAAGTAAGTAGGTAGCACAAATATTGGTCTGACCCAAAAGTTTGGCCTATACCGACCGGCCCTTCAGGAATTCACCCTGTCGGATGGGCTAATCCGTTCCTGTTTGTGTCCACTGTTTTGCTGCTCCCCAATGAAAACAATTCTGTGGGTATTCGGATTTTGCAATGCACTGCATGATATTGCTGATGCTATGCCGTTGCTTTGTTCTTTAGTGCATTGCTTTGAGTACGACACCTAGGTGCACCGTGCATTACAACGATATAGAGTTCGAATATTCGAATTGAAAGACCCATAACCTTCCTCTCTAGCAATTAAACCTATCCCCCACCCCACCTACGAGCTTGTGTGACAATTAATAACAATACGGTCGACAAGTAAACCTAAACGATTCAAATGATTAAATATTTAACTAATATCTTAATATTATTAGGTATCTAACTGAGTCTGAAATATACAGTAACCACCTAGCATCACGTAAACTATGCTTCAAATGTGACACAATCTGTGATACATTTCCACCTTGACACACTTTTTAGCATACGTTACAAACTAAAGAGCACGCCAAGGCCCAAAGACTATCCTGATTTCCCGCAATGTTATACGTATTGAGGATTTCGACGGTTCGAGCACAATTAGTAAACCAATTTCCCGACCTTCATAAAGCCTATACATGTCATGTCCATGTCATTTACAATACTTGTTTTACTCCACTCTTATCAGCATTGATATGTCCAGAAAAAAACGAACCAAACCAGCTCACCCGAAAGTTGACACAATCATACTGTGTCTCGAATTCGTGTAAGTCCCAAACCAACTTGTTCCTCCTGCATTCTAGTGCCATCCTCACTCGGTGATCACCACAAAGCCTCCATAGCTGCATATTTTGATAGCGTCGAAGACAAGACACTGCGACAATAACACTGCGCGGGCGGGAGAAAGTTGGGAAAAGCTATATAAGCAAGCAAGCCAGGCTGCAGCTCCAGCTACGCGACTTGGAAAAGTGATAATATGAAAGTTTGCGAGCGCCAGTTATCGATGCTATAAAATGGCATCTGTTGAGAAGAAGCCTTAGCTAGGGGTGTATAGCTCCAGAATTGAGATTGTGTGCCCCTCGCTAGCTCTTTATATATATACCACAAGATGAATTCACGAGTATGGCTTGTACTTTCGACACTGGCTATATATGGTGCTAACGCTAGCTATGCTGATATTCTCTTTTCAATGTTATTGCACTTGCTAACATATGTTCACTTGGATATGTTCCAATATTCTAACCACGAAACTTTTAAATCACAACCTATGCAAGCTCTATGTCTAGCTACTGCTGTGCTATTCAAGCTATAGTATATAATATACACCACACATGGTTTATTTATTGCTATACACCATGACAAGTTGTCATGGCTAGATGCTGTGATGGTATTCCAACAAGAAACTTGCTAGCATCCAATTGAAACTGGCAACGGCAATGAGTACGAAATGGAATAAAGTTGGTTTTCGAGGGTTGCACGAAGTAGCAATTATTTTAAGCTTTTCTGCATCAGTTATATGCGAACTTCAAGCATCGTCGAGTTTGTGACGTATCTTTTCAGTTGTACTGGGCATTTAATTACACTTAAATTGTTTGAAATGATCGCTGTTTCACATAGGTATCTGCATCGTACAATGGTACGTTGGATACATGATAACCTTGAATGACAAGAATACCTTAGTTAGGAAAAATTCACATTAATTTGAGGTACATTTTATTATGTAAACTCTAGTTAAACAGCAGATAACCCGGTACAGAAAAGTACATCCATTTTGTGTACAAAGAAACAATGCTCTACGTGGGCTAAGTTTTGAATTCTTCTACCATGATAGAGGCCCGACTTTGCAGACGTAAAAACATATTTTATACTTTTGTAAAACTGAATGTAAAAATGTGCGCTTCATTGCAAACGAAAGATTACTATGCATTTGCTTGCAGCCGGCAGGCAGTCAGACATATAGCATCTCAATTCAGATCTACACTTCAATCAGAATGGAATTTTTCATAATTAAAACACAAAGCTCTACAACAAAAGATGGATGGTATATAAGTAGGTGAGCAGTGTTCTTCATAATTTTTATATACTGGTGTATATAAATATCAATATCAATATGAGACGAGACACGAACACGGAAACTTTCTAGCAAATACTTTGAAGTGTAAGTTACTACATGGAAAAGCGTCAAGTACAGTACCAAGCGTATTTTTGGTAACGACAGCAAGGATGACAAGTATGACTTTGTGCTTCAGCTTTGATGTGCAAAATCACACAAAACTTATCTCAGTCATCACAATAATTCATCAATTTTCTATGATAATTCATGCATCGTCGGCTAGATTCCGTCCAGAACACAACGCCGTTCGTACGGTTGTTCGGTAGAATTTTTGAATTGCTCGACGTCGACTCGCATGGACTCGCCGACGCTGGGCGAGCAATGGGCGGCGCTGAGCTCAGTCTCTTTGCAACCGTCAGTTCGACAACATCTCTCCGCCGCTGCAACGTGGTCGGGACGATGTGAGCAGGCCAACTAGTCTTTCGGATAGTTTGTGAGTTGTGCTGTTTAAAACCGTGTCGGCGAACAAGTGATTTATTCGTGAATTTAACAACTGTTCATTGGACTAATGAATGTAAGTGACATTTTATTTTTAATACAATTTATTTCTTGATTCGGTACTTGATTCAAACCAGAATCATTTATGTCGGGATGCTTTTTTATACAGAAAGGCTGAGGTCAGGCCGCAATCTTTTCATACACCTTAGAGCAAAAATGTTACTTCTCCCGCGGCTAGCATCTTCCATAGCTGGCGAAAGGGTAGAGCTAATTCAATATATTTCTGTCGGTTTTTGGTCGACTTTCGTTGGACTTTTCTAATGGAGCTTAATTGTCCATGGGAATCCAATAAATGAGTCGGATGGCGTTAGCACTCCGCGGTGTGTGAATACACCGTATTGGCATCGATCGGGGATCTTTGAAAGCAATGTTATTGATTGAAAATATAATCAAATATTAGGTAAATATTAATCAGAGACTAAATTTTAAATTCTTGTGGATGGTGCTTGCTTACATCTTTTTTTCCAGGAGGTAAAAAGTTTCTATTCGATAAATAGAGGTCGCTGGCTTGGATCTATTGAATCTTTCAGAAACTTTTTGCTTAGATTGCTTTTCTCAAGAAAATATATCAAAGTTCCCCAAAATAATAAGACGCTATCGTTATGAAAGAAGAAAAAACGGAACTTTGTTTCGAAATTTGAGTTAAAAAAAAATTTACTTTCATGTGGAGGCAGACGTGGCTCAATATTACGTACTAAAGATTCATATACACGGCATATTAAAATCAACTTCTCCCTTAACTTCTGGCTCATTTCGAGACTGGCGTGTTAATTGGTAAACAAATTACAAGCTTTCACTTCACACACCAAGTCTCACGACCAAAGAAGCAAACTTAGCGAGCTGGAAATTTTAATTATACTTTTAAACTAGGGCGTTAATCATTCTCAATATACCATCTTTTGCGAAATTTATCATAGTCGCCAAACCGTCAAAGGTTTCTTGACATCATAATGCAAAAACATAACTTTTAAAAGAGCTGTCGCCCTAAATTGATTCCGAAAGAGTTTTATTCCACAATGATGTCACAAACACCGTGCCCCACAGCGGTTTTGTAATCCCTGAGAGTTGTTCAAATTCTACGTTCAGAGTTCAAGATCCGCATGCTCATAATACATTTTCTTATCCTTGGTACTGCAATTGCATCCGCATAAGATGCAGTTTAAATCACTGCTCTATGGCAGTGCTCCGATTAAGACGTTTCCTTTCTGCATCCGTCTCTTTTTCAACGATTTATGTGGTATTAAATCTTGCCTGCTGTGTTTCGCCAAACAGCAGGGCCAGATTATTCCACACGGATAATCAAAGGACATTAAACTGCTCAGGGGATAATCTTTCTCGACAAAGACTTCCACCAGTTTTACCGCAAACAAGCCATTGCTGTTGCTTACTCGTGCACTCAGCATCTCTATACACAGGGTGATTCGGTTCCTCACTGCGTAAACCTAATTATTTTCGGCTAGAATCTGCTAGCTACAATCACCGATGCAGTCTTATTGGGGAATACCCATAAATGATCAATACGCTCTGTAACATAACAATAACATTGACGAGTTCAATTCATTCGACCGTAAAGATGTTTATCTATATAGCATATTCACCTGTATGGTATAGGTACTACTGAAATTTATACCAGTAGCCACAGTTTTTGTATCGCATATTTTTACATGTTATGTATAAATATCGACGTGGTTATGCAGGACAGTGATTTCTCGTTTTCTGCGAACGCAAGAAGACAAGATTTTTCTATTGTACCTACATAATAATATATACCAATGAAATTCAAGATGAACGAATAGCGAGTTTGGTTGAAGATTTCTTTCTGCTTTGAGTTAGCCTTTGCGCATCTAGTGTGGGTTTGGGAACAAAGAGAATTTGAGAAAAAGCCTTTATCAGAGACACGGTAGTCCTATATCGTAGGATGTATAAACATGGCATCTGAATAACTAGCAATTCTCCCTTCGAAGCCACAAAATGGGAAAGTGATGCATAATCATACACATGCGTGGCTTGGTCACGTATAAAATTCTTTTTTGTGTTTCTCTTGTGCAGAATAAATTGGCACTAACTTCGCATACGCATATATACTTGCCTTTATGGTTTAATACAAACAAAAGATCACACACTTTGTGCTGGAAGCTCTGTTTCTGTAATTGAAAAAAATCTTCCCGGCTACTGCTATGCTTTACGATAAATGATTGCTATTTGAAATCATTTCATTACTATATAGACTACTGCATCGTTTTACAACAAACTCACCACTTGGGGTTAACAATATTTTAGCATACCCTTTTATGTACCATCTTTTACTATTGCTTGCTCTTTTATGAGGCAGATTTTATTACAATGGCATCGTATTACCCTCCCCTTCATCCTTATTGTGTGTAGGAGGATGCAGACATAAATATATATATACATATTCACAGAAACACGTAAAAATGTAAGCACTTTATAAAAATGCGTCGAGTATAATATGAATATAATATTTTCTTCTCTCACGTCTCTCAACTAATTTAAAAATTTGTACTTCCCCAGAAAAGCGTTGAAAATTGAGAAGTGCACACAAGAGGTAACTTTCAATATAATTTTCATTATATCGAGTCAATGAGATGCTGCTATTTTTAGAAAGCACTGCTTTCATGGTGTTCCATTCGGATACCCCTCCACACTACAAATACACACTATACACACTATACAAGTGTTCACCCACGTCCCACATTGATTTCAGTTAGAACTTTCGAAGAAAAGAAGATTTTTCCTCAAGTGTTCACCCACGTCCCACATTGATTTCAGTTAGAACTTTCGAAGAAAAGAAGATGTTTCCTCAAGTGTTCACCCACGTCCCACATTGATTTCAGTTAGAACTTTCGAAGAAAAGAAGATGTTTCCTTGGACATCTTGATCGTTATAATTTACGCCATTTCACTTGTTGCCCTTGGAGCAAAATCCTAGCCACGAATATACTCGTGAAAAAACAAATATTAATTCTCATGCCTAAATTTAGCTCTCCGCTCTAGTTCCATAAAAGCTTTTAGTGCTAACTAAAACTTTTAGTGATTAACACGTACATTATAATTTATCGAATTTTGGTTGAGAACAGTGGACAGTGGTGGAGACCAATCTTGCGTGCTATCCCTTGCACGCTCTCTTAATTCTAGAACTATTTTCATGTATTTTCAATCGGTTCGCTATATACAAATGGATCATTTCCAAAATCGGTGCTTTGCCAGCTGGAGCGTGAACAAAATAGGATTGTACACTGCGACGTATATCGCTGATCACGTTGCGTTGATAGATATACTAGCGCGTGTATAGGTAGGTAGGTATGCCTTTAGTCGCAGCAGCGAGAGTTGCAATCATAAATTCACTGGATTACATCTTCACATCGTTCTAATCTGCAGCCTCTCTCCACCCAGTTCGTTCTTGCCATTGTTATTTGGTTTGACAGCTTCTTGCCGTGGAAAATTCCTCTGCCAGGATAAGATGTTAATACGTCCTGATGCTTTCCCATTGTTATCTCAATGGGGTTGAGCATTACACCTAAGGCCAAGCGCGCGCGGTGCAGGCTCATCAGTGAGCGTCGGTCTCCCCGAGACCTCATAGCTACTGTATGCGTGCGTGTGGTTCGCATGTGTATCGTGTTTCACTGTACGCAACACCGCTGGCTCTGCGGAAAATTCACTTGTCAGTTCCATTCGGAAAACGAATGGATGAATACATCTCCGGAAGTTATTTTCACATCCAAGTACCGGTAAGCCTAAAGTAAAATCCACGTGATATCTGGCTATAGCTACCTACTGTGCTGCCGCTGCAGTTTCATAACAAAATGGTGAATATTTTATGTATCAAAAAGTTTGATTGTATTCTATGTTGACTTTATTTTAACTTTGAATAAATTTCATTTCATCATGCATAACGCAAAGTTTTCAAAGAAAGTTTTCGTACAGACGTTTCTTTGCATTTTCATAAACAAAGATTGGGAAAATATATACAGGTATAGAGCTTTGCTCTGATGAAATCCGTGACATTAAAGGTATCTCTCATAAGTTTTAATTCGACGAGAAAACTTGATAGAAGCTCGCGAATTTTCGAGGAGAATATCCGTTTTTCCTCACTTCTTTTCAAAATGTGCTACCATAAGTCCTCGGGCCATTTCGCTCGATTTTATCGAATGCATATGCCAATCTCAATTCATCTCCAACAGTCAGAACGTAGATTTGAGTTCTATGGTATGTCTTATTGTCTTTATCGAAGGATAACCGGATATAACAATGTTTCTAAGCAAGTGGATGCAAATTTCAACATGTTTAGCATCTTCGTTTGTGTTTGTCGAGAGGAAATTGAATTTCCCAGTCTTTCTCTTTATTCTTTGCAACAAGTTTGTACTTTGCCGGATACGTACTAGAGAAAAGGGAGAACTTAGAGCTATGAACATAGAGAAGAATAAATTCTGTTTCCTTAAGATCCTTTTAACAGTTTCGAGTCTTTTGTGTGGAGCTCTGCTTTTAGTAATATTGAGACATTTAACCACTCTGCCATTACACGCAAGAGGTACCTACGGAAAGCTAGGCTTAATTTTATTTTATGTATGATAAATTCAACTGCTGACTATTTTCTTACCCGCACGCTTGTTTTCTATCTCGCAGTCGCATGTCGTGCTTTGATCTCATCATCGTACACATAATTGACTCGCCGGGGCGGCGGGGGGGGGGGGGGGGGGGCTAAATTGATTTAAAATTGATCGAGTTTGTACCAAAGAACCTGTCACATTGAAAGGGCGCGATTTAAATCCGCTATAACAACGTCTTGACGTGTAATAATATTTGGAGTAGTGTCGTCTGTTTTGGTAAGTTTAGCTTTAATACATTTTAAAAGAGAGGTGCACGGGACAGCTTATTTTCTATTTATCGATGGTACTTGGTGAACTTGTATTCCCTCATGAAACGAGACTATTTACCTCTGAGAGTAAGCGTAAACTTTAAATCAAAGCGAATACTTTTCACATAGAATATATTTTTTTACCTTCTATGTAACTACACCATAGAAAGTAGTTCACAAAAACACGAGAGGCATCAACTTTCCAGTGCACCTATAATCCAATTGCAGCGTAAAGCTGGCCAAGATTTTTGCCAGCTAGTGTCAGTCTCGACACGGACTGCAGATTTCAGACAATACAGGATTCGCAACACGCAGCTGCGATGATTGTGTTTGCATTCGAGTCGGTTCGTTTAATTGAAATTAATTACTTTCGCCCTGCTCGCACCAATAGTGCGATAGGAAACCATTATCACAACATTCGTAACAAGAACACTCCAAGTTCAAAGAAACTTTATACACTGAACGCAGTTCCCGTCTGCTCAGAACCGCGTTCCAGAATCCAGACCAATTCCCAACCAACGTTATGTAATTCCCATCGAAAATTCAACGCAAAACTCGCAGCGCCACCTTCGCACAGACATGTTCCAATTCCTCTCGAACCCTGTTTTAAATTAGACAAATCATCCCGCTTATTAGGCAAACAGAATCTCTCCCGTTGTCACCGTTCCCATCACACACTTAATATTAGACTACCCTGTGAGCTCACCCCCGTGGCCCACACCCTCCGGCAAATTCCACCTAGGAGAATTATTCGACTCCGTCCCCGCCGCCTTATGCAACGGGTGCTGCGAGTTAAGAGGCACCGCATTGTTTATTGGCGCAATTCCAGCCGTGGACTCGTCGACGCTTTACTACACACATCTTCCAAATGCGGCATAAAAACTAAGGATATCTTTAAATCACACCCTCTTTTCTTCTTGTAACACCCATACTCCCGCGTTAGTTCTTGCTCTAATCGCGCACTCTCTTCACACCGACGCCGTCCTCATAGGAGCATCCCGTCCTCCTAGGAGCTGCCCTCCAGAGTGAACTCGTCCGACCGACCCAAACACAAGAGTAGCACGGTGCATTACCCAATACAAATGGGAGCGTCTTTTAATGAGAGAACTCGTCGAGAGTGTGAAACGTGCGATGACTTATTCACGTCGACACGGACGGACGCTGCCGGGAAACTAGGGGCGCACGCTTGTAACTGCCGAGCCGTTAGTGCCGCGTCATCTCCATTAAGTTTAACTGTAGTACCTTGATACGTAACTGAGCCGAAAACACGGAGCAATTGCAGCCGGGGTGCTTCCTGGCGTCGCGACATCGACGTCGTCGTCGTCGTCGTCGTCGTCGTCAGCGTCGTCGGCGTCGGCGTCGTCGTCGTCGTCAGCGTCGAGCTACGGTGCATGTTAGGAAATGTTTATGACCTAGGATAGACAATTTCATTAGTAGCTCGTTTTCCCCAGTTCGACGCCAGACGTCGGTTATTTTATGAGGGCGAACCGGAGGCGAGCTGTAGCTGCGCGCGCAGCCGTTTGAGTTATATGCCCATATATTGGCAATGCAGGCTCGAAAGCAACAAAAAAAAAGCGCAAAGAGGAACTGTCCTCTAGGAGAAGATGGGAAAACTTTTTTTTGCGACTGTGGAGAATCGGAAAAGAATATATCGCGATATTCACGCAGGGGATATAGTACGTAGAATGACACATGCGAATTGCTGCCGGTTTGTTTCGCCGCATCTAGTTTCGAAATTCATGAGATAATTATGCGGGGAAATGTGGGGAAAAGTAAAGAGTTTTGATAGGTCATACTTTCCAAAGTTTTGTTTTGTTGGATTCCGATAATTGCCATCGAAGAGGCGAGCCTGGTTTGCTAGCTATGGCTACGGCTAAAACAACACCAGAACGGATGCAAAATTGATTGGGTTGCTTTCAGGATGGTATCGCCCCGAGGATGAAACATTTAGAGACCACCATGATTACGCTAGAATGAAAGTAATTAGCAATGAATCACATTACATGATATACACTAGGGCTTCGCGAACGCAATTTGTGTTGCGTTGAAGATGAGCGTATGTAGCGGTTTGTGTATAGCGGATTAAAAGGTGCTTGCAGCAGTCACAAGAAAACCATGGAGCACCAAACCTGACCATTGCCTTCTCGAAAATTCTAATCACTTGAAAATGTATGCGGATTCTGACGTTCCTTTGTTTCTCTTCGAGGTCAACAAAGCTGGTAACCAAGGAAACGAAGGAAACCGGACTCGTATTGAATCAGCCGTCAAATCACCAAAAAAAACACCACAAAAATGCTAATAAAAACCAATTGGAAAAACCTACCGAAATAAGATTTGCAGGCATGATAAATATGTATAAGGTCAACATGTTTAGAAGTTTTGGTGAAGTTATGTTCAGAACTTTGAAATTTACAGGGGTTCGAAATTCGGAAAAAATCGAAAAATTTCGTAAAAATTGATTTATAAAAAATTTACTGAACCGATCTTTTTCAAAAACGCAGGGGGTCTAAGTTGAGAACAGAGGTAGATACTCAGAAATTTTCATCCGTGTCGGTTCAGGCGTTTGGTCTGTAGAGCGCGCACAAACACACAAAAAAAAAAAAAAAAACATACACAAGTTACTTTTTTTTGGGGTAAGTGAAATTGAAGATTTCGCTCCGCTCGCTTCGCTCGCTGCGCTCATCAATTATAGATAGTTGTGTAACCGGGGTGTGCTACTGTCATGGGCGGTGTAGGGTGTCGAATTTACGTTCGACTTTAGTTTGCTATGTTTAACAGTAAAATGGAGAAACACTTTAAGGACTTTGAAAACGTAAAGAAGCGGCAAGGATAAAGGTATTCGCGTGAATTTTCTCAAATTCAAATCAAAGATGACACTGTCTCGACTAAGTCTGGATAATCTGTTCGTGTATATAAATGTAGGTTAAACTTTAAGCGCCTTACCAAACGAGAAATATTATGCATTATGCATTTCAACGCAAATGTACCGCGCCATTCGAAGTAACTCGCGAAATTTAGATTCCATCTCACCAACATAATAACTGACTTTTATATTTGCACACGGAACGTTTTGCGCATCTACACCATTTATTTTAATCTTGAATATTTGTCACTATCGTGTGTCTACACAAGCGTGATATAAACGTAGAAACCCATCATACACTTTTTGATATCAAATGCGGTTTCAGTGCAATTTTGCAGGCAGTGAATACGGGTGAGGTTATAGCGGTATCAGCCAGAGCTAGAACTGCGTTACAGCGTTTGCATATTCATTTTTCACACAACAAAGCGAAAAGAATATGTAAAGCACATATTATCTAGATCGTCACGTGGACTCAGGCGCGAATTTAAACGCCGGGATTTGCTTAATATGGGCTGACGCGTGATGCTTTGCCACCGTACCTTTAGCTACCCGTGTCTGTGTTTACCTATGTAACAAGCTGCTCCTGTCCCGCTACACTGCTGCTGCTGCTGCTGCTGCTAAGGCACCCTTCTGTTGGTTTGTTTGTTCGTTTGTTTGCGTGCTTGTTGTGTGCTCAGAAAACCGAAGCCAAGTTTTGCGTACCCGGGTTAAATGCTGCTAATCATATTGGACGAAATTACCATAAATAGTTTTACCCTAAAGGTTGTTACTACTATCGCTATATACCTAGCAGGCAATTCCTGTACACTAGGGTATAGCGAGCGCGTTGTAACAGGTTTCAATATGAAATCGTGAATCGTCTAGACGGATGGAAAATAATCTCTTTGACAAGAACATGACAATAGGTTCGTGTATTTCCTATGCTCTTGTAACACTGAGCAAACACTTTGAAGCGATTCTCGTATGCTGGAGATAAAATATAATAAAGGCTGATTATTTTGGCTTGTGAAGTAATGTGATACGAAATACGAGTTTTGCCATAAATATTTTTATATTATTGTTTGTTTCATTAGAATTTTATTGCGTTTTTTTAGGTCTGGTTTAACCATATTTATTTCCGAGGTGGAGGAGCCGAGTTTGCACTGGTTTTTGCGGCTAGGAGATTGTTAGCTTTCAGCACAGTGATTGTATAACCTAAGTCACATGGTAGTGATTTGCTTCTGCTACTATCCATATTCGCCTGCTAATCATACGATGCATATTATTATGATTAGTAATCTAAATAATTAATTTTATGTGTTTTTTGTGGATGCGCCGGGTTTGCTCTGCGGGCTGCGTCTAAGCGTTTGAATACCAAATGTGTTTCGGCGTTGGAACATGATATTTTTTCTAGATAATGGTTATATTGCGTTTTTTTTACAGTGATATGAAAAGTAATATTTCCATTTTGTTCCCTTGTTACCTATATTAGGTTCAGTAAACCAAGTAGTTCATTTCGAAGGCGGAAGAGCTGAATCTGCTCTGCGGGTTGCGTCTAGGAGATAGAATGCCATGTTTATTTTACGGTTTGGAAATGTGATATTTTTATAGATAGCGTGTCTATAACTCTTCTTCACAGGGAAGTGTTGTAAAAAGACACATTTGTTGATTTGTTAACCTTCAATGAAACATCAGATTGAACAGAACAGCTCACAAAGTAACACGAAACGTAGCACCCTTAACTTTTAGGCGGAGGAAATTTTTTTGCTAATATCTTTATGATTTTGATGGTTCTTCCCTGTGCTTAATAGTTGACGCCCCCAATCCCTTATTACGGAATGCGCAATATGAAAGCGAGGCTAATTTGCAATGATGTTAGCAAGCTGCGAGCATAATATGGATGCCGTGAAACAGTTCGAGGAAATGATAAACAGTTACCTTCGCAATAAGCCTGTAATAATGTTTGTCATACATTAGTCCAACAGAGCTTCATATTTTATGTTTTGCTGAATCATATGAATGTCGATTAGCGCAGGTGTATGCAGTGGTGGAAGTGGAATACTCCTGTTGATAACATTACATATCCTCATAGTTTACCTATCCTACCTTTCTCGTCACATGAAACCTTCTCAACCTTCATAACATTTTAAATTCAATAAATAAAATACTGTGTGTCTTGTCAAGCAAATTCAACAAACACACTCGGTCTGAGAAAGACTAAAATATTGTTCTCTCTTCTCATAATATACATTTTATGCCACACAATTCAGTGTGTTATATTCTTGTGACCTAGATATAGATTTTTACATGCGCGCTTCTTAAATTTAATAAAGTATTTCAAGAAAGCTGCAATGAATTTGCCAGCTTCATAAAGATACCGCATAGAATTCTTGTCAGCTATAACTCATCAGCTCGATCGTTTCTCCATAGAAATAGCGATAGTCTCTTCATAAGACTGCTACACATACTTGAAGCCATCTTACATTGAGTAAGGTACCACTAGCCATTATCAATCTCTGCTTTCGCCACTTTTATTGAATCTTATCAGCATCACGTATATATAGATACGCCAACTTGAAAGTCACCACCTTTCTGATACTTTTGATCTCTCCACCTACAAAGTTCACCCGGCGAGATTTATTCGAAAAGTCATTTCTCCATCCGTCGAACGCGTCAACCCATATAATGGAGGGTGGCCTAGGCGATATTTCCCAGCTTTCCATTCTTCGACGGACATCTCTGGCAAATTGACATATTGGAAAATCGACATGGGCTAGTTTAATATGTTTTCGTTTTGTGTCTGACTCCGCACGTATAGCTCCAGACGTTGCCAAAAGAGAAAAAAGTAAAATATTAAGCACCCAATCAATGGACGGCGTTGTGCCATGATTGGCAAGCAGGCGACGCACGAAGCCACGGTTTCATCCATTATTAGAGCAGTTGGGCCGGTGCGTCCAGATTCATGCGAACAAATGTGCAATACGGGGGCAATTTCGTACCTAATTGATTCATGCGAGCGGCAACACAAGCGTCGAGCTGACCGCAAGTGGATCTAGCACGGCCCACACCGGGTCCACGCGCGCTGTGCTACCTTGCGCAGCGGACTAACTGCGCGATAGGCCTTTTCAAACGTCGTGGTGGCCGCCCAGGGGCAAGCGGCGACCGGCAGATGAATGAGACTATTTTTGTTTTATACTCTCGCGGTTAATCTGACGCCCAATCTGCATACAAATGAATGATGCATGTTTACCCCACCAAGCTTTAATTATCTAAAGGGTAACGAGTGAGCGAGAGGGTGGATGCAGGAGATGGAGACAGAGGGAGAGAGAGAGAGAGAAGGGTTAAATAAACATGGAACCTGGGAGTGGAGGCTCGCCGTTTTGCGCCGGCAGACTGCCACTTGTTCCATGTGTGCCGAAGCCATGCGCACACATGGACACATGCACGATCTCGGGAAGTCAGTGTACTTGTGTTTGCAATCACCTAATTCATTCGGTCTATGTGTTTATATTCGGAGTTTGAGTTGCGCGCAGCGTGGCCGTTGTTGGTTTACTTTAATTTAATTTACTTGTTACGGAGATTTGCATTTGAGAGGCGTAAGTAAACTTGGATTCTGAACGAAAACTGTGAACGGGATGCCTTAATTTTACTAATCTGAAGTATTTCGTTTAAATTCGGTTGCTATAGTTGTTTTCGCAGCTTGTACGTTTAGCTGTATAGGTAATGCTCTGGAAAGAGCACGGATGACAAAGATGGCAAAGATATTATTATGTTTCATAATGAAAAAAATTGTTCAGATTCTTTCAGAATCACGAATCTATCAATAACACTGCGTTGTCACGGCACGAAAACACTAATTGTTTTGTGAAAGTTGGCTATAGGTGCATGATAAATGATGCTTTTATTACACAATTAACCTTCAGAGATGACAATCGATAACTCTATCGAGTTAATTCGAAACTCGCGTTTTTTTTGCCTAGTTTTGAAATGTTCCCCTCGGTTTACGCGGCAGTCTGCAGGAACGATGCGACTTTCAGGCCCAGCTATGCGGCACCAATGGGCCATGGCCGCTCCCTCGATGCGTTTTCGAGATTGATCGTCGTCAATCAACCGCAAACATTCCACGAGCTTTGATAACTCGTGCGAAGCCCTTAACGCAAAGCGCGCGTGCTGCAAGACCAACTCCCGAAACCAACTCGCAAATTTGGCGAACCAAATGTATTTTGCGTCTGCTCCTGAAGCAATGTAACCTCTAGTCTAATAGTTCCATAACGTTAGCAGCCTGTGTAGAGCTTCATGTCTGCTATAGTCTCGATTAACGTACAGGAATACATAGAGTGGGCAGCCAATTTATCTACACAGATCCGCCCAGATGTGAGTAATCATGCCGCAAAGCTGTTAGACTGTTTACTCGATGATGATTCGCCCAATTGCGTAGCGAACTACACACCGCGCGTAATGTGTAACTGCAGTAACGTACGCAATTGCATTTGGCCCCACACTGTGTGTTTACATTGACCTTATTAGACGAGAGTTAATTCAAAATGGCATTTGATTGGATTTCTCGCTATGTACATTCTAGTAGGCGCTAACGCTATAACAATGAAACATGGCGTGCATTGTTGTTCACTCGGTTTTGTCCCCGCCTTACCGGCAGCAAAACCTTTTCTATAGCACGGTCTTGATTAATGGTGATTTGGGACATTATCATTTTAACACCCCGGGTGGCCACGCTGCACTACTTTACAAACTTTCGCATGACTTGACGCGAACACAAGAGCGCCGGGGGTGTGTGTTTTGGATATTTTCTTATTGACGATTTTGTGCCTGTCTTTTCTACAGATCTGTGCGCTTTCGGCTGGCACGCTGTGCCCGTGATGTGACGCTGCAATGATAGCCACGTGGCTGCTGCTGATTGGCTGCCTGCAGATTCACTGTGCCATCCGCGTCCCTGGTAAGTAGCTAATTGGGACCCCAGTTGGGCTACCCTCGCGCTGGTAATTAGTGGCTGCTTCCGTTTCACGAAAGTATAACGACGTCATGCTCTAAGAAAGGGCCCGCTGAAGCGTCTTGTTTCTGCAATAGTCGTTATTTTCTTTTGCTAGCGTGATTTTTGGATTTGAATTTTCGGCAGAGAAGTTTTCTCATTGTCTCGAAAGTTTGCGTTTTTCTCTAGATCAGATGAAGGGAAATCGAAAGTTATGACGGCACTATTCGAAACTATATCGGACGACGGCGGCATCAGGAGCTGGCAAAGCATTTCGTATGGGGGAAGCCCGCGAATGAAAACATAGAGAGGGTATAGAAAATCTGGGTGACGACGAAGACAAAATATCACGGGGGAAAAAGTCGAGGCGAAAAGCTGACATCGGAATGGAATATGCAGCGGGAAACAAAAACGCCGCAAAAGAATACGGCGTGGATTGGATGTGGTGGAATAGAATCTCAGAAATGGATGAATCGTCAATCCTATAAATGGGTCTTTGCCAAAACGATTTAAAAATACAAAGCCCAGTTCATACTACCCTAAAGGGGGTGGACGAAAGTAGGGCCGTGTGTATACGATATAACCAAATTTTAACCTCCGCTCCTCCACACCCCCTTAATCCACAGTGATTTGTTGCGTACGCTCTACAGCACCATGCTTATATAAGAAAATATTAATCACATATTCCTGATTGTGGAAAGCGGATAAATCTTGTACAAACATGGTAGCATATGGAGAGTTGGTTGATAGTTTGGGTTTTGGTTGGGCGAACGCAATTTGAACATTAGGCCGGGTGTTGGCGTATCCCAACCCCTTATTACACGACGCTGCGCAATGAATATGCAGATTTAGGGACGCCTGTACTCCTTAGCCACGCCGAATCCAATCTTGACGCGGCATGTCATAACGGCCTGTCAATTCAATACGCTGCTCGATGACACCGTCGTCAGGTTCGGCTCTTGTCTTGCACACGTCACTAAATATTCCATTGCACATCAGCTGGTACGTAACATGTACGAGTCGGTTCTTCTGATGATATTACTGTTTGTGCTTCGAGGTAGAATGTTTAGGTTGGACAGGTATCAATATTTTGGCAGGTATGAGTCACTTCCTTATTTACTTGTGTGCAAAGAGTTGAATAGTTTTCATACGGGGTTGCCACCTCTGTTGCCACTGATTATGAGACAGGTACTTGTGTTTCTTGATTTATCTCGAGTTGGGGTGGGAAAATCTCACACTGGTGATACATTTTCACAGAAAAACAACAGTAAAAATTATTCCTAGTCCTCATCTATGGCTAAATTCTCCGTACTAGTATGCTTATGGAGACATCATACAAGAGTTATACAACTAAGAAGAGATTCCCATCATTAAAATATTGATCGAACGTGGAAATAAAAAACATCTCGCCGGTTTTTAGGGTGTTGTTTTCAACTGAAGACTCTCGACGCCTTGCAGAGATCCGTTTTGTTCTGCACTGTCGGCGCCAGACCATCTTATAGTTAATCTGTCCCGCCACTAAGAAAGAGTACTTTGTAAATTGCAGCTGCGATGACGTACGACGTCTCTCCGTACCGCCGTTTACCCTAATGAGTGCACTCGTAATTCATGAGTGCTCGCACTGCAAGTGCAGTTTGCCTGAGTTATCGCTAGAGATTTTTACTTGACCTAGCGCCAGTCTATCGGGTGTCGTGGACATTTATCTCGTTCTTATTCTTAACTGTGTGCGAAGTGAGATCCGTCAACTTTGGGATTTTTTCATTTGTTTTTATGATAGAGTGCGATGTTTCATGCGAACACTCACTCATCTTAAATTTAACGTTATTATGTGAGGTCCAATACGTTTCATTTGTGGCGAAACTTATTTTACGCATTTTTATTTCTGATATAGGCTTACAAATGTGAATGGTTAGGATAAACTATGGTAAATCCTCTTTTAATCTTATTTAAATTACGAAAGCTCGTAATTGGCTATTCATTTTATTATTATGTACACAAATTAGCCTCCCAAAAATGTTACCCATTCCGGGATTTGAACCCGGGTCCCCAACTTTCGCGGCTGGTGCTCTAACCAGCTGAGCTAAACGGGCCATGAAATTTGGGAGAAGTAATTTGCATACAGGGTGAGAATTGAATGTCCCCAGGGGGGTATGGTCCAGAGTCTACGAATACTCATAGTGGCTCTGGTACCGCGTGATGCTATACTGCAACCACATTTACATTCAACCTCGAGTAACTCCAATTTAACGTTGGATGCGTTGAATTCTCTTTTAATCTTATTTAAATTACGAAAGCTCGTAATTGGCTATTCATTTTATTATTATGTACACAAATTAGCCTCCCAAAAATGTTACCCATTCCGGGATTTGAACCCGGGTCCCCAACTTTCGCGGCTGGTGCTCTAACCAGCTGAGCTAAACGGGCCATGAAATTTGGGAGAAATTCTCCCAAATTTCATGGCCCGTTTAGCTCAGCTGGTTAGAGCACCAGCCGCGAAAGTTGGGGACCCGGGTTCAAATCCCGGAATGGGTAACATTTTTGGGAGGCTAATTTGTGTACATAATAATAAAATGAATAGCCAATTACGAGCTTTCGTAATTTAAATAAGATTAAAAGAGAATTCAACGCATCCAACGTTAAATTGGAGTTACTCGAGGTTGAATGTAAATGTGGTTGCAGTATAGCATCACGCGGTACCAGAGCCACTATGAGTATTCGTAGACTCTGGACCATACCCCCCTGGGGACATTCAATTCTCACCCTGTATGCAAATTACTTCTCCCAAATTTCATGGCCCGTTTAGCTCAGCTGGTTAGAGCACCAGCCGCGAAAGTTGGGGACCCGGGTTCAAATCCCGGAATGGGTAACATTTTTGGGAGGCTAATTTGTGTACATAATAATAAAACTATGGTAAATGATTTCGCGATGATTGAAGAAGAAGAAAAACTGATGAGCAGTGGATAGACGGTCGTAGAAGATTGGTTTCCAAGAGTGTTGTCAAGTGGAAAAAAAGGGCAAAAGTATCACGTTCGAAAATATTTATTTTTGAAGTAATACACGCCATTCACGTCGGCCTGAAGCTGAAGAACGTGACGAAGATAACAAGCTGAGAACCAGTCAGTGTTTCATTTGCTCGTCCCTCACTACCTATATGTTATTGCGCAAGGTAGCAACGCACGAGTACAGACTAGTGCAACTGTTTAGAGTTTAGAAAGTTTACTAGACTCACTGCAGAGCGGAGTAGGTAGGTACCTACGCCTCAAGAGCCGGCAAACTCGAGGCCTGATTACATTCGAGCGAAGTGTACCGTCGTACGGCTGAACACAACACTTACGTCTATTGTTCGAGTCATTTCATTAATTGAGACTTTGTTAGAAAGCTTTTATGTGCCAATAGACCAAAACGTAAATAACGGCATAAGCGTTTGTAGCGGAACGTTTAAAGCTATTTCCCGAGCGCGGATGCCGTTTCCCGTCCGTGTTTTCCGAGTAGAACGTAATGATCATTACCTTGATCCAAGAGTACATTCCGAATGGTATTTTAAAGACATCCAAGTCACTTAGGAAATCCCATTGTTTTCTTTTAATATCAGCTGATGGTCCCGAGAAAGCGGCGCGGCGAAATTGCAGTAGGCTTTCGCGGGTCTGTTTGGAAAATTGGAATTATCTACTGGAAAGTCGGCCTTTTGGCCACCCGGCTGGGTCTTAGGGAGCGGATTGTTTCATTGGCTTTCTCGTGAAAGCGGGCTCCACCTTTCTTGTTCAAATGAATTCCTATTTCAACTAACTTATTTGGTTAATTTCAATGTGCCCCTGAATGCAACCCCCAGAGCAGAGCTTGGAACTGGCGCTTCTATTTTTATTTGGAAAGTTATTTTTAGGTTAATGAATATTGAGGTTAGAGTTCCAATATTTTTTGACTAAATAATCGCTGGAAAAGTCTCTTTGTTAATCATATATACTGTCTCTTACGTCTGCAAAAACATCGAAATCTTTAAGAGAGACACTTCAATGTGTAGTACTGTAAATCTCGACTTTTTGCGCTCCCGCGTCAGAACTGAGTGTTTCAGCCGTTTTTCTTGGAGCGAGGGCTCAACTTCTCTGCCCAAACTAATGCTATAATATCTTTGAAGTTACCTACTCAGGACGATTTTATGACAGGCCCCTGAACGCAGCCCGCAGAGCAGGAGTGGAGCTGGCACCTCTATTAAAACGAGACCGACGATATTTTTATGTGTTTATATTCTTCAAATCCGGTAACAAATAGAAGTATGTTATACATGTATTATTTTTTTCTTTATTTACGGTTTTATTGAAAAGCTTGTTCAAAAATTTCGGACTTTCAAAGATTATGTTTTGGTTATAACATTTATTCAATATTGCTGAAATTATGTGAATTCGTAAATTTTCTTTTATCCTTCGTCAATCAATTTCAGATGTTATTATTGAGACCAATCCTTATTTTCAACAACTGGGTTACCATCAAAGTAGAGATACCGCAGCCCAGGAGGTATGAATTGTGTGTTATTACCTCGGAAATGAAAATCAGCCAACATCGTCTGTGACTGGTTGTCCACCATTTTATCCTGAGCGTTTAGCGTCGAACTTTCTTCCTGAATCCGAAATACCCTAATCAGTAGCCCCAAGAATCGAGAGCGTTGACCGAGCCCCTGAACGCAGCCCGCAGAGCAGCCCCGAAAGCGGCTCCTCCACCTCACGGCCGAACCGGCGATCGCAAGTCGGACGGCAAACCGCTAAGTAAACGTGTTCTCACGCGCCCGTACACCGCTCTAAACCGCGGCTAGCATATTGCTTATCGATCAATACGATCATCACTGGTAAGCTCATCATATCAAACAGCGCCAAACTTCGATTCAACTCGTCCTCCCACACACTGGCAACTTACCTCCTGAACACAGATCTTGTGTGCCGCCGCCGCCGCCGCCGCCGCCGCTTTTTGTCTAGCATATTACCTTTCCCGCAGCACTTTTCAAAGTAAATTAACTTGTCTGGCTTTTGTGAAATCTCGAACGTACACCGCATACAGTAATGAGTATTACGTACAAGCATGCTGGTGTCAAAGTAAAGTGTAATTTTACATCAAAAACTTACTAGTTTAAACTTTATGGCTAAGTGAGTCCACATTATTTCGAACTTGATATTCCGTCGCAAAGGACTGGGTATGCTCTATAATAGAGCGCGTCTCCGCTCGCTACGTGCTGCAGGTAGTATGCTATGTATACCAGGCAGCATCGGCTGCTTCTTCGCAGGATTATGCGTAATATCACATGCAAATTATTAGCCAATCTGCATACGACGAGTGGGCTTAATCCTCGTCAGGCGCAAGATCCTCCGGCACCCTTTGGCGACGAATGGCTATTTACTCATTCCGGGATAACCGTGAAATCTTGAGACGTTTAGTCGATATACTTATGAGATTATACTCTATTTAATTAGGCCGGATCCGCGTAAGATTCGTGCGAGGGGAGAATAATTTGTGTAATGAGTAATTATAAACTTTACTGCTCCCTAATTTTCACTTGCGAGTTTGATGCTGGATATAAATACAAGAAACGACCGCGTTCACATCGCTCGGCTGCTGTTTTAATCCGGTGTGATAAAAGTCAGAGGCCATTTTCGTATCTTGTCGCATCAGATTAGTGTTTGGTAGGCGCACAAAAATGTTGATCGAATCGAGCGGCAACCGTTGATTGAAACATTCGATGCTTTATGCGATATTCGCAGTCCAAATATATATAAAATGTCATAAAATTTCGTACCGTGAAAGGTTTATATATATTTTTTTTTCGGGACGTGAAAAGTTGTTTTTATCACCCAGAGGAAATTCTCGGGGCTGCAACATAAATCAGACATTCTCCATGGGAGCACGGTTAATTTGACACACCAGCAGTTTAGCTTTCAGCGTCCCTTTCGTGCCAGATCCTCCAGCAGCTAGGTCATGGACGAAATTTCTTCCGACGCTATCATGTTATTTTAGAGGTAAACGTGAGATAGCTAACAAGAAACTTTCGACTCATCTTACTGCGGCACGTACGCCGCCATGTTTCGAGCCGGCCTGCTGTTTTGCTGCGCGGACCGTGCTCGTGCACTTTTTGCACTTTTATTTGCTCGTGTACACGTACATGTAACGTCATGTCTAGCCTCGCTCTGCTGGGAAAACGAAAATTAAAATTAGTTTGTAGCTCTTTTTGGCAAATCTGTAGTTTCCGTTCTATAGATTACACAAAAATAATCGTTTTTGAGTAAACTGCAAACTGATTTGTGTTTTCAAAAACGCCGTTTCCTAAATTGAGTGTTGGAATTTTTTTATAGCAACGCCTGCGATTCTAAATAAAAGGAATGAAATGGTGCAGACAAAAGTAACAAATTATTTTTCTGCTCTAGGCTACATTTTGCACTAGAGGGAAAATGCACATAAAAAGCAAATATTATCATATTTGCATTGCAACTGCACAGGAAATGCTACAATATTTGTAGAACATGAGTATGACGTATAGTGAGTTCATTTTTCCGTCTAGCCGGATGAATATAATATGAAGCCGACAGCTGACACCATTCAGTGGCGTTCGAAGCTTTCCCTCGCGGCAGCAGTGAGGATACCAATGCTGTGTGCGAGCCCGCAGTCCCACGAGTGACTCGGACCCGACGTAGTCTGGCCATGACTGTTATCACATTCTGCGCCGACACGCACAAACCGCTGACACAAGTTGTCACTTCCTAAGAGGTTTGTGCCACGCGTAGTGTAAGCACTAGTCCGAAGGCCGAGAGTAAAGTCCAAGTGCATAGTAGAAAGGCGCTCATAGCCTATATTATGCGCAAATATTCCGCATTTCCACATTATGTCCAGCATCAATTTCTTCTAATGTTTTAAATATGGCTCTGGGACTAAATTTTGAGTGCGTCATACACGATTACGACCGTTGGGTCAGAGAAGGGGAGGGGGGCATACGTCTTGCCACAGAAGAGTTCACATAGACCGTCCATGTTAATGTATTCTTCATGGTAATAGCATTGCAAAAAAAATTCCGGATTACCTTCGCTAATATCTGAGAAAAGTAGCAAGGATTTCATTTCGGCAAACTAGCACACAATTTATTATATCTGTTTCTCTGGCTCTTCTGCAATCATGGCAATGTAGTTCTCTCGCCCATTAATATCTTACTGTGCATTACACCCACCTAGCTAGCAACCCATTCAATCGGAGGTCTTGCCATTATTGTGGGTATTTAAAATGTTTTCAAAAACGGAATATTTTGAATATTTTTTGTTTTTGTTTGACTTTTAAAACAAACTTGTTTCGTCTTTACAGTGGCATGTCGAAATACTTAAGGCCATATTCTACCAGGGTTGCAACCTGCTGATCCTACGCCTTCTTACCGCACATTTACTATCACCACCAATGGAACAAAGCCATTTAGAGGGCCATGGATCGGCAGGCTGCAACCCTAGTGGAATATGGCCTTTACCTGGCCCGTAGTGACGTTTTCCAGCCACCCAGCACATTCTTAAATTTTGGCCCACTCGACCGGCTTATTTCAGCACAAGAAGCACAAGAGCGGTATGTCGCTGCCCCTGCCTGACATGGTCAACATTAATTTCACGAGCCCACAATCGAATGCTTTTGTCACAGAACGAACGAACCTACTGTGCCGACGAGATCTCTGCGAAATTCAATCACACATGAAAGTGCACTAGTGGACTAGTGCAGTAGACATGCTCCCCAAAACGGCTTTGATGTGTTCCTCGTATCAGAGCTTGACATTTGACCACGGTAGTGATAGCGATATTTTTCAGCTCATATTGATGTTCCCTCAAGCGGCGTGTACTTATTCTTTGTGGGCGCACACCCACGGAATTATCTGATTCAAGGGTCAGCTGGACATCAATTTGATTCAATTTCATATTCTATGTATTAATTCTAATTATATCATCATGCTTCATGCTACCAAATAAATGCTGCTTTGTAGATACATTAGCTGCAAGCCACAGGGGCGTAGGAACAGTTGTTTTAGTGTGTGGGGAGGGGGGGGGGGTCAGACACACATTAAAAATTTCGCAGCAGCAAAAAAAAATGACTTCAAGGTTATCACTGGAGCAAATCTACACGTTTGCGGTAATGTTGGAGTTTGAGAATGAGTTAGTCAGAACTGCATATTTCATGGTTGATTTTTTGTCTTTAAATTTAAATTAGATGTCATTCCATAAATCTTACCATTCCTTTTGCGCCGCAGGCGAACATTTTACGGTTTTTAGGGTTTCTAGAGCCTAATATTTTGTGTGAAATGCATGCCTATAGTAATGTCCGCTGGCTGCTCGAGTACTCTTTCTCGGTGCTTGGTGTTCCTATACATTAGGAACACATAGGAATAACATTAGGAATAACATCCTATAATTTCACGTCAAGGAGAGTTGATTTGCATACTCCTCATGGACCCACTGCCGCAAGGCACAAGCGAAGAGTTTCAAAAATTACAAGCCATCTCTTGAGCCGGACAAAAGGCTCTGTGGGCAGTTTTGGGACACTTAACTAATTTCTAGTAGCAGTTGGTCTTCTAAAAAATGCTAATCCACTGGACCACTACCCTCCTTAACGTGAAATGGAGTATAAACTGAAACAACACACTGCTATTCACAAACCAATAGAATCTAGTATTTTCGGCGGCATCGACATCGAGGCAAGAGGTATAGTATGGTGCCTTTACCTATAAATGCTGAGGTACACGCATTAACTGAGTAGACATTCGTCCTCTCCAAAGCGCCGAAAACGTGCCAACATTACACATATTTTGTTTTCAAGATTACAATTCGCAGTTTTATTAAATCGTAAGATCGCAAACAGAACGCAAGTTTATATTATTATCATAATATAAATATTATTGAAATTTTGGATGTCCGGCAATTGGATCCGGAGTGTCAAAAGTCCGGGTTGCGATCGCACCCCCGCATCCCCTGCACCTAACCTTATCATCTAGCGTTCAAATCGAATAATATTGTTACTGTTCATTATTTTTGGCACATGGACGTTTAACTGGCAATGACAACTCAATATAATGAATATGATTCCAAATTTCTATAGAAATTAAAATTAAAATAAAATCTGAATGCCATGGTCTGAGTGGCACACGAAACAAGTAACCTGGAGTCTGGACTAGAGCAACCCCTCTTAACCCGACGAGAAATAAAACACAGCAGAATATGAGCAGGAAGGTCATACCAGCTGCAGGAAAAATTCTAGGGAAACGAGTGTAGGGCTTGAGCTTGGGCAGCTTTGGTTTGAAACAGATATTTTGCCGACACTATTCTTAAACAAATGCAGGACTAACCTAACGTGGTTATCAGAATAGGGAATCCTAGTTGCAATTGTTTCTCATTATTAAACTATAATACCGAACCATAATAAAATAATACCATAATATAAAATAATAAATTTCAATTACGGGCACGATCCTGCAGTTCCGTGACCCCGGGGGAAGTAAATTGGCTTGACCTCCCAGTGAGTGGGGGGGGGGGGGGGGCAAGCCAATGTGTATGTGTGGGGGGGGGGGGATTGACCCCCCCCCGTTCCTACGCCCCTGGCAAGCCATTTCAATTGGTTTTAGAGTTGAAAACTTACGAAACAAGTCTTGCGACTTGAGTATGTTATCGCCGGATGAGTTGTACATTTTAAAGTGACTCGTGTCTAGCAGTCACGGGGGCTCTCGTTTGAGCCTGAAAGTCAGTCTTCCTGCACAAAAACCAACAGAGAGTAGTATCAAAGACTTACTATGTCGCAAAATATCATATGCAAATTTCAATTTCCCATGTAAGTGTCGCATGTGATCTTATATGCTCCCAGGAAAAGCTTTGCAGTCATCCCCCGCCTCCACACCACTATAATCAAATCACAGTTTGTCTTCTGACTAAAACGGCTATAGGCGACAGCAGATCCACCCTCACAAGCGATCACATGGACACCCGATTCAACGGCCGACGCATACCTACACTAAAAAACCCACGCTGCCATCACCGATTCCGTTTGTCTGTTTATCCCTCCAGTGCGGCCGGGCATCGCCAAGCCCGCCGGCTTCAACGGCGACGGGTTCGATTCGTTGCCGAAAAACTACTGGTACGAGTACTCGTCACCGTGGACAGAGGCGTACGACGAGCTGACGGACATCGAGCCGTTGACCACCAGCGAGCCTCTGCCGTTCTTCGAGAACCATGCCAACTCGACGAACATCACCACGCAGCTGGGCGCGACGGTCACCCTGCACTGCCGCGTCAACGACTTGCGAGACAAGACGGTAAGGCACCGGCAAAGACAAAGGCGTGTCGATTCGTTTCTCAAACTCCTGTCTGCTTGTCATTTCTTTAGTTCTAGTTTCCAAAAAAAAAACATATTTCAAACCCCAGTTGAAGTAATTTTTTTATAAAGAAGATTCGGGGTTGGACTCGGTTTTGTGCGTCCGACGGTTTTGTCTGCTATTTCAGCCATGCTCAGAAAAGCAAATTAATTTTTTTACGTTCGTTTCTCGCAAAGTCTAACGTGTCTGCAATATAAATTAGCTATATCATATATTTCGCATGGAGCGGTCTTTGAACATTATGAAATCTTGGTGTAGGCGTACCTACATTAGATGACATTTCAAGACAGTTTCAGTTCAAATAATGCCACCCCGTGGAGCTGCCTCACCTTCAGACCTCCTTGGACCTCCCCCCTCCCGCAATCGTCTCGCTCCCCTCTCCCCCGCACTTTCTCCGTCGTCTCGGCCGCAGTGGAACGCTTGAAAAGTTTTAATGCATTGGCTTCAAATGGCTTCCCAATTCGGGAAGAGTTGGCTTCCCCATATCGATATGAATCAATTGCGCCTCTTTATTTTCTTGATAAGTTAAAGCCCAGTAGGCTTACGGGCCGTAGAATATAGTGCACAGGCTAGGAGCTGACTCCAAGACACATAATCTAGTCTCTTTGGGGAGTCGATCGTCCGCTTCATTAAGGGAACTTCGATTGGATTTATTCGCAGAGACTTCGAGGGGATTGTGCGCCGAAGCCTTGATTTGATATACGCAATTGATCGAGTGAATTCATGCACTTTATTGCTGTGTATATACGCTGCTTTTATTTGAGAGCGTACGGGGTTTTGTTTGAAAATCGCGAGAACGCGAAGACAGAACAACAGGCGCCTCCATTGCACGTACCTACCTCCTATAACGTGTATTTACGATCGCGCATTTGGCCAGTTCATTACTTCCCGTGTGCACAAGACGTTTTGCTCGCGACTTCGCGAATCTAATTGTCAGAAAAATTGAACGATATCAAAATCGTGACGTTACTGCCTGAGCGCTCGCATCCAGCGGTATAGCAATAAGAAACAACGACGACGACGGCGACGGCGGCGACGACGACGACTCCGTGATATTTTACCGGCCAGCCAATGATTGCCAGACGACTATATGACGGCGCGCCCACACGACTGTATCGCTGACGTGCCTCCATCAAATATCGGGAAATTGCAGAGAAAAATCCGACCGTGTGCCAGATTAAAAAGGCGAGGGGGGGGTTCTAAGTCGAGCGATAAGGCGAACTCTACCCGGGGGTAATGATCGGTATTAGCAGCTCGCCGCCAGCCAGGTATCGGCGCGTTTGGGGGGGGGGGGGGGGTTGAAATCTGCGTGGCAGGCAAATGTCAGTGTGATAAATAGGTGGTCAATTATGGCCAGTCGCCGGCCTCCAGGAGGTCGCTCGCATGGCGGCACGGCACGCTACATTGGCGCGGAAAATAACGTCGGAACGAGCGACACCCGCTGTTTCAAAGAACTGGCGCCTTTTTAATTCAATCCGTTATCAACGTTTGCCGAGAGTCGATATCGAATCGTTGCTTGTAATGAGAACCATGCCCGCTTAGTTGTCGTTGAGAAATTACAATTGCTGATTTTTTTCTGTTTATTTTAATTGGGACGTGTTTATTTTAAATTTCAAAACAGGAAACGTGGAAGCGGGTCTTTGAAGATTATCGGGTGAATAAATCGACTTGTTTTATATTTTGTGACTTCTTAATGGCGTGCTCAATGCAGCGCGAAGACTGAAAGACACAGTCGAATAAATCAAAGGGGGCAAAAAGAGAAACCAGATTCGGCAGACAATTACGAATCCTTTTCAGGTTTAACCGTTAATTTAATGTCTTATCGTCGAAGAACATGGGGATCTACGTCACGTGACTTTTAGAGATGCTCAAAGGGCTTATTTAAACGTTTCAACTTATAACAATTCGGGCCGTACTCGAAAGTTTTCAAATTATAAAACGAAACTGTAGTTGGAGCTTAACATTTATGGCTTGTAATAATATAGGCTTTTATCGCGAGAATTAGGTGTTCGCCATTAGTTTCAGATTTTACAAGCAATCTAACCTAACTTTTTGATGAACTTTATATGGAGGTGTTGAATTACACCATGTATATGTGTGGTATGTGAACACAAAGTTGGTGGCTGAAAGAGATATGCCACAAGGGACCAACTTATCATTTTAAAAACGTATAAACTATTTTAAAGTTAAAACAGGTATACAAACCTACTTTTTCGTTCAAGAAATTTCCAGCAAGTTATTTTTTAATATTCAGGCCATTTAACTACGATAATAAACGATTACTCTTATATAGGGTTCTATTTGTATACGTTCGTCGTTCGGGATAGACAAATTTTAGGTATGCAAATCCATGCACCCCTCCCCCAAAAGGGCTATAGGCAAAGCTCTTGGTAAATCAGAGCAGTGCCTCGTCCTGGATCATGCTGATAATTCTTGCCAGACAGGAGAGCTTTGCGCCAGCTATAATCTCTTAATCGGATGGCTAAGCAGGCTATGGAAATCGTCATTGTGTTTTAAACCATTTTTCAGTTATTACGTTGGTGTCGAACGGAATTGAAAAACGAATCGCATTTCAAAACTCTCATTGCTTCCAGCTTAACTCTTTATATTTTGCTTTTTTTCTACCCTCGATTTTGATTTACTTGCTGTCGTTTTTTCCCCCGTGACATGTTTACAATACTTGCGATAATTTATGAAAGACGGAAAATTACAGTTTAATAGCGAGAGTTACATTAATCTTGATCGAAGTAATTGGCACGTATTATTAAAAGCGTGCTCTAGATATACGAGTGCAAAAAATAGTGAAGGGCCGCTCTCTGGTGCTGCTGCATTCGACGGCGGGCGAACGGAGAAACGTTCCTTCGGATTCGCGAAAATATCGCTCCGTCGAAGATTGATTGTTTTAGACAGCGGCCGACTTTTTCTAGCGGGAGAAATAACCCGATATTGAGTTTCCAATAACGTATGAGGAATAAAAGATTTCAATTTGATTACGGCCCATTCGGTTCGATCGGTCTCACAATGTTATTACAATCTCTTCCATTAGGCGGGCACATGCTCTTTCGCCTGGACTCCAATAATATTTGAATAATATTACTACTGAGCATCCGTCCTCGCGTATTTGATATTTTAGCCAACGTTTATTTTCGTTCGCGCATCCACTTCTACCGGAGGATATTTTGTGTCGAAATACGGGCGTATAACATGTAAAATTCATATCAAGTCAAGAAGCTATACATCCTGGACTGTTCTGCATCAATGATTATTGCCATTTTATATCAAATTTTTGAATAAAACAATTATTTCCCATATAACGTTCGGCAATTGGTCCCAGCTACATGGGAACCACCAAATAAAGCAAATTGGCAATTATTGAATCAAGCGTAGCGTGAATGACACATTTTCAACTGAGTAATTGACAATCTGCCACCCACACAACCCGGCGCCTCCACCGTTCAATTAATTCGCGTTCCGTCCAGTTTTCCTACTTTACTATAATAATTCGTGGGTTGTTTCGGGTCAATATTTGGCCCCCGCACGACCGTAGCTCTAAATCGTGTTGAATAACGATAAAGCCAGCACAAACTTAGCGGCAATTAATTATACACTGGTATACATGAGTGTTTGTTTTGCGAAGATATACCGAGAAGCGAGCCGTGCATGCACCGGCATCCATGCCGGGAAACATCTGCTGGGAGTCAATTAGTTGGACATTACCATTCGCGTCTGGGGGGCGGACTCCCCTCTCAACGCCCACCCTCCCCCTTTCCTACACTAGCTGGTAATTGCTTTGCCAGACCTTTTATTTTTGTCAACTGCATTGTTATTGTTTTATGTAGCGTTAAGACTAAGCGGCATCCTGCGTTCTTATACCATACCCTTTTAGAAATCCAAGTATTATATAAGACGACGAAGCAAGGAGGCGTATAGTTACTTGTCACAAGATTATTGTCTCTGTGAAAAGTCGACTTTGCTCGAATCTCATCCACATTGAGATGATATCTCAGAGCCGTTGGTGAACTTGGCAGTCCGCTGCGCTTTTGGGTCACCGAATAAAACTCCGCGTCGCTTTTCCAAAAGGCATAAAAAAATATCAAGTAAATCCCACGAATAAAAACTTACAGTCACCGTTCATACATTATCTTATATCTACATGTCGAATCTATATATGACGATAATATGTATTTGAATTGGGCACGCGTCCAAAATACCTACGACTACGAGCCCATATAGTTACGAAGCCAGGGCCCGATTTCCATGGGCATATCGGGTATTCATCCACGACCTCCCTATGGGCAGATCCGAAGAGCACGTTCCTATATCACAAGTCATAGCGCCGCTGCTAGATCACTCTCGGCGGTCCCCTATCAACTCTGTGAATGCCAGACCAGGCCAGCCCAGCCCAGCCTTGTCTGCATACATGTGGCCGACCACAGACAAAAAGAGGCGAAGCCATAGCGTCCCTCGCTTGCAGTTTATCGGCATAATTATCAGCCATGGCCCATAGTATATGTAGCAGGTCGTTTCAAAGGGACCGGATATTATGGACAAACTCGCGCAGTATGTGTGGCCTTCCCAGGAGAAAACTCGACTGTTTCATCTTCGTTCCACGATGCTCGTTTACCCAGCAGCGGTGCATAATTGCTGCGAGCTTGCGATCGACGCGTGCTCGCTTATCAGGACGCCGACGCCGACGCCGACGCCGACGCCGAACGACGGGCGGCGGGACTCGCTATCGATACACGTCGCGGTCGACTCCTGTCCGAAATCCCGGCCGAATTGTTCCGATCCGGTGACGCGCAACTTCGGAAGCAACTTTGTTTAGAACTTTATTCATCATCATAATCACCGCCGCCGTCTCCTGACGTCTCCAGTGATTTCCTGCGGAAGAAAAATAGTCGCAAGCTCATTTCGTTTTTCGTCACGTTTGTCTATCTCGTCGCAGAAAAAGTTTTCCCCGCCACGAGAAATAAATCTTAGTTAATTAATATAATTTTCGTCGTGACGGAATATTATCTCGAATATGTAATCTTAATAATTAATTAATTAATGAAGTAGTGAACTTTGGCCGTGTCTCACTGCCGGGTCTGGCAACAACAGATGCTGCTCAGCGATGTTCGCGAGGCGTCGGGAGACGCTCACACACACACACACACACACACACACACACACACACACACACACACACACACACACACACACACACACACACACACACACACACACACACACACACACACACACACACACACACACACACACACACACACACACACACACACACACACACACACACACACACACACACACACACACACACACACACACACACACACACACACACACACACACACACACACACACACACACACACACACACACACACACACACACACACACACACACAGCACTCACAGCAAGTCGAGCGCGACCCGGAAAAATCGTGTGCAAACCTAATCGCCGCGGTTTTGATCAACAAAGTCAATGTCAGCCACGATCTGTGCCGCGTTCGTCATTGTTATATTTCATTTCCTCGGCGTGGCGACAATCGTTTCGACGTGTCGAAATATTACTCCGTTCCATTGGGACCGGATGAAATCAATGGCCGCGGCGCGCTGTGCCACTCGAGTCAGCGCCCCGGGCGTTCCGGCTGTGTCGCGGGCTCCGTCGACGGGGGACCGCGCCAAAGACAACTACAGATGGAGGCTGGAGGCTGAAGCGATCTTATTGAAAAGATATATATAAAGGCGTAATCGCACTGGAATCTCCGCTAGCTTCAACTCTTTCTCGGCGCTCACAAAATGTGTACGAACACTTCAGACGGCGAACGAAATCACTTTGAATCATGAAAAACCGTGATGCGCTGTATTTCAATCATCGCACTCAGAAGTAGAGTTTGCTCTACATTTTCACACGCTTAGGTATATAGCATGCTCGTCGCTGCGAGCTGGAAAACTATTTCTTCGTTTCTCATTCAATCCACAGCTGTAGCGCATGATAGCTGATAGCGACACAATATAATATATAGAAAGAGTGTTCGTGGAACGCGGGGAAATATGATGGATTCTCAATTCCTTCACTCTTCACCGGTCTTTATGAAGATTCCAATATTGGTTCTTGTCGGTGGATATTTTCGCGTTGGCTAGTAACCCTCTTCGGGCATGATAAAGTATCCCGGCCGCTGGGACTAGCAGATAGGCAACCAGAAGCACTTTGTCATGGACTCTCAGATTGTTGAGACTGCAACAACCGGAGATGGATTGTTTACTGTTCCACTAGAAAACAGTGGAGCCAAACACATACATCAAGTGAAAAACGCCGCGCCGCGCCGTATATATAGAGAACATCTAGGCCCACCGACTATTGCTCTTTGCTGCATTAATTGGTACATGGCCCCGGAGACAGTTTCTGGACGCAAAAAGAGATTGGATGGAAGCGCACAGCGCGCGAGGACACACGCTGAAGAAATTTTCTTTATGGCTCAAGATGGATCCCCTCAAGAAATACTGCCTGGCTTACAGATAAGAATGGCAATTAAAATTTCATTTTTAAGCTCTGCGGAGCTGTTTTGATGGCGCTCCGCTGTCTATGTGCCGACGGTTATATGTTGTAAAACACGAGTAGCAAAAATTATTCGACGCCATTCGACTGTTTACCACCAAACGCCAGGCATCTTTGAGCCAAAAGCGCGACGATAACGACATTCGTTGTCCAAAGAAATACCAAAAACAATATACCATGTATACATATTGTGACCTAATTGTGTTTTTACTGCCCACCATTATTTCCAGTGGTGTAGTCCTAAAATATGTGTTTGGGTGCGGCGTATACCCTCGGCCACACCACTGATTATTTCCGTCCATATTGACACAACGTGCGGCTAGAAACAAACTGACACTTGATGTTATAGCGATCCGTAGAATCAACAATGCCCGCGTCACCCCGAAAGATGGTCATCTCCTTTCTCCAGTGATGTATTAGATTGGCGTTGGTGCGAGCGATCTGTCTGATCGGTTATCATCTTTTTGCGTGGATATTCGCAAGCCGGCGATGAATGGCAGCTGTCTCTTGGCAGAGAGACCTCCCCCCCCCCCCCATTCCAACCCCCTGCCCACGACGCCACGCCGAGTAAGGGGTTTCAAACACCTAGACATATCCTCGAAAATCTTGCTCTATGGGAACACTTAAAACTATCGATCCGCGGCAACATGAGCCAGCGAAATGTATCTTCCCCTCTGCACAAATATACCAATGTACTAATTACTCACTTGACTTACCCATTAATACAGAGCTACAAGAATAGGCAATAATGGGCGATAAAGTTAACAACTTTGTCTGGAACTTGTAGATTAAATGTCCTAGTTAACTTTATATTGGTGCTCGCTGGTGTAATTATTTGGAATTATATTCAATTTAAGAGTTGCCTTCTATGTAGATTCTTAATCGTCGGAAACGCGTCTTCATGTTCACTATGGTTGAGTTGTGTCTGAAGATTGCACAATGGACTACTCAACTTGCATCGCTCATGAATGTTGCAGCACGATTTATACATGCATAAAGCGAAGTAGGTACCTGCACGTCGACAATAAAATCAAATCCAATTTAACCAGATTTTCCGCTATTGCCAAATCGAGTGCCATCATTTCCGAAATAGCGCGAGACATTTCCAATGCCACGAATTCTGTTTCAATGCACATCCATTTGATTTCCAAGCGTAATTAATTTTTATGTACGAATTTGATAGATAATGGTTCCGATGTCGAAACGTTTAAGCGGCCATCAGCAGCGTGGCAGTGGAAAATGTGTCGCGTCCCTTCGTCCGACCGCTGGGAATGGTAATCGAGCACGTGCCCTCACGAGCGTCGATGCGGCCCGCGGGAAGGGGGCGGGGGCGTTGGGTTGACGTTTTTGACAGCACCGCTCGTCGGAACAGTCGGTTAATGGAAGCGTAATTGTCATGTCGGGACTAGTCCGTCGCGAAGAGATTGCCTACATCCACTGGAATGTGAAGAAAATTGCGCCGCTCCGATGGCTTGCATGTCATTCGGAATAATTCAGATATAAAAGTCGGTTGGGTAGTTGGCTAGCAGTCAATTCCCATGAGCGGCACACGTATCTGAGCTATATGTATTTATATAAGTGAAGTGATTTTCTGTTTGCATTGCAGCTCGTAACAGCTCTAATTTCTGGACTTATTGAACGAAAAACATGTCTGCAATGGAATTGCGAAGAGATCACGACTCGCATTAGAGCATGAGCATTCGATTAGAGCATGGTATGTCCAGAGGCGGAAATCGGTGATACGATTCCACTTCCAGGGAGTTGGGAAAGTCAGACAATTTATTCGGTGACCGGCCCGTCCGCACGAATGTCTCGCATTGACACGACGGGAAAAAGAGAAATATTTCTCCCAACCCACTCGATATTTCCCAAAGCGCCGGGGATGAATGGTGACACTTGCGGACGTAGAAAAAGTGATTCGGATTTTTCATAAAGAGTCAATGTTATGACCGTGTTGACCGAGCTTTCCTTGGGCGAATGGTTGCCATGCCGATGCCGGGGTGTTGCGAGTGCCCCGGAGAGCAAAAACGGGTTAACATGCGATATTAATTAGTTCTTATAACGAGAGCAGCGTTTTCATTTTAATGCTCTAATTACGTGGGCGGCGCACGGTAAGGCGGTGTTGACTCTTGATTTTATTAAAAAGCTGTGTTAATTCAAGGAGGTAGCCGAAGAGGCTTTAGCAAGAAAAGGAATTTTCACTCATATTTTTCAGTCTAGTATCTGATATGAACGCCGCTTTTTTCTCGTTTCATAAATGCTACATAAATATTGAAATAAAACTGGAAAAATTAATCCGTACAGATGAAATTTCACTCGATGTGTCGAAAATAATTTTGTTGTTGAATTTTCCATGACACTAACTTTTCACCAATGAATAAAACAGCAGACAACTTTTTTTTAGGTAATATACTTTTTTCTGAACGCGGATCGGATATATGTTTGGAGCTATAGCAATATTGCTTCCAGCCATTCCCAGTGTTACAGGGCGGTATATCGGCATCGGACCCATCGATAGCTATTTCCTTTTTTCTCTAAGAAAAAAAAACGTATAGCATAGGGAATAACAAGAGGGTTGATTTTTTGACACTGCTCTCTGAATACGAATACACAGCCGATATTTACCATCAGAAGTTGTCCATAGAGGCGAATAATCGTCGCCCGAGGACTGGCTACAGGATGTGAGGATGTGAGTGCGACGCCTCCTGGAGAAACTTTCTTTCATCCTGTGGGAAGGTGGATTCAGATTGCCTTCCTCTTTTCTCCAGGAAGCGAACCATCTGAATTGTTCGTCATTTCTATTCTGCATAGCTTGGATTATATGGCTTATGCACAATATGTGGTAATTTATCACGCTACAGTTCTGTGCAAAAAATATTGACAAATAGAAGTGTGGCCCGATCGTTTTCTGGCGCTAAAAATAAATTTTCATTTGATCGAGCTAGACTTAAGCAATTTGTTCCGATAGATCTCTGGGTAAGTGTGCACATATTTTCATCTCATACACGCAGCTTCGTAAGAGGCGAGCTATATGCATAGAGGACAGTATAAAATGAAACTTACTCTTGAAAACAAGTTTGCTCGCGTCTGGAAATCTCATATAGCTGCAGGAAATTTGCCTGCGCCATTGCGAGCACCAGTGATAGGGCATGTTCTTTATAAGGGCTGTTAGGGCGGGCACGGACGGTGGGCCCCGACGGCTACACGCCTGAGGAAGGCGGGCGCCGCCAGGCTTTAAACTATAGAATCCCATGTAGAGAAGAAACGCGCCTCCTTGCGCCAGAAGTTTATCGCCGAAGACGACCTTTCCTCTCCGTGCCAGCCCGGCCCCGGCCCCTGCGCCGGCCCCGGCGTGGGATCCCTCTTGGGTAGTCGCCGTCGAGGTCTCCAGAGACATATAAAACATAAGTCCACACAATTAACTCCCTTGTCAGATGCACTACTTCCCTCCCCCCCCCCTGAAGCCCCTCTTTTCAGCCACATCTAATTGGGCTCTTCTCGCTGGAAGGGCGCAATAGACGAGCGCTTGCGCCCGGGTGGCAAGTGGATGGCTCTCTTTTAGTCATAAGCTCCGAATCACAAAGTTTCGAGATAAAGTAGGTCTAAGCTGAGCGTTCGCTGGGCTGCTTTCTTTGCCCTTGTTAGCTCAGCGACGCTTTGCCATGAATAACATTAGGACTCGACGCCGCCGACGCCGACGCCATCTCAGCGTCCCGATGCCCGCTGAGCGCCGCGACGCCTCCTTCACAAAACTGCGGCGTCGACTCCGCGCGTCTCCGCGCCGCGCGAAGGGTACAATATTTACCATGCGCCACTTCTGAATAAAACACGGCCGCGGCATCCCGAATTCCGGCCGATGAAAAATGAATTGTTGTGTTCTAGCAATTTGTCGTCGTTGGTCTCTAAGCTATATTTCATGGATCGTTTTTCATTCCACGTGCGTTCAAATATGGAGAGGCAAGTGTGTGTTTGTGCGCAAGAATGGAGCGCCAGGCGGCGGCGGCGGCGGCGTCTCTCTCTCTCTCTATATGCAGCTCTGGCCGTCCGCTCGGCCGGCCGCGATTTGCAAAACGGAAAGCAATTTGGAAGAGGCTGCTCGCGGCGAATCAATCTTTACGCTGACTGGACCCGCGCTTAATTATGTTTCTCGCGGCATCAGACGCTCGGCGTCGACGTTTCGGCCACACCCCGCCGTCCGACGCTCTCGCCGGCACCGACGTCGAGCGACCGTTTCGAGGCTCGGCGCAAATTAACTCTCAATCGGCTTTAATCTTCCGCCGCCGTATCATTAATTAACCAAGAAACCAATTACTTGGCTGCAGCGAGCCATCTACAGAATTAACCTGACGAACCATCTGCTGATAGCCCAGAGGCCTACCAGGCATGTCGGTACACTTCACGTCTCTAACACACTTCGTCTTGCCTCTTGATCGTTCCAGGTATCTTGGGTGCGTCGCAAAGACGACTCGTTCCACCTGATCACGTTCGGCCTGACGACGTACAGCAGCGACTCCCGGTACGCGCTGAGTTTCACGCATCCCAACGACTGGCAGCTGGTCATCCAGTACGCGCAGGACCGCGACGAAGGTCACTACGAGTGTCAAGTATCGTCGCATCCGCCGCGGGTCTTCTACGCGCGGCTCTCGGTGGTCGGTGAGTTGCCCGTACGCCCTCTGTGTCCTCGCCCGTTGTCATAATGGAACGGCCCCGGGCGAGCGACGTGCCCAAACAGTCGCCCCCGTGCTCCCGTGCCCCCGTGCCCCGGCAAACCCCGCCGGTCTGTTAGACACGGTCGTCGGCGACGAGCAATCGGGGACCCACCGCGGGGGTGTAAAGCAAACAGTAGACAATCGTCATCTGCAATTTTGGACGGCGCTCGTCGTGGCTGGGAGTGTGTTAGCGCCGGCGCAGAGCGGAAAGAAAATTATTGCGCGCTGGTGGGCGAGCGGTGACCGCGCTCTCCGGTTCCTGGTTGTGTTTTTAGCGCTGCGGAAATTTGCAATAACATTAACAATGATTTGCACCGTCGCTATTGGATGGGAACATGTATATTATGAAAAAGCAATTAGCATAAGTAATGGGGAATTGACGTGTGCGATCCGCCGGTTCTGCGGCATGGTTGGCTCTGTGATTACAGCGAACATGGCTGCATCTCATTCTAAATATCAACGCGAGATATCGTGCTATGATTATGCATATACTCTGGCTAATAATTTGTGTGCACTGCGTCCATCTTCTAATTAAATGGAAATTACATCACAGTGTAGGATTCAGCGATTTCTGTTTCTATTGTACCGATTGCAACTCGAAGTGCAGTTGATAAAATGCATTTGCAGCGTGAACCACTGCTGTGACACGTGCATAATTCTCTGTCCGCGTAAATTAGGTTTCAGAAATTTTGCCGGAAAGTCGAGCGAAATTGATTTGTGCTCTAACAAGAAAAACAAACTTTAATTAGTCTGGGTGAAGTAGAACTATCTGAACTCGGCGTCAGTGCTGATGTAACCTTCTTTGCTTACTAAACTATCTTGCAAGTGAAGTAAAATTTACATGATTTTATAAGCTCGTCTATCGCGCAAGTTGGCACAAATCACGGGGAATTGCGAAAAGTTTGCGATTTGTTTCTTCTTTATTGGAAAATTCTTGATACAATCTTTTAAATATTTTAATAACGATGACATTCTAGGACATAATTAGAAAACTTTGCGCCTGCCACTTGGGCGCCCTGACACAGGGCGCACAGGGCTCTGCGGCGCCTCGTCGATCGCAGCATGCTGTTCTCCTCATTTATCTGGCACACAAGTCACAATTGTAATTTGTAAAATCCACCCACAGAGATTTATCTCGGGCCCGGACGGAACTCTTATAATAGTGTCAATCTTGAAACATGGCCAAATCCGCGCCGCAAAACGAGTTGGAGATTTCAGTTTTCACACACCCTCCCGCGCACGCGCCGTAGTCGAATGATCCTCGGATTTTATTGCTCCGAATCGCCAGTCTTGTGCGGCCAGCAGCAAAAAACCATTTCCTCGCTCGAAACAAGCACCGGTCGCTTGTATACACATGCATCATGCAGTCGCTTGCTGCAGGCTTAGTGAAAATCAATGCATGACGCGTTGAAAGTTTGAAAGAAAACTCCTCCGCCTAGGACGCAGGCCTTCTTGTTATGCGACTGAAACTTTTCCGGCTGGTTTTTTTTTCACGATCCACTCGAAAGTCATCTCTGCAGACTCGTGCGTTATTTTTTTTTTTCTTTTTTAATATGGCGTAAGAAGATCAGGCTTTGAAAAGCAGCTTATGTCCTAGCTCCGATGACTTTGCTATCTGTCGATTCTGATTCCGGCACCTCCACCACGATGATCTCGAAGCCAGCGCTAAGCTAAAAAACTTTGCCGCTGCCAGGGAAGTTTGGAAATTTCCAATAACCTTCGCGCCGCTCGCGAATCCCAACTGCTCGCTTTATATAAAAGATATCACCTTCGCTTGATTATATTCTTCTTTACGAAATCTAACTCTGGTATCTGAAACCTTAGCAAGAATGGAACACAATCTCTAGCGCTACACAGGGTTGCATTATACGCGCTGTTTTTATTTACAAAATAAGTCTACTTCTAACATAGCCGAAGTCTGATATAAACTTTGAACACGAAACCAATCTGGACGTAAACCACCCTCGAGTTTCCGCTGTACTTTGCAGAATGCAAGTCTGACTTTAGGCGAGCTTGACGGCACATAAAAAACACTCTTTATAGCATTTTTTCCTCCGTTTAAATGTTCACTTTCTCAATAAAACTTTCTGATACGCCAGTTGAAATTTATTTTTAGTAAAGGAGCGACCCTTTTTTTGTGTAATAATGGACTCGATTCGGATTCGTCGGCCAGTTTTACTGACCAATTATACACAAGTCCTTCCATACAAAATGCGGCCACCGATATGAAATATCCCATCTATCTTCCTCGGATGCATTTGAGCCAAAATTCTCACCCGATCGACGCATATATGCAAGCAAACATCCCAGTCGGCTCCTATCTCCTCAAATGCAGATCTATCTTTTTCTCGCATTTAGTACGGGATCTAGTCGATTTAGATGTTCAAACATGTAGCCTGGCTCGTTGATAAATCATTGTGAAGTTCGCTGTGTGTCGCCCCCAAACCCCCGAGCGTGGGCCCCGGCGCGGCGCGGCGCCTCAAACCCCGAACCCCGAGCCTCGAGACCGGTCTTATCGCGGGGTGCAACCGCACCCAGACTCACTTGGCCCCGTCTGACACCCACAAATAAAACATTCCCAGCTCGTTTCGTCCCGCGGCGAGAGCTTACACGGCAACCGACTCGTCTGTAGCGAAATCTTGCCGCAAACACCCCGTAATATTATTAGAAGGGAACTGCACGCGGTGCACACAGTTTCTTTGCAGCTGTGGAGAAGTCTGTTCGCGGAATAGTCAATTCAGAGGTGTATCTCTATCTACACACTTCTTCTTGTTATACCTTATCATTCCAAATAAGGAAATAAAATCGAAGTTTTCCGACGAGTTATTCTGTTATTCCATTCGGCAAAGCCACATAACAGGAGAGAGGATTACGTCTCGAGAAATGCTAGGTGAATGTAGGAAAACCGAACAGGAAATGGTAGTATAGGGGCGAATAAAATAACGTTCCGACTCCAACATTCAATTTAAATACTTACTATCTCGTAAATTGAATCTCAATTACAAAGTCGTCCAAGTTTCTTTCGCGTGACAGTTTTTTTTGTCTTTGTTTTGTTTATCGAATTCTTTCGAATTGAGTTGATTGCTCTAGCTGCTAGAGTTTCCTTGGCGCAGGACGTCGGCGTCGGCGTCGGCGTCGGCGGAGACGCATCGCTTTTGGCGAACGCGTTTGATATACTATATATATAAAAGCTATATAGCATTTAAATTTAAATGCATTCTGCTAAATATTCCTGTTGAAGCGATTGGTTTTTTTGACGAGTTTTAGGGGGGGGGGGGATGGGACTGGAAAGGCTGCCAACTGGTAGGGGCCAGGGGGGGGGGGGAATAGGCCCCCTCTGAGGATGTTCTTATTTCATGGAGTGCTCCTGATTTGTTCGCACTGTCTGGAGGGATTGGAATAACACGTCACTTGCACAAGTCGCATGACTGCGTTCATTTATTCCATATTACTTCATTGAATGGAAATGTCGACTCTTTTCCCCTGCCATCTTCGAGCCCACGAAAATGACTTCACACTATGTCGTCAACTACTTTTTCTCCGGTTTGCCTTATTCAATTTTCAAGATCGTGAGGGGACTGCGATGGTCGATGGGTTGCTGAATCCACTTCTGCGCCTCTCAAGTAGTGTCACAAATTTTTTTGAAAATTCTTTATTACCAGCTACTTCTCCATGCTTTTGGCACCTCCGTCAATCATGGCACTTCCATCAATCATGGCACCTCCACCATCACGGCACCTCCACGTTTTGGGCCAACTGCGCTTATCAAAGTCGCATGCCGAACCCCCATTCTGAATGCTAATTTTCGTTCGTAGAAAACGGTTATTTTAGGATTCCGTTTTTTCTCACTAGATAATAAAATGCAAACCAGGCCGTCGCCTGTTGCGAGAATGAAATATTTGTGCAGCAGGCATTGCTCAACTGGGCCGGATCTCGCCAGTTTTTTTTTACTATGCCCTTGCACAACTCTCCGCACTTTCGCCGAGAGCCTCGGCGTAAACATTTAATTACTCAGCGAGGCAATTCATGCCGGAGAAATTAATGATTCTAATCTGCTTAAGCGGAGGGAAAATTGTCATTGACAAAATTTTGCACGCCTTGCTTAGCCCCAGACTTACACTCGCGCTCTACCTCATTAGAAAGTGATTAAACTAACTTTTACTACCTACAGAGAGCGTATTATAATTAATGGAGTACGGCGGTGGACGAGCAGAAAGCAGAACGCGTCTTCATCTGGAACGATGAAAGCAACGCAGGTAAAACGCAAAACGCACAAAGCACCGCACCGGCTCCGGTCTTATACATTACCATCACTCCGTTGTCGGTTCGCCACGTACTAAACATTCCCGTAGCGGCATTCCTTGTTCGGGGGTGTAAGCCGTCGAAGAAATCACCTGTTTGATACGTCGATCGAGCGCCGCACACCGTCCGCCCGACTCCCGCCCACCAACGCCATCCGTCACACGGGCTGGATCGGGACCCGTGATAGGGATCTGAACTGGGATGGGATGGCGACTGGAATTGGCACTGGGATAGGGATAGCAACGCAACGAGCAAGGCTCACCTATATAAGTATATAGGTGTATAGGTGCGCGGTGAATAATGGCGCACGGTGCGCGCTCTAACGCACGTCCGTCTATGGCCGGTGCGGTGAAGGGCCTCTAAGGTTACCGGCTCGAGACCGGGCGCACGACGAGCCACTTGATTACAGAATTGGGCCGATAGGTTTACCCTTCAGGTTGCGCGCGCTCTCGCTCGTAAATGATTGTCCGTGGAACCAATTAAGGAGGATCGGGGCTTGTCCGGAATGTTTGAGTCTCGGCTGGCTGGGGTTGCGGAGACGCGTCTCCAATCTGTTTCTCTTGCGCCGTCGAGCGGGGAAACGTCGGCCGCTGCCGTGGACGGTTTGGTATTCATTTGGAATGTTCGAATTTTTAGTTTTGTTTTTGGACGAGCGACCGAGCGCGGAGAGTGAGTGACGTTTTTTTCAATTCGGCTCATACTTCATGGATGAGAAACGGATGCTTTTGTTGTTGTGTGTATTGTATTTGTGTGTGATGACTGGTGTTTGTGTGCGTGTCTTTTTTTGTGAACAGCTTAAGGTCAAATAATAGTCTAAACAGCAAAACATTTTTTTTTTGAAAAATATAAACTTTAGCGTACCTAGTTATTCGATGATATTGCAAAATTTCCATCCAGTGTCTAGATTTCCAGCTTACTGGAATGAGAAAAACCCCCATAAGATGAACTATACTGGATAATATATAAAGTGAAAAAAATCAAAGCAAAAATATTTTAGAGCGGTTATATATTATGTTATAATTTGATGCTCTAAAATATATTAAAATATGGCAAAACAATAAAAGCAAACCAATATTTATGAAGCTGAAATTTTTGCGATAGTTCACTAATAATCCAACAGGAAAACTTGCAACTATTTGTCGTTGAACTGTCACTGTTTCATTCCATTCTTTAATGGTTTCAAGGACGTCACAAAGAACTCCAGATTCTTTGGGCTAACACAGCATCTTATAAACAGAGATTGAATTAAACGTGATTCTGGTCCCAGCTTGACACTGGTACACAGGAATAAAGCAGATCACGTATCATATATTTACCGAATGAAAGCTACCTCTTTTATTTCAGCGACTATCATTCAATTACAAAATCCATTGTACCATGTCCCAATGTATATTTCACCGCGTATTAATAAAGCTTCGCAGAAGCCCATTGGTCAGTTAGATTTAATTAATAAATGAATGATTACGATTACAATTAATTGATACAACTTTGAAACTATGCGATCGACATTTATATATTTGCCGAATTTATATGCACGCGCTCATTCGTTTCCACACGTTGCATTTATGAGAGAAATATCAATTAAGGTTTATCGTGTTACTCTGAGGATGTGCGGTAATTTGTATTCAAATTAGTCTTGTGTTGCAGCAAATCGATACCGCTGTTGTTGTGCGAGGGGCATTCCAATTAAACTATCTTCCGGGCACCGGTTCCGTCCTTGGTCCGGGCTGCATATCCGGTTTCCTGCCTAGACGCTGCGTCGGCATGCGCTGACCAAATGCATTTGGAAGCGGCACATTTCTCAGCTCTATTATGCAACTAGCATCAGCGCTCATTTACTCATTTATGAACTCAATTACGTTCACATTTGACTGTTGCTAAAGTTAACATGTTTTCTAGAGGGCAGAGTCAGAATTTAATTAAACATTTGAATAATTGACGGCCACGCGAGAGAATTCAAGATCACAAAACATAAAATGCGAAAATACATATGAGTTGCGCAATGAAGTGCAGTTTACTTAAGCTTTTGTGTACACAAGGAAATACATTTTGCCATTAGCTCCAAGTTAAACATGCTTAGCGCTGCATCAATCAATCCTTGCAGAGTCGAGAGAGTCAGCCATCCCTGCTGGCACACGCGGGCAAGTTCTTGTCGACGCGCCGCTCCTTCATCCATCTGCCTTTCCGCCGACTTGCGAGCAAGCCAAACAAAAACTTGTTGTTCGCAAATCAGACGCATTAATTCCTGCACTAACTCGCGGCGCGGGAACTCGCGAGCTCCGCAAACAACTAAAACAACATGCAAGCCTCTTAACTGTCATGAGTTAATAATGCAGTTTAGGGGTGGCGAAACTTGAGCTTGCTCTCTCTCTCTCTCATCTCGCAATCTACTTGCTATTTTATAGTATAAGTAATACAACATGCCATAGGAAATTAATATAAATTTCCAGCACGCCGCGCTGGTCTCTTTTATAAAAAATAAAAGGAAACAAGACTGCTATGGGGTGTAACTTTTCACTGTCTAGTTTAAAGAGTCGCTGGCGTGATCTCGGTTGTTTTCCATTGTCGATACTTTCGGCTCTCTAACTGCTGATGGCCTGCGCCTTGTCAGCTGATAGCGCCGCTGGAATTGCGCGCGGCAGCTCCAGCGCGCGAGATCAGCGCGCGGATAAACCTAGACGCCCCACGTAATATAGATTGATCGGGTATATAGGTTGCTGGGAAAGGAATATAGATTGGCTTCAGATTTATGTAGATGGTTTCCATGCGTTTTCGTGGATCACCCCCATTTATTCCCCGTTCTTCCTCTTCATCGTGCTACGGAGCCGGCGTCGGCGTCGGCGGTTGCCCGACGCCGACGACGCCTTTTCTTGCAGCTAGCGCCGTGAGCGTCGACGCTTGGGCATGGAGAGAATCTACGGCCGACGCTGAGCTTTATTTCCTCCCGTCCGAGTTTGACAGTGAGACCTCCGCTCCATCGGCTCTGCTCGCAATTCGGTCCGTCCGTGATTACTTTTTTGGCCAACTTTTGTGTGCCGCGGCGCGGAGGTTCATTAAGACGGGGGTTGGTGACTTCACGTATATTTTTCATTAATGTTTGATGCTGCTCGCCCTGGCACAAGCACAGCGCGCTTTCGTGCTGTGTGCCTGTGGAGAGCTCCGTGATGTGGTGTCCGGGTGTCTCCGATGGAGAGTGTTTGCGTCCAACTGGATTGGGCGAGAGGGAAGATTAGGAGATGTTTATATACCGACCCGGGATTCACACCGAGATGAAATTTCGTAGAGAACGATGCTTCAGTATCATGGTTCCTTTCAGACGATTTTCAGCTGTGGACTTTCTCTTGAATATAAACGAACACAAATTGATGAGCCAGTTTTTGCATGTTCATCAAAAGAGGGTGATTAGTTCGCAATTAATAATTGTTTCGGAGAATTTTCGTTACTCAATTAAGTCAGAGCGCGAAGAAGCCGGCCCAATCATTTCGAATTCAGATGAGTTAATGTTGCCTCTTGGAATAAATCTGAGACGGGATCGACGTGGGCGGTTCTCCCGTGCCTGAAAAATGTTCCAGCAGTCAGTCCGTAGCTCGCGAGGTGAAGTATCGGCCGAGAAGATCAGACTTAGAATCAACATTCGCCGTCTCGTTCAATCAAATCCATCACACGAATACATCCAAAACACACGCCCGACGGTTTTCGCCGGAGAGCAGCAGACCACTCTTCTTATTACAACACATTCCCGCCGACCCGTTTCATTGTTGCTAACATTGCCGGCACTCGGGAGCGAAAATATCGCTGCACACACAGACAATAAATACGTAATCCACGTAGACTTCCCGGCTTAACATTACCATTCATTCGGAACGTCTTTAATAATTCCCTTTCACGAGCCATGTGCGATGACTGCACCACAGGCCGGCAAGGCCCCACCAACTCGACGGCACGACACTGCGCAAAGTACGCTACGGCAATATCGGACGACTGCAGATAATCTTTTGTATCCATTGTTCACGACTTTTAATTGATTAAAACTCTGGGTAGTATATACACCACGAAATTTCCCTCTGGGCGATTTCGCCCGCCAAAACTCACTATCATGCACCAACTATCTCCAAACACGATCCGCACGCGCCCTCGAGTGTCCGATCTCCCATCATCATATAATCAATGCCGCGTAATTATTACCTTATAGGAATTCTGTCGATAATGGATTTGCATATTCATAGGACGCTGGAATTTCGGTGTGAGCCATATCACCACTTAAACCACCGTCGTCCTGGTAATGTCCTGAGCTAGATGTCTTTTGAATCCCGTCCGCCTATAGATATATTCCCTGGTTAATCATGTAGTTATGGCAGTGTCCTCATAACGCGGCATATTAATTAATTGCAAACAATGTTACGCGCGAATATACACAGGCGTGATACTAAAGATGCTACTACGGGGTACGCGCCGTAGAGGTTATTAGCGTGTAAATTTTAACAGCGGCGTTCACATAACGCGGGGGTGGAGGGGTACGGTGCTGTATTTGGGGGCCGTTAAGGGGCGCACGGGAGCGCGCGTTAAGGGGCGCACGCTGCCCCGCGCAGTCGCTGTTGCCGCGCGAAATCATTATTGCGTCCGATCTTATTGGAAATTGCCGGCCCCACAGTCGCCGACCGTAAGTATCAATGGATTAAACTGCGGTTTTCGCCCGCGTTCGGCCATAGAAACTTCCAACTCTGACCCGAACTTGGCTTACGTGGTCAATACAGGTTTACAAATTTCAACGGCGAACGGACCAATAAGTGTAGGCGTCATGGAAATAATCCTCTATCTATAGGACAATTAATTCTGCAAATGTAGTGTTTGATTTGAAGTATTCTAGTTATCCCCTCTTTATTTCTTTCTCTATCCCTCTCTCTCTCTCTCTCTCTCTCTCTCTCTCTCTCTCTCTCTCTACCGTAACCCTCTGCTATCCGTTATGCAAATGCATGTTAATTCGGTGCTCGGAAGTACCCGTTCGTTTCGCCCCGTGCATCTTAGCCGTCTGCAAGTTGGCTACGTTTTCTTACTGCTCATGACGTTGGAGTCGGCGGCGTCGGCGTCGGCGTCGGCGTCGGCGGCGTCAGGCGAAGTACCTAATTGCTGTACTTACCGCTCAAGGGGTGCTCCGGCTAGCGCCAGGTATTTGCACCGAAATTAGCAATGATTAGTGCGTCATATAGAAGCGTTCCTATGCCTTCCATCACCAACTTGCTTGGAAAGTACTCCTACTTAATCCGCTGACTATGGCACTCAATATACAAATTATTGGGTCGGAAAATGATTTGATATACGACGTCAATGAAATACCAAGTAATTCCATGCAATACCTATAATGCTTCGAATAGATTGATATGTCATGCCACGTATGGTCTGGTGTATTCAATAGTATATAAGTATATCTATAACTATAAGTGTACTTGTTTTAATAATAATAATAATATATATATATATATACAAATACACTGTACCCTGATTCCTTTGGAAGTGGCGATTGGTCTTCTACGAACAGCAAACCTCAACACAGCATTTATATCATGTGCACCTTGTGCTTCTTCATTTTTGGTCTACGTTACAATGCTACGTCATTAACATTACCGAGCTGCAAATTGTGCATGCACTTACACAATGACTTCGCCGTACACAGAGCATAAATTTCTTAGCCACGATAAGTACTTATATTTATTCACCGCGCAAAAAAAAAAGAAAACTGTTGAACAAGTTTTACCTTTTGTGTTCGCGATTCTGAATTCTGTGTGTATTCTGTTGCCGCCGTTACCATAGGAGCTTCAGCAGCAGTTCTGCATCTAGTATGGAAATAAGTTGAACAGTTCGTGATTGCGCGCTTGTTAGTCCCAGTTTGCCAACGGTTTGCTTGCGCGTCTCGCTGCCCGACCGTCCGACCGAACGAGGAAAAATCCGACAACGACCAAGACATTTCTTTGACAAACTTGGACTGGAACTTTCCAGCGGGAACTTAAATTATATCCGAAAAGATAATTGCAGCACGCTACTCGGGCGAGCATTCCTTCGTCTTAGAACCAGTACGCCGTGGCAACTTGAATTGCGAATTTCCCCGCTCAGCCAACTTTGCGAACCAATTTGCAAAACCGCAAGTTTAAGCATTATATATAAACCTTACCTTTGATTTAACGATTGTGATGCAATAACTTAAACTCGTGTCGCGCAGCATTCCTTTTTTCCCTTTAATATATACAACCATCTCGAAACTTTCATCGCCATATATATTTTAATGCTCATATCACCACGCGCCTGCTCCGCGGACGGAAACGTCAACCTAACTCCCGAAACTTTTCATTTTTTGTAGCAAGAAGTTTCGGGATATCTTGTCGACACTTTACATTTGCCCCAATAACTCATGACACGGGGTGGCAACGAGAGTGAAGGAGATAGCCGTCATTATCTCCTGCTGCGTCTACATGCAGATTGAGAGAGAGCGTTGACGCCGACGACGCGAAAGAATCGTCTGCGTGCGTCGGAGAGTTAATGGCCGAGATCTACGTTGGGCGGACGACGCCGCCGCGAAAAGCGACGCCCATCATTGGCGACGCTTGACAAAGATAGAAAGATATTGGCAAAATCGCACACCACCCCTGCCGCGTAAAGATATACTATGCCTATATGTCACCCGTCTAGAGCACAAATATGCCACGGGACGGATTCGACGCACGGAAATTGGCACAGAACCAGGATCATGGTTCCAATTGTTTCATTCTGCAAGACGGGAGCTGCATGTGTGTAGGTATCTACGGTTCAGTACTAAGGATATGCAAAACTGAACTGCAAATACAAATTTCTATATTATTCACGTGTTATGGCCGAACGATGCGCGCTGCTCGACAGAGAATTGGACTTGACTGGACTTAAAAATGACGGAGACCATTTCTAAGCTCGAAGGAGACTGCATTACCATTGTAGACTATTGCTCCTCCGTCCGCGCAATGGCTGAAAATAAGTGAAATCTTGTGTTCAATGTCGTCAACTGAGTGCATAGTGCGCGCAGAAATTGTATTTGAAGTGTTTGAAGGCAAATAAACACCGAGTACTTATATGGAATGTCAAAATATCTTCGAAGTGCCCGGCATGTCACTGCACTGACCTACATTTTGGCCAATCTGAGTGCAATAACCGTGCAGAGTGGATGGTATTATTGCAAGCGTCTGCAGTCTACTCGTGTGAAATGCACGCGACGTTTTCTCTCAATCGTCAAGCGGGAGAAAATGGCTCGGGAAATGCAATGACAGCGGGGGGGAAAGCACGATGTTTCCATAGAAAAGCCGCGTCCCTATTTCGTGGAAAAAACACGAGGAAAAGCTAGCTCTGGCCGTAACATGGATATAGTCGTCATGTTGTGGTAGTTTCTTGTTTTTTTACTTACATACTACCTATATGTATATAAAAGATGGCGGCCGTAGAAACTTCGGACTGCAATCTTGTATCATTCGAAATTGACGTGTACGTTGGAAGACGCTGCCTTTCGGGCTCTAATACCAGGGGCTCGCTCGTTCCGTCGTTCTCGGCCAGCACCATGCTATATGTTCGGGGGGGCCTAACTCAATAAGCCGGTGCTAGCATTCGCCCAGGCAAGATTAAATTACAGGCTGCACACACGAGGTTTTATTGAAAAAGTTCAATTCTTCGATAGTAAGAAAACTTTGAATTGTCTTTTCTTTAACACATTTCACCTCTTGACTCGCCTTTTATTTTTACAACTTACAACACTGGTCACATATACATTTTGTTGCTCCAATACTGCAAGGATAGGTATATTACATCCATTAAGTCCACGGAACTTCTCGGCTACGCAATCTCATGTTATCAATCCACTGCTGAAAAATTACAAGTTTTCCATGACCCATTCTTGAAATAGGACATTGAATTTCAACCTCAAACCAAAGTTTCTATCGCCCGGCCATAACCAGAACCCATACTATACATTCCCACATTCTCACCATTCACAAAGCTAGCAGTCAACGTCCTATAACTGCATCGCAATTGGATCTCGCGATCGTTCCCCCCAAAGTAATGAAATTGAAAACGTCTTGCAAACACATCCAGTGCCAATTGATGCGTTTGTTTTCGCGTCTACTGGATTGGGTTATTATACGTACCGTCCCAACAACGACGCTGTACCAAAAGCACATTAACGGAGAGCGGATATAAGAACAATGCAGTTGTTTGGATGAATCAATAAAGACAAATGGGCACGTTAAGGCGGCACATCCTAACGCCATATTGGCTCGTTTCTCAGAGCGCCTAGCGCGCCGTGTCAGCATCTCTCTCTCTCGAGTCACTTGTGTCGGAAAACTAGCGTTCCGTATGAAAAGAAAATTGCATAATTTATTCTGGAAAGGTAATAATAACAGGGGAGGTTGGGATCTCGCACGACGCGAGCTACATTAACCATGTTACATGTCGATGAGAGCGCAGTCGGAAGTAAATGGGAGATGAAATTGGTGCCACGAATGAGAGATATATTATGTAGCCATGCGCTGTTTGAAAATGTTATTGTGTTCGCCGCTGGTGCTAATAACTGGATTATCTCTTATAGTACATCTCTGAAAGGGTTTTATTCGCTCCACTCTAATTTGTTATAATGAACAATCCTAAGTTGGTCATTAAAACAGACAAAAGTCTATTTTTAAACATTTGGTCTTAAATCTTTTGAGTGCATATCTTTAGCTTCCGAACATTAAAGCATTCATTGTGTTTTTTAAATGTTAGAAACGGCCTTCTTTTGTTAGTAAAAAATGTCCACGCCTTCTCAAGAAGCAATATATTTCAAAATATGACTGTTTTTTTCAATATAAATATAATAACTGCTATTGGCTAAGCCTATAAATATTGAATTTATGTCTGCGTGGGTTTTGGCCTAAACGGGCTGCGCTTTGTTCAATAGTGGCAGCGTCACGGAACCGTTTTTCCCGTCGATAAAGCACATAATGATTGCAGTCGGCCATTACGAAAGCTCTGAAACTGAAAGGCTCGAAAGCGCTCTTGATGTGCCTTCGTTTTGTATAATAACTCCCCGCACACCAGACACTATGCATATAGGCTACATCCGTCATTGTGTTACCATCGCTAACTTTTAGGCTTCTCGACAATTTGCCCGTGTAACAAACTGGTTGAAAACTATTCGGCTCAAGTTTTTATTACACATGTCTCGCTACGCCTCGTTCACTAACGTCGTTATAAAATCTACTGCCACACCTTACTATTTACACTGTATACATCGAGGAGCAGATAAATCACTATAATGGGACATGAACGCTGCACTCCGAGTTCAGATGATGTTCACGGTGGGTAATGTGCGGTAATTGTGTTAGAAGTGTGCGTGTTGCTTGTGCACCGGCGAGATACCGTTAGAGCGGCGTGCTTTTCCGCGAGAACACCCATATTTTTTGCGCACATCCACCCCCCCCCCCCTGCTTTTCCGTTCACGCAAAACACGCGGGCAATGTTTTATGCCCGATCTCTGCGATATTTATTCATCAGCTAGACTCCCCATCATAATTCCCCGTTAATGTCGTCACACACGCGGATGTAGTTAGATAAGTTGGTAACACTGGGGCGGTCGGGGGAGGTATGTATGGGAGGTTAACGCGAGCGTCGCGATATAGCAACAAAAACCCAAAAACCAGCCCCTAAACTGCGGCGGACGGGGCAAGGGGCTGGGGACGGCGACGGGGGACGGGGGAGGGGGGAGGTGGTGAGAGTTGCCTGGCGCTTTTCAACCCGGGCTTGTGTAATAAGTCGAGAGAACTTTATTCGCTTGTACTAAACATTTCACCATTTTCTTGCCTAGAACATAACTTGACGTTATATGTTGGGCATAAGTAAAAGTTACCTACACACTTAACCGTCTTGGCTTTGTGCCTTGCAGCTCCACAATTCGCTCTGTTGCATATAGATGGGTGATGGGATAGAAGGAGTGGGCCGCGTGGGTGGAGTGGTGAAGCGGGGGGGGGGGGCTAATGGAACTCTCTGTGAGGCAGACTTTGTCCACTTAATTGTTGCGGAAATTGATTCAAACTGGAGTATGTATAGTACCGAGTTCAATTACGAACATTTGGCATGGTATGCGGGCACGAGGTATGAAAGGTATGGATTGATCCTAATCCCATAACATTTTTCATTTTTAGTGCCCCCCCCCCTCCCTCCCCGCAGATAGGTCAATGCCAGGACTTGCTTCAGCTTTCGAAATAAATCCACAAATTACTTCGCGTTCAATCATACATTTGGCATTTTCTTCATTTTTCTGTCAAAATGTAACTGTTTTACACATTTTGCTGTCGCTTTTTATATACCAGCCAATGCGGTCAAAACGCTTTCACGTAACCCTTTGGGATTCTTTAAGCACTTCAAGAAGGACTGGAGCAGGGCACTGTTTATTGGTTACGAATCATGTATAAATGTATACCGTGCGATTGATATTTTTCGAACGTTGTTTAATTCCTGCAGCACGTCAACTTGTTTCGAAGGGATAATGCAGGCCTCGAAATTCTCTGAATTTCTCGTGCCATCCTCCAGTCCCGAACTCTATAGTTTGCAATGCCAAGTAACTTTCTGGCAATGAGATGGTTTGCGAAACTGAGTTTCTTACTTATCATTGGACGATTGGAAAAGTATTTTCTGTGATAAAAGTAATACTGGATTGGTACCATACAAACATTGGAAAGTAAAGATGCATTGCAGGCACAATTTAAACTACATAGCTCAAACAAACGCCAAGAACAGGGAAAGTTACAAGAACTTACAGCTTACCCGGCATGAATAAGTAAGCTTCTACCAATAGCATTAAACTGAACATTTCATAAATTGGCAGATATTACTTTGACAAGTACAGGTGCTGTATGCTCATCCCGAAAATATGATTAAAAACAGGCTATCTGATAACATTGACGTATAGTACAAGAAGCGAGATATCAAATAGACAATGCTTTGTTTTAAGCAGAGAGAGAGAGGTACAAATTGATGTTTATACCGTTCTTGAATAACATGAGATGATATTTGTCTCGGCTGCAATTTTTCTCATTTCGTCGTAGAAAATACACTTCTTATATTATGGCTTCTGGTTGATATTGTTCTAAAACTGTACGATCAGAATTCAGAACTATTAATTTGAACATTGTTCGCATTATTTTTTGCTTGCGATGAAGTGTTTTGTAGCCACTGTAGTCATAAATTGAAATTTGCATTTATTTTGTGTCTGCGTTCCGCTAAAATGTATGTTCCGGAATTTTACACTTTTAATAATTAAAAAGCATCAACTAATTTTCCCTCTCGTATGTACTAAAATTTGACATTTCCTTCGGTAAATATTCGATATTTACTCTATGATGGTCGTGTTTGTCAACGAAAAACTAATTTCTAATACACCATATAAATAACTTCCAGCACACAATGTTCAAATCAAAATTGTTAATGGCGCGTTGCCTCGAGAGGCTAGTGCAAACTTTGCCCGAGGAAGAAATTATAAATTGATCGAAACGCATTGAACAAACAAGCAAGAAAAGTTAGGCATTCGACCCTTTATTTTCTTATTAATTTCGCGTAAACTAGTAAAAGGCCCACAGAAAAACGCTAAAACATGTTCCAGCTTTATAAAACTTATCGCAGTCTAGAAACGCACATCTTGGGAGACATTGCAAAACCAAACTCTCTGCACCACAAGAGAATTCTGAAATTCCGCGAGACAACGCAAAACACACACACACCCTTCCGGCACCCCTCTGATTTTCTTTTCGCGAGCATTTCAGTATTTCACTAGCGTTTAAAAAGGGTTGCGTTTAAAAAGGGTTGGTTAAAAGCAATGCAGCTCATGTGTTTCGTGCCATATATAGATGTAGAGTTAGTTTGAATGGTATCGAACCCAGGACCCTCGAGACCGATAAACCCTCCTGCCCACAAACGCCAGATAAAGAGCTCCCCCCCCCCCCTCGCCTTTCCTTCTCGGCATGCAACACACCAGTCGACCACCACAGGCCGTAAACAAGGGCACAAGTGACACTATATCAGATTCAGGGCCCGGCCCAGCACTCTCACTCACACATATATACCCATATACACATACCATATACTGAACTGCGCGAATATAGCCCAGCTTACCAGGCGAGCAGGCCTAGTTAAAATACATCCTTTTACACTTGACTGTGTGTTATTTCCAAAAACGGGCGTCCGTATTTCTTATCTGCTTTCATCTCTTTCAGCGCGGCGAACCCTCAACGTCTGCAGGCTGCTTTCTGTGCACCGGTGATATACCTATATGTGTGTACCTAACCTACCTGCCCCGACAGTTCGTATCGCATACACCGACGCCGTTCAGAGCGTCGGGACGCCGCTATTTCGTGATTACAGTTGCACATTCAGAGGGAAGATCATCAATGTTGAGCTTATACAGGGCATATATGGTATATATATATATATATATATATGTATAGGTGAAAACTTTATAATTAATTATAAATTCTAAGCTTTACAACTACATTGTTTGTAACGTAATTAACTTTCTGGGTGTGCTCCAGTTTTACGGCAAGCCGTTTTTGAAAGGATAAACAACTCTAGGAAAAATGTTTCTTTCCTCGGAAAGCATTGTGAAGGGAAAATGGTTGTGCAGCAGCAAGTATTGCTTTTGCGAGAACTGTGACACTTTTTTCTCCCTTTGAGTCGTTTACAACGCTACCTCAGCGTGATATTACGTACATACATTTCGTAGTTGCACTCTCGCTTCTTGGCAATATCTCGGCATTATCTCGTGCAATTGTTTGCGGCGCGACTGCTTCAAGAGGCACCGCCGTTCTTCATGCCGACGCCGCAAAAGCCAACAAGGAACGAAGGAGCGCGGCAAATATAGCGAGCTCCAGACGGATTTATATGCAGAACAGTCGGGGGATAAATTATGTTTTACCCTGATTTAATACTGGCTGGCAATATGTCGCTGGGGAGGTATATGTGTCTGCGGAGGTCCTCAGCTCGGCGTCGCCAATTTGAATTCGAACACAATAGGACGCGGCTCTAATACACAGGATATTGTGTCTGCGTGTAACAAAAAAATGGCCTGATATATAACACAAACAATGCAATAACAAACGGAATAGACCTACACAATAGGATCAATTTTGAAGTGTATCAAAAGTTATCCCTCTTCTCTCTCTCTCTCTCGCTCTCGCTCTCGCTCTCGCTTTCTTTCTATCTCTATCTCTCACGCTTTCCACGCGGCGATCCAGGCAAACGCGCGAGCTTATCCATTTCCGTGTGTGTGACAATTTGATCGATTGGTTTGCCAACATTCGCTACGCTCCCTCCTCCCTCGGCCAAAGTGTCAGATAAACGCCTCCGTTCGCGACCGAGTCCACAAACTTCTCGCGAAAACCCACGTCACGAAAATCCCACGTGTTGTTTCCGTGTGTATGTGTTCGCAAACTAATTAACGGACGACTAGAAAGTCATTAAACGCGATTGAGTCGTCTCTGGAATGAAGGTGGAAGTCGAAAGGACGAGGTCCTCTCGATGGATGATTCACGGCAGGCACCAGGACGTTCCTAGAAGGTACATAAAGAGAATGGAGTTCGCTATCCCAGTCCTGGAGTTACATTCTTGTAGCCGTTTGCATCGCACAATGAGATTCGTTGCCGCGTTAGGAGTGCGAAGGATTTAAATCGAGCATTATGTTGTAGTGCAGAGAAACTACTCAAAACAGGATAATTTAGTCAGGGCGTGGGCTCTCGAATCAACACCCCCAACGCCGTCGCGGTCTCCGCATAGCGCTGCCACCGCCAGCGCTCCGCTTGCACAGCAGCAGGCAGCGCGCTCGGTATGTCGGCACTTGAACGGGATTAGGATTTAGGGGCCAGACACTCGCTAATGTGTTTCGTGGAATGAATGAATTAAGTGCCTCAATCAAAATTAATTCTGATTGCAATCGTGCGGGGGGGGGGGGGGGGGGGCAAAAGTTTCCGACGAAAAACACTTCGACGCTGCGCGTGTGTGTTGTGCAGGATGAAAAGGCCGGGCTGGGTGTGATTTTCCAACTTTTCCTTGGTTTTTGTGATGATTAAATTGAGCCTGCGAGTGAGGGATTATCCGTGAATAACGTATACGCGTTGTACGTGGCCAGGGATCTATTTTCAATCGGCAATCTCAGTTATTATCAGGGCTCCAATCGTTTTAGTAAATATTTGAGCTTTCTCCGGAGTTTCTGTGTAAGTAGTTAGTATAGAACCTGTCTAACTTTTATTTGTGCGAGGGCGGGGGTGAACGGGCCTACCAAAAATCCATCCCCATAGTTAAAAACTGCCATTAACTTGTTGCCGAGAACAAACGCTTTCTGTAACGTCCGAAAATACAGTGCTGATCACCAGCGAACCGGAAGGAGTTTTATCTTGCTAGGCGTGGCAGTCACGGCCAGGCGAACTGGAGCTCGATGAGGCTGCGGGCAAGCGAGTCGCGCCCCCCCCTCCCCCCCCCCCAGCGAGAAAGCCCCTCAAAGAGAGTTGTACTGGCGAGGCTTCTTTTACTTTTAACATACCTTATTCGTTTCGCTGTGCTGGGAAGTTTCCCGTTTGCTCGGCGGTGCGCCGGCGGAAAACTATCGTGGCAAATATTGAAGAAGCGTAATAACCAAAGTGCTCTGGGCGATCTTGTGCAACTTTGGGTTTGACTAAACATCGGGCCTAAATATTACGCTGTGTTTGAAGCTCAAATAGCGAGTAGAATGCTCATGTGGGTAATGAGGAAGTGGGTCTTAGTGTGTGTTTTTATGAAGTAGGCACGTCCACTTTTGAACAGTTTGAGAATTTAGCACGCTCCGTCTTGAGTTCGATGATTCATATGCAGAAGGGACGGCATTCTCATATGCTAACATTCATAAGTGGTCTACACAATTTGTAGCATGTGTTTGAATATTTCAGGTACATATAACCAGCTTAATTAATTAGTTAATAAATTACATAATTAAATTATAAACCCTCTTAACAGCTTGCATCGGAATTTCAAATGCGTGTCAACATAATATTACACGCCGCACACAAAAAACACGACACACACACACACACACACACACACACACACACACACACACACACACACACACACACACACACACACACACACACACACACACACACACACACACACACACACACACACCTTTCAATGGAACCCGGCTCCTCCACGCATATTTTATGCGACGGATTTTCATAACGCACATAAAAGCCGAAAAGTTTACACGCGTTGTGAAATATACTTTACGTTACTCTAAAAGCTTTCTACACAAAAAATAAAACCCCGTCGCCACATCGACGGTCCGTAGTAAAACAGCAATTAGTCGTGCGTGCTTGTGCATTCTCTACGTGCCGGCATCTCTAGCCGTTTGCACCCCGGTCCGACACACGACACACACGACACACGACACGACACGACAAGACACGACATGCGCTATGCGCACGAGAGGCGCATTCGCGTTCTGTATAACCAAATCAAAACGCAAAATTCAATCACACTAGTCGTAGATCTTCACTCGACTCGAGCGCTCGCTGTACCGCAATCGTGCTTCATTTGTCGCGAATTGAAATACTTCACCAACAATTATACAAAACTTTTGACACACTGTAGTATACTTTCGACATGGCGTCGGCGGGTTTAAATGTGCAAATCCCGTTATGGTAAAACGTAATAATTCATTAATACTATTCAGGGAGTGTTATTATTAGTCCGGGGCCTAAGCTAATACATACAGTGCGAACAAAGATGGGTACAGCGAGCGAGCAGGCAAGATAGCACTGCGACAGAGAGGAGGCGCCGCGGTGCAAACAGAGACAGAAACACATATGCAAACATGCCAAATGCATAAAGCCGATATTTTAAAATTTGCCCGCGCGCACCCACGTTCGAATGGGCGCCGGGTGAAAGGATGGTATTTATTTTCCATATCATGTACACACCCGTGCCGTGGGCGCGTGGGGATGGGGCAATCGGGGGGGGGGGCAATGCCGGGAGATGAGGCCAGCGCGCTTGGACGTGGGGCACATGCTAAGCGGGTACGTAACATCTGCACCCTGTAGCCGCGAGACCCCCAGCCCCGCGCCCCCCCCCCCCACCCCCGCATCGTGCATCGTCTACGCAAAATAATTGACGCGTTTTTTTTTGGGGTTCTGTTCTGTTTTTGTGTCCGTGTGAAGAGTTTTTGAAACGCCGGGAATTCGACAGCGTTATTAAAGTTGAAAAACCTGTCGTGTGTGTACCTATCTATTACACGCCACGTTTGCTCTTCTTTTTTTGTGAATCTGTAATAACATTTTGCTTATCGGCTCTACCTTGCTGTTTGTGTCTGTATTTGTGTTACTGTTACCGAACGAAATAGGGATCTTGAGGTGAGTTTTCACATTGGCGCTGTTTTTCATTTTCCGCTGCCGGCGAAACTGAGTAAACACGGTGACTTCAAACGGCGGCCGAAACACAGAATTTAGACATATACTTCAACGGAAGTAGTATATCGTCTTCCTGTTTCGAACTGAATTGAAAAAAAAACTTTATGCTACCCTAGACAGCACCAATCTTTTCTGAGTGAGCTTCAAACGGATCAGCTAAGTAAAGCTAAGCATGGAGTACACTTACTTCGGATTCAATCTTTGTTTCGTATAAGTTGACTTTTCCTAGCGAAGTGCATTTTCTTATTAACATGTAATGGATAATAAAGTTCCTAACTATGGAATACTTACGATTGCATAGTCATTATAGCTTAAAAGTTAATGCTAAAACAAGGAGTATGCATCTGTTTTGCTTCTGTTCATCTTTAATCTAAAAGTAAAAAAAGCTATAGCCGACTTTGAATTCGATTCACATTTGTAAGCTTTACGACCACGCCCACCCGAAACCTAATATAAAGCGACGTGGGAAGGCGATAGCATAATTTAAATTCAAACGTGAATACCTAGCTCAGCTATAATTTTTAAAGCCTATCCTGTAAACCAGTATTTTGTTTTTATTATTGACATCGCTTCACCTATAGACGCAGCCTCTTCCACTCACGCATTGAATTCAATTTCATAGGCAATGCCAACGTCTGAAGATTCCCGGAAGATACCAGGTCCCCACATGATAAACTTGAGTCACAGCACACACGGTACTCTTCAATAAACCAGTCTATATGTTGGCGTAGGCGTATACGCACGTTTCTCTAATCAAAATTTCCCGTCGGCATCTGAAACAAGCGTTTAATTACTTCCACTCGACGGCGCTTTTGTAACATGTAAGAGTCGAGCGCGGGCTTCGCGCCGAAATATTGTCGAAACGACGCCGCAACGCCGCAACGCCGCCGCCGTCGTCGTCGTCGTCGACGCGGCGCGCCATTCACTCGCAGGAAGCTGTTTACTCTTAACGTGCCCCGGTGTGCGGGAAGACGACAAAGTCACGAGTCAAACTCGATCAACGAAACGCTACCCGCAAAACCTGGAGGGGCTCTGGCCTCTCAAATGATTGCCCCCCCCCCCGTCGCCCACGTGCCCTAGGCTCGGAAGGGCTGTTTTCTCTCACAACCGGGGGGCCACAACACCCATCGCGAACACAGTGCCGTTTTGCCATGATGTGGAATGACTGGGTCATTGCCCTTTGTTTTCATTCGTCCACTGGACAGGCAGACCCCAACAGGAACCGTAGACATATTGAAATATACCGTTGTGTTTCTAGCGTGAGAGAGTTGTGTTGGAATGATCACCTTGGCAATGATAGCCCCACCAACATAGCTTACCTCTTAGATAATGTAGCCCTCAAATTAATTAATCATAAATTTTGTGCTATGGTTAGTTTTGATAATTAACTTCCGACACCATGGAAAATTATGTTTGCTATGGAAGCTAATATTCCCAATGTAACAGAAGTTATTTAGCCAAACCAATCGTAGAAAAAAAAAATTATTCTTACGTATATATGAAAGCCGTACATATTACCTAGGATGTGAACAACTTAGTTGGGGCTGTTACTTATAGTGAGCCTGTAAATGATTGTTTGGTGAATACGCGTTGGCCATGGTGATCACTCTACCTTAAGGATGTGTCCATTAGACATAACCATCACATACTATGACCATCGTGGGTTTTACCAGGGTAAACCAGATTTTATGATTCAATATGATCCGGTTTTATCAAGTTTTCCAACTCCTGGTTGAGATCCCAACTAGGAGTTACAACTGAAATCAGCCAATCACCTGCAGCGAATTTGGTTGTAACTCCAAGTTGGGATTTCAACTAGGAGTTGAAAAACTTAATAAACCCGGGTATAAATATCCCAAAAGAGAGAGGCCTCGACTCTTAGTACATAAATGTAAACCCATTCCATTTACCAAATCGAACCTTTCCCTTCAACGTAAAGGCAAGTAAAGTGGTTGAATACAGCCCCGAATGTTGCAATCCATCACTGCTCATCCCACCCCCCCCCCCCCCCTCGCCCGTAACGGCGCGGTGTCCCGCACCCATCTAACGTGTCCATCTTTGTGCCCCCCGCCCCCGCAGTGCCGAAGGTGGAGATCGTGGACGAGCGCGGCGAGACGGTCACCGACAAGTTCTACAAGGCGGGCTCGACGATCGAGCTGAAATGCGTGATCAGTCAAGTGCCGCAGCCGACGTCCTACGTCACCTGGCGCCACGGACTGCGCATGCTCAACTACGACATCTCGCGAGGCGGAATCAGGTGAGCGGACGCCGCATGTCAAATGTACGGGGGTTCGGCCGTCTACCGCAGAGCGGTATCGAATTGATGTGTGTTGTAAATACGAAGTGGATCCCGTAGGACTGTTATTGAAGCCGGATAGGTGATTCGATCGTTGATCTTCTCATGCTCTTCGGATATACCTTTGAGTAGTCTCGGCCTAACCGTCGTTGTCTGTGCGGTAATTGGGGTCGGCGGCTTGGTCACCTTCGCGTCGGCTGATGTCGACTGTTCGCGTTGGGAGCTTTCGATCAGTGCTCCACCCACCCGTCGGATGCGTTCGACTGGTAAATGTTTCCAAGGTTGTTTTTCTTTCGCGTTGGTCCTCGGCATGTACCTCCCTCTGGACGGGAGGAGGTTTCCAACTTCGTTTTATATACGACTCTAAATTGTTTTCGCCTCACAATGGTTCTATTTGTGGAACTGGCCTTCAGTTGGAAAAAGTCTGCGTGGAAAAACATTCTTACTTTTCCCTTGAATACATTACTCCTTAAAAGTAACTTCCCTGGAAATTCATTTCTATAAAAATTTTATTCCAAATTGAGACCGTGTTTTGAATTGGATATATTATGCTTCAAATGTGCGAAATCAATTTTATAACAGATCGTTTAAAGGTGGTGGACTTTGCTGCGTTCGCTTGCTATTTAATTATATTCCGTAATTAATAAAATTGCTATCAGTTCACACTTGGTTTCAACTTTAAGCCCCGTGTCGCAGAGTTTAAAAAATCTTTCCCGCGTTTTTTCGCCGTTTTTCCGTAGCAGTCGGCCAAGCAAAACACAGCCCGAGATGTTATCTCCATCCGCCACGCAGATACCCCGCTAGTCGCAGCCACGCGGTTTGATGGCGTCGCTCGACGTCGCTTTTTCCGTCGACGCCCCGACGTCCCGCGCCAAAAGACGAATGTGTTTTATAATCGCTTCTATTTACTGATAGCTCTGTCGGCTGAGCGGACGTCCGAGCGCCGAGCCACTTGGCCACCGCGGGATAAGACTTGACCCATTTATCACCGCATCGTGCTCTTAAAACACCACTTCATCCCCACCACCACCCCCCAACACCATGCAAACCTGACATGTTCTGCCGCGACCAATTTCATTTGAAATCTATAACTGTGTCGGTTTCTAGCATTTACATTCAAGGCGAATGTTTCACGTAGAACAGAGTCGCTATGCAGCAAAACACTACAACTAGCTTTTATCTCTTCGCTGCGTGTCGTTTTAGCACGCTCTGAGGGCTGCGTTCAGGGGCACAAGGTGGGAAGTCGAGTTTGCTCTGCGGGCTGCGTTCAGGGGCACTAGGTGGGGGGGACGAGTTTGCTTTGCGGGCTGCGTTCAGGGGCACTGGTTGGGACTTGAGTTTGCTCTGAGGGCTGCGTTCAGGGGCACAAGTTGGGGACACGAGTTTGCTCTGCGGGCTGCGTTCAGGGGCACAAGATGGGGAGTCGAGGTTGCTCTGAGGGCTGCGTTCAGGGGCACAAGGTGGGGAGTCGAATTTGCTCTGAGGGCTGCGTTCAGGGGCACTAGGTGGGGGGGGACGAGTTTGCTTTGCGGGCTGCGTTCAGGGGCACTGGTTGGGACTTGAGTTTGCTCTGAGGGCTGCGTTCAGGGGCACAAGTTGGGGACACGAGTTTGCTCTGCGGGCTGCGTTCAGGGGCACAAGTTGGGGACTCGAGTTTGCTCTGCGGGCTGCGTTCAGGGGCACAATATGGGGAGCTGAGTTTGCTCTGCGGGTTGCGTACAGGGGCACTAGGTGGGGACTCGAGTTTGCTCTGAGGGCTGCGTTCAGGGGCACAAGGTGGGGGAGTCGAGTTTGCTCTGCGGGTTGCGTTAAGGGGCACAATGTGGAAGAGCTGAGTTTGCTCTGAGGGCTGCGTTCAGGGGCACAAGTTGGGGAGTCTAGTTTGCTCTGTGGGCTGCGTTCAGGGGCACAAGTTATGGAGTCTAGTTTGCTCTGCGGGCTGCGTTCAGGGGCACAAGTTGGGGAGTCTAGTTTGCTCTGTGGGCTGCGTTCAGGGGCACAAGTGGGGGAGTCTAGTTTGCTCTGCGGGCTGCGTTCAGGGGCACAAGGTGGGGAGTCTAGTTTGCTCTGTGGGCTGCGTTCAGGGGCACAAGGTGGGGAGTCTAGTTTGCTCTGTGGGCTCCGTTCAGGGGCACATGTGGATGAGTCGAGTTTGCTCTGAGGGCTGCGTTCTGGGGCACACGGTGGGGAGCTGAGTTTGCCCTGCGGGTTGCGTTAAGGGGCACAATGTGGAAGAGCTGAGTTTGCTCTGCGGGCTGCGTTCAGGGGCACTAGGTGGGGAGTCGAGTTTGCTCTGTAGGCTGTGTTCAGGGGCACAAGGTGGGGAGTCGAGTTTGCTCTGCGGGCTGCGTTCAGGGGCACGAGGTGGGGAGCTGAGTTTGCTCTGCGGGTTGCGTTAAGGGGCAGAATGTGGAAGAGCTGAGTTTGCTCTGCGGGCTTCGTTAAGGGGCACTAGGTTGGGAGTCGAGTTTGCTCTGAGGGCTGCGTTCAGGGGCACACGGTGAGGTAGTCGGGTTGCCCTGCGAGTTTGTTCAGGCTCACAACATGAAAGTGTTGAGTTTCCTCTGCGGGTTGCGTTCAGGGGCACAAGTTGAACGAGCTGAGTTTGCTTTGCAGGGTGCGTTCAGGGGCACAAGATGGGGAGACGAGTTAGCCTAGCGGGCTGCGTTCAGGGGCAGTGTGTTGTAGAGCCCAGTTCTCTTTGCGGGCATTTAGGGGCACGGGGTAGTGAACCCAGTTTGCTCTGCCACCTTTATTCAGGCGCTCACCCTTAAGCGTGCATTACGGGCTGCTTCCGGCGATTTCCCAATCCAGAATGTCATGCTCATTTTCAAGCTAATGACCATCCCCCGTAAACACAAGCGCACATTTTGGGCGTTCATACACACACCCACTACTTTGCGTTTGAGGTACGCATCCTAAGCGTGTTTCAAAATGCAGCATGAATAAAATTAGCATTGTGCACGTGCTTGTCAATCTCGAGTCTGGACAGCGTGCAAAATCTGTGGCCGCGTTGAGCGATTAGCCTTAATAACGGAAACAAAGTTGCCACCGCCTCCGCTGCTGCTGCTGCTGTGTCTAGCGCTGCCTGCTGAAACACTAATTTGCTTTTTAATCAAACGTAAGCCGGCCGTGTTTTTGATTGGCATTTGGAAACTATGCATATTCATCGTCTGTGTGACAAGTAGCTTGCCGTCGGCTGCGCGAGGGGTCAAAGCCCGGACCGTCGGTCGAACGCGCTTCGCGAAACAACCCGTGAAACATGTGCAAACGCGTCGGTATCTTTGTGAACACGTCGAGTGCAGGAGCTGCCTCGTGCGTACTGCGCTAGGGTGGTGGGGGGGGGGGGGGATGCCATTAGGAAAACTTTGCGCAAATTCTCGGATGCGTATCAGCCAGTGGCCATTCATTTTCCATCGCTGCAGATTCCGGATGTGGTAAGCCGATTCTTTCGCGCCTTCGGGGGCCGGAAACGAGCCGGCCGGTCCATTGTTTACGGGCAACCCGGCAGACGTGAGCAGACTCGCCGAGTCTGGACAGACGCGATGGCAGCAAGGGAAAAAAGGAAAATATGAAAAACCCTCCGGGACAAATGTATGCCGGTCTATTTCGACGGGCATCCATTCACTTTTATGAAATTTACCGTCCTTATCGAATACACCCGTCGAGCGACGCGTCCTTCGCCGCCTCCCACGGCATTTCGCATTATTGGAAAATCTCGCAAGACTCGCGGGAGACCGTTACGGGGCCGGGGACCTCTCGATGTTTGCCCTTTTAGCGTCGACGCTCGATGGAAATTACATAAATCGTTGCCGCGACGAGCACGCTGCGCCCAAGGATTTCTGGATCATTGATTACCGATCCGCTCTAAGAGTTACTTGAGAATATGGCATGCATCGTATATAGAAGGCACCCCAATGTGCCTAACACTTGATACATGCTGTGCGGAGCTTGATCAGCCTTGATGGCCTTAGAATTGGCATATCATGATGGAATACACGCATACATCATGTATGAGCCGTCGCCTCCGTTAGATACCCGCGACGCAGCTGATAGTTCGCCGCGCCTGGGTCGGCCGTGAGCACGGGGCGAACCAGGACCTCTTTTCTCCACCCCATTACACGGAGCAGTGAAAACCATTAGATTTACGATACACTTCTTTTCTCATCACACGGCTAAACTCTCAGTTGCCATGTTACCGTTACCAATGCAATCTATCACTGACACTTCAGGATCAATCACTTAGCGCCCGGTGAACGCATATTCGACGCACGTTCGTATATTCAGACGCGTCCCGTGTCTTGGTCGGGGCGGGGGGGGGGGGGCTTGTTTATCAGTTTACGCACACTGTCTACAGTGTATACCTCTCCGCGTGTGTGCGTTTATGGGGGTGCGGTGTTCTAAGGAAATTTTGCATTTAATAATTGCCATTCGAGAAGCTGCGGAGGCCGCTTCGTGCAGCGCCGCGTGTTCTATCTGCAGTTTAAGCCCCCTCGGCGCGACGTCGTCATCTACCTAGCTTGTTAGCTACTCTGAAATTTGCCAAATAAACAAAATGCTGTCGTTATATATTCGTGCCGTGCGCTGTGGCTCGGCGAGATGCAGGGGAGAAAGCAGAATTAAGCAATGTCATCTTCTACCTTCGTTATGTCATTAAAATTTTAAGCGAATTTGCATTTTAAAAATAAATTGCCAGGCTAGATACACGAACCGTCGCAAGTCGTGGCTTTTCGTCCTATTAAAATGCTAACACCCTTTTACTTACAAGTTACAGCAGTCGCGACATTGGTGAGAGAAAAAGAACAAGAATACGTCCATGTCTAGGGGGTTAGGGGGGGGGGGAGGCTAAAATCGGAGGAAAGCTCTGCTCTCTTCTTGCTCGCGGAGAGACCAGCGGAAACGGAAATGAACAAGTTTTCAGTTTCTGATGCAAACTAAAAGAAGGCGTAATGCTGCTCCGAAAACAAACCGCTGTAAGTCGTGCGGATATATGGTCTTAATTTCGGCGAAACAAACTTTTTACACTCAATGTACGTTTCGGGAAAATATCACAAGCGTCGTTCCATTTCGGAAGCCTGGCGACTAGCGAGCTTATTTGCTGGATTGTCACACTTATACGTCGGGCGAGATTCTCCGAATTAGGTTATGTCTTTGAAATTCAGAGCGTACCTGCCAATGAAATCAATGCAGAAACACATCGTGTCAACGCTTTGTAGAAGTAAGAAATAAACTAGAGCCAAAAGGAACCGTATTTTTTTTCGAGAGCAAGTCAGGAAGACCTGACGCATCCTACATATCATGTCCCAGGACCGCAACCTCAGCCGCACTCGACCAAACACGATAAATAATGCTCCTTGCCATCAGGATTCTTGTAAATGCTCGTAGAGCTGTGTGCTTGCTTCACTCTACTGTCGCCCCTGCTCCTTCCTCCTGCCGATAAAGCCGGGGTCGAAATGCGATGACGGGGTGCGGACCAGTCAACTTGGTAGACTCAATAAACTGACCCGAATCGACATATCACGTGCGGACGGGAAGACATGCAGCTATTAGCTTGTAACCGAAACGTTGGGGCCTCTCTGGGACGCGGGTCGGTACAAGGCCGCCTTTGGCCGCCTTTTCATGCGAGCACAACGAGCCTGTGGAAAATTACGGCGACAGTTTAAAAAAAAAATACAACGTGGAGAGACCGTAATAATTAGATTATTATCGTAATATAAGCGAAACATAAGCACGCTCTAACCGTAACGGGATCGTATCTTCGAGATGCCGTCAATGATATACCTCTCTCTCCCCCCCTTCCGCCTTCCCTGCCATACTGATTGAAGCTGATAGGAAAGGCACACGGTTCCCATTAAGCAAGTAATTCGTTTAGCGGCTCACTATCCCAAGTCAATAGATTTTCATCGTGGCCAATGTATAACTTCTAGAGCACATACTACATACTTCATCGAAATCAACCTTGTCATAACGAACCTTTACTTGTTCTCTATAATTTCCTTACAGAAAATCCGGCGAACAGGGAATATTCGCCCCCCCCCCCCTCTTAACTTTAGAGGAGTGTATTTATTTTTCCACCCACGTGGGGTGCCTAGATACACAAACGGGAAAAAGATATCTTCGCTCAAAATACGATAAACATGTTCTTGGATAACATCAACAGTCATTATCGTTTGTATATATCTCCCGATTCGTCTGGAAATCCTCGAGAACTGATTCGTCGAAATGCGATGTGATTAAGCGTTTCATGTTTGAATTCCAATTTTCAATCACCCGAATAAATAACGTGGGAAATTGTTATGCTGATGCAATTGTGAATATCAAGTGCGGATGGATGCCTCGGTGACGCTAGTCTTGCCCGTCTTTTCTGATTCGATGCTCAGCCGAGCACGAGATTATAGTTGCTAGAAACGCCCCCCCCCCCCAGCACAACCCCATCAAGAGAACGCCGCTAAATATCTTTTCCTGCTGCGCAAAAATGTCTCACCACAACAACAAAAAACGACACGAAAAAAGTAAACACGCTCTCCAAGCACCGAAGAGAACCCTCTCTGCACGTGGACGCATCGTGGCCATCGGCATCGCAATGGTCGCGTTGCTCTCTTTTTAGCTCAAAATGGCCGCAAATTTGGTTAGACCGTTCGACGAGTACCGGAGGGTCGCTCGTGCAAACTAAAACGCGCAATCTGCGACGATAAACACGTAGCGTTTGAAACTCCCTCGGCCCCGCGGTCTTCGTCGGCGAGGAGTACATGTCGGCACCCCATCCGGCCACCGCGCCGACCCGAAAGACCCACCGACGATATCTGGCAACAAGCCGTGTCGTCGTGCACGAGACAATCAATTACTCTCCAACGTGTCAATCGAGGCGCTGAGCAAAGAGAGACAAGCGCGCCAGGAAAGAGAACGATCGATTTGCCGCGCACGGGTATAATCGGAAAGAAGAGCGGGGTTAATATCGGGCGGGGAGGGGGGCAGTTACGTGCGATGAGAGGGATGGGGGATGGGTGACAGGGTGGCCAATTTGCGGGTGCCTGTTACGAGGCTGAGTGTGTGTGTGTGTCTGTGTGTTACCAATAACAATGTCTTGTTGGGAGTCGTCGCCTTCATCCACCGGCGACGACGGTGGATAGGAGAGTGTCGGTTGATTGCTCGTGGGAAATTCAACAAGTTTAACGGCATGTTGGTTCGCGGCGGCGGGGTGCAAGTGGCCGTTGAAACACTTTCATGGTGGCGCTGCTGCGATCTTTTAAAATGAGAAGATAAGATGATCTCCGGCTGTTACAACGAGATTAAACCGAATGCACCATTCTAAGGTTATATTCACGCAAGCTGGCGCATCTGCACTCGACGAATAGGCGGTATCTTCGAAGTTTTTGAAATAGGAATCCATAATCTGGCATTTTAGGACGTGCCGTTTTTGGAAGCGATGGTTTAAGCATTTTTTATCACCTTCTCGTGAGTTTCGTGGCCTAGTTTCTTTCGTTAGCGGACCCCTTGTTACGCTACGACGCCACTGGCGTGCAGATGTGCAGCCACTGGCTTTTCGCGAGGTAACGACCAGCGACGAAGCGATGTGAAATCAATTTCGCCGCTCTATTTTAGGGCACAGCTGCGCCATTGTGCGAGTGTTGCTCGCCAGTTGTGCTAAAATAACTTTGAACAAATCAACTTCCAGTAACCGTTAACCAATCTAAATCGGCGTGGTTAAGTGTGATCACAACTCCGCTGGATATCCGAATAGTGGAGTCTTGCACTAATTGCTCCTCTGCATTGGCCATTGCTAGCGCCTGATAAGGAATGCACGGAAAGCACCAACACCACAAACTTATTCTAAAAGAGTAAAGTAACTATTATTAATGACGCCCAAGCCTGCACTATAATATTATGCTGTTTGTCGTGTCGTTTGCAAAGAACGGCATTACGTATATACGTGGACATGGCCGACGCGAAATTTGTTTCCCCCATTACGAATGGTCTCCATGAATGTATACATAATCCACGAGCGCCAGCCAGCGCTACATAGCCAACATAGTTCCAGATTTAGCGCTGCACAATTTCCAGATTCTGGTCTAAGATTGCGATGTATGTTTTAAGGGGTTGGTCGCGGCGGAGATAAGAAGTTAGTTGTGTTCCATAGGTTGGGCTATTTCCGCCAGAGAAGTTTCCTTAGCTTCTCGACGCCGACGTAGCAAGCGCAGGGCGTCGACGCCTCGGCTATGTCACAGCACGAGCTACTGGAACGGGCCACGACTGGAAGCTGGGAATGAAGGAATGATGATAGGAGCAGGATCTCTGATAGGAATTTCAATAAAGGGACCGCGTCGAGACGTTGCGCGAGGAACTTCGGGGGAAGGGTAGAACATGGCTTCTATTCACTTCCACAGATATTCACGGGGTCTATTTCTCGGTTTTCATTTGCTCAATCATTAGAGTTTGATCTAGATATAATACTTTGATTGAATGCCAGCTTGAGAGCGTTGCTACGAAGCGTGTTTTTGCTGAAAATTGTATTATAATTGTGTTGTGGTGCGAGGTTGTTCGCTAAAGGCTTTCGCGGATCAGAGCCGTGTGCCAATAGCGCTGCTTGACTTAGGCAGCTGCCGCGCTGGCGGGCAGACAGACTGAGCTAGCTGCCAAACTGTTTGCAAACATTTGCAATGAACATCGTTCCTCCACGTGCCTGCATTCAATCACATACAAATCATTTTAAAGCCGTCATCAATCTCACCGGGAATATTAATTATCGCTATGTTTATTGTCGTTAGGCCCACAATGGATGTTTTTTACATTAGCAGTTATTTCGGGATGTAAAAATGAAAAATTCATTTCGCCTCGCTTGAAATTGTATCTGAATACAAAAAAAACATTATCTAAAAAAATGCACTTTTTTTAGTATTTTCATTTCATTTGGAGCACGAAGCTAGCTCGGTCTTTCAAATTCTTATAATGGCTCCTTCCGTCGTCTTTCTGCAACCACACTCGAGTTTTTCTTGCGCTTTTCTTTCTGCCTTTGTGTCACTAGGTTTGTTATTGCTGCGGGTGGGTTCGCGTTCGGCGCTCCTCCGCCGCCCCCGCCCCCGCCCCCCATCTATATTCATCATTGCCACAAGGCAACAATAGCCCTGCAGCCCCCATGCTAGACCATTGCCGCTCGCGCGACGCTCGGCCCGCAATAGTAATCTAATCTCTCTAATGAGCACAATGATTTATACGCTCACTAATGGCCAGAAAGACAGTAACAGTGTTTTATTGGGGGAAACCTTATAGATAGTGCTAGATTCAACGGTCTCTTCAACTTTTTAAACGTTCTTAGGAAATATTGCAAAATGCTTTCAACTTGAAAATGGTCGAAATGAAGCAGTAAATTAAAGTTGATTGTGAAAGCTGTTCAAAGACGTTATTATGCGAATGATATTAGAAATTAAATAAAGCAGCCGAGAGACAGAAAGAGAAATGTGAATCGGGGACCAGGCACGTTGATGGAGACAGCCGCGTGGGGGAGAACGTGTGAGAGATCTATTCCTCGCGAGTCCTGGATCCCTTTGCGTGTGCCGAGGCTGGGGGGTGGGTGGGAGGTGTAACCAGACCCATTAATGCGATTCGAATTTGCGAGCTTAACGCGGGCCCGGGATGAAAGCGTGCGAGTGCGTGTAAGCGTCGCCGCGATACGCGATACAGGACGGGAGCGTCGCGACGCCGAGCCGGTCTGTTCGTCGACGCGCTGTTCGTGACGGCGTCGCGGTATCGCGGTGATTAAAACACACTTGCAAACGTCAAAAACCCGGGCGTTTTCACGCTGGGCGAGGTTTGTGTCGGTACGAACACAAAGTTTGGGGTTTACAAAGCAGAGAGCTATACGCGGTGGGTGAGAGCGATCTCATGTCACTTCGCCGTTGAGTTGTCGTAGTGGAGGTGCCGAAATGGAGGTGCCGTGTTGGAGGTGCCGGGTTATGCTTGATTCTGCTCCAACGGAATACACTCGTTGTAAGTCTGCTGATGTGATTAGAATTTGCCGTTGGCTCATCATCTTAACTAAGACAAACTATTTTCTTCGTGACGTGCAGCTATTTTAATAGTTTCAACATGTTAATTATCATTCAAGCTTAGCAAATTAATGTACTTTGATGGCGACGGAGTCACTGTTCAAAGTACGGCGAATTCCTTGGCGTCCCTCAGATTGAACCGACAGAGGCGATGCGCGTCCTGATTCCTTTGAGTATCACTGATGAAATTAGTTTCCGCTTCCTATGAAAATAATGTAGCTGCAGCCAAGTTGGCGAGGACAAGTTTTCTGATCGCGATCCAACTGGAGCCGCGCTACACAACGACTCGCTGGCCGCGATTCTCTTCTCTGTCCGCACAACAAAAGGCCCGCGACATTTTCTTTGTGAACAAAACATTGGACTCGCAACAAACGGAACGCAACAAACGGAACGCAACAAACGGGAGCTGGCAGATGCTTCGCTGATAATCGACATCAAGCCCATAAACAGCTATTGTCACAGTAATGGCTTTCGCATACCTGGTGCCATATTTTTATTAAATCCTCTGTCTATTTTAATCAGTTCCTTGTCAATTTCAATCCCTCTATATAATATAGTGAGTAGTACACGCAGCGCTTTGCGAACTGTGTGATCGTCGAGTGCGACAATTTTAATGCAATTTGCAACTAATACGACTCGACATAGTTTTGTTAACCGCTCCCAAAGGTAAAGCGAGAACGCTGTGTACGCTGGTAGTCTGGTACGTCTCTGCTGGCGCGGCTACACATTCTAGTCTGGTGAACACGGCTGGGCTCGGTCGCATCGCGGGGCACGCTCGGGGATGCTGTGCGGGACATATGTACCAACACCTCTCTGCAGACGGAGACGCGCTTCATGCCGTTCGCAATTCACCATGCGAGATCACACGATTAAAACGCGAGAAAGGGGGAAAGTGTGGAGACACCGAGACAAATATCGCATCAGCGCCACCTATGTACCGGTCACGGAAGCGTAATCGTTTAAAGTTTCGCAAATCGCAGCCCGGCTAACTGGTCTGACACATCAGTTTACGCGAGATCAATGGGGACGCCAACCATATACGAACTTGGGAGCGCGTAATCCGGTGAAACGACTCGAGACTGACGAGCAACTGCCGTGCGAGGGAGTAAACTCATTCACTCTTGCCTTTTCAAAACCTTTCGCTCGGTGCTCGTGCAAAGACACTGAGACGCACTTGCCGCTTTGATTTCTGTCTGCCTAAATGCGGCAAATTCAATTAAATAAATGCACGCTGGAATAAAAGCCAAGACATGAGCAAACGCCCATGCAAAGCACTGAGACGCACTTGCCGCTTTTATTTCTGTCTGCCTCCTTGCGGCGAATTCAATTAAATAAATGCACACCGGAAATAAAAGTGCAGGTTCTTGTATGACGATGAGGGACTGTGGAAGCGTACATGGTGAAACTTAACGGGAAGTTAATTTATAAAATACACGAACAGCTCTGGGATTAACCCGAATGCATAATGGAAACTGCATTCGATTGTCGCGAGCGAACTGCACACGCGGCCTCCCACTGTGCATCCATCACCAACTATAATTTTCTTTCCGTGCCGCGTTTTGTGTTTGCAGTTCGCGTTTCCTTGCGAGCGTGACTTCCCGCGAATGCTTCGCTGGGCTTACAAAAGGATCTTTAATTAAACCAAAGCGAGACAACAATTTTGTTGTACGATATCAAATTAGATTTCATTATGATTTTAATTTAACAAACATCGAATGGCATGCAGGGTGTTCCATTTCATCTACTCGCGAAATAATAATATTGTTTAGATCAAGAAAGCAAACAAAATTAAAATATCTTGGCTGAGACCTATCCGCTTGGAAACTACCATTGTTTATTGTGTGTACTCGTACAGTTATTAGCAACATTTTATTTTTATAGAACGGCTATATATACTTCTGATTACATAATAACTTAAAAATCGTGAAGGTGTAGGTATATGATAAGTTTAAGTTTATATCGTTAACATGATATTCTATTACACCCACACAAGATCACTATGCTTCGTGAATTCAAAACACCACCACATATTTCACCCTTAAAAGTGCAGCTAACGGTTATCATAGAATTTCGCATCGTCCGCCTCACACAATCGCATCAAAACGGCACGCCCGTGCAGTACATAAAAATATGGCTGTTGCAATTCAATGTTTCCGCCAGTAGATATTCGTCGCCGTAGATAGTAGGTATTCCATCGCCGAGACGCTGGCTCTCGGCGTCATGGACGTCGAGAAGTAATTCGCGTGGTGTAGACCGTCGCATGCTCCGCCGCATCCAATTTAGCAGCGTCGACAAAATGCTAAGCGAGTGGAGAACAACATCAAGTACCGATATTTTTACTCGGTTCTGTGCTGCAGCGCATATTGTCCTACTACGGTTGTGTGTGGACGATGCAACTGAAAGCTCTTTGCACGGTTATTACTCAGACGTGTCCGTTTTGCGAGGGGAAAGCGCGTGGACGGGAGTCGCTCCAGGTTGCGACTCACGCGACAGGGTGACACTTCGCTCCGTCATCGCGACGCCGACGGTGAAATGGGCTGATTGGATTGCTATGGCGGAAGCCGTGCTAGTTTTTTCCCCCTCCCACTCTTGTAATTCGTTTTGCAGAATTAAAGTTAATAAGCGTTGTCACGAAGTGTCAGTCAAAAAAATTATTTCTGTTTCATGTCAATTCGTGCAGTGTGTCAAACATGATGATATTACTGCGTTGTATAAAAACGCACATGCCTGCAAGGTAAAACACACTTTTTCCCCATATGTGTCCGTTTTCCTACACTTGGGGTAGAAAAGTTGCGATGAAATTTATGTTGTGCGTACATTCATTCACTTATTTTAATACTTTGTATGCGATTCGCGTATACTAGCATGCACTCTGGCTATATAGCAACGCGCAAAACGCTAGATTGTGTTTCTTATTGCCTTTATCCCGGTTTATTCCCCCGAATCTCGCCGTTCCATTTTACGGCACGCCAGAGTTTTATCACATTTATGCCCCCGAAAAGCGGGACGCGACACGGCACAGGACGGGGCAGGACTCACACCCACGTTTTGGGGGAAAAGACACGGGAATTTACAAGTCTTATCCTATATAATATAATCTAATCCTTTACACACATAACGTAAACGATTTATTCCTTGCTAAGGTGTAGGTATGAATAATTAAACGAATTAGAGATAGCTCTTTCCTTGTACTGAGGTAGCCGGCAGTCGTAGCTTCTCATTAGCTTGTTCCCACAAAGTAGCTGCCTTTTTGCACCCACTCCCCTCGATATATGATCCAGCTGGAACAAGGTAGTTAGTCCCGCCTGGGGCGAAGGCTAACCATGTAGGTGTGTAGGTATACATAGCTTGCCAGCGAGAACTCTGACGTACACCAAATAGAATATTGTGATGGGAGATATAATTATGAAATGAAGACATATTCTCTCTGGAGTATCATTCCTTAAAACCTGACAACGCTAAAGCAGCTAGCCACACCTCTGGCCTGTATCCTCTTTAATTAACTTCCGTCTCTGTTCGGTCCATGCGCTCGCAAGTCACGTCTGTTTTCCCCTCTCTTTCCCTCGTTCCGTCCGCGCAGACTGGCATGTTGTCTGCGCTAGCGCTCGCCGACTCAATGCTCCTAACTCTGCGCCGTTTCTTCGGAACGTTCGTGCCTCATACAATCCAGAGGGAACCGTATGTGAATTTGTACGAAATTAAATTCCTCGGCAGACTTCTTTGCCAAAACACTTTGTTCCATTATCGCCATGCCTGCCGCCAGAGATGTTGTCGCGATTTCGAATATTAGGAATGTATATTTGAACTTGAAGCCCGGGCAAATAACTGAACGACGTGAAATGTTGCGAGAGGTGTAACTTAATTTCGTCTTCATGTATGACAAAGGAATTTGTTACAAATATATGTATATATTACACAATTTTAATTTTTCGAGCGCACAGCTTTTATGTTTGCGCGCTGCTCTGAAATGGTGCAGGAGAAAGAAGTTACAGTATAGGCATGAAAAGTTAACTTTTTCCATCGACGAGATATTAGTATTATCATAATTTTTTAGATGATTTATCTGTTTCCTGCTGAATTTAATCATTTCATTGACAAGAATTGCCTTAACATTAAATGAAACGCCGTGAAGGAATCCCCAGATATTTTAAATTAAAATCGCGTTTGACTTGCATGGCATGTAGACACTGCTACGGCTTTGGAAGACAAGAGATATTCGCATCGCATCAAATTCCGTTTGATATGCCATTCAATTAAAACATACTTTTCCGTGGATTCCACATCTTTTTCTGCTCAAACAGAATAGCAACAAGCTTTTGACATCGTTATAGAAGCTTAAAGATGTTGAACCGGCCGATTCCCATCTGAAAACCAGAGAGAAAAAAAAAACAGCGCCATTTTGTCTTAAATCTATACGCCAATAGCTGTTATTTCTTCATGCCGTTGAACGGGCTTCGAAATGTGTTCTCTAATTTGTATATTCAAAAGATTTTCAAGGAGAAAATCACTTCTGATTGGAAAAATTCCTGCAGCTTTAAGACTCAAGAAATATAAAATATAAATTCATCCCCGGTTCGTTTCCAAAATCAAGTCATTGCTGTTGACAGTAATTTCTTTCGTTTGTTGTGGATATATACATTATTATATCACAAAGAAATATCTTCATTCTCTTTCACTCTTTGGCTTGAACATAAACCGGTGAACCAGCCAGAATAGTAATCCCCATGCGTTGCTACAGCTTATAAATATTTTTAACGTTTTTACTCAACGTTACAGTGCTGATACTAGGTCAACAAATTTCCATATTTATCCGTTAATCAAGCTCGTTGATGTTTGACCGCCTGTTTTTCACCCCGCGAGCCGTGTATAGCAATTAAACCTTCGTCCGTCTCGTCTTTCCGGGACGAGCGACTAATCTCACAGCCGCCCCCACCCCAGCATCAGGTGGTCCGCTCGCAGCGCTACAACCCGCCGCGCTTTCCACGCTTTTCCACCCGCCGCTTTTCCGCGCTTTCCGCGCCGACTCGGCCGTGTGGAGCAGATGGCATTGCTAAATTACAACAACTAAATCTCGGTTTTAAGATAACGGGGGCGTCGCGAGCACGGCAATTTTAATTGTTATGCGCCAGGCAAATGACTAGCCAAGAGCTTGTTTGCAGAGGCCCGTGCGGCAAGCAGGAATAATTACTTTTATTAATAATAAAATGAGCATTGCTGGTCTTTTACTTTATATGTAGAAATATGTATACCTATGCCAAAATGGTAATGACGAAATTTTGTGTAATCTTTCGCCAATCTCTTGCGAAACAGACGTTAGTCTCTTTAGCAAGCACGATATGTAACATTTCGTGGAGTTCCTATTAAAACGAAAGGAAAGGGTATATTCGTATATTTTTTTAGCGAAATTTAACTCAGTCATTTTACGCTCTGGTGATTTGATTCACTTTATGCGGAATGGAATTGAAATGGATGGATGGGAAGAGATCGTAATGAAACACAGTTTATGGAGTATACCCTGCACAGATCGGGCGCGCCGCGAGTCCCCTCCATTGGCGAGCAACTGCCGACGAATTAGTCAGTGCGTTGCCGTTGTGTAGGTGTTCGTTCGGATTGTTCCCGCTGTTGACAGTTATAATGAATCGCTGTTTGAAAGCCGCGCAGGTTACCTTGGTGAACACAGAGGCCTGCCACGTGATTAACTGACCTGTCACCTGATTTATCCACTGTGAACGTGGCAAATACTAGCTCGATTCGCGACGAGGTTCCCGCGGGCCAGGTCGATGGGGCCACTCTTACTTATAAGCCATTTTGAGGTCGATAAGCCAGTCAGTAAAATTAAGCCGTTCGGCCTCGAGTCTGATGTAAGGAACACCGAATCGTTCTGGGGAGGAAGGACAAGAAAGGCAATGAAGCTTGTTAAAAAAGCTTAAGCTACGCTTAGTGCCTGGCTGCAGAAAAATCACGGCGAAAGCTGCGCGATGTCTTCTTTGATTGGTTTTTGATTCCATCACCGAACGAAAGACGTTTTGAGCCATCAATTTCACGTCTTCACGTGCGTGAATTTCCATATACTACTTGCCCTCTCTTTTTCTATCACACTCCCTTTCCCTCATTTATTATCTTTCGCCGTCGATTATTATTATTCATGCCAGTCACACGAATCAAAGTTCAATTATAAAATGTCAGCACATTTTCTTTGGTAAATATCAGAGTTTCAAACATTTTTTCCTCCAGGAGCATATAAATAGAATAGATGCTTAGTTTGTATAAACCAAATTCTATCAAACTTTTAAGTAAACATAGGGTTAGGTATTAAATTTTTTTACATTTTCAGCGATTTATTTTTCCTCCGTTCTTTCATGAGCTCCCAAAAAGTTGATTTTCCTAGTCAGTGCGCCAGACGAGCCACTCTTTCAGCTCGCAGTCTCATTAGTTCGTCCCGTGCACCTCGCCGCCTCTCTCTGCGTCCTAACTGAATTAACTTAGTAAATTATTTTCTTTGTTTCTACCCAGAGTTAACTACAGAGGCGCAGAGAGAGAGCTCCTTTGTGCCCGTGCCCCGCAGTACACAATGTCTTCACGTGAATTGTAGAAAATGCATTTTCCACTTTAGTGCTTTATAAATTTCGTTTCAACACAACAAACTGTACGTCAGCGAACGGTAATTGTCTCTGCCGACGCCGACACCGACGCCGTCGCCGACGCCGACGCCGTCGCCCGAAGCGACCGATCTCAGTATCTTTGCCGTATTTTGTAAGCAATTATCTCTCATAAGTCGTGTGTATAAAGTACACCGACGCCGACGCCGACGTCGACGCCGTCGCCGCTGGTGTTTTATTTATCGCGTCATGGCCAGTTACAACGCCTGGCCATAGGTTCGGGTCTCGTAACGATAACAGATGGCCGCGAAAGCGTCGCTTCCAGCCATGTTGGATATCAATCAACCGTTATAAACTGCCCCAGCTGGTATCACCATTGTATTGCCTATAACAGGCGATTACGATATTATTATATCGTTGCGTATTATAGAGGTCGCTGCTGTTATAGATATTTGACAACGACGCCTGCTTTCTCAACATGTATTCGACAACAATATCGGACAACGCTCGGCGATAATGTGTGGATTTATCGAAGGCCCACACCATGTTTTACCTTCAACATTTTATAGAGATGAATTGCTGGGGAAATTATGATTCTTTTATGGCTTTTGACACTTTTTTTTTGGGTCTTAAAAAAGTTACTTGCGTATACCACTTTGGATGGGTTGACGGAAGAAAATCGCGTGTTTTTAAATTGCCTTGACATTTTGCTGACGAAAATGAAAAATATTGTCTCTCAGAGGTTAATATTCGTGAAAACATGGTTGGTTTTTGCACTCCTGTTGCGTGGATTTGAAATATATTAAATTAACATGTTTGTGTATTGGCGTTATCTATATGCGAGAGTAACTGATGAAAGGACCACAAAGTCAATCTCGCTGATTGGTTGGTAGCGCCCGTATACCTACAGGGCCACACTCTTCTTACCTATAACTGTAAGCCGACAGTTGCTTCGAGGCTTTGGCTTGCAAATTCGCCCATTTCTCCCATTTGCGAATTCGCACAGTGCCGCCATCTTAGAAATGTTGATGTTCCGCGCTGGAATCCGTCAGCAAATACGCAGCATCGTAGTGAATAAAGTTGCAGACTGGGTAACCCTCCCCATTGAAGAGTTGCGAAAACAATGCGTACACGCAGTCTCAAGCTCTTTCATAAATTGGCTGGCAACCCAAGATGGCGGAAAATGAACTAAACATGCGAATTTTGCGTGCAGCACGTGCACGTACACCTACACTCAGCTGGCAATTTATTTATGGAACAAATTTTTTTTTTTATGTATGCTTGAGTCAATTTTAATTAAATTAAATGAAATCGTTGGATGGCATTTCAATCGTTTCTATATCACGTATGAACGTCAGTGTAAATATGTATTTAACGAATGTTATAATCCAAAATACATTTATTCTGTTCGCTCACCCGCTCGCACCGTCAAGCCTCCCACTCCCCTCAGTGCCCGAAGTCTCCGGCTGCGCCTCTAGCCTTGTGTCTGGACCGAACGTGCCCCGTGCCCCGTACCCAGTGCCCAGTGCCCCGTGCCCCGTGCCCCGTGCCCCGTGCCCCGTGCCCCGTGCCCCGTACCCAGTGCCCAGTGTCCCGTGCCCCGTGCCCCGTGCCCCGTGCCCAGTGCCCAGTGCCCAGTGCCCAGTGCCCAGTGTCCCGTGCCCCGTGCCCCGTGCCCCGTGCCCCGTGCCCCGTGCCCCGTGCCCCGTACCCAGTGCCCAGTGTCCCGTGCCCCGTGCCCCGTGCCCCGTGCCCCGTACCCAGTGCCCAGTGTCCCGTGCCCCGTGCCCCGTGCCCCGTGCCCAGTGCCCAGTACCCAGTGCCCAGTGCCCCGTACGCAGTGCCCAGTGCCCAGTGCCCAGTGCCCCGTGCCCCGTGCCCCGTGCCCCGTGCCACGTGCCCCGTACCCAGTGCCCAGTGCCCAGTGTCCCGTGCCCCGTGCCATGTGCCCAGTGCCCCGTGCCCAGTGCCCCGTGCCCCGTGCCCAGTGCCCCGTGCCCCGTGCCCCGTGCCCCGTGCCATGTGCCCCGTGCCATGTGCCCCGTGCCCCATGCCCAGTGCCCCGTGCCCAGTGCCCCGTGCCCCGTGCCCAGTGCCCCGTGCCACGTGCCCCGTACCCAGTGCCCCGTGCCCAGTGTCCCGTGCCCCGTGCCATGTGCCCAGTGCCCCGTGCCCAGTGCCCCGTGCCCCGTGCCCAGTGCCCCGTGCCCCGTGCCCCGTGCCCCGTGCCATGTGCCCCGTGCCATGTGCCCCGTGCCCCATGCCCAGTGCCCCGTGCCCAGTGCCCCGTGCCCCGTGCCCAGTGCCCCGTGCCCCGTGCCATGTGCCCAGTGCCCCGTGCCCAGTGCCCCGTGCCCCGTGCCCAGTGCCCCGTGCCCCGTGCCCCGTGCCCCGTGCCATGTGCCCCGTGCCATGTGCCCCGTGCCCCATGCCCAGTGCCCCGTGCCCAGTGCCCCGTGCCCCGTGCTCAGTGCCCCGTGCCCCGTGCCCCGTGCCCCGTGCCCAGTGCCCCGTGCCATGTGCCCCGTGCCCCATGCCCAGTGCCCCGTGCCCCGTGCCCAGTGCCCCGTGCCCCGTGCCCAATGCCCCGCAAAGTGTCCAAGGTCGCCGTCTGGCGTATGTAGTCTTGTGTCTGTACCGAACGTGACCCGTGCCCGTGCCCGTGCCTGTTGCAGCGTGAAGACAGACATCCAGATCGGGGGCGCGATGAGCCGCCTGTACATCGCCAACGCCAACAAGCAGGACTCGGGCAACTACACGTGCTCGCTCGCAGAGGTCGCCTCCACCACCATTTCGGTGCACGTCCTCAACGGTGAGTCACTCGCGTTGCACACTCACCGCTAGTTTCATATGGGTGCACAATGTTCCATGAAATAATATTCTTTCCTTTGCATGCCGTTTGCCTATCCGTCTTCAAGATGGCGGTCCTTAATCTGACAAAAGACATGCAAAAGTGACTCCTAGCACTGTAGCGGAGAGTAGTATGTGTATGGTTCTTGTCTGGAAACCAGCCGCTTAAGACATTGCATGTAATAAAATCGTAAAATAAAGGTAATATGGCCGCTCACACATCCTTCTCAATGACCATGATATCTAAAAAAAATCTATTTCAAACTGGGATTGAATGCTAAATAAAAGTCTCAATGGTTTTAGATGGACTCACCTGCTGGTGCTAAAGGTTGGACATAGTAGACATGAGTCTAAGAAATTTAATAACCATGATACCTGATTTTTTATTGAACCATTCTACTGAAATACGTTATAAACTTGATACTTGGAAACTGCATGAAACTATTTTGTGCATCAATGGCTTGCTAGTTGCCTAAAAGACGTCCAAAAACAAGCGTTTAGAGTTGTAGGCCAGATATAAGCAGTTTTCAAAATTTTTTATGGGTTGCCATTTTGACTTCGTTCGCTGTGAATTCCTTTTTAGGTGGCTACACTTCGTACAGAACAACAACTTGTGCCAACTTCTAAAACGAAATGTCGTCAAAACCAGATAAAACGACAGACATACAGATTTTCGGAGTTGGTTCCATCTGTGACGTTCCTATCCAGGACGAAGTGTAGGGTGTCACGATTGCAAAATCGTTTTGCTACAATAGTTGACAAGTGACAATATTTGTCAATTACTCTGAAAGAGGAGAATCTACAAAGGACGAAAAGTTAAAAATAAATCTTTGATAACATCTCAGTTGGTCAAGGTCAAAATCAGTTTAGGACAGCTGTTCCGTGCATGACCTTGGAATCCTTTCAAATGCAATGCTCGTTCAAGGCCAGTCTCTAGAGAAGATTCCAATGTTTTTCGCATGCCTGCTGTATTTACAGATACCTTTGCCTAGATGCATTTAGATCAGTGGAATGAATGCACGCCCTGAATGCCCAACCCCCGACTGAAATCAGTGCACGAGGCTGCTTTTTGATGCCAACAATTGCCTGCATTTTAATGTAAATATGTGGTGATCCGTGTATCCGAAGGACCAAAAAACACGCCACAGAATTCACTGCTCGTAACCAATAAAAGTCAACCCACTCCTTAACAACCTGAACTCTTAACCATAAAAGTTTGATCCTCGAATGAGAGGGAAAGAGAGATGAAGAGTGGGTGCTCACTCGGCGCATCGTGCCCTCCGCGGGGTGCGCGGGGCTGGGGGTGGGGGCACCCCTCCCACGTGGCGATCGCAGTGGGGGCCGTAGACGTCACGGGCCGCATAGGAATCCGCACGGATTTCGGTCGACTACCGAGAGTTTGAAATATGCATGGCGTATTTGTCACGATGCCGTCACGGCTGTCTAGGAGTTGCACACAGTGTCACTTCCGATGTGCATCGGTATAGTTTTTTCTTTGTGATCTGTCAGACGTTAGCACATGTGTGCCACATTACTTTAGAGTTTAGCCTGGCTCGCGGGAATGCTACTCGGGAATCTATTTCCAGGGAAAAGATGCGGGTGGCCTACTTACTGCCGTAAAGTGGGATTTCCGAGCGCAGCTTCAAAAGATGGTTACTTGTGAACGGTGAATGGTATTCAGATCAGCATTATATTTATGTGTAGACAGGGTTATTTTTCGGAAAAGTGTACGAGAATATGTTTTTTCAACCTGTGTATGGCGCTCTATCTCTGAAAGCCTGAAAGGGAACGTGAGGACCGCGTCCTTTGAAGAATTCTCGGACTATTCCCAGTGTATGGCGCCTCCACTAAATCTAGTATTCCGCGGTTGTTTTTTTCGTCGCAAAGTCACAAACACGGAAAAATAATCTGCGAGTACTGCAAAGGCTTAACCGCACGATGCTCTCTCGCTCTGCACATTTATATAAGTGGACAGAGCTAGATTTCATTAAAAACTTGGATCTATATTTTTTGATGCCGCTGCGTTCATTACGATAATGATGAATTTATTTCGAAAAACAAAAGCACTCTGTGCGTTCCATTTCTGGCAGGCGAATCCATTCCGAGTAATTACGATTGTCCTGGCAACCGTCTGTTGCAATGACTCTTAAGTTATAATGCACACTCTTCACGTCGCGCCCATTTATAATGGATATATGCAAATAGAGAGTGCGCCTCATTTATATACAAAAGACATTTCAGATGAATAATTCTTCGAATAAATAAGATATACAAGATATATAAACTATATATAATAATGGCGCGCCAGCAGTTCGGTGTAGTGGTGCGATCTGAGTCCGTATTGTCTGCGCCGTAAGTAAGCGTTAATTACCGCGTGTGTTTTCATCAAGTTGGAATGCTTTGCATAGCTGCATCTGTTTTGGAGACGTCAGAGCACGCCTGGTCCTCGATCGCGTCGCTAGTTTATGGCCCTGCCGCCCACCACGTTCACGCCGTTCGCGCACGCAGGTGAAGTTAGCAGCGGCAACAAATCTAGGCTCCAGCCACGTGCGACTCGCCGCCAGTATTATATCTATATATAAAGAGCATGGCTCTGCAATTTCCACAACTTTGTTATTTTTATCATCGCCCAGGGAAAGATATTATCGTTCCTTCAATTTTTATTTTTTGAATATCCCATATTATTCCCTTATACTTATCTCGCCCTCATCTTTCCATTTTTCTCACGGAATTTCCTCCTCTTGCGTCGTGGCGGCCACCCGATCTTTCTATCGCGCTTCCTCTCGCAGCGTCGTCGACTAGCCCCGTCTTTGTCCCACTGGCTCACGCGGTCACTGGTGGTGTCTCTGCCTGTGTGTGTGTGTGTGTGTGTGTGTGTGTGTGTGTGTGTGTGTGTGTGTGTGTGTGTGTGTGTGTGTGTGTGTGTGTGTGTGTGTGTGTGTGTGTGTGTGTGTGTGTGTGTGTGTGTGAGTGAGTGAGAGAGTGCGCGCGAGGGTGTGCATCTTTTATCATGGCCTGTTTAATTCACTGTTTAGAATTCTGACCAAGTTCCCCCATTATCCTTTATCGCTCGTTGCGGCAGCCGGAAATCGAACCCAGCTCCTCAAGACTCATTAACCGACTTGGGAACGACGACTGACTTTTCATAAAATGGTCGTCCGTTGAACGCGCTCTCTCGCTCTCGTGTACCCCCCCCCCCCCTCCCCACCCTACCCCACGTCCAGGCTGGCGGCGAAAAGATGAGATGCTGGATGCACGCTCGTCATCCTTCCTGCTTATTCTCGGTTTCCCGATCTCAATATAGGCATCTACTCCGTACTACTGCGAGCCGAGACGCTCATTTCACAGCACCTATTTAAATATTAAAAGCATCTCATTAAATTCATAATTAAATATTCCGAACTGGTTTAGATTTCCTGTTCAACATCGTTTGATATCAGATCACGAAGCAGCCTCTGCTTATACGCGAAAAAGCGAGCAATTTTCTGTTTAGTGTTGCGTTCTCTCGCAAACGGTGCCGTTTCTGCGTGAACCTGTTTAGGAATGCATGTTGCAAGGGCTGCAACAAGGTTGCTCTTTGCAACTGCATCTAGGTGGACTCCCACGATGCTTGCTTTGTAAATAGCATTGACGTTCCGTACACACTGGATCCACGAGTGAGCGTATGAACGTATGAATAATTGAGTAATTACTCCATCGTCGGTGCAATTTTATTACCGGTTTTTAATCACGCTACACGACACCAGACGGTGACTTTTACGAGCGGTAAGGAAGGTCGAGGCGCGAACGATCCCTATTTTTCAATTCTGCTTGCATAAATCTTAACATTTTTCGAATTCTCAACCCTTTCCCAGAGCGTTATAGAACATTTTTGGAATTTCGGTATTCCCACATATATATATACCCGTGATGTGTGTCCTGCTCGTTTCATTTACCTGCTCTGTGATTTTCAACAACTAACAAAATTAAACTCCGACAGAAACAAACACGTATGGATGAGTGCAAATGAAAACATTCCAATGCCAGATAATAACACCCGATTCGCTTTAGCATTAATTTCGGGCCCAGGTGGCTGATTGGCAGCGAATTCCCAGCAATCAGTCGTGCTAATTGGGCCTAATCCACAAAAGTCTGTTCAATTACGTGGCACAGACTGAACGAAGTACGCCACTCAGAAGAACCCTATAAAGCACATGAAAATGCGCCGACACTGATCACAAAGTCGGCGCATTGGAATGGCGTGCTCAAAATTGTGCAGCTTTGCGGCGATTTGATTGATCGGCCGACCGCGGACGCGGCGTCGCGAGTCGAGCTTCTGCGATGATTTACATGGGCGCTACACCGCCACACCATTTCCGCCGACACTGGTATTGTACACACACACATGAAAACAATCGACTTCGCCCGAGTGCGCCGGCCGCATGATTGTTCGACCCGTTTTCTGACAAATAAAGCGTACTAATTATAACAGGGACAATGGAGAGCTCGGACGCTTTACTTATTTTAAAGTTGTTTTTCATTATTGTGCATATTTATAGGTGCTGATAAAATGGCAGCGTTTTGTTAGCAATTAATCATGTATGACTTGGACTCCCGTGATTGATTGACATATAACAAGCTGATTTATTTAGCAGAAATCCGAGTTATTTCTGCGTTTAGACGAGACGCGGAGTACGAGTTTTATATATATACACATAATTCTTCCCATGCGTTATTGCATTTGATAAATTTTTAAATTAGTGCGATCTCTAGCTGTTTCCGTCGCAGTTTGAAGTGCCGCGTCAGCTATACTGGACCGCGTTTTGTGTGGCCCTCGGTTTAACCGAGTAAAAACCGCGCGTTTATTTTCACCATGGGCCCATTCGATGAAACGTCGGTTGAAATAATGTGTGGAAATTCCTCGAGGGGAAATATTTGCGGCCTACAAATATTTCCCGCGGACTGACATGAGCAGCGAGCGCATGAAATAAAATTCAAGCGGCACACTGTATAAGCGGGCTTAACGGCGCGGCGGTTTCGCAGGACACGTTTTACCGCGAAGAATAATTGTATTTTTTTTTTGTAATATAGGAATTTAAGTTTACTGTGCGATTAGGATTTATGGAAGCAATGTAAGCCTTAAAATCGTCTCTCAGCTCCTCGGGGATCCGAGAGTAAAGTTTCGGTGTACTTCCAAGCATTTTTCCGCGTTTTGAACTCTGAACTTTGATATTGGTATATACTCAGCCTTGGTATACGTGGTTTATTCTGCACAACATGCTTCAACGAACAGATACCCACGACGAACATCAAAAGTCAAAACAGCAGCCATCTTTTTTTAATCACGCCGAGCTTGTGTTATTTTAGCGATTTTAATTTTTTTTCTGTGACAAACTGGCACTAATCCCTTCGAATTAGCATTCTAATTGAGGTTATTCGCCGCAATGTGTTCCATTGAAGACGCAAAAGATACGCTCGTCACGTGAATAGCGCAACGCTCCGTGAAAAGTTGGAAAACTCTGTCGCGGTATTTATACACAAAACACCGTGGCACGTACCCACATACAGCTCCACATCAGCGCAATGGGTCCGGCTTTTCATCCATCAAGGATTTCGGTCAAAGTTCGTCCACTGCGAACCGCACACGGCGCCCCGCGCCCCGACTCGGTAGACTCAACTCGAGTGAATACACTTTATGCTAATTCACATTTCGCCGACCGTCCGTCGGCGTCCGCGCGCCATTTTGGACGCGGCGGAGACATCATTAATCTCGCCGGCCGCCGCCGAAAGTTCCCGTCGGCGCCGGCCTTGGGCGAGCAACGCGCGATGCGTTTCGTTCAACGCCGCTCATTGTTTCTTGGTTAGCCTTTATTAATCCGTCCATCTATCGTCGGCGTCCCACTTTCCCGCCCCCTGTCTCTGGCTGCGCGCGGTGCGCAGCTAGTCACGGAGCAGCGCAGCACACAGCGCGCCAAGTGCCGGCCTAATCTTGTTAGGTGGTTTCGGCTGCGATGGATGCTAAGCCGGTGGTCAAAGGCACCCGGGAGAAGAGACGATTAATTCAAAAGCGGTCAACTGGAGATCCTCTGTATCAGAGGTCTGCTAGTACCTATTACAGCGAATTGTGTCTAACGTTTCACTCTTTACTATATACGTATATCTACATTTACCCGGTGTAGATAATTCGCAAAATGCTTTTCATGCCAGTAACCGTCCGAGATGCGTGGTAAGCGCTTTGATCCGTTGGGCGATCCACACCGCATTATCCGCGGCGGCCGGGATTATCTCGCGCCATTAATTTTTTGTGGCTCTGTCCAAACGTGTGTCGCGAAAGATGCGATCCGACGTTTTTGGTGGAGGTGCCAGGTTGGTGGAGGTGCCAGGTCGGTGGAGGTGCCATGGTGGTGGAGGTGCCGTGCGAGTTTTAAAATTCAGCTGGGATACCAAAAAATAAAGAAATTTGTAATTAACAACTACTTGTATTCACGAACCCGGCACAATCTTGTTTGTCGGGCTGACGATACTCTCTGTACGCGAGCCCCGAGTTTCTTTCATCATGAATGCAAATACAGTTTCAAAGCAAAAATTCCACTTCACCCTGCTTAATTAATACTCGTGCCCTAATAAGGCTCATTGAGACGGCGCGGGGAATATAAAAACACGCTCCTTCCGCACGTCTCCGCCGGGGTGCGCTGCTTTCGGCCCCGGCATTCCGCCTTGTTGGGATCGCGCAGATCTTCTCCCAATGATTCTTCTGGCCGAGCGGCTCTGCGTCGGGGCATCCAGCATGCATAAGAGGATTATTGCAAAGACGCGAAAGGCCGACGGCGTCGACGGCGACGCTTCTCTGCCGCCTTCAAGATTGCTTTTATCCCGTACTTTACGCGATACAGATTAATACCTGATTATTGTTGATTGGACTCGAGTCCGGATTCAATTAAGAGTCGTTACTTCCCTCTGAGCGAAGGAATCAATTATAATTTAATATCTTTTCACTTGAGCCTACACGCGATGGGTCCTAAGGCATTTTCGACGGAGAAAGAGATTAGTTACTGGGCCATAACTCTTTGGCCGTCTCCTTTCGGTGGTCAAATCACATATAGGGCAAATTGAAATGTTTCGACAGTTGCTATTTGCAGCGTAAGCTCTGACCGTTCGTGGAAAAAAGACAGCATCTCTTCGTAATCGCGGTAGAGTTGGTCGTTTAGCTGTATCGTCGACAGTGGTGAAGGATGCTTCATATCAGTCGTCGTGGAGTTAACTGCTCGCTGCAGCGTCGTAGACATCTGCAGCCCGGGCTCGTCGTTAATTTCAGGCCGCTATGTGGAAGATTTGCTGCGTGCCTGCTTTAATTCAAGCCTCATCAAACTCGTCGCCAGTCGCGCGTCGCCCTTTTTCCCTTTGCGCTAAACAGAGATTCACTGCAATATGCCGACGCCAAAGTTTTGAATATTTATTCACCGAAAAGTCTAATTAAGGCACTTATTTTGAATAACAAGCAACTTGAAAACACGATGATAATTTTATAAACCTACGACTTGTTAAAGCGAGCTTAAAAGACCGAAAAGTGTGCCCCGACGCTCGACGCGCTGTCGGTGCCCCTTCGCCGGCACTGCATGCACGCTGCGCACTTCATGTATAAATACACAGGCAAACAAAACTTAGCAGCAGAATAATGTTTAATTTCGCCCTTTTATAAATATTTCACGAAAGTTTATGACAAGTTAAATTCCCCGCTGTTTACACGACATGGATCCGCGAAAGCTTTTAAAAGAGAGCCCCTTCGACTCGAACTCATTATCATCATTCCACGTTCAGATTGTTTGTCGGTGACCCGAGCTCCGAGCCACCCACTCTGGCCCCAACGACCCTTAAAGCACATTCCGCCGAAAATTAATAACTATTTACCATGACCGTACCTCACGAAAGTCACATTAATTTATAGCTTTTTAATAATAATTTAATCATAGCCGTGCATTCACAAAACCGCCTGGCATTATATAGTATTTTTTAGTCATATCTCTTGCATGCAATCGCCGTTAGTAGCTTGAAGTTTGCACGTGCCTCATCATTACCCATTAATGTGTGCACCATGTAATGTGATAGTGTTGTGCATTGTACCAGCTAGACGTCGCATGTCATTGTCTCCACACTTTCCCTGATAGCCATCTCGCTCGCAATTACCGGCATGTAGTCGGCTGATTATCACCCTCTGCTATCACAGCAAGACAGACAGCATGAGAGATGGCTTGCCGTCCGGCGTCCGTATACGACCCGTGCACACACACACACATATTACACACATACACACTGAATCCGTTTTGCCACATGCCTTTAAACATGGGCTTGATATTGTGTTCCCAGGAGAGAATCCAGCGGCAATGCAACATGGCGGCGGATGTGGGGGTTGGGGTCGCGGTCTATGGAGATGGGCGCTCCAACTTTGTGTCTCCCTCCTTCTGGTCGTACATAGGTGACCGCTACACTAACTTGCAGCGTACCTACCCTACCCTCCACACGCCCAAATTTTCCTTCTGGCCCCGTCCGAGTCCCCCCCGACTTCGTCAACATCATCTTCTGCGTTTGCGACGGCGACGGCGACGGCGACCGCTGTCCCCGGCCGCGCCGTGGTGTGATTCTACTCGCCATTATGTCGATAATAATGCGACGCAGTGTACAGTAACGCAATGCGCCAAGATTATGGCAGGCCGCGCTGCGTGGCCTGCGTCCGCCGTGGGATGAGTGCTGTTCCAGCGACGCTGGCTCTTGTGCGCTCGCCGCGCGCATTTCTGACGTTTCTTTCGCGTGTGCGCGACAAATCCGGGTGATATCCGGGTATCCGAACGCGAGTGCTTCGAGCCATTACCATGTGAGCCGAGTTGCGTGAGATTTAGACAACACCAACACGAGAAACTTTGCGAAATTCCATGGCCCCCATGCCCTTAATGTATGTGCGTAAATTTGTTCTATCTACGAAAGGAAGAAAACTAACTGTGTAACTTTAAAAGTAATTCCACCTTAACGTATATTTCAGCTCTGACTTGTTCAGCCATGTGATGGGTGTTACCAAGTTGATAAATATAAATTGTGTTCGAGTTGGTTCGTGTACTATCTAATTGACTGCCTACCCGAGCAATGTATACATATATTTTTGTAACAGAGGTATAAAAAGGGAGAACAAGCATCAGGTATGGAAAAGTTGTGTTGTGCAGTTGTGGAGAGTAAACTGAGGGTTTGGTGAGATCTCATTATGTTGCGAGAAGAACACTACTGCCCAGTTTTGTCCCGCATCGAATAAACTCTGCTCTGCACGTTGTTATTTTAAAATGCAGCGAACAATGTAATAGGCAAACATCACTAGATCCAATGCAACCGGCCCACACGCGTGGAATCATAATTAGACATTGTGACAATGAATTTTTAATCTGTGTTCAGTATTCCGTTCTTTGAAGCCACAGCGAAATTCATCCGCGTATGGATGATTGCAACGATTATGGAGACAGAAAAGCTTCGAGCGCTCAAACCGCGCTGGCTCTTTTCTTTTTGGTTTGTTGACGTTGTAGCTCTCGGAAAACTGAGCTGTGAGCGCTGTTTTCATACTCTATAAGTCCTTTATACCGATCACTAATCGCTATATCGGTCAAAAACTAAAACATTTCATAAAACGATACGGACATGTTGAAAAAAAACCAATCAATCCTAAATCTCTTGGCTTCACCATAATAATGAAAAAAGTCACTTGGATAAATTTGATGCTTTGTTGTTAATTGTGTAGAGTACCTTTGGGTACTTAATCTCCGATGATTAATAACCGTAGCCCATTTCAGTTGCTTATAATGAAGATGCCGTGCGAATTTGATTGATTTCTCTGTCAGCATTTCGGTGGTACAACAAAGCTATCCCTGGCAAGAATGAACATGATCAGGGCAGTGACGAAGACGAAACAAGGAGGGCGTGGACGTGAACACCTACCCGTTTAGTCATTGCATTGTGATTATCTCATCTGGAGACGCTCGTCCCTCGATTTGGCTCCGATCGATTTCGCCGCTCACAGTCAGAGCAGACCATCGGCCGCTGCTGCACTCCGCGCTCGCTTTCCACGCTCGCTTTCCACGCCCGCTTTTCCGCGCTTTCTGCGCCCTAAAAGCGCACATCCGTTGCCCCTGTTGATATACCAGCCACGCTTTTTTTTTTGTTTCGTTTCGGAAAATGCTTTCAATTATCTTTGCAATCTCCGAGGAGTTGTTATGATTTGTTAGACTTTTTCTCCGGATTAATACATTAAAGGGGAATTTCATTTCTGCGCGCAATCTGTCTTCCGAGCTGGATGCTTTCAGCCCGTGCAGCTTAATACAGCAAAACAGCTATACTTCCTGGTCTCGCACTAAATGTCAGCTATACAATATGCATAGTTCTTGAAATTGTGAAACATTTATATCGTTTCGAAAAGATTTTATGCGTATGTAGTCCTGTGCAAAGACGGAGAATTGTAGCCAAAGATGTGCGCCATTTTGCAAGACATTATGCAGTGAAGCAGTTAGTCGAGGGCGCCGCCTGACCATTTACTGCGCAAATTGACGGCGGCCGTGGCGTTATTTAGCATTTCAACCCTATCATTCCTAGACTTAATCTTGAATTACATTCCAGACCTGATTTTATTCCCAAACAGAGCCACTTCAGAGCGCACATAGCTTATGTGCAGAGTTGAGCTGAGGTATAACGGATGATAATTATTCACTGTCTTGAATTATAATTCTCAGCCTAGCCCTTGTGATTTATGTATTCTGATTATCTACATGAGTGTTCACTACTATCACAAAATCGTCGTACATACAAAGTATAGTTGTGTACTAAAAATGCGTACTGAAGATAGCTTTAGTGGAAATCACGTGAAAAAAAAGTGTGGTGATAACTTTTCCGAAATCGCCTGGGAAAAGAAATGAGGAAAATTCGAATGAAAAGTGGTGGTGCTCGTGAGAGAAAAACCTTTGCCGGCGTTGTTGAACGAAAACAGTGCCGATGTGATTCAGATATGAGTATGGATACCAATTTTTTTCGAGAGAACATTTTTTCGAAAAATGATGTATATTAAACTAGCTCGTATGTTTGTGTAATTGTTTTATCTATATTATAATGATGCATTATTATTGATTGAGAAATGATTTATCCTGTGGATTCCATCCGCGCTGAGATTAATACTTAATAAATGGCCTACATAACTGTATACCGGAAAGCGACGTTATTATCATATGTGTTATAACTGTGAATATTGCCGTTAAGTTACTTTACTGAACATGCTGCAACATTCTGTACGTTTCTGACAATATAATGGTTCTCTATCACATGACTGTATCACATTGATTATTAGCGCTGCAGTATGTTTCGTATTCACCTAAACAAATGTCGCATAATTGTGTCAAAAAGTCGCTTGGTGTCGGTATAGGCTGCGACAGCGGAAGCGGGAGTTCTATGTTCGTGAGAGCCTGTGCTAATATTTCGGTTATAGGTATATCTTTCGAGCAGGAACTTGATTGTCGCTCGGAAAATGTGTACCTGTGAACGGGCAGAGGGAGTAAGCGAGCGAGAGAGTGAAAGAGGGCCAGAGAGAGTGAAAGGAGGCTGGCGTCGCCAGCATCGATTATCATTCCTTAGTGACACACTGTCTTAGAAACAGCGAACAACTCGTTTGTATTTCATGAAAGTTTGGTTTAATTGTTCATTAAAAAATTTCAAAAACTTTTCTTGCAGTACTCGTATTAATAAAGAGAGTATAATCTAATTAATGATAACGACAGAACGGTTGCTTAAAACTAGACGAATAACGAAAAAAGCGGCACACGTATATCTGAAAAACCATCCAATTCCCTGTCTTTTTCCCGATAGAACTTTTCTCGAAGTTCGCTTATTATTATTCTATTCTGGTGTAGAAATTTTTAAGAAAATTCCTTGAGTGCTAAATAAGTAGGATTATGTACAGTCATGCAAAATAATGAATGCGCGTGCCAACCCTTTGTGTCCCCAAACTCGCAGTTGAATTATTTTTTTAATGGCGGCTGACAGTTCACTTTCGAGGATGATAACGCTTTTCGTGAGAGCATGAAGTTAGTTTCGACAAAGTCGAACCCCGTAATTTATGATATAGGGCGAAGCAGATTTTTTTATCCCCTTGAAAAAACTAAGATTGATGATGTGAAATCTGAATTTATGACGCGACTCATCTTACAACACAACTGTTGGACGCCGTTTTCGAAACACTCCCGATTGCCGCGTCAACCCGGCTCCTCCACCATCCGCTTCATTCAGCTGTGTCTTTGTCGACGACTTTAAACCAACATAAATCATCTGACGGTAGAAAATAGTTGGTAAGTAGGTCGTAACACAATTAGTCTCAGTATAAGTAGCTATAGATAGTCGCTTCGGTAGCTGGCCACGGCGCTGCGCAGCGCTGCGATCGCTTCTCGCCGCCGCCGAGAAGTCGGTCGCATCTCGACGGAGGTCCAGGGCAGCAGCCGTTCTGCTCCCAGTACCGGCTACCGACGCGTCCCAACTCCCTCTGTGTAACGACCAGCAACTTTTCCCGTCTTGAGTCCAGGTACTCCAGCCATGTAACTAAAAAGGACCAATTTCTTACACTTCAAAATTACCTAGTATTTAAACACAGCGTGCCTTTTGCACGTATTTTTTTGGTCTGTGTGCACGTGCTTTGCTCATTGAGGAGATTCCCCCGAAGGAAATGGCAACTTCTTGACCGGAGCGATGTACCGACGAGCTGCGCCATCTGGCGGATGGAAGCCGCGACCATGTCGACCGGAGGGCACTACTTCCGTCGGTGTCAGCCTGCTTCCATCCGCGCGCCGTCCAGGCCCATGTTAAGCAATTCCCTAATTGGGTCGACGAGCGTGTTTCCACTCGTTCATCGATAAATATTCGTTTTAATTAGAATTTAAATTGATATATTCCGTGTGTACGTGCTCCGAATATTTACTGTTGCGTATTATTTTATTTTGGAAAAGAAATTTGGTTATTTTCAATGTGATTAACTTCCTTCGGATGCAGTACTAAATGAGAGAAGAGAGTCGGATTGCATTACTCGAGCGGCAGGTCATTTGAATAATGGCAAACTTTTTTCAACAAACATTTTTACTGACTCCGACTTGAAAATGATTCAATTTCGCTCCAGTACAAAACAGCAGACAGGATATCGAGAGACTTCGAAGTTGATTGCCGAACGTTTCATATATAAAAGAATGATCGACAATTTCCAGTATATTGCGTTCCGCGTCAACTATACTCGTACACGAGAACAGTTTTCTCTTTATTATTATTTTTTTCAACGAATATTGAAGATTGCGAGACGAGTTCCGAGACGTATTAGGAATTTGAAAAGTTCGCTGTCATTTTCTTGCGGGTGTCTATGGTGCGCGCGAAATGCCACGCCTGATATACGTAGCACGAGCGTAGCACGAGCCCGGGAAGACGCATTCCAGTTCTGCTTGTGTGATATTTGTTTTCACTCTTGATATTGCCTGCATGGTGTGGGCTCGCCGACGCCGCCGTGTGGGACGCTGTCGTGAAGGAATGCCGTTTAATGAGGCCAACCCTTCACCTCAATAATTCCACCCACTGTTATTACACAGGCCTCGCAATAAGGCGCCTGGCTTTCGCCATCAAGGCCATTGTTGGAACCCCAAGGCCTCTCTTCGGCGGAACCCTCAATCGACGGCCATTTGCTTGGGAATTATGAATGTAGTAACGCGTTTCAGCCTCAAGTATAATCAGAAAATGAAGGGTTCTCTTATATAGACATACAAAAAATAAACATCGAAAATTGTGGAAAGCAAATTTTGTTAAGCGAACGCTTTTGTCTGCTTGTTCAAACACGCGCGATACAGGTGGGCATGCGTGCTCGCCAAGTCCACGCAGCGCCACGCATTGTGTGCGTAGCGCAGAGCGCGTTTTGTGCGTTAATTATTACCGACCACCGTTGCGTACACTATATAGCCATGAGCAAGCTGTTTGACTTGGTCGAAAGTAAAACGCGGACGTCGTTTGAATAATTGCACCGAACGCGATGATATTTAGTCCTAGTGCGGGCAGAATTCACTAATGCACTGCAGCAATCCACAGACGCTCACGTATTTTTGTAATTTCGTTTGAAAAATGCGTCCAGTTTCATCCACTGCAATGCGACCTAATGGTTGCATGCCGAAGTCGCGATCATCCATTATATAAATGCATGCGATAAAGTGCATTCGCAATCATCTACTACACAGCGAAGACAGAACTTCTGAACGGATCCACTTAATCAACGAGTATATATTAATTTGGATGGCACACACCATTAATCCTGTACGATGCCCGCGAAAGCTGTTGAAACCCCTGCCCTTCCCCACTTCCCCACTTCAATACCTCGAAATATGTTCGCGAAGGGAGCGAGAGATTTTCTTTGACAAAATGATTCCCGCAGCTCGACTTTTACGCGCATGGCATGGCGCCCATGCGGTCGCGCGGGATCGCGACGGGAAAGGGCTTCATTCGCCGGGAATCGGGATTCGGGATTTGGAATGGCCAGGCAGGACGCCAACTGCTCGTTTGGAAAGCTGGACCGAGCGAAGGCATGGTTTATTATGTTCTTGAGCCGGAGCTCGGGCGTCGAGCTAATGGAAATGGTGTGCGAGCTTTGGGTGACGTCGGCGTCGGCACCGACGTCGCCTATCCGAGGCGTGTACCTGCAGATTTTGGGTCCAGGCCAAACTTTGCACGACTGATGCATGGTTCCACGTTGATGGGTCGCGTCTTTGAGACACCTGACACTCCCAGCAAAGAAGACTCGACGTGTACCTACATTTCGACGCCGTGGTTTCGCTTGTGATCACAGAACAGCGTAAGCGAATTGCATATCTCTGAACGTCGTCGTACCTTGCGTAAAAACCACATGAAACGTTAGCTGTGATAGCGGTTTCGACATTGGTTCGTCGGTTGAATGAAAGAACCGACGTGGGAAATGGAAAAAACCGTGAATGATATAAAGAGTGAGGGTTGTTTTCTGGTACCAGCTTTGTCCATGGCTTTAAATTTTAATCATCAGAGTTGCATCTCGGATATTTCTCTACTGTGGGTTTCGCAAAGTTGTCGCTGTTGGCGGCAAGCAAGTTTACAATAAGCCATGCACTTGCGAGGTAAGTTGAGATTCGTCCGTTCCCGATATAACTTATTTTGCTGCTCTTGGAAGTTCTCTTGATTATATCTGTTCTTTAACGCACGCTAAAGAGATTGACTTTCTTTGGAAAGTTCCTCCGTCGTTCCGCAATCTGTTTGCGAAAGGAATTAGTTGAAAGTGTCGGGAAGTTTGCTCATAGCCGTCGCGATCATGTCGGTGCATAAAGCAAGATTATGAAATTTAATTTTTTTGATTCTCTGACACGGTGTCTAAAGCAAGTGAAAATCGCTTACAAATTTCAATAGAATCTGACCCTTAATTTTTTTGTGGGCTCGTTAAAGATGAGCTAGCCAGAAAGAAATGATTGCCAGGAAATTCACGAGCGTAATGTTTATATACACAAAACATTATTTTGCACACTTTCCGTGGAAGTATTCACTTTTTTTGTTGTGTTTTGAAATCAATATTTCGTCCACGCATGTGTTCCCCCTTTTTGAGGGCGCATACCTACCGTCGGACCGACCGGCACCGGCACCATGCATGGAAGAACGGACTTCACTACCTTTAATGCACCTCATAAATTGGAGCAGAATGCGTTAGCCGGGTGATGCCTCGTGACATGTTGCCCATTTTCCTAATGGAATGCAAATTACTTCATCCGGCGTACATTTTTGCGTTGAAACAGGTTGCGTTGCTGTGCCCGTGACGGCCTGCATTTTACAGTAATTATTTTTTGTAATATTTGTATTATATAATCCTTCTGTCTCTTTGTGCAAGGAGTAATTTACCCTGGACCACAGCCTGGACGTAATTAATGGTGCAATTTCGATGGCATAATTAACTCAACCGATACCAATACCAATACATCCAAAACCAAGCTACAAGCACCAGCCATGCATTGAAAGTTTAAACGAAATTCGTTGTTATTCCTTCTTTTGCATATATTTCCTATCAAACATTCACTTAAAGCCATTCGAAAAAATACACTTTCTTCCCCAACTCTGGGGGTTTCGAAGCCGACAAGGGTGGCATGAAATTGGACATCCACTTGTCAACATATCGAACCCGTGCGTTACACAGTGATTTCACTGCGTCAACGTTTACCCACTCAAAGATATACGTTGCAAAAGCGTGGCAAGAATCCGCCACGACTTTTCCCTGTCGTTCCATGGCGGAACAATAAGTAGACATGTAGTCTGCCTCTGCTTGTAGAAAATTGGGCGCGATTGCTCCTCCGAAAACGATCGCGATGTTTCAAGCGCTATTGGAAAGCGTTGGCGTCGAAACCTTGTTTCTTATCTCAGATCTTCATTTCTAATAGCGCATCGTATTCGCAGTACACTGTCCGATTTGTCCTCCGACCACAGCACCGCCATCACGATTGCCATGTTGGGGTTGTTATCAAAACCTTGTCCGACCAAGTTTGATCCTGGGACCGTGCCGTATCCTTGGCGCCATCTGCTGCACCGCGAGGCCGACGCCGGCGCTGGAATGAGACGTCGAGCTTCATTTGTTCCATTGGCCATCGCTAACTTTACGGAGAAGCAACCGAGCTAAACTAACCCTACGTGCCAAGGGCCGACCCCTGACAAATGATGGGCAAACTAGGCAGCGGCCACTGGAAGAATGAGGATAGAAAGCTTCTTTCTAGTGAACTCGGCGAAAGCAGGGGGATAGAGAGAGTGGGAGAGAGATTCGGATCGCACTGGTAAGCGATAGGAAAGAGAGAATTAGTGATGAAGAGGTCAATTCGCATTAAAAAAAACTCTCCCGACACTTGGAGAGTCGTTGGTAGTCGACGTCTAATAATCGATTGCTCTTTCGCCCGATCACGTATTAATCTCGGCACGTGGATCACCTCTCAGCCACGGAACAGCCAGATGAAATTATGTTTTGAGCGATAAGGCGGAGGCAGCACTTCCTTCTTAAATAATAGTTCGCCGCATTTCATTGTATTCTTCTATGGCATATCCGCAGTCAATTCTCAACCGTCAGACAGTTCCATAAAAGGATGAAAAATCAATATGATTCAAACGGAGGATTGGAATCTTTTCTACGTTACCTGGACTCTTCGTTCTTTCTTTCTCTTAACAATGGACGAAGATTCAATGCTTCATACCGCGAGACTAGTTGAGAATTACTGCTCTTGTACGTCGTTCACCATGCAATCACTGATAACAGATGCAATAAATCTGTCCCCGAGACGAGCTAAAGGATAGATGAGCAATCCTTGGTTTTTCCTCAGCTGTTTTTGTTATCGGCCTGAATGGAAGTAGCCAAGTATGAAGAGCTAACCCACAATACATAATGGTTACATTACTTACATTATGTAAAACTGTCATGCACAGCGAAATGCTGATTCTTTCTATTTTGCTTTTCATATAAAACCTTAGCCAATGGGTCCGCTCTCAGAAAAGCCACCCGCTTTGGCTCAGCTCTCCTTCTACGAACTAATTCGGTGTAAACCCCTTCTCCCTTGGCACACTGCGCCAACGCCTGCATCCTTCAACTGATACATTTCAAAGATGTACGGCTCAGTCGATAGATCAACTGGTTTATAGCGAGTCTCGCTTAATAGGGTAATGAAAACGCTCGCAAGGCTCTGCTGACACCTGTGCCTATAGAGCGCTGCGCGCGGCCGGTTCTTGATTTCCTCTAGCTGTCTTGCACCCACACACACACACACACACACACACACACACACACACACACACACACACACACACACACACACATAGCTTGTGATCATGTTTGATAAAGTTACAACCTTAAGAGGGCTCTGCCCGGTTCGCAGTGCGTTCTGCCATGGTTCAGCTACCAGTGCCGCTCCCGGCTCCGGAATGATGAAACATTTATACATTCAAGAGAAGTTTCTGGCAATGGCTGGAGTCAGAGATCGAGAAACTATAATACGCGCTGAAATTCCACAACAACTTGGGCTCTTCTTGTTTGTTATTTATGCACTTCCTTGTTTCAAGAGAAGAAAAAAACACACGCACATACACGGGTCCTTTGGATGCTTTGGATGAGCTTAACATTGATGCTTGGCAAATAGTTTTCAAATCAAAACCATCGGAAAGTTTGTGATTCTAATTTAAAAGGAAATGAGTTATTCTACTATATATACATAATAACGAATATAAAAACGTATACCTACTCACACTTTCTTTGGAAAGAAAATCTGCGAACTTGTTTTCCTTGCGACGGGGCCGCGCAGTGGAATGGAAATTGGGGGTGGGCATGCCCACGTGGATGCCCCGCGCGCGACCCAAGCATTAGATAAACTTGACACGTCGAAATCGGATTTTTGAAATCTTGCCTGGAACGGTGTGAGAGGCGCGAGGGGGGGGGGCGACGGGAGGGGGGATTCGGTGAAGACTGTTTGCCATCGACTCACTAGTCACTATACATTGACGCGTTATTGCTCGGTGGGGCGTCGTTACTCGTGGCAAATGAGAATCTATCGGTCGTTTCGTAGAGAATTAAAGTTAATATTTTAGATTATTAGGGAAATAAAGCTATTATGATTGGCAATATCGGGGTCGGCCGCTCTCCACATGCAATAATATTGATGAGCAGATGTTTCTGTAAACATGTAGGTACATCTATCACACATCTGAACATTCAGAATGGTACGTTGCGGCATGTACACTGTCGACAAATTCTCGTTTGGTTTTGATTTTCACAAACAAAAAATGAGTTGGTCATTATATTTTATACTAATCCAACGATTGAAGCGTGTTTTCATTTAACAAGTTTTATTTTGCGAAATTATAATCCTCCCATCGTCGGCAATGGCTGGGATTTGGGATATATTTCGCTAAAGCTCGTCAAAGGATGCCTGTTTTGCGTTTTCCCTAATTATTTGGGTTTCACGGCGACTTAGCAGTGGAGGCGCCGGACTTTATATAATGGTACTATTTTTATCTCGTTGCCACGATTGGATGTTGGGGTAATAAAACAGGAAATAAAGATTTTAATGACCACAGGATGACTGATGGTCAGACTAAAAAGTTTCCGGATCGCATGTGAAACAACAATAAAATAGACGAATGGCGCTGAGCTGAAATCGCAGCGAAACAAAATCTCTGTTATAAGCATTCTCAGCAGATAACAACATCCTTCAAGATTGTTTCACAAACTAAGAAATCTTAGAGAAAACATAAATTTTATTCCGTCCCTGCAACTAGCATCTTTTAAATGTTATATATTTATCGCTCGCATATGCAGGGAATGACGAAAGGTTTTTTTCCGGTCTCCATCTTGGTTTATAAATCTGTTTGAACCGACGTGGAGAGCACTTCCGGTCGCCATCAACTCCTCGAGTTGTCTTTCATGACTGGAATGGCGCCAATTCATCGTCTACTTGATTATATTTATACCTATATCTAAAGCATCTCGCGAGTTGCACAGTGACTGTGACAGTCGCATGCCAGATCAAGTACGCCATCGAGCTCATTTCCATTTCCTGGCTTCGCGTCCACTTCTATAACGTATTTAAATTGCACCTTGCTCGTTGAAACTTTTTGCACCGTTGAACATGCCTGTTATCGTTAAATATGCAACGGGTGAAAAATATGTAACAAATATTTGTGTACTAAAAGTAGTACATACTACTATCTCTTTTTGTGTATTCATACACATTAGCCATTTAATAATGAAAGTCGTAGAGATAAAGCAAAACCACAGCGCTCAATTTGTGTTTGTCACATTTGTGTAACGTCACACTGACCCAGAAGCCAGCGCATGGTACACAAACACACTAAACAGTATTTCTTGCTGTACACCTCAACGGCCAGAAAAGGGTGGGACAAAATAAGTTCCTCGACCGAACCCAAAATGACCTGGTTCTTGAATTTTTTCGCTACTTAGGAAATAAAATGCCAAACTAACTACCGGAGTTCTGCATTTAAGCTGTCAGCTAAAAAGTGGTAAGAACACTTAGTTAAAATCGAACGAGTAAATATACTGTCGAGCAAAAGATTGAAATAATCCGGTAGGAAAATCGGAAATGACTTTCGTCGTGTACACAGCTGATTCGGTTGGTCTCTTATATTGTTTGGAGACTTTTATAAGCGGATTGCGACGTCCTCTTGTTTGATCCGATTCAATAAAAGCCATCAAAAAACCATGATACTTCGCAAGCTTCTCTATACGCAGGGTCACGTCATTCAATATTTTATGAATCAGTCTAAATTGAGCCCAAATTTCACATATAACCAGCTTTAAAAGAAATGTCGGATCTCCGCGATCTCCTGTAGGTTCAAGCAAGCAGTAACCGTTGCAAATAACGAGACACCCATTCCATTTACTCATGCAATAGAGCAGATGACCTGCTTTAAGATTCCCCCCTTAATACTTTCACTATAGTTATAACCGCAAACCATTCCCTGTTATTGCAGCCTGGGGCCCCAATTGTATCGCTTCAACTTTTGCCTGGGGCCCCGATTACCTTCGAGAGGCAACTTTTCATATTTGCCCCGTCGCTTGAGTTAAGAAGCGAGTCGTGGCCTCGCAATTTGTCACGTTATGCCGGGCTGTGCAGCGTCGGACTCTGACTCTGTGGTGCAGCGGCGTCGGCGTCGGCGTCGGCGTCTTGATGACGTGCTAGCGTCTTATCTCCGTCTCACAGGCGTCCTTCGCCGCGGACCGACGCCTTTCTTCTCGCGACGCAGCGGCGGCGACGGCGTCGGCGGCGGCAGCGCCTAAGAAAATTCCTCCGAAAACTAATCGTTTCATTGCGTAAAACTGGATAAAATATCTGTGGCGCGTGCGTGCATGACGCGTCCACACGAGAATTTTTATTCGCCTCAACGCAATTGCTCGACGACGCACTTCCGTTCTTTTTATACTCGTTGTACTTTTTAGCAATTGCCGTTAATATTTTACAAGTTTTCGTTAAATTACTTTTGTGCAAGCCTATCGCGGTTTGTGTTGTTATTGCTGTATATTTACGTTATAGAGGAAGTGCGCGTTTTCCCTTATATTTTGTAACTAATACAGATACTCGATGAAATTAATTCCTTTAATAGAAGCGGCAGGTTTCAACAACAGACCAGCAATTCTCCACAGTCTCTGTACGTGCCATAGGCTCTGCCGTCAAATTATGATCCACTCGTATATTGGTAGTCGTTCGGATAAACAAATTATAGTGGTGCAATGCGCTCAATGATTGATGTGATGATTGCTAGATTATTTCATTCGTGAACGGCCGCTCCCGGATTACTCATGGGCCTCGCGAATTAGGGCCCGCTTTTTCGGGTGTAGGAAATAGAGAAACGTTTTATTTTATTGGACACATTATCTGGTTAATTCCATGGCATAGCACTTTTACATTTTAGCTCTGACACGTTTCCCCCGAGCAGCAACGACGTTTTTATCAGGCGCGTTATCGCGCGGTGCTTGCAAGTAGCGGCCTGAGGTGCACGTTTATGGCCTCCTCGAGTTTCCCTGGGCCGATCCGTTCGAGATGAGCCGCACACTTTTTCCGTCGGACCGGCGGCCCGCCATAACTCATCTCAATAAGCCGTATATTCACTTATCAATAAGGTCTCCCCGTGAATCACACGGCTCGCCTTCGAACCAGCTGACAACTCTCTTTTCGGAATTAAGTGCTCACATTTTCGACTTAAAACAATAAAACATACCTTAAGCGTCCGATCCCATTGATATATACTTTGTATGGTAGTAAGGACATTCTTTACAAATGTATTATGCATTACACCAAAAGGATTTTTTACGACTTTGCATTATTCACTTTTTGCCAAGTTTTTTTTTTTTTTTGAAATCCTAGCCATGTCTCTTTTTCGCGTGTGCAGATAAATCGCGATGTTACGTTTTCTCTTTGTCTTGTATAAATCTGCGATGCTTTCTGGTAAATCTCTTGACTTCATTACTTCCCTCTCTGGAGCGCGCAGCGCTAGCAGCGCTCTTTTGTTCTGCGATCTGTTTTTCTATGCGCTGCACCACCTTCGCTATCCGCCACCCCCCGGCCGCCCCCAAACACCGGGGCACTCTGCCGCCCCATTTGCCATGCTAAGCCGCCCCCGGTGGCACCTCGCAGCGTCGCGGGACTGCCCGTGCTCATCACACCTTCGCACCCGCATCATTATTCCGCTACTGCATTAATTACAATTACCCCGGGCCTGATAATATCGCAAACTAAGTATACATGCAGGTAATTGCTTATAAGCCTAGAGCCTCGTGTACTGATCTTCAGCTCCATTATAGAGGTTTGGCGGCGACGGTCGGTAAATCCTCCGCATGATGTTAGTTCGCCGAAATGCCAACGGATTTCGGGGGAGACTGGCTTAGCGAAGTATTTGCGCTGAAATCAAAGAGGCCATCGATATGGGGAATTAAACTGCTATCACCGTAACGCTTTTCCCTGGAAAGAAAACTCTGCGCCGACAATTCGATTTTACACACACTTTGGCGCGGCGCGGAAAAATTAGATCCTGCTCGCCCCGAGACATCAATTTGCGGGAGCCTTTCAGAAAATTTGTTTTTTCAGGAAGTATAAAATCACATTTCTCTGGAAATCACCGCGAAAACTTATTTGTCACAAATAGAATTCCGACCCAGAAACGCTTTTTCCGGGGCGGCTAGAATAAATACCGTAATTGATTTAGCAGCGTGTTAACAGAATCATCGAAGCGAGCAAAAGTTTTCTCTCCGCGAACCCAAAAGTGGATGTCCCAAAGTAGCTCTTCGCGCCCTCGCTCCCCCTCCCTTCTTTAGAAATGGCACAGTTGTCGAGTGCTCGCGCGGTAACAGTTGTGTTCGATGTTCGATGTTCGATGTTCGAGGTGCGATTGCTCCGACACAGGGCCCATTGCCACGACACCTAGGGCCTCGTCTCCTTGCCTCGCTCGTATGGAGCCATCTTGGCGGCGTGTTTCGTGGGCAGAGGCGACGGCACCGTGGTTTCACTTCGACTTTGGCTGACGCCGCGCTGCGTTGCATGGTAGTCTTTACTGCAAGTGACGCTACGAACAACGCAAGCCCTTTCGCCTTATGTCGAAGATGCGGTGTATTATAGGCACGGGGATCGAGTTCAGTTTCTTTTTTGAAAGGAAGAAAAGAAATGGGTTGATGCTTTAGAGTAGAAACAAATACCGTTGCTTTGGGATGTTTTTGATTTTCTGTGCTATGAAAACGGTTATCGCTGTATAATAGAGCTGCTAATTTGTTATTCTACACCAAATATTACAACACATTACACTCTTTGACGAGAGCTACTATCAACAGAACTCTACAATATACATAAACAAGATGACATTGTTATAGATAGTTCAAATGTATTTCTAGAACAATGTAAGAGCAAAATTATGCGACATGAGTTTCGAAAAGTGCTTCAACTGCAAGTCATGGTTCTGTGAGGTAATTTAAGTATTTACTTTCCAAACAACTTGCACGTTTTCTAGAAGTTATGCAAGAGTGATCTTTATTATTGGCTCTATTTGCTGTATATTTTAAAGTCTTTCCTACACTTCACTGGATCTTTTCTTGAGAGCTGCTAGAAACTATAGCAATTACGGGTAGAGTGGGTTGCAGTTTTAGAAGCGTTAGCGAAAACCAGCTGATTCATGAACTGCCAAGTTCAGTTGTTTCTCTCTAAGTGCTCTGCCGAACAATGCTCCGGCACACAGGGCCAGTCGTAGGACATAATATCATGGGTCTACCTGCCCCATCCATGCCACCAAACCACTGGAAGCTAGCTCGCAAATCTTCGCAACACGCTAAAAAAAAACACATCGTACAAACACGGCAATGCAACTCCTGGACTCCCTTCAATATTATTGTATATTTTCCCTCGGCTATGTTTGCGTCACGCGTCCCTTTTACGGCGTCACTTTTCATCAAACGTTCGTCTCCCTTATCCAGGAGATGAAGGGATCAAGGGATGACTTATGCTGAGATGTAAAATGTTCGGTAAACTTAAGGGATGTAGATATTTCATCTGATATTTTTTTATGTCTTTTTGTGTCAGAGGGGTACATGAACGATCGTTCAATTCAGACGTGAAGATTACCGTGATATCATGTAATGTGCAGCCAGGTAGTTAAATTATAAGTTAGCCAATACGTTATTCATGTTAATTTAGATGTGGTCGCAGCTGTTTGCTACCGTTCGATTTTCCTACAAGGATGATGATGATTAAACATATATAGAGTTTCTCCACTTCTGTGGTGTTGTACACTCGCTCTTGCAAGTCGGCCACGTGACTTGATGATGCATTTTCTTTGGACTAATCACGCGTGTATGTGTGACGTGCTAAAAGCTTTTCCACATTTCCACCCCAGCCACCCGGCTCATTAAATGCGTCCGGAAAATCGCGGCGTGCGAAACGAGCCGGCGTCGGCATAACGCTAATGCACAATGAACAATTGGAATCACCACGCGCACATTCCACGGTGAGCAGTGCACACTTACCGTACATGGCCTCTTTAGAGACCCGCCACCTAACAACGATTTCGCTGTTTTTATTTACAAACAACTCGTCATATAAAATAATTCAGTTTTTTCCCCCAACAAAATGTAGAAGAAATTCGTATCTTTTTAACGAACATTAACGTCATAAAAAGATTTCGTCTCTTTTGTTTGCGGATATATTACATTACCTGTGAAAGAACTTTGCTACTTTTTATAACGAAAAACGACGAACCTATACAATATACAGGTATGTTTCCTTACACACAAAAGAATAATTTCGACACGTTTTTTGTATCAAAAAACACATACATACCGTACAATTTGGGTTTTTTTAAAACAAAAATTTACTTCACCCTCAAAACAATTTCGACACGCAATTTCGAAAACATTCACGTACCTACGCAACGTGAATCGGAATATAATTCCTTTGTGTACTTATCTAATTCCATTTTTTGTCACGGTTTTGTCGCCATCAGATAGCATTCAGTTGTATGGCTGAGCCAGTTATTATCGACGATGGGAATTGCCATGTCACTAAGGTGTGTATTCGTGTGAGTGCGTGAGTGAGCGTGTGAACGTCACGTGGGGGGGGGGGGGATGGGGAGGGGGTAGCAGAGATATGTCAGGCCAGAAAGCAAGCCAATTTAACGCTAGGCTAATTCAGCCATTTGCCGCACTGCCTTCACTGTCGCACCTTAAACTCCTAATTCCGTTCTGCCTTAGCGTGCCTCCAACAGTGCACGTGTATTAAGCATTTACTTCCTTGCGAAATAACTTATCATCACAGACGAATTAATATTCTCGAATGGGTAGTGAATTTGTCTAATGCAGGCTCAGTGATTCGAATCGCGAGTGAAACAATTGAATTAATTGCTGCAGAACTCGAGTGTGAAATGAATCGGTGGCGTAGCGGCGGTCTTTGCAGAGACAGGCCCCTTTGGTTTCGAGTCCGTATACTCACAGGGCTGTACGTAAAGCTAGTCGAGGATATGGGTAGATAAAAAATAAAATAAAGCTATCGACAAAGAAACGCTTTGGAAAAGTGCTTGAGCCTTAGGGAAATTACGCGTTTTCCATAAAAAAAAAAGAGGAGCAGAATTTTGTTACTTTCAACGATTAAAAACGAGGCGCGTCTACAATAGCATCGCGGTACTGGGCGGAGAGGATGTTTATCTCGGAAACATTTTCACGCTACAATGGTTTAGTGCGAACGAGGGATCGACGCGGTGACAGCCAATCCGCTTCGTTTGGTTTTCAGGTCATCGGAGAAGTCGGGAACGATTTAGATGCTCGAGTATTGACGGTTTATTTTGTCCGAGATTTCAAAAATAATTGCCTTGTTTTTAATAACATCTATATAATAACCTTTGATTGGGTTACCTAAGAATATTATTCGCTTCTTCCTAAAAAAAAAAAAAACTTATTGTCTCCATAGTGTCAGTGTTGGTGGAGGCGCCGTTTTTTGCTTTTGCTCTGCGGGATGCGTTCAGGGGACCAAGAACATTTGTTTCAAGAGAACATGAGTGGGGTTTTATCAAAGCCAGGAATAAAAGGATGGAAAAAAACAGTAACTTTGTCCAATTCTAGCCATATATATCATATTATGTAACGAACCAACATACGACCAAAGTTTTCTGCGCTTTACGCAGCCTAAAAAAAATAAAAATATTATATCGGAATATTATATAGATATATTATATCGGACAGCGATTTTCCATGAATTTACCATAAAACCCTTGTTGTATTCTATAAAAATCCTCAGTTCAGTCTGAAACCGTTGATTTCGTTCATTACGGCATGCTTGGTGGAGGCGCCGTTCTCTAATTTGCTCTGCGGGTTGCGTTCAGGGGCCCAAGACCACGTAGCCAATTTTCAACGAATAGATCGAGCTTTTACCATAATTGAGATATTTTTTAAGCATCGCTGCGAGCATAGGCAAGAGTATCATAATTTTAATTTTATTTTGTAGGTTTTAACTTGTAAACCCTCATTAATGAAGTAGTTAAGAACTTATACCCAAAGCGGAAGTTTTTGTTCTCAAATATTAGAACTCAAAAATACCGCGTCCCCTTTTCGCGCCTCCCTGCCATAGTTTGTGCGAATCTTGCACCCCATTGAAGCCGGGTATCTCTGGGTCAGACTGGAAAACAAATTGAAACTATGGTATCAGTTAGCGCATTCTACCCCTGACTCCCGTGCAATTTAATCGCGTATTTCACTCTGCAACTTTGTGCTAATTACTATCTTTTATCTCCGCAGCAAGCTAAAGTCACACGAATGAATAAATTGGCAATGTTTCGAAACAGCAGTCTTTCAAGCATGTTTATGACAGCCGGTTCAGATATGATATTTTATCCTCTGTGCTTGTAGCTTTTTTCACAAACACCCACACACACACACACAAATCCAGTACACTCACACACATGCTCTATAAATGATGGCGTTTAATTTTTCATGCATGGCTTTTCGGATATGACGCGTGAAAATGACATCATCTGCCGAGCGGGGCAGGCCGAAGTACATGGGGCCTCTTTGCACTAACACTGGCTACATTAGCACAATGTGACCAAAATGCAAACGCCTTCGATCAAACACACAAGCCGATATGAGTGAAATGTTATCAAAAGGAATGGACAAACCGAGTTGGCTTATCACAGAAAATGCGTGAAAAATACTCCTACGTGCTATAGCAGAAGGTGAAATGGCCATTTTGAAATATACGAGAATGTTTTTTTTTCAGAAACAAATATGGTCTATATTTACCATAGTGTTTGAAACCTATCACATACCTGGCACATACTTGTGTGAACTTGCCCATTTATATACTAGTTTCAAATCAGAGTGTACTAATCTGTATTCCATTGTAATAAGATAATTCTGTTAAAAGCTTTGATTTGATTACAGTTTATGTTGAAATAACGAGGATAGTGTTTGGCATAATGAAATGATTATTATAATTGAAGTTATAGTGCAAGAATGTTGTTATGCAATGTTGTTGTTATGGCATGTGGACGGTAATGGGGCATGATTTCGAATCCATGCTGGAACAGGAAGGGCTGGATGTTGGGGGATGACGGGTAGCGTTTGGAATAAAGCGATTTGCACAGCAATCGTTGCGAAGTCACGTCGTCGCTAGTCGTAGCAGGTACTATATTATTGTTATTATTATTAGGTATATTACGTATCCCACTCGCGACGGAATGAGTTATTGCTCTGACAGCAATATCAAATGTGGCCTTTGTGTGATTCAATATGCCATATGGGCGGTCATAGTTTCTCGAAATTCAATAATTATTCATTAGCTGTGTGCTTGTTAATTATTCAACGGTCGTTTTGCGCGATGGAAAATTATATTTAGTTTATGTTATGTTTAGATCAGATTAATTTCATCCTTTTTTTGTTGAACTTGGTTGTCCTGATTATTATCGGCTAGTTTAGTTCCTTTCTGCTATTTTTTTCTAAATACATCGCGACACATTTAATGATTGGGTTAGACATGGAAATCATAATCGCGATAAGGTATACCTTCTTGAAGCTTGGACAATATCGTGTTGCCAATCCTTCCCTCTTTCGTAATAACAAATTAGTAAGATATATTTGCAATGTAGAACCTTTATCTTGCAGGCTGTGATTTTTTCCTCCGATACCAGCAGGAACAAGGAGGTATTTGCAATACAGGCAGCCCCCGCTGAAAATTCTAGTTTGTTCCTTTCCATTTATCCCTATCGGCATTGAAAATCCCTGGCAAACAGTGGGTTCTCTGTGCAGCATCAGAATCAGGATCGGCTACTGAGAGGTTCAGATTTGCACAAGGATGCCCCAAAGGGGAACGAAAAACATGATAGGCAAGCGTTTTTATTTATAACGAAGTATTTCTGGAAACGATGTAAACGAACCACCAAAAGAATATTAAGAGGCATTCTACACGTAAAATGCCTCGGAGATATATTAGGCCTTTTGTGCCATTATACTTACCAAGACCTCGTTTTCCAGAATCGTGAAAAGCACCTTAAACAATCTGGCATTTAAAAGCAAATAGCCGATTGCGTGGTTTATCTGTTGATATTTTACAAAAAGATTTGTTTCTTGCTGTTTCCCCTCTAATTCACATCGTTATTGAACTGTGCTCACAAAGTGAAACTCGAGAAAGTTTCCACCTACAGCGTGTACCTATATGCTTTGCTTCTTGATATCCATTCAACAAACCAACACTTTACTGTAGGAACACCAATAAATCATCGTGCACTTGCACATTACCAGCATAACCTGTGCATTTTTCAGTTTGCGCGCATTATAATTTACTTTTTTATACATCCCATATATGAATGGAGATTTATGCACGGATCACTGAACTAAAACAAGCCGCGCTCAATAACAGTGTGCAGCAGCCATGCACAACAATAACTCTTTGAAATAAGCACACATTTACCAACAAACCCCTCATTAATTACCAGCACAATGTAATGCTGGTCACAAAGAGCATGGCGAGATTACGCAGACCTCACAGAAGCAAGCTGGGTTTGATTTCAAATGAAACAATAATTGATAGTAGAACACTGGCTGGATGCCGCTCTGCGCTTGATGCCGTTTGATTTCAGGTTATATCATCGCTGTCGATTGCTTATTGACCACTGAACTGACTGTTATTCATACGAATAATATAGGTTAGTTACATCACTTGGTTTAAGGCTTACATTTTAAATTTCGGATTGATTGAAAATCTAGGATTCATCGTTTTAAATGTATTCCTCTTTACCAGCTATAGTCTGGAGCAGCGTTTCAGACGAGAATGCTGTTGTTTTGTCGCCAATTGCCAGTGATTGTCGTATTGATCGTGAATTGATTGACTAATTCGGGTAGTCGCGCGTCCGCCTCTCGGGAGCGTGTCATTCGACAGGCCCTTATTAATCAACGCAGTCCTCGCTTGTCCAGCGTCCGTCGGTGTCCAATCTCGTGTAGCGAACTGAATTATTATGCACTGGCTGGCGCTAGCACCCTCCCGGCAGATCAACGCAGAAAACACTGTGTGAACTCGACATTTTTAAAGCGGGCTTATTAAAAAAACCTTTCCCATCCTGTTTTCCTCCATCAGTCTTCTTAACCTTGTGTCTGTTTGATAAGAATTGATTACAGGCACTCAGCTCCCCGGATGCATGGAAGGTACAAGCGCATTATGGTAATGTTTATTTTATGTAATCAATTTTTCGCCAGGATTATAAACGTCGCGGCGTGTAGTAATTAATCAAGAGTGGTGTCAAAACGTTTTTTTGACACAGTTTGACGGATTGGATTATCTGCTATGATGAGTAATTCATTTTTCCACGGTTCACTGTGCAAGGTATATGAAATGAAAGCACCGATGCGGATGCTGACGGCCGCCGATATCACTGTTCCCGTGCGCCAGCGACGGGCCACCGGGAGCGAACGCAAACGTTTCGGCGGGAAGAACTCTGGAAGAAAGTCTGGAAGAAGACCGGGCTTAGTGGCAACAGTGCGGAAGTTAAATAATTTGTTGCTAGACACTCGTTACTTCCGCGGTGGCGACTTCATCAAGGATGACACATTTTCCGACGGGAATATGTAAGGGGGAGTGAACCACTCCACGGGAGCAACTGTCATGCTTCATGGAGCGCTCCCCAAAGCCACGCGTGTGAATATATTTACGAAAACCACGGGAAGGAGAAAAATAAAGCGTCACGCTCACAAATGCTTTGCAGATACTATATACGTTTTCTCGCGATTGTAAAGGGGAAAATAACAGCGTGACTCAAAAATGGTGCTCTCCGCGGGTGAAATCAGAGCGGCCGAGTACAGTTGGGGTGGAGCCCCCAGGGTGTCATGATATCCACACTATGAATAGTAAAGATTCCCGTCGCCATTTATCAGCGCGGACCGAAATGGCCTCTGTGTAGATATTGCCTGGGCGTGCTCGCCGTACACAGACACGGCGAATAAACCCGCAGGTGGTGCCTCTCTAATTAAATTGATGCTGCGACACGGTGCGTGTGCGATTATTGCCGGGCTGGTCTCGACGCACACAATGCGTATTGGTTTGCCCATTGTTATTTGGAGCACAGTCTCTGTTGTCGGGGCGTGTGATCTGCTTCGATTAGCCCCGGGGGCGGCGGGGGCGGCGGGGGCGGCGGGGGCGCCAGGGGTGGCGGGGGTTGGTGATTAAAAAACCGATCTCATGGTCGGCTCTTAGCAGCCTCGTGTGCATCGGACTGACCACGTGTCACTGGCCATCAATTATTTAAACACGACACTCTCTCAACGCACGAGTGAAAACGTCTCCTGAGATTTCATACCACATTAAGTTTTCATAAAGCGGTGACAGGCTGACGGAAGATGTATTTGCTTATGTAATGCAACTTAAAGTCCGACCCATGGTATTGAGTTCCTTTTTCGAATGCAAATACAGCGCTTTCAGAATATTTTGGTTATCTATACCGCGGTGAATTGCCTGCAAAAATGAAGCATAAATGGGCGAATCAGTTTTTCGAAGCGACTTGGAGCTCAATTACCTCTCCAATGTGTAAAGAAAAAAATATTTGCCCGACTTTTACGTTGGCCTTTTTTTACTTGTACAAAATCGATTGTGATTTTTGCCGGCCCCCTTTGAATATGTCTCGCACCCGCACATAAGACGTAGCGCGTCTATCGCCTTTCGGTCTCAGAGCGCAAGGCAAAAAGCTATATGGACATGTATAGGAAAAGCAATCAGCTTGATAGCGCAGGCGAGCTGTGTGTGTGTGTGGTGTGTATTTTTTCATATCATCTAATATATCTTTGAGGAGTGATCGTGATTCGTGGCTGCGAATCGAATCGATCAAAGAATCTGTAGATATCGGTTGACATTTTGCGCGCCGCGTGGCGTTCGCGGCTGGTGGTTCCGTATGACTGGCGGCGGTGGGTGAAGGGGGGTCGTGTCCCCCCCCCCCCCCCCCCCGCCCGCCGCGAGACGTGGTGCAGCATTTATGTGCAAGGTGCACTGCAAAATGCTGCGTTTTGCACTGCGGGCTGCAATCGTTGGAATTTTATTCAAATTTCATTTCTTGAATAGCTGAACCGTAGCTTATAGTTGGTATACATAGGTGTCTTGGTCTAAATACATATTATTTAAATGAAAATTCCAAATCCCTGCGCGTAATTTGTCTTATATCCTGTCAGAAAATGCTAAACACGGTTTGGTTTATTATGTGCAAAATACCTATTTTACGTAATGCCACAAAGAGGTTAAAAAAAAGTCCTTCCGCCATGACGGGTCGCCCAACGGTTCAAAGTAAATTTCAGCTTCCCAGGTTATCATGGTTAAAAAGCTACAAATTTCTTCGTAGAGCGCGCAAGCCAGCAGCATAATAGAGAAAGTTGTCCATGCAATCTAGCGATATGTCGGAGCCATGGTACTTGGTTGTTAGCTGGGCGGGGCGGGGGTCGGGCATGAGTTATCGGTCGTTGTTTGAAAGTATTGAGCTGCCAGTGCGTCTTGGCCGCCCTCAGCCCCGACGCGTACGGCAAAAGGAAAACAGATTTTCTTGCGCGGCGAAACATCTGAGACGGCGACGGCCAGTGCCCATAACAAGGGCGATATCGCTTTAAATCCGGCGCTGCATGGCACACAGTGTCTAAGGCGAGATGTGGGCGAGATCTTCGAGACTCGAGCCAGCGCGGGCAACGCTGGGTCATTTCGGCTGCTGCGGGACCAGCCTGGTGGTCGAGCTCTGTCCACGTTGATCACCTATGCCCGAATGTGGAAACTAACCGATTGAGCGCTTGGTCCTGTGGTTTCCTCAACCTTACCTCCCAGTATTTTTGGTAGAACGTCTGACATTCAGTACAAATTTTATCTTCAGTGAGACACGAGATAGAGATAGAGATAGATATCAAGGTATAGAGAGAGGGGGAAGGGGAGGGAGAGATGTTTTTCGGTTATGAAAATCTATGGAAATTTTTGCTCTCGCAAATGGCCTAACATTATATAAATCATGATACTCGCAATGTCAACAACTTATCTCGAGAATCGGCAGAATGCTTAGCAAGATGAAAAGCCTTTCTGTGATTGCCTTCCACCTCCCATGTTGCAGTGTTTGCTCGGGTTAAGGGAAGGTCGTCTTTGTCGCTCGAAAATGCAGATGGCCGCCGACCTGGCGCCTCCACCGCGAAGCGATTCTCCCGGGAGGAAATGCCGCAATGCCGACTTCGACATTCCTATTCTGCTCCGCTGCCGCCGAATTGACGGTGGGGAAAAATGCAATTTTCCTGGCGTCACGTGACTTGGTCGAATCAGATGAAACGAATCAAACGTGGGAGGAACGTGCTTAAGCGATGCAATTAAGAGGACGCCGGAGTGGTCTAAAAACAGTCGTGTCACGAGTCACGATTCTCATCTCTGGAGCTGCAGCTAATTCGCCAGAATATGGACATGAACACAGTTGACGCACATTTGAAACCACAGCTTTTATCATGCTTTCATAACTAAGGCTTCGCGAACGCAATTTGTGTTGCGTTGAAGATGAGTGTAACCAAAAAACTATTTCAAGATGGGCATAATATGTGTAACGCATAAAAAGGTAAAGACAGATACTCCATTTGTAACGTTATTATTATTTTTTTTTTTTTCGAAACATACGAAAATTTGCATTGGTTTAAAAACTGTCAAGCCGGTTACGCGGGAAACAGCTTCAGAATCTAAGTCAAAGGAAATTTTTGGTATTTTGGAAATTTCATAAAAATCGCGAACAAACGCACTGAAACACGGTGACGCTTTTTGGGGGTAGTGGAATTGAAGATTTTACTTTGCTCGCTTCGCTCATCATTAAGTTATAATATATAAAACTATCGAAGCTAACTTTGTTTCATGGCCAACGGATATGGTGATATCAAAATTCGAAAAAAAAGTTGGTCGATTACAAACAACCGCAAAGTGATTAGTTGAATTGCAGGAACGGGAGTAGAATTGACAACAGCCCCGATTTTGGTTGTCTGAGCACCCAAACTTAGGAACTAGGTCACGAAACTACGACCACCTCTCTTAAGGTGGGGAACCCCCTTGGCGCTCAAATAACTACACAATATATTTTTACAGACAACCTATTAGTTACGACGTAATTTATCGGCCTTTTAAATAAAGTAATAATCAAATTTGTGTTATTTAACTAGGCTATCTACAAACTACCCACAATCATGGCAAACACTAGAAAATTACTTCATGCGAGTTTAGGAAAATTTTCAGCAACCCAAATCATAAAACAAAGAGGGGATCTCATTTTATTTCAAAGCCTGATGAAATTACCGGGGCGCTGGCTATTTTATTTTGATCCGTCACTTATAATTTGTATGTAAATAAAATACTTCATGGATACAAATTTGCTAGATGAGATAGAGGCCCCTCCCATCCCCTCCCCCCCCCCCCCCCCCCCCAAGGCCTTGAGGCAACGTCGAATTTGTTTCGGGCAGGCCGGTGCAGCGCCGACCAACGTGCGCAGTCGAGTGATTGAAACTTAACGCCCCCCTGAACGCCACCCTGAACGTCACCCTGAACGCCCCCCTGAACGCCCCCCTGAACGCCACCCTGAACGTCCCCCTGAACGCCCCCCTGAACGCCCCCCTGAACGCCACGCTGAACGACATCCTGAACGTCACCCTGAACGTCACCCTGAACGTCACCCTGAACGCCACCCTGAACGTCATCCTGAACGTCACCCTGAACGCCCCCCTGAACGCCACCCTGAACGCCACCCTGAACGCCACCCTGAACGTCGCCCTGAACGTCGCCCTGAACGCCACCCTGAACGCCACCCTGAACGCCACCCTGAACGCCACCCTGAACGCCACCCTGAACGTCACCCTGAACGCCCCCCTGAACGCCCCCCTGAACGCCACCCTGAACGCCACCCTGAACGCCACCCTGAACGTCGCCCTGAACGCCCCCCTGAACGCCACCCTGAACGCCACCCTGAACGTCGCCCTGAACGTCGCCCTGAACGCCTCCCTGAACGCCACCCTGAACGCCACCCTGAACGCCACCCTGAACGCCACCCTGAACGTCACCCTGAACGTCGCCTTACTATGTCCAGTCGTGTCTATTCACTGATAAAACTGACGTTTATTCCAGATCGTGCGGAAATCATTTATTACCCGAGCTGTGATTGTACGTGCATTTTTATTTTCTCGCCAGTGGAACTCCAATCAGATTTGCTCATCCAATTACTCCTGCCGTGAATCTAGATCGAAGGGCAATATTATGTAATCAAGTTTTTTTTTATTTGACAGACGTCTCCCTGTGGAATAAAACTCTGCAACCAGCAACTAATAAAATTAGTACAAAGCTGTAATCGAAAATGAAAATGATTTTTATTTGGAATTGGCTACATGCATGGCTGCAACGCATGGTGGTAAAGTGGTAGTTCCCAATGGAAGTGTGGTGCAAGTGATTGAAAGGAAATCAATCAATCAAGCGATAGTGTATTTATAAAGTATTGATCAAAGTCGCCGCGTATGTTCGGTGCCTGTATGGCGATGTCAAGTGATACCGCTCGCACTTGCTACACGATTCATCACTCTCCAGTCATCTGGCCTCCATCCCTGCAAAGCTGACACATCCCGCCTGCCTGCCTGCCTGCCTGCCAGCCTACGCTCTGCACCCTGCTGCAGATCCTTGCTCCATCCTGCTACCCGGTACATAACTTGTTCCCTGAACCGAATCCGATTGTAATATTTTTCGGCGATAACGGATAACGTGAATAATCAATCTGGGAGTAGCACATCGAATGATCACCCCAGCGCCGTACCGAAGTTATTGTCACTGGCTGATGAGTTGTCGACATCAAAACCTGGTGCCCCTGTTCTAAATCAGAGTGGTGCGTTCGAATTGCTGTTCACTCTTAATTATACTTTCTATATTTCATTGGTTCTTCTAACCTATAACCTTTTCATATTTATAATTTTCCCTATAAATTTTTCCCGTTTATTTTCACAGCAGTGAATCATTTTTTATTTATTTGCGGTTTTAATAAAATTGCATCTAATTCTCGTGGATTTTTTTAAATTATTTTTACTCGTTCCGCTTTTGCCTTACAAAATCGAAAAGTAGTTTTTCTATCATCTGAGTCTAGATAGCATTTCATACTCGGTTTCCTTCGGTACACCAGCTATACATAAATCACAAGTATTTCCTTGCTATTTTTCCCTCCGTGTACCTAATGCAAAAATATTACGTCGAACAGGACGCAACCACGTGTGTTATTGATTTTCACCACGTTTGCGACTTATTGCCAAAATATTAACCATTCGCGAGTTATTGCAAAATGTGGCAACATCAACATCTCGACTGGTTAGTAAACCCTTTGTGAAATTCATCTTTATTTTTCCTGAAAGTAATAAGACGAAACGCGTTTCGCTTCCAGCCGTCGAGGCATTCGTACTTGTCAAAAAAGCAACTTGATGAAAGAGCATTTTGCGCTTAGGGAAATGCTTTTTACCCGCTGAGCTGAGTTTTCATTAAACGGGAAGGGAATAGGAGCAAAGAATGCCATCCTAAACAAATGTATATAACCCCTTAGTTTAGCCAGAGTCAAGTGCGCTGCTCTCTTTTGCAAGAAAATGGGAAATAATTTCCCCTGAAAAAGTTAGCCTCGATGCGTTGTCGCCTCCTCCTCGTCGATTAATGTCATTCCACATTTGCACCGTTTAGTTTCAAGCTTTCCACATGTTGCATATCCTGAGAATTGAGATGGCCATCTAAAAACTTGTGGGTATAGGTTTACAGGCTCTCTGATGCAAAACGTTAATCTAAGGGTTGGCGAGTTATCCTCTCACGAGCTTTCACCTGCAGCACGAGAGTGGAAACGGAACATTTGAATTATTTGTCAATACCAAGAACTTCTTCCATGGATCGTCTATTAAAAAATGGGCGGAAACAGCTCAAAGGAAACGCTTATATATGTATAAAAGAAAGGGTAGAATATTTTAGCGTTCGACTTTTCTCAAAACAGGTCTCTAAAAAATGCGAAGTCCGCGTTCAAGCAAGTTTCATATCCATATATCCCTTGTCTAAAAAAATTCTTCGTGGAATGTTGGGCCGAGCTCGATCATTCTCATCTATGCATCTTCTACGGCGCTCATAAAAATATTTTCCAAAGAAAACGATCTTGGACAAGTTTTGACTTTTTATTTTTCATTGACTTCCACTGGTCAGTGAACTGAAGTGAAATCGCAGGCATGAAATTGGCTCTGCGACGCGAGGCACTCACAAACTCATTTGCTTTGTATTTATTGCAAATAGCGCACAACAACAACAGAGAGGCGACCGATTCCATTTCGCGGGCGAATTTGACAGCACCGGAAACCCTTGCAGGAACATCCGTTCACATCCTTTTGCCAGGCGCGCGGATTCGAAAAGTACGGGCCACCTTGCTAATTGTGTTATCACGTGCTACGTAATTGCCTTAAAAGTAGCAGACGCCAAGAAAACATTTCTTTCAGTTATACCCAATCTACTTGATTAACTCAGATTTCTAAACTAAAATTCTCATAATTTAAATTATACACGTTGCTAACAGCAAATTAGAACGTATATGCGAGCTAAAACTTGGAAACCAGAAGTTACCGAATCTAAATAGCAAAAAATGTTTTGCTTTCTGCGCTGCAGTGCAGCAAGTAATAGCATACCCTGTGCAGCGAGACAGCGCCCTTTCGCGACGGGGGCGCCGGGGAGAATAGGGGGAGAGGAGGGGGGAGAGAGGGAGTAATGAACGATGTTCCCGTGCCGCCGACGGCGTCATCGGATGGGCGTCGCGACGCCGATCTCTCACTCGCTCCTACGAACGCCGCCATCTCCTCTCTTCCTTCAGCCACCCTTTCATCTGAAACCCGTCTGCTGCCGTCTCGTCTTCGTAAGTCCCGTTTTTACTTAATCGTTTAATTTATTACACTTCCTATATTTAACAATTAGGAATTACTAAGTCTTTGCGCTGGGATCACTCAACTGATTGCTGTTTTCGAAGCTTGGAGACGTTCCACGCGATCGTAGCGTTTTCTTGCAAGATATTTGGTGTAAGATATACGAACTATGATATCGTGAAGTAAACTAAAAGATTGGTGCTCGTCAAGCTATCAGAGTGAGGAAGAAAGAAAATTGAAGACAAGGAACTCACTACTAAAATCGTTTCGTTTGCTGGATAGGGGAAACTAGTTGCAGTTAATATTTCGAAAATGTGGACCTTTGCAATCTGACAGGGATTTTGTTTATACCTCTGGAGGGAGGAATCGTGTCACTCCTGTGGGCGAAACGGGCGCAGGCTTCGGCTTCTTTTTGCCTACTAGGGACGGCGAGGACGAGGATTCATCAGTTATGGATTTCGATACGTTATCGGTTCACTTCCAGCCATTGTTAAAAAAACACAGTTATTGAGGAACTCTTTTTCCTACAATCACAGAGTAGGCAGCATGTCGGTGTAGCAAAGCTTCAACAAAGTCCACGTTTCGTCTCGAAGTTTTAATTTATGAAAGCTGAAAAATTATCGGTTAACTTCCATCCGTTGTTCAAAAACAAACTAGAAGGAATTTTTGTAAAAATGAAATACCTACTTATGTTTAGCTTGGCATGGATATTAATAAAATATAGTATATATTTCGGTGGCGAGGGGGGTGGGGCTTGAGCAGGCAGGCTGACAGAAATAATGCGTGCCTTTTTCCGTTGGTATAGGTATAGGAAACACCCGGGCAGCGATGAAAACTAAAGTTTTAAGAAAGAATGTCTATACTTGTGGAACAAGAGTAGACTTTGCTCCTTTGCATTTTCTCGGTGATAAGTTCTTCCCGGCGCGCTACAAAGCCTCTGAACTTGATCATTTTTTGACAGCGCCGCTCTTGTAATATTGCGTCGACCGTTGCAGGGATTGCTCCCCCTCCCCACATCGCCCAACAATGTGCTCGCAAGGAAATCAAATGCAAAATTCACCAGTATTAAGATATTTTCACCTCAAGCTTGCACATATTGTTTGTCCCAAGTTTGTGTTTGTTTTTCTTTCAAAGTGATTTCGCATCAACAAAGCCCTTCGCGTATAAAACCCCCTACATGCTACACCCAATACGAACAAATATTTATGTGCGAGATTTCAATGGTCTATGAAAATCTTCGTATTTCTTCAAAGACTAACAACAACGATGACGATGTTTCACACAAATGGTTTCATTTCAATCAACAATAAAGCAATAAACCCTTGGGTCCGCGGACGCCCATCCCGCAGCCCGCCACCACACGTTTTTACATGTTTAATTAAGTTTAATTTATACCGTTACTGCAGTGTGTTTTCGCCACGTGAAATATTATTTACATGTGAAATGTCCACGGGTTGCGCCGAAAGGGGGGGAAGGGGTGGTTGGCCGGGGGTAAACGCAGCAAGGGTGGTCAGAGGGGGGGGGGGAGGGGGGGGCTGCCGCAATTCGCACCGTTCGTCGGCCGGGCTCGTTACAATGCAGCGGCCGCTGCCGGCGCTGGTCCAGATCCAGCATCCCTGGTGGCCGGCGATTCCATCTCTAATTACGGACGGCCCTCGCGTTGCCCCTGGCCGGTCCCGCCCGGCGGCGAAACCTCCTTTATGATCGCCCCCGCCCCGCAAGCTAATAACACGCGAATTACATTCGTATGTGTGCCCACAAAGATTAATACGAATTAAAACGTGGATCTTGTAGGCAATGATACTTTCAACTAATACCTTTAATTTCCGATTATTCTATGTATATCTCTAAAAAGACGGTTGTTGCATCAAGTGCGTTAACGCTGCAGTCGTTTGCAGTCCGTGGGTATTTAGACAGCACTTCGCATGGCCTGTATGCACTCGTATACCTAGAAAAGCGCAGTATTTTGACGGTAAATATGCTCCTCCGTCCGTTTAAGCTGTAATGTATCCTTCTTTGCACGTCCTACGCTCGGCCTAAGACGTAATCCCGAGTGAAATCTCCCGCGGGGCATCTGCCCCCTCCGCGGTTCTCACTTTGGTACAAAGGGAGCTGCGCAAACCTGCGCTTCTCGGCACCGCGGGGGGGGGGGGGGGGCGAGCGAACGATCCCCATGGTGCGCTCCGTTCCGGCGACCCCTATGGCGCCCCCGCACCCGGCAACACAAGTTATCATTACACCATGAAGCAGCGCGTTTGATGCGGCAGCACTTCACGTTGCCTGCACGGTCCGACAATTGGCCGCTAACAAAGTGGGTTTCCGGCTCCGTCCGTGGAGACATGGTAATTGAAAATATCGTCGCTTCCCTTGTAATAACGCTAACTTGATATGCCAAACCAGGTCATTGCTACATTATATGTATACGGTATTAGCAGTTCTCTTTAACATTTCTAGTGGGAGCTGGAATGTGATTTATTGCGACATTTTTAGCTCAAGAGTTTTTTCTCTCGTTTCTTTCGATTTAGTCGCGTCGTCGATATTTGGGCAGCGCGATCTTAATGAAGCGCATCCTCCCCGAGGATCGCCGCCGCGGAAGACGCCGACGGTGTCCCCCGGAGAGCCGGTCGCTGTCGATCATTATGCTCGATCGATTCGTCGCCCCGATTTCTAAGCACACTCCGGACGTGTGCATTATCAATCAGGAATAACACTGGCGTTCGCTCCCCTCGCGAGGGGGGGGGGGGCCACTTGATTAGACGTGAATTCCCGCCTCAGGTGCTGGGTGTCTCAATTAATTGACCGATATTATCAGGAGCATTGGTATTTGTTTTTCCAGGAAGTGAGTAGCTTCATTAACGAGCATGTGCTACCATGATTGGGATTGGGGTAGACTTGCGATGTTTTACACAGCTTAAAACTAATCGGACTCAAACGCTTTGTTATAATTATCCCTGGTAGACCTCTTCATATCTGAAAAAGGGGAAAAACCGATACTAGCATCCGATAATGCTCTGTAATAACAGCACCATTATCCAGTTTTAAACTGTAATCATCTTTAAGCTGCCTCGGCGTCGGCGTCGGCGTCAGCGTCGGCGCTCATAGGAATGCGTGGTGAGGAATATTGATGACGGAAATTTGCCACCCGCTCTTGAAGGTTCGAATTCTTTTTACACACTTCTATTCCGCGGAGAACTAGGCGGTAACGGAGGTGGAGAACCCGTTCTCGACATTAAAACGCAACTTGGAAACAGATGTCAGCTGCGTTAATTTCCTCTTCACTGCGAAAGAAAAGCGATAATGGACTGGACGAGAGGAATGATTGCTGTTCACGAAACCGACGTTCAGTTTTATCCGAAATTGCTCCAAGTCGCCGATCGATTTGGATGATTATTTCGTCTATTACTGCGCCGATTATTTGCTACTTGCGTTTCGGCCGATCTGGACGTTTGTCGCTTAGCGTGGACCTAAAATGGACCTTCGGTGACGACTCTCTCAGAGTCTTTCTAAGGGGATTGTCGCAGCCCACGCAGCACGGTCAAAGCTCGACATATCTCCTGTCTTCTCCTTCCACTTTCTAAAAAACAAAGTTCAGTGTCTATTGTTACGATTTCAAGAGCTTTCTCCGCTGGCATGAGCGTGCGTGTACGTAGGACGTTGCCTCCATTTGTCAGGCCAAGGAGGAACTAGACAGACAATGCCAGGCCCGGAGTCCCGGTGTCCAAACAGCCTGACATTTTCTCATCTTTCTCCTGCGCTGGGATACATTCGAGCTTAGTAGACGAAGGACCTTGTAAAAAAGCATTTCCCGGGATTCAAAAAAATAATACCCGTCCGTCGCTGACTTATTCCGGCGGAAGCCGTTGCAGTTGTGTGTCCAAATACCTTTCCAAGCGCAAATTTAAAATGATTCCAACGTTGCGAAACTTTGTGAAACAAGCTGACCGACCAAATTTTTTATTTTTATTCGCTTCCCCAAAATATATTCTTCTACAAGTGTATACTCTTTCAAGTATAGTTTAGGGGTTTTAATATCTAATTCTACCTATTCACTTGGCCAACCCTGCAATCTATTTGACTTTCCGCGACGACGACGACGACGACGACGACGACGACGACGACGACATAACCTCTATTAATTTTTAATGCGAGTCTAATTAAATTTAGTCCGGGTGGGTCTCGCTAGTGCTCGTTAACGGTGGCCAGCGCCGCGAGGCGCCTCGTAAACGATCCGTTTAGCAGCGTGCGATTCTTCGAGGCCCGCCGCAAATCTCCGCTAATCACCCGCACAACATCTTGCACCGATGCGCGAACGATCGACCAACGCCGTCGCCCCGCGCCCGTCGAACTCTTCGCCGTTCGGATCTCCTTAATCGCACGCTGAAATATCGCTACTTGTTTGGTTCTCACGCCACGTTCTAGTACCGAGATAAATCTTCGTCTATGAAGAATAATTTACAATTCATTTGATTCATTTGATTTATAGCCAACAAGCAACTCTTAACTAGCTTTTAGTGGCTGCGGCCATTTTCCGGCGCGTCTCGCGTATAATACGAAATAAGCACAATTTAGTTGTGAAAAGTTTCTCCGAGGATGGATAGTGACGGCAATGCATCATGTCATACGGGCCATAAAACACGTAGAAAAGTTCTTGACTTTCGTGTGTACGAGCCCCTTGCCACGGCAGTGTGTCTTTAACAATAACTTAACTCGTTAACTTGCTCGGCTGTCACCCGCCTGACAACAACACGTCGATCTCGCGATATTAGCGTTGGGACCTTGGCTGGGCTCATGGGCTGGGCTCATGGGCTGGGCTCATGGGCTGGGCTCATGGGCTTGGCTCATGGGCTGGGCTCATGGGCTGGGCTCATGGGCTTGGCTCATGGGCTGGGCTCATGGGCTGGGCTCATGGGCTGGGCTCATGGGCTGGGCTCATGGGCTGGGCTCATGGGCTGGGCTCATGGGCTGGGCTCATGGGCTTGGCTCATGGGCTTGGCTCATGGGCTGGGCTCATGGGCTGGGCTCATGGGCTGGGCTCATGGGCTGGGCTCATGGGCTGGGCTCATGGGCTGGGCTCATGGGCTGGGCTCATGGGCTGGGCTCATGGGCTGGGCTCATGGGCTGGGCTCATGGGCTGGGCTCATGGGCTGGGCTCATGGGCTGGGCTCATGGGCTTGGCTCATGGGCTTGGCTCATGGGCTGGGCTCATGGGCTGGGCTCATGGGCTGGGCTCATGGGCTGGGCTCATGGGCTGGGCTCATGGGCTGGGCTCATGGGCTGGGCTCATGGGCTGGGCTCATGGGCTGGGCTCATGGGCTGGGCTCATGGGCTGGGCTCATGGGCTGTGCTCATGGGCTGGGCTCATGGGCTGGGCTCATGGGCTGTGCTCATGGGCTGGGCTCATGGGCTGGGCTCATGGGCTGGGCTCATGGGCTGGGCTCATGGGCTGGGCTCATGGGCTGGGCTCATGGGCTGGGCTCATGGGCTGGGCTCATGGGCTGGGCTCATGGGCTGGGCTCATGGGCTGGGCTCATGGGCTGGGCTCATGGGCTGGGCTCATGGGCTGGGCTCATGGGCTGGGCTCATGGGCTGTGCTCATGGGCTGGGCTCATGGGCTGTGCTCATGGGCTGGGCTCATGGGCTGGGCTCATGGGCTGGGCTCATGGGCTGTGCTCATGGGCTGGGCTCATGGGCTGGGCTCATGGGCTGGGCTCATGGGCTGGGCTCATGGGCTGGGCTCATGGGCTGTGCTCATGGGCTGGGCTCATGGGCTGGGCTCATGGGCTGGGCTCATGGGCTGGGCTCATGGGCTGGGCTCATGGGCTTGGCTCATGGGCTGGGCTCATGGGCTGTGCTCATGGGCTGGGCTCATGGGCTTGGCTCATGGGCTGGGCTCATGGGCTGTGCTCATGGGCTGGGCTCATGGGCTTGGCTCATGGGCTGGGCTCATGGGCTGGGCTCATGGGCTGGGCTCATGGGCTTGGCTCATGGGCTGTGCTCATGGGCTGGGCTCATGGGCTGGGCTCATGGGCTGGGCTCATGGGCTGGGCTCATGGGCTGGGCTCATGGGCTGGGCTCATGGGCTGGGCTCATGGGCTGGGCTCATGGGCTGTGCTCATGGGCTGTGCTCATGGGCTGGGCTCATGGGCTGGGCTCATGGGCTGGGCTCATGGGCTGGGCTCATGGGCTGGGCTCATGGGCTGGGCTCATGGGCTGGGCTCATGGGCTGGGCTCATGGGCTGGGCTCATGGGCTGGGCTCATGGGCTGGGCTCATGGGCTGGGCTCATGGGCTGGGCTCATGGGCTTGGCTCATGGGCTGTGCTCATGGGCTGTGCTCATGGGCTGGGCTCATGGGCTGGGCTCATGGGCTGGGCTCATGGGCTGGGCTCATGGGCTGGGCTCATGGGCTGGGCTCATGGGCTGGGCTCATGGGCTGGGCTCATGGGCTGGGCTCATGGGCTGGGCTCATGGGCTTGGCTCATGGGCTGGGCTCATGGGCTGTGCTCATGGGCTGGGCTCATGGGCTTGGCTCATGGGCTGGGCTCATGGGCTGTGCTCATGGGCTGGGCTCATGGGCTTGGCTCATGGGCTGGGCTCATGGGCTGGGCTCATGGGCTGGGCTCATGGGCTTGGCTCATGGGCTGTGCTCATGGGCTGGGCTCATGGGCTGGGCTCATGGGCTGGGCTCATGGGCTGGGCTCATGGGCTGGGCTCATGGGCTGGGCTCATGGGCTGTGCTCATGGGCTGTGCTCATGGGCTGGGCTCATGGGCTGGGCTCATGGGCTGGGCTCATGGGCTGGGCTCATGGGCTGGGCTCATGGGCTGGGCTCATGGGCTGGGCTCATGGGCTGGGCTCATGGGCTGGGCTCATGGGCTGGGCTCATGGGCTGGGCTCATGGGCTGGGCTCATGGGCTGGGCTCATGGGCTTGGCTCATGGGCTGTGCTCATGGGCTGTGCTCATGGGCTGGGCTCATGGGCTGGGCTCATGGGCTGGGCTCATGGGCTGGGCTCATGGGCTGGGCTCATGGGCTGGGCTCATGGGCTGGGCTCATGGGCTGGGCTCATGGGCTGGGCTCATGGGCTGGGCTCATGGGCTGGGCTCATGGGCTGGGCTCATGGGCTGGGCTCATGGGCTGGGCTCATGGGCTGGGCTCATGGGCTTGGCTCATGGGCTGTGCTCATGGGCTGTGCTCATGGGCTGGGCTCATGGGCTGGGCTCATGGGCTGGGCTCATGGGCTGGGCTCATGGGCTGGGCTCATGGGCTGGGCTCATGGGCTGGGCTCATGGGCTGGGCTCATGGGCTGGGCTCATGGGCTGGGCTCATGGGCTGGGCTCATGGGCTGGGCTCATGGGCTGGGCTCATGGGCTGGGCAGGCACCCACTCGCCAGCTCTCATCCGGCGTCCGAAGCCCTTGCACAGGCTGCAGTTCGCTCGTTCGCGCGCGGAGTTCGGTGCAGCTAGACTGCACTTTGCTGCATCGATGTACGACTGCATCTCGTAATCCACTTCAGATTGCAACGTTTTACAAATTACCCGCTCGTTTCTGAAATCGCGGCCGTGATTCACGCTATTGATCCCCGGGTTGCTCATGTGCAATGTCAACGTGGCGCAAATGCCCGACCATCATGAGAAAACTTCACTTGAATTGTCAACGGAGAAGGGCAGGTCAAATATATTTTGATATAAATGATAAAATAATTTCACGGTTGTTTTAGGTTTACATGTATGGTAACTTCTGGCGTTTGGGAGTGACCCCATGTAATGATATTATTGCAGATTTACTACAGTATCACAGTCAATCACTTTTTTGGGCGAATAAACTGAAATGAATACTTTTCTTATGGCTGGACACATATAGAGCCTCAAGTGGCCCATTGTGTCTGAAAATGTGCAGTCAAGTTTTTATCCAAGAGCATATGGCCCTAAAATAGAATTTTCCCTATTGCTATTATGCCCTATAAGTTGTTCGAAGGCTGTGGCTATGGAAAATGTTAAACTCAAAATTGTAACATTTCAACGCGATGTTTTATGAATGGATGTGGTAGAAACAAATCATTCCCAGCGTGCGAGTCTTATGCAAACCATGACTTCACGCCAGCTAGCTATATCTCCTGCTACCTCCGATTACTCTGATTTTCTTTAATTTTTCAAAAGGGATGAACCCTTCGGAGCAAGTTAAGTTAATCCCGCGTCCCGCCTCCCACAAATGAGCCACCAGGGAGAAGTTGCCTGCGTTCACAGCATCAACATCAGCGGCAGCAGCAGCAGCAGCAGCAGGAAGATGCGACGACCGACGAGACGTCGAGTAGTATATCTCCCGCTCCTTTCAGCGCTGGCAGCGTTGTCACGGCGTTGGCGCTGCACTGCCTCACTCGACCCCCGCGTGCTTTATTCCCGCTCTTAGAATCGCGCGCCGCGCGGAGCTTTTCCGCTTTTCCGCTTTGCGTTTCCCGACTCGCACGCGGCAATAAAGCACAAGCCGATCGTAAAAAAGGAGCGATCCCTGCCGGGAGAAACACACCTTGACATGGCACGCATCGCGGCAACGGCAGCCCTCAACCCCCCCCCCCCCCCCATCTCTCAAATTATCAGGTGGATGGATAACCGAGCCGTGGATAAAATATGGCCACGTAATCTAATCGCGTGTTTCTGTCGGGAGATTGAACCCTTTCGCGGAGGCTTTCCACTCTCTTCTGTCTTGGCATCGCGCGCGGATGGGCGAGATTCCTTCTGACACTTTCTCACTGCTCGTCGATAACATGGAACGTATTTTTATTTGTTACCGCACGCTGGGCGAAGGGAAAAAAACACTCCGACTCAATTAGGGCCGAGATGAATTATCACCGCACGTCTTCTACACCCCCCCCCCCCTCCCCTCCCCCCCCCCCCCCAACCCTTGTTCGACGAGTTGCAGCTGGAAACAATACGGGCGGGATGGAAATGTGGAATGGAGTGCAGCTTCCAGTTCCATCGAGCATCGACTCTGGTCTGTCAGCGACAATAAGCATCGCACCGACATTTTGGGGTAAGCAAACGCTGCAGGGGCAGACCGTTCCGTGGTTCATCGTTTGTCCACAACCCTTTGTCGAACAGAAATGCAATGCACGGTGTGCAGTCGATTCGCGAGACACGCCGTTATTTCAAATACACCATGGCGAACGTCATAAAACGTTGTTTTATTACTTCGCAATTTTTTGTATGCTACGGCCGTCCTGAGCGTTCTGATTCGATAGCTTACTTGTTCCTGTTTCAAATGGGCAGCGAATGTCAGCATTTCCCACAAAATGGCTCGACTTGCTGAAGGAAGTGTATATTATAGGCATTGTTGTGAGTCGTCTCTCTATCTCTATCTCTTCGCTCATCCCGCTCAGAACAAACAATGAAAGGAGAGGAAAAAGCATATATTGAATCGCTCGTTGGTGGTGCACAGGATCGTGTTAGTAAAACTCCATCAGCTTACAGTTTTGCTTTTATTTTAGTAAAGATTAATACCTTGCAGTTGCCTACTAACAAAGTGGACAAGAAGGTATGTAATGATATTCCATTCTTATATTTGAGTTTACCGGCAGATCGTTATTGGCACACGTGAATGAGTGTGTCTACTTCTTACCTCTTTGGCAGTCCTCCACGACTCCACGATCAGGCTAAACTTTCTTGAAACCTTGCTGGAAACCTTGCTTCATTACGCATGGTGGAGACCGTCGCAAACTTTTAATTCTTTTTGCAATTCTATACCCCTACTAGATGTAGTGCATGCTGACATTTCAAGTTTCAACGTCACACACTATAATATACGTTTGATCCCCCGATCTGGTTCCCCTTCTGATCCACTGTTAGTCTGTTGTGCTGATTTCAGATGGACGTCGTTGTCGCTGAACGAACGCAGCACCCAGCAAGTCACCCCCGAAGCCGTGGAGGTGTCGTGATCCGTGAAACTTCACCCGCACAGATGAAGTTTCAAGTTTGAACATTTACTTGAGCACATGGAGCAACGGCTATGACCGCTCCTACACCGCGACAGAGCGACTTCACCCGCACAGAGGAAGTTTCAAGTTTGAAAATTTACTTGAGCACATGGAGCATCGGCTATGACCGCTCCTACACCGCGACAGTGCGACTTCACCCGCACAGAGGAAGTTTCAAGTTTGAACATTTACTTGAGCACATGGAGCAACGGCTATGACCGCTCCTACACCGCGACAGAGCGACCTTGAGGCGAGTGGCCTCAGCACGCGGGCACCTGCGAAACGCTGGCAAATTGATCACTGGGTTCAATTGTGGGTTGACCTTTGTTATTCGCAGAAAAATTGTTTGTGGTACTGAAATGTTCTTTGGAGGAGCACAGGCGCACTCTAAATGGGCATGACGACGCTCCGAGTGCGTAATCGTGACGAGAGTTTGACCAGGGGGTCTGGTGCCCCCTCCGTCAAACGAAATTGAAAGCACCCATAATTCACCAAAAAAAATAAAGCATTGGAAATCACCAAAGTTGATAACTCTTCTTCATCTACTTACCTACTATTGTGGTTGTGAAATGGTTGAATTACAGCGTTCCGATCCCCAAACTCCGTGACAGGCGACAGGCACTTTACAATAACCCCACGTGCTCATCGAAAGCGTGGAATATTTTTAGTAACCTATTCGTGCATTGTTGGGGGTGACACTCACCAACTTGTCACCATTAATTAACAACCAATTTGATATACTACATCAGTGACTCATAAACCAGCAAAGGGCATCTAAAAGTGTCGAAAAAAATCTGTATGAATTACATTATATTAGTACAAATTTTTGCCTGCGACGCTGAGGTTACAAGAGGTTAGTTACAAAATTTGAAAATTTTACCAACTTTTTTCGCCCTGAAAGGCGAGGGTATATAGAGGTAGAATTTCATGGGGAGTCCAATGCACGGGACGTTATTCGCGAATGAAAGTTTTAAATCAACCTACCGGCTATACTATTAAAGTGACGTCAAATCTGAGTAGCTCTTCGTGTTCAGGGTGGTAAGCTACCATCAGGTCTTCCCCAATCTTCCAAAGTCGCCCAAATCGTCCAAGGTCCAAGAGCCCATGCTGTCGAGAGGTTGATAAGCAAGGAGTTGCTCACTTGAACCTTTTTGACCCCCCCCCCCCCTTCTCTCTCACTCTCTCTCTCTCTCTCTCTCTCTCTCTCTCTCTCTCTCTCTCTCTCTCTCTCTCTCTCTCTCTCACACACACACACACACGCACACACACACACACACACACACACACACACACACACATAGTTGGCAATGTGCATGGTGGTCACTGGTCACCCATCTAACACCCGATTTGGCGCGGTGATGCTTAACGTTCCTTGAAAAACATTGAAATTATATCTTCCCCGCTACAGGCGTCAATATGGGGTAGAATTTCACTGGGACTCCGATGCACACACCTGTTTCTTTCGCAAGTCAAAACTGGGGGACATATTCAAGATTTAAAGTTTGAAATCGACCTATCGGCCAAAGTATTGGCCGTCAAATCTGAGTAGCTCATCGGTTTCAGGCTGGTCAAATACCCCTTAAACCAAGGATGGGGGATTTTTCGAAAATCAAGAAATCGATCAGAGCCGTGGGTTCATCAAGATTTTCAACGATATGTTCAGGTCAAACCGTCAAATTTCTTGACTTGCTCTTTTCGTCCCTAAGGAGTGTAGATAGGTGTAGAATTTCACGGGGAGTCCAATGCATCCCCAAGTTTCCTTCTACAGTTAAAAGTAGGGAAGTTATTCACGATTAAAAATTTAAAAATATTGTATATTTTGACATAATATTTTCGACACGCAAGAGGTGTCAATTGGGGTAGAAAGTCATGAGGAGTCCAAAGCACACCCCTGTGTCTTGCTAAAAACAAAACTGGGGGAGTTATTCACGATTTAAAGTAAAAAATTGACATGGCGGCCAAAGTATTAAAGTGACGTCATATCTGAATAGCCCATCGTGTTCAAGGTGGACAACTACCCCTTACGCCAAAGTATGGGCGAATCTTCAGAAATTTTTTCGATTTGAAAACCGAAATAAGATCAACTCTTTTCCCCTCCAGAGATAGAAACAGAGGTAGAATTTCAAGGAGTGTCCAATGTACACCCCTGTTTGCTCCTCAAGTAAAAACTGGGGAAGTTATTTGTGGGTTAAAGGTATGAAACGATCTAGCTAATTAGAGATTATGACTTATTTAGAAATCTGTTCGTGTTCAGGGAACCGAGACTCCAGCAGTTGTGTTCAAACTTCAAAGGCGCGGACGCCTTCGCCTCCTCCAGCGTGGCAAGACGTGACCGAAGGGCCGAAGAACTTGTGGGGAACGGCTCCTCCGCCACAACCAGCCCATTGATATCAGTTGGATTTGAATCTCGCCTCCATGTCCCGTCGTCGTCGTCGTATTTGTGCTTCGAACCCGATTCTACCGCATGGGAATCCGACCGCGGGGGACCCCCACAAAGTTCCGAAATTTGCATGTGTTTTTTCTGGCGCTTCATAGAGCAATTTAAAAAAAAGGATTGTATCTCGTTTTATAAGTCAACACGTTACGTAATATTTCCCCTGAAATTAGGAATCATCATCACTTTACACCCGCCCCCTTCCCCCCGGGGGACGGGGGCCCGTAAGGCCTCCTCTCCACCGGGGCCCTTAGGTAGCCAGTCCGTCACTGGTCCCTGGTCACCACCTCCTAGTCGTTGGGGTCGCCGATATACATTAGCACTAGAATAGGGGATGAAGCCGTTGTCGTCGTCGTCGCTGTCCTCCTACTTCATTGCCCCCTTGTTGTGCAGCACGCCGTTAAACGCCCCTACATCTCGGAATTGCACTTGATGATATTCAATCGCTCCCTTCATCTATTTCGACTGTTTTGGTAGAGAGATTTTGTGGTTTAAAGCATCGTTGTTGCTGCGGTCTCTTGATATCTAGCGGTGCGATTATTAGCTTTTAGACGTTGTGCCGACACGGCTCCACCGTGAAAATATTCCTGCGAACTGTGTTGCACTGCCTTGTTTGCACGGCTCTGCCGTGTGAATAGTGTTCTAGCGTCTTGCCCGCACTGTCAACCGTGTATTCAACCGTGCGAGTAGCGTGTCAGTCGCACGGTAGCCGCGTGAACAGTGTTTTACTTGTTTTTACTCATGTTTCATTACTCTATGGTTTCAGCTGCGCGAGTAGCGCCACGCCACCCCTTTGTAATTTGGCTTTTTACAGTCGGCCAGCCAGTTATCTCGTGATTACAAATCAAAGAGTCGTTGACACAATCGAATATTTATTGCCAGTATCTGTGTGGGAGATAACTGGCTGGCCGACTGCACAAAGCCAAATTGCAAAGACCTTGGTTCTTGACAAATTATTGGAGCAGAGAGCAAGCACCGCACGATGCGTTGTATTTCAATTCGTCGAACTTGAAATATAGGTAAAAAATATCGGTGAAATATCGGTGTTCGTGAATATTTTAAAATCATTACGCTGGATAATAAATAATAATATACATATTGTTTTTTACACTGTTGTCAGGATAAGTTATGGAGATGAACCATTTATGATGTAACCTCAACGGGCCGCACGTGGTAGGTAATTTGACATTGAAACTCGCGAAAGTGTCAATTTGAAAGATAAAGGTCCTTTAATTATTGTGTATTGAAAAGACGTGGAACTTGATAAATGAAGATTGATATATAGACACACTGGAAGGGGTGGGGGTCAATCCCCACAAAATTTTGTCAATAAGCATTTTTTGGCGCAAATTCATATAGTTATCAGGAAGTTTTGTAATTCAATTAGGTAGGTATTATCAGGGAGGTGGTATGGTATCAGGGCATCGAACCCATAACCCGAAAAAACTATAATTCTGTGTCGAATCCGAACCCGAACTGGAATCCTTTAATTTTGAAAACCCGAATCCGTAATCTTGTTTTGAAAAACCTGAACCCGAACCAATCTAATTTTTCGGGGTTTTTCATATTTTTCAACACCCTGCATGCATTCAATTGTGCAGTATCATTTTTAAAATGATGCAATGTATTTTTGCAGAACTTTACCAAAATGTAATATTTTAGTTATTGCTTTGTCATAGCTGTGCTATATTTTTTTCGTCGGCCCGGCCTCGAGGTCCGAAAAGTCTAGGTTGGGCCCGCCCCAAAGGCCTACATTTTTTTAAAGGCCTGTAAGTTGAGTAGGTCGGACAGGGCCGAAAAGGCCCGAAAGCTCGAAAAGGCCGGAGAGCCCGAAAAAGCCGCTCCTCTTCGAAATGCGTGAAAATGAGCTAATATGCAGAGTGTATTGTGAGCACTATATGGTTTATTGGTACATAAGGTTTTATCAAGTGGTATCAAGTTATAAAAAGTTCATTTTGATGTCGGTTCGTTTAAAAATCTAAACAAAGTTTACCCACAACCCGAAAAAGCCCGAAAGTCGGGCCCGGCCCGACCGTCCCGACTACGAAAAATCTCGGCCCGGGCCCGTAAATTTTTATAAAGTTCAGCTGGAGCCCGGCTTGAAAGTCGAGCCTGGCTTTCGGCTTTCGTTTTTTTTTTGCATCTGTACTACGTCAAAAAGGAATTGAGTTGCAGAATAGACGACTGTAACGCGATTACGAAGGTAATTTTGCAAATTTTATCATTAGCAGGGCATTGAACCCGAACCCGTAACCCGAAAAAAACCGCAATTTTGTGTTGAACCCGAATCCAAACCGGAATAAGCAAAATTAAAAAAACCCGAACCGAAATTTCAAATTTACCGAATCTGAACCTGAACCTGAACCGATATTAATTTCGGTTTGCACTTGTTAAGAAGGCTGTAGAAATTTCAAATCAATGCATTTTCCGATGAAAATTGCGTGCCAAGTTTCCATTTAAAATTTAATAATTAATTGGAAGATAGGCCGCAAAAATATGAGCAGCAGGCCACAGGTATAATTTTTGGGATTTGGTTGGCTTGGAGAGGGGAAGGGGATGGGCTCATTAGATGTTAAAAAATAGGAAGGTACCTACCTATTTGTTGACTTCCTACCTACTCAGATTCCTGATTTCCTTAGCTACGCCACCATGACGTTTATCAAATGTTAGGTTGGAAGCAACCTTGTCGCACTCACGGGCTATTTCACCAACGTCGGTTTAATACCACCTAAACGGTCGTTTAAGACCGATTTTGACTGGCGTATTCGTTTTCTCTACAAAACTCAGTTCTTCAATAATTCATATGGAGAATTTGGAGTTCTCTCGAAGAAAAATGCAAAATCGACTTTTAGTTCCGTGATGATAACATAAAATAATATTTGGTGGCCTGAAAACACTCACGTGTTGTGTCTGGAACTACTTTCTTTCACCACTAAACACGGTTTAAAAGCTAATTTCCCAACTTTGGGGGCTCAAATAATGGACGATGGTTTAGCCAGAGAATTAATAATGACATTTACAAAATTAAATATGTTTCACCCACTACCTACTCGATTCGTGCGCCGTTTGAATCGAGTAGGTAGTGGTTTCACCTGTCAAAACAATGCATTCTAGAATCACTGCCACTTTAAAATCAAAATTCAAGTATTTCTTTGTGACCTGTCTCACATTTCTGCTTTGAACTTTTCAAAAAGTCAGTAGGTAAATTAGTGAATTTCAAGACACCTGCTAAATTGGCCTTAAACGCCCGTTTAAGTTAAACTTGGTGAAATAGCCCATCAGTGGTGATAGGCCAAATACTTTGAAGATGGGTGACAACCAAGGGGTGACAACCACTCATCAAACCAAAGTGGCATACTGGCCAATAATGATCATTGATCACTGGAAATTCCTAGATCTACAGCACACAACTTCTCCAAAATCGTGGTGATTCCTGAAACCAAGTTCCATTGGGTGGTGGATGGCAGCTGTGGTAGTGGGTGAGGGGGGGGGGGCAGAAGTAACGGTGATTAATTTATTAAGTGCCATATTTCCCTACAATCGCAGTCAGCCGATCCTAGGCCTTACCACAAATTTTCTATGATGGCCAATGGAACAAAACTATTCAGATGGCATTGGATCGGCAGATTGCAATCCAAGTGGAAATTATGGCCATCAGTCCATATCAGGCAAATTACCCAATATCAAAACTTGCTTCAAACTTGCTATCCTCCTGCTTTATAGTTCTCCAAACTTAGCTCCTGTTTTTGCTGTTTTGTGTTGCCTGATTTCTGATGTGGTGTTCAGGTGGTGCCTGGAGAATGGAGTTCCCGATGGCAAAACGGGATAACGAAACAAAAGCTGAATATACTTGTGCGCTGCAGGTGTTTGCCCAGCAGTGTCTTGCTTTTGCTAACCAAAGAAACAGGACATATGGTTTTATGTATGACCTATAGCTAGGTATATGATTTTTTTGTTTACTGCTTTAGTTTAAATTTACAATCTTTAATATCTAGAGACGTGTTAAGAAATATTATGCTCATTTTTTTAAATTTTTTTAATAGGTTTTGTTCTACATTTTAACATGCATGTAAGCTTCACCAAACTTATCATGTACCTATGTGAGTTTTACATCTCCAAATATCTACAATTTTGGTTTATTCTTATAGTTGTTTATTGGTAGGTATTCATAGAATAAAGTGGTTGATTTTGTTAGTTATCAAAACCTTGATGTAAGATTTAAGGTAGTCCCCCTATTTTGAAGGAATTACAGGTTACATGGTACAGGTAACGCAAGTCGGTGCGACCCGGTGCTTAAGACCCGATTTCTAAGGCCTGGCCTAGAAGGGAGTAAGGATGCACTCAGTGCCGGCCCTAAGGCCTGCTCCTGTCCTACAGCATCAAAGCTTAACGTCCCTTCCCAAAGTAATCTGTAACACGAAAATAATGATTTCTCCACTAATCCATGCTGTCGACAGGTTGATCAGCGAGGCGAGTGAACCGGTTGCTGACCTTCAATCTATCCTACCTCTCTCTAATAGAGCTAGCCATGTGCATGGTGGTCACCCATCCAACGCACCGACTCGGCGCAATGTTGCTTAACTAGGCATATACAGGGGGGAGGGGTCGATTTTTTTTTCTGTTCCGCGAAAGGTGTCAATAGGAGAAGAATTTAACGGGGAGTCCAATGCACACCACTGTTTCTTTCGCAAGTCAAAACTGGGGGAGTTATTCAAGATTGAAAACTTTAAATCGATCTAGCGGCCAAAGTATTAAAGTTAAGTCAAATCTGAGTAGCTCATCGTGCTCAGAGTGGCAAGTCACCCCTTAGACCAAAGTATGGGCGAATCTTCAAAAATCGAGAAAAACCGTGATGAAAAAACATCACGATTTTTTTCGACATTTTCAGGTCAAAATTCTTGACTTGCTCTTTCCGTTCCGCAAAGGGTGTAGGTACGGGTAGAATTTCACGGGGAGTCCAATGCAAGAACCAGTTTCCTTCTAAAGTGAAAACCGGGGGAGTTTTTCACAATTAAAACATTAAAACTGAGGATGCCGTTACAAATACTTCCCGTGAGGAATCCTGTCCTAGGTATATATATCCCTATAGTGTGGAATGAAAGCAATTATGACATAGATGTAAGTCATATGGCACTAAGTTTTAACTCCTTAATCAGATAACGTCTTTCTTATAAGAAAGACAATTATAAATGAATGTTTGTGTATGGAAGAAAATAAATAAATATATAATCTAGCAGCTCATTAAAACCCATACGTGCGTTCCCCCAAGACTGTAATCCTGCAGCTTAAACCAGAAAGAGCTTGGCTTTGATTCAATCCCGAGTTTAAACGCAAGTTAAACTACTTGCCGAAACGTATATTGCATATTTTTGTCAATTATTGGCTTTAATTGTAGGATAGGATTAAAGGAAGATTTTTTTCTTGATTAAATTGTTATTTTACATGAAGATATACCCTCAATAGAAGTTTGGGAAATCTTATATGCCTAGTTTTACCACAGATAGAAGGTATATGTCTTTCTATGGTTTTACCAAGTTTTCCAACTCCTCATTGCAAGCTCCCAGCTTAGAGTTGCAATTGTATTCACTGCACGTGATTGATTGGCTGTGCTATGGCATATTTGTGTGACAAACACATCAACCAGGAGTTGGAAAAATTTGTGAAACTGAATACAAATAAAAAATTATTCTGATTTGATCGACTGGATAAAGAGACAAATATCTATACCACATAATTGACAGAAAATTTGTTCATTTATAAAACACAGTACCACTGCATCATTTTGCCACGTTACGCGTTTGGAGTTACGAGGAATATATTATTAAGGGCTTTTGGCTGAATGGCATGGGATAGACCTGCTAATTTTATTTTTAAGAGTTCAAAAGTATTTGTACAGCAATGGGTACCAATAAGTTGAAAACAGAACTTTGTACATTTTCAAGCAATCGTTGCTTCGACCATTGCTAGCCGCGATACGCAACTAGCTCAGCGCTGTATGTATCCAATGCAACGTTAAAGTAGGTATAGGCCTTACCAGCTGCCATCTTTGGTCAGATCAATGGTCCATTCGAAATAAGTATATTAAATTTTGGAAGTAGCTAAATAATTCCCTTGTGTTTTGTTTTAATGTTTATCCACTTTTAAGATAACGTAAAAACGGCAACACACATCGTGAATGCAGCGAGAGCTGGCACGGCATGCTTGTTGCCTATCCCGTACCGGAGCAGTGATCGAAGATTTTTGAGCAGTTGTTTGACCTGCTTTTTTTATTTTAGACAAATTTCCGTCATCAGTGAAGAATGATTCCTCACTGCTGGTCGGCTAACAAAGGAAAATCTCACTGCATATTCCTGGGAATAATTAATTCTGCATCAGCATTATAAACTGCATCCATCTTACCATCTATAATACACCTCAAAAAGTTAGATCTCATCTGACCAAAATAATCTTTGGTTCTTCTTTAGGTAGTATGGTTGAAGACCAGTGACTATGAGTACCTACCGATTAACAAAGGTAACAGATTTGCTGTTCAGAGCACATGCTGTAAAGAATATTAATCAATGAGACTCTGCATTAACAGATTTAAAAAAAAGATGGCAGAGAATCGCACATAGTCTTAAATTGGCGGGAGCCCGCTCCGCTCCGCGCCGTCGACGTGGGTGAACGCTGGTGAAGACAGCACGCGTTCGGCTTATTGTTTAACATTCAGGAAATGCTATTTGCTAAATCTTTGGGTTCAAACTGCACTGTACCTGTGACATTTTCACACTGGGTAAGATTTCAAAATAAGATCTGTAAAGAAATCAGCCTGGCCAGCCTCGGCAACGCGGCCTTGCACGTGCTGCCGCCGCCAGCACGGAGCTGACTTCGCGCCATTTAGAATATTCACGATTGGTCAGCCCCGCTATTTTTTTACAATCTTCCGTAAACACCTAGTCTCATTGATTGATAAATTCTTCCAAACATAGGCACTCTAAAAGGCAAATAGGTGAGATCCTTTAATATTTATTTGGTAATAGAGTACTTTTTAAAATAAATAAAAATCAATCAATAAACTTAACAATTTTTTAAAATTATTCTAAATCTATTGCTTGGCCATCTCAGATGAAGTTACAAAATTTATCCTCTCCTTAGTTTAAGTGGCTTCAGGAAAGTGATTGCAAAGCTTTGCATAAATCCTTTCCCCACAAGCTGGAGCCACTAGTAGTAGGGTCAGAACAAGCCCAATCGACCAAAAGTGTGCTCGTGGATTTTTAATTTTTTTAGGAAAATTCAGGGTTATTCCCCTACCTTTACTGAGTTCAGAACGTTTAAAAAAAAATATTTGCGACGAACTGTTCTCCAGATAGAGCCCCTCAAAGTTCGGAGAAAAACGAATATTTGGCAGTTGCAGTGTGTAACAAAATCCAATGCCGATTCTAAACCGTTAAAGATATCAAAAACTTCAGAGAGATAATTTGTTCGGAAGAGTTTGTTTTACTATGAACTGTAGCTCAACTTTAGCGATCAACTGCAGTTGATCGATGCGGGGCCCCGCATGCGAGCCCGTGAAACTCGCATAGTGTGCATCTTGTATTTTGAATGGACTTATTAGTTAAATAGTTCATTTGTTTGCGCATGCCCCCCCCCCCCACTCGTAAACTCCAGTGGCCCCGAGGCCCTAGTGATAGTGTGTTCGCACTTTTTGAACCTTAAATCCGCGTCTGCACGTAAGCCACTCGCTGACTCGCCATGCAATTGTGCATGAAACTTGAAGGTAGTAGACCCTTTAAAAAAAAATTGTAACTTCTAATCGAATAATATACGGGAATCAGGACTTTCAGGAATTTGAGTTCAAATAGTAAAGCACATAATCCACACATTTTCAATTTTTTAAGTTCACTCCCAGTTGACGAAAAACACCCCTGAAAACAGCCATTTTCGGTTTTTTTCGAATTTCATGATTTTTTTAAGGGATGAAGGTGGTAGAAACCCTTATCGAAACCAATATGTGAACATTCTTTTAAATGAAGGGTACCTACAAAAAAATTATCGTTTCCCGTTTTTCATCCCTTGCTGTTCAGAATGCACCCTGAAGTTGCAAAAATTCAAAAAATTTACCCTACATTTTGACCTTCTAATTACCCTATAAAAAGTAAAAATTCTGACTTTTGAGCTATAGTTCATAGTAAAACAAACTCTTCCGAACAAATTATCTCTCTGAAGTTTTTTGATATCTTTAACGGTTTAGACTCGACATTGGATTTTGTGACACACTGCAACTGCCAAATATTCGTTTTTCTCCTAACTTTGAGGGGATCTATCTGGAGAACGGTTCGTCGCAAATTTTTTTAAAAAACGTTCTGAACTCAGTAAAGGTAGGGGAATAACCCTGAATTTTCCTAAAAAAATTAAAAATCCACGAGCACACTTTTGGTCCATTGGGCTTGTTCTGACCCAGTAGCTATACCATCTGTTTCACTCGCTAAGCCAAACATCACTTCTCTTTCACGGTTGAAAGGAGCAAGAGGCACCTACTCTAGTAGTAGGAGTGTATTCATTTCTAGGTAAAACAGAATATATGGGTAGGTTCCATCTGTAGCTTTTCTATATGTGTGCCTACATTACATACCCGCCAACCGTAGAAACAATTATCTTCTTTATATCATCGGTAAACATTAAATTTCTGATTACTTAGTTCTCAACTCATGCACATATTTTTCTGTACTAAAAGATAAGTAATAAATATGCTTGCCACCAAATAACAGGTGCCCTAATGATCACATTCGGTGTAGTTGTGGACGGATTCTTATTTTACAGAAAAGTCGAGCGCAAACCCTCCTAAAAAGAGTACTCACGTCGACTCGGTGGGAGATCAAACTGGTCCCGGCATTCGGAACACAAATGGGCACAAAGAGAGACGGGAAACCCAACGCAACGTCTTCACAAGGTATGCAGAACACGAACCGAAGCAAAAATTCCCGTCCTAGTACATGAATCGCATCTGAGGCATCCCGCTGCCCGGGCCACCGCCGCAATTGCTGGGCGGGTTGTTGTCGTCGTTGTCGTCGCGCCGAAAGTTGTTCAGGTTTGTTACAGCGTTGCGCCGCCGCCTTCGCTCCTCCTCGTCGCGCAGCCCTTGCGTAAAGGCTGCATTGTCCTGCGCCACCATCTCGCGCAGTCGCGCCGGTAACTGCGCGACCGTCGGAAACATATCCAAAGGCGGCGTGGACGACCGCGAAAAGAACAGGACGTAGGGAGTTCGCGGGGCAACACAGCGCGAGAGTTCCGCAAACGACGACGGCATTACTTGGGCGTCGTCGTACAGGTGCCACGCGGCGTTGGCGTCGCTGGCGTACGTGAGGTAGTGGCCCGAGTGAAGCGAATTGCCGCGGTGAACGATGGCAGCATAAAGCTTGTACGCGACGTCGCCCGGCAGTCGGATGCTTTCCGCGTGGCTCAGTTTGTGCCTCAATTTCGTGGGCGGGTTGGAGCCGAAGAGCTTGACGGTGATGATCAGGTTTGCCGGCATCTCCACCATTTGTAATGTCCGTTGTGCGTCGCACAGCGTTTTGCACTTGTCGCACCGGTAGCGATTCTCTCCGGTCATCATCTCGGGCTTGAAGTAATCATCTATGAGGTTTTGTATCGTCTGGGGGGTTTGGCACTGGCGTGGGAACGACACTTGCATGTCGATGAACGGATCGATGTTTTGCGACTCCGAGAAACAACGGTGGCAACGGAAGACGGTCAGCATTTTCCCGCCGAAAGATCTTTGAGTCAGTCCATTGAACTTGGATATTTTTCGGCAGCGTCTGAACGGAATCGACAGCGATGAAATTTCGTCGGCCGATCGTACCCTTCGTAAACTAATTGGTTTTGAATGTCCTACAAAAAAACACGCACAAACGGATGAGAAATTTTGCAAATGGACAACTTGATGCAAATTAACTTACAAACTTGAGGTAAGTCTGCAGTGGTTCCTAAACAAAATGATTGGGAATGCTGGTACCTAACACTAAATTGGCAAAGTTAATATTGTAACGTTTTTAAAAAGACTAAAGAGGAAAATAACTGGATCCTGAAAAGGGAACTTCTTTTAAATGGGGTTGGAAACAAAACAAATTTAATCTGCCAGAAATATTATAGGGCAAAACTCAAAACTGCCAGCTAATAATCGCCCGTTTCCCCAATTTGGAGTTAAGAGCCAAGAGCCGCGTGAAGCGTGCCATGCCCCGACCGACTCACCGGGCGATGCCGTTGGAGACAAGGACCGCGACCGGGACCTCGCCAGGGTCTCGCTCGCGAGGCTCGAGTCGCTCTCCTGGACACTCACCGCGCCGTTCTCCTCCTCGTGGATCGTGTCCAGCAAGTGTCTGCAAATAGTCGCACTGCTTGTAGCGAAACGGTCAAACCCAAACCAAACCCCAGACAGAAATCTATAACGGACTAAACTACCTTCATATTATTTGGCCTAACACCAACTGGAACTCAAAAATTACCTGAAATATTTTATCTATTCTGAACCGCAACCCAAGTTTGAAAATATTTAATGACGAACAAGAAATCAGCCTGGCGATTATGTAACTTTTACGTTAAATTGATAAAATCCCTATTATTTTCCATACTAGGGCGAACGCAATTTGTGTTGCGTTGAAGATGAGCGTAGCGGTTTATATATAGCGCATAAAAAGATTAGGCAAAAAGCCTATGAAAATCATGGAGCAGCAAGCCGGACCATTGCTTTCTCCAAAATACTGATCACTTGAAATTGTAAACCATTCTGACCTTTCTTTGTTTCTGTCCGAGCTGTCGGGTAGCGGAAATATGCTCATTTTGAGGTCATTGAGCTATGTGCATGTAAATACATAAATGCAACTCATGCCCAAGGGTTTTTGATAGGTTGGGGATATATTTCTGCAGCGGACTTTCTTTCAAAAACTAGCGTGCACGAAATTGACAAAATTTCTAATGTCTGTCAAATCTTGAAGTCAACTGGTCAAAGTCTGGTTCGAATGGGTTTCGATGGTTTCTAAAGACAACAATCGAAATAGGTTAAATTTGAAAACAATACGCACTTTTCAATAAGTAGGTATCCGTACTTTACCAAACATGCCCAATTGTCGAATATTGCTATTTTTTCTGCTTTGAAGGGAAGAGGTATGGAGGATTTTCTTGAAAAACGCAGGGGGTCTAAGTTGAGAACAAAAGTAGACACCCTGAAAATTGAATCGCAATCGTCGCAGGCGTTTGGCCTGTAGAGCGCGCGCAAACACACAAACAAACAAACAAAAAAACAAAAACACAGAAGTGTTTTTTTTAGCAGTAGTGAAATTGATGATTTCGCTTCGCTCGCTACGCTCATCAATTACTTTTTCAGAGTTAAATAATCGTTACATAACCCAAAAATGTACGCCTCAAATTCCTACATTGAAATGACAAGAAATGGTGAAATCATTCCTCAATTTCATTCTCACAATGAAGAATTCATCAATGACAAACGGAGCAGCAGTAAGGTCATTACAGAAAAACCGAATCCTTTATCTTCCCAGTTGTAGCTACGAAGCCTTACATGAGGAATTCAGACCCGTCTTGCTGATAGCCGAGGTTGAAGCCTGACGGACAGCTGACTAGCATGAATTCCCTGGGAGTGATTGCGGGCCGTCGTGAGAACCGCAGCAAGGCGAACACCTCCTGCAGTCGACATGAGACCGGTCTTGCAGACGAGCAGGCCAATATGTCTGCGCAAAACCTAACAACACGGACACACTTCAAGCAGCTGCAAAATCAATGGGATAGAGTTGTTAAATACTCAATAAGATCTCTGCAGACCGCAACGCAACACGAATCAAATGTCCGATTAAACAAAGAAAGCAGGTTTTATAAATTCAGCACTGCCAGTAGCCCAATTGAATGTGTTAAAATTCTTCTGAAGTTTGCCAAGTCATCTTAACACAAGACATGCTCAGATGAAAGCATTTTGCTTTTTAAAACCCTTGGAAGAAAGAAATATAAGGCCGCAAACAGCCTTTTTTTGGAGCCCTTGGTAATGTCATCAAGAGCTATGAAAAAGTTTTCTACTGTAATCATTAATTACCATACCCTAGCAGCGTTTCGCATCAGTCTTTCGGGAGTGACTTTTACAGCGGTCACTTCGAAATACCTAAATTTGGAATCTACATTAAAAATTTGAAAATTTATTGTAACTTAGGAAAGATTAGACAAAATGACTTTTGGTTGTCTAAAAAACTTTCTTTTGCTCCTGTATTGGTTATAAAAAGCCAAAATCTTTAATCTGAGCACAAGTTGTTTGACAATGAGGGAATTCATTTAACAATTATCAAAACAGCTGTTTGGAACACTGCTCAGTTAGAAGAACCTAGTGTCAAGAGAGTTGTACAAAATGAATAGATGAGTGTCAGCAGCGAGGCTTTTTTGATATGTTTTGCACCCAACAGAGCATAAGCTGCTTCCAAAATTGCTGTATTTTTATATTTTTTGAGTTGATTTGATATTTTTGGGGGGGGATTGAGGAAAAGGCTACATGCACAGCCATTTAGGCCTACAACATTGCCACCTGTGTTGGTATGACCAGACATTTTTGGCCAAAAATGACAAGGTAGCCAAGTAGGAAATATTCAGAATGTTGAGCACTTTGTTATGCAAATTTTGTGATTTCTGCCACCAAACGATATATTTTTGTACAAACAAGTAACTTACTGGAATGCCTAAAAGGTATGCTAATGAGTACTTCACATATTTTTTTCCTTTCTTGGATTGATCGAGTAGAATTGGTAATATATTTAGTCCTCTATTGGTAATTTAAAGCTTGGAAAATGTAAAAAAAAGTACATTTCACTCACTGGCTGGACGAAAATAGTGCTTGAAGAACACTGTTCATGTAGCATGTGTTTCCTAGATTGAGAAGCCCAACTTTTTGCGGCGCTGTAAAGTCTGCTCCAATCTGTAATTGAAAATAATTGATGAAGATTTTGCTCTGCTAATCATTAATGGCCAAATGAAATTCATTAACTCTGATGAAACACTGCTACAAGCTTATGGTGACGCCTTAGTTGGGATTTAAAATTTTGGTAATCAACGGATCACTAAAACAAATACTGAATAGTAGCCACAAACTAGGTGCCAAATTACATGATCTGAATCTCCAGGAAAGCAATGTGCATTCAGTGAAACCAGTGCCTACCCGTAGTAAGGTTTTAGTCACTTTTGAAAGCAAACAATAAATAATGCAGATGTGAGATGTTAGCAATTCATGATAATAGGAATTGATAGGTAATACCTACACAGATGTTTTGGGAACATAACAGTTCGTTTTTGTCCATCCATGCACATTTTAAAACTCATTGAAGATCCTTTTTTTTATTTGCCAGAAGCTCTTGCTAGAGCATGGAACATTTGTGGCTACACCTTTCTAGGTTTAACTGGCTGTTTACTGACACTGGCATTAACTGTGAAAAATCAGTTCTACAAATTTCTTGGGGCCCTTCGACCAGAAGGGCTCCTAGACGCGACCCTAGTGCGAGTAGGCCTAAATGACCCACTGTGTACCCCCCCCCCCCCCCCCAGCTCTGCACACCACTGTACACTCGCTTTAACTCACCCAATTAACCTTTAAAATTAGTTTCAAGTAAACTCTCCTCTGGTTATTATTACGCATATGTAATTTTCTTTTAGGCATTTTTAGTTTTGAATTCCTGGGGTGTTGCTACACATCAATTCCTAAAACTTTGATTGAATTCTTACATTGCTGGGTACATTGTTGGGGATAAAATGTCTAAGACAATATCCAGAAGACGACTTTTAGTACCTAGTCACTGCGCATGCGCCAGCTGTTGTTCTTGTATATGTGGTGACGGTTTGAACATTTAGTTTGTGTCTGGGATGTATGTTTCACCGAGTGTACCCACAGATAGAAGGTTACCGATTTTCCACTCCCATACTAAAGCAGCTATGCGAAAGCTCTCCGCCCGCAATAATAGTTTCGCCTGGCAGTCAAGGGATGGAGCAACTGTTTTTTGTTATTACACCTGCAACCAGGTAACTGTTACCGGGGCGCATGAATAGCGACAAATGGAATAACAACTAACATATCTTGCAGCACTGTGCATCTGCTTGCCTGGACCAACGTCGAACTATTTTATTCGTTATTCCGGTGGAATGACAACTAATTTCTGTTAGCTGTTAGTCCAGTGGATTAGCGACTATCAGTTTTTAGTCCAAGTTCCATTAATTAAAATTATAATGTTTAGTCGCTAGTATAGTGGAAAAACTTCTAACGATTTTTAGATGCTTTTCCAATTAATAACAGAGTAGTCAGGTATAATTTGGTTAATTAAAGCGAATTAAAATAGAATTTCTTGCGAAT